>CM073575.1:29496421-30773921 GCA_037074715.1 Magnolia kwangsiensis | reverse complement strand
TAATAAGACCATTTCAATGACAAACATTTCTGTAACCCATTATAAATACTAGCCTAATTCTCTTACATAACCCACAGCCAAAAAACTCCTCATTTTATAACATTTAGAGTTTCATAGCATATATACATACACAATCCTAGACAGATTTTCAAGATGTCCACGGGCTTTCTTCTCTTAGCATTTTTTGCATTCAGTTTCTCCTTTACCTCCGCATCCGATCCCAGCCCTTTACAGGATTTCTGTGTCGCTGTGCGCAACAGCCCAGGTATTTTCTCCATTGAAAAAAAAAAAATCAAGTAACTGCATCATTGCAGCAAATAATATTACATGTAAATGCAATCCACCCCATTCGTGAAAGGATTCATATGATGAATGGGATACAACCCCGACCTCATTTTATGTTATTTTCTGTTTATATTGTTTTAATAATTCTTGAAAGAATATGCTACTTACAATCTCTTTTGTGTTATGATGGCAGTGTTGGTGAATGGATTTGTGTGCAAGGACCCAATGCAAGTTCAAGCCGATGATTTCTTCCTCACGGGACTGGACAAACCAGGCAACACGAGTAACAAGGTTGGGTCCAATGTGACCCAAGTAAACGTAGCTCAGATAGCTGGACTCAATACCCTCGGAGTCTCTTTGGTTCGGATAGACTATGCACCCTATGGTCTCAATGCACCCCACACGCACCCAAGGGCGACAGAGATTTTAACAGTATTGGAGGGCACCCTTTACGTCGGATTCGTCACTTCCAACCCAGACAATCGCCTCATAACAAAGGTCCTTCAAAAGGGCGATGTGTTTGTCTTCCCAATAGGCTTGGTTCACTTCCAGTTTAACATTGGCCTCACCAATGCCATAGCCATTGCAGGACTGAGCAGCCAGAGTCCAGGAACTATCACCATTGCGAATGCTGTGTTTGGATCGAATCCACCCATCTCAGACGACGTTCTTGCTAAGGCATTCCAAGTTGATAAGAACATAGTTGATTATCTCCAATCGCAGTTTGGAATGAAAAACTAGAACATGCCCTCTTACAGTAAACTCCCTCAGCAATATGTTGCATATCCACAAGTAGTTTCATTACTAATGTAGTTGCTAGAATAAAATGCGAGTGCAACAAATTTTTTTTTGTTTTCTTTTTCTTTTTCTTTCTTTCTTTCTTTCTTTTGATTTCTTTATTTATTAGTTTTTGTTTAATGGTATCTAATGGATTTTAGCATGTTTGGAAAATCTCTCTCTCTCTGCGTATTCGTAAAAAATATTAGAAACTAAGAACCTACCAAAGTGACTGTAGAGATGGTGATCTAGGTAATTGATGATGAATCAACGGTGAGATCAACCCATACTTGTAATGTTGCATGCGTGATTAAAGATTAACGTTCAGATTTGTGGTACACTTCTCACCACAATGACGAGGATCGAAATAGCCATATGAAAAACATCCCACAGAATGATCCAATGCAATGGAAGCCCGTAAAGTTAAGAAGAACATTAATTAATTCAAAATCGAGGCTGAATTTTCTCTGAACCATGAAAAGTGACGATGATATCTAGACCATCGTTGCTGATCGTCCAAATCAAATTAAGAACACCTAATGCATTGGTTCGACGATCAAAATTGATCCAATGAACAAGATCAAAGAGAGGTCCATGTTCTTAGGATAAATCTTGAGATTTGAATTGTTCTTGCAAACTATCCAGGCCATCAAAACTCCTGAAGCACAAGTGACGGGGGAATGCATGAGCATGTCTAGGAAATGCACGCAGACATGGACGGATGTTTATTCGAACATCCCACTTTGAAGTTGTTTTTCTATGCTTTCCACGGAAATTTTCGAGATATATTTGCTACCTTATACAGCTCACGTGGACACTTATCCAAGGATGATTTCGTAGGTATATTTCGTGGGCCTCAAAGCGCCGTGAGATGAGATTTTTAAACCCCTATGTGGCCCCGCGAGATGTCGGTGAAAAATCCATTCCATCCATTAGTTTTGTTAGCTGATGTTATGATAAGAGCTCTAAAATGAATCAGGTCAAAGACTCAAGTGAGCCGCACCACAAGAAACAATTGGAATTGAACTCATTTTTCATTTCAGATTAGTTAGCCTTTTTCAAGTGATGTACACATATATTTATCAGTATGTATGTATTTTGTACATCCAAAAAATGGTCAAATAAAGGACAAAAAAAATTTACACATTCAAAAGGATGGTGAGGCAATGTATCCTCAAATATTGTCACGTGAACCAACTATCAATTTGTAGAGATGGTTGATCTTCTGAAGAGTGATAAATGATGAATGTAGATCAACCTTCTCTGATTCAAAATGAGTATCATAGTATACATACTGTTTTTCAGAATGTGCATTTAAGAAGAATCAGTATGATACTTAGTTTATATATACATGCTGAGCTTATAAGACAAATTTTCTTTGAAATGTTTTGGTTTCAGCAAACTCCGTATATGATAGAATTATTAGTCAAGAGATGAATTGATTCCATATATCAGCTTGTCTTTTAATGTTCTTGAATCAGTTTTATGAGATTGTGATTTACTTCTTGACTAATATCTTTTTGTTAATCCTCAGGAATTTCTTTAGCTCACTTTTTTTTTTTAATTATTATTAGCTCCCTTATATAATACATGACCCATTGCAAGGTTTATTAAAAGATGGGTCAAGGTAACAAGCTGATTTAATTTGAGCAATTGTTACAAGGCCCGAGTTGATTTCAGGGCACTTGTTTTTGTTTTGTGTTACCCATTTGGTAACCATTTTCCTTGAGCCACAAGCATATTTCTCCGAGTGACTTTCAGACGATTTGGATGTGTCTTTGAGATTCGTCTTGGAAGTAACTTGAGGATTTTTTAATATAGGACATTCCCATTTGTAGTGTCCTATCTTTCCACAATGATGGCATGACAATTCGACTGAATTTTTCTAGTTTGGAGTAGTTGAATTTATCCTTTTTGATGAGGTAGAGGAAGAGTCTGATTTGTATCCTATGCCTGTCATATTTTTGGAGTTTCTTCCCACGCCTAGGAGTTTCTCAAACTTTTCATTTCTTTGAGTGAATTTTTGAGTGAGTTCTGTTGTACAATCAGAATTTTATTTTATTTTTTTACTTCTTTTTTTAATTTTGTGTTTTCTCTTTTTAATTTCTCAACTTTTACTTTTAGAAGTTCAATTTTCTTAATCAGATTATCAAAGGTTATACTTCTAACAGTGGTTCCTCTCCCATTTTTAATTCCCTCAAGATCAAGTTCAAGTTCATCTTCCTCATCCGATTTCTTGGGAATGACTACAGTGTTGGAGGCCATGAGTATCTTCAATGAGTTTTTGTCTCCATTACTTTCTGACTTACTTGAATCTGAATTTGAGTCGTCAGTATCATCCCAAGTGGCTGCCATAGCTTTTCCTTTATACTTCTTTGTAAGACATTCCGTAGAGATGTGACCATATTTTCTACAGTTGTAGCATTGAAGCTCTTTGGACTTCTTGAAGGTTTTGCCGGTTTGGCACTTGTGGTCCAGTTGAAGTCTTTTATTATTATATGGTATCCCACGGTTTCTATTAAAGAATCTTCTAAACTTTTTAGTTAGAAGGGCAACCTCATCATCTTCATCATCGTTCTCACTACGTTCTTCCTCTATTGTATTTATATTTTTAGAGGTTTTGAGAACATTATTTTTGGATTTTACAGGTGTTTTAAGATGCAATTCAAATGTTTGTAGAGAACCAACCAATTCTTCTACTTTCATTTCATCAATATTCCTACATTCTTTTATGGTGGTTACTTTAGAGTTGAACCGTTTCGGAAGTGATCTTAGGATTTTTCCACAGATTTTAAGTACAATAACTATTTCTCCAAGTCCACCCATGGAGTTGCATATGATATTTAGTTTTGCAAAGAACTCCATGCATGAAGGTCTCATCATCCTCCATTTTCAACTGTTCAAAATAAGTTGTTGAGAACTGTAACCTCGATCTTTTTATTGTGCTGGTTCCTTCATGGGTTGTTTCCAATAGATCCCATGCTCTTTTGAGGATTTACTCATACTAATTTGATTGAATAGTGCCTTAGAAACCGCACAGTAAATGACATTCATCCCTCTTGCTTCATATGTTTTAGTTTATTTTTCAAAAGTTGTCCATTTCTCTTTTAGTTTGGGTTTGGTGATGGTTGTGCCATTATCTAGTACAATTTGTTCAGTTGGTGGCACATATTCATTTTCAACTATTTCTCAAACTTCATGATCTAAGGATTGCAAAAAGTAACTCATTCTTGCCGTCCAATAGGCATACTTTGAACCATTAAAGATAGGAGGATGAGAGACTATTGTTCCCTCTCCTTTAGCCATAATTCTAGCTTCAGTTTAAGGATCTCCCTTTAGGTTGTTAAACCCTTCAAGAGGAATCTGCTTTGATACCAATAGCAATTGTGGTATAACTGCTAGTACTAAAGTATGAAGTATGACTAATCATCCTAGAGGGGGCGAATAGGACTTTTTCAAAATTTATTATCTATTAACAACAACCTATGCCTAACTTTTACAAACAGAGAAGTAGGGCAAAGTAACTTTATGACTTCCAAGCCAGTAGAGGGTCTAATTCATATAGACTTATACAAGATACATATGTAAAATCAAAGCCTATAAGGATAGTGTGTATTGTGTGTGGGATGTGATTTCTATCAATACTTATGCATAAACTAAATCATGGATCAATGTGAACATATAACAAACATAAGCATAATTAGGTAAATGTACTCAGAATAATCCCAAACACAATCATGTATAGTGGTTCAGCTACTTGCCTACTCCATTCCTGGTAGGCGCACTCTCTTAGAGTGTACCGGATTTCACTATCTAATGGTTTTAAATCAGGTTAACCATAAACCTTCACAACCTACACAAGGTTAATTAAACTAGGACACCTACATCAGATTCCTAAATACTTGCACAAGGCAACACGTCCTACCTAAGGACACAACATAGAGAGCCTACACAAGGCAACCCAAGCCTACACAAGGTAACACAAGCCTACACAAGGCACAACCTACACAAGGCTAACTGTCCTACACAAGGACACACACGTATTCTCTCGTTGGAGGCCTATAACTAGGGCTTGGGGAGTTTGACACTCAAACTCTAAATCTCAATCCTACACAAGGAGAGAGCTTCAAACACTTTAGACTTTAAGTACTTACAAAGTAAGTGAGTCCCGTTCTCACACAGTGTGAAGATCTTCAATGATGACGAAAAAACTTCAGCTCCCTTGAACTGCAACCAGTTAATGATGCTTTTGCGAAGTCCCTGAGGTTATAAGGTTTAGGGTTTTTGATCTTCTCTATTTAAATGATGAAATTTAAATCAATAGAGAAGGTTACCATGAGCTAGGCATTCAGAAGTTCTAAAGATAGTATGATTAGTTGGAAACTTCATAAATGTTAAAGTTCATAATTCAATCCAAGTCTGTATGATATGAGTTGATGCTTAAGCAAGGGATTGAATAATGAACTCTAATGGGAAGGAGAGAGTGAGTAAGAGGATAAATCTTCGAATAACAGGCTTAAACTCTCTTGAATTCTGGCTCATTATAACCAGAACAACACTTGTGTATTTATAGAGACAAGATCCCAACGGTCAAAAAACGGGCAGAATTTTGAACTCGTGGATGCCATCGAAGGGTGTTCAATGTTATCGAAATTTGAATGTCGATATCATCGAACATCTTTGATTGTATCAACTTCCTACATAAGATTTATATTTGGGTGAAGGAAAAATTCTGACTGTCTTTCATCGAGCATCCTTCGATAATATTGACGTGCACTTCAATTCATCGAGGGAATCTCGATCTATCGAGATCTTCTTTAATAAAATACATAAGGTTGCTGGATAGTTTTGTCTCATGTTCGATATAATTGAAGAGCCCTTTGATTCGTCGAAGTTTGAATTTCGATGATATCGAATGATCTTCGATGTACGTGAACAAAATAGTTTTTTTCTTTGAAAACTTGTTGGAAAAAACTGGGTAAGTTTCAATTTTATCGAATAGACTTCTATGTTATCGACAACATGCTCTCGATAACATCAAGGAGGCTTCGATGTTATCGAAGAGCACTTAGAGTATTTTCTGTTTCTTTGAAAGAATTTCAAAGTCCAAGTAATCGAGGGTTATTCAATGTTTTCGAAGAATGGACTTCGATGATATCAAATAGTAGTCGATGCTATCAAGATCTATAACATATCTTTCATTTTATTGCTGGATAGAATGGATGATTGTTCAATGCTATTGAGTGATGTTCGATGGATCGAAGACTCCCTCGATTACAGTTTGATGCACTCGACCAGGACCTGTGATTTTTCAGCTTTTGTTTCTTTCTTCCCTTTATACTCTTGGTGCTATATATACCAACTCTACCAAAGGATGTTTTAATTCATTTTAAGGGTAAGTTGGGATTGTGTGGGGTCACATACCTGCTAGGGTTTGTTGTTGGATGATGAGGCAATGACTGAACAATTTGATCTTGAACATGGCCTGCATCATTTGTTGACGCTTGGTCTTGATGTCTTTTTCTAAGAGTTCACTTGATTTACTGAAGACTCAATTATCAAGGACATTTGAGATGAAAGATCCAAGGGCTGCAACGAGGGTTCTCAGCATTGATATACATAGAGACAAGAAGAGGAGCAATCTTTGGTTTTCACAAAATACCTTGAGAAGGTGTTGATCAAGTATGGGATAGACAAGGCAAAGTCGGTCAGCGTTCCACACGAGACTCACTTCAAGCTGTATCGAGGGATGTTCGATATCAATCGAACTACCTTCGATAACATCGAACACTACTCGATAAAATTGAAGCATTGTAAAAATGCCCTGACCTATCATGAAGGTAATGCACTGCGTGGATCCCACGTGTCTCCAAAATTCTGTATTCTTCACACATTTTTTGCTACAAATGTCTATCCTTGAGGTACCAACAAATCTGATCTTACCCCATTCATGTTGAGAATTCTCTATGTCATCAGTCAAAGAGTGGAACTGTGTATACCTACTGTTATTTTGCATCAGTTGGTGTCGCAATCTAAGGGACTAGAGATACCTACATTCCATTCCCTTATCTCATATATCTTTTGTCCCGTCATGTGGGATTACTTCCCACTACTGACCGTCCTAAATAGCCTTTCGAGTTTACCAAGTTAAATCTTAAGAGAATGGGTCGACTAGATATACCAGCTTCTTCCTCCGTACCCCATCATGATGATACCATGGATGAAACAGAAGCTAAAGGCCTCGACTGGTCCTGACAACAATCAAATTTTAAAAATTCTGGAGTGATCGAACAAAATAGACACTTGACTAGTCAACTTTGTTTCCAGATTGGGGATAGACATTGGAAATAAAAATGCAATGTAAAACTCTGTATTTGGGCAACATTTGGTTGGCCCGGAGCGCATTCCCCAAACTCCACTCTAAGTCCATGTTACACAATTTGCCAATCAAGGTATGCTTTTCCGACTCAGAAATTCTCGTGGTTAAAGTTGGTATAGGTATACCATCATCATTTACATTGACATCAAGTAGGTCAGAAATTATATAACGATCGACTTTGAATAGACCTTCTCTAAAGGTGATTGTGAAGGTTATTCCTCAAGAGAGATGTCGCTAATACAAGCGAACATGGCTTGTGCAATGGAATTGATTTCTAATTCGAATTAAGGAGTATTTTCAGTTTTTTATGGTTTATTGTGACTCCAATTATAGTAGATGTTGTGAGAGTTTTGAATATCTTCTTATCTGTTTTGATATTTTGAGATTGGTAAAATTCGTGATTCACCATTGTCTCCTGAGCATGGTGGATGGTTGAATCCCCTTTCAATCATCACAATGGTGCTTCATGTGGGAACTAATTCAATGAAAATTTCATATTATGGTTTAATTATTTTATCTTCCCACTAGATAGGATAGGACTCCAATTATCTCATATGGGGCAACCCTATCTCATATGGAGTCCCCTAAGTATCTCAAGCCGAAAGGCGTATGATATGATCAATCATCATCCACAACAGGCATATAAATGATGCGTATGAGCATATAAATGAGCATGATATCAATTATACAAGACATGTTATCAGTGTATCCGATCAGGTTAAATATACTAGCATGTTATCAAACATATCATGAAATAATTGGCCTTAATTGGTACATCATATATAGAAAGTAGGAACTGAACAACAGGCCCTAGTAGAAATATAAAGGTCTATGTGGTGCGGCTCATATTAGACTAACATCGACTCCTCATGTTACATATAATTCATAGGTAAAATACATACATGAAGGCAGAATCTACTGGGAGTGTAAGACCTGTATCATAGTCCGTACAATTCTATAGATTCTCGCAATCCTCCCTATCAAATTTTGGCTACCCACGACCTGTAATCGGCGTTTGCTCGTGACCCGGAGTCGCACCCTGTCAACCTGAGTCGACTCAACCCGAGATTCATACCCTAGCGACCGTGTTGTCGCCACAGTTCTAACGTCGCGTCTCATGCACAAAGGCGATACTCAGACCAGGAGATGTGGGCCCACATTTAGTTCAAGAAAAACTCCGTGTATTTGTAATTTCAAGAGAATCTCTACCCAATATATTCCATCAATCCCATCAATGGTCAAGTACATGTCAAGTACACACATCACTCAACCCATCACTCAACCTATCACTCAACCCATCACAACCCATACCTCTCTTACACAACAACCCCAAAAGTCAACAATCCCTTACACAACCCATCCCTATCTCCCATCCATCACTCCATCCCATCTCCTCTCTCTCTTATTTCTTCACTTCTAAGCAACCCAAATTTAAAAAAAAAAAAATCTCACGTCTAAGCTCTTTAAACATCCAAGAGAGTTTTGTGTGTGGCCCACTTCCTACCCTCTCATCTCCCATCTTAACCCTTCATACTCCATCAACTTCCATTGGGATCGAAGCCAAGGAGACTACCTTTCCAAGGAGCCAAGAAGAAGAGGGCGGTGGGTGATCTTGGATCTTCATTTTTGTTATTTTTATTTATTTATTTATGTATTTTTTTGTGATTTAAGGACCCACATATGGTGGAGCCCACCTTGATGTATGCTTTGAATCAAAGAGGGGCCCATAGTGGCGGGGCCCCTCCATCCTCGCCGATCTCTCTCTCTCATGTATTGTGGACCCAACCTGCTGTATGGGTTTTATCATCACAGTCCACCTGTGGGACCCACCCTTGATGAATGCATTTCATCCATGCAAGCTATCGTCCACATGAGACTTGGAGCCCATCTGATGCTTGTTTGGCATCCACACCGTCCATGGTGCTGTGGATTGCACCATGATGTATTTATTTCATCCACACCGTCCAGATGATCTGGACGGTGATGAATTGTTTGGACGGCACTGTATTGCCCTAACCATGATGTATGGTTTACATTCACCCCATCCATACAATGGTGGACCTCACCATGATGTACGTGTGGATCCTCACCGTCCATGTCTTGGATGGTGGGCCACATCGATGTATGTATTTCATCCAGTATCCATCTATCTGGACGTTGGTTATTGTTCAAAATAAAAATAAATAAATATATATATATATATATATATATATATATATATATATATATATATATATATATATATATATCATGTGTGGGCCACACCACGTGGACCCACATGATGTAGGCATCCCATCCACTCTAGGATGTATGTGTTTTATCTGCACTGTCCATTTGGACGGTGCCCTATGCAGCTCCACCTTGATGTGCGTGATTCCCAACCGTCCATCTGGACGGTCAGGGTGGGATATACCATGATATATGTGTATATATACATATAATATTATATTATATTATGATGGCCCCCACGTGGGACCCACCTGGTATGGGACGTCAACAAGTTCTGTGGGTCCCACGTGATGTATATGTATATCCAAGCCGTCCAGATGGTGGGACCCACCACTGGACTAATGTCAGCAAGTTCTATGGGTCCCACATGTGGTATGTGTTGGGTCCAAACCGTCCATCCACCATAGGGCCCACGTGATGTATTTGTTTCCTCCACACCGTCCAGACAATGCTGGATGGTGCTCGACAATGTTTGGATGGTGCTGATTTATATAGACAATGTTTGGACAATGCTGACTATCATTAGTGGGCCATGTGCCCCATGGAATGATAGTGTAAGTGACACACAAGTTACACCTACAACTATTGAAATGATTTTTGGTATGGTCCAAGCCCACTTGAGGCCCATTGGTGCGGCCCATCATGATGTATATTTGAGGCCCATGTAATAGGGCCCACCTACCTTATATTTGAGGCCCATATGATGGGCCCACCTGCTTGAATCTAAGGCCCATGGGTGAGGCCCATATGATGTATTCGAGGCCCATGGGTGAGGCCCCATGTGATGTATTCGAGGCCCATGGGTAAGGCCCATTGTGATGTCTTCGAGGCCCATTGTGATATATTTGAGGCCCATTGTAATATATTCAAGGCCCATGGGCGAGGCCCATTGTGATGTATTCAAGCCTCATGGGCAAGGCCCATTGCGATGTATATATGGTCCATTACATTGTGTATGAATCCCTTATGTGGGCCACTCTTTGGGAGCAGTGTTGGTTAAATGACCACATTGATGGGCAATGATGATTAAATGACCTCATTGTGACCTTCTCTTAGGCCTTGTTAGGCCCATTCGTATCATTCTCTAAGTGGGTTGACCATAGTCATTAGGCCCCATTTGCATGATCTATCTATTCTCATTAGGCTATCCCAAGATATTGGGCCCCCATTAGTTATTAGCAAGATTACTTCTTTTATTTTAGAGTCAATCTAGGATTCATTTGAGCTCTCTAGGGCATCTAGTGGGCCATGCAATAGATGGTGAAGGAACCCCTTCCGAATTCGTGGGACTGTCGGTAGGCTGCGTAGGCCCAACCTTAATATAAGGGGGAATACATGATCATCATATAATGTGCTTACTATTGCTCCATAATTCATGCCCATACGCATCATATGTGTGCTTGATATAAGGAGTGATTGATCATAAAACATGCCATTGGGTAGATTATTATGGTACCCCCTGATAGGGGGAGTTCCTACATGAACGCGCGATACGCGCAGGATTACTGCATGATTGGATAGTGTGATTCATGCATTTCGCATTATGTGACATGATTACTGTACGCCCTATCGACATCAAGGACGTAGCCTCCACAGTCGTATCATAGTTGGCAGGATTGGACACTGAAAACTTTATTCTACATGGGGTACTATATGTCCCTGGGTGAAATTTTCTAAACCCTTATGGTACCAGGAGATTGCTCCAACGTCTAAACCGAATGGGTGCATGAGCACCAAGTGCCGATTACCAGAAGGTCGTGCTTTACACTATGTCATGGTTAGTTGGAAGGTGGTGCGGCCTTACCGACCCAAGAGGAGGGGGCAAAACTAGGATGAGTTTGACCAGATCGAGGAATGGGTTCGCTATCGACGAGTCAAACCCAATGTTGGTAAGCGCATAGTGGGGTCTCTTCCACTCACTTTGTTGTGCATGATGGGGCAGCAATCTGATTTGGAGTGTACTAGACCACGGTGATATTCCAGTGTTGAACTGTATTGATATGTGGACTCAGATGAGGATTGGTATACTTGAGTTGTATCTCGCATCGCATGACCTTGATATGGCCGACATCATTTATGCCTTACATCGCATAGCCTTGGTATGGCTAATATTATTCATGGATTCATCAGCATATTCCGCATTACTCTGATATTATATAATTGTATTACTATATTGTACACACACTTTCACAACCTTCTAAGCTTTCTATAAATTTATGCATGACTGTTGTGTAAAGGTGACGTTGTGAAAAGGCTAAGCTATATGTCCTAGAGGGAAGGGGGGGTGAATAGGACTATGCCAAATTAAAATGATAACAGCAGAATTTAAATAATTAAAGGTAAGATAGCTTTATAAACAATCTACAATACTGAAAAGTAAAGCAGCCTCAAATGTATGAGTATTGAGAGATTGATACAAATGTTGTTCTAAAGACAACCTTACACCAAAAACCAAGGTTTAATGTAGGATAACCTGATATCTAGAAAGGTCTTTATATCAAAAACTCAAACTTGATATAGAGGAATAAATAAATAAAGAAATGAAATCTACACTATTATAACATTCACCACAATACTTGAAACGTAAATATTACAACATTCTCATCCACAAATACATTCCATGATATTGAATGATAAAAGATATAGACATTAAACCACACATCCAAACACCAAGAATTATAATGGTTCGCCTGTATGTACATCAACTGTTAAACAGCAGCCACACAGCTACTCCACTCCTACTATCCTCACATAGTGGATATTAGCATTCACTATTAAAATAAGTTTTTCTCAGGTTTACCTAAAACCCTCACAATTGTATCTTTCAAGTGGGCTTTACACAATTCAAAAAACCCCGCACTCTTAAGTTTTCTGGCTCTCCTCAGATAACCAAAATACTGAGATTTTTCTGGCTCAATCTTAAAAGAATCAAAGAAAAGGAAATTACAATAATGTAAAATACCTGAATTTCTCCTTTTGTTGTAGCCCGGAAGAACCAAGTTGGAGTAGAAGTTCAACGATGAAGTTCAATGTCCAATACTCACATATGAAATGGTTCTAGGTTTTAAATTGATTTTAGAGTTAAAATACATTGGGCTAGCTTGATTTGATTTTAATTCCAAGAAATGGGAATACCTCAATTCCTCTTTCAAATATAATTGGAATAAGGAAATTCAAAATCAAATGCAAAAAAAGCTACAAAAAGAGAACATTAAATGAACACAATATAGCTTAAGAAGTTTACAAACTTATCTTTCAGAGTGATGCCTTGATTTTACTTGAATTGGGTTGTCAAACTCTGAATTTTTTGCTCTATTTATAGGTGAGCAGATCGCACCTTCGACTGGTCCTGTGGACACTACGACTAGTCGTAGGATCAACGAATTTTTGAAATTTTGAACGCGATTAGATAAAGTCGTTCCACGACTAGTTGTAGGCACTGCGCGACCAGTTGTGAGACCTCCACGACTGGTCGTGACCTATCCACAACTGGTCGTGTGAGACCTAGAATAGTTACTGAAGTTCGAGTCGTAGCTATAGGATTGGTCGTGAACGAATCATGCACTGTTCACACAACCGGTCGAGCAGTCTTCAGGACTGGTCGTGGCTTAACAAAAAATTCCAAAAATTTACAACAAACTTAGGACTGGTCTTAGAATTTCTTGGACTAGTCGAACTAGTGTTAGGACTAGTTGAACAGAGTCCACGACTAGTCAAAGAACAGACCAAACATTTATAAAATGAGCAATTGAATTATGTATTCCAAATGACCTACCTTAAGGTCAATCTAAAGTCGTCCAAACCTTGTTAGTGATGTATGAACATTGAACTTCCTTTTCTTTTAGTTGATAGTCTTTCTTTGAAGTTCATGAAGCTTGCAATCTTGACACATGATGAAGCTTATACTTGAGATCATTTGAATCTTGAAGTTGTAGTACATATGTTGATCTTCACCTTGAGTCTTAAACGATTCACATGTCTTTTGATGTTGCTTTACAATATTGACAGTTGAAGCTTAAAGAAGTAAACAATGTACTTGATCTTGCATTTGAAGTAGATCTTTGTTCTTGACTTGAAGCACTTGACTTGACTTGAACATGTGATGCATTGCCTTGAACATATATATATATATATATATATATATATATATATCAATGTGCTACACAAGACAAAGATTGTGGTTTTGGTACTACAAAATTTAACAATTAAAGGAGCAGAAACTATAGCACTTACAATCTCCCCATTTGTCAAATTTGTGACAAAACACACTACATTAAAAATAAGAGAAGCATTACATGCACAATAAAGAATCATGCACCATATATACACAAGAAAGTATAATGCATCAGTTATAATAGCCAGAACAGACTATCTTAGAAGATCAAGACTTACTCCCCCTGAGTAGCGCGTGCACCCACACATATATATAAAATGTTACTACCATGCTACTACCCACAATCCATATCTATAAGCATCCGTATACATAAGTAGGCACAAGCATAAACAAAATATTCTCCTCCTTTTTTGTCACAATATGACAAAGGAGGAAATGAAGATATAGAAGAGAAAAATAACTAAAAGAGAAATAATGGA
Source organism: Magnolia kwangsiensis (assembly GCA_037074715.1). Classification (NCBI taxonomy): domain Eukaryota; kingdom Viridiplantae; phylum Streptophyta; class Magnoliopsida; order Magnoliales; family Magnoliaceae; genus Magnolia; species Magnolia kwangsiensis. The sequence continues at coordinate 30,759,658 of CM073575.1, read as the reverse complement.
GCAAACATAGTCAAGTTATGAAAGATATAAGCGAATTCAAAGATCATATATCATTAACTAGCATAAACTAAATTCATCTAAAGTCAGTCTCAAAAACTGAAAGAAAAGAGAAAGTATCACAAAAGTTATTACAGGCCAAATGAGAAAACACTTAATCAGATCCTAAAGAAGGCGCAGGTATGGTAGGATCAATTTAATGAAGGCCTTTGTTAATGCGCCTAAGATACTTACGCATATATTTAAACTGCAAATCATGGGCAACATTCATGTTCTCTACCTTCTCCTCAAGTGCACGAAACACACCTCAAAGTCAGATGGCTGATAGTAAGGGTCAGCCTCAGAATCTGAATCAAATTTATTAAAAATATCATCCATGTTTATATCATCTGGAGGTAAATCTTCATCTTCTTCATTCACTGCTTAAGCTTCACCACCATCCACATTCACTTGGCCATCAGCCGATCGCAAATTCATCTTGTTTATATTTTTATTATTGAAGATAAGGTGATAAATAGGAGCCTCTCCAATAGGTATAGCAATTAGCATGTGAGTAGCTAACACAGTCATAAGATATGCAAATGGAATATCACTCTGACCCGGATGGAGACAGAATTGAATGATGGAATGACAAATTAAAGAAGGAAGACAGATATTAACTCCAGATATGATGGAATGCAAAATCTGAACCATAAAAGAAGTGAGTTCGATTTTGTTATCAGACCTAGGATAAAGATTGGAAATAAATATCCTATGAAGGACCTTGTATCTGGGTAACAAGTACCTTGAAGCAAGCACATTTCCATTCTAACTCCACTGTGCATCTATATTACATAATGCCCTAGTGAGTATACGTTTTTCTGACTCAGATGGTTTATCAACTAGATTGCTAATAGGAATACCATTATCATCGACAGGTATATCTATAAGTCCAGAAATTAAATGTCTATCAACTTCAAATGGACCTTCTCTAGTTGCTATTATAAAGGTTAAATTTTCGGCTAAAAAATCAGAAATAAAAGTAAACATAACTTGTACAATTGATCAGTATACCGGCCCACCCCAATGTAGAATGTTAGCCCATCTTAAAGATTGGAGAAGAGGAAGGAAATCAAAAGGAGCAAGATGTTCAACATGCACAGGTCGCTCAAGTATCACATTGCGCAACCTCAAATCTCACACATAAGGAGGATCATCTTAAGGAGACTGAAGGTGGCACCTTGTGATAGGTGATAATCTGGATGTTGATGGACCATGAGTGTTTTTATTTCAACCTCTAACATCCATTTGCAACTAGAAAATCAAAGAAACAAAGAGTTGCAAAAGATATGGAATGGGTTTTCTCAAAAATAGATTTTGGAGAAGAAAATCCTAAAAACTTCAACAAGACTTGAAATTAAGCACTCCAAGGAAGAAAATGAAGTAAATAAATCTTGAATCTATAAGAAAAAATGAAATAATGCACTGAATTTGATGAATCAAGAAGTTGGGTACGTGATCACTTTCCAAGTGCAGGGTTGTGATGTAGTAATAAACTCGGTAAGACCGAGGTCGAATCCTAAGGGATTGATACCTGAACTCGAACTAGAATGAGATGAAATCTAAATTGAGTTGTAATTTGAGGAATAATTGTGAAATATCTATCTAAAATTTATAGAAATCAGAGAAAAAGAAACTAAGGATTCAGAGGATCCACTTGTAGAGATCAGGGAGATCTTATGCCTGCATTAAGAATCATGAAAATTAAACTAAACTTACTTTATATAGTTTTAAAGAGATGAAATGTATATGAATTAGAATGGATTCCATCACCAAACCATGCCCAGGAGACAAAGTAAACAACAGAATTAAACTAATTACCAACCAATCACATGTATGAAGGTTAGGAAGGGTACCGTCATCCGACCATGCCCAGGAAACAATGGTGAACAACAGGGCTTCCTGACATCATAAACATAAAAGGAAAGGAACATGCTCAAAGCCATCGCAGACCCACTGTAATTTCAGTTACAACAGACCATTAAAAACTAAAAATATTTCCTTAATCAACTAAAATCAAATATCAGTTCAGTATAAATAAAAATCATAACATAGGGTCTCCCATTTCACTACAAGCTTCACCTCTTAGCCCTAGCTAAGAGGTTTAGCAAACCATGGGTATGATTAACTAAAAGAAAACCTAAAGCAAAAGCAAATGAAAAACTCTGTTATGGAAACTGCTCCATGTCCTGACTTGGATTGCCTCCACGGCTGCACCACACGTCCTAGCTTTTTGGACCTCCCTTTGGCTCTCTCTTCTTTCTTCTCTTTATGGCTAGCAAGGGTCAAAGGAGAGCCTGTCCCTGGAGTCGGTGGAGCTTTCGTAGCTGCGTGTAAACGGTAAATCACCTTACGCTAACATATTGGTAAAACCCATTCTCGATGTCAGACGTTAAATTCAGTTCGTTCAACAGCTTCTTCTCAAAAAATCAGTTGGAAACGACTGGTTTTGGATTAGATTCGGAGTGGCCCACATGGTTCTCCGCTCCGCCATTCATCCTTCGTTTGGACGGATAAATTTCGATCCTCGTTACTTCTGGGAATTATTCCACCTAGGTTATGGTTAGTGGACCTGTATAACTCTGATTAATGGCCCAGATCGTACCTCTGAAGTATGGTGGTGGCCCACAAAGCTTTGTCCGCAGGCTCTGTTACAAAACAAAGCCTGCGTATTCGCTCAGTGATGTCGGTGGGCCCCAGATTGACAGTGATGGAGAAATCCACACCGACCATTAAATTACCAATGAAAAACCGTCTAGAGATGGCCGATTTTGGATCGATTTAAGTGTGGCCCATTGAATATTTTCCTCTGCCGTTCATCATACGTTTAACGGTTAAGATTTTACAAAAGCTTGCATGGTATCCAAAAGACACCTAAGCAAGGGTAATATCCGCCATATGGACACTATGGACAGTTCAGATTACTCAATGGAGCATATAGTGGGCCCCACTACTAAAAAATGATGGCCCTGCGTAAGACGCTGGATATTTTTTTAGAAAGTTTCGGCTAAAGACAGTTGACCGTCTTTGTTAAAACGAGTGCACGGCGGGTTCTCTTGTACCTGGTGTACACACAGCATAGCATAGGCCCCACTGTGACTTTTTCATGCAATCCGCTCTGTCCATCCATTCTTTCATATCATTTAAACCGTTAAGATCAATTTTGAAGCATATCCAGATAACAGGTGGGCTCAAAATCAATGGTTTATGGGTTGATCTGTACGTTGGACCACTTCCACAGGGATCAAACGGATGAAATTCGACGTGTACGGTTAATTCATGGTCCTCAGGCCATGTATGAAGTTTCAAGCTGAACGGATAGTGAGAACCCTATGATCTTGAATTTTAGACGTCTTTCGGGCCACTTGAACTTCAGTTCCTCAATTTTTTTAGATTCCTAGCGTGCAAATCTGTCGATCTTGGTCTCCTGGGGTCCGTCCCATGCTTTGGTGAATTCTGAACATCAAATCCACTCTTTTAATACCCTTTTTCAATCCACACTCGTAATTGCACCTTGTATCAAAAACACGATTAAAACCGGGTATTAAACAGTATCATGTTCGTAAATCCAGGTAATAACTGGGTCTAATATGCAATATTTGACCCTCAACAGTACGACTAGTCGTGCTACGGCCCGTTGGAGAAAAAAGAGGAAATGAGGACGTGGTCGTGGGATGTCCTCAACCAGTCATGCCACGACTGGTTGAGTACGTCCTCGATTGGTCGTGCACATCCAAAAACATGCATTCTTCACATAATTCTAAAATTTAAAATTATAATTTAATAAATATATAAACTATAATACAAAAAAGCATGAATAATCAATTTAAATTAAACATTCCAAGATCAAATTTCAATTTATTAAACCTGCTTTTATCTAGCGGTTTAGTGAAAATGTCAATAAGTTGAGTCTCGGTTGAAATGTAATCCAAAGAGATTGTCTTTTTTTCCACTAATTCACGAATGTAGTGATATCTAATGTCAATGTGCTTGGTTTGTGAATGCTGGATTGGATTTTTAAATATATTTATTGCACTGAAAATATCACAATATAAAACCATTGAATCCTGTGTAATTCTGTAATCGTTTAACATTTTATTCATCCATACGAGTTGAGTATGTGCATTTCCAGTTACGATGTATTCAGCCTCAACAGTTGAGAGCGATACAGAACTTTATTTCTTGTTAAACCAAGAAACTAAACAGTTTCCAATATAGAAACAACCACCACTAGTTGATATCTTATCATCGATATTACCAACCCAATCAGCATCGGTGTAATCAGCCAATTAAACACTAGTATCATGTGGATACCAAAGACCCAAATTTGTTGAACTTGTGACATATCGCATAATCCGTTTAACAGCAGTTAAATATGACTCTTTAGGGTCAGATTGATATCTTGCAAAAATTCCAACACTAAAGGCAATATTAGGTCTACTTGCAATTAAATAAAGTAAACTGTCAATCATAGTACGATATAATTTAGGATCCACACATTTACCAGTAGAGTCTTTTGAGAGTTTTAATGATGTATTCATAGGAGTATCAAAGTTTTTTCCATTCTCAAATCTGAACTTTTTAATTAAGTTCAAAGCAAATTTGGTTTGAGAAATAAAGATACCATCAGGTTGTTGTTTCACTTGCAACCCTAGGAAATAATTCAATTCCCCAACCATGCTCATTTTGAATTTAGATTTCATAAGATCTATAAACTCAATAGCCATGTTAGTACATGTAGTCCATAAATGATATCATTAACATAGATCTGAACTATTAAGATATGATCGTTATGTTTCTTAACAAAAAGAGTCTTATCAACACTTCTCATTATAAAATTATGACTTAGCAAAAATTTCGTCAATTTTTCATACCATACCCTGGGAGCTTATTTCAAACCATAGAGAACCTTTTTTAAGTGATAGACATTATCAATATTTTTAGGGTCTTCAAAACCCGTTGGTTGTTCAACATACACTTCTTCATGTAGTTCGTCATTTAAGAAAGTACCCTTTACATCCATTTGATAAATTTTAAATTTTTTAAAGCAATCAATGGATATAAAGTCTCTGATTGATTCAATACGAGCTACTTGGGCAAAGGTTTCATCATAATCGATACCTTCAATTTGAGTGTACCCTTATACAACCAGTCGAGCCTTGTTTCGAATTATATTACCAAGTTCATCAGACTTATTTTTGAAAATCCACTTAGTTTCGATAATATATTTATCTTTAGGTCTAAGAACTATGTATCAAACATCATTTCTTACAAATTGATTAAGCTCTTCTTGCATCACAACCATCCAGTTTTCGTTAGTAAGAGCTTCTTTTACGTTTTCCAGTTCGATCTGAGATGTAAAGCACATGTAATTACATATATCTTCTAGTTGTTTACGAGTGCGCACACTAGTGAGAGGGTTTCTAAGAATCTGAGTGGTTGGATGATCTTTGACAGTCCTCGGTTCAGAGTTATTTTGACTTGATGAAGTATCTGGTTTGTCAATTAGAAGAACTTCATCATTATCTGAACTTGAGGTAGGTGTATTCAAGTGATCGTCAATGATCACATTGATGGACTCTTGAATTACACCGGTCCTCTTATTCAGTACTCAATACGCTCGACTGTTCAAAGAATACCGTAAAAAGATCCCTTCATCACTTTCAGTGTCAAACTTACCCATATTTTCACAGTCACGAAAAATATACCATTTACTGCCAAAAACTCGAAAGTATTTGACAATAGGCTTCTTATCGAACCACATTTCATAAGTTGTTTTATTATAAGTTTTACTTATATAAACCCGGTTGATTATGTAGCATGCAATATTTACAGCTTCAGCTCAAAGATTTGTAGAGAGCTTCATACTATTCAACATTATATTTGTCATTTCTTAAAGCACTCTATTTTTCTTTTAACAATTCCATTTTGTTGTGGTGTTTTGGGTGCAAAGAATTCATGTAGTATTCCCTGATCATAACAAAATTTCTTAAAATTTTTATTCTCATATTCTGATCCATGATCACTATGGATCTTACTAACTTGAGAACCTTTTTCAGTTTGGATCCGTTTGATATTTTTTTTTACTTCATCAAGGGTTTCTGATTTATCCTTTAAGAAGGCTACCCAGGTGAATTTGGTAAAATTATCCACAATTACCAGTATGTATTTTTTACCACCTCGACTCTCCATCCTAGTTGGTCCTGTAAGAGCCATGTGGAGAAGTTCGAGTAGTTTGGATGTGGCATTGGAATCCACCTTTTTGTGAGCATTCCTAGTTTGCTTGTCAATCTGGCATTCACCACAAATTTTGTCTACTTTCTGTAATTTAGGTAGACCCCTTATCAGTTTCTTTTGCTCAATGTATACAAATTGCAGTAATGTACATATCCAAGGCGTTTATGCCATAACACAGTTTCATCGATATGGACCAAGTAACATAATTGATTAGATGAGCTATAATCACTTACAATGTAGTAATTTTCAGAAGTTCTGCGACCAGTTAATGTTACAAAATCATTTTTATTTAAAATTTCACACCCTAGGTTAGAAAATTTACACAGTGATTTTTATCGCATATTTGAGAAATTCTTAACAAGTTATGTTTTAGACCTTCTACATATAGGACATTCTCAAATAAAGGGAGGTTAGAAAGTTGAACCGTACCTTGGCCAATAATCTTACAGTTGTTACCATCACCAAATGTGATTGATCCATCATGTCTTTAAGAGTGGTGAACAAACCTTTGTCACCAGTCATGAGCCTGGAACATCCACTGTCTAGGTACCACTTTGAATGACTTGAAGTTTTGAAAGCGGTGTTGACAACCAAGCAAGTAACTTTAAGAACCCATTTCATAACTGTTTTAGGTTTAGGAGTATAGTTGGTCTTCTTGTATTTGTAGTTGTTATAAGAATAACCTACTGAGTTAGATTTTAAGAGCTCCTTAAGTAAATCAACTATTTTCTCAGCTAAAGGGTTTCGGTTCTAATTTTTATAGTTTATATGGTTGTCTTTAGGTTTAAAAGATTGGAAAGTTTTAGTTTTTTTAGAAAAATTTTAATTTGAACTATTCCCTTTTGACTTTGAAGACTCTCCTTTCACAAACTTAGGAGGAGTATTCTTCTATTTAGGAGGAACATTTTTATCTTAGCCTAAACTGGATCGGTCACTACATTTTCTTGATCTAGACAAAAGCTTTTCTAACTTTGGATCACCTTGGGCATATTTCCATGTATCTTTTAAACTCAAAAGCGAAGAGACTTCAAGTTTAAGTTTTTCATTTTCAGATTTAAGATTCTCAATACGGGAGGTTTTGAAATTTAAATCGCATTTCAATTTTTCAAAATAATCTGAAATGTGAGATTTTTCTAAAATAAGAGAATCAAAATTTTCTTTAAGCTTTAAAAACTTTTCTTTTTGAAATTTTAGTTTTACCACAATCTTACAACTTTCCTTATATAGGGCATTGTAAGTACCTTGAGATCTTCTTCATTTTCATGATCACTATTCAAATTTTCTTCACTAGTTAAATCATCATTATCTGAAAAAGTGAATTTAGCTAGAGTTATAAGGGCTTTAACTTCACTGTCTGACTCAATTTCAGAATCTTCTGATTCAGAAGAGGCTTTAGAGTTAGATGATTCACCCCAAGTAGCCAACATTCCTTTCTTTTTAGGTTTATCCTTTTTAAGACACTTGTTTGCTAGATGTACATATTCATGGCAGTTGTAACACTGACTGTCTTTTAAAGATTTTTGAGTTTTAAGTTTAGATTTCTTCTTATCATTAGATTTTGGAAAATTAACCCTCTTTTTACTTTTGAAATTTTTGTAAAACTTTTTAGCTAAAAGGGCCATATCATCTTCAGAGTTTTTCAAATTAGAATTACTACTATTTTCTTGAGAAATACTTTTTGAAGATTTAAGGGCAACTGATTTACGTTTAAGAGCTTTAAAAGTTAACTCATAAGTCTGTAAAGGGCCAACTAATTCTTCTACCCTCATATTGTCCGTATCACGAAGTTCCTATATCGTGGTCACATTTGAGTTAAACCATTCAAGTAATGAGCGTAGTATCTTTGCACAAATTTTACTTTCAAGGATTTTATCACCAAGACCCCACACAGAGTTCACAATGTCATTTAATCTTGTATAGAAGTCTATGAACATTTCATTTTCTTTCATACGTATTTCCTTAAATTTGGTTGTGAGGATTTAAATTTTAGATTTCTTGACAATTAATGTTCCCTCGTGTGTCATTTCTAAAATATCTCAAGCTTGCTTTACAGAATCACAGGATATAATTCTTTTAAATTCATCTGGTGATAGTGCGCAAGTAATTGCATTTAGTTCTTTTGCATTTGCACTACTCTCACTTTTCTGAAGTGTGGTCCAAAAGAAATAAGGTGTTACTCTCATAAATTTTGATCCATCGATACCAATCACTTCAGTGGTAGGAGGGGTTCATTCAGTCACTGTGGTTAGCCACATACTCTCATCCATGGATTTTAAGAAAATCCTCATTCTGACTTTTCAATAAGCATAATTGGTGTCATCAAATGGTAGAGGCCTAGTAACTGAAAGGCTATCAAAATTTGACATCTTATAAATTGTTTAAACCAATTAGCTTAAGAAATAAATCCAAATAGAATAAGAAAATGAGCTATTAGGCTTTGATACCACTTGACTGGTCGTAGGACCAACAAATTTTTGAAATTTTAAGCGCGATCAGATGAAGCCGTTTCATGACTGGTCGTAGGCACTGCACGACCGGTCATGAGACCTCCACGACTAGTCGTGACCTATCCACTATTGGTCGTGTGAGACCTGAAATAGTTGTTGGAGTTCAAGTCGTAGCTGCAGGATTGGTTATGAACGAATCGTGCACTGTTCACACGACCGGTCAAGCAGTCTCCAGGACTGGTCGTGGCTTAACAAAAAAATTTTAAATTTTTACAACAAACTTAAGACTGGTCTTGAAATTTCTTGGACTGGTTGAGTTAGTGCTAGGAATAATTGAACAGAGTTCAGGACTAGTCGAAGAATAGACCAAACACTTATAAAATGAGCAATTGAATTATGTATTCAAAATGGCCTACCCTAAGATCAATCTAAGGTTGTCCAAACTTTGTCAGTGATGTATGAACATTGAACTTCTTTTCCTTTTAGTTGATAGTCTTTCTTTGAAGTCCATGAAGCTTGCAATCTTGATACATGATGAAGCTTGTACTTGAGATCTTTTGAATCTTGAAGTTGTAGTAGATATGTTGATCTTCACCTTGAGTCTTGAACCATTCACATGTCTTTCAATGTCGCTTTACAACATTGATAGTTGAAGCTTAAAGAAGTAAAAAACGTACTTGATCTTGCATTTGAAGTAGATCTTTGTTCTTGACTTGAATCACTTGACTTGACCTGAACATGTGATGCATTTCCTTGAACACACACACACACACACACACACACACACACACACACACACACACACACACATATATATATATATATATATATATATATATATATATATATATATATATATATAATGTGCTACACAAGACAAAGATTGTGGTTTTGGTACTACAAAATTTGACAATCAAATAAGCAAAAACTATAGCACTTACACATTGGACTACAGCAGTGCTAAGGAAGGAGCGTATAGTAGATCATCTTGAAGCTTGTGTCTATCAAGATGATGTAGTGAAGTTTAACTCAAAGCTTGTGTCTATCATCATTGTATTTCCCTTCAAGCTTGTTATGCCTTTGGTTATGCTTATTACGAATCAAACTGATGTTGAAAATCCTCCTTGTAGGATCTCAGGATCGGAACCTTGTAAATGGGTGTCAAGAGCCGACAATGGGGTACTATGGAGGCTGTCGACGCCGGATTCGATGATCAAAAATTTTGTGAGCTCAGTTTCCGAGTTTGGGCCATGACAGGGAGTGACCTGGATGGACACCCACATGTACAACATACGTCCCACTGGGCTACCAGTCTATTGGCCCACTGATGATATCCCAAAACAATCAGATTATCAATGACATCTCTATAATTAATTTATTAGGATGATCTGCACCGTCCGAACATTTCTGACATAAATTGATGGTTAGTCACTAGGATGTGATCATTTGCTTATGGCCATCTGAGTATTGGGATTTCATCATTTCAGCCAAGGTATATGCTTCAATAGATTTAATATAACCATAATGTTAACACTACACACACCCATTAATTAGGGATTTAAATCGATTTAATTTCAAACATTTACAAGTATATTATGCATATCACTTTAGGATTATAGGGATTTCGAATCCAGTATGCCAAACATAACTAAATTGTAATGGATCCCGAATCTAGGGATTTTCAAGTCCAAGGAATCCCAAGTCCAAGAGGCTTCTAACCCCATAGTTCCTCGTGGTGTGGCTTACATGAAATTTGGATTGGCCTCAACTTTACACCCTTGCCCAACATAATATGAAGAAAATGATAAATGGCTTAGATGGCACATATTTAGATCACTCTCATTTTTGGGCCCGTGGCCTAACATGATCTATTAAAATGGATGAATGGTGTGGATGAAACATATACATCATGGATGGTCCCACGAGTGGGCCCCACTCCACACCCATGGTTGGGCGTCTGCATGCCCATTGGGTGCAGGTGCCATATATATATATATATATATATATATATATATATATATATGGGGAAATTGTACTATGAGGTTGACCTCATGGGAACTTCCCATGAGGTCAATCTGTGTGGGCTCATTGTGATGTGTGTCGAACATAAAAACCGTGCATTTGATGGGTTTCATTTAGGTTATGGGACATACCAAAAATCATCTGTATATAGCAATCAGGTGGGCCATACCATCTGAAACCATGTAAAAGACATGACTAAAACATATAAAATCACTTGGTGGGGCCCAACTGAGTTTTGGATGCGGCTGAAACTTGGTCTAACCCCTCATCCAAGTGGGACACACACAATGGATGGACTGGATTTGTGAACTACATCTCGGTGGGCCCAATAAATGATTATGAATGTTTTAATGGGAGGATAACTCCTCTGAAATATTGTATGTGGTGTGGCCCACCCAATTCATGGATTGACTTGATTTTTAAGCTTGTGGCCCATCATGGAATGGTGCATCTAACTGATGGGGCAGGTGTTTGACACACATCAGGGTCGGACCCACACAGCTCATAGTACCATTTCCCATATATATATATATATATATAGTGTGGGTGTGTTGTTTGTTTTGGTCACACAATTAAATTGGGCCCCACTTGGATAATCTACTCTGTTCACCACGTAGGCCAGCCTGAGCGGGGTCAATGAGCTCTAATTTGGACTGATTTAGACAAACATGGACTCAAGTGGGCCTTCGAAGATTTCAATAATAAGAGTTTGTTTCCTTCAGTGTGGCCCACTTGAGACTCAGACCTGCCTCATTTTTCGGCCCATGGCCTAAAATGATCCGGAGAAGTCGGTGGTTGGCTCATATTAAATATATTCATCAATATAAGTCGCACTTGTGAGAGCCATGCTCGGCGAGGATGGGTTAACGGTCAGCATGCAGCGCAACTCTTTATATTATTATATATGTATATTTATTTTGTATACACCGTCAAGGTTGCCCCCATGTGAATGATCTACTCCGTCCACCGTCTTGGTCATCTCAAACAGAGGCCAATAGGCCCTGACTTGGAATGGTTTGGATGATCAGTGACCTCACTGCAGGCATTGGAAGGTTTCAATCCCCTATGGGCCCTGACTTGGAATGGTTTGGGTCCAACTGCCAAAATCAGATGGAAGTTCGGATGAACGGTGAAGATGGGACATAAGCATCATGGTGGAGCTCAAGAGTGGAGGCCTCAATCCCCTTTGTATTAATGGAGTCTCACGCTGCGAACATCCCAGCAGCATCTGGAAATGTTTTTTTTTTTTTTTTTTGTATTTTTTTTTTTTTAAAAGAAAGGGCAAGTATGTGGGATCCGCCTGAGAAATCTAAGCCGTCTACTGAGCCAACTCATGGTGTGCCCAATAACTACTAACCAAGTCAAAATTGGTATCTTTACTTCTTCGATATATATGTGTGATCTAAAAATCAATATATTAAATGAAAAATAATCATCATGGTGGGCCAGACAAGGTGATCCACATTGTGATATCGTGAGGGGCATGCTCTCCAATAGCCGACTGATAGATGAAATGCCAGATTATATTGCACCAGACACCAAAGTTGGGCCCACAAGAATAATGGCTCAGATCTCAGACATACACAGTGCACACATTTGTCTCATTGAAAAGGTCTTGGGAAACCCCAATTTAAAAGAAGTACACCAAGTATGCCTTTACTAATTATCTTTGATTATTTTTTAAATGAATGCTTAGATTAGTGTGATTAGGTAAATCTCATGAACGATGATTAGTCAAGAGGGCACATCAGGACCCCTTTTATGACCATATCACCACCGGTGGCATTATGGCTATGCTTATTATATTCCTTCTTACATAGTTAGCATATATAAAATCCAGAACTAGTAAACAAATGATGATATTTTCTACACGTAACTGAGCCAATTCCTTCTTTCACACAAGACTTGAAGAGGAAGAAGTCTTGAATTTCAAATAATAATAAAAATAATAAGACTATTTCAATGACAAACATTTCTGTAACCCCATTATAAATACTTGCCTAATTCTCTTACATACCCACAGCCAAAAAAAGTTTCATAGGATATATACAAACACAATCCTAGACAGATTTTCAAGATGTCCACGGGCTTTCTTCTCTTAGCATTTTTTGCATTCAGTTTCTCCTATACCTCCGCATCCGATCCGAGCCCTTTACAGGATTTCTGTGTCGCTGTGCGCAACAGCCCAGGTATTTTCTCCATTGAAAAAAAAATAAATCAAGTAACTGCATCATTGTTGCAAATAATATTACATGTAAATGCAATCCACCCCATTCGTGAACGGATTCATATGATGAATGGGATACAACACCAACCTCATTGTCTGTTATTTTCTGTTTATATTGTTTTAATAATTCTTGAAAGAATATGCTGCTTACCATCTCTTTTGTGTTATATGATGGCAGTGTTGGTGAATGGATTTGTGTGCAAGGACCCAATGCAAGTTCAAGCTGATGATTTCTTCCTCACGGGACTGGACAAACCAGGAAACACGAGTAACAAGGTTGGGTCCAATGTGACCCAAGTAAACGTAGCTCAGATAGCAGGACTCAATACCCTCGGAGTCTCTTTGGTTCGGATAGACTATGCACCCTATGGTCTCAATGCACCCCACACACACCCAAGGGCGACAGAGATTCTAACAGTTTTGGAGGGCACCCTATACGTCGGATTCGTCACTTCCAACCCAGACAATCGCCTCATAACAAAGGTCCTTCAAAAGGGCGATGTGTTTGTCTTCCCAATAGGCTTGGTTCACTTCCAGTTTAACATTGGCCTCACCAATGCCATAGCCATTGCAGGACTGAGCAGCCAGAATCCAGGAACTATCACCATAGCGAATGCTGTGTTTGGATCGAATCCACCCATCTCAGAAGAAGTTCTTGCCAAGGCATTCCAAGTTGATAAGAACATAGTTGATTATCTCCAATCGCAGTTTGGAATGAAAAACTAGAGCATGCCCCATACAATAAAATGGGAGTGCAACGTTATCATTATTATTTATTTATTTTGTCTGTTGTTTTCTTTCTTTATTTGTTTCTGTTTAATGATATCTAATGGATTATAGCACGTTACGAAAATATCTGTCTAGATAATTATAAAAATGCAATTGATGATGCATCAATAGTTGGATCAACCCATACTTTAATGTTGCATGCATGATGAAAGATCAACGGTAAGATTTGTAGCGCCACAGTGACAAGAGGATCGAAATGGTCATGTGAAAAAACATCCCACATAATAACCCTATACAATGGAAGCCTTTTAAGGTCGAGCAATTCAAAATCGAGGCTGCATTTTCTTTGAACCAGGGAGAATGATGATATCTAGAGTGTCCGTGCTGATGGTCCAAATCAAAAGTGGAACACCTCATGCATCGGTTCGACAATCAAAACTAATCCAATGGACAAGATCAAAGAGAGGTCCACATTCTCACACTAAATCATGAGATCTGGATTGTTCGTGCAAAATACCCAGGCCATCAATACACCTGCAGCAGAGGTGACGGTGGAATGCACGAGCATGTCCAAGACATGCACGTAGACATGGACGGATGTTCGTTCGAACATCCTACCTTGAAGTCGATCGTCTTCCTATATATGCTACCTTCTACAGCTCATGTGGACACTAATCCAAAGATAATTTTGTAGGTAAATTTTCATGGGCCTTGAAATGTGATCCTGCAAATTGAGTTGGAGCTGCAACACTTGTTATTAAGCAAACTTGCATATCCAAAGTCAAAATATGTACGTTTCATCACTGTTACCTCGGTTTAGAAAACTTGCTCAATAGGCTTAACTTTTCTATATATCATGAGTCCTCACCTAAAATAAATTAGAATTTCCTAGGCAAAAACAGGTGCGTTTATGCTACTTTACGGTATGAGAGTCTTAACCGACTCGATTTTCAGCTTACGCCATAAAACGATCTCGAAATATGGATTAACGCTGTGGATCTAATACAAACATCATGATGGCACCTCAGAAGCTCTGCTTCTCGAAACATGTCCATCTGTTCTTCCTTCCCACGCAGTCAGCTTCCTGTCTCTCCTAACCCTCTGGGCGTGGATTTCAGGCAAAATCCTTTCACAGAAACGTGGACCGATGGCTGGGGCCCACTTTTATGTTTGTGAGAAATTCCCAATGTTAAAACCTCTATATAGTCCACTGTGATATTTATATGCCATCTATAAGTTCATACTTACTGAGATGAAAACTCGAAAATATTAGCCTGATCCAAAATTACTGTGGCCTTATAAATGATTATATGGTGGACGTTGAATCTTCACTGTTTCCGGTCGTATAGCCCACTTGATAGCTAGATCTGGCTCATTTTTGGGCTCTTATCCGAACATGATCCGTTAAAACTGATTAACAGGTCGGATTTCTTGAAAAAATCACGATGGTCCCATTTAGGTTGCGGTTGACCTATTCTAGTGCGAAAGGCATACCCCCACAATCCACATATGCGGACGATTCGGAGAGAGACGTACGCCTACTGCGTTCAGAAAGAACAAAGGATGTCCATGTTACGAGGCGTGGAACTTGTGTGAGCCCCACCATAATGTATGTGTTAGCACAACGTCCATCCATATTTCAAGATCATTTTATGGCATGAACCCCAAAACGATGCAAATCCAAATCTCAACAGGACCACAAAACAGAAACAATGGTAATTGTATATCCACCTTTGAAAACTACCTGGGGGTAACAATCTCATATTTTGTTTTCCCTTTATCCAGGTTTGTGTGGTCTATTTGAATAAGTAGAATAGCAAATAAACGTCATGTCTGCCCTAGGAAGGTTCTGACAATCCCTGTTTTATTTGTTTTATCCTCTCTGTACATTCATTTTACCAGATAATTTTAGGGATAGGCAAAAAATATCAGGCATCTTAAATGTTCAAATTGACCACACCACTGAAAACAGTTGAATTAAACATCCACCTTCCAAAAAATTCTTAAGAGTCACATAAGTTTTGAATCAAGCTTTTATTTGTGTTTTACCTTCATCCATGTTGTATAATCTTACGAACATGTTAGATGATAAATAAACATCACTATGAAGCTTATAAAGTGTATGATCCAATTGATATGTATATGTGCTTCAATTATGGGCTCAACGCAGTAAACTTCAACGATGGTCACTAAATTCTCACTGCTTCCTCTCGTGTAGCTTATTTAATTTTTGAAACCTCCTTATTCTTGGTCGAATAACATAAAATGATTTCAAAAAACAGATAGACAGGTTGGATTTATCACAAACATCATGGTAGGCCCACACAAAATCCTTTCGCATGATCTTCATGCAAAAGGCTTTCTCGGGTTGCAATTCCAAATTTCTCTCCCTGAGTGTAGGAGAGAGTCTTTTCATCTAAGCCTCTCTCTCTCAACCAAGTAGAATCCCAGCCGACCGGCTCTCTCTCTCTCTCTCTCTCTCTCTCTCTCTCTCTCTCTCTCTATATATATATATATATATATATATATATATATATATATATATATAAAGTAGTGGTCTCCTGCGCACTGTGCCGTAGGAAAGTTACATGCGAGCCTTTACATAAGCCGTGAGATAAAGGGAACGGTTGGGATTCGCCACAGAGTCCTCGTGAAAAATGACTCTCCTAAGCTCACGTAGTGATTAGCTACTGCCAAGTTGAGTTGCAGGACTTAAAGTAATGTCACCAAGTTCTATGGGCCCACCTTAATGTATTTGTTGTATCCACACCGCCCATTCATTTTTAGAGATCGTTTTAGGACATGAGAAAAAGAATAAGTAGATCAAAAGTTGGAGTGGACCCCACCACAAAAAAACAATAGGGAGAGAGATGCCTACCGTCAAAACCTTCCTAAGGTCCGTTGTGATGTTTATTTAAGATCCAACTTGTTCATAAGTTAACATAGACACTAAAGAAGGGAAAACACCAGTATCAGCTTGATAGAAAACTTTTGTAATCCTTAAAAGTTTTTAATGGTGAGCATCACTCTCTCCATTGGTTTCTGTGGTGAGGTCCGCTCAAGCTTTGGATCTGATTCATTGTTTGGTTATTGCCATAAAATGATCTCTAAAAATGAATGGATGGTGTGGATACAACACATATATGGTGGTGAGGCCCACAAAGTAAGGGCCGGGTAACAGGTAATCCACTCCCGTGGTATCGACACCACATCACAAAGCAGGTCGCCACCGACACGCATTTACATAATCCAACCCTGTTGTACGGTAGGCTCCATGGGCCTCATTATGTTGTATGAGTTTTATCCACACCGTTCATCCCTTTTTTCCAAATAAGTTTAGGCTTTGCCCTCCAAAATAAAACAGATAAAAGGCTCAAGTGGACCATACCACATGAAGCAGTGGTAGTAATGACGGCCAATGTTGAAACCTTCCTAAGGCCCACCTTGATGTTTATTTGCCATCCAATCTGCTCATAAGGTCATATAAACCTATACTAAGGAAAAGCACAAACGTATGGTTGATCCAAAACTTCTCAACCCTTAAGAATTTATTAATGGTGAACGTTCAATCTCCACTATGTGGTCTAATTGAGTTCTGGAGCTTTCTAATTTTTTAGAATCTTAATTAAAATTATCTAAAAAATTGGATGAACCGCGTGGATAAAACCCATACATTACAGTGGGATACACAGAGTATCTGACTGGACCGATTCTATCCAGGCGAGGCAGGATCAATCTGCTTTTGTTCACATGGCATATAACCCATTGTGGCGGAATGTGGATTTCCTACGAAAGGTAAGTTCCTTCATTGGGAAACCAGGTGAGGCCACTTTGATGTTTTTTGAGAAATCCTCGTCGTCCATCCTTTTTGTGAGTTCATTTTAGGACATAATTCAAAAAATGAACCATATCAAATGCTCAAGTGGGCCGAAAATGTGATAATTGAACGTCCACAGTTGAAATAATCGTGGGCCATAAAAGTTTTTAATCATGCTAATATTTGTATTTTCAGTTCATCCTAGTAGAAATGATGTAATTAATGGTATAGATGGCATGTAAACATTACCATCGAACCCAAGCAGGTTTCAACGGTAAGAATTTCTCTATCCACATTCTCCTTTAGTACATCACACTTGAGCTTTGGATACTGTTTATTTTCGGTATCATGCCCTAAAATGAACTCACAAAATGGATGGACGGAGAGGATTTCTCACAAACATCAAAGTTGCACCACCCGGGTTCCTAGCGCAGGAACTTCGTGCGGAAGGCTTTTGCAGAAAATCTGCGTCCCCTGGGGCGCATTGCCCCGTAAAAATGGCAAACGGATCGGCTACTCCCTGCCACTAGCCCGGTGGGGGGTATTCGGTGCTCTGTGAGCTCCAACATGATGTATGTATTTCATCAATGCTATTCATCCATTTTTAAAGATCATTTTAAGGCTTGAGCTAAAAAATGGGAGGGATATAGATCTCAGGTGGACCACACCATAGGAAAACAATAGTGATTGGATATCCACCATTAAAATCTTCCTAAGGCCCACTGTACTGTTTATTTGACATCCAATCTGTTGATTAGGTTATATAGACCTAGATGAAGGGAAAAAAAATAAATATTAGCTTGATCCAAAACTTTTATGGTCCCAAAACATTTTTAATGGTCCACGCTCATTTAACACTGTTTCCTATAATGTGGTCCACTTGAGATTGTGATATACGTCATTTTTAGTCTCATACCTTAGAATAATCTAGAAAAATAGATGGACGGCATGGATGAAACATATACATCTTAATGTAGAACGTGTCACAGAGATATTCCCAGCAGCCAAAAGAAGATGGACCGTGAATTGATCATAACTTTTGATCCAAGTATCGTTATGGGGCATACAACCTATCAATCTTTACTGAAACGGGCCATCCGAGGTGACCCGACCCACATCATGGGTCGCATCTGTCCGTTTTGTCAGAAAACGTGCACTTTCAGCTCAAAAATGAACTTTTAAAAAATAATTACTATTTTTAGTAATTATGATTTTTTTAATATTTTTAGAGTTTTAGATTTTCTTTCCTTTTAGAAATAACTTTTAGTTATACTAGGACTCTTCTAGAGAAAGTTTATTTACAATTTTTATTTTTGAAAATTAGGCTTTAGAAGAGTTTTACTAGGATTAGGATTTTTATTAGAGTTAGAATTTTCCTAATTTTGGTAATTACGAATTTTAGTTTATTTTCTTTCTATATTAATGGTGTAAAGAGACACATTAGACGATCATCAATGATTCATTAATCAATTTTAAATTTATTAGAAATTATTTTTATTTTCTGCTTTCTTTCCTCGTGGATTCGAGAAGTCTCTGTGAGGAGTCCAGAGAAGTTCCGTGGATTCGGAATATTTATCATCTTGAGGAAGACGGTGCTCAACCTCACGTCCTTCCCTACGTCAGTTTGGTATCAGAGCGAGGTTTCTCCTCGGATCGATGGCTTCTAACGACGGGTCGAGCAATAATCCCATGGGTGGTGTTCTGGGAAATTTACCTTTAACGGCGGCAGCTTTCGAAGAAGCGCAGCAAGAGAATCGACAAGCCATGCAAGGGCTACGGGCTTCCATCGACCGCATAGCGGATCTCTTGGCGAAAAACCTAGGGAAGCTCCGTGTTCGTGGTGGTGATCCACCACCAGCAATTGCTGGAATTCTTAATTATACTGATCATAGGGAGATGCTATCAATGAATAAAAGGATGGTTCAAGAATTCAAGATGAAAGTCAATCTTCCTAGTTTTAATGGCCAACTCTACTTCAAGGACTTCCTCGATTGGTTGCTTGAAGTTGAACGTTTTGCTTCGACTACATGCACATTGTAGAAGAAAACAAAGTTAAACTCATAGCCTACAAGTTGACGGGCAGAGCTTCAGATTGGTGGGAACAACTTCAACTCAAGTGGACGAGGCAGATGAAGGCGCCAATCCGCACGTGGTCACGGATGAAGAAGTTATTGTGCATGCGATTCCTCCCTCGAGATTACAATCAGGTATTATTCGAACAAAACCAAAATTATTATCAGGATAGTCGATCAGTAAAAGATTATGTAGAAAAATCTCATTATTGGTCTGCGAGCAACGACTTCATCAAAACAGAGTTGTAACAGACCACAAGATTCATCAGTGGCGAACATGTGACCTCTATAGGAATGGAGAACCAACCCAAGACTTCTAAAGTGGAGGGATAATATCTCACAACTGAACAGGCCTTTGTTAAACAATCTGAAGAAACGAGAGATATATATCCATTAGTTGAAAAGAAAAAATATGTTGAGCCTGTGAATATCCTAGAGGATTTGGAACTAGTATCACATGAGTTTAAGAGGGTTGTACTTGATGAACTACCTAATAAATTACCTCCCATACGATATATATAAAATCACGTTGATCCCGTTTCAAGGGAAAGTCCGCCTAATTGCCCACATTATCAGAAAGAATATGAGATCTTGAAGACAGATGAGAAGGAACTGATCAATATTAGTCAAGTCAAGGAAAGCATAAGTACATGTATTGTGTCACCTCAAGAGCTTAATGCCAAGTACAAAAAAAAAAGGCTAATAAACATCGGCGTCAGAAATTATCTCAGAATCATGAGCCAGGTCCCTTGAATAACTCGAGGACGAGTTTTTTTCAAGTGGAGGGGTCTGATGTAGAACGTGTCACAGAGATATTCCCAGCATGGGTGAGCCAAAAGAAGATGGACCATGAATTGATCATAACTTTTAATCCGGGTATCGTTATGGGGCGTACAACCTATCAATCTTTACTGAAACGGGCCATCCGAGGTGAACCGACTCACAACGTGGGTCGCATCTGTCCGTTTTGTCAGAAAACGCGCACTTTCAGCTCAAAAATGAACTTTTAGAAAGTAATTACTATTTTTAATAATTATGATTTTTTAAATATTTTTAGAGTATTAGATTTTCTTTCCTTTTAGAAATAACTTTTAGTTATAGAGAAAGTTTATTTACAATTTTTATTTTTGAAAATTAGGCCTTAGAAGAGTTTTACTAGGATTAGGATTTTTATTAGAGTTAGAATTTTCCTAATTTTGGTAATTACGAATTTTAGTTTATTTTCTTTCTATATTAATGGTGTAAAGAGACACATTAGACAATCATCAATGATTCATTAATCAATTTCAAATTTATTAGAAATTATTTTTATTTTTTGCTTTCTTTCCTCGTGGATTCGAGAAGTCTCTGTGAAGAGTCCAGAGAAGTTCCGTAGATTCGGAATATTTATCATCTTGAGGAAGACGGTGCTCGACCTCACGTCCTTCCCCGCGTCACATCTTGATGGGGCCCACAGAGCACCAACCATCAACCATTGGGGGAGTAGCCAATCCGTTTTGATTAAAATTGGGAGCGGATCAGGTGAGACCCCGTAGTGGTCATGAGATCCAGGAATAGGCAGTAGCTGTTTCCCGGATCTGACAGAGAATGGAGAGATTACGATGTATGTGTTGTATCCACACCATCCATCCATTTGTAGAGATCATTTTATGGCATGAGCCAAAGAATGAATCGGATTCGAAGCTTGAGTGGACCCACCATAGAAAACAATGGCGTGAGTGACACTCATCATTAAAAACTTTCAAGGGCCACAAAAGTTTTCGATCAAGGTGATATCAGTGTTTTCTCTTCTTCAATGTCTATGTTAAGTTATGAACAGGTTGGATCTTAAATAAACATCACAACGGACCTTAGGAAAGTTTTAATGGTGGCCGTCTCTCTCCCTATTGTTTTCTATGGTGGGGTCCACTCTACCTTTCAATTTGCCTATTTTTTTTCTCATGTACTAAAATGATATCTAAAAATGAATGGGCAGTGTGAATATAACAAATACATCAAGGTAGGTCCACATAACTTGGTAACATTACTTTAAGTAACGTGACTCAACTTGGCAGTAACTAATCTCTGTGCAAGTGTAGGAGAGTCATTTTTTATGAAGACTCCGTGGTAAATTCCAGCCGTGCCCTTTATCTCACAGCTTATACGAAGGCTTGCATATAACTTTTTTGTGGTACAATGCGTAGGAGACCACTACTCATATATATCTATATATATATATATATATATATATATATATATATATATATATATATATATATATGTCTGCACTTACCTCCAAACCTGTGTCATTGATAAATAATAAAGAACGGCACAAGATTTACGAAATGGGATTGGCTGGTGTACTACGCAACCAATATTGCTGGTGTTGACG
Organism: Magnolia kwangsiensis; assembly: GCA_037074715.1. NCBI lineage: Eukaryota > Viridiplantae > Streptophyta > Magnoliopsida > Magnoliales > Magnoliaceae > Magnolia > Magnolia kwangsiensis. The sequence goes on along the minus strand of CM073575.1, from coordinate 30,737,700 downwards.
TCACCAAGTTCTGTGGGTACAATGTTTGGATCAATATGATATTTGTTTTTCCTCTTCATCCTGGTATGTGTGATCTTATGAACAGATTGGATGGAAAATTAACGCGATGGTGGGCCTTACAAACATTTTAACTATGATAATCATTGTCCCACTTCTATTTGTAGTGTAGTCTACTTGAGCTTTGGATATGACTCATTTTTGTACTCATGATCTAAAATTATCTCGCCAAATGGATGAACGGGGTGGATATAATAAATACATCGATCATTGTGTGGCCATGTAACTTTGATCTCCTTTGAGCCGTTTACAACTCGGAGCTCCAAAAGTGTCAGCGCTCCTCTTCGCACAACACGTACCTACACCAGCCATATTGGTCGTGTGTGGTACACCAGCCAATCCTCTTCCCTAATTGGACCATTAGTCATCACTATTGGTCCAATCAAACCATTCAACTCCAATTTCAGCCCAATTAGATGGTTCATCTTTCATATGAGTGCATTCCAGCAATAGACCTGTAATATCTACTCAATTGGACCCTCAATCTCATATATCAAACCCATTGGACCACTCATCTCCAATTTTGGCCCAATCAAATCATCGATCTTTGATATTGGTCTTATTAGACCATTGATCTTTAATTTTGGCCTAATATGACAGTTGATCATCAATCTCATTTGAATCAGACGGATTGAGTTCAACATCAATCAAATCAAACCAGTCATATTCACCTCAATCCATTTCATCCTCAATGGTTGTCCAATCATTTCTTTAATCCTATGTAATGGTAAAATTGGACCATTCTCTAATTTCGGCCCATTCAGACGGTTCATCTTTTGATAACAGTCTACTAGCAATTGATATTCAATATAGAACAAATTAGACAACAAATCTTGAAGTTCAGAGCAATTGAACCTATCATCTCCAATTTCAGCCAAATCAGACTATTGATATTTTATATTGGTCCATTCAAACTATTTATCTTCGACTTCAGCGTAATTAGACCGTTGATCTCCAATATCGTTCAAATTAGACCATTGGACTTCGTCATCAATCCAACCATACCATTCATGGTCATTAAGGGCGCCCAATTAGACTGTTTATATACCATTAACTGTACCTAAGTGGACAATTCATCTTTAATTTTGCCCATAAGACCACTTGTCATTGATCTGGATCCATTGCAACCTTTGATCTTCAATATCGATCGAATTAAACCACTGATCTTAAATATTAGCTTAATCAAGCAATTCATTTCCAATTTCTACCAATGACTGATTTGTATCATCCACCTTGCGTGGTCTACCTTTGATCGTCAATCTGTACTAAAGAAATAATCTTGCTATTTACACGTTACGGTGGATTATTTCATGCATATGGACTGACTGATAAACGAAATACTAGATTATGTTGCACAAGACACAAAAGTTAGGGCCTTATCTCAGGCAGACACAGGGCACGCAATTGTCTTGTTGAAAAGGTCATCGTTTGCAATTCAAATGAAATAGACCCAAGCATATATGCATTTACTTAGCTTTGGTTAATTTTCTTTTGTTGACTAAATGCTTAGCCTGGTCTTGTGATTAGGTAAATCTCATGAACGAGCACATCAGGAACCCATTCTGACCACATCACCACCGTTCGAAGCATGACCAAGTTTAGCATATTTCATGCCACTTATCTGATTTGGAGTAGTTAGCATCAAGGAAATCAAGAATTAATAAACAAATGATGATATTTTCTGCACGTAACTGAGCCAATTCCTTCTGTTACATAGGACTGAAGAGGAAGAAGTCCTGGATTTCAAATAATAATAAAAATAATACGACCATTTCAATGACAAACATTTCAGTAACCCCATTATAAATGCTAGCCTAATCCTCTTACATAACCCACAGCCAAAAACATTTCTCATTATAACATTTAGAGTTTCCAAGCATACATACATACACAATTCTAGATAGATTTTCAAGATGTCTACCGGCTTTATTCTCTTAGCATTCATTGCATTTAGTTTCTCCTTTACCTCTGCATCGGATCCCAGCCCTTTACAGGATTTCTGTGTCGCTGTGCGCAACAGCCCAGGTATATATTTTCACTCCATTGAAAAAAATAAAGTAACTGCATCATTGCTGCAAATAATATTACATGTAAATGCAATCCACCCCATTCGTGGAAGGATTCACATAATGAATGGGATACAACACCGGCCTCATTGTCGGTTATTTTCTATTTATATTGTTTTAATTCTTGAAATTAAGAATATGCTGCTTACAATTCTTGTGTTATATGATGGCAGTGTTGGTGAATGGATTTGTGTGCAAGGAGCCAAAGCAAGTTCAGGCCGATGATTTCTTCTTCATGGGACTTGACAAACCAGGCAACACAAATAACAAGGTTGGGTCCAATGTGACCCAAGTAAACGTAGCCCAGATAGCAGGACTCAACACCCTCGGAGTCTCTTTGGTTCGGATAGACTATGCACCATATGGTCTCAATGCACCCCACACGCACCCAAGGGCAACCGAGATCTTAACAGTCTTGGAGGGCACCCTTTACGTTGGATTCGTCACTTCCAACCCTGATAATCGCCTCATAACAAAGGTCCTTCAGAAGGGTGATGTGTTTGTCTTCCCAATAAACTTGATTCACTTCCAGTTTAACATCGGCCACACCAATGCCATAGCGATTGCAGGACTGAGCAGTCAGAACCCGGGAACCATCACCATTGCGAACGCCGTGTTTGGATCAAATCCACCCATCTCAGATAATGTTCTTGCCAAGGCATTCCAAGTTGATAAGAAAATCATTGATTATCTCCAATCGCAGTTTGGAATGAAAAACTAGAGGATGCCCTCTTACAGTAAACTCCCTCAGCAATATGAGGCATATCCACAAGTAGTTTCATTACTAATGTAGTTGCTTGAATAAAATGCGAGTGCAACACATTTTTTTTGGTTTTTTTTTTCTTTTTCTTTCTTTCTTTCTTTCTTTTGATTTCTTTATTTATTAGTTTTTGTTTAATGGTATCTAATGGATTTTAGCATGTTTGGAAAATCTCTCTCTCTCTCTCTCTCTCGCTCTCTCTCTCTCTGCGCATTCGTAAAAAAATTAGAAACTAAGAACCTACCAAAGTGACTGTAGAGATGGTGATCTAGGCAATTGATGATGAATCAACGGTTAGATCAACCTCTACTTGTAATGTTGCATGCATGATTAAAGTTTAACATTCAGATTTGTGGAACACTTCTCACCACAATGACAAGAGGATCCAAATAGCCATATGAAAAACATCCCACAGAATGATCCAAGACAATGGAAGCCCGTAAAGTTAAGAAGAACATTAATTAATTCAAAATCGAGGCTGAATTTTCTCTGAACCATGAAAAGTGATGATGATATCTAGACCATCCTTGCTGATCGTCCAAATCAAATTAAGAACACCTAATGCATTGGTTCGGCGATCAAAATTGATCCAATGAACAAGATCAAAGAGAGGTCGATCCATGTTCCTAGGATAAATCTTGAGATCTAAATTGTTCTTGCAAACTATCCAGGCCATCAAAACTCCTGAAGCACAGGTGACGGGGGAATGCATGAGCATGTCCAGGAAATGCACGCAGACATGGACGGGTGTTCGTTCGAGCATCCCACTTTGAAGTTGTTTTTCTATGCTTTCCACGGCAATTTTCGAGATATATTTGCTACCTTATACAGCTCATGTGGACACTTATCCAAGGATGATTTCGTAGGTAGATTTCGTGGGCCTCAAAGAGCTGTGAGGATTTTCAAACCTCTATTTGGCCCCGAGATGTCCGTGAAAAATCCACTTCATCCATTAGTTTTGTTAGCTCATGTTATGATAAGAGCTCTAAAATGAATCAGATCAAAGACTCAAGTGGGCTGCACCATAAGAAACAATTGGAATTGAACTCATTTTTCATTTCAGATTAGTTAGCCTTTTTCAAGTGATGTACACATATATTTATCAGTATGTATGTATTTTGTACATCTAAAAAATGGTCAAATAAAGGACAAAAAAAATTTACACATATTCGAAAGGGTGGTGAGGCAATGTATCCTCAAATATTGTCATGTGAACCAATTATCAATTTGTAGAGATGGTTGATCTTCTGAAGAGTTTTGAATGATAAATGAAAATCAACCTTCTCTGAATCAAAATGAGTATCATAGTATACATACTATTTTTCAGAATGTGCATTTAAGAAGAATCAGTATGATACTTAGTTTATAAGTACACGCTGAGCTTATAAGACAATTTTTCTTTGAATTGTTTTGGTTTCAGCAAACTCCATATATGATAGAATTATTAGTCAAGAGAGGAATTGATTCCAAATATCAGTCTGTTAATGTTCTTGATTATTAGTCAAGAGAGGAATTGATTCCAAATATCAGTCTGTTAATGTTCTTGAGTCAGTTTTATGACGCTACAAGAAATTTTTTTCATCAATAAAATTGCACTTTTAGCAACGATAATATTTTTGCCGATGAAACTTTTCGTCTACTTGAGTTTTGGATTTACTGAAAATTTGGAATCAACCCACACCGTTCATCCAGTTTTCGAGATCATTTTATAGAATTATCCAAAAAATGAATCATATCCAAAGATTAAATGGAACACACCACAAATAAGGGGAACGGATTGGCTACTCCCACTACACCATCCAATGGTTGGTGGTTGGTGTTGTGTGGGCCCCACCATGATGTATGTGTTTAATTCATGTCATACATCTATTTTTAAAGATCATCTTATGGCATGAGATGAAAAATAAAAGGAAACGTCCGAATTTAAAATGGACCACATTACAAGAAATAGTGTTGAATGAGCGTCAACCATTTAAAACATTCTGGGGGCCATAAAAGTTTTGGATCGAAATGATTTTTGTTTTTTCCCTTCATCTAGGCCTATATGACCTAACAAACAGATTAGATGCCAAATAAACAATACAGTGGGCCTTACAAGGATTTTAATGATGGATATCCAATCACTATTGTTTTCATGTGTTGTGGTCCACCTGATATTTATATACCTCTCATTTTTGGGTCCCACTATGATGTATGTTTTATATCCACACCTTCCATCCATTTGGAGAGATCATTTTAGGGCAATATCCAAAAATAAGTCCAAAGTTCCAGTGGACCCCAGCACAAAAAACGGTGGCGATAGTGACACCCACCATTAAAAACTTCTCAAGGCCACAAAAGTTTTAGATCAAGCTGAAATTTGTGCTTTACCTTATTTAATGTCTTTTTTAACTTTTGAACGGGTTGGATTTCAAATAAAAATTATGGTGGGCCTTAAGATAGTTTCAACGGTGGGAATCACTCTCCCCATTGTTTTTTGTGGCGAGGTCCACTACATCTTTTTATCTGCCTCGTTCTTTGGCTCATGCACTAAAATAATATCTCAAACTGGATGGACGGTGTGGATATAACACATACATCATAGTGGGCCCCACAGAACTTGGTGACATCACTTCAGTAGCCAACACGCGCTACTCAACCTAATGTAAGGGGCGCCCCAGCGCCCGTGAGACTCTCTCTCTCTCTCTCTCTCTCTCTCTCTCTCTCTCTCTCTGTATCGCACCCTCTCCCTCCTCTCGTTCTGTATCTCTCTCTCTGATCTCTCCACCCTGTCCTCTCTCTGTCTCTCTCTTCCTCTCTCTTTGTCTCTCTCTTCCTCTCTCTCTGATCTCTCCTACGATACGTTGTCGAACGCCCTACCCACACACACCCTCTCTCTCTCTCTCTCTCTCTCTCTCTCTCTCTCTCTCTCTCTCTGAAGCTCGGTTGAAGGTCATTCATGACAGTGAGGTATCTCTCTCTCTCTCTCAATCTCTCTCAATCTCAATACCGATTTAGGGATTTGGAGATTGATACACAAGAACTTCGAAATTACTTAGGGCATGTTTGGGCAGTGGGATTAGAAGGGATTAGGTGGGATGGAATTGCATCTAGTCCCGGGATTAAACCTTCCCATCCCTTCCAATCCCTCGAACCAAACACATCCCAAGAAAATTTGAACGAATGAGGGTGGATTGGATGGGATTTAAGGGCCTGTTTGGCTGGGCAGATTGGATGGTATTAGAGTGGATTGCATGAATTTCAATGTAATGATAGCTGCGTCAGTGGATTGGTGCAAGATCTATGGGATTGCTAAATCCCGGGATTGTTATATCCGTTCTGTTTGGCATGCCTGGCCAATTCCAGGATTAAACCTTCCAATCCCTTTCAATCCTTCAAACCAAACATGTCCTAGGCAATTTTGAAGGGATTAAGGTGGATTGGATAGGATTTAAAGGTAATGATGGTGATTTCAATGGATTGTCTTAAGATCCATGGGATTGCTATATCCCAGGATCAGGATCCCATGTCTGTTTGGCACACCTAGCCAATCCCGGAATCTATCTTCCAATCCCATCCAATTCGCCCTGCCAAATAAGCCCTAAAGGTAATGATGGTGTTGTCAGTGGATTGTCTTAAGATCCATGGGATTGCCATATCCTAGGATCAGATCACCCTGTCTGTTTGGCACGCCCGGCCAATCCCAGGATTTAACTTCCAATCCACTCGTCCAAATGAGCCCAACTGTCCTTTTTATATTGAACATTGGCCGAGGAACAATTGTCATTCTGTCTGATAAATTACAATAGATTTGTAAGTTAAAAAGGTTTGTAAGTCATTTTTAATGTAATAACTATACCAAGCTGTAGGTGTAGGCTCTTTCTCGGGGACCACAACCATTGCTTTTGCTGCTATTGTTAGGTAATTCTCTGACTATGATTTATTTTTATTTTTATTTTTCAAAATATAACTTTCAATTCTCTGACTATGATGATTAGTAATGTATAACAGATTGTCTTAATATTTTGGATGCTTTCTATGAACTTCTTTTTATCATCTTTGATTGTATTTTAGTAGTGGAGTATATGTTTCATTTATTTTGAATGGTAAAGATAGTAGAGAGTTTTTGCAATGCTCTCATAACTCTATAAGTTATAGTGCTCCTAGTTGCTTTGGCACACTTAGACAGTCAACCCATTGATCTCAAATTTTCATTACGTTTAATACACAGTTCATGCTCTACCATGCAAACATCACGGTGATCTGACAGATATGAACCATTTGTTCAAATTGTTTCTAATATGGATGTTAGGATAAATTTACACAAAAGCAAGTTTGATCAATTTGATCCATCTATTTGTTAGGCCTTGTCATGGATTGCTTATGATTCTATAGAATCTCATTTGTTAGGCAAGTGTAACCATCCTATAACCTAAACCTATAACCTATAACCTAAACCTAAAAAATTCAAGGTGCCAAATCACCTCTTATTGGAGTGTGGGATTTTGATGATTTTTCAGGAAAAATACATATATTTGATTTTATTATTTTTTAAATAACAAGATTATGTAAATGTGGGGAAATGTGGGTATTTGGGCTTGGAAATGAAATGTGGATATGAGGGTATAATGACATACAATGTGGGATATGTGCCATATTCTTAATTTTGTTATGTCTTGTAGATGTTGATGTACATGCATGATCTTGAAGTGGGCATGTTGGCATTATTGGATTGTGGATGTTGATGTTAATTTTGTTATGTCTTGTAGATGCTGATGTTAATTTTGCTAGCTTGGGATGCAATATGAACAAATAATGACATGCCTTAAGGCATCCATCCCAACAATGAAATGATATCAATTACTTTTATCATTTAAGTAACAACTCAAAATCAACCTTGTACATAGAACCCGATTTCCTAAACCTAAACCTTAACATATTCACAATTCCCTAAACCTTAACCTATAACCTAACCTAAACCTAAACCTGTAACCTACACTTATAACCTTAACCTAAATGTAAAACCTAAAATTAAACCTAAAACTTAAATGTATTTTCAAATCCGTAAACCTAAACCTATAACCTACAACATTAACATAAACTTATAACCTAAACCTATAACCTTAAACATTAACCTAAACCTATTCTCAAATCCCAAAACCTATAACCTAAACCTAAACCTAAACCTTAACCTATAACCTAAACCTATAACCTATAACCTATAACCTATAACCTATAACCTATAACCTAAACCTATAACCTAACCTAAACCTAAACCTATAACCTACACTTATAGCCTAAACCTAAACCTAAAACCTAAATGTATTCTCAAATCCCTAAACCTAAACCTAATTTTGTAAGATCGACTATAAAATGTATTCTTGTTACAGTAAAATTGGGAATGCTTGTATGGATTGTTACGATGAGATTGATTTATATGTATTGTAGAATGATGCTTAGAAATCAAATATTATTATTTTTTTAACGGTCTACACTATCAAATGTCGTTTTGGGAAGGTTATGTGTTGACTGGTAAATATAGACAATCATATATGTCGTTGGGTTGTAAATATTCATATGTGATCATTGAACTTGCATATGTGGGGGTGTCAATGGGCCACGCTCTATTAATGTTTTTGTCTCAAATTATTATTGTAATTAGTTAGTTTATAGTTGTGACTTGTAATTGTGATTTGTAATTTAGATAATTAGTTACCCGTTTGAGGATTTTTATGGGGCAATACATAGATATGGTGTATTTTTGGTGGCATAGAAATCGCTCAAATTGTCCCATTTTAGACAGTTCAAGGTTAGATGGATAGTATGCTTTCATATAATCTATTTAAATGTTCATGCCTGATCCGCGGTCCATCTCCTCGTTTCTCTTTGAATCTGTTTCTTCCGTTCCGTATCCAATGCCAAATGTTTTTACATTACTTTAGATATTTGACATCGGAATGTAACGTAAGATCAACTTATCTAGAGAGGCATGGAGAGATGCTGTCGGATTTTTAGCGTGGACATTTAATGAAAATATAAAAGTATTACAATTTATCCAACCTTAGATAGATAACTAATTTAGGATTTAATTGAGTAGGGGTCTCTGGAAGGTGAGAACCATTGTTATAACCATAATGAGTAGCTATCCATTTCTTATAGACGATAATAATGGTGGTCTGGCCATTTGGATAGGCCCGTGTTTATATATTAGCTTAAAATTGATGGAGCAGACTCAGATGTGCATCTGAGCTATCCGAATGTTGAGCGTGGGTCTCTGGAAGGTGGGAACCACTGTTATGACCATGATGAGTAGTTGTCCATTTCTTATAGACAGCAATATAGGTGGCCTACCCATTTGGACAGGCCCGTGTTTATGTATAGCTCGAAATTGATGAAGCAAATCCAGATGTGCGTCAGAGCTATTCAGATGTTGAGCGGGGGTCCCTTAAAGGTGAAAACCGTTGTTATAACCATGACGAAGCTATCCATTTCCTATTGACAGCATTGGAGTGGCTTGTCCATTTGGATAGACCATGTTTATATCTGTATTTACAAGGATCATACCCTTAACCTAAACCACACCCTAAACCTAAAGCTTAACCTAAAACTATAACCTTAACCTATAACCTAAACTCAATTTCTCAAACCTTAACCTATAACCTAATCTAAACCTTTACCTATAACCTAACCTAAACCTATACTTATAACCTAAACCTATTCTCAAATCCTAAAACCTATAACCTAAACCTAAACCTTAACCTTAACCTAAACCTACAACCTAAACTCAATTCCCTAAACCTTAACCTATAACCTAACCTAAACCTATACTTATAACCTAAACCTATTCTCAAATCCCAAAACCTATGACCTATAACCTAAACCTATAACCTAAACTCAATTCCCTAAACCTTAACCTATAATCTAACCTAAACCTATACTTATAACTTAAACCTATTCTCAAATCCCAAAACCTATAACCTTAACCAAAACCTTAACCTTAACCTGTAATCTATAATCTAAACTCAATTCCCTAAACCTTAACCTATAACCTAACCTAAACGTATACTTATAACCTAAACCTATTCTCAAATCCCAAAACCTATAAGTTAAACCTAAACCTTAACCTTAACCTATAACCTATAACCTAAACAAATAACCTAAACTCAATTCCCTAAACCTTAACCTATAACCTAACCTAAACCTATTCTCAAATCCCAAAACCTATAACCTAAACCTAAACCTATAACCTATAACATAAACCTAAACCTATAACCCAAACCCCAACATAAACCCGAACCCGAATTCCTAAACCTAAACCTAAACATATAACCCATAACCTAAGCCTATACTTAAACCTAAAACCTAAACATAAACCTATAACTTAAACCTAAACCTATAACCTGAACTTAAACCTAAACCTAAACCTAAACTTAAACCTAAACCTATAACCTATAATATAAACCTAAACCTAAACTTATAACCTATAACCTAAACTTATTCTCAAATCCCAAAACTTATAACCTAAACCTTAACCTAAACCTATAGCCTAAACTCAATTCCCTAAACATTAACCTATAACCTAACCTAAACCTATACTTATAACCTAAACCTATTCTCAAATCCCAAAACCTATAACCTAAACCTATAACCTAAACTCAATTCCCTAAACTTTAACCTATAACCTAACCTAAACCTTAACCTATAACCTAAACCTATTCTCGAATCCCAAAACCTATAACTTAAACCAAAACCTTAACCTAAACCCGAACATAAACGCAAACCCAAACCCGAACCCGAATTCCTAAACCTAAACCTAAACATATAACCCATAACCTAAGCTTATACCTAAACCTAAACCTAAACATAAACATAAACATAAACCTTAACCTAAACTTATAACCTTAACCCTAAACTTATAACCTATAACCTATAACATATAACCTACACTCAATTCCCTAAACCTTAACATAAACTTAAACCTATAACTTACACTTATAACCTAAACCTATAACCTAAACTTAAACCTAGCTTAATCTTAAACCTATTTTCGTAAACTGACTCTAGTCTTTTTATTGTAGAGATGAATAAGAGTTGGATGAGAGCTAAGAACAGGTTTGGCCCAGAGTATAAATAAGGGGTTCAAGAGTTCATATAATTTCCATGAAATCGGATAGATTCAGGGAATAGGATTAAGTGTCCATGTCAAAAATGTGGGAACATGATTTATAAGACTTTAAACAAAGTAGAAGATGATTTGTTCAAAGTTGGGATTAACCAGGGTTACACTTGGTAGATCTATCATGGTGAAGATATCCGCCATAGAGTTGAGGCCACTGAAGTCTTTACTGACCCAATTGTGTCGGATGATGAGGATGAAGATGTTGATAAAATGTAAGATATCATAGGGGATGTGTTCAGGAGAACAATTCCGGATACTGATTTTGCAGCGACAAGCAGTAGCCAAGATATTCCTCCTATTGGTAATGTCAAATCAGAGAAGTTTAGTAGGTTGTTGAGGGATGTGCAATGTCCACTTTATCCGAAGTGTAGAAACTTCTCCAAGTTGAATTTTCTTATAAGGTTACTTCATTTGAAGATAAAAAAATCATTACAGTAACAAATCGTTTGACATGTTGCTTAATTTATTGAAAGAAGCATTACCGGACGGTGAGACATTGCCTAAGTCTCATTACAAAGAAAAATTCTTAATACAAGACTTGAGCCTTAGTTACATCCCCATACATGCATGTATAAATGATTGTTTATTGTATCGAAAAGAGCATGAAAATGTTGAAGAGTGTCCAGAATGTGGAGAGTATAGGTGGAAGTATGACGAAGCCAAGCATAAGAAAATCCTGCAAAAGGTGTTAAGGTACTTCCCATTAAAACCCAGATTGTAAAGATTATTTATATCTCGTAAGATGGCTAAATATATGAGGTGGCATAAGGAGAAATGCATTCATGATGATAGTACACTAAGGCATCCTGCGAACTCTGAAGCCTGGTAAAATTTTGACAAGCAATATAACTGGTTTGCAGAGGATTCTCGTAATGTTTGACTAGGTCTTGTAAGTGATGGTTTTAATCCATTTGGTAATATGAGTAGTTTGTACAGTATATGGTCAGTGGTACTTATGCCTTACAGTTTACCTCCTTTGTTGTGTATGAAGGAGTCATTTTTCATGATGTCATTGCTTATTCCTAGACCCAAGTCACCTAGGAATGGCATTGATGTGTATCTTCGACCATTAGTAGATAAGTTAAATAAGTTGTGGAGTCGAGGTGTACAAACGTATGACACATTTGTAAGATAAATATTTCGATTGCATGCAGCGGCCTTGTGGACAATGACTTTTTCGCGTATGAGAATTTGTCTAGGTGGAGCACGAAGGAAAAGTTATCTTATTTTACATATAGTATTGAGACTTGTTCATTATCATTGAAACTTGGTAGAAAATGTGTTATATGAGCTATCATCACTTCCTTCCGAACGATCATAGTTAGTGCAGGAAAACGATGATCTTTGATAGCAAACAAGACCATAGGTCACCCCCGAAAGAGCTATCTGAGGAGGATGTGATACAACAACTAACTAATAATGGAGAAGTTAGATTTGGTAAGGCATTACACTTGAAGAAGAGGAAACGTACAGTATTGGATTATAACTGGAGGAAGAAGAGTATTTTTTTTAGTTGCCCTAATGGAGTGATCTGAAATTGCGACATAACTTGGATGTCATGCATATTGAGAAAAATATATGTGGCAATGTCTTCAGAACATTGATGAACATAGAGAAGAAAATAAAAAACAATTTCAAGGCTCGATTAGATCTACAAGAAATGAGTTTAAGGAAAGAGTTGCACTTGCAACCACATGAAAATTCATATACTATACCAGCAGCCTACCACACATTGACAAAACTAAAGAAAAAGTATTTATGTGAATGGTTGAGATCGATGAAGTTTCTCGATAGGTATGCGCCAAACATATCTCGACACGTAAACGTTACAGATTATAAGGTAACAGGAATGAAAATTCATGATTGTCACGTCCTTCTACAATGCCTACTACCGGTTACGATTCATGGATTCCTTAGTAAGGATATCAGTGCGGCGCTGATTGAGTTGGGGATATTCTTTAAAGATTTGTGTTCAAAATCGTTGAATGTAGATGTTATTAAACAACTGGAGAGGGATATTGTCATAATTCTTTACAAACTTGAAAGAATATTTTCACCCATTTTTTCGATATCATGGTACACCTAGCGATTCACTTACCGCATGAGGTGAAGCTTGTAGGCCCGTTACAATATCGTTGGATGTATCCAATCGAAAGGTGGTAAAACCTGTTAAAATTTTTATCCATTCCATAAACTACATATATCCATGTTTTCATATGTATAATATAGTGGTTTTATGTATACCTTCACACACTAAAGCGATTTGTGAGAAATAAGGCACTACCAAATGGATCTATTGCTGAAGCATACATTGATAATGAGTGTCTGACATTTTGCTCCATGTATCTTTATGGCATAGAGACTAGATTCAACCAAGAAGATCAAAATACCGATGAAGGGCAGGAACATGAACAAGGACTTATATCTGTATTTGCACATAACGTTTGTCCTTTAGGATCTCCGACATTTTAGGATATGGACCTTGGGGATCTAGAAAAGGTGCAGTGGTATGTGTTGCATAATTATGAAGAAATAAAGTCATACTTAAAGTAAGTCTTTCCTTAATTATTGTTTTCTCTACATACGATGCTCTTAATATTTCTTGCTGATGACATGTCGTTTATGTGTAGCGAACACATCGACCAGATGTAGTCCCAATTCTCAACAAATTATGATTAAATGCATCAGGATCAGTTTTCAAAATAGTTCACAAAACGTGTAAGATTTCACATTGTATCTCACCACACTTAGAATTTTCATTATATTGCACATTATTTGAACTTAAGAAAATTCCTAAACAATTACATTCTGTGCATGATAATAGATGAAGACGTTGCACATGAGCAACTCTGCAGATGTGTTTGATGCACTATACTCACTGGTGTATGGCCCTGATAGACGTATATCTAGATATACAGGTTGTATTGTAAACGGGATTCGATTCCACACCAAAGAACGTGAGAAGTATAGGACCACACAAAATAGTGGGGTGGTTGTGAAGGGAACAAATGAGGAGGATGAAATTGACTTTTATTACGTTTTGACGAATATTATTGAGTTGAGTTATTGTATGAGAAAGCGGGTGTATTTATTTAAATGTCATTGGTGGGACATTGGAAATAAGAAGTTAGAAATATAGATTAACAACTACTTTACAAGCGTAAATTTATCTCGGAAGTGGTTTAAGGATGACCCATTTGTCCTCACCAACCAAGCTGAACATGTATTTTACCTAGCTGACACCAAGTTAGGCGACTCTTAACACGTGATGCAGAAAATAAAGCCCAAGAACGTATTTGATATTCTCGTACCAGAAGTTGAAGATAGCGAGGATGGGGGAAATGAAACATCTAGGGTTGAACAAGCATATCAAGAAGACATGCCATCTGGTGATACAGGGACTGATTCAACTGTTGATATTGATGTGGTGCAATTGGACAGAGATGATGTGCCACCTGATCATGTTGATGCCTCAATAATACATGACATTGTTAAAGATGATAGCGGTTTCATTGATGACGACGTTGCAGACAATGAAGAAGAAATACTGATCAACGATAGTGATGGTAAAGAAGAAATAGCCCTAAGCGATAGTGATACAGACGATGATTATTAAATGTACACATGATTTACATGTCATTTTTCAATTCGAATAATTTATGTATTCCATGTATACGTGAAAATTACAAGTCATGATTTATTTCTTTAATTGACTTGTTTATAATCCACATTTACAGTTGAGTCACTTTTTTATCATTTCCTCCTCAAACTGGAGCGTAGCAGAAGCACACAACATACACAGGGAGTACTTTGGATAGTTTACCTCAAAGTTATTTCGTATTACAACGAAATATGTATATTTAATATAGAATAACAATGTGTAATGAAATTTTTAAGAGTTATAGATTAAAGTTTACAGTTTTATTATATTCTGCTTGCATTATAGTGTAATGGTCTAATCATATTTTAATCATCTCCCTACGCATAAGCACAAATGCATTGTACCATCAACACTACTTGTATAACATTTTAATATATTCCACTTATATTGACATTGTTTAAATTTATAAGTTCGTATCTCGTACATATTCAGTGATGACATCAGGTGGGAGAGCACATTGTTTGCACACTGGATCTACCCCTTCTACTTATGATGCGACGGAGTCAGCATCGCCATCAATGTTGCATTGTAGGCATCTGATCCCTCAGTCGTACATATACTGGGCACTACATGTAAGTATAGACATATATTTCTTTTAATGACTTCTGTTTATGTTTAGACTTACATATTTCTTTTACAACAGCATTGTCAACCAGCCGACGAGAACGTAGACCCACGTGTGGGTTGCTTTTAGAGTGACTTAAGCGTGAGGGTAAGGTGACGGTAGAGTTCCCACAGGACTGCATTAGACCTATAGGGAACAATGTCAAGTTTTTTATGTCGGAGGTCGGTGTCTTATGCCAATCTCTGATCTCCTCATCACCCCCCATTGGGCTGATGTGACAGATGATGTGCGACAGCTCATCCGTCAGCACCTTTAGGTAAATTTTAGTAAATTAAAATTTATTTTATAAAGATTTATTAACGATTAAGTTATTTTGTTAGTAAGTTTATTGTCTTAAACTATTATTTACGAAACTGGAGGATAAATTTGACTTGGATTTGAGAGTTCCGCACATCAAGGAGTACCGCGGTGACTTACACAAGTGGTACAAGTGGTACGTGAGTCACGAGGAGGGCGTACAATCCGCACCGCCGCACGTGACCCATGACGACTGATAGATACTCTACGAGATATTTTCGTCTGAGACTTTTTAGGTAATATTTATATATTTATGATATCTTAAGGTAACAATTAAATTGATAATTAATAATAATGTATTATGAATACTGTGTTCAGAAGAGGAGCAAAATAAATTCTGACAACAGGGGAAAGTTAAAAGTGAACCACGTACCTGGTTCAAAGTCATTTGTACGACTTCATCACGACATGGTAAGAAATTACTGGTAATTAATAAGTTGATATATTCTTTCTATGTATTTATATTAACGTTATTGTCCTTTCGATTGCGCAGCGAGATTCCATCACTGGCCAAGAGTCCGGACCAGCAGACCTCTACAGAGGGACTCACTGTCGGCAGGTGATAGGATATTAAGTACATCCTACAGCCAACAAGAATTGGATAAAAATTCTTACATTGTAAAATTTAATTGCATTAAATTATAATAATGTCATTTGTTATGAAAATTCATATTTTTATTATAGGCGGCGATGGACACCTTATGCAGTCAGCCCACTCCCGATGGTACTCAGCGGAGTGAGCCAAAGATCTTGAGTAAGGTGCTTGGCACCTGTTTTGGATATGTGCGTGGGCTTGGCCATGGTGTCAAGCTCATGGCACCCGCTAGAGTTACCTCCAGCCGATCCATCGTCGTTAGCGATAGCACCGTACGCCAAGCTGATATCACAGAGAGAGAGGTTCAGCAGCTACGAGTCATCGTTCATGACATCAGAGATGTAGAGGGAGGAGTAGGAGAGGAGGATGGAGGAGCTGGCGAGGCAGAGGGAGGAGAAGAAGAGGAGGATGGAGGAGCTGGCGAGGCAGAGGGAGGAGAAGAAGAGGAGGATGGAGGAGCTGAAAAGGTAGAGGAAGGAGCAAGAAGAGGAGGATGGAGGAGCTGGCGAGGCAGAGGGAGGAGCAGGAGAGGAGGAGGATGAAGGAGTAGGTAAGACAGAGGGAGGAGCATGAGAGGAGGATAGAGGAGATGCGGGTGGAGCATGAGCGACGGATGACGGAGAGGTTTCAGGCTCTCGCTGCACGCTTACCTACCGATGCCCCACCACCTTCGCTTTCATCTTTGTGATTTATAGTATTTTTATTTATGATGTTAAACTTATATGTATTTATGCGTGAATTAATGTGATGTGGATTTGTTTGTGTTTGGATGAATGTAGTTTATGTTTGGATGGATTTACTAGTTTGGGTTTAGATGGATGTGAATGTGAATATGATAACAGGTGCATATCAAGAAGAATATGATAAAATATATTGTAACAGGTGTATATCAGGAATTTTGTGTTGGAATAGTAAAGAGAGAGAGAGAGAGAGAGAGAGAGAGAGAGAGAGAGAGAGACTTTCACCTACGAAAATTTTCGTAGGTAAAAGTTTTTCACTTATTTTTTACTAACGAAAAAATTTGTCAGTATAAGTTATTAAAATATTTTTACTTATAAAAATAATCATCAGGAAAAAATTTTCACTTATTTTTTTTGACGATTAAAATTTTCATCAGTAAAAACCCATTGCAACGTTGTTTTATCGACGAATTTACTGACAAAATTTTTCGTCGATAAAACGTTTTACCTACGAAAAAATCATTTTTAGAGACGAAAATTTTCGTCGGTAAAAGTGGGTTTTCTTGTAGTGTGAGATTGTGATTTACCTCTTGACTAATATCTTTTTGTTAATCCTCAAGAATTTCTTTAGCTCACTTTTTCTTTTATTAGCTCTCTTATATAATACTTGACCCATTGCAAGGTATATTAAAAGATGGGTCAAGGTAACAAGTTGATTTAATTTAACTAATTGTTACAGGGGCCCGAGTTGATTTTAGGGTGTTTCTGTTTTGTGTTACCCATTTGGTAACCATTTTCCTTGATCCACAAGCATATTTCTTTGAGTGAATTTTAGACGATTTGGATGTGTCTTTGAGATTCATCTTGGAAGTAACTTGAGGATTTTTGAATATACGACATTCTCATTTGTAGTGTCCTATCTTTCCACAACGATGGAATGACAATTCGACTGAATTTTTCTGGTTTGGAGTAGTTGAATTTGTCATCTTTGATGAGGTAGAGGAAGAGTCTGATTTGTATCCTAGGCCTGTCATATTTTTGGAGTTTCTTCCCATGCCTAGGAGTTTCTCAAACTTTTCATTGCTTTGAGTGAATTTTTGAGTGAGTTCTGTTGTACGTTTTTTGTTTTGTTTTTTTTTTTTTTTTTACTTCTAGTTTTAAGTTTGTGTTTTCTCTTTTTAATTTCTCAACTTTTAGTTCTAGAAGTTCAATTTTCTTGATCAGATTATCAAAGGTTATACTTCTAACAATGGTTCCTCTCCCATTGTTAATTCTCTCAAGATTAAGTTCAAGTTCATCTTCCTCACCCAATTTCTTGGGAATGACTGCAATGCTAGAGGCCATGAGTATCTTCAATGATTTTTTGTCTCCATCACTTTCTGACTTACTTGAATATGAATTTTAGTTGTCAGTATCATCCCAAGTGGCTGCCATAACTTTCCCTTTAGACTTCTTTGTAGGACATTTCGTAGAGATGTGACCAAATTTTTTATAGTTGTAGCATTAAAGCTCTTTGGACTTGTTGAAGATTTTGCCGGTTTGGCACTTGTGGTCCAGTTGAACTCCTTTGTTATTATATGGTATCCCACGGTTTCTATTAAAGAATCTTCTAAACTTTTAAGCTAGAGAGGCAACCTCCTCATCTTCATCTTCATTCTCACTACGTTCTTCCTCTATTGTATTCATATTTTTAGAGGTTTTGAGAACATTATTTTTGGATTTTACAGGTGTTTTAAGATGCAGTTCAAATGTTTGTAGAGAACCAACCAGTTCTTCTACTTTCATTTCATCAATGTTCATACATTCTTTTATGGTAGTTACTTTAGAGGTGAACCGTTTTAGAAGTGATCTTAGGATTTTCCCACAGATTTTAGGTACAGGAACTGTTTCTCCAAGTCCACCCATGGAGTTGCATATGATATTTAGTTTTGCAAAGAACTCCATGAAGGTCTCATCTTCCTCCATTTTCAACTGTTCAAACTAAGTTGTCAAGAACTGTAACCTTGATATTTTTATTGTGCTGGTTCCTTCATGGGTTGTTTCCAATAGATCTCATGCTTCTTTTGAGGATTTACTCATACTGATTTGATTGAATAGCGCCTTAAAAACCACACAGTAAATGGCATTCATCCCTCTTGCTTCATATGTTTTAGTTTCTTTTTCAAAAGCTGTCCATTTCTTTTTTTAGTTTGCATTTGGTGATGGTTGTGCCATTATCTAGTACAATTTGTTCAGTTGGTGTCACATATCCATTCTCAACTATTTTCCAAACTTAATGATCTAAGGATTGCAGAAAGTAACTCATTCTTGCCTTCCAATAGGCATACTTTGAACCATTGAAGATAGGAGGACGAGAGACTGTTGTTCCCTCTCCTTCTGCCATAATTCTAGCTTCAGTTTAAGGATCTCCCTCTAGGTTGTTAAACCCTTCAAGAGGAACCCGCTTTGATACCAATAGAAATTATGATATAACCGCTAGTACTGAAGTATGAAGTATGACTAATTATCCTAGAGGGGGGTGAATAAGATTTTTTTCAAAATTTGTTATCTATTAACAACAACCTATGCCTAACTGTTACAAACAAAGAAGTAGGGCAAAGTAACTCTATGGCTTCCAAGCTAGTAGAGGGTCTAATTCACATAGGCTTATACAAGATACATATGTAAAATCAAAGCTTATAAGGATAGTGTGTATTGTGTGTAGGATGTGACTTCTATCAATACTTATACATAAACTAAATCATGGATCAATGTGAACATATGACAAACATAAGAATAATTAGGTAAGTGTACTCAAAACAATCGCAAACACAATCATGTATAGTGGTTCAGCTACTTGCCTACTCCACTCCTGATAGATGCACTCTCCTAGAGTGTACCGGATTTCACTATCAAATGGTTTTAAATCAGGTTAACCATGAACCTTCACAACCTACACAAGGTTAAACTAGGACACCTACACAAGGTTCCTAAATGCTTGCACAAGGCAACACGTCCTACCTAAGGAAACAACATGGAGAGCCTACACAAGGCAACTCAAGCCTACACAAGGTAACACAAGCCTACACAAGGCACAACCTACACAAGGCTAATTATCCTACATAAGGACACAAACGTATTCTCTTGTCGGAGGCCTATAACTAGGACTTGAGGACTTTGACACTCAAACTCTAAATCTCAATCATATACAAGGAGAGAGCTTCAGACACTTTAGACTCTAAGTACTTACAAAGTAAGTTGGTGAGTCTCGTTCTCACACAGTGTGAAGATCTTCGATGATGACAAAGAAACGCCAGCTCTCTTGAACTGCAACCAGTTAATGATGCTTTTGCGAAGTCTCTGAGGTTATGAGGTTTAAGGTTTTTGATCTTCTCTATTTAAATGATGGAATTTAAATCAATAGATAAGGTTACCATGAGCTAGGCATTCAGAAGTTCCAAAGATAGTATGATTAGTTGGAAACTTTATGAATGCTAAAGTTCATAATTCAATCCAAGCCTGTATGATATGAATTGATGCTTAAGCAAGGGATTGAATGATGAACTCTAATGGGAAGGAGAGAGTGAGTAAGAGGATAGATCTTCGAATAACAGGCTTAAACTCTCTTAGATTGTAGCTCAGTATAACCAGAACAACACTTGTGTATTTATAGAGACAAGATCCCAACGGTAAAAAATGGACAGAATTTTGAACTTGTGAATGCCATCGAAGGGTGTTCGATGTTATCAAAATTTGAATTTCGATATCATCAAACCGTCTTTAATTGTATCGACTTCTTACAGAAGATTTATATTGGGTGAAGGAAAAATTATGACTGTCTTTCATCGAGCATCCTTCGATAATATTGACGTGCGCTTCAATTCATTGAGGGACTCTCAATCCATCGATATCTTCTTTAGTAAAATATATAAGGTTGCTGGATATTTTTGTCTCATGTTCGATATAATCGAAAAGCCATTTAATTCGTCGAAGTTTGAATTTCGATGATATCGAATGATCTTCGATATACTCGAAGAAAATAGTTTTTCTTTGAAAACTTGTTGGAAAAAACTGGGTAAGTTTCGATTCTATCGAATAGACTTCGATGTTATCGACAACTTGCTCTTGATAACATCAAGGAGGCTTCGATGTCATCGAGGAGCACTTAGAGTATTTTTTGTTTCTTTGAAAGAATTTCAAGGTCCAAGTATTCGAGGGCTATTCAATGTTATCGAAGAATGGACTTCGATGATATCAAATAGTAGTCGATGCTATCAAGATCTGTAGCATACCTTTCATTTTATTGTTGGATAGAATGGGTGATCGTTCAATGCCATCGACTGATGTTCGAGGGATCGAAGACTCCCTCAATTGCAGTTCGATGCACTTGACCAGGACTTGTGATTTTTCAGCTTTTATTTCTTTCTTCCCTTTATACTCTTGGTGCTATATATACCAACTCTACCGGAGGATGTTTTAATTCATTTTAAGGGTAAGTTGGGATTGTGTGGGGTCATATACCTGCTAGGGTTTGTTGTTGGATGATGAGGCTATGACTGAAAATTTTGATCTTGAACATGGCCTGCATCATTTGTTGAGGCTTGGTCTTGATGTCTTCTTCGAAGAGTTCACTTGATTTACTGAAAACTCAATTATCAAGGACATTCGAGACGAAAGATCCAAGGGTTTCAAGGAGAGTTCTCGGCATTGATATACATAGAGACAAGAAGAGGAGCAGTCTTTACTTATCTCAGGAAGAATACCTTGAAGAATACCTTGAGAAGGTGTTGATCAAGTATGGGATAGATAAGGGAAAGCTGGTCAGTGTTCCACACGAGACTCACTTCAAGCTATATTGAGGGATGCTCGATATCAATCGAACCACCTTCGATAACATCGAACACTACTCGATAAAATCGAAGCATTGCAAAAATGCCCTGACCTATCTGGACTCCTTCCGATATCATAGAACGTGGTTCAATAGAATCGAAGCTTCACCTTCGATATCATCGAAAGCATTTCGATATAATTGAAGAGTCATGTCCTATACATACGACACGAGCGGGAAATTTCATTTCATCACTCTTCTTCCCTTGTTCCATGACCCTTTGACTCCCAGACGCTGGTGAACTTACATTCGATCCATTTTCTTGATCATTTGAGGTTGGTAAGTCATATTTACTCATTCAAATGTAAATCTCATCCTTCAAAATCAGCTTGTGCATCAGTTTTAGGTCTCCTTGTTTCAAATCCCTAGTTTTTCTTTTCCTATCATATCTATTCGTTTTTGAGTTTCCTTCTTCCAAATGGGAAAGGACAAGCAAATCTCTTGTGTAAGGAGAATCTTCCAATCATAGGGCAAAACGAACAAAAACAGTTGCCAGAAGAAAATCGGCTCAATCACCAACCTAAACAAACTCTCCATCGTGAAGAAATGATCCGGCCCCTGAAGTCCAAATCTCTGTTGAGCCACCACCGCTTGAAACTTTAAATGAAAATTTTAGAATAAGGAAAATGATGTATGAAAGACAAATTAACAGGACCTATCTAACACCATATGGGATTGAACCAATGCTTGAGGCCATTGGGTGGTCACGTATGCTTGATTTTGGTAGAGTGACTCGAAACGAACAGATATATAGGTTTGTAGCCTACTGTCACTCACTTGTGCCTGACTCGCCTTCCATAAAGGTCACTATTGGGCAAACCACTATTCACATCACTCTAGCCATTACCAGACAACACATTGGAATTCCCATTAAAACTCAAAGTTTTGCAAAGTATGACTTCAACTCACTTGAAATCCATTTAGAAATCACTAAACATCTCTGTTATGGGAAAAACATTCCTTAGCATGAAGGTAATGCATTGCGTGGATTCCACGTGTCTCCAAAATCCTATATTCTTTACGCAATTTTTGCTACAAATGTCTATCCTCGAGGTACCAACAAATCTAATCTTACCCCATTCATGTTGGGAATTCTCTATGTCGTCAATCAAAGAGTGGAACTGTGTCTACCTACTCTTATTTTGCATCAATTGGCTGTCACAATCCAAGGGACTAGAGATACCTATATTCCATTCCCTTATCTTATATGTCTTTTGTCCCATCATGTGGGATTACTTCCCACTACTGACCGTCCTAGACAACCTCGCAAGTTTACCAAGTCAAATCTTAAGAGAATGGGTCGACTAGAAATACCAGCTTCTTCTTCCACACCCCATCATGATAATACCATGGGTGAAACAGAAGTTGAAGGCCTCGACTAGTCCTGGCAGCAACTAAATTTCAAAAATTCTGGAGCGATCGAATAAAACAGACACTCGACTGGTCGAGTGGGGTTCAAAATAGTTACTAGAGTTCGAGTCGAGCCAATCTCCACAACTGGTCGAGCAAGGTGCTCGACTGGTCGTGTTCTTAACAAAAAATCTAAAAATTTTCAAATAATTCTAGACTGGTCGAGAAAAACCTTGGACTGATCGAGCTAGTGCCTAGACAAGTCGAACAATGACTAGGACTAGTCGAAGCAAAACCTAAAATAAGCATAGTACCCATATAGAGTATGCAACATGAATGACCTAAACGTAGGTTTTTCTAGGGTCAATTATACCTCAAAGGTTGAACATTAAACTTGTTACTATGGTAGATTCGATAGATAGTATACTTAAAGCACATGTAGCTTGAACTTGTTTACTTGTAGCTTGTTCTTGACCATGTAATGCACTTCGAATTTGATCTTACATTCGAAGTAGTACTTGTAACTTGGTCTATCACTTGAACTTGAAATAGTTCTTGAACTTGAACTGGAAATTGGTCTTGAAGTAGAACTTGAACATGACGTAGATGTAACACTTGAAATTGTAGGACTTGAAGGTGAACTTTCCATCACTTGAAGAAGTCCATCTTACCAAGGTGGTTGTCGCTACAAAATTTGATAATACAGGGTGCTTGATATAGATCATGGTACTTACAATCTCCCCCTTTTTCAAATTTGGGACAAAACCAACTTTACAATCATACACAAGACCACAAATATCATAATTTCACTTCACTACATTTGCAAGAAAAATATACTCCCCCTCAATATGAGCATGGTGACTTGTAGAGTACATGAATTAAACAAATACATATTTCCAAAAATAAACAACTCTACACCATACACCATATAACCATATAATCTCATAAACACACAAAACTACAAAAGTCTCCCCCTTTTTGTCACAACTTGACAAAGGAAGAAGAAAAATGGAGCACAAACATAATAGAGATTATGATAAATAACAAGATCATATGAAGGTAGCAGAAAAAGAGTTAAAGTTAAGATCATAGATCAGCAAAGTCGTAGCATCATCAAGTTATACATGCCAAGTCCAAAAGGCTAAAGTTAAAGTTAAACATTAATACATGCCCAAAGATAGAAAAAACTAATCTGATCCTGATGATGAAGGAGGTGGAATGGATGGATCAATCTGATGCAATCCCTTAGTGATGCATTGGAAATACTTATGCATATATTTTATTTGATTATCCTGGGATAATTTCAAAGCATCCACCTTCTCTTCCAAAGAGCGAACACACTCATCATACTTAGGTGGCTGATAATCAAGATCAGTCTCAATATCATCGGATTCTAATTCATCAAAAATGTCACCCATCATCGTGTCGGTTAGAAGCACATCATCTTCTCCACCAACTTCCTCAGCTTCCCCATCCCTCTGACCAGGTACAAGCTTCAAGTTCATCTTATTTATATTTGAATTATTGAACGGAAGAAGCGAGATAGGAGCTTCACCAGGCGGCATGGCCACATTGCAATGCAAAACTAGGGCAATCAGCAAGTAAGCAAATGGAATATAGTTATGGCCCGGGTGGAGACGAAACTGAATGATGATATAACAAATCAAAGATGGAAGACAAATGGGCATACCAGACACGACTGAGTGAATAATACGAACCATAAATGATGTCAACTCAGCTTTGTTTCTAGATCGGGGATGGACATTGGAAATAAAAATGTGATGCAAAACTTTGTATTTGGGCAACATTTGATTGGCCTGGAGCGCATTCCCCGAATTCTATTCCGAGTCCATGTTACACAATTTGTGAGTCAAGGTACGCTTTTTCGACTCAGAAATTCTCGTGGCTAAAGTCGGTATAGGTATACCATCGTCATTTACATTAACATCAAGTAGGTCAGAAATTATGTAATGATCGACTTTGAATAGACCTTCTCTAAAGGTGATTGTGAAGGTTAATTCCTCAAGAGAGACGTCGCTAATACAAGCGAACATGGCTTGTGCAATGAAATTGATTTCTAATCTGAATTAAGGAGTATTTTCAGTTTTCAATGGTTTATTGTGACTCCAATTATAGTAGATGTTGTGAGAGCTTTGAATATCTTCTTATCTGTTTTGATATTTTGAGATTGGTAAAATTCGTGATTCACCATCATCTCCTAGGCACGGTGGATGGTTGAATCCCCTTTCAATCATCACAATGGTGCTTCATGTGGGAACTAATTCAATGAAAATTTCATATTAGGGTTTAATTATTTTATCTTCCAACTGGATAGGATAGGACTCCAATTATCTCATATGAGGTCCCCTAAATATCTCAAGCCGAAAGGCGTATGATATGATCAATCGTCATCCATAACAGGCATACAAATGATGCATATGAGCATAAAAATGAGCATGATATCGATTATACTAGACATGTTATCAGTGTGTCGAATCACGTTAAATATACCAACATGTTATCAAACATATCATGAAATAATTAGCCTTAATTGGTACATCATATATAGAAAGTAGGAACTAAACAACAAGCCCCACTAATAATATAAAGGTCTATGTGGTATGGCTCACATTAGACTAACATCGGCTCTTCATGTAACATATAAGGCATGGGTAAAATACATACATGAAGGCAGGATCCACTAGGAGTGTAAGACCCATATCATAGTCTGTACCATTCCATAGATTCTCGCTATTCTCTCTGTCGAATTCTGGCTACCTACGACTGTAATCGGCATTTATGCGCGACCTTGAGTCGCACCCTATTAACCTGAGTTGACTCAACTCGAGACTTATACCCTAGCGACCGCGTCATCACCGCAGTTCCAACGCCGCATCTCACGCATCAAGGCGATACCCAAGCTAGGAGATGTGGGCCCATATTTAGTTCAAGAAAAATGCCACGTATTTGCAATTCTGAGAGAATCTCTACCCAATATATCCTATCAATCTCATCAATGGTCAAGTACATGTCAAGTACTCACTCAACCCATCACTCAACGTATCACTCAACCCATCACAACTCATGCCTCTCTTACACAACAACCCCAAAAGTCAACAATCCCTTACACAACCCATCCATCTCTCCCATCCATCACTCCATCCCATCTCCTCTCTCTCTTATTTCTCCCTTCACTTCCAAGCAACCTAAAACAAAGAAAAAATAAAAAAATAAAAATCCACGTCCAAGCTCTTCAAACCTCCAAGAGAGTTTTGTGTGTGGCCCACTTCCTACCCTCTCATCTCCCATCTTAACCCTCCATACTCCACCTTCCATTGGGATCAAAGCCAAGGCGACTACCTTTCCAAGGAACCAAGAAGAAGAGGACGGTGGGTGATATTGGATCTTCATTTTTGTTATTTTTATTTATGTATTTTTTTATGATTTAAGGGCCCACATATGGTGGGACCCACCTTGATGTATGCTTTGAATCAAAGAGGGGCCCATAGTGGCACGGCCCCTCTATCCTTGTAGATCTCTCTCTCTCTCTCTCTCTCTCTCTCTCTCTCTCTCTCTCTCTCTCTCTCTCTCTCATGTATTGTGGACCCAACGTGATGTATGGGTTTTATCATCATAGTCCACTTGTGGGACCCACCCTTGATGAATGCATTTCATCCATGCAGGCCATCGTCCACGTGGGACGTGGAGCCCATCTGATGCTTGTTTGGCATCCACACCATCCATGGTGTTGTGGACTGCACCATGATGTATTTGTTTCATCCACACTGTCCAGATGATTTGGATGGTGCTGGATTGTTTAGACGGCGCTGTCTTACCCTGTTCATGATGTATGGTTTACATCCACCCCATCCATATCACGGTGGACTTCACCATGATGTACATGTGGATCCTCACCGTCCATGGCTTGGACGGTGGGCCACATTGATGTATGTATTTCATCCAGCGTCCATCTATCTAGACGCTGGTTGCTGTTCAAAATAAAAGTAAAAATAATATAATAATATATAAATTTTATATATATATATATATATATATATATATATATATATATATATATATATATATCATGTGTGTGCCACACCACGTGGACCCACATGATGCAGGCATCCCATCCACTCCATCCATCCCTGGCCATGGACCAGGGACTGCAGCAAATCCAAATCCCTGGTGGGCCACCACATGGACCTCACCAGGATGTATGTGTTTCATCTGCACCGTCCATTTGGATGGTGCCC
This sequence comes from Magnolia kwangsiensis, assembly GCA_037074715.1. Taxonomy (NCBI): domain Eukaryota; kingdom Viridiplantae; phylum Streptophyta; class Magnoliopsida; order Magnoliales; family Magnoliaceae; genus Magnolia; species Magnolia kwangsiensis. The sequence goes on along the minus strand of CM073575.1, from coordinate 30,710,328 downwards.
TGTGCAGCTCCACCATGATGTGCGTGATTCCCAGCCGTCCATCAAGACACTCTGGGTGGGATACAACATAATATGTGTGTGTATGTATATATTTAATATTATATTATGATGGCCCCCACGTGGGACCCACCTGATATGGGACGTCAGCAAGTTCTGTGGGTCCCACGTGTGGTATGTGTTGGGTCCAAACCGTCCATCCACCATAGGGCCCACGTGATGTATTTATTTCCTCTACACTGTCCAGGCAGTGCTGGACAATGTTTGGATGGTGCTAATTTACATAGACAATGTTTGGATAGTGCTAACCATCATTAGTGAACCATGTGCCCCATGAAATGATAGTGTACAGTGACACACATGTTACACCTACAACTATTGAAATGATTTTTAGTGTGGTCCAAGCCCACTTGAGGCCCATTAGTGTGACCCATCCATGAGGCCCATCATGATGTATATTTGAGGCCCATATGATAGGGCCCACCTACCTTGTATTTGAGGCCCATATGATGTATTTAAGGCACATGGGCGAGGCCCATGGGTAAGGCCCATTGCGATGTATGTATGGCCCATTAGGTTGTGTATGAATCCCTAGTGTGGGCCACTCCTTGGGAGCAGTGTTGGTTAAGTGACCACATTGATAGGCAATGATGGTTAAATGACCTCGTTGTGACCTTCCCATAGGCCTTGTTAGGCTCATTTGCATCATTCTCTAAGTGAGTTGACTATAGTCATTGGGCCCCATTTGCATAATCCATCTATTCTCATTCGGCTATCCCAAGATGTTGGGCCCCCATTGGTTGTTAGTAGGATTACTTCATTTATTTTGGAGTCCATCTAGGACTCATTTGGGCCTCCTAGGGCCTCCTAGGGCATCTAGTGGGCCATGTAATATTATGATGAAGGAACCCTTTCCGGATCCCTAGGATTGTCGGTAGTCTGCTTAGGCCCAACCTTGATATAAGGGGGAATACATGATCATCATATAATATGCTTAGCATTGCTTCACGATCCATGCATATATGCATCATATGTATGCTTGATATAAGGAGTGATTGATCATAACACATACTATTGGGTAGATTATTATGGTACCCCCTGATAGGGGGAGTTGCCCACATGAGCGCGCGATATGCACAGGATTGCTGCATGACTAGATAGTGTAATTCATGCATTTCGCATTGTGTGACATGATTATTGTACGCCCTAGCGACATCAGGGCCGTAACCTCCTGTTGAGGGTCACATATTACATATTAGACCCCAGTTATTATCTGATTTTACGAACACGATACTGTTTAATGGCCTATTTTAATTGTGTTTGTGATGCAAGGTGAAGTTGCGAGCTTGGACTGAAAAGGATGCTTAAAGCTGAGATTTAGTGCTCAAAATTCACCAAAGCTTGGGACGGACTCCAAGGGACTAAGATCGATGAAATTACATGCCAAAGATCTAAGGAAATTGGGAAACTGAAGCTCAAGTGGCTCAAAAATCATCCAGAATGCAAGATCATTGGGTTCCCACCATCCGTTCAATTCGAAACTTTATACATGGCCTGAGGAACATAAATGAGCCATACATATCAAATTTGAGCCATCGAATCCCTTTAGAAGTAGCCCAACGAATAGATCATCCCCTTAAATCCTTAAGTGAGGCCCGCCTGGTATCTGGAAATGCTTAAATTTTGGTCTCAACCATTTAAATTATATGAAAAATAAGTTGGATGGAGCAGATTTCTCAAATACATCTTAATGGACCCCACGCTTGAAGCACGTGTACATTGCATATGGTCCAGCCGTGCGTCACAATTCAAGAACTCAGTCAGCAGGCGCTAACCGAGGATTTCTCACAAAAGAAACGGATTCTCCACAACGTCTATAGGCCGACCATCCATTTTTCAGTAGTGGGGCCCACACATCATGTATCTCGAAGATCTGAACCGTCTATTTGATCCAGAGGTGGGACTTGACACTCGCCTAGCTTTCCTTTTGACCCCATAGACGTGTTTTCATGTGGATCATCAAAAAACGTAAGATTAATGGTAAGTTGGTTTGATAGAGTGGACCACACCAAAACTTGATAGAAACTACTCTTTCCTGACTGGTTTTTCGCCAAAAATCCAATGAACGGGTCAGATTTCGCTGAAAACGTCACTGTGGAGACCACCGAACAGGTCAAGGCGTTTGCGTATGGCTTATGCATGTACCGAGAAAACCGGATCTTTCGAGGATTTGTGTGATCTTGATGATGATCGGATCAGCGATCAGGACCATCCATTCGATCCAGGGGGTGAGGATGACCCCAGCCAAGATTTCCTTTTGCTCCAATGCATGCCCACACAGGCAAATCTCATATAAACACAGGAATGGATGGTAGAGTTAAAATCCTGATTGGTCGCACCAAACTCGAGCAAAAGTACATGTTCTTGATGGGTTTTTCACCAGGAATCTAATGGACGGGTTGGATTTATCTTTTGACGTCAATCACGGGCACCACAGTTAACGCAAAAGCAGTTCTTTTACATGCATTACTCGGATGTGCGTTCGGAGGAACCCGGACGATCTGAGTTGTTCCGTATCCACAGCCAAGATCGGACCGACAATCTTGGTTGTCCAAAACTCTTCCAGGGGACGTCTAACCAAGGCCAAGAACGCGGAATGGATTAGATCTTGGCAATGTATTGTCTATCCGCGCCAAACACGAGCCGAGCGTAAGTTACTGCGTACCTGTTGCTGCGAAAGCTTTCCACAGCCACTGACTTCTCCCAACCAACCTTCCATCTGTATAAAATAGGAGAGAGAGAATGTGAGTGGGGGCTGGGTTTTGAGGAGGTAGCCATGGAGAGGAGACAGAGAGAGAGTATTGTTATTTTATTTTACTGCTTTTATTTATTTATTTATTTATTTGAGGATATTTAGCCTAATCATGAGTGGCTAAACCTTTTAGCTAGGGCTAAGAGGTGAAGCTTGTAGTGTGATGGGGGACTCTTTTACGTGTGCCTTTGTTTAACTGAACTGATGTGGATTTTAGTTTATTAATGGAAATATTTTTAGTTTTTAATGGTCTGTTGTGACTAAAATTACAATGGGTCTGCGATAGCTTTGAGCATATTCCTTTCCTTTATGTTTATGATGTCAGGAAGCCCTGTTGTTCACCATCGTCTCCTGGGCATGGTCGAATGGCAGTACCCTTCTTAACCTTCACGCATTGTTGATTGGTTGGTAATTAGTTTAATTCTGTTGTTTACTTTATCTCCTGGGCATGGTTTGGTGATGGAATCCATTCTAATTCATATACTTTCATCTCTTTAAAACTATATCAAAGGAAGTTCGGTTAATTTTCATGGTTCCACCCTTCAACTGGATGAAGATGGACTCTAAGTTCAGTTGAGTTTCTAATACAAGCATAAGATCTCCCTAATCTCTACAAGTGAATCCTCTGAATCCCTAGTTTTCTATTTCTAAATTCATTAAGTTTTATATTAATATTTCACAATTATTCCTCAAATTATAACTCAATTTAAATTTCATCTCATTCTAATTCTAGTTTTAGTTAGTTTCTAATTACATACAGGTATCAGTCCCTTGGGATTCAACCTCAGTCTTACCAAGTTTATTACTACATCACAACCCTGTACTTGGGGAGTGAACACCTCCACAATCCTATCGTGGTTGGAAGGATTGGACACCAGAAATCTTTTTTGACATGGGGTGCTATAGATGTCCCTGGATGAAATTTCCTAAACCCTTATGTACCAGAAGGTTGCTCCAACATCTAGACTGAGTGGGTGCATGAGCGACGAGTGCCGATTACTAGAAGGCCTCACTTTTCACTGTGTCATGGTTGGTTGGAAGGGGGTGTGGCCTTACCCACCCGAGAAGAGGGGGCAAAGCTAGACTGAGTTTGACCAGCGCAAGGAATAGGTCCGCTATGAACGATCCGAGCCCGACATTGGCAGGCAGATAGTGAGGTCTCTTCCACTCACCAAGTTGTGCACGATGGGGCAACAATCTGGTTTGGAGTGTACTAGACCACGGTGATATTTCAGAGTTGAGCTGTATTCATATGTGGACTCAGATGAGGATTAGTATGCTTGAGTTGCATCTCGCATTGTATGGCCTTAGTATGACCGACACCATTCATGCCTTGCATCGCATAGCCTTGGTACGGCTAATAGTATTCATGAATTCATCAGTATATTCCGCATTACTTTGATATTACATAATTGTATTACTACATTGCGCACACACTTTCACAACCCTCTAAGCTTTCTGTAAGCTTATGCACGACCGTTGCATGTTGGGACAAACCCCATGTCCCCATGGCTAACATGAGGGGGTGATCCCAACTCCCCACCATGGCCTCTGGTGTGGTCCACCTGATGGTTGGATTAGTTTGATTTTTAGGCTCCATGGCTAATATGAGCCGAAAAATAAATGGGTAGTGTGGATCTATGAAATACATCACAGTGGATCCTATGAGTGGGAACCCAGTCTCCCAACTCTCCCATATAGATATGATGGGCTTAACAACCATGATAATCATGATGTGGCCCGCCTGAGATTTGGCTTGCCTTTAATTTTGGGTCCAACGGCCAAAATCAAATGGAAGTTCGGATGAACGGCGAAGATGGGACATAAGCATCACGGTGGAGCTCAAGAGTGGAGGCCTCAAACCCCTTTGTATTAATGGAGTCTCACGCTAAGAACATCCCAGCACCTGGAAATGTTGTTTTTTTTGTATTTTTTATTAAAAAAAAAAAAAAAAAGAAAGCGCAAGTATGTGGGATCCACCCGAGAAATCTAGGCCGTCTAGTGAGCCAACTCATGGTGTGCCCAATAACTACTAACCAAGCCAAAATTTGTATCTTTACTTCCTAATAATCAATATGTTAAATGGAAAATAATCATCATGGTGGCCCAAACAAGGTGGTCCACATTGTGCTATCGTGCGGGGCACGCTCTCCAATAGCCGACTGATAGATGAAATGCCAGATTATATTGCACCAGACACCAAAGTTGAAATTACAAGGCTCCAACTGAGAATAATGTCCTGACTTATGGTTTGGATGTCTCACATACAAGACTATGAAAGCTGGAGGTGAGCCTTCGTCGTCGATGGCAAACTCACCCAAATCCGCCCATTTTAGTCTTTTCATTCGGAATATTACTTTCGACACTTCAAGGGAGGATTTATTCCGGATCTTCTCCAAATATGGGAAGGTAACTGATGCGTACATCCCTTCGTTTCTGGAATCGTCGAAGCCAAGGGGCTATGGTTTCATCCATTTTATGTACGAGCAAGATGCAAAAAATGCCATGGATGTACTAAATGGCAAAAGGATCGACGGTCGTATCGTAGATGTGCGATGGGCCAAAAACAGGGGTCCCACAGACAGAGCCAGCCTCAGCCATTGCAGCACTGTTCTGGTAAATCAAAGACACAATCATGCCTTATCCAACTCTTACTTGGGAGCTCTGAACAGGGCGACAGAAAATCGGTCCAGGAAACCACAATTAGAGGAGGAAAAGGTTACAGTGGTAGATCGCAGATCGCAGAGCAGCTGAAACTAGACTTCAAGCACTGACGCTAGGAGTGGTCATCACCGTCTCCAGTCCCAACATTTCTATCCTAAAAATGCACGGTGTGATCACCACATCTTTCTTTAGTCCATCTCTTTCGAAAATCACACGTATATCCCCTATCAAATTTCTTCTCATATGGCGATCTAAACAAGCAGTTGATGGCTTCCTTCTAGACTCCGACTTCCATAAATCCTCCGATATAAAATCAGCAGTTAGATGGTCCCCAGGGGAGGTTTTTGGAGGAGATGGTATTTGGGTGCGTTTGTTCGGAATACCCGCTCACGCCTGGATGGAATCGGTCCTATTGGACCTAGGAAATCAGCTAGGGAAGCTAACACAGATCGATCCCATCAGCGCCTATGGTATTTTCCAAACGTTTTCTCATATCAAAGTAGTTTTCTACCCAGGTACAGATCTGCAGAGAACTCTCAAGCTACAAGTTCTTGGACAAGGTTTCCCTATTCTAGTGGAGGTGTAATCAGTCTGCACTGCCAATGCCAACCAACATAAATCCCACATCCCATTTCAAGTCCAGACTGCAAAAGAGAGTACGAAGGATTGGGTCCAGAGAAAATTCAGCTCTCTCCAACCGGCTCCTCAAGAACGCATGGCAGGTGTTTATGAAAAAGGCAATGAAACAACCCAAGCAAATGGCACCCACATTTCCAAAGGGGCATTTCCCTCATCCCCTAAGGATGGCAACGATCGGCCTGTTCAAGTAAGCACCACCGCAATAAGTGACAAGGAAGTTCAGCTGCATGAAGCAGATGGGAGAACTGCTGAAATCCTCTAGAGATCTACTGATAAGGGACAAGCTACAATGACACCGACTAATAGGGAACATACTGATATGGGTCCTCTGGTTATGGGACCTGCGGATGTAGGACCCACTAAAATGGGACAAGCGGAGATGGAACCTACTCACACGGAACCTGCTGAGATGGGGCTTGCTGATCAGAGACAATCTCATAGGGAACCTACTGATACGAGACCTGCTGCAATCCTCCATCTCCATCTGCTCTCAGGGGTACTGCTTCGGGAAGTTGCTGCAATTTAGACTTGGACATTGCTGATCTCTCTAAACCTGGCATGGTTCCAGGTAGCGGTATAGAACCTCCCATATGCCCCAGCCCATCGATGTTGCAGCTACAAGATAAACCTCCAGCTTCACAACACGATCCTCTTTCGGACCGGATTTTCTTGGCTGAGATTACTGCATCTCTATTTCTGAATGACATACACAATGATCAGATCACCTAGGAAGTTGGAGAGGCAGATTATACCATAGCCACAAACGTGCTACAGCAGAATTCTGTTCGCCGATCAAGATCTCAAGGAAACTCGCCCCTGAATCTCGGCTCCCAGTCGATAGGTGAGGATAGTGACGAGGAACCGGACGATGATTTCATTTCGATTATCTCAGACAGAGCTCTCTCAGATCATCACGAGTCAAATTTTCTAGAGGAAGTTAAACTTCATTCTCCCTTTACTCAGGAGCCGCTCTCCCCACATGTCAAGGCCAAGCGGCCAAACTCTGGCCTGATTATCAATTTGTCCCCTTATTTTGGATCTCTCCGAAATATGAATGCTGACGGGATTTATCAATATGGACTGAAAATCAGCAACGAGGTGAAAAATAGAAGGGAAGTATGTGAAGTTGCCCATGCAGACCCCCCTGTCACGACTTAGGACAAGGGAACCTTCATCTCAGACAGGCCGAATCTGGATCATTCTCTGGATCCTCACGAGCATCCTAGATCCAAAATTGTCAACGTATATAAGAGACGAAGACATATACTCTGCAGAAGGTCGGAATGGGAATCCAGGCTTAGCAGGCTAAGGCGCAGGTCTGTGAACACGGGTTGTTTTACAGATGGATAAGATCTTAATGTGGAATGCCCGGGGCATTAGTAACAATAGAATAATTCGAACCCTCAAGAGAATGATCAGACGGCATAACCCCTGGATTGTGGTGATACTTGAACCGATGATCAGGGACTCTCACAGAATCCGAACTGGCTTATGTATTGGGTTCCACCTCTCATTCTCTAATGATAATGAGGGTGGAAAAATCTGGTTTTTTTACTAACAAGGGTTATCCTACTCAATTTTTAAAGCTTCTAACCAATTCTTAACTGTTCACATTCAGGTGCAGAATATTCAGATGTCTGTTTATCTAACATCCATTTATGCCAGCTGTTCTAGAATTCTCAGGAGAGCTCTCTGGGACAAATTAGCGGATCTGTCTTCTTCCATTCATAGCCCGTGGGTTGTGGGTGGAGATTTCAATGCGATCATTACTGCTGCAGAAAGACGAAGCCGAGGCGAGTTTGATAGGAAAAGCGGCAAGGAGTTCTTTGAAGTGATCGAAAATGTTGGGTTGGTCGATGCGGGATTCACAGGACAGCACTTCACGTGGTGTAACAACCAAGCGGGAACGGCTAGAATCTGGGCCAGGCTAGATAGAGTGCTCCTTAATGCTCCTTGGTTGTCCTCTTTCCCTCATTTCCGAATAGAGCACCTGCCCCGAGTAAACTCCAACCACAATCCACTTCTATTGGAATTCCCTCCATAACCCACTATCAGCCCAAGGCCATTCAGATTTCAGATGATGTGGACCAGGGATGAAGCGTTTCTTCAGGTAGTTAAAGCAGCTTGGAATAAAGATGAATCTTATCACCCGGTGTTCAATGTGCTAGCAAAGCTTAAGAGTGTCAAGACTAAGCTAAAAGTCTAGAACAAGGAACACTTTGGAAATATTTTTGATCAGATGAAAGAGGCAGAAGCTAAGCTTGATGCGTCCGACCTCCTGTTGCAACAGACCCCGCCCGACCAGAGTCTAATTAGTGACATTCAGAACAGATTCCAAGCAGCCTCAAATCACCTAGCTCAACTTGAGATCAAGCAGGAAATGTATTGGAAGCAAAAAGTGAGAAATAACTGGCTCAAGGAGGGGGACCGGAACTCCAAGTTCTTCCATACGTCCACAACAGAGCGACAGCGCAGATCCACAATCAACAAAATTGTTCTAGACCCAGGCGAAGAATTAACGGACCAGGACGAGATCAAGCGAGAGGCAGTGCGCCACTTCCAAGATAGATTTTCTGAGCTCCCCAACAGCGAGGAGTCCACACTGCTGGATTCAATCCCACATTTGTTGATGCAGGAGATGAACGATCAGCTGAATGCGCCTCCTTCCTTAACAAAGGTCAAACAAACAGCTCTATCCATTCCTAGAGAGGGAGCCCCGGGCCTGGACGGATTCTCAGGAGCATTTTTCTTATCATGCTGGGACATTATCGGTCAGGACATTCATAAGGTGATGTTGTATTTCTTCCAGGGGGGAAGGTTCCTCGAGCGGTTAATTCTACCCTCATTTGCCTCATCCCCAAGGGGCCTGCCCCAAGAAGGTGGTCCGACTATAGGTCGATCAGTTTATGTAACTGCCTATAAAAAATTCTATCAAAGATAATCGCACTCATGTTAAATTGTTTGCTACCTACCCTAATTTCAGCTGAGCAAGGCGCCTTCCTCAAGGGTCATTCGATCTCCGAAAACATCGTACTTGCTCAAGAGATGTTCATAGACTTACGCAGAAAGAGTAGAGGAGGTAACATTGTTTTGAAATTAGATATGGAAAAGGCGTACGACAGGGTGAATTAGTTCTTCCTTAAACAGGTTCTAGGGCGATTTGGTTTCTGTCAAAAATGGACGAACTTAGTGGAAAAATGTTGGGCTAGCTGCTGGTTCTCAGTTTTGATTAACAGAGAGGCGGCGGGTTTTTTCAAGTCCTCGTGAGGTCTGCGACAAGGGGACCTACTCTCCCCAAGCCTCTTCATTCTCTGCGCTGATGTTCTTAGTCGTAGCATAAATCATCTCATGTCAACTGGGCAATGTTCTCCGTTCTCTCAAAGGAGGGGCTACCCGCTGATTTTCCACCTCTTATACGCGGATGACACCATGCTCTTCCTCAACGGTGGTGTTACCTCCCTTCGCAAGATTAAGGATCTTTTGGATGAATATCAGAAAGCATCCGGGCAATGCATCAATCATGGGAAGAGCTCCTTCATGTGCTCAGATAAGATCCTTGCGACAAGAATTAGAGATATTTCAAACGTCCTTGGAATTGCTAGGATAAACGGCCCTCTCCTCTACCTAGGGGTCCCTCCGGCGGTTAATAAAATGAAGGCAAGTGCTTATCAATCCTTGGTGGATAAAGTGGAGGTTCGGATCAGCGATTGGAAAATAAGATTTCTGTCGCAAGCGGAGAGGGCGGTCCTCATTAAACATGTGTTGGAAAGTATTCCCATCCATTCCATAGCATCTACCGCCCTCCCAAAGGTGGTCCTGGCTGAGCTTGAGAGAAAGTTTGCAGCCTCCTTCCGGGGATGGGCAGATGGGAAGAGAAAGCTGCATTGGCGAAATTAGAAGACCATTACTCAACCGTTAGATGAAGGTGGGCTTGGCATCCGTAAGTTATCCGAAACTATGACGGCGTTGCACTTAAAGTTGGCTTGGACCATCAAATTTCACGCGGATTCCAGCCTTTGGGACTCATACATGACAGCGAAATATGCCCGACGGCAGATTTTTGATAGTCCTAGTGGCTACGCTAGCCTTGGTTAGTCATTTTGGAGGAGGATTTCCAGGTTACTGGCGTTTATTGAAGCTAAGGTTCAGTGGGAAATTGGTGAAGGGAATAGCAATTTTTGGACGTCGAAATGGACAAGGCTAGGTCCACTCCAGAACCTAATGACAGAGAACTCCTAGGTTGGCTCTCTGCCTCTAACAGTCAATCAATTCTTGAGTCCTAATGGCCCTCTCCCCCCATCTCGAGCTCTCTCCCTGCTTCCACAAAAAGCTATAGATCATATTTTTCAGGATGGTTTCTGTCTTTCTGAAGGCCCTGACTCCCCTTTTGGCCGCTCACTGCTTCAGGTAGGTTCTCAGTTAAGTCGGCCTGGGCGGCAAGCAGACCGACGGTGCCTAGGAAGGTCTGAGCAAGGTGGATCTAGAACGAATATCTGCCACCAAAAATCTCTTTGTTCCGGTGAAAGTTGATCCATAAAGCTGTCCCTGTGGAGACAGCAGTGTAGTTTAGAGGAATTCAGCTTGTCTCCAGATGTTTTTGTTACAGCATTGGTTCAGCTCGTGGCCCTGCGGTGGAGTCTCTCCCTCATCTTTTCCTTAATGGCGATTTGGCCTCGGTAGTTTGGAGTTTCTTCGGATCATCGTTCGGAATCTCTGTCCTGCAGACGCAATCGGTGGTTGCCAGACTGTTTCAATGGAGAAGGTCGCATGCGGTCCACTTCTCGTCGACGAACTCTCAGCACCTGGCACCCGCCTTCATCTGGTGGGAACTGTGGAAAGCCAGGAATGGCGCGGCCTTTGATGAGAAAGCTCCTTCAGCTGCTGCTGTGATTGCTCGGGTGACGTGGTGGCTCTCCACGACGTAATCGAATTTGTTTTCTCCTAGATCCTTATCTAGCAGGAGTTGTGGTGAGCAACCGATTAAACACTCGGTGGTGGCTTGCCGAAAACCACCTTCGGGCTGGGTTAAAGTCAATGTGGACGGGTCCTCTAAGGTTAATCCGGGTTTGGCGGGGGGCAGCAACATTTGCAGAAATGAGAAGGGAGAAATCATCTTTGGTTTCTCATTTGGTTATGGGGTGATGTCTAACATTGGAGCTGAATTGAGGGTGGCTCACGATGGTTTATCTCTTTGTTTTAGTAAAGGTATCTTCAAAGTGGTGATCGAATCAGACTCAGAATTAGTTGTTTGGGCTTTCAAAGGAAATGCGGGCTGGAAATGGAAAGGTTGGCTTCTTAGAACGGAGAAGCTTAGGTGTCTTGGGCAGGTGGAGTTCTCTCATATATACAGGGAAGGTAATGCCCTGGCAGACACGCTGGCTCGGCGGGGAAGCTTGTCCCAAGCCCGCTTTTCATATTCGTGCAGAAATACCCTTCCCAGAGAGGTCTGAGGTTTCATTTTCTTAGACAAGGTCGGGTTAGGTGCAGTTAGGAGCAAGTAACCCTTCCCTTCCTGTTTTGCGGTGTTTTGGTCACCCCTGTTTGGATCTTTCTTGTCCTTGCTTTTAATATTTGTTATGATAGGTCTTCTGCAGGTCATTTTTTCCTCGGTAGACCCAAATGTAATTTTTGTCCAGATCAATATACTCGGAATTTTTATTTTTATTTTAAAAAAAAAAAAAAAAAAGACACCAAAGTTGGGCCCACAAGAAGAATGGCTCAGATCTCAGACATACACAGTGCACACATTTGTCTCATTGAAAAGGTCTTGGAAACCCCAACTTAAAAGAAGTAGACCAAGTATGCCTTTACTAATTAGCTTTGATTAATTTTTAAATGAATGCTTAGATTAGTGTGATTAGGTAAATCTCATGAACGATGATTAGTCAAGAGGGCACATCAGGACCCCTTTATGACCATATCACCACCGGTGGCATTATGACTATGCTTATTATATTCCTTCTTACATAGTTAGCATTTATAAAATCCAGAATTAGTAAACAAATGATGATATTTTCTACACGTAACTGAGCCAATTCCTTCTTTCACACAAGACTTGAAGAGGAAGAAGTCTTGAATTTCAAATAATAATAATAATAATAATAAGACCATTTCAATGACAAACATTTCTGTAACCCCATTATAAATACTAGCCTAATTCTCTTACATAACCCACAGCCAAAAAACTCCTCATTTTATAACATTTAGAGTTTCATAGGATATATACATACACAATCCTAGACAGATTTTCAAGATGTCCACGGGCTTTCTTCTCTTAGCATTTTTTGCATTCAGTTTCTCCTTTACCTCCGCATCCGATCCCAACCCTTTACAGGATTTCTGTGTCGCTGTGCGCAACAGCCCAGGTATTTTCTCCATTGAAAAAAAAAAATCAAGTAACTGCATCATGGCTGCAAATAATATTACATGTAAATGCAATCCACCCCATTCGTGAAAGGATTCATATGATGAATGGGATACAACACCAACCTCATTGTCTGTTATTTTCTGTTTATATTGTTTTAATAATTCTTGAAAGAATATGCTGCTTACAATCTCTTTTGTGTTATATGATGGCAGTGTTGGTGAATGGATTTGTGTGCAAGGACCCAATGCAAGTTCAAGCTGATGATTTCTTCCTCACGGGACTGGACAAACGAGGCAACACGAGTAACAAGGTTGGGTCCAATGTGACCCAAGTAAACGTAGCTCAGATAGCAGGACTCAATACCCTTGGAGTCTCTTTGGTTCGGATAGACTATGCACCCTATGGTCTCAATGCACCCCACACGCACCCAAGGGCGACAGAGATTTTAACAGTTTTGGAGGGCAGCCTTTACGTCGGATTCGTCACTTCCAACCCAGACAATCGCCTCATAACAAAGGTCCTTCAAAAGGGCGATGTGTTTGTCTTCCCAATAGGCTTGGTTCACTTCCAGTTTAACATTGGCCTCACCAATGCCATAGCCATTGCAGGACTGAGCAGCCAGAGTCCAGGAACTATCACCATTGCGAATGCTGTGTTTGGATCGAATCCACCCATCTCAGACGATGTTCTTGCCAAGGCATTCCAAGTTGATAAGAACATAGTTGATTATCTCCAATCGCAGTTTGGAATGAAAAACTAGAGCATGCCCCATACAATAAAATGAGAGTGCAACGTTATTATTATTATTTATTTATTTATTTATTTTGTCTCTTGTTTTCTTTCTTTATTTGTTTCTGTTTAATGATATCTAACGGATTATAGCACGTTACGAAAATATATGTCTAGATAATTATAAAAATGCAATTGATGATGCATCAATAGTTGGATCAACCCATACTTTAATGTTGCATGCATGATGAAAGATCAACGGTCAGATTTGTAGTACCCAGTGGGGAGTATTCGCCACAATGACAAGAGGATCGAAATGGTCATGTGAAAAAAACATCCCGCATAATAACCCTATACAATGGAAGCCTTTTAAGTTCGAGCAATTCAAAATCGAGGCTGCATTTTCTTTGAACCAGGGAGAATGATGATATCTAGAGTGTCCGTGCTGATGGTCCAAATCAAAAGTGGAACACCTCATGCATCGGTTCGACAATCAAAACTAATCCAATGGACAAGATCAAAGAGAGGTCCACATTCTTACACTAAATCATGAGATCTGGACTGTTCGTGCAAAATATCCAGGCCATCAATACACCTGCAGCAGAGGTGACGATGGAATGCACGTGCATGTCCAAGACATGCACCTAGACATGGACGGATGTTCGATCAAACATCCCACTTTTGAAGTCGTTTTTGTTGGGGGCCTTGCACAAAACCTTAGGATCTAGCCTCCCGATCAAAGCAGAATTATGGGATAATAATGCAATGAAAACAATCAATGCACAATCACACACCACACAAGATATTTTTATGTGAAAAACCCTCAAAGAGGTAAAAACTATGGGACCTCGTCCAGATCAACAATCCACTATGAAGTAGAACGTTTACAACCTTCGTCACTCATGTAGGAGTGGATAAACAATAAAAGAATAAAAAAAAAATTGAGAGATCTCAACAATCACGAGGACGTAGAAGCGATGAGACGACGGCTCCCTTCCACAAGCTTCCTCTCTCTCTTTTCTCTCTCTCTCTTACACCCTAAGCCCTTTAGCAAAACCCTTGTAAAGCCTTTAGGAAACCCTCTTGTATTCTTCTCGTACCCTAAAAAAACCCTAGAGACCATTTTTATAGTTTTAGGAAACTCTTTTCCGCATCCCTGTTGCGAAAGGACTCAAATCCGTAATTTTTCACAAAAACTGCGTAATCTAAAACTGATCCTGAAAATTCCAGGACTGGTCCTAGCCGCCTACGACTGGTCGTAACTCACCTACGACTGGTCGTAGCTCACCCAGGATTGGTCGTAGACTACGAAAAAAATTAGTAACAACTCGCTGGACTTTGAGTCGTGCTAGGGCTCAAACCCACGACCGGTCGAGCGCCTCCCACGACCGGTCGAGCAGAGCGATGAAACCCTCTGAAATTTCAACCACTGTACCATCTCTCCTCTGAACTGAGGAGGAAAAACCCCATCGAATCTCCCCCTTTCCGACTCAGGAGGAATTCACCTTCTTCAAGCCATCCAGGTTTCTACAAACCTCAAATTTGCCCTTGAGCAAAGCCTTGTTCATCATGTCTGACCCATTATCGTCCGTGTGGACTTTCTCAAGCTGTAACACTTTCTGTTCCAAAGTATCTTTAATCCAATGATACTGAACCTCTATATGCTTCGACTTGGAGTGCTGACTTGGATTCTTGCTCAAGTGTATAACACTTTAACTATCGCAATAGACCACGTGCTCCTCCTGCTTCAGGCTAAGTTCTTATAGGAACCTCTTCATCCAAAGCATCTCTTTACATGCCTCAGTGACTGCAATGTACTCGGCTTCTGTAGTCGACAATGCTACGACCTTCTGTAGCTTGCTCTGCCAAGAAACCGCTCCCCCTGTAAACGTGAACATGAACCCCGATGTAGACTTCTTGGAATCTATGTCGCCTGCCATATCTACATCTGTGTAGCCCTCTATCACAGGTTTACCGTCACCATAGCATAGGCTCAACCTGGATGAGCCTCTTAGATACCGCAGTATTCACTTCACCGCTGCCCAATGTTCTTTGCCAGGATTGGCAAGATACCGGCTGACCACACCAACCGCATATGCTATGTCTAGGCGTGTACACACCATAGCATACATCAAACTTCCTACAACTGACGCGTAGGGTATCTTCTGCATCTCTTCCACCTCTGCCTTCGTCTTGGGACACTGTCTGTCGCTCAATCTGAAGTGACCATCCAGTGGAGTACTGACCGGCTTCGCTGCATTCATATTGAACCGCTCTAGGACTTTCTCAATATACCGCTCTTGTGACAGCCAAAGCTTCCTGCTACTTCTGTCACGGGTTATCTCCATTCCTAGGATCTGTTTAGCCGGGCCCAAGTCTTTCATCGCAAAAGACTTGCCCGACTCCTGTTTCAGCCTATCGATCTTTTTGATATCTTTTCCCATGATGAGCATGTCATCAACATATAAGAGCAGAACTATGAAATCACCATCTGAGAACTTGCACGTGAACACATAGTGGTCCGACTCCATTCTGTCATACCCATGCTGTAACATGAACGAGTCAAATTTCTTGTACCATTGCAATGGAGCTTGTTTCAGCCCATACAAGCTCTTCCTCAGTTTACACACCATATGCTCCTTGCCCTTGACTTCGAACCCTTCTGGTTGGTGCATGTAGATCTCTTCTTCCAGGTCACCATGGAGAAAAGTAGTTTTAACATCTAACTGCTCTATCTCCAGATCCATGCTAGCTGCCAACCCAAGCAACACCCGTATAGACGTTATCTTCACCACTGGTGAGAATATCTCCTCGAAGTCTATGCCTTTCCTCTAACCAAACCTTTTTACCACAAGTCTGGCCTTGAACCTCGTCTGTGAATTCTTCTACTCAACCTTCTTTCTGAACACCCACTTGTTGCTCAGAGCTTTCTTGCCCTTAGGCAGTTTCACCATGTCATAGGTGTGGTTCTTATGCAAGGATTTCATCTCCTCTTGCATAGCTTTCAACTACTCCCCCTTATGCTTATCGACTAGGGCCTCAGAATAATCTTCTGGCTCTCCCCCATCAGTCAGCATAATGTACTCATGCGGTGAGTACCTCTTAGACGGCTGTCTATCCCTAGATGACCTCCTCGCCTGTGGCTCAACAGGTGGATCAAGTGGGGGCTGCTCCCCCGGTCCATCTTTTATAGGAACCCCCTCGTCCTCTGCACCTCGCTGTACTCCCCCATCATTAGGCATCACAGGAGGAATAACTGAATCTATGTCCTCTAGCTCACCTGAACTAGGCTGGTTCTTCTCTAGCTTACCAATGTCTTCAATACACTGATCTTCAAAGAAAACCACATCTCTGGTCCTGACGAACTTCTTCTCGTTAGATCCCACAATCTGTAACCGAACTTTTCATCACCGTACCCTAAGAACACACACTGCCTGATCTTCATATCAAGCTTGGACCTCTCGTCCCTTGGTATGTGAACGGATGCCCTGCATCCAAACACCCTGAGATGACTGTACGATGGATCTTGTCCAGTCCACACCTTCTCGAGTACTTCTCCATTCAACGGGGCTGATGGAGACCTGTTTATCAGATACACCACTGTGTGCATTACTTCTCCCCAGAACGTCTTAGGCAATTTCACATCGGATAACATGCATCTGATTCTCTCAACAATGGTGTGATTCATTCGCTCAACTACACCATTATGCTGGGGGGGCCTTGGGAACTGTCCATTCATGTCGTATACTCAGGGACTTGCAGTACTCATGAAAGTCACCGATGTATTCACCACCATTATCAGTGCGGATGCACTTCAATGATCTACCTCTCTCTCTCGACCATAGCATGAAACAACTTAAACACACCAAAGACCTCGTCCTTGGATTTCAATGCATAAACCCAAACCCTCCTAGATGCATCATCTATAAAAGTAACAAAATACAATGCCTCACCCAAGGTTTTTATCCTCATAGGACCACACACATCAGAATAAACCAAATCTAATGCATGCACTTTATTTACATGAGAAGCAGATTTAACAAATGAAACTCTATGTTGTTTCCTTGATAAACAATCAAGACAGGTTTTGAGAGGTATACCTGTCACGTCTGGAAGGAGTCGCTTCCTCGCTAGTAGCTGAAGCCCTTTTTCACTCATGTGGCCTAAACGTCTGTGTCACATGTCAATAGTTGAATCTTCCGCTGCGTTCAACCCACCCTTGCATACACTGACACTTGCCTTATACAGGGTGCAACACTTCTTTCCTCTGGCTGCGATCAACGAACCCTTGATGAGCTTCCAGCGTCCACCAGAAAACCGGCTTTCATAGCCATCATCATCCAACCTTCCCGTCGACATTAAGTTGAGGCGAAGGTCTGGGATATGCCTCACATCCCTGAGAACCAATGTGCAGCCCATATCGGTCTTTACACAAATATCACCAACTCTCACGATCTTCGATATGCCAGAATTTTTCATCTTCACGGTCCC
Source organism: Magnolia kwangsiensis (assembly GCA_037074715.1). Taxonomy (NCBI): domain Eukaryota; kingdom Viridiplantae; phylum Streptophyta; class Magnoliopsida; order Magnoliales; family Magnoliaceae; genus Magnolia; species Magnolia kwangsiensis. The sequence goes on along the minus strand of CM073575.1, from coordinate 30,692,629 downwards.
ATAGTCACCTAACTTGTAGCTTATGAAGATGTCCCTGTGTGGAGTCACGTGAAAAGAAGCTCCTGATTCAATCACCCAGTCGGTGTCCTGACCCGTAGGCATGAGACATACATCGTGATCTATGGAAAGAATAATAACAACGTCGCCATCTGAAGCGACCGCAGTAGAATCAGATTCATCTTCCTTCTCCTTTCCTTTTCCTTTCTTATCGTTTTTAGCCTTACGACATTCATGCTTAAAGTGGCCCTTCTTGCCACAATTTCAGCACTCAACGTCTTTCTTGTTACTCGACTTGCCTCTTAATTTATCTCGGGCCTTTCCGCCCTTCCTGTTCTTTCCTCTCCCCCGTTCCTGTGTCACAAGGGCCTCTTGCTGAGTAGACCCCTGAGACTTCCTCCTTGTCTCTTCATTGAAGAGACAGCTAGTAACCTATTCCATGGATATCTTTCCGTCTAGCGCGGAGTTACTTAGAGACACCACCAATGTCTCCCAACTGTCAGGCAACGAACTAAGCAATAGTAAAGCCTGCAGTTCATCATCCAGGACCATCTTCATAGAATAGAGTTAGTTCACTATATTGCTGACCTCATTCATGTGCTCGGCCACAGAACCACCATCCTTCAACTTGAGATTCACAAGTCACCTTATCAGGAAGATTTTATTACCGGCTGTCTTCCTCTCATACAGCCCTTCTAGTTTCAACCATACGTTAGCGGCTGAGGTTTCCGTAGACACATGGTGGAATACAGAATCATCCAGCCATTGTCTAATAAACCTCATCGCCTTTCGATCCAACTTCTTCCAATTATCATCAGACATATCCTTGGATTTTGCTGATATGCCTAAAATTGGAGAATATAGATCCTCGCAATAAAGCAAGTCCTCCATCTTAGCCTTCAATATGGTCCAGTTAGAACCATTGAGGTTGATCATCCTTGATGAGCCACCTTCCATAATTCCAAACCGATCCTACCCGTTCAATAAACCTAGCGCTCTGATACCACTTTGTTGGGGGCCTTGCACAAAACCTTAGGATCTAGCCTCTCGAACAAAGCAGAATTATGGGATAATAATGCAATGAAAACAATCAAAGCACAATCACACACCACACAAGATATTTTTACATGAAAAACCCTCAAATTGGTAAAAACCATGGGACCTCGTCCAGATCAACAATCCACTATGAAGTAGAATGTTTACAACCTTCGTCACTCATGCAGGAGCGAATAAACAATAAGAGAATAAAAAGAAAACTGAGAGATCTCACCGATCACGAGGACGTAGAAGCAATGAGACGATGGCTCCCTTCCACAAGCTTCCTCTCTCTCTCTTTTCTCTTTCTCTCTTACACCCTAAGCCCTTTAACAAAACCCTTGCAAAGCCTTTAGGAAACCCTCTTGTGTTTTTCTCATACCCTAGAAAAACCCTAGAGACCCTTTTTATAGTTTTAGGAAACTCTTTTCTGCATCCCAGTTGCGAAAGGACTCAAATCCGCAATTTTCTGTAAAAACTGCGTAACCTAGAACTGGTCCTAGAAATTTCAGGACTGGTCCTAGCCGCCTACGACTGGTCGTAACTCACTTAGAACTGGTCGTAGCTCACCCAGGACTGGTCATACACCGCGGAGAAAATTAGCAACAACTCGCTTGGCTTTGAGTCGTGTCAGGGTTCAAACCCACGACCGGTCGAGCGCTTCCCACGACCGGTCGAAGACCACCTACGACCGGTCGAGCAGAGTGATGAAACCCTCTGAAATTTCAACCATTGCACAGTCTTTCCTCTAAACTGAGGAGGAAAAACCCCATCAGTTTTCCTATATATGCTACCTTCTACAGCTCATGTGGACACTTATCCAAATATAATTTTCGTAGGTAAATTTTCATGGGCCTTGAAATGTGATCCTGCAAATTGAGTTGGAGCGGCAACACTTGTTATTAAGCAAACTTGCATATCCAAAGTCAAAATATGTACATTTCATCACTGTTACCTCGGTTTAGAAAACTTGTTCAATAGGCTTTACTTTTCTATATATCATGAATGCTCACCAAAAATAAATTAGAATTTTCTAGACAAAAACAGGTGCATTTATGCTACTTTACGGTATGAGAGTCCTAACCGACTCGATTTTCAGCTTGCGCCATAAAATGATCTCAGAAGCTCTGCTTCTCGAAACATGTCCATCCTTTCTTCCTTCCCACGCAGTCAGCTTCCTGTCTCTCCGAACCCTCTGGGCATGGATTTCCGGCAAAATCCTTTCGCAGTAATGTGGACTGATGGCTGGTCTATGACCGTCCTTTTTAGTCTCATAAGAGACGGTCCATGACCGTCCTTTTAAGGCTCATAAGAGACGGTTCATAGCAGTCATTTTTAAGGATGGTCCATGACCGTCCTTTTTGCAGACGGTCCATGACTATCCTTTAAACTTTTAAGTAATACGATGCCTCAAAATTTGACTGCTATGCAACGGTCCAGGACCATCCTTTTTGGTCATTTGAGACAGTTTTGGACCGTCCTTTTTTCGCTATTTTGGCGTAGTGGTTAAAACCTCTATACAGTCCACTGTGATATTTATATGCCATTTATAAGTTCATACAGTGGGCCCACTTTTTGTACTAAATATACATGGATAAAAAATTACACTTGTTTTATGAATTTGTCTTCGAACGACAATTTCTTCCTTTCCTGAATGGATTTCTTCAAACCGAATGCTCTTGAGGCCAGTTACGTCATGACCTATGTAGGATTGAGCCCGAATCTAATGGACTACGTCTGCTTTCATCCAGGCTTCTTTTGGTCCAATTGTGCAAAGAATAGGTTTGCAGCCTCTCTTCGTTAAATCTTAACCATTATATTTATTGTAAGTACTCAATTGGGTTTGATCGAATACATCCCAACATATTTTATCGGGAATCTAGCCATTGGATTTTAGGCCTTTTCGATGGCACAAACCTACCATCCCGTTTATTTGATAGGACTCTCCTTAAGTTGGGTATGCTTTCAAAAAAGATCTCATATTACAAAAATTACATGACCATTCATGTCCAAAGCAAGAGAGTCAAAATGTTAAAGGATTCAAAGAATCCAATCAAGAGATTTTATTTGTTGTCTTAGGGCCTGTTTGGATTCGCGTATTGCATTGTATTGTATTATATTTGGGTACTGTTCATGTATATATTGGACGATTTTCAGAATACATCCAAATCAATTAGATACTAATCAATGTTTGGATAGGAGGTATTATTTGGCATAGTATATAATACGTTATACAGATCAATGTTTGGATAGGACGTATTGTGTCTGCATATTGTACAATCTTAATTGGATCTGGTGGCTTGTTTGACATATGTAACTTTCTGATTTCTAGCCCAGATGATTTTCACGTTGAAATGTACTAAATGAACGGTCCTGATCTTACACTGCATAGGTAACAGATATCCTATAATTATACAAATTTCAAACTTTCATCTGCTGCGAATACAGCGCAATGAATTCGAAGTATTGACAGCAATAGAACCCACTAACAATACTCTACTGCACTTTTGATTTTTTGGAAACGGTATGAAATCGCGCGCATAGGATACGATGCTTGTACGCTCCTATCCAAACGCTGAATAATGAAAATATTCGGAAATATTCAATTATAATACAATACAATACACTCTTATACGTGAATCCAAACAGGCCCTTACCCACCATACCAAGTGAAACTTGTCTTGTAAATGGTTTATATCATTGGAAGATTACCCAAATTCAAATTTTACAAACCGGACACATCGTATTGCATTACATTTGGATTTATTCGAGCAAACCTCTTGCTTAACATATTGCACCAATAAATGGAACGATGTCTTCAAAGATGATGCATTAAGGCGACAGTTGGTTTGGATTACAATAATAGAAGTAAATAAGGGCCCTCTTTTCATGATTAGAGATGTTAACAGTCTCTAGGTTTATTAAAAATGTGCATGTTTCAGACCCAACTTAAAACAAAAGCAATACAGTGGGCTAAGTGCATGGATGCCTACTACTTACATAACATTGAGGCCTGTAGGCATGAATAAGACCTATATAGATTTGTTCATTATGACCATTCAACTCTTGTTTAGCTACAAGGGAAAAATTACACCAACCGATTGGTCCTAAACATCTGCAAGCTGATCTTTTTTTCTTTTTCTTTTTTTAATGATCTTGGCTGTCCAATTTTATTTGCCACTGATTGGATGGTTTGAATCATCTGTTAGCACAATTTTTTCAAGATAGTATATAAAGCATTAACGAGTCCTAATTAACAATTAAAGTAGGTGATGTAGATGCCAATGACTCCAAATGCATTGGGGCTCATGGAAGCGTTTCTTCATAACTTAGTCCACTAGATCAAGTCTAACTTAGGAGTGGTAGACTGAGTAAAAGATACCTCGTTTCAATACTGAGGTCTTGGTATGGATCCCTAGTAGGGGTGGCTAACAGTGAAGGGTGAACGGACAGTGAGGTGTACTAACAAGCTAACAAAAAAAAAAAGTCTTATGAGCCCCTTTTTTCACTATGAATACATTGAATAGGGGTGAGAAGGACTAAGCAAAGTTTGGAAAGTTTATTTTTCTATTAATTATATGAGGGGGGTATGGCAATTGCAACGCACGTTGAGCGATTAGGGTTTAAAATGAGAGAGAGAGAGAGAGAGAGAGAGAGAGAGAGAGAGAGAGAGAGAAAAAAAAAGGAAAGAAAATGGAATGGTGGGCTATTCATCTCACCATTCACTTACTGTGACCTACTCAAGTCCCAAATCCACCTAAATTTTGAGATGATTACTTATTAAGAGTTGGGGCAGCAGATATATAGAGCATACGTTATAAAATAACCCCCAGTAAAGATGTACTACTTTGGAATTTGGATAAAATACAGAACTTTCATACTCTAGCAGAGTGTGATATGATATATAATTCTTCAAATTATACACATGTATTAATTACAAGGAATTTAAATTGAACTATTCAAATGATGGGCCCAGCATAGATGTATCATAAACCAAATTTACACTTATTTAATTGTAATTATAGGATGGTAAACATTTATAAGTTGGATAAAATGAAAATTATCCAATGATCTTAATATGGAAAAAAAGTTTCCACGAATAAGAGATTAGGATTATTTTACCAACTTCAATTTTTATTGTGAATTAGTTTCAGTGAGTTTAAGAGTTTAGGTTAGCAAATGTTCATAGGAAATAAACTTCATATATATTGATTACATAAAAATGATTGTCTTAGGTCCCGTAGCTCAGTTGGTTAGAGCGTTGGTCTTATGAGCCGAAGGTCGCGGGTTCGAGCCCCGCCGGGACCATTTCCTGTTGAATTTAATTAAAACTTTTCGGTAACGTTTTATTTTTATCCCTTATATATTTTTCCTACTTAATAGTGGACCAAAAATCTCCTAAATCAAACAATCTCAGTCATCCAATGAGTGGGTATTTTATGTTTAGTCGGGCAATTGGCCATGTATGTTTTTAACAGAACATCCAGATGCAATAAATGGTTAGGATTGTCCATGGTGTCCCCTGCACAAGCAGGCGAACTACCATGGTTTGTCTCGTGTCCAACAAGTAGGACCCATCGTATGGGACCCAGATGAAAAATCTGACAACTTGGTGAGTTTAAGATCGCCGATCTCCTAGTAAATCAGTTGTGTCCCCAATCTCCACCGTACACATGCTCGTATTTTTGGTCAACTTTTCCTTGACCAGCCATTTTCTGTCTGCTCTTGGAATGTCTGACTGCTGGATTTCTGGAACCATAGCCTTTTGCTAGGTGACCCCCAGATCAACGGCTCTTATCACCCTTCAGTGTGCATGCATACAAGAGAAATCCTTAGAAATTGGCTGAGCTTGTACCAGCAGTGACCGATAAATGGGTGATTACTGATTTTTATTTTTTATTTTTTTTTGTTAACTTTTAAGCAGCAGTCCACGTTAATAAGCAAAAATCATGTTGATGCAAAAATCTAGTTATTCCATTTTTACTACAGTACTTGCACAAGGAATGGACAAGGAAGACCATAGCTGGGGCAAGGGACCCTCTTGATACCTAAGCCAGGAAAGGAATCCAGTCTAATTGAGTGTTGAAGGTTTAGGGCTAAAGATTGTACGTAGCTTTCATTATCAGGGGTACTCTTATTTATAGATGGGGAGAGGCGGTGGCATAGAAGGCATCTCCCTATTTTGGCAAAGGCGGATTATAGTAGGATTCGGATTCCTTTCTTGGGGAGAGGATCTTTCTGAATCCTTGGCTAGAATTTTGAATAGAGCCATATTGGAGTTGGTTTCCTGCATCTTTGGCCGAGTTTGTGGACTGGCCAAATATAGGTTGGGTCGGATTTCATAGAGGGCGGGTTTGGTTAACCTGAGATGATCCGACTTGGCCTACACAATCGAGGTCGAGTTGTATCTGTCAGAGCACACAGATCTTGCCGACCCGAGATAAGTAGCTTGTTTCCTTCAAATCGTGGTTGGTCAACAATCATTCCGACCTTTTGCTGAGAGGTTGAGATCATTGGGTCGCGCCTGCTACTATTTGAAGTGCTAACTTGGTCTGCAGATAGTTGGTCGGTCCATTTTTCTCATAATGAACTGCATGGATCCAAAATGGCTTAGATGGTTACCACGGTGTTGCCTATGGTGACGCACCATATCAACAGCTCTAATTGTCCCAAATGGATACCACGTGTACAACAATGATGCTCGAAAGGATCAAACTGTCCATGTCTAAAAAGGGTCTTGAGCCTCTCACTTCAGTTATGCATTTTTCCCTTTCTACCAATGTTCTATTTGGGGAGCCACTAAAAAAAGTGAGTTCTCATATTTAATACTTAGGCCTTATTTGATGGATACCTATAAATGAGTTCTTTTCATTTTAGTTAACAGTAATTACGTGTTAGTCATATAATGTGAAGTGGGTGGTCGGTTGTTCAGCTTTTGCCAAGCAATTATTTCACAGCCGACTCAAAATAGTTGGGACAAAGCTACAATGATGATGTTATTTCAGATGCACCCAAGGATTAAAATCTTAGTCAAGTCATGATTTCATTTAAAACTTTGGAGTAGGTTAGGATACCAAGAAGGCTTGAAAACTCAGTATTTTTTTTTTTGAAGTTCCACTCTCTCAGTCCAAAAAGTGCATTATTGAAATTGGGTTGAGATGCCAAGCGCCTCGAATTTCAAAAGGTTTCAACTATAGCCAAACACAAGGAAAAGACCTTTTATACTAACATTGACAAGAATACTTTTTTAGGTAATAGAGACCAGTGTTTTAAATATCGTTATAGCATAATGTATCGCATCCTTGGAATATGGATACATATCAGTTATTGCATGAGATATATTGGTTGTATCGTGCAATGTATCGCTATGTTGAAAAACATTGGAATATTAGGAAATTAGTTGAATTTTTCAATGAAACTTCTAGGATTGTTCAAAAAGACATCAATGCACTTAAAAATCAAAACATTACAAAAAAAAAAAAAAGTGCACATAACAAGAGTTTCCTTTATATGGGGTCCTAATATATGCGTTGTCCAACTGAACTAATGCAAGTATATTCAAAGTTTATTCATGTAATTTATAAACGTAAGAAAACATGTATGGAAACACTAACAATACATTCAAAAGTAAAAGAAGAATCAGTAGATCAAGTTACATACATGTTTGATTTTGTGTTTAAATACAAAGATTGTAATTGATTTGAGAGAAATGGAGAAATTTCAATTTTTTTCAATTTTCTACAACTTGGCCTATTTTCCTAAATATTGAAATCGAAGCTCCAAATCTATAATTTTTCATAGAAAACATAAATAATCATAGATTTATAACCATTTGACAATAATTTAACATGGTTTACAACAAAAAATGGATCGAAAAAAAAAAAAAATTTGTTCACTAGATTGAATAGGTGAGACATATTGGCACCACCTACGCATTTTTTATCGCATATGTGGGATACAAGATATATTGTGAGATATATCAGCCAAGATCGTTGATATTTAAAACACCGATAAAGACATTATAAGCATTCGACCAATGTGTCAATATTCTAACAAAAATACTTCTATAAATTTTTTTTTCAAAAAATTAAAAGCATAAATAAATAAATAAATAACTTAGGTTTGTGCGGTTAGGGCTATGTCAAAAGTAGCCAAACATGATTGAGTCTGATGCAACATCCAAAGCTTCAAGTTGCATGTGACTAAGCCAATTCATGCATGTAGTTAGGGCCATGTCCAAAAATAGCCAGCTAGTTATGTTTTATATTTGGTTCCTATTTCTCTTTTTTCCCCTCCATTTTGAGGCGCGAAGAAAGAATTTCATGTTTATTATCATTTTGGACTCATATTCTAAGGTGGCCTAATGCCTTTTCTAAGCTGTATATTTTTTGGGTTTTCTAATGGATCCCCACCTCTCCTTTTTTGCTATTTTTTGGGTTTTTATAATGTAAGGGGATGCAGCTACTCCAGATGATGAAATAAGCATCATGCATCTAACCACAATTAATTGGAATAAGACTTAGATGATGAAATAGGCATCATGCATCTAACCACAATTAATTGGAATAGACTTAGATGATGAAATAGGCATCATGCATCTAACCACAATTAACTGGAATAAGACTTGGACGGTGATGACCACGATGCACCTAGTCCATTGGTGACAAAGGCATGCCTCTATAACACGTAATTATCTTCTTTGGCGGGTTATTTCTTTCATTGGACAATCTTCCATTACATATTCAAGATCTCATTACATATTCAAGATCTCATACAACTTACAAATTCATTATAGCTGACTAATTATCTAGCTAATTGATTCCCCAAATCAAAAGATTTTGTCTACATACAACTTAACATTATTGTATTTATAATAGTACTCCACTCATACAAAAAATTAATAGAAGAAAATTTTCACCAAATACATGTATTATTTATCTTCATACTTTCTTTTCCTTGGCCAGTATGCATGATTGCTTGTACAAGGAATATGGGTGTATTCGTATTTCTGCCCATCACATATTTTCTATGTGGGGTTTTCCCGGTCTTACATGTTGATTTGGGTTTTTGATTGGCAGAACCATTAGACATGTTCAAAAAACTTAGCAGTGTTATGGTTTGATTGTTTAAATTTGGTGGTTGTAATCAACCTATGTAATAAACTAGTTGGTTGTAATCACTATTGGAGTTGTATGCTCTCATTTCCAATCCCAAGCTCCATTAAAGGGGCATTATGTTGGTAGGTAGCTTCAAATTCATACTTCTTGTTGTAATAGTTGTCTTAAATCGAGTCTGTTATTGGGTCTATCAATGTCATCGACAGTCTATTCGATATCACCTTCGATGGCATCGAACAGTGCACGATCCCATCGATATTTTTTAAATTTTCTTTAGTTGGTCGCTGGACTAACTGGACATTTTTTCAATGTCATCGATTGCCATCGAGAATTTTTAAAAAATCATGTTTTGTCTCTGGACAGTTGAGGTGTTAATTCGATGTTAATTCAATATTATTGACATGGTTTTGACGCCATTAAAGGATTAGTTTCAATGACATCGATGAGTATTCGATGCCATCGATAGATTCTGCGCAGATTTTTATAAAACTACGAATTTGCGAGATTTGTTTTCTATTTTAATTATGCTTCCTCCAAAGGCTATATATTGGAGTGCAATCGGAATTGTGTGGGTAACTGGGTTTCAAGGAGATTTTAGGGTTTCTAAATCAGCTAAGGGTTTCAAAAGGTGTAACAAGGGTGAAATTCGAGGTTGTTCGAATGGGATAAGATCTTTACTTATAAATTTCTGCTTTCATAGTGATCATCTGTCACTTTGTATCGTGGTTTTTTTCCGAAAGGATTTTTCCACATTAAATCGATATGATCTCTTTGTATTTGCTTGGTGCTATTGAATTTCTATCATAGATTCATCTCTGTGTGTTTTCTCGGTCCCCCAACACTTCCAACATGATAATTTATTTGGCAAATTTCCACAACTCGCCTCAAATCTTCCTTGGTATTGGTTTCACCACAAGGACATGGAAATGGTAGGAAAAAAACAAGTAAAATAGGCAAAATCAAAATAGCTTTGGCTACTCTATCTGGCTAAATTTTTAGCTCTTGCTATACAACTAGCATTTTATTCTATGCATTAGCTTTAGAAAGGAAGTCTCAATTTATTGTTAGGTAAAAAACGACCTCTTCATAGCTGAAAAGGCACTACCATTTTTCTCCGGCAAAGAGTCCTAGAGAAAGACTTCAGTAAAAATGACCATATCCAAAGAGTTCCAAATGACTCACCACCTTGGCGTAGAATGTACCAAATTCCAAGAAGAACCAAGGGCCTGCTTGCAAACAACTTACCTATTTAGATCTTGAAATTTTTCTGTAGAAGACAAAAGAGGGCGCCTGGTTTTGCAATGCTCTTATCATTTTTATGAAGAGTAGAGAAGACCTTGCAATCGATTTCGATTTGTTTTCTTTTGAAAAGGAAATCATTTGTGATACTAGGATGGGCACTCTGCAAGTAACAAGAGCACTATCATTGTTGTACAATCAAATAGGCCCTAAGGGCTGTTTGAATTTGGGCAACATCAAGTGGTTATAGGCAACCTTATATATTCACGATTTGTCAAACCGTTGTAGATGAGAACCATTGCATTTTTGGACAAGTGGACATGGATATAAAGCCATTGGATCATTGATTGGGTCCTTTGGTGGAGCCATCGAGCTACTTATGGATTATATTTTATAGTTGTGGTGCATTTGATGATTAAATTTATCCATACACATGTGTGACATATTTCAATGTGGCATGTGTGTGACCATTCAAGCTCAAACATTACACGTGCGTATGTGCCATCATCAATTTCTAAGTACTAAAAAATGTGGCACATGTGCACATGCACATAAACATGTCACTTAGAGGTGTACACGAGTCAAGCCGAGCCGAGCATTGCTCAACTCATGCTCAACTCGGACTGCTCGAGTCCCAACTCGTGATCGGCTCGGCTCGGCCTTCAAGTTCGGAACAGCAGCTCGTGCTCGACTCATCAGAGTTCGAGCCGAGACAAGGAGGATGGTTCCATTACTCTCATTTTCCAAAGGCAGATCTCACTAGATTAACGGTCCATATCCACAATTTCCCTATCCATATGGGTAGAGACAGGTAGCTTTATTACATCCGTTGAAAAAAAAAAAAAAAAAAAAGGATAAAAAAGAAACATTACCTCAATCTGGTCCCGGATGTGGACAACGAGAGCATTGGGAATGTACTTAATGTCGAATTAGATATCATCCTTGAAGACCCACAGACCTGATTTTTCATTCGGCACAAGAACAGTACTACTGACATGCCGCTGTGGGCCACCACACCTAACACCAGATCTAGTCGAGGGCATGGAGGGTAGTAATTTATCTTCAACAGAAACTCCAGATCATCTCCACCCACAGCGTCTTTTAGCACACCCACCTCTAATCCTAGCCCTAGCGAAAGGCTACTCAGCAGATCGTCCACCACATTCAACATGGAGGATGAGAGAGAGAGAGAGAGAGAGAGAGAGAGAGAGGACAGAGGAGCTTCCCCAACTGTTGGACTAATAGAAAGGGCGGAAGAGAGGGAGGAAATAGGGAGAGAGGGTTAGGGTTGGGTGCCAGGCGAGATAGTTTTGAAAAGGGGGGTAGGGTTTTTTTTTGTTTTTGGAAGCAGGGTATATATACCCTGTACCTAGTCGAGTCCGAGTCGAGCCAAGTTTGAGTAGTATTCAAGTCAAGCCGAGTCGAGCTGAGTCAAGCTCGAACTCGGCTCGAACTCATTTCGAGCACCAAAAATCAGCTCGACTCGGTTCAAACTCAACTTTGATCTGAGTCGATTCGAGCTTTTTCGAGTCGAGTCAAGCGAGTTGCCGAGTTTTTACTGCTCGTGTATAGCTCTAATGTCACCAATCAATCTTTAATTTTCCTGTGTGCCATAATCAATCATATTCATATTTTAGGATGTTTGACGAACAAAAGACAAAACAAATAGAAAGTAACATCATGTCCATGACCAATTAGCCTTGACGACATGCCACCTATTAGCCTTATGAATGAAATGATTGGTGCCCAACTCGTCTACATCTTTACACACATGGAGATGACCACATCTAAGTTTATATCCAATAAAAAAACTTCCACCCTATGAAAGATAGGGTACCCTCATACCTAGGGTGTACATTGAGTCAAACCGAGTCGAGCATGCCTTAGCTCGACTCAGATCAATCACTAGCTGACCCTAGCTCCAACTTGGCTTGGCTCGGTCCTCAAGCCTAACTAGCCAGATTGGCTCGGTTCGATCAGCAACTCGGGTCAATTCGAGCCAAGTTTGCTTGTGCAGCATTTTCACAAACACATGAACCGCACCTTCAAAATCTCATTGTATATAAAACAACAGCAGTGGTTTTACAAATATTTTATCAAAAACCTTCTAAGCAACATAAAAATTAAGAAAAAAATGTATTTGTTTCATATACATACCTTCCTTGCCACTAACCACACTTTTGCATCATTTCATCAAACACTTGGTGAGCAACATCAATATTAAAGTAACTGAGTCACCGAATTAGTTCAATCTGAGTTTAATTTGAGTTGAGTTCAAATTCGAGTCAAGTCAAGTTAGGGTCAGCTTGGAAATTTGAACTCATTTTTTAGGTCAAAAAATAACTCGATTTGGCACGATCTCTTCGAACCGAGTTGAATCAAGCTTTTTTGAGTCGAGTGAAGCGAGCTAACCAAGCTAGCTCCGCTCGTGTACACCCCTACTCATACCACAGAAAAGCCGGAAGAAAACTTGGAAGAGTAGTTAGAATCATCTCATAAAGGGTGATTGTTGCCCTTTACACTGTTTTCAACTGTCTTATTTGCCCAAATCAATGAAATGTTTGATTTTTTAGTGTCCGATGGTCAAAGTAGATTCCACAAAAACAATAGGGTGGAGCCCACTCGAGCCGCCAAACTCTTGTTTTTTAGCCGGCCCGGCTCACATAAAGGAACACGCGATGAGGGAGCTGATTGAAAACCATTTCGAAAAAGGTACTGTAACTTAAATTTTATATTAGGTGGGCGGTTTTTTCCACATTTCTGTGTGGTATATGGCGCAGGAATAACAGGATCCGAAAGCAGCACCCAGCCATGTTATCTGTGACATGCTCCCAACCCCTCCATTTCTTCTCAGAATCTTCTCACTCGAACCATCATAAGATATTCTCATTCCAAAATCATAAGATTTCTCTCTCCAATCCAAATTCCTCATTTGGGTATCCAAGATTTTCTACAAATTGGAATTTGGTTTTCCGCAGAATCAGAATTCATGCAAAATCTGCTAAATCAGAGATAGATACTGATCAAAGTGGTCAAATTCCGGCTGAGAAAATCACAGCTGCTGAAAATGGCGGGATCCCATCTACCAGCTTCTTGTCCATTCTCTGTCCACTGCTCAAGCTCTTTGGTGTAGGTTCTCTCTCTCTCTCTCTCTCTCTCTCTCTCTCTCTCTCTCTCTCTCTCTGAGTAGGCTGAATAAAAGATGCGAGGATTTCGATAGTCGTCTCATGTTCTAGTCTTGTTTTATGTGTTTGTTTGACAGGTTTCTTTGTCTTGTTGATGACAGGGAGGAGACCCTTCTCAAGAGCGGAATGAATTTTTGGAGGTACGTTCTTCTTACTTCTAAGAATTAAGAAAAGAAATGGAGGATACCGAAATGTTTAGCCTGAATCACGGATGGTGCTGTCCTTAAGCCAGTAAATGCCCCCATACCAGTTAAACCAGCATCATCGTAAAGGGTTCCAGCAAGTCTGCCTCCAGGATAATTTGTACCCAATCCTAAGACTGTTATTGTACAATTGATGCGGCACTATTGTACAAATCCCAACTCCTTTCTGAAACAACCCAGAAAATTGAGGGGTTGTTGTCCCTAAGTTTTTAAGTTTGCCTGTTTGGATGTAAGCTGTAAGTTACTCACCAGTGAGTAGTTTTTGTGTTTGGGTACCTGTTAATCACTTACAGGTAAGTAGTTGTGCATTCACACTAAATAGAGCTTGGAGTAGAGAATCGCTCCAAAATCTTCACATCACATTTTTAAAAAAAATGTTTGCCATAAGATATGTCATTAGGTTGGTGGTGACTACATTGGGCGGTGGCGGCGGCAATGGATGTTGCTGCCACAGCTGTTGCTGGTAGCAGAAAAAGGGAACCTTGTGGTCTCCTCTACTTGTAGCAAATTCAAAAAATCCAACTGTTAGCCTATAAGTGTCTTACCTGTAAGTGAAAACACACTTCTCCCCCATGTAAATTGCCTATAAATGACCTACAGGTTGTAACTCACTTACAGGTGAAATTTCACACCAAAAACCTCCTGTATGAGTTATTGGCTGGTCATTTCCCATTAATGGAACTTATAGGCATCCAAACGGCCCCTAGAGGGGAGAGAGAGAGAGAGAGAGAGAGAGAGAGAGAGAGAGAGAACCACATGGGCACCGTGTCACACGATGATCAACCCAGAGTTGACCGTAGGGCTGACCCTACTTCCCAGCAGTGTTCGAAATATCTTCGATATCATCTTTATCTCCAGCTTAGCGATACCGATAACACTTGTAGCAATACTGATAACGCTGGTAGCGATACCGATAACGCTGGTAGTATTAGAAATTCGAGGTATTAACAATGTATCGCTAAGTATCGCCAACATATCAATATCGTTAATGTAATCGCCAGTATTTTCAACTATGTAAATTCTAGGTGTTGCTTGTATTGCCAATGTATCACCAATATTTTCAACTATGTAAATTTTGGGTAATGCTTGTATCCTAAGTGTATCGATGATATTTCAATAGTAAATTTTTATTTTATTTTTTTTTCATGGGTACATGGTTGTATGTAGTGTTCAATTTGTCATTGATAATATTAATAATATCTCAATATTATCAATATCGCAACATGCCAATATTGAGACCACAATCTTTTGTTTTCTTTCCAATTGTTGATGATTTCTTGGTGAAATATCATGTGTTGTTGATATTTTACAATATTGATGGATGTTTGGATGGAAGGTTGGATGGTTAAATAGGCCGGATGGGATGGTTGGACTGATTTCTTACAACAACACATGCTTTTAAGGCCCCATTAAATGGAAACTTGTTATGTATACATTCTTTTTTATTTTATTTTTTTTAATTTCTAAATATATACATTTTAACATCGCCTAAAGTTTCACTGAAAATTCTACCGTTTTTCCCATGTTTCCCCACATTTCCGGTTATCAGCGATATTATTGGCGATATCGATATTGTTTCCGTATCCCTAGCCAGCGAAACGTGTAGCGATACCGATACTTTGAACACTGCTTCCCAGTCATACTAAACTCTGGGTCAAACCACGGTTTGAGCCATGGCTAGACCCTAGGTTAATGCCTTAATGGACAATTGGCGAACATGTGAAGTGCTTAGTGCACCAAAAAAGGTGCCAAAAGGTGCCCATTATCCACGCTGCCGCCACGGCGTGCATGTGGACAGTGCTTCTCACTGTCATTCTAGCACCTGTAGTTCAAACCGTTGATGTGGAAAATCCCAATTTCTTCTCCTCTAGCCACTAATTCTCCATCACTTTTTTTTTTTTTTTTTTTTTTTTGATAAAAGAGCATTTCCACATCAAAAAGAAACTTTTTGTTTAAATATTCAAAATTTTGGAGGGAAAATGAAAAACAGTTTTTCATATTAAAAAAACACCTCCAAAATAGAAAATGTCCAACACCTAGTAGCACCTGTACATTGAAGTGTACAATATATATGGAGAGCGTTTCTTGAATTTAAAATGTTTTAGTATATAATATAACACTTTATATGTAATCAGAAGACATAAATGACCTGTTCATTTGCTTGAGAGGATGGCTGATGGGACAGATTGAAAAGAAAAGAAAAGAAAAAAGACGTTCGTTTTATTTACATTTATATGACTTTTAGTTGGCATTTTTATTCATTTCATTCCACAATTTGATTCTCCTTCTGAATGTGAATACTAGCTAGCAAGTTTTATTTCTGAGCATTTCTTGAACCATCACCGATCACTATGTTCCTATTGCTCAATAGGTAGCAACATCTTCATTATCTACTTTGGCAAGACTTCCATGGGGATCAAAATCACTATCAGGCAGTTCAAATGACCAAGAGGCTATCCAGAACCCTCCAGCATACTTGCGACTCTTTGAATTTGGTGAGTTTCTTCCTTTGGTCCATCTACCAGCATCCTAGGTAGCTAGGGGGTTGGCCATTAATTACAGATAACCTTGACAAGTTTTATCCACCCATTTGGATCACTTACCTAATAGACACATGCATTCTCATTGCGAGAATTTTGGGAAGTTTATAATAGAAAATGCGATACCTTGATTTACTCGTAGCACATATTTCATTCTTATTAAGAAATTTTTGCAATCGATTGGTTTACTTCTCATGAAAGCAGGCCATATCTTAACTAGTATACCAAAGGAACCATTAAAGTGATATCCATCTAGCAAGTCACCTGGTGATTCAGATAAAAGGTGCAATTTGTTTTTTAGTGAGTGCCGATGGTTGTGGGTAGTGAATAACTTGATGCCAGTTGGTCTGAGAACACTCACTATAACAGCCAGGTAAAAGTTCTTATTACTGGTAATGAGTGAAAGATACCTCGTTTCAACACTGAGGTCTTGGTATCGATCCCTAGTGGGGGTGGCTAACAGTGAAGTGTCAACTGACAGAGTGGTGTACCAATAAGCTAACATAAAAGAAAAAAGAAGAAGAAGAAGAAGAAGAAGAATTAGCTGCGCACCTTTTACAAACCCACCAAAATGCCTCACCGAAGTAGATATTTTAGCCGGGAAATCAATAATTCAACATATGCAAATGATCCCCCACAGCTAATGCAGTGGGATTAGTAACACATGCTCAAGGAGGCAACACATGCCTAGGGAGAGAAGCAACGCATGCTTTGAACTCATTGAAAAGAAAAACAAAAAGGAAAAGAAAATTTCCATCCAAAATGCCATGTCTTAGATATAGTCTAGGGGTCTTTATAGACCTCCTTTACAAGAGATGCAATGAATTTTGATTTTGCTATTTTAGGTCTTGAATACACTCTTAATTAGAAGATTGATGCCAACACTTCTATTCTAAAAGGAAACAAACAACTAATAGAATCTCTAACCAAAATACCCAAATCTGGAGATTAAATCTAAGAACTTTGATCCATTCAAAACGGCTAAATTCACCATCAAATTGACCTATGGACCATCCAATTGCACATATGGTTCATCTGGACCATCAGATTGATCCTACGAACCACATATTCCATCCTGACTGCTAATCTTGTCCACACTATCATGACTATGGGATGAATCTGATCTCCTATCAAAGAAATCTGGACCCTTGATGTGGTCTAGATATTCAATCTCACTAGCTGGATTGTTCAGATCTCCAATCTGGACGGTTAAATTTAACAAATATTTGATCAAGGCAATGGAATGAGCCTGATGCCTTATGGTTTGATCTTTCAATGGCCAGCATGTATAGCCTGAGTCCATCTTTAATTACCTGTCTAGGGTCTTGGATGACACAAACAACTTTATGGCATCTACTTTTATAAATTTATTTCTTGTAGAATTGCACATATCTGGATAACTCTACTGATCTAAACATGGGATTTTTGGAACCATGCTTCTCAAACTTGGGTTTTGGTCACATGTAAGACTTGTATAATTTGTTATAGATTTTTAAATCTGAAGATGTCTCTTTCTTCTTTTAGGGACTAACATTATTCACAAGCAGGATGTTCTAAATATTGTTTTTCAACAGAGTCATGCCCTTTTTGCAGGAGAGTTCGAGAGGCCCTGACAGAACTGGATCTTTCTGTTGAGGTGAGTGATACCTTGGACATGATATCGTCCCCTTCCCTAATTTTTAATACCAGGAATTCCCAGGTGTCTTAGTGTTTATATATATATATATATATATATATATATATATATATATATATATATATATATATATCTGCCTTGATGTTTTCATTGTTTGTCCCTTAAGGAACAGGGTATGGGACCCTGTAAATTCAATCTTTTTATATTGGAATCTCCACATTTTCCTTTGGCAGCATGAGACTAAATGGAAATTTCTATAGTAAACCTTTTTTATTTGAATTGTGTGTGGAAATGAAACATAAATGAAAAAAATAATCATATTACCAAATGATTATTTCCATGAGCACTATTGAAACATGGATTCCATTTTTATGGGTCTTGTTTGGATCGCAAGTTGAAACCTCATTCCTCTCATAATGGTCGCTCGTATTGTGTAGTGAGAATTTGACCATGGAAAACAATAATCCACTATTTCCCTCTGCTATCCAAACAACACTAAAGGTCCAAACAATGGAAAACCTCTTCCATCATTGGATAATCATTGCATTTTCCTTTTCTTGTCTTTTCCTACAGTCCAAACATGCCCTAAAATCTGTTTTGTGATGATGCAACATGTACAGGTACTTCATGATTTCGATATTAATGTAATGCATATAGTTATTTTTTCTTGGGTAAGAGGGGGTTGGAAGTGGACTCCTTGTTGATGTTCGTAGTGCAGATGCTTTAGATAGTTAACTCTTGTAAACATGGTTGTGCTGACCTCCCCCATTGAGGTACTAGGTTCCAAGAGAAGGGATTTCCCGTATTCAGAGAGGCAAACAGTTTATGATCAAATGGGAAATTATGGAGTATATTGTAGAGATTTGATGGCCCCACTCACCTATACAAGCAGCCACATCTAGCAACCTTGAATTCGTGTACGAAATTCAATCTGTGTATCAGGTGGGACTCGCACTATAGATGATCTGGCCCAAAATTCAGGCTGTTCAGCCATAAGGTAGGCAGCATGCGTACATAAGCAACAGATGGCTGAGAAAAACTTCGATCCATTGTTTCCATACGTGTGTGGCCTACGGCATACAGGATTCACTGCCCAAAATTTTGACCAGATGATGTACACTTTGGCCCCATCTTATACACCAATCAGATGTTCCTTGACTGCTATGTTATTTATTTTGTTGAGATCATGGACTTGCATGTTTCCCGTTTGATTTTAATAACAGTGTCCATCATTCGTTTGAAAGAACAGAGTAATGATTAGCATCTTATTGAATCATTTTGAAATTTTCATCGGTAAATTCTATCTTGCACCTCATGAAGCGTAGGTTAGATCTATCTCACAATTAAGGTGAAGGGACATGTAAATGACAATATGAAGAGTGGGTTTCCTCCCATTGTTTTTTTATTGTCCTGTTATCTCATCATTCCTTAAATTTTATTGATCCATTGACTTAACCATTATGCAGGTATATCCTTGCCCAAAAGGCTCTTTAAGGCATAGAGAAATGGTCAGAAAAATGGGTGGGAAAGAGCAGTGAGTACTTATATAGATCTTTTCCCATGGATAAACTATAGGTTACTTACGGTTAATTGATTTGCGTGTGTCCAGTGCAGGGGTGCAACTTGAGCGGGTTGGGTCTGGTTGAGGATCAACCAGAGCCTGACCAGATGTCCATGAAACACACCCACAACCCGACCCGACCCGACCTCCATGGACCAAACCCACAACCCAACCTGAACCCAACTGAATTCCTCTATACCCGATCCGACCCAACCTGACCCAAATACATGTGACTTCCCAACCTGACCTGAGCCAACCTGAATTTGTTCAACCCAAAAGTCCCAAACCCAACCCGATCTGAAATCAGGTAGGCATTGTCCAAACCCGAACCAATCCAAGGACCTTGACAGGCTACCTAATCCAACCCGGACTCGGTTGAGTCTATCGGGTTCAGGTTGACCCAATGCCAACTTGCAGCAATAGTTCAGTAACTGCTGTCCATACACTAATGTGAATATTAGGAGCTCCCTGATTTCTTGTATAATTTATGTGAATTGTGCACAATGGTTGTCTGACTAGTTGTAACTTACAAAATCTTCTACTCAGGTTTCCTTTCCTTGTGGACCCAAATGCTGGTATTTCAATGTATGAGAGTGGTAAGTCACGTAGCTGTAACATGCCTTTATGTTGCATAATCAAATGGCATGGTAGATTCCATATTGGTTTTGGACTTTCAACTATTGTGGATGCATATACTCATCCATCGGACTATTAACTGCTATATTGGACAATTTTCCATAACAGAAGTCTCCCTTTTGGGGTCTGACTCAAAAATCACCTGGGCCCATACCACTCACTGAGTTGGATACAGGTTGGCCATGTTGGGCACATCTCTTTATCAAGAAAATAATCCAAAACAATGTCGGTTTCTGCATCGCTGTAGTTGTTGAGTGGCACGTGACTCAGCCTGGTTATGTATTGATTGACTTGGCTAATAAGTAAAAGATTTGGCCAGGTCATGCAGGTCAGATATGAGTTGTGAACTTGGCCGAGTTGTAACTTTAAAACCTTGGTCTCGAGTATATTATCATATATTATCAGGGGAGCCATTCATCTTTGCAGCATTGTGACGGATTAGTATCTGTCATTGATGATGCAGGTGCAAACATTATGGCAGATATGTCCTTGAAAATCTGTGCTTCTCAATCATCTCTCCTGGTTTAGACGGCTGTAATTGAATTAATAAACTGATATCTACCTCAATAACTCCTAGCAGACCATGTTTTATTCCATGCATGTGCCGAATGCAATCCATAACATAGCTCAAAAACTCAACTTGATATCCAGCTGGGTCGGATTGACTCGGAGACACGAATGAGTCTCTATTTGACTCAAGTATTTAATACTTGAATTATTTAACTCTAATATATGAAGTAATATTTGATATAGTGCAAGTATTAAAAAATTTCAAATAGCAGTCAAATGAAGTGTGTACTTCACTAGTTGAACACTTCTCTCTTCCAAGCAGAGGTCTTGAGTTCAAATCGCCTCACCCTCGTTTCCATTTTACTATTCAACAGTTTGACCAGGCGAGTGACTTGGCCCAAGTTGTCATGAGTTGCATCGAGTTGACCCGTAAAAAACGATGATCAATACTAGACAGTTTAATACGCCTTAACGCAACCTTTTATGTTCTTATGGATTACAATATGGCCACATGTGACCAAAGGATGACCATTGGTTGACCTTACTAAGAAAGGTTCTCCTTTTTCCTGAGAGCCTTTCCATCATGTTTATAGTTTTTTTTTCCTGCAGATATTGGTTTCTGCTGAACTATTATCATTTTGTCTTCTTTGACATCGACAGGTGAGATTGTGAAATACCTGTATGAGAAGTACGGTCAAGGAAGAAAACCCTCTATTGGACTCTTGGAAAGGTACTACTCATCTATACTTATCTTTTTGGTACAAATGCAAAGAATCTTTTTCTTCAAAGCACTATAATTTTGGGTTGAAGCTATTGGAAGTTGAATCATGCTTCAATATGGTGCTCTAAACATTCCCATTGCTTACCACGAGAAAGATGATGATGACAGATGATAAAGTTATAATGGAACTCAATAAAGATTAAAACAAACATGGCTGGTGTTTCTATTAATCAGCATCCGTTCTTGAGGGAATCATATCCATGCTTAAAACAGGAGAGATAGTCTCTTGGTTGATAAT
The DNA here is from genome assembly GCA_037074715.1 of Magnolia kwangsiensis. Classification (NCBI taxonomy): domain Eukaryota; kingdom Viridiplantae; phylum Streptophyta; class Magnoliopsida; order Magnoliales; family Magnoliaceae; genus Magnolia; species Magnolia kwangsiensis. Next base: position 30,670,951 of record CM073575.1, on the reverse strand, counting down.
ATGCTGCAAGCCAGATCTCATTCTATTTATCTAAAAGTAAGATGTGGATGCTTCTTGCCTTACGTATCAAGAAAGATGTAGACCTCAACATAGTGCAAGCTGATGGGTAACATCCACTCGGTGCCATCCTTCCTCACTTGTTGAGCGTTGCATTCATCAAATGTGACATGATCATGTGACACGTGTTTGCATCAAGCACTGCCCTTAGTCCCTTGGGCATCTTCAGCATTTCTTTCTGCTTGTGTTGGTTGAATAGATATCTAATGTGTTTGTGCATGTGGGCTTGCATTTACATGCCTATGATACTTTCCCTGCAGCAAGTAGAAACAATAGAAGTTGTTGGGGCTCCCTAGAATTTTGTAATGAGGTAGCCCTCAAATTACAGTTATGTTTTTTTTTTTTTTTCAAATTGAACCTAAATACCATAATTCTAAAACTTACTGTTTTGACTCAAAACTTGGCCAAAATCTTGCTTAGTTTCTTGGAAACTCGGTTCATGGTCTGGCTCAATTCCAACTCAGGAAGGCTAGTTGGGTCAACTCGATCAACTCAACACGACCCGGTGACTCAAACCTGGCCACTCAGTGAGTCACAGCATTGTTATTAATAAAAAGTAATTGAGTAGGGTGGGAATTGAATCCACACCCTCCCACACGGGCTCTTAACCAAAGTAGAATCCAATAATTTCATGATAATGTTTCTGTTTGAAATTACTTATACACAGTTTTAATTATTTTTGTGTATGCTTAGTATTTTGAATTTTAATAATTCAATATCGAGTCAATTCAGGTTGAGTTCAAGCTGATCTGACCCAAATGAACACCCAGTCGAGTAAAGTTCTCAGGTTTTCAGGTTTTCAGACTACGATAAATAGACAGCAGACCCTCAATGTGAACTCTGAGGAAGGAAATTAAAATTTGGTCATTTAAATTTAATGAGATTTATAGTTGCAATTCAATTCAAATGTATCTTTCAAAAAGAAAGAAAAAAAAAAAAAAATCAATTCAAAGGTGCATCCAAACACAGGCTAAATTAGCTAGCGAATACCATCTTGAGTTTCTAGTTATGGGCTACTGTGACGAGTCCTCATCTCTCTGAGGCTTCATTATGCCACATCATCATGTCTTCAAGCCTTTTGCATGGATAGGTGCAAGTAGGTGCTAATTGTGGAGATTTTTCAGCATCTAATAGCATTCCTTATCTGATCAATGCAGCACATTGTTCACTGGTTGGATGCCCACGATCCTCCGAGCAGGCAGGGGGTTGACATTGTGGGGAAGAGCAAAATCAGAACCACCTCCTAGAAAGTTGGAACTTTTCTCATATGAAAACAATCCAGTAAGGTTATATGTTTTGCATTGGCAGTCATGGCTGCTGGCAAGCAAATAGCAGAATACATGGATTCATTCCATGGATTTCTGTTTCAAGTTGCAACATCTTTTTCTCTGTCTTTCCTAATTTGGATATCTGGATAAGAGCTAAACTACAGCCTGCATTCACCCACCCCACTTTCTAAACAGCGATTAGTCATCCTCTACACAGACCGTCCATGTCATGGGTCCCATTGCAGATGGAGCATAACCCAAAATCTCAACCATTGATTCTTTCCATTGAAGTCGAATGGCTGACTAATTTACTTTTAGGCATCCATATGATGGCCACCATTTAGATGGTCAAAACGGGCACCAGGATATGAATGCTCTCGATTCTGTACAAGCATGCCATATGTGCAGTGGATGAGTCCACCTAAAAGCGATGGCAAATGCAAGCTCTGGTTTTGAAAACCAGTAATTTTTTAATTGCAATTCCATATCTGACATGCATGACATGTAGCAACATAAGATTCGGACTCTATTTTCTTTTTTCTTTAAAAAATCAGAAGATTCTGACTGTAATCTCTCATATTTTTTCTGTGCAGTATGCAAGGATCGTTCGTGAAGCGCTTTGCGAACTAGAACTTCCTTATATCCTCTGCAATGTGGGAGAAGGATCATCAAATTCTGATTTACTCTTTCAAACATCAGGTTCCAAAGAGGTGATCATTCAGCTACAAACATCTGTACACTTCTCATCTAACTGACTTAAACCAACACAGATTTCGTAAGATTTTCCATGAAATGCTGCAAATGTCCTTCGAATTCATCATGCCAATTTTCTGGGCCTTGCCTCAAGGGTAGCTTTATCATTTCAATGGGATTTTAAAAAAAATAATAAAAAATAAAAATTGAAATGACAAAGATACTCTAGCATCTTAAGTTGGGCTTGCAATCCTGAGGGCCTTTTTGGCATTGTTCATCTGGCGGGATGTGCTTGATAGAAGTCTCCGCTAGGAATTCCGACTGTTGCTTATTCTTGTATTATTAACTATGTTACTGCCATTTGGTCATTCAAGATTCTTGACTGTTGTGTTTATGGGTCATAACCCATCCACAATGTGGCCCACCAGATGAATGTTATCTGATTTGTGTGGGGATCCATGGTTCACTGATCTAAACAGTCAATATTATGTCTGCACTTTGTAAAGCCCATGCACCAAAAATCCCTCGCATTAGAATAATCCTAACCGATTAATAAGTGGTCAATTGATGGAATGTTACAAGAGAAAATGCACCTATGGTTCATATTCAAGCAAGAAAAAGCCTAAATATTATATGGGTTGGATCATTCAATCTGGGGAATTTTTGGTTCATGGGCCATTCATGGCTCATCCCATCAATCAACAGTTTGGACCACTGAACCATGGACCCCACTTATAAAACTGAAAACTGGAATGATGTTGTACGACCTTTCGCCTGAGAATTATAAAAACCTCTTCTTAAATATTCATTTATTTTGCTTTTTTCTATTGAGGTAAGAAATCAGTGGGCCTTAATAAATATGGGCGGGCCGGGCTTGAGTACTAGTCTTTCTTTTTGCAGGTACCATATCTCGTCGACCCTAACACTGGAATCCAATTAAGCAATCACAAGATGATCTTATCATACTTGTTTCAGACGTATTCAGCCACAAACTAGACTTCTCCGGCTCATGTGTCAATGGAAGCTGAACAATTCATGATCTTATACGTTTTGTAAGGACAGTAATTCCTTCTTTAGTGTATCTATTAGAATTTTGCAGGTCTGAGTGTAGCAGAGCTGATCACAGATGCTCAAGCAGTATGGGGCAATTTCATGGTTGTTCCAAAAAAAAAAATAGGAAGCATGATGAAATGGTACAGGAGCATGGATTATATGCATTCCCAACCTAATGCTTTTTTCATTGCAAATCAAAATGTATTAGGCTGCATTTGTCTGCAACAAATTAGACTGATTAATCATGAAATATCATGATATTTGGTGCAACCAAACACAGCCTTAAGGTTATACAGGTACCCAATCGAACAACAATGTAGGTGGACTTGGTAGAGAAGTCATCGTTCTTGGTTAACTACCAGATCACTCCACCGGGTGAGGAGACATTCCGTAGATGGATGTTAATGATATGATTGGCAATGCCTTGTGGCCAAATTGCCAAATTCTTGGTTCTTTCAGGGCTGCGAGCTGTCCCCGCAATGGTTGATCAAGTGAAGACTGCCTTCCAATGAGCTATGGCTGGCTTTGATTGTACCACAGGCGGCGGACCCGGGCTCATGTCCAAAGTATCCAGATTGAGGGCTGTAATGGGGATGTTGGACACCACTAACCGTTCAATCAGTGGCCATCAAATAGTTTGTTAGTATTCGAAATCACATTCATTAGCATTCAGGATTGCCAGATCAGCATGATTTTTGGGCTGTGTCCCAGCCCATGTGGCCCACAATCTGCATGGCTCGGATTGAATGCTCGTACGGATGCGTCCATGCATATGATCATGGCATGCGAATGACTGAGAGGCCCTGACGAAACATAATCACATGACCTGAATCTGCCTTTGGTAGACAGTTGAGGGGTTGGATTGAACCTCCCAACGAAAGGCATAATAGGGCATGGAATCCGGTTATGTGACTCAAGCTCCTCATGTGTGATATGATCCAGTGAAGAATGCATGCCTTCGAGGGGTGGGGCCCACTTTGGATGTTCCGTGGTTGTGGAGGTCGAACGTGGACCATCCATCACCTGGACTTCTTTTTTTTTTATTATATATATATGGGGGCCTCTAGTACAAGATAGGCTTCACTGTGGATCACCAAAAATCCCCCAGATTTGGAGAAACTAGCCATTGCTACACTGCAATATATATATATATATATATATATATATATATATATATATATATATATATATATATATATATATATATAGCCACGTGTGCACCTTTGCACAGGCGTCATGTGCGTCTAATCCGAATCAGTCCATTTGATGCAGCATCCCATGAAATCTTAGGGGACCAATTCTCACCCTGATCTAAAACTCTGGTGTGCTAGAGAAAAGAGATGCAAATCAAGGGAGGAAATTGTCTTCTTTCTTCATGGCCCACCATAGTTTGGATCAAAGTAAAAGTTGGGATCTAGGGGTTTCGTGGGGTGCTGCATCACGTGGACCGTTCAGATTTTGGAAACACAGCACGTGTGATGGATTCTCAAACAAACATGATGGTGAACCTCGAGAAGTTTCCAATGGTGGTACTTTGGATCTGCCTTATTCTCTGCTTTATGCCCTAAAATAATCTCTCCAAATGGATGGACAATGTGGATGTAACACATCATGATGGATCCCACCGAACTTGATGACCTCAGTTCAATATCCAGTCATGCTGCTCAACCTTTCAGTAGCTAATCTACGTCCGGTAACTTCACAAGAAATCGGCACGGACTGCATCCTACCGCCGCTCGTCTCTAGCTATAATTGGGCAGAAGCTTGAGTGGTCACATGATGTATGGGTTTTCTCCACACCATCCATCTATTTTTCCCTATCATTTCAAGGCATTATCCCAAAACTAAGGCAGATCCAAATCTCAAGTGGACCACACCACAAGAAGCAACGATGACAATGATTCTCACCATTAAAATTGTTTAAGGCCCACCGTTATGTTTATTTGACATCCAACTTGTAGATTGGGTCATGCAGACCTGATGATGGCAAAAAACAAATATCAGCTTGATCCAAAACTTTGGTAGCCTCGGGTAGTTTTTAATGGTGAGAGTTCAATCAACATTGTGTGGGTCACTAGAGATTTTGATCTACCTCAGTTTTGGGTTAATACCATAAAATTATTTTTAAAAACGTACAGACGGTATGGATTTATCACTAATATCTTAGTGGGACCCACCTAGTATCCCGACAGAAGAACTTCATGTGAAAAGCTTCCGCCATACACACACACATATTGTAACATTCTGAATTTTCATTGTTTTGAATTTCTAAAAATCCTTTAAATCTTTTTTTATTAACTTATATTATCACTTACTGACCATTAGCACTCAACGTTAGCTTATACACGAGTTGTCCAGTCTAGTCACAATCAGACCGTGTGCAGGCTATCAAATCAGATGATCGGTTTGTACTCAACGACAGCTTGTGCGGGCCGTGCAGCAGCCGAGGAAGGTCAGAAAATTATAAAATTTTAGGGAACCATAAATCTCACTGGGCTTGTGGTCCATCGCGGACCACGGACTCATTGGACACCCAAAAGTTAATTACCCGAGCCGTTCCAACAGCACATGTAAACCCACCCAAGGCCAGTGTTGAAATTTGGCACTGGTAAATGAAACTGAAACTCCAGGCTTTTCAGCCATCGGATTTTTTCTAAATTTATGGTGAAGGTCTAATGTAGTGTCTTATGCCGGTCCACAAAATTTGGGACCCGATCGTAGCACGATAACTGTCGATCTCAAATCAGACCTATGCGACCAAACCCCATATCCGATCGTTCCTAAATTTTGCATGGCCCTTCATCGGGCCATGAAGCACCTACCCTATAAGTTTCATGGCTAAAAGGCCACTAGAACTGCCCCAACAACCGTAATGGCCCCCACATGGTCATTTAAAGATCGGAATCGTATGATCGAACCCCACATTCGTTGATCTGTTTGTCCTCAAACTTTGCATGACCCTTCATCAAGCTATGAGAGACCTACACACCAAATTTGATGGCCTAAGGGGTGTTGGGTCTACCCCAAAGCCAATGAGGAGAAACTTAAAGCCACTTGGCCCAACTCTAGGAAATAAAGCCCTAGCCCCTTATCTCATAACTCTCCCCACATCTACCACCACCAAAGGAGTAAAGAGAGAGCTAGAGAGCAAGGAGAGGAGAAAGTGAGAGTGAAGAAGTGCAAGGCGGACCTTAGATCGAGGTGGGGCCAAGGAGACCCAATCTTGCAACTCCATATCTCTTCTCCAAAGGAAGATCCTCCACCACGACCGCCCATTCGCCCGTTGATCGTCTAGGTAAGATCTCTTACCCTTTTTCTTGAAACCCTTGTGATAAGAAGGGTTTTGCATGGGATTCTAACATCCAAATGCTTGCTTTAGGGATTTCAGCCGTTCGACCCCAAAAATCCACTCCTAGGTCGTTCCCAAGCCTTCAACGAATCCGAAGGTGCGGACTATTATCCTTAGGTGGCCTAGCACCAATTATAGTAGAAGTTTAATGATTTTGTTTGTTTAGGATGTTGTATTGAAGAATCTAGAAGAAACCTATGAATGGTATGTTTATTAGGATTGCATGGATTTGCGTGTTTAGTTCTCATTTAATGTTGATCTTACCTCTCATATGATTTAGTATATGGATGATTATATGCTATGTTTATTTGATTTTTCTCATATGTGTTGCTTTATGCTGTGCATGATTCATTACTCTTGTGTATTTGATCCCTTGAGGGTAGGAAGTGCTTAACTTCCTCCCTAACCCACACAACTCGCATGCACCTTGTTCGTGATAACTTAGCATGCTTGTTAAGAATATTTGCATCGTATGTTATGATGTATGTGGACATGATACTGTTATGCTAATTGATAACCTTGATGGTTGGCATGTTATGAATCGTTCTCAAACCCTTGGATTGGTCAAGAAACATGAGGAGAGATGGTAGTCCCATCGGTAGGGCTACTCGACGCTAAACTCATGGATTTGGGCAGTGCGCGTGGGCGGTAGTAGTTCGACTATATGGGCTTTTTGTGCTCAATGTCGTCCGTCACGTGCTCGCCTGACTCGTGCGGTCTAGCCTACTCACTGGCCAATCGTGATTGTTAATCCTGATTGTTCACATATGTATGAAATCTACAATACCCTACTACCGCTGTAGCCCATCGATAACGAATTGAATATCGATCCACAGTCTCTTGAGCTGGGCATGGTGGAATGGGACACCGTATCCGAGCTGTCAGCCTACGCTGGGGTGATGTGCCTCCCCGTAGTGACTGCGAGTGATCCCAGTTCTCAGCACTCTCCATGTGCTTGAAGTCAAGGATGGAGAACTCAATGGGATCAAGGATCGCGAGGTCTTCACCTCACACGTTGGGGGATCTTGGCCCCACAACCAGTTCAGCGTATTGATATGAGGGTGTATTAGATTCTCCAACCTGCTGGATCAATGGACTTAAATAAGAACCCGACTAACACAATCTCATTGCATCGCACTAACTAGGGTGGCGACTCGGCAGTCGAGGTCACTCTGAGGGAGTTTTAGTCATACGCGATCATTAGATGGAGTCGCTTGAGGGAGTGTTGTGGCGAGGGCATGCATCATATCATCCGTCATGCATGCACATTAATAAGAATAGTTAGGTGTTTATGAATGATTATTTTTCATTAAATTCATAATATAACTGATGTCTGTTACAACTTAAGACTAATAGCACCCACTAAGTTGATCATTCACTCCCACTCTAGGACAGTATTTTAAAACACTAACCAGACTCTCCCGTAGTTGCAGGTGACGAGGAGCACAAGGAGCCTTGCAGAGCGAGCTTGTCCTATTTCCAGTTGATGGGCGGTTCGCCACAGAGTTCGCAAGTGGACTTGGATCACTGAGTGTTGGACTCAGCTCATCATTCCTTTTGGATGTATTTTTGTTGGGCAACGCCTTGTGGGACCCGTTTACATTAATTTAGACTTGTATATATTTATACTCCTTCATCTCACTAAACTAGTTGTGAATTGTGATTCATGTTTCCAGTAATTTTCAATTGCGCATTTAAACCTGATTTATCATAAAACTATAAAAATTGGGTATAGGTGACACCCGGGAACTTGGGAGTCGAGCATACGCACGACCCCTGATTTCCAGGGCATCACACACACACACACAGAGTAATGGTCTCCTGCGAACCATACCGCAGGATACCTTGGTGCGGTCCAATTCGCACAGCAAGAGACCCTTGTGTGGGCATGTTGCTACTGAACTTATGGCCCTACCATGATATGTGTTTTATATCCACACCGTTCATCCATTTGAAGAGATCATTTTAGGGTGAAATCCAAAGAATGAGTGACATCCAAAGCTCCAGTGGACTCCACTACAGAAAACAGTGGGGAGAGTGATGTCACCATTAAAAACTTCTAAAGGTGACGAAATGTTTTTGATCAAGCCTATATTTATATTTTCCCTTCTTTAATGTCTTTGCTAACTTTTGAACAGGTTGAATTTTGAAAAAAAACATCATGGTGGGCCTTAGAAAGCTTTCAATCGTGGGCATCAATCTTCTCGTTGTTTTTTTGTGGTGGGATCTACTAAAGCTTTGGATCTGCCTCATTCTCTGTTGCATGACTTAAAATAATATCTCCAAATGGATGGATGTTGTGGATACAACCCATACATCATAGTGGGGTCCACACATCACTTCCATAGAGTGAGGTCCCCGTGTCAGGAAGGGATTGCGTGGTGAGTAACTCAGTACACTTAGCGCACTAAGTATACTCTGTGAGGTCTACCATGGTTTATCTATTTTATTCACTTCGTTCATACATTTAACAGATACTTTTAATACTTGAACAAAAAAACGAAGTATATCCAATGTTCAAATGAACCACACTATAGGAAATAATTGAATTGAATGTCTACCATTGAAAAATACTTGGAGGGCCACAGGAGTTTTGGATCAAGTTTATATTTGGTTTTTCTCTTCATCCATGTCTGTATGATCTTATGAACAGGTTGGATGAAAAATAAACACCACTGTGGGGCCTAGAAAGGTTTCAACGGTGGAAATCATTATCTCCACTATTTCCAGGGGTATGATCCACTTGATCGTTGGATATCCATCAATTGTGGGCTTGACCCCTTAAATTAGATGGAAAAACGGATGGATGGTCTAGATAGACCACATACATTCAACGTCACTTAACTTTGTTTACTCAGTACGATAATAAGATAAGAGCAAACTGAGTAACTCCGTAAGCAATCTAATTTCCACGTACAGATTGGCATCACTGGTAGTCGAATGCTCTATGGGCCCCACCATGATATATGTGTTTCATCCACTCCGTTCATCAATTTTTAAAGAAGGGAAAATATAAATATAATCTTGACCGAAAACTTTTTATGGCTTTTAGAAGTTTTTAACGGCAGCGTCACTCTCCCCACTGTTTTCTCTAGTAGGGTCCATTGGAGCTTTAGATGTCACTCATTCTTTGGATTTCACCCTAAAATTATATCTCCATATGGATGGATGGCATGATACAAAACATATATCATAGTAGGGCCACAAAGTCAACATCAGCTAGCCAATGTGCTCCCTCTTGCGGTGGGAATTGGACCGCAACAAGGTATCCTGAGGTATGGTTCGCAGGAGACCATTACTCATATATATATATACACACACACACACAAACACACTTCATATGAAAACTTTTGATAACAAGGTTCGCACGTAATGACGTGTGAACTGGTGTGCAGCTGAGCGTTTCTCATATATATATATATATATATATATATATATATATATATATATATAGAGAGAGAGAGAGAGAGAGAGAGAGAGAGAGAGAGATGCTCACCCACGGACCTTTACACACGTCATGGGCGCATAATCTGAACGGTCCACGTGATGCGGCATACCTTAAAACCTCACTAGCCCATCTTTTAGCCTGATACAAAACTGTGGTGAGTCATGGCAAAAGGAAACAGTTTCCTCCATTAATTTGTATTTTTCTTTTGTATGGCCCACTAGAGTTTTGCATTAGGCTAAAAGTTGAGTTAGTGAGGTTTCAAGGGGTGCCACATTAAGTGGGACCGTTCAGATTATGTGCCCATGACATGTGTGCAAAGGTGCGCACGAGTGCTCACATGAGCATAGGAGGGTGCGCAGGTGAGCATTCCTCTCTTCCAGGATTGAGCTGTGTAGGCCCCACCATAATGTGTGTCAAATATCAACACGGTGCATTTGATGGATCTCCTTTAGGTTATGGGATATCCCAAAAATCAGCCGTATAAGGAACTTAGATGAGTCATACTATCTAAAACCACATGAAGATATGCCTAAAACATATAAAAGTACTTGGTGGGACCCACATGAGTTTTGGATGTGGCTGAAACTTGGTCTGACCCCTCATCCCAAATGGGACGCACATTGTATGGGCTGGATTTGTGAACCACATCTTGGTGTGCCCAATAAATGACTATGAATGTTTTAATGGGAGGATTACCCCCCTCAACTGTTGTATGTGGTGTGGCCCACTCAAGTCATGGATTGATTTTATTTTTCAGTTTGTGCCCCACCATGGAATGGTGCATCTGAATGATGGGGTTGATGTTCGACACACATCACAGTGGGCCCCACACGGCTTGACCTCATGGGAAGTTTCCATGAGGTGGACCTCATAGTACCATTCCCATATATCTGTGTGTGTGTGCGCGCGTGCGTGTCTGAGAGAGAGAGAGGGACGCGGATTGCGTACTACCCCCGCCCGTCCCTAGCTCCTACGGGCAGTTCTGTAGGCGGGCCCACCGTGATGTGCCCATACATCCAAACCCTCTATCCCTTTTCTCATATTATTTTAAGACATCAAAACAAAAATGAGGCAGACCCAACGATCAACTGGACCACACCACAGTTTACTCTTGCATTTAGTGCAACCGACATTTAATGCTTTGCACGTTTTAATGCAACCAAGCTTATTATTTGGTGTGGTCCAGTTGAGCGTTGGATCTGCCTCATTTTTGTGTTTATGCCTTAAAATAATTTGAGAAAAGGGATAAACGGCTTGGATGTACAGATACATTATGGTGGGCCCGCCCACAGAACTGCCCGTTCGGAGCTAGAGACGGGGAGAGTAAAAAACAGGAGAGATTTTGAACATGCAATGAGGAACGGGCGTTTTAGTGTAAAAATAGATGGGTAGTTTAGATCTAAGAGCACGCATAGTTCCCCTATGCGACGGTATGTATGGAAGTTCAGTTTTTGCTAAAATCTTAAAATGGCACATGGGTTAACCTATCCCCATTTGAACCATTCATTCATTCATACAACTAAAAAGAAGAAGAAAAAAAAATAAAAAAAAATCCATCACACTAATCAGAATATCCTAAGCATCCAATCAATAGCATGGGAAATGAGCAGTCAAGATTGAGCACAAAAACAAAATAGGCCCAATCATCATCTTGAAACATCTACTAGATTGATCCCTTTTGCATTGCCAATGATCCCAAAGTAGCACTTTGGTTAGATGATTCTAACTACATAATTTATGGCTTGCAAACAATGGATAGTTGTAACAAATTGGCCCCGTTCAGAGGGTTAAGATCATCCAAGCAGCATGGTTCTTGCACCAATAGGTGATTAGACATCCCATGTGTAATTCAGAAGGCTGGGAGACATTGGTCATTAGAAAAAAAAAAAAAAAAAAAAAAACCCTTTAAGATGGATAAAATCTAATCAATGCATGACTTAAAAATGCAGTAACTATAATTTCGTGTTGAAATGCTGAATAGGTATCTGATTGATTTTTATTTTATTTTTTAAGTTTTTCCATATATAGTGAAATGTTCTTTTTATTAAATCAACAAATTTGTGGGAGACTCCCATATCGTGTCAAGAGACACAGTAACCTAAGTCTTAAGGTTTGGAAGCCAAATGAAATGAAATCAAAAGGAATTAAAAAGAAAGAAAGAAAGAAAGAAAAGGTTCAGAATTGGCCTTGAGTTGCACCGTACTTTACCCATCCCATCTCAAGAAACTCATCCGAGCCAAGCCCAAGACTAGCCTGCCCTGCAAGACTCACGGTATTGACTCGACCCAGGTCCAACTGAGTCAAAGCCAACTAGGTCGAGCCATGTTGGACCTGGACAAGTCTTCAAACAATGCCTCGGGATCACTGCTTCACAAAATGCCCATGGCAAGACTCAATCCTAGGTGATGCTGTCCCAGGAAACTGGCACATTAGCAGCTGGAATACCAAGCTGTGGGTGTTATTGTAGCTTCCCACATGCTAGCTTTTAGCCTCATCTAAAATTTCTAATTAGGTGTTCTACTTGATACATTCACTGCATAAGCAAAGTTCTGCACAATAACCAATAGCAAGACTTTGCTATTGGCAAATCTTATTGACATCCAATCTTTGGATACTTGACTCATCCAAGTTCCACCTTCCCATCACCTTTCAATCTTTGATTGGTCTATTGGGAGAAATATCCCTTCTCCACCACACAGCAATATCAGAATCAAAAGAAAGCATGAAAAAGATGCAAACCACAGTACAAAGATTTACTACAGATTCATGCTAATCTACTATGCTCAAAGGCAAAAAATTAAAAAATTAAAAATGAAGAAGCAGAGATATATATATATATATATATATATATATAGAGGAACGCTCACCTGCGAACCAGTTCGTACGTACTACGTACGAACTTTTTTGAGAACCCATCATAAGTGATGTGGATCCTAAATCTGAACCGTTCATGTGAAGCAGCACCCCGTGAAACCCCCAAGGCCGAAGTTATTTTTCGAAAATGCTGGTGGGCCATAGCAAAGAGAAATGCAAATCAAGGGAGGAAACTGTTTTCATATTTCATGGCCCATCAAGTTTTGGATCAAATTAAAACTTCGGCCAGAGGGGTTTCACGGGGTGCTGCTTCACATGAACGGTTCAGATTTAGGATCCACATCACCTATGATGGGTTCTCAAAAAAGTTCGTACGTAGTACGTACGAACCGGTTCGCAGGTGAGCGTTCCTCTCTCTCTCTCTCTCTCTCTCTCTCTCTCTCTCTCTCTCTCTCTCTCTCTCTCTCTCTCTCTCTCTCTCTCTCTCTCTCTCTCTCTCTCTCTCTCTATATATATATATATATATATATATATATATATGGGAAAAGGTTCTATGCGGTCGAGCTCATGGGAACTTCCCATGAGGTCAAGCTGTGAACATTTGCCTATGTTTCTAGGGAATGATTAAAATCTTTTTGGTTGATAGACTCAGTTTCCAGGGAAAACTGGAAAATGTCTAAAATTCTATTTTAATTCCTTTTAGCTGGGGCAAGTTTTTGGAGGATAAGTTAGGGCATAATAGAATTCCTGGGTCCTGATCCTATTGACATAGTAACTGGAAGTGGAATGAAAGGCATGATCCATGCATATCAATATGTATGTTCCATAAGAAAATCAAACTTCTTTTATTCTTATTAATTGTTTCCAATTCATCAGAACAGGGAATTTCTAATCCAAGAAATTATCACCCAAGTCTCATCCCAACTAATTGGGGTCAATGACATGAATCCCGTTCCACCATTCTACTCTATCAAGGGCCAAGACATAGGTCATCTAAGTTTTTTCTTACTACCTCCACGGCTCCAACCATGTCCTTTTGGGCCTTCCCCTTGCCCTTTCATAGCCTTCAACTTGCAGCAACTCTATCCTAACCAACGCATTCCTGGTCTCTGCTGTACATGACCAAATGATCCAAGTCTACTTTCCCTCATTTTACAAGATACTTGGAAAAAAAAAAAAGAAAGGAACTAAACACCCCTTAACGTCTAGTGGCAGTGCATTTTACCTTGTCCCAAGTGGCTAAGAAATAAAATAAAATTGCACAACATAGCCACATATGTAGAAGAGGAGATGGCATATGGATGATAAGGGATACCCATAAAATAATAATAATAATAATAATAATAATAAAAACAAACAAAACAAAAAGGGAGCTCATTAACGTTCCAAACAAAATTTGCTTATAGAAAACAAAACGCAATGAAACAGGACAAACACTCTTTTGGAACAGCAACAACTTAAGCATCCCTGGGGATGATAATTAATAGATAACACTCTCCTAGAAGTCCCAAAGTCAGAAATGAAAAGGGGGGGGAACACCTAAGCTAATGTGAGAGTAGAAAGCAGTGGATACTCTGACCTGCACAAGAAGATGGAAATAGGATTGCCCGGCGATGGAGGATTCTTTTCCAGCACCAGCCTGTATGGACCCGCTTTCGTATAAGCACCATCATCTGATGTGGATATTATTTCAACATGCTCAAGACCCAATTGCCTCTTTATCAGCTCGGTGTTCTCTTGGAGCACCTCTATCTCACCAAACGGTAGTTTCAAATCCAGCACCTGAAGACCGACTGACAGCACCTCGTCCTTCTTGAACTTCATGAAGGACATACAGTGCTTTTGCATCTCTTTGAAGTTCTCAATGCTTTCCTTCATTGCACCAAGGATCTCTTGATCAGATGCAAATGAATGGTTGGCTTCAATGTATTTGCTCTGAAGTATCCTCAAGCATGTCTCTTTCCAGCCGTCGTACTGCTCGTTCACATATATCAGGCCTATCGTTGGCTTGTTTTCTTCAGCTGTAACTGCAGGGGCCCCCTTCTTAGCTTTCTTCGGTGCCACTTGCTTCTGAAGCATCTTTCTCATCGAAATGATCGAGTCCTGCAAATATTTATTAGCCTTTTTGAGAGTGAGATCTGGTGAATCTGCTGTTGGCCAGCCTGCCTTCACAATGAAGCCATCCTTCTTCAACATTTCTTTCCACACGTGCTCTGCATAGTGAGGGCAAATGGGAGTAATTAGCCGTGTCTGGACATCCATAAACTGCCACAACAGATCACGGTTCATGCCTCCCATCCCACACGAGAACCTGTACTCATCTCTAGCAGCCTGCAGGTCATAAAAGCCCGTTTTGAGAGCCTCCCTAAACATGAAATCAGTGTAGTGCTTCTCAGTCATCTTCACAGCAATGTTTATTTCATTGGCAAACACACGATCTGCATAAGTAGATGGGGGTCCTGTCCTAAGAGACGATTCCGCAGCCAGAATTTCTTGCATCCATGCAATCTCTTTTGTAAGACGTAAGATTGCGGCATTTGCTGTCTCGAAAACAAAGTTAGCATCATCCATTCCATCCCCAGCATCGGCTAATGAAAATCTAGTTGCATCGGTGGCGAATTCTTCTATTGCCTGGCGTAGTGTCCTGAAATTTCCAGTAGACTTGGACATCTTTTCCGAGTTAAGCATGATATGACCGTTGCATCTGAACCCACAAGGCCACTGGTGTTTGGGCAGAAGCGCAGTGTGATTGTAGATGCAAAATGTGAGGTGATTTTGGATAAGGTCTTTACCAGATACCCGCAGATCGAATGGGTACCAGTATTCAAACTCTTGCTTCATTCGGTTAAGAAGAGATGCTGGAATATCAGATTTGGGAAACGGACCGCCTCTGAAAACAAAGTCCCAAACATCATCCGTCATCTGCTCAGGTTTTACCAAAGAAGTATCCAACCCGTACACATTGCCATTTTGCAACAGATGAGCGATGGTATAGTATGCCATGTAGAGGGTGGAATCTGACAACGATTCGACAAGGAACTGTTCATCCCATGGAAGGCGTGTGCCAAGCCCAAAAGACCGCGAACAAGCCCACTGTGTCAGCCAGCTCAAGGTATGTTCAAAGCCGTGGCGTGTCTCATCGCAGTAGACATTCATGTTGGACAAACACTCCTCGGCTTTCTTTTTCCACTCCTCCTCCCCATATGTAATATACCACTGATCTGTGAGAGCCACAACACACTCGTCTCCCGATCTTGACATGACCCTTTTCTCGGGCTCACTGTACATAACTGCCTGACCCGTTTCCAGAAGCATGCTCCTTATCAATGGCTTTGCTTCCTGAACTTTGTTCCCCTTGAATTCCCCAACGATCATTGTACCATCAGTGAAGCCTCTCAAGTATGTTAATCTCTTTGCCTCTGCAAGCTTTTCTTTGTCATTCTGGCTCTTGATCTTCAAATCAATGCATACTTTCTCTGCGGATTTGTCCCCATATTCTGGAATATTGATGATGGGTACAACCTCAAAGGGCAAAACCCACTCATCCTTCACACCAAACTTCGATCTAAGGGCTGGTTTCGATTTCAAATCGTGCAAGGCCATAAAATCATCAGGCGAGTCACTGGGCACGCTGGTCACAATTCCCGTGCCTTTATCTGTTAAGATTGTAAGCATGGGAAGCGAGTAAATGATTTCATTGAATGCAAGAGGGGACCTTAGGGGCAAACCGATCAAATCGTGGCCAGTCAGCTCGAGCAAGCAGGTTGTCTTCTCTGGAATTCTTGACAATTTCTGATATGCAAGGTTCAGTGCAGCCCTCCGAGTAATGATAAACACCTCTGTCTCATTAATCTCAAAAGCACCGTATTTTCCGTCAGGCAAGACCCATGAATTCGTTTGCCCATACATGGTCTCCGGTCTCAATGTGGCGGCAGCTAAAAATACTTTCCTTCCTTCCAAAGCTTTCAACTTGGATGTGAATGGCGGGACCACTTCCATTTTGATTAAGGTATAGTCCTGCGGCTGAACGCCTTCACCTGAAGCCCTGTCATGATCTGCACATGGTTGGCCATCTAAGGGAGAATAAATTGTGTATCTCAAATCCTTGACAATCTTCCCCATCTCCTTCAGTTTCCTCATCTGCCATCTGACAAAAGAATCATAATAGGGGTTCATGTCCGTTGTGATGAAGGATCGTCGCCAATCGCAACCCAAACCAAAAGCCTTCAGATCTTCCTTCGCCAGAGGGGGGAAGTAGCTCAGCCAATGGTATGGGTCTTTAAACTTGGCGATCTCGCTGTCAGAAAGACCAAAACTCCTCATGATTTCCCACTGAAACTTATCTCCACCTGATTTTGCAACAGCCTTGGACCTCTTGCTCTTGAATTTATCAGGCTGAACCTGCTCCGTGTTTTCCTCCTCTGGTTTACTCTCGGTGGTAACTTCTACACTTGCCTCATCCTCTGTGGAAGGAAAAATGGGCGGATTTCCAAATTGTTCAATCTCCCTTGCGAGTTTATCTGCAGAGGCCTTGATGGGCATTCCAGTGCAATGGAAAGCAAAAGGCAACAACACATTGGAACCTCGTAACCTATGATAAGCAGATGCGAATTCAAGCTTCGAAAGCGAGAATGCATGGCCCAAATGAAGCGAACCATTCATGTATGGGTATGGGAAATTTCCAAAGAACTTTTCGCCTGACTCAGGAGGCTTTTCATGAGATTCAGCATTGAATACATCGTTCTCTTCCCATCTCTTTTGAACCTCAGCTTGTATCTCCAGCAGCTGATCCCTCCTTGCAAAGCTCCTGCCACCCTCTGTGTTTGATGCCATTTCACTACTGTCCAATCGACAAATGCTGTGGAAAAAAGAAAACACAGATTATAAAGTTAAGATTTTTGATTCCAGATTAAATTGCGACCAACAAACAAACCAGAAACAAAATATCACACAGACAGATGTGGGCAGCATCCATTCAAGAAACCAGCTGAACCCAAATCAGTAAAACAAAAGCCAGCAAAATCAAGAAAAATATTACAGAAAAAAAAAAAAAAAAGTGCTATGATCACCAAAGTTTCATACCAAATGAATTAAGTTCTAGGAAAAGGCAAACAGAAAAGAAGAAAAAATTTCCTCATCACCCATATTTCAATATCAGCAAAACATAACTATAAAATTCAGCATAGACACTACAACTCTCTTTCCATCCAACCTGGACCAAAGTAAGTAGGAAAAAAATTTGAGACTTGAAAGAATAATTTCTTTCATCCATAACTTACAAATTCCCAAAATCCCCAAACCTCGATTCCTGATTCCCAAAACCCCCTTCAAAATATCTGATTTTCAAACAAACCCACTTTCCCAGAATCTTATTTTTATAGTGCCATTGTTTCTTAGTGTGAATGTTGCCCTACCTATGCCACATTGGAAGTCCCAACTTCCAAGTGGACCACTCTTGTGATATTTTATACTTTCATGCACCATGTATGTGATAGCCTAGGTCTGAGTGGTTAATATGAATTTTTCATAACTTATAATGTGGATGTGCTTGATTTTACTTGTTGAACGCTTAAATTGATGCGCAGTTTGATCTCACACCATTCATCATAGGCTAGTTTCACTCATCCTACATCAAATTTGGTATTAGAGTGAGGTTCTAGAGTAGGTTAGTGTTCCCCATTCAAACCTAGAGTTGTTTGGTGCATTTAGAATCTACAAGCATCCCATTACATGCCTAGATTAGTATCATATTGAGCATCATCAAATCTGAATTTTTTTAGAGTCATATTTAGGTGGCGTCAAATCTGAATTTTGCATTGCATTCATCATATAGTCCATATAGAGTCTGAATTGTCTTTCCTTAGGGTCGTTTATTGTATGCAAATACGAACAAGTCGTGGTTTTGGTCTACTCCCCACCATGAACCCGGATCAGATTGCCTAGGCTCTCAAAAAGATCAATCATCGTCTGACAGCCATTGAGACGCACAATAGGACTACTGTTGTACAATTGACTGCCAGCAACTAGCGTATCACGCAGCTAGAGGCTTACATCTCACGATACCCCCGTCATTGGGGAAGGCCACCAGTCTTCGACAAGAGAGCTAGATGATAATGACCCAGTTGAACAGGATCTGGTCTCAATAGAACCCATTAGGGGTCGTAATAAGAACTTCGGTCAGGGAGTAGATCATGTACGACCGCGCGCCCACACGCCCCCTAGAGAGTCGTAGGATCGTTACGACCCTAAGGACAAGGTTATGAAGAGCGTCAAAGTCAATGCTCCTAGCTTTGATGGCCGCTTGAACCCAAAGGATTTCCTCGACTGGCTAGCTAACATGGACCACTTCTTTGAGTGGTATGACATGTCAAATCGTTGTCAAGTGAGGTTCGCAAAGATGAAGTTGACGCGTCAAGCCAAGCTATTCTAGACCAATACAGAATGGAAGGCTGAGCGTTATTAAAATGAGCCCATTACATCAAGTATTGAGATGAAAGAGGTCCTTAGAGAAAAAATATCTCCCGCTTTCCTACCGTGAGTGTCTTTTAGACCAGTAGCAGTCTTTGAGGCAAGGGTCGATGCCTATCACAAATTACAACGTGAAGTTTGAGGAATATATGATACGATGTGACTTTGATGAGCACCCTTCAGTGACCCTGTCTCGTTTTTGGACGAGCCTTCGAGCTGACATTAGGCGTGAGCTCATCCCTCATGATATCAGTACACTAAAGGAGGCCTACCTTAGGGTAGAGGAACTTGGGCGATACATAGTGCAACCAACCAAGAAACAATTTCGGGCTAGGGATTCCAATGATAGGGTTACTCCTTAGGGAGCTGAACCTAACCCTAGGAGCCAGATTAAGGTCCCAACTAGTGCTCCCACCTATAACAAAGATGTTAAAAGTAAGGGTCCAGCCAGCACTAGTTTAAAGGGAAGTGAGCACATGCAGTGTTACCGTTGTAATAGCTACGGTCATCTCGCAAAGGAATGCCCGAACAAAGAAAGAAGTAAAGCTCTTATGATAGATGAGGCAAATGAGGATGCCCAGAGCGATTGCGATGTAGAGGACCATGAGCCTGATGCTGGTGCTAGTGATGCGGAGTTTGATGAGTAGGAGACCCCGACACTCACAGTTGTTGGATGCGCCTTTGCCTAAGCTAAAGAAAATGATGATTGGCGCAGGAATACGATCTTTTACACTTACGCTAAGTGTGGAGAAAAGAATTGTAAAGTGATCGTGGACAGTGGCAATTGTGTCAACGTGGTTTCAACCAGCACCGTGAGTCGACTAGGCTTGAAAGCCAAGTCTCACACTCAGCCCTACGGAGTGTCGTGGGTTGATGAGTCCTCCATTTTAGTTTCACAATAATGTCTTATCCCCATTCAGTTTGGGTCATATAAGGATTCATTGTGGTGAGATGTAGTTCCTGCTTATGTCGGCCACATCATCTTAGGTAGGCCCTAGTTGTTTGATTTGGACGTTACAATATTTGGTCGCTCGAATATTTTTACCTTCATGTTTAAGGGCAAAAAAATTAGATTGAGCCCCCTTACCACCCAAGAACATCCCGGAAAAGAAGTAGGCCACCAAGAATGGTGATCTCAGTACTTCGAGGAAGCCTAAGCCCAAAAAAAGTTAAACCCAAGGCATGCCAAGTGGGTCCAGTTTCTTCAAGAATACACTTTTGTGTTGAAGCACAAAACCGAGGTCGAGAATAAACATGCCTATGCACTGAGTCATAGGGTTGCATTACTCCAATCCATGAGTGTAGAAGTCACTGGGTTCGAGCGATTAAAGGAAGATTATCCTAGTTGCCCAAATTCTGGAGAGGTGTACACATCATTGTTAGGTGGTCAGTCTAGCGGTAGTAATGAGTTTGTCTTGGTCAGTGAGTTTTTGTTTAGAGGCGATAGATTGTGCATACCCCGTATGTCTCTCTGTAACTTTCTTGTTTGAGAGTTTTATGCTAAAGGGATAGCTGATCATTTTGGGCGTGACAAGACTATCGCCCTTATAGAGGAGCATTTTTATTGGCCAAGTCTCAAGCAAGACATGGCTAACATTGTAGGGCAATATACGAACTTGTTAGCTGGCAAAGCAGAGAAAGCAGAATACATGATTATATACTCCTTTGTGAGTTCCCCACACCCCATGGGTTGATGTTAGTATGGATTTCGTGCTTGAGCTATCTAAGATGATAAAAAAGCACAATTCCATCTTTGTGATGTTAATATGGATTTCGTGCTTTGGTTACCCAAGACAATCAAAAAGCACGATTCCATCTTTGTAGTTGTGGACCGTTTTTCAAAAATGGCCCACTTTAAAACGTCTGCCACTAACGTAGCTAAGATATTCTTTGGGGAGGTAGTTCATATGCATGATTTGCCAAAGACCATTATGTCAGATAGAGATGTGCGATTTATAAGTTATTTTTAGAAAACTCTATAACACATGATGGGAACTAAGTTGCAGTTCTCCTAGGCATATTATCCTTAGACTGATGGTCAGACAAAAGTTGTCAATCGTAGCTTAGGGAATTTGTTACGATGCCTGGTGGGAGACTATATTAGGACCCAGGATGTGGTTTTACCCATAGCTGAGTTTGCATATAACAGTTTAATCAATAGGTCCACAAGAATGACTCCATTCAAGATAGTACTTGGGTATAAGCCCACAACGACTATAGATCTCAAACCTATGTCTATCTCATGTAGGCCATCTGAATCTGCAAACACATTTGCACGACAAATTCATGATTTGCATAGTGTGTTCAGGAAGCGCATTAATGCTAGTAATCAACATTATAAACTCTTTACATATTCACATCGTAGGTTTAAGAAGTTTCAAGTGGGCGACTACGTCATTGTCCGCATTAGGCCTGAACGATTCCCACAGAGAACCGTAAGGAAATTCCATACCGCAGTGGAGGTCCATATAAAATTTTGACAAGAGTGGGCTCTAGTGCGTATGTGGTAGATCTTCCATCTACCATGGGCATTAGTACTACATTTAATATGGAAGACCTTGTGCCTTGTGATGGACCTACACATCCATCTTATAACACTCCTGCAGACCTTTCTACCACCCCACATGCTGGTGTCCTTGACCCCGACCCCAGCCCATGGCCTTTGTCAAACCCTACTTCTCACCCATTGCCTTCTCTTCCATCACTACCTGGACGGAAAGAAGAGATCGAGGATGTTTTGAACCACCAAGTGGTCTTTACCTGCCATGGAGGATATTAGAAATACCTTGTGAAATGGAAGGCCAGGCCGGATTCGGACAACACCTTGATTATAGATGCAGAGTTCCAGCACATTGATCCGAAGCACTACCACAGTTCTATTTCGTCAGTGGTGAATTCTTCATAGCCGGGAAAAGTTGATAGGGACATCAAAGGACCTACTTAAGTATACCAGAGGCGGAGGCGACCACCGACATCAACACAACCCTTTCTGTGGATGGGAGATGAGTTCCAAATGAGGCCCGTCAGACCACTTTGAAGACCCCACATGCATTGGACGTGCATCAGGAAGACCCCGCATTGGGATGATACATGTGGGCTGCGAAGGAGACATTTTTAGTCATAGGTTTCTATTTTTGTGTCAATCCGACCGTTGGATCTTGTCGATCGGGTCATCGGCCACCAGATCTTTCAAAAATGAGCCCTGATTTTGCTTTAATTATGTTTTTTACTTTAGGATTTTATTAGATGATTGAGATTTCACTTAGGTGTTTTAGTGTGCTTATTTTGGATTATGGGCCATAACACTTAAGTGGATGGCAATTTTGTAATTTTTGATATTTTTTTATATATAAGTAAGAGGGGGGGATGCCCAACCCTAATGGTGTTTTGAGTAAAAGAAAACAAAAGACTTGCCTCTCTTGAGAAAAGCCCTTCTTCATCTTCCTTTAGGGTTTGTGAGAAAACCCTCCATTCCAATCGGATTGTGGAAGGGCTAGAAGAATGTTTGGTGCACTTCTCCAAAGTTCTCTTCCTCTTTCTCTTCTCCAATAAGGTACACAAGTCTCTTCACTTTTCTTCTTCTTCCTTTTTCTACAACTCCTCTAAAACCAGAACCCTTTCATCCCACATCCATTTTTTTACCTTTCCCCATCAAAACCCAACCATCCATCGAACCCACACGCACATTTGTACGTGCGTCCGTACAGACCACCCTTAGAGACAGCCGTATGTTCGTACGGACAGCCCTATCCCCTCCTTTTTTACATCTTCTTTCTCCTTACATTATCCTCTACAACCACTTGCTAACCCTAGCATCAATCTTAAACCTAAAACTGTAATCCCCAATTTCCTAAAACTCTAAATCCCTAAGTGGCTAAGTCCCTCATTCCCAAAATCCCCAAACCTCGATTCTCGATTCCAAAACACCCCCTTCAAAAAATCTGATTTTCAAACAAACCCATTTTCCCCAAATTTGATTTTTATAGTGCCATTGTTTCTTCATGTGAATGTTGCCCTACCTATGCTAGATTGGAAGTCCCAACTACCAAGTGGGCCACTCTTGTGATATTTTATACTTTCATGCATCGTGTATGTGATAGGCTAGGTCCATTGAGTGGTTAATTTGAATTTCCATAACTTATAATGTGGATGTGCTTGATTTTACCTGTTGAACGCTTAAATTGATACGTAGTTTGATCTCACATCATTCATCCTAGGCTAGTTTCACTCATCCTACATCAGTCACCCCATGTAAGGCCTAGGGCCCAAAAAATCAACTTCATTCGTGATTCAGGTGCACCGCATGATTGGAAACAAAGTACAAGACAACACTCACCCTCCAAACTATTCCTCTTCATGTGGCCCACCCAAATCACTGATAGGCCGGGTTCACTAGACCTAAATTTTGGTTTCGCATCTAATGGTTGGAGTGGATTTCACATTATCACAGCGACGAGCCTTGTAAAAATCAAGGGTGGACATCTCTCTCCTTGTTGTTTCCTTTGGTGTGGTCCACTTGAACCATAGGTCAGCCTAATTTTTTTACCCCAGGCCTAATGTGGGATTACACATCTAATGGTCAGAGTGGATCTCACGTACACATCAAAGTGGACACGTAAAAAACCAAGGGTGGGTGTCCCATAAATTTCCCTTTAAATATCTATTTTTCCGAAACAGTTGCGAGGTTGCGAGAGGGATGTCACCTTTGATTTTTGTTTTTCGGGTCCCACCATGATGTGCATGTGCAATCCACTTCGACCATTAGATGTGTGATCCCACGTTAATAAGGTCCAAAAATCAAGATGACTTGTGATTCAGGTGGGCTACACCAAATGAAAAAGTTGGGAGAGACATCCACTCTTGATTTTTATAGGGCCCACCATGATGATTATATGAAATCCACACCAACCATTAGATGCCACACAAAAATTTATGCATGGGGCCAAACATCAGGCCTTTCTGTGATTCAAGCGGGCCAAACTAAGGGAAACAGTTTTGGAGGGTCAGGATTGCCCTGCACGTTGTTTCCAATTGTGTGGTCCACCTAAATCACTGATGGGGCTGATTTTGGGCCATGGGCCTAACCATGGGGGTGATGAAACTGGTGGGCAGGGTGGGATTTCGCATAAACATCACGGTGGGGCCCAAGCAAGCCACCGACGCCGTTTATCGCGCAGCAGACTCCAAACTTCCATTAATAAATTTGATGGAAGGTACTCCAATGATAATTAAATTAATTGGGTAGCTTATTGAAAATCTGTTTTAAAAAGGTACCAGAATGCAAATTCCATATTAAGTAGGTAGTTTTTTTTTTGTTGCTGTAAAATTCCCTTTAGAATGTGTAGTGAATAGTAACAATTGGGCAACAAATTCAACTTCTAATATTGTTATGGAAGAAATATAACATGAGCAGTGACCAATCCTCACCATACACGTATTCTGAAAATTTGGACTTGAAGATCTTCAAGACCTGATCCTCGCCATACTCAACACCCTCATGTGTGATTGGGCAACAGAGTTCACATTCAACTGAGAAACAGGAAATACCAGCTAGGATCTTCCAATATAGGTGTTTTTCGATGCATGGACAATCCACATTGAGGCCTATCATATTCAACAGTTTCAATTCTTTAATAAAGTGTAAGTATGGGCGTTCAAAAGGGGGTTGGTGGACCAAACCCTCATCCATCTACAGAACCTCAGCGGTGTGGAAAGGGGTGCTAGCCGTTAAAGAGGAAGTTTTCAAAGAAATCGGCTTTGCAGCAGGGAGAGGTGATAGAATCAGCATCTGGTCAGATTCACAGGAATGGGTTGGAACTTTAAAAGTGGAATTCCCGCATATATACCGCATAGTCATTAATCAGGACATCTCAGTAGCTGCTAGTTATTCTGTGATTGGGGGTGTGGTGGTGTGGAATGTGTAGTGCAGAGGAATCTTCATGACAACGAAGTCAAAGAATATGTCGCACTGTTAAATTGTATTCAAGGCGTCAAGATAGATTCGGAAAGCGAAGATAAGTTAGTTTTGAACAAACACAAATCAGGAAAGTTTTTGGTTAAATCGTTTTACAGGTGCATTGACAAAGGAACTGATAAGGAAGAAGAGATCTACACCTAGGTCTGGAAGTACAAAGGTCCTCCCAAGATTGTAGGGTTTGCTTGGCTGGTGGGCAAGAGTAGAGTGCTTACGGTTGATAATTTAAGAAAAAGAGGGATGATTATCACTAATGTTTGCTTATGTTGTATGTCTAATGAGGAATCGGTGAATCATCTATTTATTCATTGCCCTTTCATCAGTCATATCTGAACAGACATTCTTTCTTGTTTTGAAACGGCTTAGGCAGCCCCTAATTTGGCAGGAAGTTTTCTAAAGGCTTGGCATGGTACTTCATTGGAAAAGAATAAGTCAATGCTATGGAGAATGTCCCTTCTTGCTGTCTGGTGAGCAGTGTGGGAAGAAAGAAACGGCAGATGTTTCAGCGGGATATCTAAATCAGTGGATTATGTTGCTTCTAGAACTAGATTGTTAGTTGTTAAGTGGGCTGTTAACGTAAATAAATTAAAGGGGTGTATTTATTGTTTCTAGGTATGTAGTAGTCCGTGTAGCTCTGATGTAGAGCGGGTCGCGGACAATTTCATGGCCAAGATGGATCAGAAAAGGCACGGTCAACAACATAAGTAATCCGGACCGTTGGACCTTAGATCGGGCGTATCTTGCAATCCGGAATGAGTTATCCGACGTAAAATATATGAATTTGGGATAGAACGAGCTACTTTAGCCAACCAACCCCGCTACGCCGGGTTGCGCAGCCCGGATTTTCGAGAAACCGCCTGATCGACGGTCGTTTCCCCATTTTAGTTTCGTTTTTACTATAAACAGTAAGTTTTAGTTTGCTTATAGCTCTTCATCCGTTGGGCTTTAGGAGTTGTGTCCAACATGAAAAGTGCTTAGGATAATTAGGAGAACGGTTTGGTGAAGACAAATATGACACTTACTATTTTTGGCCGAAAACCTTGCGCACTAGCAGACATCACGACCGTCTATAAATAGTAAAATAGTAAGTTTACTACTTATAGTAAGTCGCAGATTCTAGGAGTTTTAGTTGTAGTTTGAGTCTGATTTCTTTCCTGTTGCTTGGTTCCCTTATTTAAAGGGGTGTAAACTCGTTTTTATGCAATCATCAATCAATTTCAAATTTATTAGAATTTATTTCTATTTTCCTGCTTTCTTTCCTCGTGGATTCGAGAAGTCTCTGTGAGGAGTCCAGAGAAGCTCCGTGGATTCGGAGTAGTTATCCTTGAGGAAGACGGTGATCGACCTCATCACGTTCATCCCTGCGTCAATTTGGTATCAGAGCGAGGTTTCCCCTCGGGCCGATGGCAAACAACGAAGGTATGAATCAAAATCCTGTGGACGGTGATCCAAGGATTCGTTATCTTTCGAAAAGAATGGAAGCTTTCCATCGGGAGAGTCAGTTGACCATCCAAGGGCTGCAGGCAACCCTCGACCGTCTGGCGGATGCACTACTTCCGCCCCGAGCCCTAGGCGGTGCTCCACCACCTATGATCGCTCCACCACCCGTGGTTGCTGTACGGCGTGACCCCAATTATCGCAGAACACTACCAGTGGCAAACCGTAGGGCTACACCAGATGATTCTAGTTCCAGCGACGAGAACATTAATGAGGGTTTTGACCGACGACCAATCCATGGAGGCGATCGTCTAGATCGTGCTGAAAGGGACTATCGAGGTAAGGCTGAACTTCCTAGTTTTAACGGTTTATTACGTATCGAAGATTTTCTCGATTGGCTAGCCGAAGTAGAGAGATATTTCGATTATATGGATGTGTCAAATCATAAAAGGGTGAAATTGGTAGCATTTAAATTAAAATCTGGTGCTTCTGCATGGTGGAAACAATTACAACTCTCATGAGCCCGCCAAAACAAGGAGCCCATCGCATCATGGCCTCGGATGAGACGCCTTCTTCGATCACGATTTCTCCCCAGTGATTATGAGCAGATCTTATTCCAGCAATACCAGAATTGCCGACAAGAAAATCGAATTGTTACATATTACACTGAAGAATTCCAGCGGTTGGCTACACAAAACGATCTGTCAGAATCTGAGTCACAGAAGGTGGCATGATTTATAGGTGGGTTGCGACCGGCAATTCAGGACCGCGTTCAGATGTACCAAGTCGGGACCGTAGATGAAGCAGTTCAATTGGAAGGAATGGCAGAAACACAACTTGCAAGAGCTCCTGCTCATCCCTACCCTTCAAATCGACCCCCTATGACGGGTCCCACACAGGATCCAGTGCTGGCTCGAGGAAAAGATCCGGTAGGAGAGCGTCCTCAACCTCCTCCACCCGCAAACTGTGATACGGGGAGCGGACCATCTAGACCTCAACGGGCAGCACCCACAACAGCGGGCCCGAGTAGGATTCCGAATCCTTATGCTCGGCCAAGGCTGAATAATTGTTACCGCTGTGGCCAGCCAGGTCACTTATCAAACACTTGTCCTCAACGTCCGGCAGCACACTTGACTATAAACGAAGGAGGCACTGAAGATGAGGCCGTATAAGAAGATCATGGCTTTGATGAATATGAACAAACCACTGAAGAAATAGCAGGTGGCGGTGAAGTGACAGGCGAGGATCGTGGCGAATATCTCGTTGTGAGGCGACTACTGTATACCCCGCGAAAGGAATTACATCCACAGCGGCACAATATATTTCGTACTCGATGCATTGTCAGCGGAAAGGTCTATGATGTGATCATAGACAGTGGTAGCAGCGAGAACATCGTCTCAAGAGTGATGGTGGACAAGTTGCAGCTACCAACGACGAGACATCTTTCCCCGTACTCAATTGGCTGGATAAAAAAGGTGAATGAGACCAAGGTAACTGAACAATGCACTATCTCATTTTCAATTGGTAAACATTATAAGGATCAGATACTTTGTGACGTGGTTGACATGCAAGCCTGCCATATGCTACTCGGTCGACCCTGAGAGTCGGACCCTGATGCGACCCATCGGGGACGAGACAATGTCTACATATTCGTCAAGGATAGTCGAAAAATAATTCTTGCCCCTATGGCACCAGAGAACCACCCTGAAGCCTCTAAAGTGGAGGAGAGTTCTCTCTTGACCATTCGGGATTTTATGGAGAAATCTAAGAAAACCGATGAAGTATACGCCGTAGTGGTGAAGGGCGATGAAGAGGAACCCTCGAACATCCCTCCAAGCTTAAAACTATTGCTAAACGAATTTAAAGAAGTCTGGCCTGAAGATTTACCTGATGGATTGCCCCCCATGAGGGACATCCAACATCACATATACCTCGTCCCTGGGGCTAGCCTGTCCAATCGCCCTCATTATCGGATGAGTCCGAAGGAGTGTGAGATACTTCAAGGGCAAGTAGAGGAATTGATCCGTAAGGGTCTATTAAGAGAGAGCATGAGCCCATGTGCTGTACTAGCATTATTAACGCCAAAAAAAATATGGAAGCTGGCGCATGTGTGTCGACAACCGAGCAATCAACAAAATTACCATCAAATATCGGTTTCCAATATCACGGTTGGACGACATGCTCGATATGCTGGGAGGGGCCAAGGTGTTCTCTAAACTAGATTTAAATAGCGTGTACCATCAGATTCGTATCCGACCCGGTGATGAGTGGAAAACGGCATTCAAGACAAAGGAAGGATTGTATAAATGGCTGGTCATGCCCTTCGGCCTATCGAACGCACCAAGTACTTTTATGCGTTTGATGAATCAAGTTCTAAAACTTTTCACTGGCCGATTTATGGTAGTATATTTTGATGACAAATTAATATTTAGCCAGGATGAGGCGGAGCACAAGAAACATCTCAGGCAGGTGCTGCAGGTCCTACAAGATAACAAGTTGTACCTCAACTTGAAAAAGTGTAGCTTTTTAACTGATAGCCTGTTGTTTCTAGAATTTTTTGTAACGTCCACAGGCATTCGAGTGGACGATGAAAAGGTGCGAGCTATTAAGGAATGGCCGATCCCGACAAACATCCATGAGGTGAGGAGTTTTCACGGTTTGGCGACTTTCTATCGTCGATTTGTGCGAGATTTTAACACCATAGTCGCGCCTATAACAGATTGCATGAAAAAGGGACCATTCCAGTGGACTGATAAAGCTGACAAGAGCTTTAACGAGATCAAGCATCGTTTGTTTACAACACCGGTCTTGGTGCTTCCTAATTTCGATAAATTATTTGAGGTTTAGTGTGAAGCATCATACGTCGGAATTGGGAGAGTATTATCACAGGAAGGCAGGTCGGTAGCCTTCTATAATGAGAAGCTCAGCGAAGCACGAAAGAAGTGGTCAACTTATGAGCTTGAGTTGTACGCAGTTGTTCAGGCGCTGCGACATTGGCGGCATTATCTGATTCAAAGAGAATTTGTTCTGTATACTGACCATCAAGCATTAAAGTTTATTAATAGTCAGACTAACGTGAATCGTGTGCATGCTAGATGGGTTACGTTTTTACAGGAATTTACGTTCGTTCTGAAGTACAAGTCAGGACAGCAGAACAAGGTGGCTGATGCACTTATCCGTCGTGCATCACTACTTATTACGATGAGCAACGAGGTGGTCGGCTTCAACTGTCTCAAGGAGTTGTATGCCGAGGATGATGATTTCAAGGATTCTTTGATAAAGTGCCAAGAAGGTCACCCCAGTGACCTTCATATATAGGACGGTTTTCTCTTCAAAGGGAATCGATTGTGCATCCCCCAAAGTTCTCTAAGGGAGCAGATTATTCAGGAGCTACATGGAGGTGGCCTCGGTGGACACCTTAGGCGAGACAAGACACGAGCTCTTGTGGAAGAACGGTATTACTGGCCACAATTAATACGTGATATGGGAAGAACCATACAACGTTGTCATATTTGTCAAACTTCCAAGGGGCAATCTTAGAATACGGGACTCTACACCCCGTTACCTGTGCCTGATGGTCATTAGGAGGATTTATCAATGGACTTTGTGCTTGGTCTTCCACGAACGCAACGCGGCATGGATTCGGTGTTCGTGGTGGTCGATCGTTTCTCCAAGATGGCGCACTTTATCCCATGCGAGAAGACCCTCGACGCAACACACGTGGTGAATCTCTTCTTCAGGGAGGTCGTACGGCTACATGGGGTCCCTAAGACCATTACTTCTGATCGTGACACGAAGTTCATTAGCTACTTTTGGCGAACTTTGTGGACTCGATTCGATACACGACTTCAATTCAGCAGTGCTTACCACCCACAGACTGATGGGCAGACCGAAGTTGTGAATCGCACATTGGGAAACCTCCTTCGCAGTATTGTAGGAGAAAAGCCGAAGCAGTGGGACTTGGCCTTGTCTCAAGCAGAGTTTGCGTTCAACAACATGGTGAACCGCTCGACAGGAAAATCGTCGTTCCAGATTATCTACGGACGAGTGCCTCGCCACACACTTGACTTGGTCCCTTTGCCCAAGCACCCAGGCACGAGCGTTGCAGCAGAATATATGGCAGATAAGATCATGGGCATCCATGCAGAAGTGCGAGCCAAGCTACGTGCCTCGAACGAGAAGTAAAAGGAACAAGCGGACAAGCATCAGCGACAAAAAGTGTTTGAGGTGGGCGACCGCGTTATGGTTCATCTGCGTAAAGAGATATTTCCGACCGGGACATACAACAAGTTGAAAAATAAAAAGATTGGACCGGTACCGATCATCCGAAAGATCAATGACAACGCTTATGTTGTTGATCTTCCAGATGACCTGGCGATCTCACGGACTTTCAACATCGCGGACCTGACCGAGTATCATGAACCAGCGCAGGAGGAGAACTCGAGGACGAGTTCTTTTCAAGTGGAGGGGACTGATGTAGAGTGGGTCGGGGACAATTTCATGGCCAAGATGGATCAGAAAAGGCACGGTCGACAACATAAGTGATCTGGACCGTTAGACCTTAGATCGGGCGTATCTTGCAATCCGAAATGAGTTATCCGACAAAAAATATATGAATTTGGGGTAGAACGAGCTACTTTAGCCAACCAACCCAGTTACGCCGGGTTGCGCAGCCCGGATTTGCGAGAAACCCCCTGATTGACGGTCGTTTCCCCGTTTTAATTTCTTTTTTACTATAAACAGTAAGTTTTAGTTTGCTTATAGCTCTTCATCCGTTGGGCTTTAGGAGTTGTGTCCAACATGAAAAGTGCTTAGGATAATTAGGAGAACGGTTTGGTGAAGCCAAATAGGACACTTACTATTTTTGGCCGAAAACCTTGCGCACTAGTAGACATCACGACCGTCTATAAATAGTAAGTTTACTATTTATAGTAAGTCGCGGATTCTAGGAGTTTTAGTTGTAGTTTGAGTCTGATTTCTTTCCTGTTGCTTGGTTCCCTTATTTAAAGGGGTGTAAACTCGTTTTTATGCAATCATCAATCAATTTCGAATTTATTAGAATTTATTTATATTTTCCTGCTTTCTTTCCTCGTGGATTCGAGAAGTCTCTGTGAGGAGTCCAGAGAAGCTCCGTGGATTCGGAGTAATTATCCTTGAGGAAGATGGTGATCGACCTCATCACGTTCATCCCTGCGTCAAGCTCCCTCGGCGGTGCAGCCTACTTTCTTATGTAGTCTCTTTCGTTTATTAATATATTATGTGAATAATATAGTTGTAAATTACTTCCTTTCGGCCCAAGAATTTATAGTTGTAAATTATTTAGAGGGATTTCATTTGCAGCTAAAAGTTCAAAATTATAGCCATTAGGCTGTAAATGATTTGCAGGTAAATGAAATCACAGCTTTTCAGAGGGATTTCATTTGCAGCTAAAAGCTGTAAATGATTTACTGGTATTTTTCAACATCCAAACACTGCCTGTCAATCATTTACCTCTATGTCATTCACAGCTAGTTCAATTTACAAGCATCCAAACGACCTAAACCCAATCAATATCATTAAAAAAATCAGAAGTCACAGAAATTACAGAAAGAAAAGACACAACTCATGCACTTTCTCATCATGCTTTCAATTCAAGTCAACCAAAATAACAGGAAATTACATGTAAAAAATAGAAAGAAGAAAAAAAAAAAAAAAAACCAACTCAAATAGAAATCCTTTTTCGATCCAATCAAAGGTAAGGAAAAAAAAAATTCCAAATTCTAATAAAACCAAACAGAAATGGAAAAAAATATATATCATTTTTTCCATCCAAAGCAATGGAACAATCCAACAACTGAAAAGAGTTTTGGAATGACCTTGAATTGAACCCCAATCTGTGAAGGAAATCCCTCGAAACCCTAGATTTCTGGAGGAGTGGTTTGAAGAGATGGGAAGCCAGTGAGGAGGATTGTAGGGTCTTGGAGATGCGAGTATGTGGACTGCGTCCAGAGGACGCGGTTTGCCTGAAGTTCCTGCTGTCGGGTGGGGCCCACCGTTATGTTAGTGAGAAATCCACGCCGTCCATCCGTTTTGCCAGCTCACGGTGGTAAAATGGGGCGCGGATTAGCTACTGACAGGTTGAGTAGCGAGATTCGCCACTGAAGTGACGTCACCAAGTTCCGTGGGCCCCACCATGATGTATGTTTTGTATCCGCACCTTCCATCCATTTGGAGAGTTCATTTTAGGGCAATATCCAAAGAATGAGTTAAATCCAGGATCCAGTTGACCCAGCACAGAAAACAGTGAGGACAGTGACGCCCACCGTTAGAAACTTTTAAAGGTCACTTAAAGTTTGAGATCAAGCTGATATTCGCGTTTTCTCATGTCTTTTTTAACCTTTGAAGTGGCTGAATTTCAAATAAACATTATCGTGGGCCTTAAGATAGTTTCTACGTTGGGAATCACTCTCCACCCTGTTTTCAGTGGTGGGGTCTAATACATATTTTTATCTGCCTCGGCTGATGCCTTAAAGTGATATCTCAAATTGGATGGACGGTGGGGATAAAACACATGGGGCCATAGAACTTGGTGACGTCACTTGCAGACTCGGTACACAACTTGTGATTTCTTACGAAAGCCTTTCGCATGAAGTGAAGTTAACTTAGGTGGGCACACGGTGATGTTTGTGAGAAATTCATCCGTTCATGTATTTTTTGAGCTCATTTTAGCAAATTAGGCTGAAAATGAGCCGTATCTAAGACTAAAGAGGCCGAAAATGTGAGGATTAAACGTACACATCTTCAATATTTGTGAGGCCACATAAGTTTTGAATCATTCTGGTATTTGTGTTTTTCAATTCATCCCAACAGGGATGACGTTATGAACGGTGTGGATGGTACATGAACATCACTGTCGACTCAGGGAAGAGGCTTCAATGGTATGAATTTTCCAACTTTCCTTTAGGGACCGTTTGATTATTAATTTTCCTGGTAAATATACGGAATTACTTGATTATTACATCTTGCATCTGTTTTGAAAATCGCCAGGATTTACGTTTAAAAAATGGGTCGCTGTTATTACTGATATATATATATATATATATATATATATGAGTTATCCACACTATACATTTTTAAAAATATATATTTTTTAAGTCATAACCCCAAAATGAAGAAAATCAAAGTTCAATTGAACTCCACCTTAGGAAACAATGATTATTGAAACGTAAATGGTTGAAAGTTGTTTTCTCCCTAAGGCCCACAGTTATGTTTATTTGTCATCCAACCTGCTAATAAGGTCACACAATATTATTTTGATCCAAAACTTATGGGTTGGTAGGAGTTCAATTCTCACTGTTTGTAGTAGTGTGGTCCACTTGATCTTTTGATCTGTCTCTTTTTTTGGCTCATGCCTTTTAATGAATTGGCTAAAGGGATGGACAGTGTGGATAATATACAAACGTCAAGGTGGGCCTCATAATTTAACCTTTTTTCTCTTTGGGTGCCGTGAGGAGTGCTATAAATGAAAGGGCAGTCAAGTCACATTGGAAATCTAAATACAGCCGTAATTAGAAAATCACAAGAGGGGGGGGGGCGGGTGTTTGATTCTCAAGTGAGTTGGTAAATGCCCCGGAAAAAAATAACAATTATTTCCCGGTACATTTACAGCATACCTGATTTAGCTGCTTACTTTTTGACATAATGACTAAGAATATTACAAAATATTTGTGAGTTCCACTGTCATACATTTTGCTTATCCACATTGTTCATCCATTATTTCAGTTGAATTCATAGCATGAGTAAAAAATTGAGGCATATCCAATACTCAAGTGGACCACGTCATACAAAAAGGGGAATCGAATACTTACCTTTAAAAACTTTGTGGGGCCACTGTTTCTATTGACGTGGGCCACTTGAGTGTTGGATCCGCTTCATTTTTTGTCTCATGCTTCAAAATATTGTAATAAAACAGATGGGCGAAATAGATATATTGCACGCATTACCTTACAGTTTAAAACTATCTCTTTTAAACCCATTTCATAGGCACAAATTCTCAAACACGATGAAATCGTAATAATTACTATTTAATGTGTATTTTCCATTGTTTTGAAAAAACAAACAGGCCCTTATGATTTTTGAAGGAAATGGTAATTACTGGGTAAATAAGTAATAATTACTTGCTGGGGAATTACCCATCGTTTCCTGCGCCTGCATTGACGGCTTAGCTTTTTGGCATTAAAATCGAGTATGGCTGCTAAAAGAATATAGGGCCCACTGTTATGTACGTGATGTATCGACACCGTTCATCTTATACATCAGCTTCATTTAGGCCATGAACCCAAAAATGAGGCAGATCCAAAGCTCCAGTGGACCACACCACATGAAACAGTGGAAATTGAATGCTTGCCGTATAAAAATTTAAGTGGCCCTTAGAATTTTTGTCTAAAGCTGATATTTGTGTTTACTCCTTATTAATGTTTTTATGAAATAATGAACAGGTTAAATGACAAATAAACATCAATGTGAGCCCAATAAAAGAAATAGCTTTTAATGGCGGACATTTAAAGCCATTGTTTCCTGTGATATGGACCACTTAAGTATTGCGTTTGTCTCAATTTTGGACTTGGGCCCTAAAATCTTCTGATAAAATAGATGAATGGTGTGGATATGTCATGCACATCACAGTGGTGTCCACAAATGCAAGTCAGCTTTTTCGGACCAATTTTCGAGATGAAAATGCATTTGAAATTTCAAACAGGGGGAAAAGGTAATAATGACGTTTTTCAAGGGTACTTCCCTATTCCCTTGAAATCAAATAGGCCCTTCGTGTTGCAAACTTGTATTAGATCCTACTAATTGTTGGTCTCATGTCTAAAATGAGCTCATAAAACGGATGGATAAGGCTGTACATGAACCGGTCTATCTCGACTAACTTGCTTGACTCGGCCCGAAAAAACTCAACTCATCCTGACTCGGAATTGAGTTCGGTCCGGGATGGGTCATTTTCTTCAGCTCGAAACTAAGTTCGGGCTGAGTTCGAACAGGTCCTAGTTCAGCCTGACTAAATTCGAAACCCGACTCCACCATTTACATATACATTTTAACCATTAATTTGATAGCCGCTGACTAGATAGCCTGGATAGTTTGACATGTTTCAAGTTATGCACTGTTTACAATGAGACGTATAACTTGAAAGGCATAGATTCACCCAAATGCAAAAAGGAATTATAATGTCCTGACTAGTTAGATTTTTTGTGGAGTATATAATTCAACTATTTAAACCGTTGATCGAGGGTCTTGTAATAGGACACGGATTACCTGTCAAAGCCCTTCCCATGAACTTGTTGTAAAGTCCGAAACTGGCCCGAACTCGGCTCGAACTTGCCTGATTGCTGACCGGGCCGAGTTTGGGCTGGACATGTTGGCCCGATGACTGGGTCGGGCCAGGTTCGGGTTGGGTTTGGCTAGTGACGGGGCTGAGCCGGGTTGAGCCTAGTTCAACTCGGTTCGGCCCGATGTACACCCCTACAGATGGACAGATGGATTTCTCACAAACATCATGGTGGGCCCATCCAATCCTGATGATCATGTTGGAAAAGCCCCGTGGGGTCCACTGTGTGTTTTATCCACGCTATCCATCCACTTTTTCGGCAATTCTTGGTGCTTTATATTTTGTGGTCCAGAACTTTAGACTTGTAGTTTATTTCATGAAATGAGCTGATAAAACGGATGGATAGCATGGATTAAACACAAACATCACCGTAGGGCGCACAGAGCCTTTGCGGGGGAAGCAGATTGGATGGTATACCACACACCAGCTATATGGTTGATGTAGATACGTGTCGTGCTAAGATGAGCGCCGATGCTCAGATCAAAATCACATGGCCCCACAATGATGTATTTATTATATCCACACTGGTCATCCATTTTTCGAGATCATTTTATAGCATTAGCTAAAAATTGAATCATATCGAAAGCTCAAATGGACCCCACCAAAAATAGCAGCGTGATAATGATTTTCACTGTTTAAAAATTCATAGGGCCCACCATGATGACCTTTTTTTTTCCATACAATCTATTCATAACGTAAAAAATACCTGGATAAAAAGGAAAAACAAATTTCATATTGATACGAAACTTTGACCTTTAAAAGGGTTTCAATGGGAGACATTAATCCCCCACTACTTTTTTCAATGTGGTCCACTTGATATTTAGATCTTCCTTTTGACTAGCTCGCAAAATGGATGGACAGTTTGGATATAACATATACATCATGATGTAACCCACCAAACTTACTAAGGGCCTGTTTGGTTTTCCCAAATAACAATAAATGAGCTACAATGGGCAATTATGACTTTTCACAAGCGTTTGTTTGTTACCGTATTCGGCTGCAATTAAAGGGCGGCTGCAGTTGGAAGGATTTCGAATCCTTTATAGTCGTCGAATCCACTGCAAATGCAGGTAATTGAAATTGTGTCTGACTCGCGGATTTTGCAGTCTGAATGTTTACGATGGTCCGTGGGACACCACTACAAAGATTGTGTATAATGCTCACTTTTAAACTGTGAGAGGCTTCTCCATTCATACCTATGTTATAGAAATCGTCTTCCCAACAAGACAATACTGACGGA
This sequence comes from Magnolia kwangsiensis, assembly GCA_037074715.1. NCBI lineage: Eukaryota > Viridiplantae > Streptophyta > Magnoliopsida > Magnoliales > Magnoliaceae > Magnolia > Magnolia kwangsiensis. The sequence goes on along the minus strand of CM073575.1, from coordinate 30,633,780 downwards.
TTTACCACCCAGGTATGATCGTTTGGAAGCTAGCCCCGTATTCAGAAATCCTCCTTTTCGATTGTTACATTGATGCTTCCCCTCCATGCATGGTGATTTGCTTCCCTTTCAATCTACATACTAACCATCCCTGGAGACTGCGTTTAACAGACCGTGAAGTTTAGATCTTACTTCTAGACTGTCAAATACCATCTTCACGGCTACGTGTTCTGTTGCAAATAGGATACCCGAGTCGACTCAACCCGAGACCAATACCATAGCAACCGCGCCGTCGTTGCGGTTCCGATGCCGCGACTCGCACGCCGAGGCGATACCCTGGTCAAGAGATGTGGGCCAACGTTCGGTGCGAGAAAACGCCGCGCGTTATGAAACTCAAGGGAATCTCTACGATGTGTCACATCAATCACATCAATCCCATCAATCAATCAACCCATCAAGCCATCACATGTCAAGTACACATCACTTTCATTCCTTTTCCCAAGCAACCACAAAAGTCTCCCAAACCCATACCTCTCTTACACAAAAAGCCACAAAAGTCTTCACCACCCATACCTCTCTTACACAAAAGCCTCAAAAGTCAATACTTTCTTACACAACCATCATTCATCCATCCATCCATCTCTCTCTACATCACTCTCTCTCTTTCTTATTTTCTCATCTAAATCCCAAGCAACAAAGAACCCATACGTATGGAGTTTTCCAAAATTCCCAAGCTCCAAGTGTGGTCCACTTTCCTACCCCAAGATCTCCCATCTCAACCCTCCATTCCTCATCTTAACCATTGAAAACCAAGCTAAGTTGCCAAGGAACTCCTAGGAGCAAGAAGATCGGACGGTGGGTGTCTCTATAGGGTAGACTTACTTGTTTTTATGATGGGCCAAGTGAGGTCCACCGATCCATGGTGTGGATCTCACTTGGGACCCTAAAAGGTGGTCGATGGACCACTTGGATCATCATGATCATTCCATGATGGGGCCATTCTCCATGGACCCCATCATGGTGTTTTTTTTTCATTCCAAAGGTCATCTAGACCGTCAATGTTGGTGGGGAAGGGATCACCACCGTTGAGTTTGGATTTCGGTGGCCCCTCATGCTTTAAGGCACACTTGATGTATGATTCGTTGTAAGGGAGGGCCCATAATGTCGGGGTCCCTCCATCACAAGGCGTGTCCCACTCTCCATGTCTCTCTCTCTCTTTTATTTATTTTATTTTATTTTATTTTATTTTTATGAAATAGGATTGTGTGGCCCACTTGAATGGATCCCACCTTGAGGTATTTATTTTTATTCAAGTGGGGTCCACCTTAGACGTTGTTCCCATGCCACCCATCAGCGGTGACCCACTTCATCAAGGCCCACCATTAAAAAATAATAATAATAATAATATAACCGTCCAGCGTCTGGGACGCTGGACATTTCAAAGGAAAGAAGAAAAAGGAAAGAAGTAAAGGGGCTTTGGTGGTCCACTTGTTTAGGCCCCACCGTGATGTACTCAGACAATCCAAACCGTCTACCCTCTTACTTGCAGTGTTTTAACCGTTGGGTAGAAGTTTGGGGTTGATTGAAAGACCTGGTGGGCCATAGCATCAAAGAATACACCTCTACCATTCAAGGATCCTTTTCCTTATTTTATTTCATTTTCTATCATCAAAAAAATCCAAACTTTAGACTCATTTGGACGGCCTCAGGCCACTGATCGCAATGGCCGGGGCGGATTTCATTTTAGCGGGCCCCACGTGCGAAAAACCCCGGGAAAATGAGTTTTTCCCTTTTTTGAAAAACGCAATGGTAGAGGCCTTGCCTCTGCCTCTGACAGCGGCCAGCGCCTGTACGCAGGCGCGTGCAGCCCTTGTATAGGCGGGCGGACGGACGTGGGGGAGGTGGCCCACGGCCCTACGTGTGGGCCCCACTATAATGTTTATCTGTTATCCAAACCGCTCACTAGGTGGGCCACCCCATTGGTGGGCCCCCCTCCAAAAATGAGACAGATCCAAAACTCAGGTGGTCCACACCACGTGAAACATTGTGAATTGAATTCTACCGTTGAAAAGTTTTTGGGGCCCACAAAAGTTTTGAATCAATCTGAAATTTATGTTGTCCCTTCATCCAGGTCCGAGTGACCTTATGAATGGGTTGGATGCCAAGTAAATATTAGAGGGTGGGCCCCACAAGGGACCCACAGTGATGTTTGTGAATAAATCCACCGTCCGTACGGACGGTGAAGCCCTGTAAAGCCCACACCGTCCAGCCATCTTTGAGGGTCGCTGGACGGTCAGTGGCCCATCCATGATGTATGACTTGTATCCTAACCGTCCATCCATTTATTTTTTTTGTTTATTTTATTCTTTTGATTGGGCTAAAAATGAGCCAGATCTATGCTTCAAGTGGGCCCACTTTGGTATGCGTATTGGGCCCATGTTGACCCACTTATGGGTATCCATTGGGGCCCACTTTGACGTGGATCTTAGGCCCATGCAATGGGGCCATCTGGTGTATTATGAGGCCCATGGGATTGGACTCATTGATGCATTCTTTTTAAAGCCCATAGAAGTATGCCCATTTGACTCATATAAGGCCTAGGGGTTTAGGCCCACTCTGATATGCACACAAGCTCATGGGTTAGGCCCCTTTGATTTGTTTAAGGCCTAGGGATGTAGGCCCATTTGACTCATATAAGGCCTATGGGTTGAGGCCCATTTGATGTACATGTGGGGGCCCAATTGGTGTGGCAAATTTGTTACATATTAGACTTATGAGGCTAGGCCCAATTGATGCAATCCAAGGCCCACGAGTTTTGACCCATTGCAATGCACTTAAGATCCATTGGCGTGGTCCATTGATGTGACCCATTGATGAATAAAAGGCCCATATAATAGAGCCCATTTGATGTATTTAAGGCCCAATGGGATGCACCTAAAGTCCATTGCAATGTGTGAGCCCAATACAGTTTATGTAACGATGTTTGTGACGATCGTACCTTGGGAGAAATGTTGGTTTAACGTCCACATTGCGAGTGTAATGCTGGTTGGATGTCCACATTACGACTCCCCTTAGGGCCCCTTTGATAGGCCCGTACTTATTGTGTATAGGCTGTCCAGGTCCATCTGCATTGTAAGATAGTTCATTTTATTATAACATGTTTAGTACAGTTTCATGATTCATGATCATACGCATCATATGTATGCTTAACGTGAGAATTGTCTGATCATACCATTTGCCTTCGGGCAGGTTGTTTATGGGCTCCCGGTTAGGCGGTGTTGCCCTACATGAGCACACGATATGCGCAGGATTTGATGCATAACTGGATAGCGTGAATCATGCATATCGCATTTGTGTGACATGGTTATTGTACGCCCTAGCGACATCAGGGCCGTAGTCTCCACAGACGTATCATGGTTAGCAGGATTGGATACCGAAAATCTTGTTCTACATGGGGTACTATAGATATCCCTGGGTGAAAGTCCCTAAACCCTTATGGTACCAAGAGGTTGCTTCAACGTCTAGACCGAGTGGGTAGATGAGCATTGAGTGCCGATTACCAGACGGTTACGCTCTCCACTGTGTCGTGGTCGGTTGGAAGGGGGTGCGGCCTTACCCGCCCGAGAGTAGGGGGCAATGCTAGGCTGAGTTTGACCAGCTCGAGAAATGGGTCCGCTATTGACGAGTCGCGCGCGATATTGGCAGACGGATAGTGTGGTCTCTTCCACTTACCTTATTGCGCGCGACGTGGCGGCAATCTGGTTTAGAGTGTACTAGACCCCGGTGATATTCCATATTTTGAATTGTATTGATGTGTGGACATAGATGAGGATCTGTATGCTTGAGTTGCATTGCATATCGCATGGCCTTGGGATGACCGATACCATTCATGTCTTGCATCGCATAAGCCTTGGTACGGCTCATGATATTATGGTTCAATCTACATATTCCGCATTATTCTAACATTGCATGTTTATATTACTACCTTGTGCACACACTTTCACCACCCTTTAAGCTTTCTGAAAGCTTATGCACGACCGTTGCTTGCAGGTGACGTTGGATCGCAGCAGCGCTGAGGCAGGAGCACGTTGCTGAGCATTTTGGAGTTTTTGTTCTCTACCATTGTATTTCCCTTTATGCTCATTGTACTTGTAAAGTTTTGGAACATAGTAGAAACGTAATGGAGTTCTTGGTTGTTGTTTGTGGGTTATGCCTTTGGTTATGCTTATTACGAATCAAACTGACATTGAAAATCCTTCTCGTAGCATCCCAGGATCGGAACCTGGCGAATGGGAGCTAGGAGCCGAGAATGGGGTTCTACGGAAGCTGTCGGCGCCGGATTCGGCGATCGAAAATTTTGTAAGCCCGGTTTCCGAGTTTGGGGCGTGACAGGTTCGTACCATAAATCAGTTTTTGGTTAATATGTTGAGGAAGATATAATGGTCCAGCCATTGCCAACTTTCAGTAAAAGCTTCTGCCAACTTTCAGTAAAAGCTTCTATGAAGGAGACATGTCTGATGAGTTGCATGTGAATGAAGTACCTTCTTATAATATTGCCTTTTATTACGGACCTTTGGATATACCACTCATGGCGTATTTTGCCCGAAAGGGTGGTAGTTGGTCCTCTCTTTATTCCTTACCAGTTGTGGAATGTAGAGACATCACGCTATTCTCGTTTAGTCCTTGACATCCTCTAACTGTCCCACATGCCATGCGTAACATGCAGAGGATGCCGGACAAAGTCAGCTCCTAAAACCGACTGCTGCAGTTATGTTATTAACAGTTCGTCGATGACCATCAGAATGTTAGGTCACAGGCTAGAGAGTGCCGCAGTGCCATCTTTTCTAGTCGTGCGGCCCACAACAAATTGAAGGTGGGGCCCATATATCAAGACGGGGAGGATTTTACACTGAAGGTGGGGCCTGCAATAGATTGACCATAGACTGTCAGTCCACTCTTTTAGATGATAATGCAATAGACCCAAATGAAATCAAACAGCCATGGTATTGAAGTTAGAAATGAGGTGAGGGACACCATAACACTGCAACCGGTGTGATGCATGTAATACTCCTATAAAACCAAATACAAGATTGTTGATTTGGTATAAAGTCCACTCAAAAGCCTGTAGAAAACAGCAATTATTACTTCTTTACTTCCAAATACCATGGTAATTAAAAAACCAAACAGGGCCTGATGTTAATACACCGGCTATATATATATTAATGGTGTCAATCCGCTTTCATTTGCGGTCGCTGCTAGCAATCCGCTTTGGACGCGGATTAACTACTGACAGAGTAGCAAACACTCGCTACAGAAGTGAGATTGCCAAGTTCCGTAGGCCCACTATAATGTATGTTCTGTACCCACACCGTCCATCCATTTAGAGAGATTATTTTAGGGCATAATCTAAAAACCAAGGCAAATCCAAAGCTCGAGTAGACCCATCAAAGAAGACAGTGGAGAGACTGATGCATACCGTTGAAACCTTCCTAAGTCCACCGTGATCTTTATTTGAGATCCAATCCGTTCATAAGTTAATAAAGAAAATAAAGAAAGAAAACACAAATATGATCTTCATCGAAAACTTGTGTGGCCCATAGAATTTTTTTTAATGGTAGGCGTTCAATCTTCACTGTTTTCTGTGATGGATCCACTGGAACGCCTCATTCTTTGCCTTATCCACTAAAATGATCTATCCAAATGGATGGACGGTGTTGATACAAGCAACGTAACTTGATGACGTCACTTCAGTAGCCACTCTCGCTGCTCCACCTGTCAGTAACTAATCCACGTCCATCTGCTTCCCATTTCAAGGAACTGGATTCAATGAGGCCGAGAAAACGAATCTGGTTCCCCATCTCAACGGGAATTTATCCGAATTCGACCTCCTATCTTGCCTGCTTTATGAGCCTGTAATGGACGGTCAAAATGACAAATAGCCAATGGAACGAATTAAACAAACGAATTCCCATCAATCACACGTCACGATTGTCCAGTTGTGCTGGATTTTGAATGATGGTCTATCTGTAGTGGGCCTTAGTCATAGACGGTTTACGTGCCACGTGTACCATCTATGATGCATGCTAATGTAGACACAACATCATCGTATGCAGGATCCGGTATGTTCGTGGAGTGGTCCACGCTGTAAAAATTCGGTGGTACAAAAATATGGCCAGTTCATTAATCAGGTAACCCACAAGTGTACGAAAAATGGACGGTCAGATTGATGATGGGAGGGACCTGGATCCGGCGCACCGTGCGCTAAGTTACACTCTCGGTGCGTTTTGTATTTGGCGCTTGAGTTAGAAGCATGTCCTCATGCCCTGACGAGGAAGAGTTTTGCTGGCCACACAAGTAGCTTGACACGCCTTAGATGTGCATCTGAGCCGTGGAAAAGGTGAGAACCACCGTGCAGATTACCTGGACTAAACATCAGACGGTCCACTCATAAAAAGGGAACTGTTTCAGTGGATCCCTGGATCTACCGAGTTCGGTGGATCCTTGACAGTGGGGCCCACCTTGATGGATGAACCTTGCATCCACGACGTCCATCTTTTTTTACAGATCATTCTAGGGCATGATCCCATAAACTAAGAAGATCCGAATCTCGGGTGGACCACACCACAAGAAACCGTGGTGATTGAATAGCCATCGTTAAAAACATCTTGGGGGGCCACCAGAATGTTTATTTTCCATCCAAACGGTTGATAAGGTCAAAAAAACATTTACGAAAGGACCACATAAATATCATCTAGATCCAAAACTTTTTTGGCCACAAGAAGTTTTTAATGGTCAATCGCAGGACACATGTCAACATAGCCCAAGTTCTAGCCGTGCACTCTGTGGGGCTCTACGTAAGTATTCCCCAATCCCAAAATCCGGGCTGATCGACTCATCAGGTGTTATAGATGATCCAATGAGTATTGGCCATTGCTGATTTTCTTTCTAACCGTCCATTTTCCTCAAACGAGTGTGGCCCACATGATGATTGGACAGGAGAATTATCAGAATGGCCCTCTCTGATTATGAGATCAGATCTTGAATACGAGGAGTTAGTACATGTGCTCAAACGGAGATGAAACGAGATCCCGAATGAGCCAACCTACCTTTCATTATGTGATCGGAGATAGCCTGGCCGTCGGAAAATCTTACCCTTACCCATTACTTTCCCGTGGAATTGGACCATTGGCTAAACATTCCATTTCAAGTGCTGCTAATCTGACGGTTAAAACAGTATGAATAGTTCAAGATGGAACAGTTAAACGATTGGGATCGTCGAAGGTGGGTCCCACATGTACGGTGGTTGGAATACAAGATCCCTCCCTAGAGTGCAATACTTGAATAAATGGTTTTCACCACCGAGTGAGTGCGGGAGACACCGTTAGATACCCTAACCGTGCGTTGGTTGGTACGGAGAGACAAGAAAGATCTACCTGATGCCCTTAAAAAACCCGAGCGGGGTTCTTGAAACATGGATCCGTTGTAACAGAACGTCTTTTATCGGACTACTGAATACAGGAGATGTCAGTAAATTGGTGGGGCCACCAGATCAATGGATTAGATCATTGGAAGGTGGATGTTGCCCCCATGTGATACAAAAGGTGGATCCAACAGAAACTATATGGCAAACCAGCATCATCAAGATTTTGGAAAAACACTTCATTCACTGGAAGACTGCTGGATTCGAAATACAACCAAATACTCCTAAATCCGGGCAGCCAAATGAGCCGTAAAAGTAAAAGATCAAGAGAGGTGCTACCAGATAGTAATCGCATGTTGGAGAGGATAATTACCAGAAGACTCTCTGGGCGCATTCATACATCACATGGCAGTGGCAGAGCATGTTAAAGTGGATAACAAGCGCACAGGATGCAATTCGAAATTAGAAGAAATCTAGTGGCAAATAGCAACAAGCATTATCCAGAAATCAGACTAATATTCATACATCACGGAATTTCTTAAGAGGTTCAAAAGGCTATACTTGTCCTTTCATATCTCACACACCAGATTGTAATGCAATTGAAAACATGCATGGGTTTTGACTGGGACTCATTTCTTCCCACTCTTCTTCAGCCCTGTACCTCCAAATGTTCCTTTCTGGGATGCCTTGGCCCTCATCTCCTTCAGTGCCTGTCCAAAACCAAATGAAATTTCTCCATCAAATCCAATCTCTACAAAGGATAAGCACCAAAAATAAGATCCCAATCGGACACTCACCTTTTCTTCATCTTTCTTCTTCTGAATATTTGCCAGATCAGTCTGCAAAAGACAGAAAAATCATTCAAGAGAGGATAGGTAAAGAGTAAATGCCAGATGTGAGTGCCTGAAAAAATACCACCACTATTTTGTCTATTTATCTTGGATGACAGGAAAGAAAGAAAGAAAGAAAGAAAAATAACTAATCTATACTCATCCTCACATTTCCTCAATATCCCTTCCATTGAATCATTGTGGAGAGAGAGAGAGAGAGAGAGAGAGAGAGAGAGAGAGAGAGATCCATAAAATGGCATTTCTGATTTTAAAATCATCCAACAACATAACTGGATGAGCTTCTAGTGACAAAATCAGGCTTTTATGACATTGACGATTCCATACAGATTTTTCTACGTGGAAACAAGTTAAAAGTTGTTCTAGTGAAAAAGTCAAGGTACTATGTTATGAAACTGATTTGATGGTGTGTGATGCGTCTTCTCAGTTGAAACAGAATTAAAGTTTTGAGAAGCTACCAGATTGGCTTAATTAAGATAAAACATCTTCAAGGTATAAATGTTCGGAGTCTACTTAAAAAAGTCGTTTTCTTCATCTGCAAGGTAGCATTTTTGCCCTCTAATCATGCCATGTTGACATTTCTTGAAATCTAACTGTCAGATGGACCTTGGATCTTATTTTGAGTTGTCCATAAGGTTCTAAAATTATCCAGATCAAAATCTACGGTGGATCTCTGCATTCAACTAGTAGATTTGAGTTATTTTTGAGCAAAGATGCAAATATTAAGTTGTACACTCAAGTGCCAAACCTATTTAAGCTATAGCGTGGGATTTCTTCCCAAATTGTTTCTACACTCGCATATACTAGATTTCATCTGCATGGAAACACTCCAGGATTATCAATACCCAAGTACAGCAAAAATTCAAGCATATACTAGATTTCATTTGCATGGAAACACTCCAGGATTATCAATACCCAAGTACAGCAAAAATTCAGGGTGTTATAGTCTACCCGCTAAAAGAAAATTTCCTCCTCAAGATTTACCCAAGTGAGGTTGTCGAAGAGTTAGGATCTTTTCCTTGATTTCTGCCTCACGCTCCCACGTTGCTTCTTCTTCTCCATGACATGACCATAGGATCTTGACCAAAGGAATCATCATGTTGTGGAGAATTTGATCGTTACAATCAAAGATATGTATGGGCTCTTTGACATAAGGCGTCATCTCTTAACTCAACCTACTCCCAGTTGATAACATGTGATGCATCTGTTTCGTACTTCTTCAACATAGAAATGTGAAATACATTATGTATGTTTGATAAGCTCAGTGATGACAATGCAAGACGATAAGCCACTGCAGCAACACGAGCGAATATCGCCTTCTTTCCAAACCTCATTATTCATTTCATACTTTTAAAAACACATTATCTCCCTCTGTGAATTCGAGATCTCGTTTTCGATTGTTTGCATAACTTTTATGTCTACTCTTTGCGGCTTTGCAAACATATCTCTATAATATCAATTCTTTCAAATGTAACCTGTGTGAGCTCTGGTCAAGTAAACTCTTTTTGCCAACTTCTAGCCAACAATGTGGTGCATGATAAGGTTGACTATAAAGCACTTCAGAAGGGGTCATGCCTACACTTGCCTATAAACTATTATTATAAGCGAACTTAGTGAGTGGAGTATTCCCAAGTTATGCACTGATACCAACTTCTGTCACACCCCATACCAACAACCTCTGCAGTACCCCGATTCCAGCGCCTAGCACCCATACACCAAGCTTCGAAAGTGGAATCCCACCAGGAGGAGTTTCGAGGTGATTTTTTTGTAAAGGAGCATAACCATAAGTGTATGCAAACAAAAACATCATCACATATCCACTAAATATTTGATTTGTACAAATGTTGGAAAGGGAAATACAAGTTATAACAAAAGTCCAAAAGATCAGGCACGTGTGCCAGCCTCACTATTGCCACAATATAGTATAACTTGTGGCATAAACAAAAGGACATAAGTTTCCTACGAAGCCCAATGGAGTGCGTGTGTGCGTGCACAATGCATATGACAAGTGTATATGTATCGAAGTGAGCAAAAATAAGGGAAGGCTATACTGCCAAGTCCATTAATGCTATCAAATGCGGCGCAAACATGCCAATCCTCATCTAATCAACATTTCAGAATAGTTCCCAACTGGAACATCATAGGGGTTTAGTACACAGGCACTGATACGCAACACGTGATCATGCAAAATAAGAGACCACACTACTCGCCTCGTCACAAGTATGCCAATGCCCACCTAGCTCGCCAATAGCAAACGCATTTCCAACTTGGTCCCACCCACTAGATAGAGTGGACAACGTCAAGCATCGGTTGGGGCCCCACACGCTGGATAACACCCACTGTCCAGCATGGGGTCGACCTAGACTATGGATCTGCCTCAATATGTGGATCCCTGCCCTAAAATAAGCTGTCAAAGCAGATGGATAGCATGTACATACAACACCTACATCAAGATGGGCCTCCACAACAGGCCCCACCCACTAGATAGAGTGGACAACGTCCACACTGTCCACTATCCAATGGGTTGGCCCACTGTCAGTGACAATGTGGGCGAAACACATGTATTGTGGGGTCCACCTAGGCTGGCTTAAATGAAACATATACTACATGGTGGGGTCCACAGTGGGCACGATGAACAGTTTGGACAACAAATAAACATTACAGTAGACTTGGGAAGTTTTGAATGGTAGGCGTTCAATTAACATTGTTTTCCCTTAACATAGTCCACTTGAAATTGGGCCCCATGCCCTAAAATGATCTGTCAAGATGGATGGACAGCATAGCTACAAGGCACACATCAAAACATAAAGACAGCTCAAATATTACATATGCATCGAGATTGGTCCCACACCAATCGGCCCACTATCAAACAATAAAAACAAGGCAGGTTGATCGACCCATTGCACTCACACAACGATTAGATGGGGGGTTGAGGGGGTGCGATCAGACGGTCGGATCTCAATCTCCTCCTAAATCCTCTCTCTAACTCTCTCTCAATCTCTCTTTTCTTCGTTAAACTCTCACTCTTTTCTTCCTTGAGCTCTCTCAATCTCCTCTTAAACTCTCTCTCAATCTCTCTTTTCTTTCTTAATGTGTCTTTCTTTTCTCCTCTTTTTCTCCCTTTCTCACTCTCTTTTCTTTCTTTTCCTAGCCCAAATGGTGGATACGTGGGGGGATTTATGAGCTTTGGGGGATGTTTGTAAAATGAAGTGGGATAGAGAAGCAACGGAGGAAAGAATTGAGGGGTAGAATGGGGAGAGGAAATGGGAGAGAGATGAGGTGTAGCATGGGAGAGGGTATGGAGAGAGATAGACAAGGGGATGGAAAGAATAGATTGCTTCGACTTTAGGGACATGGGGGGGGATGCGTAGTAGGGGTGTTTTGGGGATTTTAGATGGTAGGTGGCGGTAGTTTAGGTCTTTTTTGCCAATGGTGGTTGGGATAGGTATCGTTGAGTGTGTGAAGGCAATTTAGGTATTTTGAAAATGTGTCTTTGTGAGATTTTCATAAGATTTCTTGCAAGTGGGCCCCACGACACGAGTATGTGCATCGTAATGCGTGTGCACCTTGATTTATGTAAATGCGCATATCTCACTAGCCAGATATCACAACAAGATGTACCACGCATAGTTGGAATCACAACGACTGCTAGGGTGTAGATCCCAAGGTCATTGTAATACAAAATCAGGGGTTATGAATGGTGCTCACCATTCATATCCGTCCAATGTGTGCCGGCACGGAGAACTAAGCATATGAAAGGTCTTACAGGGATACGAGTCTTACACAAACATGATTAATTCCCAACCTAACCTGGCTCCATATTACAAAAATATATATTCCATGATTTCCAGAAAAGGAATACTCCATCATCCTCACAGAACCCAAAAAGAAAAAAAGACTTTTAAAAAAAAAAACAATATGATCTATATAGAGAGAGGAACTATACGATCTTTGCCCAGTAGATTCATACAGGGCCCTCATTCTGTGAGGGTGGAGCCCTGGCCCATGCACCTGTTACTCAAACTGCTGTTCTGATGGGCGTTGCTGCGGATGGATGTTCCTCATAAAATCACCTGCATCAAAGATCCCTGCCACGGAATCTTTAGCCCCTTTTTGGTTGAAACTAGGAACCAATTCCACATTCTTTCTCAACCGTCAAATTGACAACCACGGATCAAAGGGTTTGTCCGCCGAGAAATTATTATTTTTCCACCGCGTGCCCATCCAATTAGAAGCCAATCAGATAAACGGCATCGATCCCCAGACCATCGGTCCCACTTCTACAGCCGATAGGCTGATCCTAGATTCAAATACCATACAATTCCTAGAGATTTATAATAATAATAAAAAGGTATAATACCTCGTCATAGTCTTTCTTTTCCGACTTGGGTTGTTTCAGGGGCTTTGCTTTTCCACCTGCACCAGCAAAGGAAAAAGAAGATGATACACCGAGACATACTGAATATGCGAGTCTTTCTTCCGATTGCTGTGAATACACAGCAAGAAAGATCTCGATTTCGATTTTCGGTGTAAACGAGAGAGAGAGAGGGGTACCTTGCTTGCTCGACATGGTAGTCGGGTCCGAGAAGGGAGATGGAAAACGGACGAGATGATATGCAAAAGCCCTAGATCAATCAATCTCCCAGACCAGCCGTGACGTTTCCTTGGTTGGTAATGGGACATTTTATACCCCTTTTCTTCCCAAAATACCCCTGGACGGAAATTTATGAGGTGATCACATGCGTCCAGACGTACGGTAAAATATGCGGCAAACCGTTATGTTTATATAGAATCTAAACCGTTCATCTTGTGGTTCTTCTTATCTTTACTCAACACACTAAAAATTATCTGGATCTAAAACTCATTTGGGACACATCATGGGAGCGTGGTACAATCACGGCTAAAATCTATATGTTTACTGGTGGGGTCCAGATAAGTTTTTTGATGGAGTGATTTCAGTTTTCCCTAAAGAGGGTGGGGCTCACCTGATGAGTGGGTTGGATGACATGTGAACAGCATGGTGGGGCGCACGTTCCTTATGGAAGTTTCTATGGTGAGTGTCCCCCCTCCACTCGGGACGCGGATTTCCTGCGAAAGCCTTTCGCACGAAGATCCGGACCCTTGAGTTCATTGTGATGTTTGCTAGAAACCCAACTAGTCCATCCATTTTTTAGATCATTTTAGAACATGAGATCGAAAATGATTAGGATCCAAAACTCAAGTGGGCCAGGCCATATGAAACAGTGGGGAAAGGAATTCCTACCTTAAAAATCTTCCCAGGATCCACTTGATGTTTATATTCTATCCAAACCGTTTATAAGGTCATTTTCACTGATATGAAAAGTCAAGAAATTAAACTGATATAAAACTTTTGTAGCCATATAAATATTTCAATGGTGATCACTAAATCCCCACTATTTCCTCTTGTGTGGCTCACTTGAATTTTTGATCTTCCTTATTTTTGACCGCATGTCTTGAAATGAACTCGAAAAATGGATGGACGGAGTGGCTTTCTCATAAACATCCTAGTAGGCCCCACATAGAATCTTACACAAGAACTTCCTGCGAAAGGCTTTCGCAGGGAATCCACGTCCACTCTACTCGAGTGTTGCAGAAGATTAGGGAACATGCGGCCTCGGCTCACCCACGAGAAATCGAATTGCGTGAAGAATTACTCGGTGTGATTTTATCGCACTGAGTAAACTCAGTTGGGCCCAGTGTGAATATATGGGATTTATCCACGCCATCCATCTATTTTTCTGGCTTCTTTTAATGGTTGATCTCAAAATTGAAGTATATCCAAAGCTCAAGTTGACCATATCACACGAAACCGTGGGAATAATGACGTCCACCGTCAAAACCTTTCAAAGGCATCCGGTGATGTTTATTTGTCATCAAAGCTGGTCACAGATAGGGAAAAAAATTAAAGTACAGCTTTATCTAAGATTTATGTGAGGCTCAGGAATTTTTCAACCCAATAATTTCAATTCACATTGTTTTCGATGGTGGAGTTATCATGATTTTGGTGAGAAATTTATTTTGTTATCTGTTTTGTATTTGTGAGCTCATTTCATGGCAAGAGACAAAAAGCTGAAGAGATGAAAAGCTCAAGTGGACTGTTAGGGGAAGATCCGAGCCCCTTCAATTTTGAAGAGCGACACCACTTTAATCCGGTCGAATATGTAAGAGTTAATCTGGAATGGTGAATGTTACTGATAGGAAGGAAGATTCCTGGTTTGATTATAGTCACACTCATACTCCAAGGGAAGTTGTCGGCTCAGAGTAATTCAAGACCAAGGCAGTCGGTATGAAGATCATGCCGAGATTTACTTGCAAGACCTTGGGTCATCCCACTTGCTCGACTGGAGATAAATCATTCGATCACTTACACTTGTGTTACTCGTAGTTGAGAAACTCAATTCTTTGACCAGAAGTCCTGAGCCGAAGCCGAGGCGGGGCATGAACGCTCCATGCGCTAAACTAAAAAACTACCTTAAGTAGACACGACCGATTGTTTCGCCCGCAAATACGCATGATACACTACATGATTCCCGGATTATGGATATTATCTCCACGATCACAGTATCTCACTGATTGAGTAAATTGTGCCGAGATTAACTGACCCAGACCGTCCGATAGTCGGGTATAAATACAATGAGACTCTTTTTCTACAGGTACGCAATATCTGACACCTTCTCTCTACAATCAACTTAAACCCGGATTCCCTTGACCTGACTTAGGCATCGGAGGATCCCTCGACCTAGTCAGTGTCTCCTTTGCTCACTCTTTGTGTAGGACGTGGGTTCGTCGTAGGTTCACTGTACCGAGTGGAGGGTGGTCCAGATTTTGACTTCAACATTTTTTGGCGCTGTCTGTAGGAATTTGATACTAAAGGTTAGGTTCTTATTCTTAAGCATAATGGTAAGAGGAAAGAAGAAAGTGGCAGTTGCAGAACCAGAGTAAAATGATCAGACCCATTCCTCTTCGCTACTTCACACTGAATTAGCTCCTGGGTCTTCTCAGTGTTCTCGCAATCGGGCAAGAAAGTATCAAGACATGCAAAGTGAGATACAAGCCTTGCGTGATGAAATTGATCAGATGAAGCAGCAACGAGAGCCGCAGCCACATCTTGCTCAGGAAAACCCTATTCCATAACCGGTCAGTCTGGTTGTAGAAGCTCATTCCGCGCCGAGAAGTATGAGACCCGAGGGACCTCAACTTAAGCCCGCTCAGGCGCCTGCTTCGGTTCAAAACACTCCCCCGACTCAAATTCGAGTTTCAGTCCAGAATACAACAACTCGAGCTCTGACGAATGCCTCGGTCACCTCGGCCATGGCACCGACGGATCTTCATCACGAGCTGAAAGGAGAAGGGGAAAGAGAACTCGCGAAGTAGAAAACACACAAGAAATGGTGGCAGAAAATAAAGATCCATGAGAGGCACAGTTTGCAGAGCTCAATAATAAGATTCTGATGCTAGAAAAGAAGCAACAGCCGTCGTCAGTTCCCTCTTCTGTTCAAGTAATGATGGAAGAGACTGAGCCTCCCTTCACCTCTGCGATCATGAACGAGGTGATGCTACAGAGGTTTCGAATACCTCCCGTCATCCAATACTCTGGGTCTGGCGACCCATCCAAGCACGTGGAGGCTTATCGTTCATGGATGCAAATCCAGACAGCAACGAACGCAATGATGTGCAAGGGGTTTTCGATCACACTTACAGGATCCACTCAGAGTTGGTACTGTTAGCTCAAACCCAATTCCATTGGTTCCTTCACGAAACTTAGTCGACTATTCCTTACCCAATTCACAAGCGGTAAGAAAAGTTAAAAGCCGAACACTCACCTATTCACTAACAAGCAAGAGCCTAAGGAGTCATTGAAGGACTACATCGCTCGCTTCAATGAGGAAGAGTTACAGGTCGAAGACTACGACGACAAGATGACACTCTCTGCCGTGTTCAATGGCTTGAAAGAGGGAAAGTTCACCTTCTCCATTAGAAAGAATCCACAAAAGACGTTAACTGACCTCGTTGCCAGAGCTCAAAAGTATACTAACGCCAATGAATTCTCTAACGTCCACAAAAATTTTCAAGCAACAGAGCCGAATGGCAAGGGTAAGAAGCTAAGGAATGAAGAACATCAGCCATCCAGCAAAGGACCAGATGATCGTGCTCCTCGCGATCGTCGTCCGAGCAGAAAATCGGAGGGTAAATTTCATTCCTACACTCCCCTCAACAACGTCAACCGAGCAAATTCTATTGGACATCAGAGGGCACAAGCTTTTGAATTGGCCCGTTTGTATGAGGGCCGACCCGGATTATCGAGACAAATGCAAGTATTGTCGTTTCCATCGAGATCATAGCCACAACACAACCAACTGTGTGGATCTCAAAGATGAGATCAATGCCCTTATCCGTAAGGGTCATCTGCACCGATATACTAAGGAGGAGAAAATAACTTGGAAAGAAGAGCGAGAGCAGCCAAATAACACCACAGAAGAGCCAGCCGAAATCTACACCATCTTTGGTGACTCGTCCAGTGGAGGAATTCGAACAGGGCTCGAAATGCTCATTCCCGGAAGTTTGATCCCGATCCCAAACACTACATTCACTTGATCGAGCAGCCAAGCAAAGAACTCCGGGTCAGCCTGTGCAGTATGACCTTCTTGGAAGACGATGCGCGAGGGATCCAACATCCACACGACGACGCCTTAGTGGTCACTATGACCATAGCCAACTACAAGGTATACCGCATCCTGGTCGACACCGGAAGATCAGTAGATATGATGTACTCCGAGACTTTTGAAAGAATGAGGATTCCAAGGTCGCTCCTTAAGCTTATGAAGACCCCCCTACATGGCTTTACCGGAGAAAAAATAATTTTCGAGGGAGCCATCTCCCTCCCTGTGACCGCGGGAGAAGGACAACATGAAGTCACCCTCATGGTAAACTTTCTCGTCGTCAATGTGTCATCAGTACACAACGTCATTCTGGGTAGACCTTCTCTCAATGCATTGAGAGCGGTCGTCTCTACCTATCATCTGATGATAAAATTTCTCGCTGGGGGCGGAATAAGCTACCTCCGAGGCGATTAGTGCGAGGCTCGAAGATGTTATGTGATAGCAGTGAAAAAGGGTCCGTAAAGCAAGCGCTTGTCATCAACGTTCTAGACCCCAGAGGACCTTTAGAGGACTCATCTGTGGAAGATCTGGAGAAAGTATCGCTTGACGAGTTAGACTCGAGCAAAAATGTTCATCTCGGAACGTCATTAAATTCTAAGCAGCGGTCCGGAATACTGGCTTTCCTACGACAACACAGAGATGTCTTCGCATGGTCACATGAGGACATGCCCGGGATCTCTCTGAATGTCATGGTCTACAGACTAAATGTGGACCGGAATCACAAACCAGTGAAGCAAAAAAGAAGATCATTCGATGTCGAACGATATGGAGCCATAGCTGATGAAGTCTTTGTTCTGCTCAATGCTGGTTTCATAGAGGAAGTACACTATCCCGATTGGATCGCAACGTAATCCTCGTCAAGAAAGCCAACAGGAAGTGGCAAGTCTCTGTAGAATACTCAGATCTGAATAAAGCATGTCCGAAGGATAGCTCTCATTGTCTCGGATCAATCAACTAGTGGACAATACAACGGGGCATGAATTACTCTCCTTCCTAGACGCTTATTCTGAATATAACCAAATAGTAATGCAACCCCCAAACGAGCAAAAGACTACCTTCGTCACTGACAAGAGACTCTACTGCTACCGGGTCATGCCATTTGGTTTGAAGAACGTTGGGGCCACTTATCAAAGGCTGGTGAATTAAATGTTCGCTAAACAGATTGGGCATACTATGGAAGTTTA
This sequence comes from Magnolia kwangsiensis, assembly GCA_037074715.1. Lineage (NCBI taxonomy): Eukaryota > Viridiplantae > Streptophyta > Magnoliopsida > Magnoliales > Magnoliaceae > Magnolia > Magnolia kwangsiensis. The sequence goes on along the minus strand of CM073575.1, from coordinate 30,615,668 downwards.
AGTCAACGACATGCTTGTTAAAAGCATCAAAACATCCGATGACTTGGTGGATCTCAGAGAAACCTTCGCCATCCTCCAAGAGTACCAGATGAAGCTGAATCCCGCGAAGTGCGTCTTTGGAGTTGGCTCTGGTAAATTCCTTGGGTTTTAAGTCAATCAGAGGGGTATTAAAGCGAACCCTGACAAGATTAAAGCTCTCCTTGATATGAGCTCACCTTGGATTATCTGAGAAATACAATGCCTCACCGGACGAGTAGCAGCGCTCGGGCAATCATATCCAGAGCCATAGACAAGTCTCCCCTTCTTTCAGCAATTGAAGGGTCATAAGAAGGCAGAAGAACGTTGGAATGCGAATAAACTTTTCAGCAACTGAAACAGTATTTAGGTTCACCGCCCTTGCTGTCTAAACCTGAAGAAGGTGAGCCCCTATTCTTGTATCTTGCGGTCTCAGCCTCAACTATCAACTCGGCCCTGATCAGAGAAGTAGGGGGTAAGCAACATCCCGTATACTTTATAAGCAAAGCCATGATACTAGCCAAAACGAGATATCCACCTCTGAAGAAGTTAGCACTCGATCTCGTTGTCTCAGGTCGAAAGTTACGTTCGTACTTAAAGGCTTATTCTATCGTCGTCTTAATCGATTCTCCTCTTAAACAAGTCGTCCAGAGGCCCGAAGTGTCAGGTCGGCTAACCAAGTGGGCCATCGAACTTGGGGAGTTTGATATCTAGTTTTGACCAAGGACGATAATCAAAGGCAAAGCTGTAGCTGACTTCATTGCCGAATTCATCGCCTTGGATGGAGAGGGGATCAGTGCCGAAGTATAGGCGATTCCTTTGCCTATTCCTCCAAGTAATCAAGGGACGGTATCAGAGTCGGGATGGGTTCTTTATGTGGACGGATCATCTAATGCCAAACGTGCCGGGGCAGGAATCGTCCTGGTCGCGCCCGATTTTACACCCATCCAGTATGCGATCAGACTTCGTTTCAAGGCCTTTAATAATGAGGCGGAATATGAGGCTTTGCTGGCTGGACTAAGACTAGCGGCCAGTCTGAGGGTCCAGTCTCTCCAAGTGCGATGTGATTGTCAATTGATGGTAAATCATATCTCTACCAAATACGAGGCTAAGGAGACTAAGATGGTGACTTACTTGGCTGAAGCAAGAAAACTGATAGAAAGATTCTGGAGCTGCACTATCAGTCAGATTCCTAGGACGGAGAATTCTCGGGCCGACCCCTTAGTGAAACTAGCCTCAGCCACGGAAGGAAAAATCCCTTGAGTCATTCCCGTGGAGTTCATAGAACATCCGAGCATTGATCAGGCGGAGAAGAAAACGATCAATCCAGTAGATGATACTCAGAGCTGGATGGACCCGATTTATATCTACCTCACATCTGGTGACATTCCCTTGGATAGGTTGGAAGCTAGGCGCCTGAGAGTCAGAACAGCACGGTACGTAGTCCTGGACGGGATATTGTACAAAAAGGGCATTTACTGCCCTATCTCAGGTGTCTCCGACCCGATGAAGCAGATTATGTGATTCGAGAAATTCACGAAGGCATCTGCGGAAATCATTCTGGCGGTCGAGCCCTGACTCTGAAAATATTCCGCCAAGGATATTTTTGTATGACCATCAGGGAGGACTCGAAGAACTATGTTCAAAGGTGCGACAAATGTCAACGGTACACGGCTGTACCAAGGTAACCTACAGAAGAAATGACTCCTATGAGTGGTCCGTGGCCATTCGCTCAGTGGTGGATTGACATCATCGAACCTCTACCCATAAGGAAAGGACAAGTCAAGTTCGTCATTGTCGCAGTCAACTATTTCACCAAGTGGGCCGAGGCTGAGCCCGTTGCAAAGATCACAGAACAGAAGGTGGTCGATTTTGTATGGAAAATATTATCTATCAGTTCGGGATTCCACGCACCATTATGTCTGATAACGATAGGTAGTTTGATAACGACAAGTTCCGAAGTATGTGCCAGAGGCTCGACATCACAAACGCGTATTTTTCACCTCGGCATCCATAATCAAATGGACAGGTGGAGGCAATTAATAAGGTCATCAAACACCATCTTAAAATAAAATTAGAGAAAGCGAAAGGTAACTGGGCCTAGGAGCTCCCATTCGTCCTCTAAGCTTATAAGACTACGGCTCAGTCATCTACTAGGGAAACCTCATTCTCACTTTCCTATAGTTCGGAGGCAATGGTGCTGGTCGAGATTGGACTCCCCACAACTCGGGTCAGAAATTATCAGGAGAATCAAAACACCGATTAGATTGTAGCCGACCTAGATCTACTTAAAGAAGCTAGAGACATCTATAGACTCCGAGTCGCTGCTCGACATCAACAAGTGACAAGGTTCTACAATTCTAAAGTCAAGACCAGACAGTTCTGTTATGGATGAATGTCTTAAATCTGTCTGGTGGTTTGTCGATGATATCGACAGGGTTTCAGATGGGATCGAGGTTGTTATCGAGAGTGGCTCGATGACACCGATAATTCACAGAATTTTCACCATTGGTCGCTGGACAGTTTTCTTGATTTTATCGATATGATTGAGAAACCTTCAGATCATATTGACACTGTTATCGAGAGTCCTTTGATATCATCATAGAGTTCCGCAGATGCGATTGCAGAAACGAAGATTTTATGGATTTTGAGTCCTTTCGCAACTGAGATGTGGAAGGGAAGTTGTCTAAACTATAAATAAGTGTTCACAGGGCTTTTCTAGGGATAAGAGATGGTATGTTAAGGTTTTTTAAAGGGGTTCCAAGGGTACGTTAGGGTTTCTAAAGGGTGTAGCAAGGGTAAGATTTGAGGTTGTTCGAATCGGGTAAGTCCTCTCTCTCTTTATAATTTCTATTTTCATAGTAGAGATCTGTCGCTTTGTACCGTAATTTTTTCCCGCAAGGATTTTTTGCATTAAATCTAAGTGTTCTCTTGTATGCTTGGTGTCATTGAATTGTTATCCTAGATCTAGATCTGTGTGATTCCGCAGGTCAAAATCTCTAACAAGTGATATCAGAGCAGTTGGGGCACAGATATGAATCTGAGGGATTAGTAATAATGGCAAGCACCAAGTATGATATTGAGAAGTACTCAGGAAAAAATAATTTTGAGTTATAGAAGGTTAAGATGATTAGCTTGTTAACCAAGCAAGGCGAAGATGGTGCTCTTGAGGAGTGGAAGTCTACTATGACTGATGCTGATTGGAATACTCTTGATAAGAAAGCTTTATCATCGATCCGTTTATGTCTCACGGATGAGGTTCTCTAAAATGTCATGAGGGAGAAAACTGCGACTAAGTTATGGGCGAAGTTAGAGGATGTTTATGCGAAAAAATCCTCTGAAAATCGCCTGCACTTGAAGCGGCAGTGGTATAACTTCAAGATGGTAGAGGGTGGAGATCTGGAGGCTCACATCAGAAACTTTAATAAATTAGTTTACAAATTACTGGATATGGAGGAAGTAATGAAAGATGAAGAACAAGCATGTATGTTGTTGAATTCTCTTTCGACGTCCTATAAGTCATTCAAGGACATTATGTGCAACATGAATAAAACCCTGAGTGTCGACACCGTTATCTCAGCCCTTCAAGGGAAGGCTATGAGACAACTGAACAGTGACATGGGGACATCTTCTGATGCACTGTTTACAATGGGTATGAATTCTGGACAAGGTACAGGTTCTTCAGGTTCTAGATCCAAATTCAAGGGCGAGGGCAAAGGAAAGGTAAAGTGTTGGAATTGTGGGAAGGAAGGACATGTGAAGAAGGATTGTGAAAATCCTAAATCGAAGAGGGAAGATTCTAGGCTTCATGCAAGGAGGCCAATGTTTCCACGTCAGATGGATCAAGTGGATCTGATGATGATGTTTTATCTGTGTCTTCGCTCAGACGGTCATACGATGAACGTAAGGACGAGTGGATGCTAGACACAAGGGCATCTTTTCACACGACTCCTCATTGGAGTTGGTTCACCAGCTACATGGAGTGTGATGGTGGACAAGTATTTATGGACAATGATATTAACTGTAATGTTGTGGCTGTTGGTTTTGTGCACATCGGGATGTTTGATGGGGTGGAGCGTACCTTGACAAATGTGAGACACGTTCCTGATTTGAAGCGGAATCTGATTTCTATTGGTGTGCTTGAGGTAAAAGGATGCAAGTACACAGGTATTGATGGTGCTCTTAATGTATCCAAGGGGGCACGGGTAATCATGAAAGCGCAACGACTCGGTAACTTGTACAGGTTGATCGGGAGCACTTCAAAAGGTGGAGCTGCAGTGGATGTAGTGGATTCCACCTCTGCACGTGTGTGGTATGCTGGGCATGGCCATATGAGCGGGCATGGCAGAAAAGCTGACACGCGTAGACAGAGATACAGAGCAGGTGGAGCAGCCATCTGTGAGAAGAATCACATGGCATGATCGCAGGATATCGGTGAGGTACATGGACGACTCCAATATCGTAGGAGGATTCATCTTCTATTCAGATGGCTCTAGGTGAGCCTGGTGCTGAGAAATGAAAGGTGACTATGGGCGATGTGATGGATTCGTTGTACCAGACCGACATATGGGCGCTGGTGGAGCTTCCAGTGGGCCGGTGAGCAGTTAGATGCATGTGGATCTTCAGGAGGATGCAATATAGATATAGGGCGAGGTTGGTAGCGAAGGGTTATGCTCAGAGAGATGGGATCGACTTCTCAGAAATATTCGCACCGACGGTATATCAGGTGTCTATTAGATCCGTGATTGGCGCTGGTTGGTCAATGTGATCTTGAGCTGAAAAGATGGATGTGGAGTCTGCACTTTTGTAAGAAAAAGTGAAGAGCAAATTTACATGAAGCAACCAGAGCGGTTCAAAGTTAAAGGGGTTGAGAAAAGACTTTGCAGGAGGTAGTGGTTCGACATGTCTCCTAGGCAGTGATTTGATTCATTCATGGTGAGTTAGGAATTAATGACATGTAGATTGCCAATTATGACATGTCTGAAATCAATGAACTGAAGACTCAGTTAAGTGGGACATTCAGGATGAAGGATCGGGGGCTGCAAAGATAGTTCTCAGCATTGAGACTGAAGGAGGAGTAGGCTTTGGTAATCACAAGAGGAATACCTTGTGTGTAGGTATTGATCAAGGATGTGATGGGCCAAGTGAAGCCGGAGAGCATTCCCTACGCGTCTCTCCTTAAGTTTTCCTCAGGACATGTCCCAAAACAGATGAGGAAAAGCAGGATATCTCATGAGCCTTATTTGAATGCGGTTGACAGTGTATGTCATGGTTTGGATTAGACCGGTTATTTCACAGGTTATCAGTGTTGTGAGCAAGTACCCCAGCAAGAAATATTGGGTAGCGGTGAGATGGTAAGAAAACCACGTCTTTTCTTTTGGGAGATAGGAACAAAGGTGGTCGGGCATGTGGATTTTGATCCGACAGACATGCTCACCTAGATCGTTCCTACAGAGAAGTTCAAGTTCTGTGCAACTTCTCTGGGCTTGGCGATGGCGTAAAAGGAAGACGAAGTGTGCAAGAGAAGCTATGATGTGATGTAGAGATAAGAGAAAAGGACAAGAAGCTACACGGTTGAAGATTGAAGACATGGTGGAGATTGTTATTGATGGATGTCTTAAATCTGTTTGGTGGTCTGTCGATGATATCGACAGGGTTTCAGATGGGATCGAGGTTGTTATCGAGAGTGGCTCGATGACATCGATAATTCACAGAATTTTCACCATTGGTCGCTGGACAGTTTTCTTGGTTCTGTCGATATGATCGAGAGACCTTCAGATCATATCGATGCTGTTATCGAGAGTCCTTCGATATAATCAAAGAGTTTAGCAGATGTGATTGCAGAAATGCAGATTTTATAAATTTTGAGTCCTTTCGCAACTGGGATGTGGAAGGGAAGTTGCTCAAACTATAAATAGGTGTTCCTAGGGCTTTTCTAGGTATGGAAGATGGTATGCTAAGGCTTTCTAAAGGGGTTCTAAGGGTATGCTAGGATTTCTAAAGGGTGTAGTAAGGATAAGATTCAAGGTTGTTCGAATCGGATAAGTCCTCTCTCTCTTTGTAATTTCTATTTTCATAGTGGAGATCTGTCACTTTGTGCCGTGATTTTTTTCCGCAAGGGTTTTTCACATTAAATCTGGGTGTTCTCTTGTGTGCTTGGTGCTATTGAATTGCTATCCTAGATCTAGATCTGTGTGATTCCGTAGGTCAAAATCCCCAACAAGTTCCGTCAAGGGGACTTAATCCTTCGCCAAGTCTTCCAGAACACCGCAGAGCCAGGGGCTGGGGCACTCGAGCCTAACTAGGAAGGGCCTTACCGTGTGGTCTGATCGACCAAACTGGGCTCCTACCACTTAGAAGATCTCGAGGGCCGTCAACTCCTCTACCCCTGAAATGCCAAGTACCTAAAAGTTTACTATCCTTGATGAAATGGCCTTTAAGGCCCCCAATAAATGTACGCCTTCGAGCGACTAGCCTTTAAGGCTCTCAATGAAATTTATACTTCTTCGTATCTACTTGAGCGAACTATCTACTATAAATAAGTTGCCTCCCATAAACAGGAGTCGACTCAACGAACTGATCCCTTAAATAAGGGGTTAGTACGTTATCTCACGAAAATTCTATAGGGCATCCCTTCATGTTTGAGGGAAAAGCCAATGGACGACCCGACTCCTTGCCAAAGATGTCGGTTCATCGTTTGACCAACAAGTTTACTAAATGTCGCTCACCAATCGTGAGAGGAACCAATCCCCTAGGGGTCAGGTCCTAACAATTACAATACCACAAAGTTCATAGTCATAAGAGACGGCATTGAAATAGGCTGACCCGTTAAGGAGTCGGCTCGGCAATGCCCCGAAATGAACCAACCTGTCAACAAATCAGTTCAGCAACCAACAATCATCATCTAAGAACCAACCACGGATTAACACATAAAAAAATCATCATCCAAATGCCTTCTCCAGGGGTAAAAAATATTATCCACCAAATCATTTATCAAAAAGACTAAGTTTAAAAAAGTCATAAAAAATGAAGAATTGAAAGCTAGTCAGTCGGAGCTGGAGGAGGAGGAGGAGCTTGGCAGTTAGAGGCATGATCCGGGCGAGCATCTCCAGAGGGCTTCTCTCTTATGTCTTCAGGCAGTAGAGGCTCGAGGTTGAGGTCTGGATATAAGTCCTGGACTGCGTCAATGCAAGCGTCAAAGCCACAGTTGTAAAACCTGGTAGCTTCGGCGACCCTTTCCTCTAAAGCCTTGAAGGCATCCACTGCAGCAACCACCGCCAAGGCCAAGGAGGCCTCATCCTCAGCCTGTTGAGCCTCCTTCGCTCGGGAGATGGCTTGGTTCTGTTCTTCTACTGCCTCGGCTCTCGTCCGTTCTAGCACTTCCCCCAATCGAGCATTCTCCTTGGCGAGCGAGTCTGCATGGGTTCTGGCTCGGGATAGCTCAATTGCAGTCGCACCGCATCTGGCCTCGAGATCGCTCATAATCCCCTTCAACTAGAGCTCAAGGAATTTTTCGTCGTCCAGTTTCTGACGTAGTTTAGCCTGCTCCATCTGGAGGAATGTGGCCCCATCTCGCAAGGTCCCAATCTCGCCCCTAAGGGCTCCCACCTCGGCGTATTTCTTTGCAAGCTCCCTCAATTTCTCCCGAGTCAGAAGGAGCCTTGGGACAGACTGAATAAAAATAAAAGAATGAGCATTTGAAAGCAATAAACACTAAGGACAAGAAAAGTCGACAGAAGTACCCGGTAAAAGATGGAAGCCATGTCATTTATGAAAGATTCATCCGATTAGGTGAGAAGGCTTGCTATCTCCTCCTCCGGGGCATGCTTGGAAGTCCAGTGGACCAAGCATGATATATGATAACCTGACTCGAACCTCTCTTCGCCCCTCCCCACCTGAGCTGACTTTGTCGCTTCCTCGGCTCCAGTCCTGCTGCCTGTGAGGCTTGAGCCTCATCCCTGAGAACATTCCTGACTTTGGGAGGGGAGGGCATGACGTCAACCATCCGAACGGCCTCCTCTTGTTAGGATGAAGATGGGACAACTATGCAGGGCTCGAGGGCTGCAGGAGGTGCTACTACAACCTAAGGGGCAACGGCGGGGGGAAGAGTGGGAGCCGGAACATTATCGACAGCAACCTTAACCTCGACAGGTGTTGTAGTCAGAGCTGCAGCAATAGAAATTGAAGCTGCAATGACAGAAATTGGGGCCGAGAGGCCCTCACCATGAGGGGTCGCCTGCCTCCTCTAAACATTCGTCTTTGTTCGAGGCTCAGCCCTTAACATCTCGTCAATGGTCGAAGCGGCCTTCCTCCTCCGGGACCCAGCTGCCTCGGCCATGCCTGCATGTGAAATAATGAATCAACAACCAAGTTAAGGATTCAATCCTTCTAAAAGTAAGGTGCTAAAGAAATACTTACTGAAAAAATTGGGAAGCAGTTTGGACTTGTAAAGTTTGGACCAATGAAGGTTGGCAGCCGTGATCAGATTTGACTAGGAGCGGAGATCTCTTGAGCGCGCCCTGGCCTTAGCAACCTGATTCTTAAAGTCCTAGGTAAGAAGAGATAAACCTCTCGAAAAATCTATAAAAATAAAAGAAAAACTTCAGTCCAACTACAACAGAAGGGAGAACGGTAGGCAAAGAAATATGTGCGAGGTTCGACCTGGTGTAGTGAATCGGGTGGGGACCCGAGTCATTAAGTTTTCAATCTCCCCTGCAGGCGCCTCCCATTCGTCCGAAGCTCAGAACCATTTGTTCTTCCAGTCCTTATTAGAGGACAAAAGATTCATGACCAGCCCCGACCCCTTGCTGCCTCAGGTCGTGAAGTAGTACCACGACTCTTAGCTGTCATGCTTAACCAATTATAAGCTTACTAACTCCTTTGGTGTCAGCTCTAGAATCCCAACTTGACGTCAGATGATGAAGGAAGAGATCAAGACCCGCCAGGCGTTGGGTGTAAGTTAGCCGGGAGCTAGTCCCAGGTAAGCAGTCAGGGCTCGAACGAAAGGGTGCATGGGGATTCGGATCCCACATTGCAGCACGCAAAGAAAAATGGCGACTTCCCCTTCAGCAGGTGCACCGACGGTGTTGAGGGGCTCTGTCACCCTTATCTGCACGGAGTTTGGGATTTCAAACTCTGAACAGATTCACCCAATTTGGGCTTCCGTCAATACGGAGGCTCCCGAGACAACCTCTGTGGCTTGGCCGCTCGGAGGCATCTCAACAACGCCTGTAGTCAAGTCTCGGGGGGCTCGGGTGGCTTTCCTCTTGAAAGCTCGACGGGTCCGAAGCCCCGCCTATTTATTTCTTTGGGGTTGAGGGAAGAGAGACACTGCTTCCAAGGGGCCTTCAGATGTCACTCTCCTGTCGTTCGATCTTGCCGACTAGGAATCATTATAATCTTCTCAGACCATATCTATATCGGAAGACATCTCGTAGAAGTGAGGGAAAAAGAAGTGATGTTAAAGGAATGGAGGAAAAGCTCACCGAACGTCCATTGGAAATTGCCTCCGTTAGGAAACCCCTGATCGATCGGAATCGCCTTGCCAGAAGCTTCAAATCGGTTGGAATCACATTCATCGGAAATCACCTCCTCAGGGAATCAGTAATCACACATTCAAAATGTGAAAATGACGAGTGTATCTGAAGGGTTAGGGTTCATATGACCTGTGAAGGATCCTCGCATTAATGATGAGGCATGATGGTCGCAGCCAAATCGTCGCGAGCCGACTTCAGAACATACGTGGTCATAGGCCTCTGGTTGAAACTTTAATGGGCAGCGTATTTCTGACATTGGGTGACGAGTTCTGAATAGTGGAAGCGGCGCCCGATCATGTCAGGATTTACTTGCGAGACCTTGGGCCGTCCCACTTGCTCGATTAGAGACGAATTGTTTGATCACTTACACCTGTGCTACTTGTAGCTGAGAAACTCAACTCTTTGGCCAGAAGTCCCGAGCCGAGGCCGAGGCGGGGCATGGACGCTCCATGCGCTAAACTAAGAAACTACCTTAAACAGACATGATCGATTGTTTCGCATCTAGATACGCACGATACACTACACGATCCTCGAATTATGGATAATATCTCCACGATCACAGTATCTCACTAATTGAGTGAATCGTGCCGATATTAACGGACCTAGACCGTCCGATAGTTAGGTATAAATATAATAAGATTTCATTGCTACAGGTACGCAACATCTGAAATTCTCTCTCTATAATCAACTTAGACCCGAATTTTCTTGACCTAACTTAGGCATCGGAGGGTCCCTTGGCCTAACCAGGGTCTCCTTTGCTTACTCTTTGTATAAGACCTGGGTTCATCGTAGGTTCGCTGCGCCGAGTGGAGGGTGGTCCAAATTTTGACCTCAACATGGACAATAGTAGATGGCTAAAACCTCCATAGGCTCCACATTGATGTATGCCATTTAAATCATTTATAAGGGCATCCCATGGAAAAGAAACGGAAACACAAAGACCTTTACTTGATACAAAATGTAAGTGGCCATACAAATGTTTCAAGGGTGTTCATTGAATGCTCGGTGTTCTCTCTCCTCTGGCTTACTTGAGTTTTAAAATCCACCTATTTTTGGTCGCTTGTTCTAATGAGCGCTCAGAACAGAATGAATTTGTCACAAATGGGTCCCACCTAATATGTGCAAGAATTTTCTCCAAAAACTTTTTTTTGCAAGAAATTCGCTCATTGGTAGACATTCGATCACTACCATCCTCCTGTGGGGTGCTATGCGCAAGATTTGGATGTACCTTGTTTTTCGGCTAAATTCCTAAAATGAGTTGGCCAAATTGATAAATGGCATACATATAAAACATATACATTAGGGTAGGTCTTGCATCGATGGTGCCTCAAACTCACAGGCTGACTTTAAGTCGATTTTCCAAATCCCTTGTAAATATACAATAAATAAGTAATTATTACTCAAAAACTGGTTCAAAAGTATTGACTTAGAATTGTGGTCCCCACCAATATATGTGTGGAATGTCCATGTTGTCAACCTGCTTTACCAAAATATTTTGGAGTGTAAGCCAAAAAACTGAGGCAATCCAAAGCTCGAGTGGCCCACACTAAAAGAAACAATGGCCTTAAAATGTCCACTATCAAGTTCCACTGTTGCAAGTTATTTCCTTTAGTGGGTCCATATTTATTTGTCATTTAACCTGATCAGAAGTTCTTAGAGACATGGATACGAGAAAAACAGGATATCATGTTGATCCAAAACTTTTGTAGGCCCAAGAAGATTGTTATTATAGGCATTTAATTCCCACTGTTTCTTATGGTTTAGTCCACTTGAGCTTTGGATCTACCTCATTTTTGGGCTTATGCCGTAAAATTAGTCTGCATAGCATATGGACGGTGTGGATAAGCCACATGCATCACATTGGGCCCCACATTTATTTTACAACTGTCCTCCATTTTAATGCTAGAAAAGCATATGTCAACCTCGACATTGAGAAGGGTGGGTTGATGAGGTAATTACTTAGGTGAGTAATTATTACTTACAATGTATTTAGAAGCTATTTGAAAAATTAAACAGCTCCTTAAGATAACAACCCAAAAATAAACAAATCCAAAACTCAATCAAGCCATATGGAAGGAAATTGTGAGAATGGAAATACTGAGTTGAACCTTTGGAGCTCATCATGATGTTTATATGTCTTCGAAACCCTTCTCAGAATTATTCCCAAAAATAAAGAAGATAAAAACACAAATAGTAGCTTGATCCAAAACTTCTACATCCCATTTCGCATCCAATTTCAAGTATCGTCTAAGCTAATACTTATTTGGCAAATGTGTTATTTCAGTGTATTTGGCAAATGTGTTATTTCAGTGCACATGAGTTATACTCTGAAGACAATTCATGCCTGTTTCTTTAGTCCAAATGAGCTACCCAGATCTCCTACAACGATTGCCTTTAGGATATAACAGACGATTGGCAATGGTAGCTAACTCTACTACCAAGTGGACGATGCTCGGAATATCAGAAAATAATAAAGGAAAAAACTGGTTAATAAAGGATTAAAGAGAGTCAGAGAGAGACAACAACTAGAGTTTGGTAAGGTTTTTTCTATGTTTAAAGACTAATTAGGTTTTTTCTTTAATAAGATGTATTTATATTGAAACCAATATGCCTACATGGCAGGCACTTGACACTTAGGTGGTTGTCAACATTACAAAAAAAGTTGTTGTATAAATGGTCACAACACCAATACACCAATATGATTCTTGGAACAAAAGGAATGGGTCAATAAAGAAAAAAATGGATGCAGACAAGCTTGAGCCCGGCCCACTTAGCGGGCAGGCGCACATGTGGTGTTTAGCATAGCATTTTCTAGTTCAACAAAAGCTATCTACATGCATTTATATATAGAGCAAAAAAAGTCTCATTCTCTATCTAATATGAGACTATTCCCACAAACAAATTCCAATGGAACTTTTCTAATAAAAAAAGTGGTTTTTTGCCCTCCTTTTAGTTTTTTAAAAACAATTATCAAAAACCAACAATACATACCATTTAAATGATGCCACTCTATCCACATGTGTGGGCCCTAAACAACTAGATGGTGGTCGCTTTGACATGCCAATTTGATTTTTATCCCTGACTGCGAGCTTTGCTGTGAAGAACAAACACAAAGGCTCGTTTGGTAGCAACACCAGTCTTCAGCATATACATGTAATTGTTACCGTCATCAAGTACTTGGAATAAAGATTATTTGACATATGTAATGCATGTTTCACTTTAAAAACTAGCATTACTCGCATATAGAATCCAAAAGCACGGCGACAATCAAGGAGTGCTTGAAAATATTTATTAGGACATGTAGTCTATATGAACTCTCTCACCATGTAGAGTAGTATTAATCTATGTATGTACAACTTGAAAAAGTAGCACATGTAGAGATTTTAAGGGTTGAATGTGTTGTATTTTGTTTTAAAAGTAATATTAAAAATTTGAATTTTCAAATTTCGGTATTTTTCCTCTACATTTAAATTTTGGTGTTTTTGAAGTGTTGGTTTTGTCCCACATCGGATTTGACAAAAGAAATTCTCTTGTTTATATGATAGGCTTTTTGCCTAGGGCTTAAGCCCCTTTCAGGGGGCATGTGAATTTGGTCCTGTGGGAGGGCTATGCCAATAGCTCTAATTTATGTCATTGACCACATGCGCGCGCGCGCCGAGCCGAGCCGAGCCCGCATGCGCGACGCGACGGGACGGGCTGGGCTGGGCTGGGCGCGGGTGCGGTGTAAGTGTACTCGCGTGGGTGTGTGTATGGGTACTCGCAGGACTGTATGTGCGAGAGTGTACTCGTACTTGTGCCTTTTCATTTTAAACCAGAGAGATGCTTCCCTTCCGGTTGGTCGCCCCTGTTGGGTTTAAACCCAACGGACCTAACCTTTTGTAAAGGGTGCTTATGCACCATTTTGGAGTCTATATAAAGACTTCCAATTCCAGTTTCAATATACGAAAATACTTTGTCTTATAAAACTCTCTCTGATACGATTTTACCATTGTTACTGAGTTCATTGCTGAGTCAACTCAGCACTTTCGGATTCGGATTAAACTGCAAGTGGTTCGAGCTCGTGTCAGTGAGTGCACCGCTGGGACCGGGTCATAGTCGTTGTATCCTGGAGGTCGATTGCTCTGAAAACCTGTTGCACTTGGGACGCTGTCCAAGGGGAGCAAATTCGATTTCAAGCCGAGTGACTCAGTCATGCCTCGACTCAATTCAATAAGTTTTTCTTTCTCTAAATTTATTTTCTTTTTTTGGTTCTTGATTTTTATAGTCTATTTAATTCAACCTATTATCCAACAATCTTGAAATCGAATTTTGTGTTGAATTACATAGACTATGGTTACAGTAACAGTAAATGCTACTTCTGAGTTAGCCAAAATCGAACCATTCGCTGGACAATCCTTTAAACGGTGGAAACAGAAATTGATGTTCGCTCTTACCACTCTGAAAGTTTCATACATTTTATCTGAATCATTTACTATAGATCCAACAAATCAAAATGAAGTAACAGATGAAAATAATTACAAAAATTATATTCTAAACTCTTTATCCAACGAATTATATGATGTGTATGCTTCTTATGCCTCTGCTAAAGACATATGGATTGCTTTAAAAAAGAAATACATATTAGAAGATGCAGGCGCTAAGAAACATGCAATTGCTAATTTCTTTCACTATGAAATGACAGACGATAAATCTGTCACAAATCAGATTCACAACTTTCAAGGTCTAATTCACGAACTATCGATAGAAGGAATTAAGTTGGATGAAGTGTTTCTATCAGGAGCGTTAATAGAAAAGTTACCGCCCTCTCGAAAAGAATATAAAAATAGAATGAAACATAAGAAGAACGATGTTCCTTTGGAAACCACTATCGTATACATACGAATAGAGGAGGCCAATAGAATCAGGGACCAAAAAGAAAATAAAAATGAGATAGATTCAAAGGCGAATCTTGTGGAATCAAGTCGGACAAATAATAAGAAAAAGGGCAACTGTCATAACTGTAGCAAACCTGAACATTATACAAATGAATGCAGGCTCAAAAAGAAGAATGCAAATAATCAATTCAAGAAAAAAGAAAACTGCTACAACTGTGGAAAGCCTGGGCATCATGTTAAAACATGTAGGCTTAAGAAAAAAAAAGATAAGCCGCAGGCTAATCTTACAGAAATAGACAATGAGTCTGACATGGTAGTAGCTATGGTGTCAGAAGTCTTCCTTGTAAACAACTTGGAGTGGGTGCTAGACACTGGTGCAACTAGGCACGTGTGCAAGGATCGTAGCATGTTTACCTCCTACCAAGTATCAAGAGATGATGAACAGGTGTTCATGGGATATGCTAGAACGTCTCCAGTTGTAGGGAAAGGGAAAGTACTTCTAAAACTCACTTCTGAAAAGACTCTAATGTTGAATGATGTCCTATATGTGCCTGACATTAGAAGAAACTTGGTCTCTAGTTCGCTCCTCAATAAGGCTGGTGTCAAGTTAGTATTTGATTCAGATAAGCTTGTAATGACTAAAAATGGAACCTTTGTTGGTAAGGGGTACTGTAGCAATGGTTTATTCATTGTAAATGTATCCAATGATAATAAGAAAACATCTAGTTCTGTTTATATCGTTGAACCTTTTTATCTATGGCATAATAGATTAAGTCATGTGAATGTGACATCTTTAAAGAAAATGAAAAGATTAGGTTTATTACCTAATATATATAATGAAGAGTTTGAAAAATGTGAAACATGTGTAGAATTAAAATTCATTAGAAAACCCTTTAAACAAATAGAAAGATCATCTGTTCTATTAGAGTTGATACACAGTGACTTAGGTGATTTTAGAAATCACATGTTTAGAGGTGGAAAAAGATATTATATAACTTTTGTAGATGACTACTCTAGGTTCACTAGAGTATATCTATTAAGGAACAAAGATGAAGCTTTAGATGCTTTTTCTAAATACAAAATTGAAGTTGAAAATCAATTAAATATAAAAATTAAAAGACTTAGAACAGATAAAGGAGGTGAATATGAATCTTCTCAATTTAGAGAATTATATGAAAATAATAGAATAATTCACGAAACTACAGCTTCTTATACACCAGAACTGAATGGAATAACAGAACGTAAGAACATAACTCTAAAAGAAATGATAAATGCCATGTTAAATAGTTCAGGCTTACCCTCAAATATGTGGGGAGGAGCAATTATATCTGCTTGTTATATCCTAAACAGGATTCCATTTAAATCTTCTGAACAAACACAATATGAACTTTGGAAGAATCATATTCCTAGTTATAAATATACTAAAGTGTGGGGGTGTCTTGCTAAAGTAGGATTACCTGAAACTAAGAAAAGAAAGTTAGGTCCTAAAACGACCAACTGTATATTTATAGGGTATGCACAAAACAGTGCAGCTTATAGGTTTCTAGTTTTAAAAACTAAAGATAATATTTTAGATCCTAATTCAATTATAGAAGCTAGGGATGCAGAGTTATTTGAGAACGTATTCCCTATGAAATCTAAACCTATAGGAATAGAAGAAGTTAATGAATCAGATATTACGTCTACTAGTAAAAATGCTTACGAGAAAATAGTAGAAGAGATACAACTAAGAAAAAGTATTAGGATTAGAAGAGAAACTAATCTAAGAGATGATTTTTTAACATTCTTAGTAGAAGATGATCCTACAACTTATTTAGAAGCTTTTAACTCTCCAGATGCAATCTTTTGGAAGGAAGCAATAAATGATGAGTTAGAATCTATTATATCTAATAATACTTGAGAACTTGTAGACCTACCACCTGGTAACAAACCAATAGGCTGTAAATGGGTGTTTAGAAAGAAACTAAAACCAGATGGAACTATTGATAAGTTTAAGGTTAGGTTAGTAGCAAAAGGTTTTAAACAAAAGAAAGGAATAGATTACTTTGATACATATTCCCCTGTAACTAAGATTACAACTATTAGAGTCTTAATAGCGATAGCCTCCATATATAAACTAGTGGTACACCAGATGGATGTTAAGACGACTTTCCTAAATGGAGACTTAGAAGAAGAAATATATATGGAGCAACCTGAGGGTTATAAGATATTAGGTAAAGAAAATAAATTATGTAAACTAATTAAATCACTATATGGTTTAAAACAGGCTCCTAAACAATAGCATGAAAAATTTGATGGTGTTTTAAAATCAAATGGTTATCATATAAATGATGTAGATAGATGTGTATATAGTAAAATTTCTGAAAATGATTCTATTATTATATGCCTTTATGTTGATGACATGCTTATTTTTGGAACTAATATTAAATTAGTTAATGCAACTAAGAAATTCTTGTCATCTAAGTTTGACATGAAAGACTTAGGAGAGGCAAGTGTAATCTTGGGTATTGAAGTAACCAGGAAAAATGGTGTTATTATATTATCACAATCTCATTACATTGAGAAGATATTGAGAAAGTTTAACCATTTTGACTGTTTACCTGTCAGTACTCCTTATGATTATAGTGTGACTCTCATGAAGAATACAGAAAATAGTGTGTCTCAATTGGAGTATTCTAGAATAATTGGTAGCCTCATGTATCTAACAAACTATACTAGACCTGACATAGCTTTTGCAGTAGGAAGGCTAAGTAGATATACACATAACTCTGAAAAAGAGCATTGGAATGCCTTGTCTAGGATTTTGCGATACCTAAAAGGCAATATGGCGTATGGTTTACATTATAATGGTTATTCTACTGTATTAGAAGGATATAATGATGCTAACTGGATCAGTGATTTAGATGAGACAAAGTCCACTAGTGGATATGTTTTCACTTTGGGTGGAGGAGCAATCTCTTGGAAGTCCACCAAACAGACATGTATTGCTCGATCGACTATGGAATCCGAGTTTATTGCCTTAAAAAAGGCTGGATCAGAAGCTGAGTGGCTTAGAAATCTCTTAGCTGATATACCATTGTGGCCAAAGCCTGTATCGGCCGTGTCTATTCATTGTGACTGTCAAGCAGCTATAGCGAAAGCAAAAAGTAAAATATATAATGGAAAAAGTAGGCATATTAAACTCAGACACAATATAGTGAAACATATGTTGCGTGATGGAGTCATATCTATTGACTTTGTGAGGTCAGAAAAGAATTTAGTAGATCTTCTGACCAAAGGACTATCTAAAAAGTTAGTCAATGATACATCGAAGGGAATGAGACTGAGCCTAATATATAAGCTGCCAGTGTCGGTAACCCAACCTATACAAGTGGAGATCCCATGAGATAAGTTCAATGAGTAAACAACAAGACACGAGGTAGACGATTGCACTGAGTTATATGAGCTCCTTCTATGGTGTACAGTGCGAGCAGTAACGCAGAAGGATGAGTTTTTAGAACTCTTAATGGATCCATAGCCATATATTTGGTAGTGTATACAGTTGCTGCATACACTTGATGAAATTCACCTATATGGGTGTGAAGGTGGAGGCCGCTTCATATGAGAATCTAGGCGAATTCTCTAGAGCACTCATGAAATTCAGGTAATGGTGTATGACCGAAACGCACCGAACCACAGAATCACTTGCAGAGGAAGAGTTGTGTGAGTGGCATGTACTTACGATTTACATTAAAAAGATTCAGGTTCAAGACTATGGTGTCACCTGATTCCTGTAGAACTGTCTTACTTACTCTAATATCGGTTCAAGTCTATGGTGACATCGGCACCATTGCACAACTATTTCGCTTTAATTCGAAAGCATTTTATTTTAAAACATGTGGGGGATTATTGTATTTTGTTTTAAAAATAATATTAAAAATTTAAATTTTCAAATTTCGGTGTTTTCCCTCCACATTTAAATTTTGGGTGTTTTAAGTGTTGGTTTTGTCCCACATCGAATTTGACAAAAGAAATTCTCTTATTTATATGATAGGCTTTTTGCCTAGGGCTTAAGCCCCTTATCTATGCCATTGACCACACACGCGCGCCCGCGCCGAGCCGTGCCGTGCCGAGTCCGTGTCCGCATCCGCGTGCGCGTGCACGACGGGACGGGACGGGCTGGGCTGGGTTGGGCGCGGGTGCGGGTGTGGGTGCGGTGTAAGTGTACTCACGTGGGTGTGTGTGTATGGGTACTCGCAGGACTGTATGTGTGAGAGTGTACTCGCACTTGCGCCTTTTTGTTTTAAACCAGAGAGATGCTGTAAGACCCGTATCCTATACCGTATCGTTCGGTAGACTTCCGTGATCTTCCCAATCGAATCCCAGCAACCTCGATCCTTAACTGGTATTTACGCGCGACCCTGATTCCCACGCCGTTAACCCGAGTCGACTCAACTCGAGACTTGTACCTTGACGACCGCACCGTCACCGCGGTTCCGATGCCGCGTCTCGCGCGCCGAGGTGATACCCAGGCCAGGAGATATGAGCCTGCGTTCAGTTCGAGAAAACACCGCGCGTTGCAAGTATCAAGGGAATCTCTACGAAACATCCCATCAATCCTATCAATCAAAGTACACATCACCAATTAATGCCAAGTACAACCACCCCTCCCCAAAAGTCAACATTTCTTACAACAAAGTACATGCTTACATCACTCACCATTATTTCTCTCCTATCTCTCTCTCTCTCTCATTTCTCTCTCATTCTCCATGCAAGAATCGTCCAAGCCTCCATGAGAGGCCATGTATGGCCCACTTCCTAACTCCCATCTCCACTATCCATGATCCATCTCGACCATTAAATCTCAACCATTGGAGCTTTAAAAGGCGTTCATGGAAGAAGAAATCCAAGAAGATCAAAGGTGGGTGCTTCTCTCTCTCTCTCCCTCTCTTTTTCATTTGTTTGTGTGAAGTGTGATTGTGTGGCCCACCAATGATACACGCAAGATGATCCAGATCGTCCACATGTAAGATTCACCTTGTTGCCCGTTTCTGGGTTGATCTAGACAAGAAGGGAAATCACTAACATCAGTTTGAATTTTCTTACGAGAGTGGGGTGGCCCACTGACGTGTGGACACTACCTTGATGCATGATTGAATCCACACCATCCAGCCAGGGGAGGACGTCCCTGGACTAGGCCAAGCAGGTCTGGACGGCCCAAATGCTGGTACCGTCCAGCAGCATGAATGAAGGGAAAATACAGATAACGGTATTATCCCGGTGGGTCCCACACGTGTGGACCCACCTTGATGATGCATTGGATCCACACTGTCCAAGCAAAGGACGGTAGGTCCCAAGCAACATGCTGCTGCTGCTGCAGTGATGTCATTAAGTCCTGAGACCACCGTGGTATGTGTTTAATCCACACCATCCATCTGATACGGGGCCCTGATGGAAGTGTCTTGACCACCCGTATGAGACATGGGCCCCAACCAAGACATACGTGTGGTGTATCCGCACCGTCCATTGATTGGTGGGACCCACCTTAGTTACTGGCTAGCAGCCAGCGTGCCTGCTATAGTCATGTAGCAGCTGTATTTTTGCGTCAGCTGTTACCCGTACCAGTAAGGTGATATCCTCACCGTCCACAGCTGGACGGTGGGACCCACTGCTAATGGGCGTATCCCACCCTAACCGTCCATCTGTCTGGTGTGCCAAGCACTGCCCCACCATGATGAATTTATTTCATCCACACCGTCCAAGCCATCTGGACGGTGTTGGATCAATTTGGATGGTGTTAGGTCCACCTGCAGCGTACAGGGCCACCTCGAGGTGTTTATTTAATATCCTCTCCGTCCATCTACCCTGATTGGTGGGACCCATCAGACGTTTGATACACGCCGTCCATTATGTGGACCATCACGAGGTATGTGTGATATCAACACTGTACATCCACCGTCCAGTGGACTGGACGGTGGGACCTACTTAATGGGTGTATTCTATTCAGACCGTTCATCCATTTTAGTGGACACGTGGGACCCACCCTCACAGCTACACGTGTGGGCTGGTGGGACCCACCTTGATGTAAGTATTTTATATCCACCGCCCGTACTTGGACCGTGGTAGGTGGAGCCTATCCACTGATGTATATTCCACACCGTCCGTCTGTGATGCGGACCCCACCGTGATGTATCTGTTCTATTCGTGTCGTTCATCATTTGGACGGTGGTCCATTCCACCCAGTGACGCCATCTCGTTCCGTGGGTCCCAACATAAGGTATGTTTTTATTCCAAAAACCATATATCTATTGCTGCATAGCTGCCGTGGGACCCACACGTACATGGAAACCATACGTATATATGATTTATCAACGCTGTCCATCCGTCCTACACTCACGCCGTCCACCTGTTTACATTGCCACCAACCAGATGGCTGGACGGTGGGCCACAACATGATGTATGTGTCCACGCCATCCATCCGTGGATCCCACCGTGATGTAGGCGTTCCATCTCAGCCGTCCATCATCAGGACTCTGATGTGGACCCCAGCAGCATGCAACTGCTGGATTGACGCCAGGAGCTCTCTGGATCTGATCATGAGGTCTATGTTATATTCAAACCGTTCATCTGGTGGGACCCACTGATGTATGTCTTATTCACACCATCTGTGAACTGGGGCCTGCACTCAATGTATGTATTGTATATGTACACCGTCCAGTGGTCTGGATGGTGTGTACATGTTCTGAATCCACGCCGTTTGTCCATTTTGATGGACGGTCCAAGCAGT
This sequence comes from Magnolia kwangsiensis, assembly GCA_037074715.1. Lineage (NCBI taxonomy): Eukaryota > Viridiplantae > Streptophyta > Magnoliopsida > Magnoliales > Magnoliaceae > Magnolia > Magnolia kwangsiensis. Next base: position 30,594,477 of record CM073575.1, on the reverse strand, counting down.
GGGCACCCACCATGAAGTATGTGTTGTATTACCACGCTGTCCAGCACGTGGATTCCACCCTGATGAACGTGTACCGCCTAGAGGTGGTGTCCATTGTGATGTATTTGCTCCATCCACACCGACTGTCTGAACCACGCTGACATGTCCCACCACAATGTATGTGATTATCCTCACCATCAGTCCATTATATGCGGGCCCTACACGTGTGATGCATCTGCACCGTCCAGACCTTGGATGGTGGGACCCACCCTACACGTGGGACCTGGGTTGGATACGGACTGGCTCGTGTATCTCTCACAACAGCTGCTATGATTGATGACAGCAATTTCTGTGGGACCCACCCTACATGTGTGAGGGTGGGGACCACCTTGATGATGTGTTGATCCATTGTCCAGACCATGAATGGTGGGTCCCAACCTTGATGTATGTATTCTATTCTCATCGTCCATCTGGATTAGACGGTGATGTGCAGGGCTTACCGTGATGTATCTGTCCATCTGGTGAGATGCACCTGATGTATGTGTTGTATCACGATCATCCAAACTACTGGACCCCACCTCCTGTATGTATAGTATATTCACGCCGTCCATCTATTTTTTTTTGAAGCGTGGGGCCCACCTTAATGTATTTTTACGGCCCATTCGTAAGGTCTACTTCGATATACTTGAGGCCCATTAGTGCGGTCCCTCGATACAGCCCATTTAATGTGTACGAGACCCGTGTGAGCGGCCCATCGTGATGTATATTAGCCCCTTTGTGTGAGGCCCATTATGATGTATATGCGGCCATGTTTGGGGCCCAATGAGATGCATTTGAGGCCCATATATGAGGCCTAGTGTAATGTATTCAAGACCCGTATGATAGGGCCCATCTGCTTGTATTTAAGGCCCATGTGCGGGGCCCACCCGTGGTGTATATGAGGCCCATTGATGCGGCCCACTTGTTGTATTTGAGGCCCATGGGTTGTGGTCCATATGATGTATCTGAGGCCCATGTGCAGGGCCCACCTGTTGTGTATATGTGACCCCTGAGTAAGGCCCATCGTGTAGTATATTAGACCTTTGTGTGAGGCCGTGGGCCCATTATATGTTTGACTCTATGTGGGTCACTGCTTGGGAGTGATGTTGGTTAAATGTCCACATTGATGGACAATGATGATTAGATGTTCACATTGTGACCTTCCCTTAGGTCGATTGTCGATCCCAATTGTCATAGACCGATTACCGATTATGATTGCCATGGCCGATTGCCGATTCTGTTTATCGTGGCCGATTGACCGATTACCGATCAAGGCCGATTATCGTGACCGATTACCGAATCTGATTTGTCATGGTCGATTGCCGATTATCGATCGAGGTCGATTACCGATTCTGATGGCTGATTGCCGATTATCGATCGAGGATAATTATCGATCAGGGCCGATTACCGATTCTGATTTGTCGTGGCCGATTGCCGATTATCGATCGAGGCTGATTATCGACCAGGGCCGATTACCGACTTTGATTCATCGTGGCCGATTGCCAATTTCGATTGTCGGAGCCCAATGTGATGTACATGCGACCTGTATTTGAGGCCCGACGTGATGTGTATTCAGCCCATGTCTAAGGCCCAATGTGATGTATATTGATGCCTAGGTGATGAGACTCATTGTGATGTATTTGAGGGTCAGGCGAAAGAGCCCATTGTGATGTATGCTAGGCCCATGAGCAGAGCCCACCCGTTGTGTACATGTAACCCTTGAGTAAGGCCCATTGTGTTGTATATTAGGCCCTTGTGTGAGGCCGTTGGCCCATTATATGTTTGGATCCATGTGGGTCATTCCTTGGGGCAATGATGGTTAAATGTCCACATTGTCGAGGCTGATGGTTGATACCGATTATGAGTATGTGACTGCATAGCACCATGATACATGCTCATACGCATCATCTGCATATCTGTTATGAGATATGATTGACCATTGCATATGTCATAGTGCTGGTTGTTATGAGACTTCCTGATAGGCGGAGATTTTCTCACATGAGCGCACGGTATGCGCAGGATTGATGCATGATTACACTGTGTGACTCATGCATCTCGCATTTGTATGACATGATCACCATACGCCCTAGCGACATCAGGGCTGTAGCCTCCACAGACATATCGTGGATGGTCAGATGGGATACCGAAAATCTGTTCTACATGGGGTGCTATAGATATCCCTGGGTGAAAGTCCCTAAACCCTCTTGGTTCCAAAAGTTGCTCCAACGTCTAGACCGAGTGAGTAGATGAGCGCCGAGTGCCGAATACCAGATGGCTGCGCTCTCCACTGTGTCGTGGTCGGTTGGAAGGGGGTGCGGCCTTACCTGCCCGAGAGGAGGGAGTAATGCTAGGTTGAGTCTGACCAGCTCGAGGAATGGGTCCGCTATTGACGAGCCGGACCCGATATTGGCAGGCAGATAGTGAGGTCTCTTCCACTCACCTTGTTGCGCGCGATGGGGCGACAATCTGGTATGGAGTGTAATAGACCCCGGTGATTTTTCAGAGAGGAACCGTACTGATATGTGGACTTATCGAGTAGGAGTTGCATGCTCATTCATTCATTCCTTCACTATCCACTCGGGCTGGTGGTGCGCAACTAATTGTTGTGTACCTTCGTTACGGCAAGGATTTCGATTGGGCGCATGACCAACCTGAGATCAGGAGTTTACCACGTCGGGCCTGACTATCCAAATTTAGGTATGAGACTGGTTTGGATAGAAGTCCCTTGTGGTGGACCCCATAGCCTGCGATACTACGTATTATCATCCCGACTTCACACTCCAGTATGATTATTTCATTCGCATCGCATATTGCATTACATCATCGGCATCTGATATTTGACTCATTATGACTCCTTATCGCATAGTTGTTCTATATTGCGTATTCTGATATTGATTAACTTATAGACTTGTCCATACTTCCGCTTACTCTGTTATCGTATGATTTGTATCTTGTCAGTATTTCTGCTTACTCTGATAATTCCTGCTCTTGTTAGTATTTCTGCTTATTTAGACATTGTATGGTTTATGGATTACCAATTTTTTTGGTATTATATGATTATAGCATTGTATTGAATACTTGACACTTACCTTGTGCACACACTTACACCACCCTCTAAGCTTTTTATAAGCTTATGCACGATAGATGCGTGCAGGTGATGTTAGGTTGCAGCAGTGTTGAGCTTGGAGCGTACAGTGGTCTTCTAGAGCTTGAATTTTTATTGATGTATTTTCCATTCAGTATTGTATTCAAATGATTATATTAGTGGATATGTGATGATGATGTTGCCGTTGTGAATTGGGTAATCTTGTGGTTATGCTTATTACTAGTTAAATGTATATTTCAAATATATATATATATATATATATATATATATATATATATATATATATATATATATATATATATATAAAATCCTCCTTGTAGGATCTCAGGATCGGAATCTGGCATATGCATGCTAGGAGCCGAGAATGGGGTACTACGGAGGCTGTCGGCACCGGATTCGACGATTAGGATTCTTATGAATTCGATTTTCGGGTTTGGGACGTGACAGATGCTTCCCTTCCGGTTGGTCGTCCCTGTTGGGTTTAAACCCAACGGACCTAACCTTTTGTAAAGGGTGCTTATGCACCATTTCGGAGTCTATATAAAGACTTCCGATTTCAGTTTCAATATACGAAAATACTCTGTCTTATAAAACTCTCTCTGATACGGTTTTACCATTGTTACTGAGTTCATTGCTGAGTCAACTCAGCACTTTCGGATTCGGATTAAACTGCAAGTGGTTCGATGAGTGCACCGCTGGGACCGGGTCATAGTCGTTATATCCTAGAGGTCGATTACTCTGGAAACCTGTTGCACTTGTGACGCTGTCCAAGAGGAGCAAATTCAATTTCAAGCCGAGTGAATCAGTCACGCCTCGACTCAATTCAATAAGTTTTTCTTTTTCTAAATTTATTTTCTTTTTTTGGTTCTCAATTTTTATAGTCTATTTAATTCAACCTATTAACCAACAGAATGTGGCACATTTTCAATGGGTTTCGACTATCAAGCCCATTGAAAATGACCGTGGTGACCTCAAGGATGGAAAAAAAAATCTCACCCCGGTATAATTTCAATCAGCAAAACTAACACAGCTCTGTGACTACTGCCGTGCCGATGGCAAGGCCAATCATTGATGTGAACCGGCTGGTCCACCGCACCATTCGCGGCAAGTCGCATTACATACGCCAACATGTTTCTAACCATTCTCTCAACCTATTTATTTGCAGACCAACACATCAGATGGCTGAGATTTCTCAATTTGACAGATCTCATGGGCCCCATAATCAATTGGGTTGATCATGATATTTTGATCATCAAATCACAAGTGCAACCTGCAAGACAAAGAACAGATGCCCAAATTTCATACAATTTGTAGGCACCTTGTGCTAAAAAAACTGCATGGTCTACTATTTCACATCCACCGTCCATTTTTTGTTAAGCAAAAAATAGGCAGATCTAAGATTCAAGTAAGTCACACCACAATGCATTACTATTGGAATATTTCCACAGCCCGCATAAGTATCAGACTAGGCTTCCCCTAATAATTGGGAATCGTCATCTCATGGATGTGTTGGATGGCACATAAACATCACAGTGGGCCAAGAAGCTTTCAATGAAGGGCCACAGCCTCGGCATCCTTATGGTTAATGTTCCTACTTGAGTTTTGGATTTAAGGTGTTTGTTTGACCTTTGGGCTCACACAACAACATGAACAGGCACAACTGATGGATGGATGGGATGTCGCATGGATATCATGGTAGGCCCCACAAAGTTTTTTGTTACTCGAGTGCACCATATCGTGGGTGTATTAGTGGCCTGTCAATTGGCACCTGAACTCGTAGAGTACACAATGGACCCGACTTAATCTTAATGAATCCAAGTCCCATCCCTTAGACCATTGAGATAAGTCAGATTAGAGTCTTATCATGGATCCAGTTAAAAATTACAGATCAGTTAAAATACTGGGTCCCTAATAAGACTATAATCAGACTTATCATATATATATATATATATATATATATATATATATATATATATATATATATATATATGGAAAAGGTACAATGCACTCGAGCTCACCGCTCTGTCCCATGTGGTCGAGTTGAGTGGGCCCCACCGTGATGCCTTTCAAACATCTACCCCATCAGTCAGATGCGCCATTCTACCGTGGACCTAGACCTCAAAAATCAAGTCAATCCGTGACTTTTCCGGGCCACACCATATACAAAAGTGGAGAGGGGCCGTGCAACCATTAAAACATTAATAATCATTTTGGGGCCCACAAAAAGATGTGGTTTGAAAATCCAGCCCATCCATTATGTGTCTCCCACTTGTATGAGGGTTAAGACCAAGTTTCATCGGCATTCAAAACTCAGGTGGGCCCCACTAAGTGCTTTTATATGTTTTAACAGTGTCTTCACATGATTTTAGATGGTATGGCCCACCTGAGTTCTTTATATGGCTGATTTTTTGGATCTCCCATTATTTAAAGGGGAACCATCAAATGCAAGGTGTTGATGGTCGACATGCATCACGGTGGGGCCCACACAACTCGACTTCACGATAAGCTTAATTATTGTGAACTCGAGCGCATTGTACCTTTTCCCATATATATATATATATATATATATATATATATATATATATATATATATATAGTAAAATGCTCGGCTGCGAATGGTTCACTCGGAACTCGTGCAAATTTTTTGAGAATTCATCATGCGTTGTATGAGCTCCAAATTTGAACATTTCATGTGATGAAGTACGAATCCTCAGGGCCCAACTTCTACTTTAATCCAAAATTTGGTGGAAAAAGAAAACATTTTGCTCCCTTAATTTGCATTGCTTTTTGTTATAGAATACTAAAGTTTTAAATCAGGGTGAAAATTAGCCCTCGAGGGTTTCATTCTATGCCGCATCACATGGACCGTTCAGATTATATATATATATATATATATATATATATATATATATATATATATATATGAGAAATGCTCACCTTCTCACCACATACACACACCTGCTCACCACACACACGCATGTGTATACACAATGATTTTGGCACCACATACATGCAAGAGAGCTCATTTACATACCTTACATGTGTGTGTGCGTGTGGCGTGAGTGTGTGGGGGTGTGTAAAAAAAAAAAAAAGAAAAAAAAGGCTCATTTACACACCTTACATGTGTTAAAGTGGCACATATGTGATCGAAGGTCTCCTTCGTTCGCTGACCCAATCAGTTGTGGACCCGGTTTTCCCTGACACGGATACTACGGGACCCCGATCCGTTGACAGTGCCCCGCGATTCAACCTCGCGCGAATCGCTGTTGCATCTCTCTTTACCAGAGCTTCGTCGAGAGCGAAAGGCCACAGGCACGGGCGATCTGCAGCAACAAGAAGAAGAAGAAGAAGAAGAAGAAACTTCAATTCCCAAGCGATGCGAGGATTGTCGGTTTTCGGAAGAGGAAGAGTGCTGCTGCTGTCAGGGAAGCGTCTGGAACCTTCTCTCATCTTCTCCCATACCTTCTGTACGGACGGCGACAACTCCCGCCTCAAGGTCTTCGACCGACATCTCAAACGAAAACAAGTACTATCTCTCTCTCTCTCTCCCCTCCGTATATGTACGCGTATACAGATTTATACGTACATGTATTTTACAATGCTACTCTTGCTCGTCTGCAGCGGGACCGAGCCGCATGGCTGATGCCCTCCAAGGACACTTTCATCGATTCCGTTGCCGAAAACCTGTTAGATCGCTTGGAGGTATGATTTTTGTTATTTCGATCTGTTTGTAGCTTGATACATTCCAGGGAGAGTAGAAATTAGTTTCTTATTTGCCCGCCGTGAGTTGTAACGTGCAGATAATTAGCTTCAAAGAAAACACTGAAAAATAACCACTTCGAGGCGGTTGATCTCCTTGGAAAATACGAGACAGACTTTTTTTTTTTTCCTTCAAGGATCACAACACACAGACTTCCAACAACTTTTTAATTTTAATTTTTTAAAATATAATAATAATAAAATTTAAAGATTAAGGGGAAATTTTATTAAAGACCTACGGGCCAAAAGCACTGCAAGAAAAGAATACAAAGAGGAAAAAAGGAAAAAGAAAGAGGACCCGCACAGCACCATCTCAGCCATCAACGGTTGAGGCAAAAAGCGGATCATTTCAAAATAGACTAGAAAACTTGGTCGGCAACCACCTCAAGAGATCTCGAAGCATTCCAGAATAGCCTCTTGTTCCTTTCATACCATGAGGTGCACCACATGGCCAGCGCAACCACTAACCATCTCTCTCTCCCGTACATTCTGCTATATGCTCCATGCCAAGCCCAAAGGAGATCATGGACTGAGCCCGACATCGCCCATTGTGTTTCCGAATCGGTTAGCATAAGATCCCACACCCTATGGGTGAAAGGGCAAAAAATGAAGAGATGGTGAACCATTTCCTCATCACCGCAACACAAACAATACATGTTTGGGATAACCATTGCTCTCTTCTTAAGGTTGTCTATCGTTAACACCTTTTTCCTTCCCACCAACCACGTAAAGGCATCAACTTTTGATGGAATTCCATAATGCCAAAAGTGATAAGCATAGCCTTCCATAGATGGGGGATCCTGAGCAGAGCAAAGCAGCCTGTAGAAAGAGATAACCGAGAACTTGCCCGAGGGGTGCACCTTCCAAACCTAAGAATCTTCCTCAAAAGATGGGTGAATCGACTGCAACCTACCAAGAAGGCCAATAACCTCATCTGTCTTAACATCTTACAAGTTCCTTATACATATTGGGGTCCAACAAACCTGGTGTCCGACCCAGGAGTAGCAATCCATCACCTGAACACTCACCCCAAAACCACTATTGCTAAATTCAGGAAGTCTTGATGCAAAGGAGACTCCCTGCACTACACATCTGCCCAAAACTTGATTTTGGACCCGTCTCCCACTACAAAGAAGATACCACCATGAAAGAAATCCTCCCTGATGTTCATAACCACCTTCCAAACATGGGAAACTCTATACATTGAGGATAACTTAGTTTCCCACCCTCTTGAACTCCATACTTAGAAGCAATGATCCTACGCTAGAAACCATCTTGCTCCATACCAAACTGCGAAAGCCATTTGCCCAACAAAGCCAAATTCATAGAGTCAAGGACCCGAAGAGCAGCACATCCTTGGGATATTGGTTTGCAGATCTCCTCCCATTTAACCATATGAAACTTAGGACCCTTTGCATTCCCTTCCCACAAAAAATCCCTCCTTTGCTTGTCTAATCTTGTGCAGACTACTCGAGGGCACCTAAAAAGAGACAAAGTACAATGACATGTTCGCAAAGGCAGCTTTGATAATAGTTAGACGCCCACCTAGTGAATTGTTTTTTGCCTTTCCACTTGGATAATTTGTCTTCTTTCCTTTCAATCACCCCGTCCCACAAATGTTTAGCTAGCTTTCCAATGCACAAGGGAAGGCACGAGTACGTAGAAGGAAAAGAGCCAGCCCAACAACCTATTCTAATGGACTTTAACTGCAATCTCTCATTATCAGTTAAACAAGTTCAACCACTCTTATTCTTGCTCATCCCAATAGACTTCTTTGACCGGCTCTTCATTGTTAACAAACTTCTTTGACTAACTCTTCTTTATTGTTAACAAAATTCTTTGACTGACTCTTCATTATCACCTTAGCATCTAACATTCTAATAGTGCACGCATTACATACCCTCCCCTTCAGGTGGGTATGTAACATGTGCACTGTTAGGATGTTAGGTGCTGAGGTGTCCAATAAGAAAGAGTTAGTCAAAGAAGTATGTTAGGATGAGTAAGATCACGTGCATGTAGTAGCTTTTCCAACTTGCATATGCATCTTCACACCCTTGCCACTTTACAAGAACCTTTTTTTTTTGCTTTGTTTCCTCGTTGAATCATATGTCTAGCCGAAATTCGTTTGGGTTGGGGTTAAAGTACATTGTGGTCTGAAATGGGGGGCAACTGACTTTGAATCGGAATAATTTCCCCTACTTTCTTCTTTAAGCATGACACATGAAAAATAAGATGGATGCGCGACTTAGCTGGAAGATGAAGCTCCTAAGCAACTGGATCAATTTGTTCAATGACTTGATAAGGCCAAAAAATTTTTAGGGACATCTTTTGAGCTCTTCTCATCGCCATTGATTGTTAATGATATAGTTGTAGCCCTAGGTAGACCCAATCACCAACTGAAAATTTACATTTAGTTCGGCCATTCTCTTATTTTCTCTTGGATGCCTAACAAATGTTCCTTTAAGATTTTCATGATATGATCTATTCCTTTAAGTTCATCTTTCAAAACCTGAACTCACGTAGTGCCGGCTACATAAGTCATGAGGTGCGAAGGTAGAATGTTATAAACAATCTTGTAGGGGGTCATCTTGGTAGATGAATGTGTATTTGTATTATACCACCATTCAACTAAGTATACCCACTTAGCCCATTCCCTCAATTTGGAACCTGTAAAACATCTCAAGTAATTTTCTAAGCATCGGTTGATGATCTCATATTAGATATGGTAGACAGAGTTATATATATCTATATTATTTGTCATATGCATTGGCGTACATGCGTAGGGGGCGCCGTGCGTGCGCGTGCACGTGATGTCCCCATCATTAGGTGCTAAGGTGTCCAATAAAAAAGAGTTGGTCAAAGAAGTTTTTTACCAATAAAGAAGAGTTAGTCATAGAAGCTTGTTAGGATGAGTAAGAATAGAAGTGGTTGAACTCGTTTAACTGATAATGAGAGATTGTAGAGGAAGTCCATTAGAATGGGTTGTTGGAAGTTTGTGTGCGCATGTTCGTGATCCTTGAAGAAAAAACAGAAAAAAACCTGTCTTATATTTGTCTCTGGAGGTTAACCCCCTCCAACTGGTTTTCTTTTAGTGTTTTCTTTGAAGCAAATAATCTGCATGTGCGAAGGACAACTCATATGGATTTGCGGCGGTACTGAACACGGTTCGGTTGTAGTCATTTCGGGTTTCTTTCTCTCTGTTTGGTCTAGAATTTCTATGATGATTTAAATGCTGTTTCATTATAATGTACTATTGTTTCAGTTATCGTCTTAGTGTATGCTTGATGATCAATGAGGGACTCGATGAGTCAACTCAATTTGGTTTGGCTACTTGCACCGAGTCGATACTACGATTCTTTGAGTGATTGGCATTCTGGCAATCGACATGGAAAATTCTTGCCAACTTGTTGGCTTTACCGAATTGACTTTGGAAATTTAAAGATCAATTTCCAGTCAAAATAGGGTACAGTTCTTTTATTTATTATTATTTTTCCTTCACTGTAAGGCTTTGGGGCTTATTTAGATTTGCCCTAAGAATGGTCATCGGACTTAATGAGGCCCACCATATGCATATGTTTTTTCAGATATAGCACCCGTGTTCGACATCACACAAAATGTAGATGGGTGGGATACTCTAAATCTTCCACCGTACAGAATCACCCCTGAATGAGAATGTAATGGTAATGGGTCATATCCATTATCAATTTATCATCACCTCCTCATTCTGTGAGGCACCACATAGTTCTCCTCAATGTTTTATGTGTCATTATTGTCATACGTATTGCACCCCTAGGATGTGGAAACTTGTACCAATATTGTTGATAATATTGCAAATAATGGGAAACGCATCATAGTTTGAGGGAAATATTGGGGAAATGTTAGGAAAATGGTGGAATTTTTGAGTGAAACTTTGGGAGATGTTAAAAGACACATTATTACAAACTTAGGAATAAAACAAAAGCTTGATAGTATCCATTATATAGGATATGAAACCATTTGCTGTCGGCCACAAGTGATACCATTATATCAAAAATGGGTTTATATCATTTAAATATTGTACAATATAAGCAATAAAAGAAAAAGACACAAGTAAAAACTAACAAGAACAAAAAGTACAGTTTGGATTCATATGTATAAAAAGAAAAAAGAAAAAAAAAGAGAAGGAAATGTAATCTAGTTTCTCTCACCTTTGAGTTCCTGCCTGATTCCACCATCGAACAACGATTTCTCTACTTTAATCATGTTCTGATGTCAAATATTGATGCAGGACATGGAAAATTAAATACGATATGCAAGATCTTAGGCTTTAGATCATACTAATTCAAAACAATCCATATTAATTCCACATCCTACACAAAAGCTCAAACATTCAAGTAAGGGAGAATCCGCATGGGTCCAGGCCTACAAAGGTTAGGGATGGATCTATTAAAATTATAAACCAAACAATGCTTAAAAGATAAGCAGTAATCATCCACACATGCACAACAATCGGTCCCCAATCCAAGGGATTCACCAATTTCAATTCAAGGAACCCAAGGGTGAGAAAATGAGCAAATAAATTAAAGATAATGCAATATAGGGTTAAGATTTATAAAAAACTGGTATGAGAGGGTAAAATAAGAAGAAAACCTGAACCGGATGACAATTCTTGCGTGCGGACAACAATAATGGCCTAGACGCACATGCATGTGATCACGGCTGCACATGTGGGGCCCACTATTTAGAAAAAGGCCACCTTGGCCCTGGTCGGCCAGGGATGGATTCCAAAACCTCTAAATCTTAGCTCGATCCAATGCACGATTTGTGTGTGGTGCTCCGCCAAAGTTTCAGCTCTCCTGCAGGGCCAGAATCTGGAATTCTGCTGTATAGAGGAAAACTGCTGCAATAAAAAATGGATTTGAATCGTTGATGATTGTACAAGATGAGAAGTATGGATGGTAGAAGGTGGAGGCGAATCGGGATAGATGTGGCTTCGCACCACAGTAGCTAGCCCTTCAATGAAGGGAGGGCTTCGCACCCAATTGGATTTTCACAACTCAAGAACTCTGAGGAGTAGAAAAACGCAGAATTTTTATTAAGCTTCCATGAATCAAAAGAACTACAAGGGGTGCTTATTTATAAGAAAACTCTATACCCCAAAACTTACGCCATGTGCACAACCTATTACTTGGTGATGAAGTAAACCAAAATAAAAGCTAATCAAAGAAATCTAAAGTGTTCATGATATTCTAAATAACATAAATAATCAAAACCTAAAATATGAAATTAATCCGACTAGTGGGCCCCGATCATGAGATCCCATGATGGGCTTTACTTGATTATGGGGCCCATTCTAATGAACCAAAACTCCGTCTTCTAACTAGGAGGCCCTCCTTGGAAGTTGTCATCGACCCAGATCGACAGTGGGGCCCTCCCTCTCCTTCTGTACGTGTGTAGGGGGCGGCGTGCGTGCGCGTGTGCACGTGATGTCCCCATCAAACGCTCATAGGAAGAGATTTGTCCAAAAATTGAGGATTTCTAAATTCTTTTTCACACACACATTTCCGATTTTCACATTGTTTACACTATTATCGATGATACATGCGATAATATCGCATGTTTTGAGGATACAATGCATTTATACTAAAGGATTTCAATATTGTGAGATGTCAGCATCTATTGGCTAATATTATCGATAATATTGGCTATATTTTGTATATATTGGGATACCTTGAATGCTTTTTATCAACAACCACCAATAATGTTATTATTGGCACTACATAAAGCATCGGTTCTCCCTGCATTCTTAGTGTGACGAAATGTGCCCTTGGAAGCTTAGAGTAAATCAAATCAAGAATCAAACTTTTGTTGTTTATTTACATGATTTTTTTTCCCTTAAATTCTTTTCAGGATTGCAAAAGAACATTTCCTACAGCACTATGTTTGGGGGGTTCCTTAGCAGCTGTTAGGCGTTTGTTACGTGGGCGTGGTGAGAGTCCATTCTCAATTGACTTTTATTTTATTTTTTGATATTTTTTTAATCTTTCCCATTGTTCTATATTTTGTTGTCTACATTAATTTAACAGACCACGTTGGTCTGCTTTAAAAAAGACAATGGTGCTTTATCTTAATTTCTACTTGGACACACTTTTCTTTGTCTTTAACCTCTGAATATATGAATGGAAGGATTTTGCGAAATCCTACTGTGTCCGCTAAAACTCGATAATTTTTTGTGGCAGTCAAGCATGATCTATATCACTTATGCATGTATGAATTGTTTGTTCGCCTATCGATTAACTCAGGAACTGAGTCCACTGATTGTGATTCTCTGTCCTAAAACCTCCATAAAAGAGGCTTGGTGCTTCCTAACATCTGCATCTTGTGCCTTCGAGCGGGGGAGTTAGTGGATCACCTCTTCATTTATTGTTCCTTCTTCAAGGTTGTGTGGTCTGTCGTCCTTCGATCTTCGAGTATCTCACGGGTTATGCCTGCATCAATAGATGCTCTATTTCTCTACTAGCATGGCGTTTCATGTGGTTGCTTTTCCCCTCGGAGATGGAGACTTGCCCTCTTCGCCACGCCTTGGGCGCTGCGGTCGGAAAGAAACAATCATGTCTTTTGGAACCAAAGTAGTTCTTCGGATGGGGTGCTCAATCAGGTGTTTTTGTTGTTTATCTGCAGTGTTTTAAATATCGACAATATTGACCGATATATCCCACGATATATCTTGTATCCCACTTGTGCAATTTTTCAATAACGCATGTTAAATCAGCGTCAAATTGTTACAAATACATGTTTTTTCATGTTTTGCATGAAAAAACATGGATTGGGAGCTTCAATTTTGAGATTTGGAGGAGATGGGCTGAGTTGCGGAAAGTTGAAAAAATCAAAATTTCCCACTTGCTCGCAAATCGGTTGCAATCCTTGTGTCCAAACATAAAATCAAACATGTATGTAACCTAATATAGTGATTCTTCTTTTGCTTTTGAATGTATTGGTTGTGTTTCCAAACGTCTTCTTATATTTGTAAATTATATAAATACCTTGCTTGAAATCTATGGGCAACATCCTTCTCAATATCCACCCTCATGAATTATTTACCTAAGATATAGGAAGTGGTCATTTTGGTAAACTTCTTGGTTGGCAATCTTTACTAATTCCTTTTTCCCACTCCCATTGTTACTAAAATTGCACTCCAACATTCAGTCCCATAAAACATAGCTGGTCTTATTGCCATCCTATAAAATGTCCCTTTCAGTTGTAATGGTTGACGACAATCACATAACTCCAGAGGTGCATCTCTATTTCTTCTACCTTGCTTGAATTCTATGAGCAACATCCTTCGCAATCTCCACTCATGAATTATTTACGGAAGATATAGGAAGTGGTCATTTTGGTAAACTTCTTGGTTGGCAATCTTTACTAATTCTTTGTTCCCACTCCCATTGTTACTAAAATTGCACTCCATATGCTCTGTTTTAGTCTGACTAATTTTAAATCCTTTAGATTCCAAAGCACCTCTCTGTAAGTCTAGCTTTGTATTTACGCCCTCCTGCATCTTGTCAATCAAAACTTTGTCACTTAGAAACAACATACACCATGGTATCTCTTCTTGTATATGCCTCATCAACTCATCCATAACAAATGCGAAAAGGTATGGGTGTTAGTAGGATATAGATGCTGTAATTAGGGGATATAGATGCTGCTATAATTAGGGGATATAGATGCTGTAATTAAGAGATATTATGCTGTAATTAGGGGATATAGATGTTGCTCTAATTAGGAGATATTATGCTGTAATTAGGGGATACTGTAATTAATGGATATATTGTAATTAGGGAAAATGATTTCTATATAAGAAAAGGACCACTCTCGATTGAGGGTCATTGAGCAAATTTGACATGGTATCAGAGCCACTCTCTGCAACCTTGTCTTTGGTCCAATTTTCGTGGTTCTAGGCTCTGGTTTTCTGGTTTCTTGGGTGCGGGTTTTGGTTTGCAGTTTTTTTGGTGCATTTCGAGAGATTCTAGTTATGACTAACTAGTCCAACTCAGAAGTCTTTCAAATTCGGTTTACAGGGAAGAATTATGCTGCTTGGGAGTTCCAGTTTCAACTTTTTGTCATGGGAAAGGAGTTGTGGGGTCACGTTGATGGGAGTGATCCAGCACCTACCGATCCTACGACGTTGGTTCAATGGAAGGTAAAAGATGCTCGCGTGATGACTTGGATTCTTGGGTCTATTGATCCACTGCTTATACTCAATTTAAGGCCGCACAAGACGGCTAAATCGATGTGAGAGTACTTGAAAGAGGTCTATCATCACGATCATTCCGCTCGACGATTTCAGTTGGAAACTGATCTTGCTGCCTATTCCCAAGGTACACTCTGTTCAGGAATATTTCTGTGGTTTTCAGAATCTTTGGGCTGAGTTTTCCGACATTGTGTATGCTGACGTGTCAGCCGAGTCCTTCTCTGCTGTTCAACTAGTCCATGAAGTGAGCAAAAGCGATCAGTTTTTAATGAAACTAAGGCCAAAATTTGAGTCTATTCGCTCCAACCTGATGCATAGGGATCCTTCACCATCTCTTGACATGTGTTTTGGAGCACTTCTTCGAGAGGAACAATGTCTTCTTACTCAATCTTCACTTTCACAAGAGAATGTTGTCGCATACGCTGCTCAAGGCAAAGGGAGGGTTCGAGACATGCGTACAGTTCAGTGTTACAGTTGCAAAGATTATGGGCATATTGCTGCCCATTGTGCTAAAAAGTTCTGCAACTACTGTAAATAGAAGTGGCACATCATCAAAGAATGCCCAACACGCCCTCAAAACTGACCTGTGAATGCTGATCATGCTACTGCTACTGGCCGCAGCACTCAAAATCTTGCTCCAGTGTCATCTTCCACTGCTGCTACACTTGCCCTTACATAAAAAATGGTGCAACATATGATTGTATCGGCATTTTTTGCTTTAGGGCTGCAAGGTAAGGGTACTATACGTACTATACCCTCTCAATCTTGGCTTGTTGACTCCGTTGCATCCAATCACATGACCAGTTCTCCTAATATGCTTAGCAATGTTCGTAAATACACTGGTTCTTCTAATATTCAACTTGCTAATGGCCATCGTTTACCGATTACTGGAGTTGGTGATATCGCACCATCACTTACTAATATTTTTTTTATCACTTGGGCTTTCTACGAGTCTTATCTTGGTTGGACAATTAGTGGATGATAATTACAATGTTCAGTTTTCTCGTGATGGTTGTAATGTGCAGGATCCGGTGTCGCTGAGGACAATCGCGAAGGGGCCTAAAGTTGGGAGACTGTTTCCATTATACTTTTCCATTCCTAGTATCATTTCTTTGGCTTGTACTACTGTCTCCAATAATTGTGAAATATGACACAAACGTTTAGGCCATCCAAATAATGTTATTTTATCTCATTTGCTGAATTCTGGTTCGTTGGGAAAAAAAGATTCTTCTTTGGCTCATGCTTTGTCTTTTAATTGTTCTACGTGTAAAATTGGAAAAAGTAAGATTCTTTCCTTCCCTTCTTCCGGGAGCAGGGCAAAGAATTGCCTTGACCTTGTTCCTAGTGATGTATGGGGCATTACTCCTGTCATTTCTCATGCTCATTATCAATATTTTGTGACATTCATAAATGACCATAGTCGGCATACTTGGTTATATTTTCTGCGCTATAAGTCTGAAGTCTTTGTTGTTTTCAAATCGTTTCTAGCATATGTTGAGAATCAATTTACCACTAGCATTAAGACTTTACGATCTGATTCTGGTGGAGAATGTCTCATGAATTTCTTGAGTTTTTTCGTCACAAAGGAACTGTTTCTCACCGCTCATGTCCTTATATGCCTCAACAAAATGGCGTGGCTGAGCGCAAAAATCGACATTTGTTAGATGTTGTAAGGACCTTGTTGCTTGCATCTTCTGTTCCTCCTAAATTTTGGGTTGAAGCTTTAGCTACAACAAATATACTTGATTAATAGGTTGCCTTCTAAAGTGCTAAATTTCGACTCTCCATTCTATCGTCTGCATAAACAACACCCTAGCTTTCTTGACTTACACACTTTTGGCTGTGTCTGTTTTGTGCATCTACCTCCTCATCAACGTCACAAACTCTCTGCGCAATCTGTGAAATGTGTCTTTATGGGATATTACTTATCTTAAAAAGGATTTCTGTGCTATGATGCTTCTTCCAATAAATTTTATATATCTCGTAATGTCGTTTTCTTTACGCATCAATATTTCTTTCCTAGTTCTATTACATCATCTCCTGCGGTTTCTGTTCTTCCTCACTTTGATGATTTGATGTGCCCTCTTGAACGCTTCAAGCTTGGTTTTGTGTATGAATGCCGTCGACCAACTCTACCCCTTCCTGAGTCTGATCTGCCACCTGATCCTATTTTGCACCCTCCTCGACGATCTGGCCGTACTTCTCATCAACCGGATAGGTATGGTTTCCCCCATACCTCCTTCACAGCTACCTTATCAGCTGTGTTGATTCCTAATTCATACTCACAAGCTGATAAATATGAGTGTTGGTGAAAGGCTATGCAGGAAGAACTTCAAGCTCTTCAAGAAAATCAGACTTGGGACATGGTCCCTTGTCCTTCTCATGTCAAGCTAATTGGGTGTAAGTGGGTTTTTTCTATGAAACTTCGGCCTGATGGGTCTGTGGACCGTTATAAGGCTCGTTTGGTTGCACTTGGTAACCGTCAGGAGTATGGGGTTGACTATGAGGAGACCTTTGCTCCTATCCCTAAAATGACAACTGTGCGTATTATTATTGTCATTGCAGCCTCTCAGGGATGGTCCCTTTGCCAGATGGATGTGAAGAATGCATTTCTTCACGGTGATTTACAGGAAGATGTTTACATGACACCTCCTCCTGGCCTCTGCTTGTCGTTGACGTCAAATGTGTGAAAGTTGAAGCGCTCTCTGTATGGTTTGAAACAGGCTCCCTAGGCCTGGTTTGATAAGTTCCGGGCTACCTTATTTCGATTTTCTTTCATCCAAAGCCAGTATGATTCTTCGTATGACTTCTGTTGGTATCGTTCTTCTTCTGGTTTATGTTGATGACATTGTCATCACTGGGACTGATTCTGCCCTCATTGATCAACTCAACCAACATCTTCATGATTCATTCCATATGAAGGATCTTGGTCCTCTCCGGTATTTCTTCGGTTTGGAAGTTCAGTTCGATTCCTTTGGGGTTTTCCTGCATCAGCATAAATACACGGAGGATTTGATTTCCTTGTCTGTTTTGCAGGACTCCTCTTCCGTGGATACCCCTTTGGAAGTGAATGTCAAGTATCGACGTGAGGAAGGGGATCTCCTTTCTGATCCAATAGTGTTTCGATTGTTAGTTGGTAGTCTCAATTATTTCACTATTATACAACCTGACATCTCCTTTGCTGTCCAGCAAGTCAGTCAATTTATGCAGTCTCCTCACCTCCTTCATCTTGCCGCGGTCCGCTGAATTATTCGATATCTCCAGGGTTCTTCTCACCGTGGCTTGTTCTTCTCTACTGGTACCTCTCTTCGCCTTGTGGCTTTTAGTGATGTTGACTGGGCAGGATGACCTAATACTTGCCGGTCTGTCACCGGGTGGTGTATGTTTCTTGGTGATTCACTTATCTCTTGGAAGAGTAAGAAATAGGATCGTGTTTCCAAATCTTTGACCAAGTCCGAGTACCGTGCCATGTCGGCAGCCTGCTCGGAGATTATGTGGCTCCGTGGTTTACTTGCTGAAATAGGTTTTCCTCAGTCTACGCCCACTCCTCTTCATGCTGATAATATGAGTGCTATTCAGATCGCCACCAATCCTGTCTATCACGAGTGTACCAAACATATCGAGGTGGACTGCCATTCTATTCGGGAAGCCGTTGATACTCGGGTTATCTCTCTTTCACTTGTCTCAAGCGACCTTCAGATAGCGGACGTCTTCACCAAAACTATGACACGACTACGTCATCAGTTTCTTGTTGACAAATTGATGCTTCTTGATCGACCAACATCAATTTGAGGGGGGATGTTAGTAGGATATAAATGCTATAATTAGGAGATATAGATGCCGTAATTAGGAGATATAGATGCCGTAATTAGGAGATATTATGCTGTAATTAGGGGATATAGATGCTGCTGTAATTAGGAGATATTATGCTGTAATTAGGGGATACTGTAATTAAGGGATATATTGTAAATAGGGAAAATGATTTCTATATAAGAAAAGGGCCACTCGATTGAGGGTCATTGAGCAAATCTGACAATGGGCTCAATGTCTTGGTGCAATCCTATAATAATTGGGAACTCACTTGTCTCTCCACTCCTCACATTTGTTATTACTTCCTCGTATATATTCTTAATCATGTTAGTAGATCCTCTTGAAATTTTCTCTCCCAACACCCACCGGATTAACTCTCTAGGGACCTTATCGTAAGCCTTTTGTGAGCCAATAAAGAGCATATGGAGATCCTTACTCTTCTCCTTTTCCTCATGCATATCTTTAATCATGTTAGTATGTCCTCTTGAAACTCCTCTCCCAACACCCACTAGATCTACTCTCTAGGGACCCTATTGTAAACTTTATGTAAGTTAATGATGATCATGTGGAAACCCTTACTCCCCTCCTTAAATTTTTCCATCAATTGTCTAAGTAGGAAAATAGCTTCAATGGTAGACCTCCATGGCATGAAACCAAATTGATTTTTTGATACATTTGTCTCATACCTTGGGGCTTGTTTGTTAACGCAGAAATTCTTCACTTAATACGAAATGTGGAAAGCGCTCGATGTTTAGCAGTGTTTGTTAACACCGAATAAGGAAAGCTTTTCATTTTATGCCGACATTTTTAGATGAACCAGGTCTAACTTAATGGTGAATCTAGAAGGCGCTCCGCAATTTATTTTTTTAAAAATCCAATATTGCCTAGATTTTCTTGTTTATGTAATAAACAACGCAACTTTTAATGTGTAATACTTTTCTGGGCCCACCACGATTTTTGTGTTACATCCACATTGTCCATCAACTTTTTTATATCATTCTAAAGCATGATCCCAAAAAATACACACATCCAAAGTTCAAGTTGACCACACCACAGAAAGTAGTGGGAATGGAACGACTACCGTAAAACCTTCCCGAGGTCCATTGTGAGGTTATTTGCCATCTAACCTCTTCATAAGGTCACACAGACCTAGATGAAGGGAAAAGACAAAAAGCATTTTGATCAGAGCCTTCCATGGCCCCAAGAAGGTTTTAATGGTATGCACCTAATTTCCATTGTTCCTTGTAGTGTGGCCCACTTAAGCATTATATTTGCCTCATTTTTATCTTATTTTCTAAAATGATATGAAAAAAAATGGATGGAACGGTGTGGATAAAACATATATATCATGGCAGGCCCCACAAAGCCCTTGAATGTCCGTCTCTGGTCAATCCTGACTGGGTTGGTAGGCAATCTCGCCGGATTTGGGGACGCCCGATTCTCAGCGCCAACCTTTCAAATGTTCTTGCGCTGGAAACCTGTGGGGCCCACCGTGATGTTTATGATAAATCTAACCCATCCATCCGTTTTTTGAGCTCATTTTAGGACTTGATACCAAAAATGACCAGGATACAAGACTCAAGTGGGCCGCAAAGGAAAAGGTAGGTAGGAAAATTCCAACGTTGAAACATTAGTATGGCCACAAGTTTTGTATCAGCCCAAGTATTTTTTTTTTTCACTTCATCCCAACGTTCATGACCTTATAAATGATTCGGATGGCATATAAACATCAAGGTAGAGCCTAGGAAGGTTTCAATGGTAGACATTTCTTTCTCCAAATTTCCCTCTCATTTGGCCCACTTTGAGTTTTGGAACCACCTCATATTTGGTCATGTGTCCTAAAATGAGCTCGCAAAATGGATGGACGGGTGGATTTCTCACTAACATCATGGTGGGCCCCACCTAGCATATCAACAGGTTGGATGGCAAATAAACATTCCCGTGGAATCCGTGAAGTTTTAATGATAGGGATTCAATCGTGATTGTTTCATATGGGTAAATGTGTCAAATTAACATATTTCAAACATTTCAGACATTAGTTAACAAACTATTTATTCTAGATTCATTATTAGTTTTCTGACTTTAGATTCAGATTTCAGATTCAAACTTCAGATTTCGGATTTAACAAACATGCCTTTAGTCTTTGCTCAACTCTTTCCCAAAGTTTCATAGTATATCTTATAAGTTTAATCCCACAATTGTTAGCATAGCCTTATGTCTCTTTTATTCTTATAAATAGATACCGCAGTACTATTCCTCAATTTGTTGGGCATTTTCTTCAATCTAACAATCTTGTTGAACAACTTGTCAACCAAAATAACCCTGTATCTCCCATACACTTCCAAACCTCTATTGGTATACCATATGGTCCAAGGGCAATTCTTGTTTTCATCTTTCTCAAAGCCTTTTCCACTTCAAATATCCTAATCCTACAGAAGTATTTATGGATTCTAACGTTGTTTGAGTTCATTATTCCTTATATCTCTGTGCTCTTAGAGTGATTGCCATTTAACAAGTTTTGAAAATAGCTTTTCTACCTTTCATTGATCTCATTATCCATGACTAGGATCCTCTAGTCATTGCTCTTTATGCATCTAACATGATCTAGGTTCCTACTCTTTTATTTCATTTTTGCATATTTGAAGGCATCTTTCTTACCTTCCTTTGTCCCCAATCTATTGTAAAGATCATCACAAGCCTTAAGTTAGGTTTCAACTACTTTTTTAGCAATCTTTTTGGCATGTCTATATTGTTTAAGATTTGTATTGTTTCTAGTTTGTTGCTAGGCTTTAAAACATGCACGTTTCTCATTAATAGCTTTTTGTACGTTGTCATTCTACCACCAAGTTTCCTTATATGGTTGGCTTTTCCCTCTAGATGCTCCTAAAACATCTTTTGTCACTTTCTTAATGTACTAAGCCATCTCATTCTACATAAAATGTACTTCTTCCTCAACATTCCACTTTCCTTCTTCCATCAATTTATTTCTAAATAACCTTATTTTCTCTCATTTTAAATTCCATCACCTAGTTTTTGGACACCTATTAATTTCATTCCATTTCTTCCATTTCTTAATGTAATCATATGCATAATCATCAACCTATGTTGTCCAGTCAAACTCTTTCCAGGTGTTACCTTGCAATCCTTGCATATTTTGATTGTTTTGTCTTCCCAAGTAGAAAGAAATTTGTTTGGCTTATATGATCCCTTTTTTTTTTTTTTTTTAAATTTTAATTTTTTTATTTTTAAAGTCAACAAACTGAAATTCATTAAACTAAAAGGAAAAGGGATACAAAGAGAAGGAAAAAAAAGAAAAGAAAAAAGGAAACGAGAGAAAAGAGAGAAGCAAATCTGCTGAGATAGTAGAAAGCCCCTAGCAGCTTAAAAAACTAAGATTAAAATTATACAAATCCTTGATGTTTGTAGCCCATTCGATCACCATCTTTTTAACCATGGATCCCACTGCCTTAACAGAAGAAGAATTATCATTGAAACATCTTTCATTTCTTTCTTCCCAAACGGCCCACCAGATAGCTAGAATAGCCATGCACTAGATGATAGATTTGTCTTTCCCAAGCTTGAGACCATTCTAAGGAGACAGGAGATTTGCGGTTGAATCTGGAACACACCAACTAACCGAAAAACTCTGACAAAAATCTGCCCAGATTTGAGAAATGAAAGAACAATGGACCAGCAGGTGATTCACAGACTCTGCCTCGTGCATGCAACAGAGACAGATGTTAACAATCTGCATGCCTCTCTTAGACAGGTGGTCAATAGTAAGGATTCTATTGCGACCAGCTAGCCAGCCGAAACAAATGAACTTAGGAGGAACTGGGTACTTCCAGATGAACGGGGTAACGTCATGCGAAGGGGACAACGCAAGATAGATATAGGAGTAAAGAGATTTGATGGAAAAGGATCCTGATTTCTCTAACTTCCAAATGAGGCTTTCGGGCTGGCTGCTATGAGGCATTGTCTTAGATATGCAGACCTGACCTGAAGAGCCGTGAACTACCTGAATTCACTGTCATTGAGATTTCTGGAACATCTGATATCCCAAACAATTTGAGCAGGCGTGAGAGAGAAGAATCTGTTGATGAGGATATCTTTATCGGGAGAAAGCCGATAGATTTAAGTGGTTCTTCCCCTACCCATAGGTCTTCTCGGAACCAAATAGAAGAGCCATTGCCCAAAACATAGCTGCTATTCTCGATCGCTAGATTCTTAGCTGTAAGAATACCTTTCCAGATATGAGAGGCCTTATAGCACGAAGAATCTTTAGGCCACCATCCACCTTGGTAAGAGCCATACTTGCCTTTGATAATCAAGGCCCAGAGGGCCTCCTTTTCAGAGCCTAGTCTCCAAGACCATTTACCTAGCAGCACCATGTTCATGAATTTTAAAATTTTAACATTGGCACCACCTTGCTTGAACAATTTACAAACTTCCTTCCATTCTGGCAAATGAATTTTCCTCTGGTTTTCCTTACTGAACCACAGGAAATCTCTTCTAATTTTGTTAATGGACTTTAGAACTGGGCTTGGGCATCTGAACAACGACATGAAGTACAGGGGAAGATTAGAAAGGGCTGCTTTAATAGGAGTAAGGCGACTCCCATAGATAAGTATCGACATTTCCAAGTGGCCAGATACTTTTGGAACTTGTTAATGACCTTATCCCACATAGATTTCGGCGGGGGTCCCATAGAGGGGGAGACTGACAAAAGAAGTTGGAAACATGGTGTTTCCTAATGGTAACGGTGGCCGTAATGGCCACCACCGTTACCGTTATGATACGGGCCGTAACAGCCGTTATAGCCCCTGTATTGGCCGTTACGGCCATTTTTTATTTTTTGAAAAATGTACTTCTTGGACCGTTATGGGGCCGTTACGGTGCGTTTTTCTATAACAGCCGTTTCGACGCCGTAACGCTTAACGGTTATGACCGTTACCGTTACGTAACGGTTGTTACGTAACCGATTTGAAATACCATGGTTGGAAACGTATCTATATGGCATCCAAGCGTGGCTGCAAAAGACTGAAGAGTCTGAGAAGGAACATTAATTCCAAGCATCTTCGATTTACTCATATTAATCCTGAGGCCAGAGACCGCTTCAAAACATCCCAGGGCAGTGTGGAGATTCCCGATGCATTCTACTGAGGAGTCAGAGAAGATAAGGGTGTCGTCAGCGAACTGGATATGAGTTAGGGGATCAGACAACCTAGGCATCGCAATACCACGGAGGGATCCTTGATCTTGCTCTTTGATCAACAGTTTAGAAAGCGCCTCATTGACGATAAGAAAGAGAAGAGGGGACAGAGGATCCCCCTGCCGCAGCCCTCTCGAGCTTTTAAAAAAGCCTCTAGGGGATCCATTTAGAATAATGGAGACGTGAGCCGAACCGATGCAAGCAGCAATCCACCTTCTCCACTTGGCCCCAAAACCCATACGAGTAAGCATATAGAGAAGAAAATCCCAATCAACGTGATCATATGCCTTGGCCACATCCAACTTGCAAAAAATACCTTTTGACTTAGACCTGTGGCAGGAATGGAGGACTTCATTTGCGATAAGAGCTCTGTCCATGATCCGTCTTCCTTTGATGAAGGCATTCTGATTAGGCGAGATGAGATTCCCTATAACTTTCGATAGCCGAGAGGATAAAATTTTAGTGAGGATTTTGTAGGGGCTCCCTATCAGGCTTATAGGTCTGAATTCAGAGAAAGAGCTGGCCCCGACCACCTTTGGAATAAGGGAAATGAATGAAGCTCTGAGCCCTTCGATAATCTACCTCTACTGTGAAATTCCTGGACGAAGAGAAGGACGTCTTGACGAACAAACTCCCAAAAGGTCTGATAAAAGATGATCGGAAATCCATCTGGCCTTGGGGACTTGCCCCCTCCCAGAGCGTCAACTGCAGCCTTGACCTCATCTTCCGAGAACTGGGGATCCCGAAACTCAGCATCGGCTACCTCCAATTTGCTGAAGGAGATGTGCGCGGTCTGGTCCAGTTTTCATATGACAGAAGGTCTTTGAAATGGTTAATGGCGAGGACTTCGATCGCATTTTTGTCCTCAATTCTGTTTCCGTTATCGAATATGCTGAGAATGGCCTTAGATCGGGCATGCATATTGGCCATATTATGGAAGAATTTAGTATTTTGTCGCCCTCCACAATCCATCTGACTCTGGATTTGATCCTCTAGGAGGCTTCTTCTTCAAGAGCTTTGTTCGAAAGGGCCCGGATAATGCTAATGCGCCTGGAAAGAGAGTCGGACGATATCGGATTAGTTTCAGACTCCAAATCAATACACTGGAGTTCCGATAGAAGGGCTTCAACTTCAGCCTCTCTCCTCTGAACTTCCTACTGACGCCATTCCTTTAGTTTGATTTTGAGAAGTCTGAGTTTGCAAAGAAGCGAAGCTTATGCCCTGCAAAACCCTCCACCTGGAAGCTTGACCACCAGTTGATTATCTTTTGCCGGAGACCATCAGTCTGGAGCTAAGAAGAGTTGAAACTAAAAGGTTTTGGGCCCCAGTTGTCTTCCTCCACAGACAGAAAGATCGAGCAATGATTTGAAGTGGTTCTCGGCAAGGCAATTTGGAGAACAAAATGAAAAGCCTATATCCAATCAGGAGATACGAGGAATCTATCCAACCTGGATTGAAGAGGAGACCTTCGGCCATTGGTCTAGGTGTACCTAGCTCCTAATAACGGAAGGTCAATAAGCTGTTGATGCTGAATCCACGATGAGAAATGAAGCATTGCTGAGGAAGACCTTCTCCTTCTAGAGTGTTCTTACACAAAGCGGATGATGTTGAAGTCGCCAACTACACGGGACAGACTTGAAAAGGATTGTCTAGCCTGGGTTAATTTGTCTCAAAACTCAGACCTGACGGAATCAATATTAGGCCCATAAACGATAGAGATACGACACTGGAAATTTGAATACTTATCTTGAAGCTTGATCGACACCGAAAAAGAGCCGCTTGAGGAGGACAGGAGGTCCCACTTGGAAGATTTCCACACAACAAGAATCCCACCCGAGCTACCAACAACATCCAAGGAGAACCACTTGGCGTCATTCGCCCTCCACAAGGTAGCCTGCAGATTGTCCTTGAAGAGAGAGACCTTGGTCTCCTGGAGACACACAACATCTGGATTTTTCCTACTAATTGAGGCTTTAATCAAATTCCTTTTATGTTTGGAGCCCACCCCCCTGACATTCCATGAGATAATCTTCATTGATTAACTACACTTCCCCAACTGCCCTGTCTCCTAGATTTGGCTTTCGAAGCTGAAAGTTATTAAATGTCATCTCTCTTCTTAAAGTATGCGTTTGCTAGATTTAGATGGTATGCCATACTGAAATCAAGTATAGCTTGTCCCATCTTATTTTTTCTCCCAAAACCATATCCTCTATATACCCTCTCATATTCTGTACTTTCTTTTCCTACATGACCATTTAATTCTCCTCCTACAAATATCTTCTCTCTGTTTGAAATTTCTTGCATCAGTCCATCCATATCCTCCCAAACTTGTCTCTTCATTCTATTGTCTAACCCTACCCATGACGTATATGTGCTAATAATATTGCCTACCTCTTCTCATAACAGAAGTTCTATTAATAATATCCTGAAACCTATTCTTTTAACATCTACAACTTTATCCTTTAAATCTTTATCTATCATTATCCCTACCCCATTTCTATTATGCCCTTTGCTATGTACAAAGCTTATATCCATTTTGTTCCTTTTCCACTTGGTCCCCTGAACACAAGTTATGCCAAGTCTCCTTCGTTTCATCATATTTGTATCTACTAACTCCATACTTTTATTTGTCAATTTTCCTATATTCCATGTGGCAAGACAAATCTTAGTCTCCTGAACTAGCTTCTTTACATGCACGCATCCGGAATGGTGTGGGAATCCTTGCCTACTTCTCACAGCAATTGAGTGTTGTTGTGGCACATCACTTGCAACGCCCTAGCCAACCCTTGCCTATTTCTCACCGCACCCAGGTTCAATGGCAGCACATTGCTTATAGGGAATGCCCAATCATTGGTTTGGAATGTCTTATTGTTTGGATTCATGTTTGAAGTTTTGGCATAAATTTGACATTGGCTGCCAACTTGACACAACCCTCCTTTATCTAGACAGGGACCACCAATGAGAGCATAAAACTCTTGCAGTCGCAATGTAATAGACCATTACAATCAACGAGTTGATTACAATCAAGCACTATCTATGGTCTATTACAATCAATGAGTTGCATGACTCACCACATAAGTTACTAATATATTGTTGTGTAATGTACCAAACTAGAAATTCTTAAAAACTATAGCAAATTCAAATTCCAGCAATTAACCAACCAAACTAACTAAAGTTAAACATAGAAAAAGGGAAACATAAATATAAAACAATGAAAGGGAAGAGTGGGGGGGGGGGGGGGGGGGCTAATCTGGGAGTGCATACAAAAAATGCAACTTTTCCCACCACATTCGATAACCATTTGTTAGAAATCAGTAGAAGTGTGCATATTTTAAGAAAACAGCAGAAAAGAAGAACAATGAAATTGTAAAAAGGCATATCAAGAAAAGATAGAATTGCAAATGGATCACAATGTTGATCATTCTCAGATATAAAAATGATTGATGTAAAAAGGCATACACCAAACATACACCCACTTTCTGGTATTAGTAGTGCCTAAGAGGATATTTCACCTCCTATTTATTCATCCAATGATCTTTGAGTAACCATTAGTGTTTCACGGAAAAGATCAGTTTTTCATGAAGAGCTCCGACCTAGTGCTGATTTTTATGGGATGAATATGATTCATGTTTACATCTATCATAGATGCAGTTATTCTCCCTAATGGTTCTTACTTTCTGTACCTTCTTTTGCTTTTCTTTTCTTGCTTTGGTTATTCCTGCATCAAGAACCATATTTATGAAACCTTGAATCATATTTAGCAGGTGATGTGTTTGATAAAAAGCATTTATTCCATATTTTGTTATCAATTCACCTCATAGAAGACAGTTGCTTAATGTCTAGTCAAGCTTGGTGTCTAGGAAATGGGAATATGATGCATTACTCACTTTGCTCATAATCTCTTATTCAATCTTAATGTGTTGTAACTTTCAACTATTAAACAATGACGTCTTCTGACTCTTAGCATGGTATTAACCTATGTACTATCCATATTTTTGGTTCATGACACCATCTTGCTTCTAATCATACCAGTCTATTGAATACGACCAAATTCCGTCAGCCATACAAGTTGCAGCTGAATTTGCCTGTTCTCTGATGGCAGGTGCTATTCAAAAGCTCATTATGATGGATATGTCATATGACATGGTGAAATCATGTAAAGATGCTGAGGCAGATGTGTCTGATAACAATCCTGAAACGCATTTTGTGGTTGGTGATGAAGAATTCCTCCCTATAAAGGAAAGGTATGCTGGTTCCAGCATATGACTGGAGACCATGTTGTGAAGAAAATACATAGGATCTTTGCAAATTCCTTCATAAAATGGGTTGATTGAGGGGAGCATGTATTTTTATTCAGTAATGGATTTTATTTGTGAAGCTCTTTAGATTTGGTAATCAGTTGCTTGGGACTTCATTGGACAAATGATCTTCCTGGAGCTATGATACAAGTATGCATTTCTCTGCATTTGATTACAGATGCTTTTCATTTCTTTCCTTTTAGGTGCATTCGGGTGTCTACCTAGTTGCCAATGGGGCTGATATTTTGGGTGACTGCTGAACAGATAAGGAGTGGATGATTATCTGTTCCACTGTGACTTTGGGGTGGCAGGGAATTCAGGAACTGCATTGTGTGGAACCCATTTTCTTGTCTTCTCCTGACCCAAATTACTACATGTAATGTTGCAGGTCTGAACTGAAATCGTTTAGGTCTGATCCAAAATGTTTCAGATATTAATTTGGGTTGAAAAACATCCTGTCATCCTGACCTTTTGAGGACATCCGAATGAAGCCTTACAGACAGACAGACACACACACATGGTTTCCGTATTTTTCTGTCTATATGCTGACATGTTATGTGCACCCATGGCAGTGTAGATTGGCTCTGAAGCCTGATGGCCTATTTCTAGCAGCTATTCTTGGTGGAGAGACTCTAAAGTTGTTTATTTTTACTTAAACGAAAGTTTTATTTATTTTAATTTTAGTTGTTCCAGAGCCTGTATAACTTTGAAATTTTGCAATTCCTTACTGTCTTATTTGCCTCATAACTGGACTGGATGATTAGGGAGCTAAGGATAGCATGCACTATAGCACAAATGGAGCGCGAAGGAGGCATCAGTCCACGGATATCTCCTCTAGCACAAGTATGTACCTTCCTTGGATATCTCAATGGTGGGCATGACAGTCCAAGTTTCCAACTTCCAGCTTTACATGCTGGGGTATCATTATTGATCTGTAAAATTAATTCTTGGTACCATTATTGATTTGTAAAATTAATTTTTAGTAATTATTATTATTATTATTGATGCTTGCATATTCTGATGCATATATAGGCCATCATGTGCATATTTACAGACAATGTTTTTACGTAAATAAAGATACATCCAGGGACACATATATGCACTTGTTGTGTTTCCATGCAGTCTATGTTCTTATCCTGTGTTAGCATCAGCATAGGTTCAAATGGGTATTCTTTCTCATTCATGTGGGTATAGTATGCCTTTTATGTACCTTGTACAGTCTCACAATATTCTTGTTCTGTTCACTTATTACAACCAACTTATTAGTTGGTTATTGTGTGATAAGCATTTTAGCTAGCATATCACCTGTAATGCAAGAAGACCATACAGTGATACAATAGTTACTGGATTTAGGGGAGTTAAGTTAATATCTAGTTCTTGTTAGACTTTTTGGTTGTCTTATTCAGGTCAGGGATGCAGGCAACCTTCTGACGAGGGCAGGCTTCACCCTTCCAGGCGTTGACGTTGATGAGTATACGGTCCGATATGATAGCGGTGAGTATTTCTCTTTGTAGTTTTTTAATTTTCAGCTCCACCAAATGATTGCATGTTCTGACTATATTTGATTACAGGAAGCCATCCTTTTATGGCTCTTGAAGCTGTTGCTTGCATATGTAAACGTTGTTATGTTTGTAGACCTGCACCCTTGTATGTAACCCTCTGAACCAACTGTTAATGACTTGAAGCTACCTGCATTAGTACTTGAAGAAGGCTATTGGTATTTTTTTGTATTCTCCCAACACGTGCAAATGTGGCATGTGTGAGAGATCCCGGCTGTCCATCTGGGCTTCCATTATGTTTGTGCCTTGGTCTGGAATCGAGCTAGTCTAGTCATCAGGTGGACCATGCATGTACAAAAGGATTGGTTAAGAAGTCACCAATAGTCCACATCTGATGTACACATGGCCTTGTGATGACTGGACCAGCTTGACTTTTGGGTCACGAAGCATGTATGGTGGGGCCCTCTGATGAATGGCCTGGGTCTGCACAGTGGTGAGAGGACGATTTGGGATCCTACTCTCGTGAGTAGCCACAGCAGCACCAGCACACAATAGTTTCATATGGTGGCGTAACTAAATCAAGAGGAACGCTGATGTGCACTGTGCACTGCATGAAAGTTCTATGCAGTTCCCTCCTCAAGGTGCATGATATGGCAAACATAAGGTGATCGGAACTGTTGATCTGGTGGTCTACTGTGTGGATGGGTTATAGGCCAAAAATTGCAGTGACAACTCAGATGAAAATTGTGGTGGATACTTTTTCTGTTTTCTTCAATAAAACCTTTGATTTATCTTTTAAAAAAAAAGAAAAAGAAAAAGAAAAAAGTGGTGGATAAATTTAGGCCTGCCTACTCAGCAATTCTTTAATTTTTCTTTGGAATTATTCATCTATAGTGTTCATACAACTAAATTGCATTTCCATGTATCTTGATGTATTTTTGTATATTTTATAACTGTTTGAATAAGCATCATTATTTGTTGGTTTTTTTTTTTTTTTTTAAATTTTAAATTTTAAAAATTATTTTTATAATTATAATGTTAATTTTTTTTGCCATATTGGATTTGTCATAGGTGCATGCCTGACACCTCGTGTGTGTGTGTGTCTGACCAACAACATGTCTGTGTTTAACTTACAAGGGTCATCATGTAGTTACCTAACCTTGACATGAGGATGATGATCATTAGCCAAGTTCGATCAATGATTTTGGTCATCAAAATGCTTTTGTTACCACATTACTGCTTGGACATATTAAAATATATTTCAAAATTGTTATCTTAGAATTATTATTCAGCATATTATCAGTCTTACAGCTATATTATACAATATATTTCAAACTTATTACGTTAGAATTATTAATAGTTTATTACAAGTCTTATAGCTATATTATACAATAAAGCATAACCATCTGGGTAGAAGAGGGATGATGTCAGGTGGGCACCCAGTCGTTGCTGAACTTCTGCCAAGCAATGATGAAGCTGACTCCGATAGGTGGGACAAGCTAAGATGATGGTGCTGATGAAAGAGATGCTTATGATGATTATGGTTATCTTGATGATGATGAAGAAGAGGCATATTATTGCATTAGGATTTTGTTGACCTTCACCATGTTGGAGAAAAGTGTTAACCTTTACCTGATCTTATCAGTGAGTATGCTCATTGATCCAGGTTCATTGACCTTGGATAGGCCACTGCTGAAACCCAGATTGATCAGATGGTCTGAACCATGCAAAAAGTAGCCGACTATGTCCATTAACTGGATGATCAATACAATTGTATTGACCATCCAATTAATGGACATTGTCGGCTACTTTTTGCAAGGTTCCAACATCAGGTTTCAAGAGTGGCCTATCCAAAGGTGGCCGTTCTAATGGAAGGCCTAGATAAATGAGCACTAGAACAGCCTAGATAAGTGAGCACTGATAAGGGTCTGTGAAAGGATGGCGAATGTTAGTTAACAAAAACCACAAAATTACTGTATACAGTGTGTATATCTTCGCAAGCGGCATTTCTTGGATGAAAGCGATATTTGCAGTTGGTTGCAATCAACCTATGTAATAGTCTATTACATTGCGCTTGTAGGAGTTTTATGCTCTCATTGCCAGTCCCAAGCCCGGATAAAGGAGGAGAGTTGTGTCAGGTTGGCAGTCAGTGTCAAACTTGTGGCAGAACTTCCATCATGAATTGGAACAGTACGATGTAGCTGACCTCAATTAGTTGGGATAAGGCTTAGATGATGATGATGATGATCCACCAGGCTTGGCACATTAAACACCAATTGGGTGACATGTTATTGCACTTGTGTTTCATACTTTCATCACAAGCAGTAGCAACCTTGTTGTAATATAAACTTGAGAATTTCTCGCAACTTACTTTAGCTGCTGCAACAATCCTTATTGGTATCAAAAGTCACTGCTTGATCAGTTATCAGAAATTGCCCATTTCTTATCATTCATTTCCGCTTCAATGCAGCTTTGGAGCTGATTGAACATCTGCGGGCAATGGGCGAAACTAATGCTCTTTTTCAGAGAAACAACGTAAGGCTTCTTAGAATATATAAGTGTCCTCTTGCAATAGATATATACTCTTCCTCGAATTCTCTTTCGTTATTTTAACTTGTGGTTGTTCAAAATCAGATTTTAAAGAAGGACACGGCTTTGGCAACTGCCGCAGTGTACCAGTCAATGTTTGAAGCGGAGGACGGTACTGTGCCAGCAACATTTCAGGTGAAGACACAGCATATTAAAAATTTCATCCATCACTAATGCATCAGTTAATTTATGATTGACTTTGGGATTACAATAACAATAAATATGGTTAAACCCAGTGAATACTGGTTGATTAGTAAATCATTCAACGCAATCATTTTGGGTTTGTTAGGATGTATGATTTGTTTGAATTGCATTCACTGGTCTAATAATTGGAAATAGCCAAATTGTAATCTTCTTTTTAGCACTAACATTGAGGGTTGCATGTCTTCATTATGAATACAAGGAGACATCATTATATTTGTTTGTTATTTCCTTATGATAAAATGAAATATTCTCAGTTCAATTCACTAATGCATCGAAATGCAGCTTTTACCTTTCATCTTTGGAATTCAAATTCTCTCTGTCACACCACCCAATTTCCATTCTGTTGTCGAGTTTCTCCCAATGATTGGATCCCGTGTTTATTTTGATACCCAATCGAACCCCAATTTTCTCTTGATTTCAACAAATGATCATGCCTATAGATGACCTGGCCCAAAATCAGGTTGCTCTGTTGATCAGGCAGCCCACAGGAGTAAGATGGATGTGTACCTTTTGCACTTTCTTTTTATGTCTTCGTTCATGTATGACCAACATGATGAGTTGACCAACCTGATTGCTGGGCCAGGTCATTCTCCAAGATGTGGCCCACCTGATGCATGGACCAGGCTGGCATGTGTGGTCACATGTGAAGGTGCCTGTAGAGTAACTTATTCAGTAACGGTAATGGTAGCCGTCACAGCCACCGCCATTATCATTATGATACGGGCATAATGGTCTTTTTTATTATTAAAAAAAAAAAACTATTTCAGCCCTGTTATGGACCATTTTTTATGCAATGGCCAATACAGCCCCATTATGCATAGCGATTCCCACCGATTCCATTATGTAAGAGCCATAATGTTTCGAATACCTTGGAGTAAAGGGGGCTTAGCAAAGCTCTATTCAGGAATATCAACAAATGAGACAGCCCAATGCATAAGCTGCTAAGATTAAAATGTAATGGATATGGAGTATAATATGTATAATCATCTCTGTTTTGAAGTTGGTTATTGAGCGTTTGAAATTGACAATGTGCATGGGCAATGTAGGTAATCTACATGACCGGATGGAGAGAGCATTCATCACAACAAAAGGCAAAGAAGAGGGGTTCTGCCACCATATCATTTAAGGACATCGAGAAGCAATTTGGGAGCAACGGCTAGCCTTGTCTCCATCCTCTTTCGTGGGTTCTTCTCTTGCCAATGAGCATCCGTAATTCGGTATATGCAGAGGCAATCCACCTTATTTGTTTCCAATCTTTTAATTGATTATTTAAGAATGCCTTAAATCAGTTTCAAACCAGATAATTGACATAGGCTTTTGTAATCTATTATCTTGATGTATGTCTCCATTCCTTGCTTGTATGGTCTAGCTGTAGCTCATGAATTTAGCATTATGTTACAACCTTGAATTCATAGGTTCTATTTTGGTTTATCCATGAAAGAAAAAAGGAAAATGCATGCATGGATAGTTTTCATGGGTCATTGCAAATGCAACGTAGTGCAGTGCTTGAATGTAAGAGTTCACATTGCTCAATCGAATGGTGCTGTGTTGCAACTTTCAGCTCTTGGCTATGATTCCAGCTCAGCTGACACCAAAAAAAAAAAAAAAAAAAAAAAACAATATTGAAGCAAGGAGTGGTAGCCCCACACGCAAACTGTGCATTACATGTGCCAAGTGTGTGGGACGTCTGAGTGGTGCATAAAGGTTCCCTACCATGAAGATGACTGTACACAAAGATTAGGCTGGTCTATCTATCGGGTGGCCACAGTTTACACTGAATGTGATTTGGCAAGGTTTTTGAAACTGTCCATTCTTTTCATGTAGTTGTGGCCTACCTGATGAGTGGACCAGCCTGATTTTTGCATGTAGTCATCTTTGAGGTAGGGACCACCTAATGCATGGCTCATGTCTGTACAGTAGCCAGGTTGGCATGTTGCTGTGATGAAGATATGAGTAGCACTAGTTAACTTCTCAAGACCCTGTCCTTTAAATTTTTGGGTTTTTTATTTTTATTTTTATTTTTTTATATCAGCCAAATCAAATCATCTGATTTTTGCAAATGACATATTACGTAAAGAGAATTCACATTTTAACCTGTTATTTTCTATAGGTACTACTTTTTTCCACATTGGTAATATAGCAGTATAACCATGTGCTATCTTATCACCATCTGTTTAAAAGAGGGTGCATCAATCAAGAAGGGTGGGTGTAAGTATCAACTTTACAAGATTCAGTTGGACTTGGATGCCCCAAACCCACCGAGAAAGAACGAGTTCTAAAATGATTTTTCAAAGAAAATGAGCATAATCACAGCCAATGTTAAGGCTTGCCCCTTGAGACCCACCTACCTGATGATCCAGACTGCACTTCTACAATGTCCAACAATGCCTGGACGCATGGAAAATTCCACACTGATAGGATATACTCAACGTCCATGATAAAAAAAAGTTAGACAAGTGGTTTGGATCAACATGCAGTGGGACGGGAGATGCAAGCAGCTTATGTGAGCCTTCTTGGCACTTTTTTAACATTCCCAAGTAAAATGAAGTACAACCATGATTTGTCTCAAGAGACCTTTGATTTGTCTCTTAAAAAGGATTTTTATTGCTAAAAATGATCACTTCTTCAAATATGAATAAATTTCCTTTAACATACACTAAAGAATCTCTCTCTCTCTCTCTCTCTCTCTCTCTGAAAGTTTACATTCCTAAAGCAAAGACTCTTACAAGTTGATTACAAAACAAGTCACATTAACAACTAATCTAATCCTGAATTAGAATGATTAGCATATGCAAAAGAAGTGCTGCAATCATATAAACTATGAGAAGAACTTGAATGTCTTTGCGTCAAGAATGATTTTCCGTAGTCCTCCAATAGGCGCTAAGATCATTAGTAGCATCCCACTGATGATTGCGAACTGAAAAAAAAAAACCCACATAGGACAAGACAAGATCATTATATTATTTACATGAGTTATAGAATTTCCAGATTCGAGGTTCTTCAGTTCCACATACCCATGACAATGTCCAATGGAAGCTGAATGGCTTCGGCTTGCGGAGGACGAGCCATATGATGCAAGGGAGCTACATAAAAAACAGGGATTGGGAAGTTATGGAGAGAGAAGATTGCGATAAGATTGGATTGGTTTAGTGGCAGAAACTCACAAAATATGAATTGGGTGCAAACACTAGCCCTCCGAAGAACCCAAGTAGTCCGCTGAAGAAGGGGATGCACACTGCAATGAATGCTGTGAAAGCTGCAATGAAATGCAAAAGAAATTAGAGAGGAGCAATGTTTAGAGGAGATATTTAAGTTAATGTGTTGTTAGATGCTGACCAACATATAAACTACGCCCAACAAGGCGGATAGGAAGTCCTGGAGTGAATTTTAGTTTCTTCACAAGCAAGGTTTCGATCATGTCAAAGAGGGGCATGGCAAAGACCTGAATCACATTTCATTGGGAACTTATGATAGTCATTAGACAATTTTCACATGTGGGTCACCACCACATTCAATCAGTTCTAAGCATTTAATCAAGACAAGATGGTTTTTGGATGATTGGTTAAACTAAAGATTCGGTCTATGTGAACACAAGTGATCGTTGTACCTGGTAACTCCCTACAACATGTAAAAACACCATGAAATTAGCCATTGCAATGAGCCAAGGAGGTCTCTCTAATGAAAGGAGGATATCGTCTTCTACAAAATTTCCGAATGCCCAATAGCCAGACACAGCAACTGAGAAATAACAAACAGCAACAATGGCATATGCAACCAAAACGCCTCGCCACATCGGTATCTTGGATGGATTCTCTTCGGAGGTGGGCATCGTTGCTTGAATTTCTAAGACAACGCTGTGTCCCGCATAAGCAAATGCAACTGTTCCCAACGCACTGAATACATTGAATGTAATGTTCGCCGAAGTTGATGATCGAACCCCATAATGACTGCCTGGATGTCTACCCTTCAGAATCGAAGTGATGAAAGCTATTGCAGAGTAACTGAGAAAACAGAGAGGGATATCAATGAGGAGAGAATGGAAAATCATTTCTTAAAAATTGAATAATCTATTAAAGAGAGATGATCTGATCTTCAGAGTACAGGCCAAACACTACTGTATATGCTATTCACTACCAATTGATCACATTAGCCAATGGTGATGAGTCTGTCATGCACATTATCTTAAGGCATTCATTCACTCAGGTGGGCCACCCTCTCATCACCACTGTCCAAGTAAATCATACACAAAATGTCTGGTAAATGCCCCATAAATGTATCATTTTACTAAACATATATGTTGTTACCTAAAAGACATCACTGCGGCGAGCAACGAAACGGATTTTAGAGAATTGAAATTTGGAGATTGAGAAAGTATCAGTTGCACAAATGCAAAGATGAGGATGAAATATGTCTTCCTAATCGAGCCAACTTTCGGGGATACTATCTCAAAGAACTTCTTCAATGATATTGCGCCGGTGACCATATACACTATGTTTGAAGCTGCTTGAACTATCACTTGTTGTGGCATAACAATCCAAAATCCTAACCTCCGACCAAAAGCATGCTGACCCAATTCATGGTAGCGATCTAATCGCTTCCCGGGTATATCCTCATGCAGTTCTACCATTTGCCACAAAGTATACAATGTGACTGTCCATGAAATAGATAATGCAATGATGCCAGGAACCCTGAAAAATGGAAAAAAAAAATAGAAGAAGAAGAGAAGATAGAATTCTAATATGAAACTTTACCCCCCCAAAAAACAAATTATAAATTAAACAATGCTGATTTTCATTGAAAGATGATTAGAGAAGACGGTACCATCCGAGTTGCGACATTGCAAATGGTAGGCCAAGGACTCCGGCGCCCACCATTGCAGTTACATTGTGGAAGGCTGAATAATACCATTTTGCCTCACGAGAAGCTGTGATAGGTAACCATTTCTCCAAGTCCGTCTCATTTACATGCTTGGGTAAGTAACTACTTGAGCTTTCCTTGTTTCCCGTATCCCTCTCTAGGCAATTTAACTGTATTTTCCTTGTAGTATTAGCACCATGAATTACATCTTTTACTAACTAATCAAGCAATCTAAACAAGGCATGCAGGTATTACACCATACACTAATAAGCATTGGGATTGGCAAGTAATCAAGCGTGAAGCAATTATAGAGAATAACAAATTACATATTCTCAAGAATGTTCCATCTATGGTTGTTAATTAGCTAAGCATGTATAGATTGAGGCTTGTCCAAGACCCAATTCACCGTTTTAGTTGTCGTCGTCATCTAGCCTTGTCTCAGCCATTTTAGGTCATCTTATTTTCATGATTGCTTGGTAAAAGTTTAACGACTGGCTGTAGACAATACATCATCCTCAGTTCTTAAAACTTCACATAAACACTCACATAAGAAAATTGAGTTAGAGATGACAATGATGAGGATGATGAAGAAATGAAGATAATGATTAAAAACTTTATGAAATTCTTTAAAAAGAATAAAGGAAAAGATGATGACAAAATGGAAAAATCTCTTAAAACTAGACGTATAGGTAAACCCTTTAAGAAGTCGAGAGAAATCTAATGTCACAACTATGAAGATTATGAACATATTGCTTCAGAACGCACTACTAAAGTAAAATCCAAAGGCAATGCTATGATGACAATATAGGATAATATAAAAGAGTCCGAATTCGATTCATGAGACTTCTTTATTGATGAAGACATTGGACACTTATGTGTTTTAATGGCCTCCACCACTGCTTCTCTCTCTAGAGACTTGGGAGACCGTAATACATTGAAAGGGGATAGATGACCTTAAAAGGTCTATGTGGACTCAATAGGTAAACATGAGGAATTGAGCAAAATGATAGATTTTTTTTTTGTGCAAATGAAGCATAAGTGTTTCCCCTTTAAATATCTCTCTTCTAAACTTCATACCAAAGAGATTTAAGTTACATTCCTTGTAATTAATCACTTGGAATGAGCATTTCAAGCTCCATTTGAAGATGAGCTTGATCTCCTCAATGTTTTAGAGATTAGATACTAAACCTAATTTTTGTCTAAATTCTACAGAACATACATCTAGGTGAATTCCTATTAGAAATCAACTAAAATCTTTAATTGTAAGAGATTCATCTCAACTTCCACTATCTTGGTCATTTTATTAGAGCATTATATACAAAGTGGTTGATCATAAGAGCGAAGGCATCTGCATAAACGATTGTGGGAGTAATTGAGAAGCTGATTGAAGCATGCGAGAACATTGATTAAGCATATCAAGCAAGGCGCTACAACATGGTTCAATTTGACAAGTAATTTATCAATTGTAGAGTCCATACACTTATTCCTTATGTGTGATTGTTTGTAGAGTTTATCATCCAAACTCGAATAAGTTTTTGTGTAGGACCTAAGCTCTTGTATATGGCTGAATTCATCGAACACATGTGTATATGTGTTAGTCTCCATAGGGGAGCCTCTAGTGAGAGTGTACATAAGGCCTTCGATTGGACCACTAGTTGTTATTGGTTAGATAATAAAAAATCAATTAAGTCTCCGTGGGAGCCACCGACACGGGTGAAAATGCGTTCCTCCGATACAAGAGTGTACGTGTAGGTTACTTATTGGCTTAGGAGAAATCAATATAAATGTTAGATGTGAACTTGATTTAAAACATTCGATAATGAAATATCGGTACTCTCGATGAAAGTTCGTCTACCAGAAGTGGAGTAGGCAAGTAGCCAAACCATTATATTTGCTTGTATTTAATATTGTCTTTTAAACACATTTTTATTAATGCTTTTGAGTTTGATTGATTGACTTATATAAATGCTAGGCATCTAACTAACCTCACACACAAATAAAATCAATATCTCTCTTATAGACTAGTTGCTTGCATTGTTGCATCTTTTGTATTCTACGTAATTGAACCTATTAGCCTTGAAAGCTTAAGTGCTATTTATCTTATTAGTTTAAATTGATAAATTATTTTAATTAAGTAAAATTTTTTAAGTAACTTTATTTACCCCTCTCTACGTCTTAGTCATAATTTTAAACTTCATTAAACTTTCGTATACTGTAGTGGACAATCTACGTAAATTCAATTTTATAAGAAACAAACTAATATTGGCTGCCTTAAAATTCTAATTGAAAGATTCTAAACTTTCAATTAGTGATCTATAAAACAACAATTAAGAAATTGTTGCATTCAAGAGAAAAGACTTTAATGACCAAACTATTTAAATACTCATTTAAAAATTCTAATTAATCTCGATATCTCAACTTTATCCCAATTAATTACGATCTGCTACCTAAATCTTGTTCAGTCTATTTCCCTTTTCCTAAAACTTCAGAATCAATTGAGTAGGGAGAAAAAAAGAAAAAAACACTTCAGTAGTAATACAAATGCTACGAAGACTGCACGGTCCGGCTAAAATTGAAATTAGATTTAATCTTGAATACGTGGGATCTGCCTGAAAGGGCCCTTAATCAAGAAGAGAGCATCCATGGTGGGGAGACATTGAGGTGAACCGCCGGTGTGGAACATGTAAGTAAGATCATGGCAATATATCAGGTGGGTCACACTTTACATTGATTTCTGGGCCATTGGTGATTTTACTTCCAATCGCACTTTCTTCGTAATAATGTAGC
This sequence comes from Magnolia kwangsiensis, assembly GCA_037074715.1. NCBI lineage: Eukaryota > Viridiplantae > Streptophyta > Magnoliopsida > Magnoliales > Magnoliaceae > Magnolia > Magnolia kwangsiensis. The sequence goes on along the minus strand of CM073575.1, from coordinate 30,554,108 downwards.
CGATACAATGATTGGATTGGCCAGATCTTTGGCCCATGGAATGTCTACGGCCAGATTTACTTAATGATTGACCAATCCAGGAGATTTTTAGGGCATTGTACGTCCATGGCAGGACACATAATTCTATCGGATCGGATCAATCCAATGTAGATCTACTTGTACGATATACAGAGGAGTCTATGCCTATCCTTGAGTGAAAATAATGAAATTCTTCTCCCTAATTATAAGTAATTATAAAGTCATATCTAATGAAATAAATACTGCCATTGTTTTATTAGAAGTTTTTATTGATATTTAGGAAAAAATCTCACTAACAAGTGCAATAAACAGATCAAAATTAAAAAAAAGAAACAACATTAAAAAAATGACATTTTCTTTTTAAATGAATTGAAATCTCATAATTAGTATTGAGAGAAAAAGCTTCCACAATATCTTTGCAGACACTTTTTTAATTAAAAAAAATCCGAAAAACCCAATTTAACCAACACAAGTGATGGGTTTGATTGAAATAAGATGGTAAAAAAAAACATTTTAAGTTGGGATTTGATATTGTTCATCAATATTTTCATATTAAAACTATTCTAATTATCTTGCACTTAGAAAAAAAATTTCCTTTTAACGTAAGATTGCAAATGGAAAACACACTTTATAAATCACATTAATATCATCATCATCATCATAGCCTTGATAATTGGATGTATACGTCACATTTTTTCTTCTCTTTTATTCAAGTTTGGGACTAATTGGTTAAAATACAAACAATGTATGTAAATTATAAATTCATAGTCATAAACAACTTTGTAGTATTACTATAAAATTTAAGATTATTTTACATACATTTAATATTAAATAAATAAACTTTCAATAAATTCACCAAAAATACAACAATTAGTTTATACTAAATAAAAGGAAAATAGAATGTATAAATTATTTTTACCACAAATTTTCTAATAGAAAAAGTAAAATTTCATATCATAATCAGAAGAAGAAAAGTTGAGAAATTGATTTTAATCATAAAAAAGTTGTTGAATCGTACCTCAGACATTCTTGCCTTCTCTCTTCTTCTTCTTCTTCTTTTTTTCTTTTTCTTTTTCTTTTTTTCTTTTTTCTTTTTTCTTTTTTCTTTTGTCACTCCTTTTATTTATTTATTTTGAAATATGTTTGTGTATATATAATAAAGAGTGAATTAGAGTGGATAAGTAGGAATTTGTCTTTCTTTATATACTTTTCGTACATGAAAACTATTTTGAGAAAGTTACGTAAATCCACATCATAATACCTAAAAGCCGATAAGATAAAATCTTATTTGTGTGCACTTGTGCATCTATCAAAGCATGCTTGATGGGGCCCACACAAGCGATGATCCAATGATGGAGATTTTTGTTCAGTTGGGTCTATCTCAGATGGGGCATGATCAAAAGGCCACGCTGAATTGAGGTTTCTGGACGTAGTTTCTAACCTATGAATGTGGACCGTTGGTTTCTTTTGTTTCCAACCGTCCATTTAAATGCGGTAAATGTGATGGCTAGCAATGATATTTCTGCCCTTATTTTGGTTAATTTCTCATCAAGGATAGGTTGCAGAAAATGGAGGGTTCAGATTATTCAGATGCGCACGCATGTGGGCCCCAACGAGCCACGCATGGTGCGTGGTAGTACCTTGCGACTTACACGGGAACTAGGTAAGAAAAAACACAATAACTGAATTTTGCTGGGCCGTCTAGAGGAGCGGTAGAACAGGATCTGACGATTTCTGTCAGATGTGAATCTAATTAGAAATTCTATCAGCATACAAAAGTGAATAAATCCGGACCGTTCATCTAGTGGGTAGTACATGGTAGACCAGAACCCAGAAATGCACTCATGGATGGGTCCCTTCTCAGGTCGCCACACTTGTATGAACAAAGATGGCCGGTTAGAGAAGGATGTTAGTGGTCCAAATCAATGTACGTGTATTCTCAAAGGATGTGTGGTTTATGAAGGAGCCGATCTGCTTGATGAATGACAGGGATTTTCTTGAGCTAAAATCTGGATGGTAATGAACGTTCGAGATTTCTCACATGCGCTGCATGCACGTGTGTTGCTTGCCTGCTGATCAATGTGGGCCTGAAAATGGTTTTTCTCGAACAGGAATTGTGGCACTTGTGATGGGGAGGATTTCCCATATCCAGCATCTCAACCGTGCAGGTGGCGACATCTTGAGCAATCTAACCGTTGATCTGATGGGCCACCACATGTACGGATCGTGTGGCAAAAAAAATAGTGGCACCCATCAGATCAACTTACCCCATTGATGAATTTTTCTTTATCGTGTAAGGTACAAAATCATGGATAAAATGATCTGATGACCGTGTGAATTTGCAACTACTGTGCCGTCTCGTGGTGTTCGACTATATTAAAGGTTGCCATTGCCTAAAAAGTAGTAATATGAACCGTGAAGATACTGGTGAAAGGCAACCGAGAGCTTAAACAAGAAAAGGTATATGTAAGTAAAGAAACGCTCGTACTTAATTACGTGTGCACATTGCTATCTATCAACCTCCGGAAAATGTGCATGGTTTGGATGAAGGTACTTTTACGTTAGTTTGGAAATGGGTACTTTATTACTATAGACCTGATCTGCCTTTCATATATATATTTTTTGACCTGATAAAACCTGCCTCATTAATATAGGCCTTTTTCTGTGCGGATGAACTAATATAGATGAAAATACTTTTACTTATTTCACTGTTTTACTCTAAAATTAGAAGTAATTTTGCCTAAAATTCTCTCTCCCTAACTTAGAGATCTACTCTCGTGAGCTTTATCAAAAAATTAGAGGTATTTTTATCTAAAATTCTCTCTCCGTAACTTAAAAACCTACTCTAGAGTGACATAAGGTTTTGGCCATCCAAAATACAAGACGCATGAAAAGGAGGCATCTACTGTGCTAATTTTTTGGAAAACAGAGTTTCCTTGTCCAACACCTCCGTTAGAGAGAGAGAGTTTGTCTTAAAAGCCTTTCGAAGTAACTGCCCTCAAAACTTAGGTGGAACCCACCTTGATGTTTGTGAGAAATCTATTCTGATCATCCTTTTTTTGAGCTCATTTTAGGATTTAAGACAAAAATGAGCAGAATATCCTACTCATTTGGGCCACAGGAGTAAGATGCTCATTTTAGGAGTATTGACAAAAATGAGCAGAATATCCTACTCATTTGGGCCACGCTAAAGGAAATAGTGGGTAGGGAAATTCCTACCGTTGAAACCTCCCTGGGGCGTGGATTGGATATGAGGGCTACTGCGATGTATGGATTTTATCCACACCGTCCATTCATTTCTTCATGTCATTTTAGGCTGATATCACAAAAATGATATAGATCCATGGCTTAAGTGTACTCATAAATGGGAGTTAAAGTTTCGCCGTTGAAAACTTTTTGAGAATAATAAAAGTTTTGGATCAAGCTCATATTTGTGTTTTAGCTTCATCCTAATCTCTATACCCTTATGAAGAGGTTGGATGGAAAATAAACATCACGGTGGGCCCTAGGTAGGTTTCAACAGTAAGTGTCGTGTGGCCCACTTGAACCTTGGTCTGCCTATTTTTGTAATCGCATCCTAAATTGGCATGGCAAAATACACGGACGGTATTGATAAAATCCATACGTCACAGTGACCCTCGGAGACCTGGCATATCGAAGTGAAGTAGACGCGGGTTTCCTGCCAAAACCTCTAACAGCGAGTTACTGCGCTGTGATGCTAGGTGGGTCCCACCGTAAAGTTTGTGAGAAATCTACTCCGTCTATCTAATTTTCCAGATCATTTTAGAACAAGAGACCAAAACTCAACTTGAGCCAACATTCAAGGTGGCCATACGAAAGTTAACAGTTTGGATTCAGTGACCACCGTTGAAATATTTTCATGGCCACAAAATTTTAATACGAGGCTAAATTTTTTGTTTTTTCACCTCATCCTAGTAGAAATGGCCTTATAAACGGTTTAGATGGAATATAAACATCAAGTGGAGCCCAAGAAGGTTTTAACGGTAAGAAACTCTTTCACTAGTTTTCTCCTTGGAACGGCGTCATCGATTTATAGATCCATTTGATTTTTAGTCTCATGTCCTAAAATGATCGAAAAAAAGTGTATAGACGGAGTGGATGTCTTAAAAAAATAATGGTGTGCCTCACATAGCACCAAAGTCTGAAATGGGCATCCAAAAAGGAGGGAGCGTTTAGGTGTTACACGGTAACACGTCGGAAGCACATCACCAAAGTTCTGTAGACATCACTGTGATGTATGTGTTATATCCGTACCGTCCATCCATCTAGAGAGATCATTTTAAGGCATGATACAAAGACTGAGGCAGATCCAAAACTTAAGTGGACCCGCTACAGAAGACATAATAAATTCATCTGGGATTTCAAATCTAATTCCAAAGCCTTAGAGCCTACCCTGTTAAAAAAACAAAAAAAGAAAAAAAGAAAAAAAGGAAAAAGAAAAAGAAAAAGAAAATGGAAAGGCAGTGACGTGCGAAACTCGACCATATGTTCTCCTTCACCTTCCTTCTTTGTCGCACCAGCAACCGCACCCGAATCGGGCTTTGACTGTCCATTAGGATGGGATCCACGTCTCGATCTGAACCATCCATCAGTTTTGCATTCTTGTCAACCTCAACCATTGAAAACTTTTGCCTAAGAACTCCCTAATCAACCGATCAACCTTGACCAGCTGACCATAGTGAACAGCCTTGATTTCTCTTTGAATCATCTCTGTGGGTCCCACCATATTTTCTAAAAAAAAACAAAACAAAACAAAAGTGACCAATGCAACCTCCCAATTTTCTCTCTCCCCTCCTCCGTGATACAATTGCACACCGTAACGCATCTATGGCCATCAACCCACCGTCCAAATGGGATTGGCCCACCAATTTGAACTGTGCGTCTATTAAGAAGATACCCACCGTAGCTCCAGCATCAGATTTCAACTGAAATATACCAAAGATAACTCCGACTCTTCTCCACAATCGATGAGAGACGTGCGACATTATCAACAAGCTCCCAACCACAATATCTAATAATCAAGTTCATTGAAGCTTCAAAAGCCACCTTCCTTAAGTCCCGTGGGACGAGCCATCTGAAACAAATGGCATGTTGAGATCAATCTTGTACAAGAATCCACCATTGAAGACCGTGGCATCTCATTCGTTAAGTAGCCACTAGCGTATGATCACCAAATCTGAGCCAAGATCAACTCCAACGTGTAGATCAGTCTGAGATCCGAATGAAACCGCTACGCTCAAACGATTACATTGCAGCTAGCTTTCCTTATGCCACAAAACTCCAGAGCCACGTTTTCTAAAGACATATGTGTACGTTCATTAAGACTTCAGATAACCTCTATCATGAGAAAGAGATCAAAGATATAAATAAAAAAGAAAATAGAACTTCAGATAGCCTCTATCATGAGAAAGAGATCGAAGATATAAATAAGCTCTTCAGATAGCCTCCTTTCACGTGCATCCTAACTCTCTTCCATGACACTTGAGGGGGATGCTTGTTCTAGACAGGATCGGGCTGGGGACCCTCAGATCTTCTCCTCGTTAATCTGTGGGGTGTTTCCTGGTCCTGTCTCGTTTTTTTGTTCTTCTTGTTGATATGTAGGGATATGATAGGAGGGGTCCAGTCTTTTTGCGGGCTCCCTCCCGAAGTTGGTTCTCTATAAATTTGTTGTTTGCACGTTAATGAAAAACTACTTAAAAAAAAAAGAAGAAGAAGAAAATGGAAGAAAATAAATCAATGAGAGGAAAAGAGAGCAAAGTATTTTGAATCGCCTGGGTTGTTGTTTTATCCCATTTGAGTTGTTATTCTGGCACATTTTGAACGAGATCATAAGAATGAATTAGAAAAAAAATCTAGAGGAAATGAGAATAAAAAAGAAGGAAGAAAGAGAAGCATGCAGTTTCATCGACTTGACTCGGCGAGTCAACTTGGTGACCCATTGATCATCCGAGTTGATTCCAGATTCTGATTTTGAGCCATTTATCAACTATGTTTCTATTCTCCATCCTTTATTTCCATATGTTAGAGTAGCCTGGAGTTGAGTCGACTAACTGAGTCAATTCAGTCATTTGATATGTTGTTTTCTTATATTTTAATATTAGAGAATAAAAAATGTTAGTGTTGGACATAATAAATTAGCATGTATGATTTTTGAGTAGGGATGTTATCATTTTTTGTTGAAAACATTTAACTAGTGCTACTAGTTTAAGCGTGTCAAGCTGAATTTAAGCGAAATCAGGCCCGAACAATCTTCCCATTGAAAACCCTATGGTTACAATGTAACTTTGCGTTAACATGTGGATCATTTATATTCTTGTCATAATGTATTATTGTGTAGAATAAATTCATTTAATAGTATTTTACATGTTATAAATATAATTTGTTTAACTATTATTATATATAAATTGAATTTAAATAATTATAATAATGTGTTTTGAACTGGATTTATTGTTATTGTTACATGTTATAGGTTGAAATTATTTTGTTATTGTTACATTTTATAAATTAAATTTAGTTGTTTACTATTACTTGTTGGAGAATAAATTCATTTAATGATTATTGTTATAATACTCTGTACTTTTCAATACTTGTGTGTTACTGTGTAATCTAATTTGGTATAAATACAAACCTAGGTTAAGCAAATGTTCATGTTCATTATAGTTTAAATCCGACCATTGAAAGAAATCTTCATTCTTAAATCAAACAATCCTACTGTTGAATTAAATAAATCAAAATCAACTGAATGTCAAAAATTAGGAATTAGACGTTCACTTAGAGTGATCTACTTTAATGTAAAGTAATCCAAATATTAGAGTTTGTAGCTAAATGACTCATAATGAGTAGTCCCACATCTTAAATATAAGTATAATAAGAAGATAAATGAATAACAATATATATAGGTAATAATAATGATAATAATAATAATAATTAAATATTTAATAATATAAAGTCATGAGATGGATAGTCCTAATAATCTAAAGAGTGAGACCCACAATATGATAAAAGAAAATATGCATAGGTGAAGTAAAAATAATAATAAAAAAGTAAAATAAACAATGATAATAATAAATAGTTTATGATAAAGTAATAATAATAAAATTAATATTAATATTAGTATTTGGTTAGTAATATATTATGAAAGTTTTAAAAATGATTCATTAGGATCTTTTAACCGTTGATGTTTAAATTCGGAACGATCTGACCATCAGATCGGCGTGAATCCATAAATAGGGCCCAAATCAAGTTGCGGGCCCCACCTAGGAATTAATTATGCCTGTTATTTAATAAAGGACCCTTATTGGACCTCAAAAGTGGAATGAATGGTATGGATTGTACAAAAAATTTCCGTGGACTCCACACCTATTTCGTGTGTGCACAAAGAGTGATGCACTGCAGGTACACCAGACCATGGATCTGGTCAAATCGGGTCTGACCCGTGCCTAGCCAAAAAGGCAGAGGCCCCTTTCGCTTTTCCCGCCTGCAAGTGGTTTTAAACGAACGATGTCCGTTTGTTACGTACGTGGCCCAACATCTCAAATCAGCTGAAATCCACGAGGATGTGCACAGTGTCCGGCTGAACTGGGCTGGCATACAGGCAAGGTTGTGTTTCTAGCCGCCCTAAAACCAATCCATCGTGATCAAGGTGGGCTACCTTGTACCGATCCAAACCGTTCAGGTTGTAGGCCTATCAAATCCATTCAGGAAAGTGAGACCCTCATAGATCCATGCACACGTGCATGTGCAGAAATTCAGCCCAAAGTCACCCTCTCATGAGCATTCCATTTCCAAAAATGGAAACTGCTCCTTTCCCTTCGATGCTAGCTGTTGCGATCCGCGTGAGCTCTCTCTCCCTACATCTTGGCCGTCCATTCGGTGAATCCCAGCCCTCCATTTAGCGCGGTTTAGGGCTTCCTCAATACCAGAGGAAAACCAGCGGCCGGTTTGGCTTTGACGGCTTCGTACGGGAGCTGTTGCAAAGCAATGCAAATTCCAACCATTTATTCTCGATCCTACGGTCCAGGATTGTAGGAGAAAAACGCCCGTTCCCTTCTTCCTTCAAAACCACCACTCAAATGTCCATGGAGCTTCATTTTTCTCCTTCTTCAAGCTTCCTAGGACAGGTCATAACCCTCCAGAAACTCCGTTTTGGAGAAATACCAAGCGAGCCTAGATCTGCCATTAATGGCAAGTTGTCTTCCTCGATAAGAAACTCGCGTGTTCTCCCTTACCACACACCCGACCTCACGTCTGTTTCATTCTGTAGGGTCACACGGGTGTGGTTTCATTGCCGTTAGATCAGCTAAGGTCATCACAACAAGAGTCATAGCAACATCCAGCGTAGTGTGAGCCTTTCGATGCATGAAAACTCACTCATCGCTTGAGCTGACTAGTCCGTTCTGGTGCGAGTCCAACTTCTTACTGGACCTCCACCAGATGAAAAGAGAGAGATCAGTGAAGGAGAAGGAAAGAGAAAGGAAGACAGTTCGAGAGGAGAGTGTGGGTTCCGCTATTGTCATGCTGCACCAACTCGAACAGGGCCGAGTCAGGCCGGGCTTGGCCTCCATTGTTGGATGTTTCCAGTAGGAAGAAAATAGAAAAGAGGAAGAAGAATGAGAGAGAGAGAGAGAGAGAGAGAGAGAGAGAGAGAGAGAGAGAGAGAGAGAGAGAGAGAGCTCTTACTGATTGGATCCTCTAGTCACTGGCGAGTCGAGACTCAACCAGTGTTGTTGGGTTGAGAGGTGAGTCCAATATGGGGTTGGACTGAATCCAATCCAGTGAAAAGATGCCACTGGAAGGCTTTGAAAATTCTAGTGAGTCGGGGAGCCGTTAGTTCATCATTGGGGTGCTGCTGAGTCGACCCAATGAAAACCTCCGAGTCTTAGACTGAGTTGGGCCTGTTTCAGTGCAGGTTCAGTCTATCACACACTAGAAGCCTTGCTGGAGAACTATACTATCTAGCTAGCCTGAGAACAAGTCGATTTGAGTTGACATCCTGCGGAGTAGAGCTCAAGTTTCAAACAGGGTTCAATCAGGCTGCGTCAAGTCACTGCCGAGCTGACAAGTGTAATTCATCGAGTCGAGCCAAGCTTACGGAGGTGAGTCAACACTTCCTTCCCAGGCCAAGCTTGTTTCGATAGAGTCCGGATCCTCTGCCTCTGCCTCCCACAATCTCATTGGGCCATCTCACCGCACCTGTCACGTAGGACTAGCCAATCCGTTTCCGTTTCCGTTTCATATTTTTTAAAAAAAAGAAAAAAAAGAAAAGAAAATCCATCTGCCGTCTTCCCTAACAGCAACGACACCACAAACAACACTTTCCATTTCCGGTTCCGAGATTTTTCATAGATTTCATCTCCCATCCTAATTTCGAATTCTTTCCTTCTACGGATGCATTTCATCAAACAGGAAGAAAAAGAGGGGTCTTTTCTTTTCACGATCGGAGGCCCTCTTTCCCCAATCTCTCACAATCCCTCTCGCTCATTTTCCACTGGGCAGCCGATAGTCGATTCCTACTATTTCGTCTATTCATCCATTGAAGATCCACCCCACCTCACAGGTATTTTAATTTTTTTGTATAATTTTTTTACAGATTATTTATTTTATATATTTTATCCTTCATTCAAAATTATTTTTTTTCAAGGCTATTTTTTGTGATCTACAATGGACCCACTGAATGAATGGTTCGGATACCAGATTTACTTACAGATAGAAGTGTTCTGAATAATCACTCCTACCATCAAATTTTAATAAATTCAATGAAAAATATCATGCAATTTGACGCCACTGCCTCTCGTTTGGTAGACAGCCTAAAAATGAGTTGAGCACTCCTCTCCCTCCAATATTAGTGGACATGAATCTGAAAGATCCATATCGAAATGGGTATTTGAAATTTGTATATTGAATGGTTTGGATCTTCCAAGCCTATTTTGAGGGGCATTAGACAAATAATCTGGATCACCAAACAAGGGGACCCACAAGTATCTAAATAAAAGTATTAGGACCATCAGTCTCATTTATTTTTTTTTATACATGCAGCCCAACAGATTCCTGAAACAATGTTTTTGACCCATCTACACAGGAAGCTTACTTGATGACAATACGTGTTTAGCGTCAAGCACAATGCCAAATCCCTATGTAATAAACATCCCTAACTACATATCTCCCTCAGTTAAAAATACAAATCTAGAAGTTCTTGGGCAGAGCCCATGGATTTTGAATTCTTCCAGCAGGCCAATTCAAAATTTTGATTTTACCTAGCTTAAACTAGCCTATTGACATCCTTATGAGTAACAAACCTGCATGGTTATGTATATATTTAGAAATTGGAAAATATTTTAGATCTTGAATTAAATCAAAGAAAAATATTAATACTTTATATGAGTAATGTAAAAGTTATTAACATTAAGCTGAGTTACGAGTCCTTGATGGACAAATATTTATGCATGATTGTTTGATTATATGAATATGGGGACATTAATCAGACCGTTTGGAATTAAAAATAATAATAATTTACTTCGATTGGTGGGCCCATTTATTCACATGTCATGTTCTCTTGTGAAGACATGACTATTTATTAATAAAGTTGAGTTACGAGTCCTTGATGGACAAATATTTATGCATGATTGTTTGATTATATGAATATGGGGACATTAATCAGACCGTTAGGAATTAAAAATAATAATAATTTACTTTGATGGGTGGGCCCATTTATTCACATGTCATGTTCTCTTGTGAAGACATGATTATTTGCTAATGTGGGTTGAGACCCACCCGGCCCATTGGGGGCATGCTGCCAGTGTGTTGTTTGGACTGAGCCTTAAAAACCATGTTGACTCAAAACCTCAAAAATCAGGTGGGCTAAGGAAAACCAAACATGGGGATTAAATGCCCATCATTGGAAACTTTGTGATGGCGACCATACCACATTTTATGGGATGGGGATTTCATGCTTTTAACTAGAAGTTACTTAGGTAGGTAGGTGGAGTCAACTAGGAAGTTTACAAAAAAAATTATAATCCTTCCATTTTTTTAGCTCATTTTAGGACACTAGACAGAAGAAAAAAAAGGGGGGTGCATCCAAAACCCAAGTGGGCCAAACCAGAGAATACAGTGGGGATTGAACGATCACTGTTGATTGAATGACTACTGTTAAACCTTATATTAGATCTTTAAAAAAATAAATTAAGCAATGAAATTTGACCAAAATAATGCACCTTTGTAATTTTTTGTATTGGATATATGTAGCTAGATATTAATCCTACTCAAAATTATGTTGATGTTCCAGATTACTTAGGACAACTGGTTGGTGATGCAGTTTATGTAGGAATTTAACTAACTTCTTGATTGATTTTGATCTTCAAATACAGAGTCACTATAGTATATGTCCCCAACAATTCCACCTGCCCAAATATTAGCATTGGTGGTAATTTTCCAATAAGATCTACACATATATTTCAATTCCAGCAACTATGATTAGTTTCCAACAGTGCAAACACAATTTTCAGCCACCAAAATTGAATTTCCAGCAATTAGATATAAAATCTAGCTCATAATCAACCATAAATCCAAATGACCGGAGTGAATTGCAGCACCTATTGCTAGATTCTAACAATTAAAATTCTATAGGAAAATCCACAACTAGCCCATATGCACAACGTACGACAACTGCTGAGTTCGACCACAGTTAAACTTAATTAACTTGCTGAAATAATACCATAAAAACATGAAGCTAGTTAAAAGACTTGAAAGTTTCTAGCTTACAGTAATTAGAATTTACATACAGGACCCATGATACAGTTGATTTCTTTGCAACCCCCTTGTGGACATGGATACCTTCAAAAAGATAACCAAAAAAATATCCTAAGATTTGGCCTTAGCTTTAGCTACAAGATATTGACATTTCCACCACTGTTAGTTTTTATGTTATTTTGCCACTATACAATAATTTTCAATTAGAACTAAAAATTAATATGCCATGTGTATGCATAAATTGATTAGATTATTGTAGTAAACTAGGTCATTTATTTTCAAACACTATTTTTTCCTTTCAGGTCAATGGAAAGTATAATTTTCTTCAAATCATGCACACCACGTGAGGTGGAGGACACGTCTCAATCACAACCTCATATAGACATTGAATCAGAAAATGATATAAATGAATTAAGAAGCTCTAATGTATATACGGGTGATTCAGGCATAGATGAAAATGCATCTAATTTGAAAATTGGTAATGAATTTGAAACAGAGAATGATGCATACAAATTTTACAATAGTTATGGATGGAAAGTCGGTTTTAGTGTTCGGATTGATACTAGAACTATAGACCGTAAGACGAGAGTAGTGAAAATGAGAAAATTCGTCTGTTCTAGAGAAGGTAAACGACCATCTGATAAATGTGACGTAAATGTGAAGCAACACCATGATGAAACAAGAACAAGTTGTAAGGCATACATGACAATTAGGTTGGGAGTTAACGGTAAATATCAAATTACCAATTTTAATAGTGATCATAATCATATACTTCCATCTCCAGGAGAATCACATTTACTAAGATCACAACGAAAACTTTCTGTAGCTCAAGTAATGATAGTTGATGACTGTGACAGATCTGGTATAAAGCCAAAAGCAACATTCGATTTAATGAGTAGACAAGCTAGTGGTCGAAAATATATTGGACATAATATGGTAGATTTCAATAATTATTTACGAACGAAAATGATGAATGCAATGAAATAATTCGATGCTGAGGGTCTACTGTAATTTTTCAAAACAAAGCAAGTTGAAGATCCAAAGTTCTTTTACTCTATTCAAATTGATTCTGAAGATCATATTACCAATATTTTTTGAGCAGATGGAAGAATGATTTTAAATTAAGATAGCTTTGGAGATGTGGATCGTTTTGACACAACGTATAGAACAAATGAGTATGGACAACCATTTACACCATTTCTTGGCGTTAATCATCATAGAAAAATATTTTTTTTTTGGGGCTGCACTTCTATATGATGAAACCATTGATTCTTTTAGATGGTTGTTTAAAACTTTTTGTGATGCAATGTTTGGAAAAATGCCTCAAACCATTCTCACAGATCAGGATAAGGCGATGTCAAGTGCGATTAAAACAGAATAAATAAGAATAGTTCACCGTATTTGTGTTTGGCATGTGTTTCAAAATGCGTGCAAACACCTAAGTCATTGATTTAATTCTTCTGAATCTTTTGCCAACGATTTTAGTAGATGTGTCTATGATTTTGATGATGAGGGTGAATTCCACCATGCATGGGAAACAACGATTCAAAAATATGATCTTACAAATAATTCATGGTTGCAACAATTATTCAATGAAAAAGAAAAGTGGGCATTAGTATATGAAAAAAAAAAATATTTTGTCCTGATATGAAAAGCACACAATGTTGTAAAAGTTTGAACAAGGAGTTGAAGAGATACTTACATCAAGGGAAAAATATTCTCAGATTTTTTGAACACTTCGAACAATTGGTGGATGATAGAAGGAACGCCGAATTAGAAGTAAATTTTAAAATGACTCAAAGTTCACCAACTGTGTTGTTTCCTATTAATATCTTGGAGCATGCAGCTAGTGTCTACATGACAACCATTTTTAAATTATTCCAGTTTGAGTATACCAACAGTCTTGGTCAAACTGTTGAAAAATTAGAAGAGTCTGGGATGGTGATTAAATACCAAGTATGTGAAAGTAAAAAGAATAGATTCCACATCGTTACTGTGAACTCAACGGATGATTTTTTGAATGCAGTTGTAGGAGGTTTGAATTTATGGGTATTTTATGTTCCCATATATTAAAAGCAACATATCATACCCTCACAAGACTGCCATCGAAATACATCTTAAAGAGGTGGACCATAGAAGCTGCTTCATATTCCTTTCCGTCAGTTAATAGAGGATGTGGCTTGGATGGAGACTCTAATAAACTATGTTCCCATTTATAACAACTTGATTTCCAACTTTGTTAAGTTGTCATCAATGGGTTGTGAAAGTGAAGAGTCATTTCAATGTGTTACGAAATATTCTAAGTTGATGCATCAAGAAATGTAAAAAATATTTAAAGAAAAAGCAAAATTAAAAGGAATATCATCCACTGAAGATTGTTGCAATAATAACGAGAGTTATAGACAGGATGATTGTGTAATTGTAAATGTTGACAATGCACAGTTGAAAGACAAAATCATTGAAATAAAAAAAGAAGCTCATGAAACAAGAATGGGGAATCTCAATGACTTTAACAAAGAAGATCGTGGAATTAAAAGACAAGAAATTGAAATTGATGAAAATAAAGAAGAAGCTTATAAAATCAAGAGAAAAGAGCAATGTCGTGGTAGATGTAGATTTAAGAATTGTTTGGAAAAGGAAAAAATAAAGAAACGGCAAAAGAAATTGCAGAAAAGTGAACCAATGCTATACCCTACTAATGAAGATCTCAGAGATGCGTCAAATCCAATCCATCATCATACAGGTCTCACAAAGGTACGTTGTAACTATCTTGATTTAATATGTATAAACTTAAATATTTTAAAATCAATTAAAAAAATTAAATGATAAATTTATATTTATTTATGAACTTGATTTTCATGCTGTTACTTGTATCAGGGATATAATGGTGTTTGTTTGGATCCCGTGACTACGTGCTTTCAATCAGGGTTATCTCATTCCGTCATTCAACCATGTCAACCCGTTCGGGACCATCTCCAACCCTCGATTCACTTTCCTAATAATTTAAGTTTCACTCAATTACTTAAGGTAAAGAATAGCATTTATGATAAATTTAAATAATGTATATTAATTCTCTTATATTTTTATGATACTAACTTGGATTCATGGAATGATTAATATGCAGAATACTACAAATTACGTAGCATTCCAACATCCCGTGGCAAGTAGTAGTAGTAGTTCAATAATTGCAAGAGAAGGACAACAACCATAAAACTTTTGTACTATGACGTAATGATGATGGGTGTTAGAGAGGAAGAAAGACCTTAAAGCTTTTGTGGGTTTTGCCTCTTGTTGGGCGGGTGATGATGAGATGGGCATATGGTTTTGAAGATTTGAATGTGACTGAGATTTCATATGTGGAAGCTTATGGTGTTTCCATCATGCTTTTGATGATGGCCCCACTCTTATTCAAGGAGCTGCTGCAAAAGGAGCTGTTATAGTGCATTTCGATATTTATATTTTATTAGCAATAATATTTTGGTGAACTCTTTTTTTATATTTATTTATTTTTAATTTTTTTTTTATCCATCCCATGGATTGTTGATACTGGTTTTTTTTTTTTTGGGTGTGTGATATTTGCTAATGGCATTGATTTTAGATAGTCATGAAGTGATTGTTTTAATCCATTTTTAAGGACCATTTGATTTAAAAATTTCTCCCTTATCCATCTTTGCTTGTCTAGGTGAAGTTGAAGTTAGTACATTAGAATTTAGTTTGCATGCATGTGGATTTAGTTTCTTTTTCAACACAAAATGGTTTTCATGTTGAAGATCTAACCATAATGGGCACTCTAAAGGTCAGCATATCCAACCATAATGTTGAAGATCCACCTTTATATATATATATATATATATATATATATATATATATATATATATATATATTGAATTTTTGCATTTTTCTGAATTGTGTGAGAACACACATATCAAATACTTGTTGTAAGTGAATACTCTCCATTTTTTTTTCTTTTGATTGGTTGGTGAGGTTGTGTCCCATTTGTTTCTACTTCTCAGAAGCATTTGGGGATCAAACGGAACACGTTTCTCATCACTCGTAGATTTTTGTTCTGATGGTAGTAAGATTCACCTACAATAATGCTCTGTCGCTATTAGTGATTCTTATGTCATCATTTCCATTATTAATGAAAATATTTGTAGCACATGTCCTATACTTCTAATTTTTAGATCTTAATCTTAATTTTCCCATTGTTTTCTTAATTTTCAAAATCTATCTTCTAGTGACAGTTAATTCTCTCTGAATTTTCCTTTTGAACTAGTTCCACGTCTCTTATATTTGCAAGAGTAATAGACAAGCCCCTCAAGAACAACGACGATTTCATCTAGGCAATCGAGACTCCACATGTAGGGAAATTCATCAACGACGTTGAGTTCCTCATTTCAAATATTGCAGGGACCTGTTCCCTCTGGTATTTTTCTTTTGAAAAACATGACTGACATGTAAGATAAGCCTTCTTAGTTATATAGGTCCGCTATCGATGAGTCGGGCCCGATATTGGTAGGTGGATAGTGAGGTCTCTTCCACTCTCCCAGTTGTGCGTCCGGATAGGGGCGACAAGCTGGCGTAGAGTGTACTTGACCTCGGTGATTATCTAGAATGAGAACTGTACTGATATGTGGATTTGAATTGGCATGCTTGAGTTGCATCTCGCATCACATAGACCTGATATGACCGATAACATTCATATCCTACACTGCATAGCCTTGGTACAGCTGATTTACATTCATGTACTCATCAGCATTATTCCACATTACTCTTGCCTTTTATTCTGAGCACACTTATATTGCGCACACACTTACACCGCCCTCTAAGCTTTCTATAAGCTTATGCACGATTGATGCGTGCAGGTGACACTAGGACGCAGTCGTAGCATATTAGCAGTAGGAGCGTGCAGTCGAGCTTTTAGAGTTTCTGTTATATGCATTATCTTGTATTTCCCTTCAAACGCATTGTACTCAAAAGTTCTTAATCATAGTGGATTTTGTGATGGTATTTTTGTGGTTATTGTTCGTGGGTTATGCTTATGTTATGCTCATTATGAATCAAATGGATATTAGAAATTTTCCTTGTAGCATCCCAGGATCAGAACCTGGTAAATGGGTGTCGGGAGCTGAGAATGGGGTACTACAGAGGTTGTCGGCGCTGGATTCGGCGATCAGAAATTTTGTGAGCCCAATTTTTGAGTTCGGGGCATGACAAGATCCATGGTCGGAAGTCAACATCACAAACTCGGTCAGCGACCGATCAGACGTTGCAAAGGGAGAGCGCTAATGAGGAAAGAAGATCCACGTCCGTAGGTGCGCTGTCAAATCCAGCCGTTGAAAAGCATTAGACGATAGCCATGCACGCTTCAACAACCTCGTCACCCCTACCATTTTCGGTTATAACACTCTACTCAGTAAAAAGTGAAAAGAATCCTTTCCATTCTTTGCAATTGCCAATCCCAACCATCACTCGCCTTCTGAAAGTGTCAACCGAGTAATCTGGAGCATCTGGTCTAGGGCTACCTGAAAATATTGTAAGGAAAGACGAGATTTTGACGAGTCAGCCACATCTCGTACCAGCTCCACTTCAAGACAGATGTCATCACCATCGCCTATTATCACTATTGAATGGACCCCACAAGCTTGATGGACACCATCCGGACCATCTAAACATCCTAGATCGTTGAATCACCTGTCCAATGCAAAATTGCCATGATCAGCAGACAATCTTCTCCAAAACGGCCGTGGGACCCACTTTTTATAACAGCAATACTAACACCAATCCGAGATGTCCATCATGTGGTCCACCCCTTTAATGCCCATCAGAATTTAGATCAGAGGCCCATTGATAAGATCAGATGCATGGTGAGACCCTTATGACGAACTATTCTTGGCTATTTCGTATCAACTCTGCGCTAATCTTCATGATTAGCTGTGGAACCATCCAGAAAGGGAAAGGCTATAAATATCCATGTTGTTAGGGCAGATCCCAAGGAAGAAAAGGAAAGAAACAGTGAGAGAGAGAGAGAGAGAGAGAGAGAGAGAGAGAGAGAGAGAGAGAGAGAGAGAGAGAGAGAGAGAGAGATTTTGGGCGCCGCTGGAGCGAGTTGCATGCCATATAGAAACTCGACTCAGCGAGTCATTCATATGTTGTGAAGAAGATTAAGAGACAGGAAGAAGATAGTAAGAGAGAAAGAAGAAGGGAGAAAGGGAGAAAAGGAACTTCTGGTGTGGGTTCCAGCCGTCCATCCGAAGCCGACCCAACTCACCGTAGGCCTTGTTTTGTCCAGCTCGAGTCCCCAGCCCCAGTTTAGGTATTGAAACAGAAATCCCCTGTCTCAGCCTTACATTAGACTCATTAATGACCCAACCCAATGCCCTACTAAATCAGGTCCGATTCATCCCAAGGCAGCGTCCGGGATTGAGTTAGGGAGACGTGATTCTGAGTTTCGACGAACCCGGAGCTGAGCACGCCACATCCAGACCCCTTTCAGCTTCCAAACAACACCTCTGATCAAGTACCCATGTCCGTTCTCTCTCTATTATTGAAGGATTTCACTCACTCGGCCGATTGTGTTCACAGTCACCTCAACTCGGTCATGAGTTAAGTGACTCAAATCCGCATTTTAGGGTGAAAACCCTGATCTGAATCCATGGCTGAGATCGGTTTGCCCCAAGCAAGGATCAGCACCTCGAATCAATCTCAGATACCTTCACAGCGTTACACACAACTTGTTGAAAGAATCGACTGAGTCGAGTCACTACTAAGTCAGTGACTTAGGTTCATTTCAAGTAGATAAACCTTGACTCAGTTGGGCCTAGGAAGCAACTTATCCTAGTGAAGTTAAAGCCCAGTCAAGGACGATCCAAATTTACCTATTTGGGGGCTGACTTAGTCGGTTTCCCAATTGAGTCAACCCTACACTCGGTAGCGGCTTGACACGGCCAGTTTCCCATCTGATTCAAGCTGACTCCAATGATAGAATCATCTATAGATGATTTGGGAAGCATTAGATCCAAAGGCTCATTAATTTATCCTTGTAGTTAGTAGATTTTTAAAAACTAACTCAACTAGTTGTTAGTTGAAAATCCCAAGTCAACTCGGTCATAACTCTTCGGTTTCTTGTAACAGATCATCCAGGTGCAACCAGCAACTGGTTACCTTAAAAGACACTTCTTCCTTCAATCTGTCCAATCAAGTAAGTAGAAATCAAGGTATATATAACTAGTTGACTATATGTAAGTTGGAATTAGGATATTAATTATATATTTTCTTGGACTTTAGGATCTTTACATCTACCTTATAAGAACATCTCAAATCAAGAGGAGCATTCATTCAAGGTGAGGATAACCTTCAAGCTTTTTCTACATCATAATAATTATCCTAGTTCATGTATTCCATTAATTGCTTAATTAATAAAAATGATGATGCATGCTAGTTTATGTTTGAGTGAATTCTTCTTAAATGATTAATCATTGGATTTACATTCAAGTATCTGTACATGCTATAGATCGCGATTATCTCTATCCTAGTTTAAATGTAACATTGTATACGGATAAGTGTATTGAATTTGCTGTGGCTTGTTTTACCACTTGTGATTACTGTATGGATGCTTGGAGATCCTCATACTAGTGGTTATTTCGTCTTATAAGTTAAATGGAGTTTTTATTGTGGATTTACCACTTATGGACCATTTATTGCCTAAGAGGCTTTTGAGATAATTTTCTTTTATTACATCCTTAGGACGAATTATTTGCTCCTTGCGGCTTGTATTTGCCCTTGTGGCTTTGGCTGGTTATTTGCCCTTTGCGATTTTGATAGGCTATTTGTCCTTTGTGGCTTTGATTGACTACTTACCTTTGTGGCTTTGATGGTAAGTTCCACTCGTCAAATTATGATTAGCCACTAGTTGAAGAGGTTACCCTTAAAATGTTATAATTGATAGTCTCATGAGCCAGGGATGGTGGAATGGCACACTATGCTTGAGCTGTGGCTTATGCTAGGTGACAAACCCCCCATAGTGACCTTTGAGCTTTCTTAAAATGATTGTTTGAAATTGGAATAATAATGGTTGGGCTAATCTTGCATTTTCATGGCATGCAGACTTTTTTGGGTGCCTAATCCTCTTTGGGCGTACTTTTAAGTACTTTTTCAGGAGTCTAGTTCACATTGGGTGTCCTCGTTGCATAGTCCTTTCCAGGTGATTAGTTCTCCTTGGGCGTACCATTGACTACTTTTTTAGGTGGCTAATTTTTCTTATACTACTTTGTTACATAGTCTTTTCTGGGCGGCTAGTTCTCCTTAGGTGTACTTTTGAGTACTTTTCTAGGTGGCTAGTTCTTCTTGGGCAACTTCGTTACAGTCTTTTCCAGGTGGCTAGTTCTACTTGGCCGTATCTTTGAGTACTTTTCCGGGTGACTAGTTCTCCTTAGGCGACTTTTTACCAGTTGGATGTGCATCCCTAGGTTTGCGAGCATGTGCATGCATCCATGCATTTAAACAAGATTATCTTGTGTGATTTATTTAATGAATGTGTATCTGATGAACCTTATCTGATTTTTATGATAATCATTGTATAATATTTGTTATACGTTATCTCTGATAACTATGCTTAATTATCTTGATGATATGATAAATCTTGGGAGTTATACCTCATTAGAATAGCCACTGACGCTATCAAATCGTACTCAGTGTGCATGATACGTGGATGATGTAGGAGTTGACTTTGGTGCATCGCATGGAGAGATCGATGGCTATGCGGCTCTAATTTCTAGACTACTTTTATTATTTTAATGTTCACACTTTAATTATGAAACATTGGTTTGTATAAGTTTTTGGGTAACCACTTGAAATCTTGGTTATGTACATTTGGACTTCCCTTTATACTTGATTTGATTCTATTCCGCTAAAATTGTTAACTTTGATAAAAGGAAAAAAATGTATGCGAAATTTGATATATTTTAAAGGTTAATACTCGGGTTTATGGGAAAGAAGTAGTGTACTCGGGTTTTGGGAACCGGTGTGTTACATCAACATTAGAATTTTTTATAGTATTTACTAAGATTACAAGTTCATTTAAGTGGCTATTAATAATATTTTATCTTTCTTTTTATTTTCCTTTACTTTTGGTGATTGTTCCCCTTTGTCTAAGGCACAATACAATTTTCTATTTATCAGTGTTTAAGCTAACGCGAATGGATTGTTGTGGTAGGTTTGAGCCTGATACATCGATCCTTCGCCTGTGCAGTACAGAGGATCTAGTATCCTTTTCAATCCTGGCAAGTCTCGATCTTCTGCCTGATCAGGATATTGAGATCATTTGGATTTGCCAGGATATAAAACTTGGATCAAACTGTGTACACATCGCGTAAACATGTTTCCATCAGTTCGTGATCTCGATTATTATAAACTCTTGGGAATTATCATGTGATCATTTATTTTTATAACAAATAAGATCATGTGGTCTATTACGCTTCCACAGCACGCTTTGATTATCTAAGCACTATGCAAAAATTTCAGGACTAGGATTATTTTATTTTATTATTATTATTATTGTTTTTACATAAATTTTGAGTTTGAAATCTTACTAAATTTATCTAAGATCCTAATCTAATCCTGATACGCTCAGTCTATGGTTGAAAATCTACCCAAAATTTCGCACTTCTAATTAATTTCACATGATAGAATTTATGGGAAATATTATTCCTAGGCAAAGAGATGTATTAGGAAGTTAAAATTACAATTCTTCGCACGATTCCTTAGGTTTAGGAAGTGCTTATGTGTAATCTAATAAAAATTATGATGGTTAAAAAATTCTTATGATGCCTAAGTCCCGTTTACTTGTCAAATGTTATGATAATGTTGTTTAGAAAAATTCAAATTCTAGATTTGTAGAGGTTGTTTATTGAGTATCAGGTTCAAGGAATGTTCCTGCTTGGTCTCAAATACATCATAGTGGGTATTTGTCCTCCCACGGTACATGAGTTTAATTTATAAGTTCAAATAATAATTCTGGTAGTTTTTAAGGGAACTAAAGTCTCTGTTTCTAAGTTCAAATGACTAAACTTAAAATGTTCAAAGGTCCTAAAGTTTTATGTTTCTATGTCTTCAACTTTCCCTAATCCCAAGTGATCAATTCCACATAAATTCAAATGGTTAACCTAATAATTTCTAAGGGAACCTAAGTTCATTTCTAAGCCTTATCATTATCCAAATAATTATGTACGGAACTTAGAATCTTAAGTCCCTATATTCTCAATTTCTCCTAGTTATAGGGGAATTTCACATAAGTCCAAATGGTTATTCTAATAATTCATAAAGGGACCTAAATTCGTTTCTAAGTTCTACGGTCATCTAAACAAATTTTCTAGGGGCCTAAAATTTTAAGTCTTTATATTCTCAATTTCTCCTAATTTTAATGAGACTCCACATCAATTCAAATGATTATCTTAAAAATTTATGAGGGAACCTAAGTTTGGATTTCTACATTCTCAAAATTTTCCTAAGCTTAGGGGAGATTCACGTAGGTTTAAATATCTAATTCCAACATCCTAACTTGAGACATTTAAAGTTTGTATATGTACATTTCCCATAGGCCTGGTTTATCCAAACTATGCTTTAATACCAACTGTAACGCCTCATGTTTTCAGAACCCGAGTATATGACTCATTTTCCAAAAACCAGAGTGTTAACCTTTAGAGAGTTAAATTCCACGTGTGTGTGTGTGTGTGTGTGTGTGTGTATTTCTTCTTTTCAGAGTGAACATTTAGGCGAAATGAGAACAAATCAAACATAAAGGAAATTGCATATACATTCAAATTATTCGAGCGGCTGCCCAAATGACTTATATAAACCAATGTCTCAACGCTTAATAATTACAAGAATTACACAATTTAATACATGAGAAATAATAAAATGGATATAAACTTGAGCCGTAAGATCGCGCAACTTCTCTTGGCAAATACATCCATAAAGCCCTGACGATCATACCCTGCACCTCATCAGTCTGATCATGAATATCATTTAGGCCACTTGTGCTGCCTATACGGTTATATATTTGATGAATGGGTGACTAGCTCAGTGTGAATTTCTCTCAAGATTACACACTGCCGCATTAGGTAAACATAGTTTTAAAAAACATAACAAGGCATACAAAACAATAGATGGTGCAGTCTTATTAAAAGCATGGATGCATGAGTGCACATCAACTGGGGATGCTCATCCAGTTAGCTTTTGGACAAAACCCAAGCATGTGACCGGTCACCAGTGAAAGTACATAGTATATGTGCAGTGCCAAACTCATCAAAAGTGGGTTGATAGTCGATAGTCTGGGAGCTCGCGAGACGATACCACGACTAAGGGCACGTGCCAAAACATCCAAAATTAGGCACCCGTCATCGCCCGTATGCTATGAATGCATGATTAGCCCAACCATTATTATTCCATGTACAACCAGCCAATTTGAGGAAGCTCAAAGGTCACTACGGGGGGTTCATCACTCAACGTAGGCCAACAACTTGGACATAGTGTCCCATGACTGCCATCTCTAGCTCATGAGACTACCACCTTAGGATGTTTAATGAAAATCCATCGACTTGTGGCCAATCATAGTTCACAATATGGGGCTTACCATCGCATGGTTGTATGAAATAATACATTGAACCCATATAGTAAAAATATTAAAACTAAGCCATATAGGGCAAATATCAAAATTAAGCCACATAGGGCAAATATCAAAACTATGTGGTAAAAGACCATCCTCAAAAACTACTTAGACACAACAAACCTTGGTTGGTAGGCCTACATCAATATTTCATTTAAACAATCATTTAAGTAATCACTAAGTCAAAGGTCCATTACAATCACAATCATTCAAGTTACATCTCAAGTATAGGCGTATATTTATAAGTGGGATTTTTCATTGATTGATGTACTGGTTTAAGTTCCCTAAGCAATCCACAAGCATGAGAAATTATGTAAGATCAATATTGAGCATGTAATCTAACATTCAATTCCAACAACTAACACATGTGATTATAAGATAAAGATATCAGTTATCAACCGAAATTAAAATAAAACTATCACTTAAGCTAATGGAAAAATGGAAAGCTCAAGGGAAAGAAATCATCACCTTATGAGTTGAATCGTCAAAAAATGTTGCTAGGGAACACGCGCCCTTAAAATCGTATCCTACCAATGAATTGTAAGTCAAACAATTAGCTCAAAGGTTTACAAACTATCTACAGTTAGGATCAATGTTAGTGTCTTGATCATGTCATCTAGTGGACTTTGACCCACACTTTAACTTAAGGTTAGAGTTTTAATAAATACAAGCTTCATAGTGATAGTGTCTAATTAAATAATTAAATCTAAATTACAACATAAGAGGTTAGAGAGTTTATACCTCAACAATAGTTGAGTGTGGCCCAACTCATACTCCAGTGAGTTAACTCGGTTCTGAGTCAACTGACCGATGAGTCTCCCTCTCTATCTTTCCTCCTCTTCTCTCCTTCCTTTCTCTCCTTCCTTCTCTCTATTTTTCCTACTGGATGTCCAACAACTATTGACTCAGACAGGGCCCACCAAACGTGCCCAACATATTGACCAGCCCCCAACTCGGCCGGGTTGAGCTACCACGGCAGAACTCTCTCTCTCTCTCTCTCTCTCTCTCTCTCTCTCTCTCTCTCTCTCTCTCTCTGGTTGTTGGACTTCCAGTAATATTCAGACTAAACCCAAGCCCAGCTCAACCTAGCTGGACTCGGTGGCTTTCAGACAAGCTGACTTAACAGCAAACACGGCCTCAACCTCCCTCTCTCTTCCTTGTTTGCTGGTCGTCCAGCAATGTCTGGCCTTGGATAGGGCTCGCCCAACTCGATGCCAGCGAGTCGATGACTCAGCTCGAGTTAAGCTAGTGCGGCAAGACAGTCTCTCTCTCTCTCTCTCTCTCTCTCTCTCTCTCTCTCTCTCTCTCTCTCTCTCTCTCTCTCTCTCTCACTGATTTCTCTGTCTTCTTCTCCTTCATCTTTTCTTCCTGCTTCCCTCTTCTTCCTTTCTTTAGCATTGACCCACTGGGCCTGCAACCCAACCCAAACCGAACTTGGTCAGGTCAGTGTAGTACAGGACCCACCACAAGCAGCGTGGTGCTCGTTTCTCCCTTGAACGCTCCCTCTCTCCTTTTCTTCTTCTTCTTCTTCTTCTTCTTCTTGTCCTGCCTCTTGAATTTACGTGGAGCTCTGGACTCGGTCCAAACCCCAATAAACTCTCTGCATTGACTTACACGGCCGCGACTGTGGTGGAGAAGAAGATGACCGTTAATGGTGGTTTCTTGATGAAGGCTTCTCTCTTCAAGATGATGGTGCTAGAGCATCCAGGCCTCCCACACGGTGCTTGTAGGAGTGAGAAAAAGGAGCTCCAGCGTCATTTTTACATTGGGTTCGAAAGGAGAAGCTCTCGGCCAGTTTTTCTTGGGCGACCACAATAATAGGGAGGAGCCCTAATACATCCGGTTCCCAGCTCTTACATGGAGTTTTTCCAGCAATCCTAAACCGTAGGATTTGAAATGGGCGGTCTGGATTATGTTGCTTCGCAGCACTCTTCAAATACAGCTGGTACAACCAAACCAGCCGTGGTTTCTCTTTACTGCAGATAGAAAACCCTAAGGTGTTTTGAAATGGATGGTTAGGACCTGCTTAAATGGAGGGCTGAGAATGGAGAATGCATCCTCACGTGGATCGCCAGTTTGGCAACAACAAGAGGTTGCCATATCTGGAAAGCATGTTGCCTTGAACCTACTTGCACTAGATCTCGTGCTCACACACGTGCATCCCAACATGCGAGATGGGTTGGGTTTTAGTCTAGCCTGAGCCATAAACGTGATGGACAGTAGCTCAAGGTGGCCCACCTCGATCACAATGGTCAGTTTCAGAGTGTCTAGAAACACAACCTCTGCTCGCACGTCAGCTTGATTCAGCTGAGATTGCGCGCATGCTCGTGGTTCTCAATGTGCCAAAATGCTGGGTTTTAGTAGAATTTGAGGGCCACACTTGATGGACGGTCTGGATCATTCGATCAGTGAATGATGGGCCACAATCTAAATACACGGACAGCGTTCATTTTGAAAGGCCTGTGGGCGGGAACGTAAGAGGGAGGAGTCTTTGGGAAATTGTCGGGTCTACACAGTTTGGCCATGTTGACGGATTTGGTGCACATCGGGTGGACGTCTTCTACGTGCGCACTCTACCCTAAAATGAGGCCCACAGAGGTGGTTGGACAAATCAACACTTTCCATTCCATTTGGAGGTTCCCAAGAAAGGCCCTTGATCGAGGATTGGGTATATCTATAGCCTAGGTGGGACCCACAACTCGATTTGGGTCGTATTGGTGGATTTCCATCAATCTGAAGGTTTGATCATCTTCAGATCTGACCTTTAAGGTTCCTAAGAGTCATTAATCACTTTTAGGGGAAATTTTAGTGTTGTTCACCATTAATAGATGGTTGGATTATTTGATTATGTGACAAATTTTGACGTTGAGGACCAAGTGGCCCACGACACAATTTTATGGAGAAATGACCAGCTACATTCCTTTAAGGGAACACATTGGTTGAAGTTTAGGTTTTAAATGGTGACGTTATACAGTCTATTACAAAGATCTGATGGTCAGGTCAATTATAAGTATGATCATTGGTGATTCTCGAGGTCTCTAGCCTAGTTTATAGGTGAAAAGCATTAGTAATTTTAATGATTGAAGGGACTGATTGTAATTATTAAGTGATGTATCATCTTATGGAGTTTTGAAGAATATATGAATAATAGATTTCTTAATTCAGGTCTCAAGATTCATGTTGGGTAGTTAGATTATGTTATACACATTAGCTTAGGACAAAATATGAGGTTTAAATTATCCTTGTGATAAGATGAATACCGCAAGCCTAAACTATCAGTTTAGATCATGGGTTAGTGTAAGACCCGTATTTTAGTCCGTACCGTTCCGTAGACTTCCGCGGTCTTACCGGTCGCAGGCTTCGACCCTTAACCGATATTTACGCGCGACCCTGATTCATATGTCGTCAACCCGAGTTGACTTAACCCAAGACTATTACCATAGCGACCGTGCCGTCGTTGCGATTCCGATGCCGCGACTCGCGCGTCGAGGCGATATCCAGGTCAAGAGATGTGGGCCAACGTTCGGTGTGAGAAAAATGCCGTGCGTTGCAAAATTCAAGAGAATCTTTACAAGGTGTCACATCAATCCCATCAATCAATCAATCTCATCACATCACATGTTAAGTACACATCACCTTTCACCCATACCCAAGCAACCACAAAAGTCCAAAAGTTTCTTACAAGCCCATGCTTTTCTTACACAAAAGGCCACCAAAATCAAAAGGTGTCTTACACACCCATCTCTCTCCCATCCATCACTCCATCACCCCATCACCTCACACCTCCTTACAACTCTCTCTCATTTCAAACCCATTCCAAGAAACAAAGAAAAATTCATACGTCTAAGCCTCTCCCTCTCTTTCAAAACTTCAAGTGTGGCCCACCTCTCCATCCCAAAAATCTCCCATCCCAACCATCCAAACCTCATCTCATCTATTGAAATCGAAGCCTAGGCGCTAAGGAACCCATAGGAGCACGAAGATCGACGGTGGGTGCATGATAATAGTAGTTTTTCTTATTTTTGAAATGGGATAAGTGAGACCAACCGATCAATGGTTTGGATCTCACTTGGGACCCTAAGTTGTGGCTGATGGCCCACTTTAATCATCATGATCATCCATGGTGGGGCCATTCTCCATAAACCCCATCATGAGTTTATTTTATTACATTTAAAGGTCATCTATACCGTCCAAATCGGTGGAGAAAGGATCTCCACCGTTGGATTCGATTTTGTTAGTTCCATGTGTAAATGGACCCATTTTATTGTACGATCTCTTACAAGGGAGGGCTCATAGTGGCGGAGCCCTCCATCACAAGCGTGTCCCACTCTCCATCTCTCTCTCTCTCCCTTCTATTTTATTTTTATTTTATTTTATGAGATTATAATATGGTTGTGTGGCCCACTTAAATGGACCCCACTAGGATGCATGTATTGGATCCAATCTATTTATAAATGGAGCCCAACTTGTATGTGTATGGGTAGCCATGTGATGGCCCACCTAAGCAGGACCCACCTTAACCAAATTCCTAGGCCCAAACAAAAAAAACAAAAAGAAGAAAAGGAACCGATCGAGAGACGCTGTCTCTGGACGTGGCTGTGAAAACACAAATAATAGCTTTTTTTAAAGCATTGGAGGTGGGCCACTTGTATAGGACCCACCTTGATGTTTGTATCCAATCCATACCGTCCATCCTATTCCTTGGATCATTTTAGGCGATGAGCCAAAAGATGGGGTTGATCGGAGTATTTAGTGGGCCATAGTGTTGAAAATAACATTGTTACCATTAAAATCTATTTAGATTTCTTCTACACGTCGAAAGTGGGCCGTTAGCGGACTCATTGGATTCATTATGAGCCATAGAATCTAATGGCTGGAATAGATTCATTAGATGCGGGCCCCACATGATAAAAACCTCAAAAATTAATTTTTTCCAAAATTTTGAAATGCAAGAGGCCCCTGCCTCTGATGTGCTGCAGCAGCAGCACGCTGCTACGTGCAGCGAGCGTACAGGCGGGCGGACAGCCACCCACGGCTGCTGCCGTGGGTCCCAACATGATGTATATATGAGATCCAATCTGTTCATGAGGTGGGCCACCCCAAGCAGTGGGCCCCCTCCAAGTTTCAGCTCCATCCAACACTCGGGTGGCCCACGTTGCAGGAAACAGTGGGGTTGAACCTCTACCATTGAAACCCATTGTTGGGCCCACCTAAGTTTCAAATTAATCTAAAATTTATGTTTTCACTTCATCCAGGTCTAAGTGACCTTATGAACGGATTGGATGGCGTATAAACATTAAGGTGGGCCCCACGTGGAGCCCACAGTGATGTATGTGTTGCTTCCACCGTCCGCTGGACGGTGGAGCCCACTTGATGCGTGTGTTTATTCATGCCACTCCAGGCGTGCGTGTGTTGTGTGTGGGTGTGTGTGTGTGTTTGTTGTGTGTGTGTATATATATAAATATATTATATTATTTATAATATTGTATATATATATATATATATATATATATATATATATATATATATATATATATATATATATACACACACACACACACATATATATACATATACTATATGTAATTTATATATTATACTATTTATAATATGCATGATGGTGGGCCTTCATGTGGGCCCCCACCCTTGATATAGATGAAAAGAGTTAAAGAATGGGCCAAAATTCATAGTCCGAGTGGACCCCACCTTGGCATATTTTTTAGGCCCATTTTTAGGTAATTGTAGTGGTTCATTGGGGTCCACTTTGATGTGGATCTTAGGCCCATGGAATGGGGTCATTTGGTGTATTATAAGGCCCATGGGAATGGACCCATTTGATGTGTTCCAAGGCCCATGGGAATGGACCCATTTAATGTAATTTAAGGCCCATGGGAGCGGACCCATTTGATGTATTTTAAAGCCTATGAGGTTAGGCCCATTTGATGCAAATCTACAACCCACGGGTTATGACCCATTGCAATGCACATAAGGCCCATTGGTGTGGTCCATTTATGTGGCCCATTTGATGAATAAAAGGCCCATATGACATGGTCATTTGATGTATTTAAGGCCCAATGGGATGTACCTAAGGTTCATTGCAATGTGTGATCCCAACACGGATTATGTAACGATGTTTGCGACGATCATACCTTGGGAGTAATGTTGGTTTGACGTCCACATTGCAAGTATAATGATGGTTGGATGTCCACATTACGACTCTCCCTAGGGCCCCTTTGATAGACAGTACTTGTTGAGTATAGGCCGTCTAGGCCCATCTGCGTTGTAAGAATGGTTCATCACTTATTTACATGTTTAGTATAGTTTCATGACTCATGATCATACGCATCATATGCATGCTTGATATGAGAATTGATTGATCATAGCATATGCCTTCGGACAGGTTGTTTATGGGCTCCCGGTTAGGCGATGTTGCCCTACATGAGCGCACGATACGCGTAGGATTTATTGCATGACTGGATAGCGTGATTCATGCATTTCGCATTGTGTGATATGGTTATTTTACGCCCTAGTAACATCAGGATTGTAGCCTCCACAGACGTATCGTGGTTGGCAGGATTGGATACCAAAATTTTTATTATACATGGGGTGCTATAGATATCCTTGGGTGAAAGTCTCTAAACCCTTATGGTACCAAGAGGTTGCTCCAATGTTTAGACCGAGTAGGTAGATGAACGTTGCGTGCCGAGTACCAGATGTCTGCGCTTTCCACTATGTCATGGTCAGTTGGAAGGGGGTGCGGCCTTACCCGCCCGATAGTAGGGGGCAATGCTAGGCTGAGTCTGACCAGCTCGAGGAATGAGTCCGCTATCGACGAGTCAAGCTCGATATTGGCAGACGGATAGTGAGGTCTCTTCCACTTACCTTATTGCGCGTGATGTGGCGGCGATCTGATTTAGAGTGTACTAGACCCCGGTGATATCCGAGAGTTGAACTGTATTGACATGTGGACTTAGATAAGGATTGTATGCTTAACTTGCATCTTACATCGCATAGCTTTGGTACGGCTCATGATATTATGGATCCATCTGCATATTTCGCATTACTCTGATACTGCATGATCATATTACTACCTTGCGCACACACTTTCACCACCTTCTAAGCTTTTTATAAGCTTATGCACATCGTTGCGTGCAGGTGACGTTGGGGCGCAGCAGCGCTGAGGCAGGAACGCTTTGCAGATCATTTTGGAGTTTTTATTCTTCATCATTGTATTTCCCTTTATGCTCATTGTACTTGTAAAGTTTTTGATCATAGTAGAAATGTAATGGGATTTTTAGTTGTTGTTTGTGGGTTATGCCTTTGGTTATGCTTATTACGAATCAAACTGACATTGAAAATCCTCCTCGTAGCATCTCAGGATCGGAACCTGACGAATGGGCACTAGGAGCTGAGAATGGGGTTCTACTATGCATGTGTTATTGTGTCTGCGTGGCTTTTGAGGATGGTCTTTTAATTACATCGATTTGATATTTGCCATATGCGGCTTCGATTTAATATTTTCCCTATACGATTTCGATTTGTTATTTGCCCTATGTGGCTTCGACTTAGTATTTGCCTTATGTGGCTTTAATGATTTATTTCTACATAACCATTCGATGGTAAGTTCCATATGTTGAACTATGATTGGCCACTAGTCGATGGGCTTCCATTAAACATCCTAAGGTGGAGGTCTTATGAGCCAAGGATGGTGGAAATGTGATACTATGCATGAGCTGCCGGCCTACGTTGGATGATGAACTCCCTGTAGTGATCTTTAAGCTTTATTAAATTGGCTATTCGTAAATGAAATAATAATGGATGGGTTAATCATGCATTTATAACATACGGGCGATGACGGGTGGCTAATTCTGGATGCTATAGTACATGCCTATACGATTTAGTTAGGGTATCGTTTCGCTAGATCCCAAACCACCGACTATCGGCCCACTTTTGGTGAGCTCGGCACTACGAATGTTTGATGTACTTTCACTAGTGACAAGCAACATGCATGAGTTTTGCCCAAAAGTCAACTGGATGAGCATCCTCAATTGATGTGCACTCATGCATCCATGTATTTAATAAGACTGCATCATGTATTATTTTGAATGCCTTTTTGTTTATAATTATGCTTATCTAATGCGGCAGTGTGTAATCTTGAGGAGAATTCACACTGAGTTGGTCACTCATTCATCGAATATATAACCGTATAGGTGGCCTAGATGATATTCGTGTTCATATTGATGATGAGCAAGGTATAATTGTTAAGGATGCATGATTGTATTTGCCAAGAATTGCTACGTGATTTTACAGCTCGAGATTAGTTATAATTTACTTTGTTTCATATACAATATTATTTCATTTTGTAATTGTAAGTTTTGGGATATTAGTTTGTATAAGTCATTTGGACAGCCGCTCGTATAATTTGAATGTATATGCAATTTCCTTTATGTTTGATTTATTCTCATTTCATCTAAATGCTCACTCTGAAAAATAAAATTATATATACACACACACACACACACGTGGAATTTAGTTATCTTTAAATGTTAACACTCGGATTTTTGGAAATTGAGTCATATACTCGGGTTTCAAAAACTTGGGGCGTTACAATTGTTTATTTAAGTTATGCATGCTTTGCCTTGAAAGGATTGTTGTATTTTTTACGAGTGCTCTGTACAGAGTCATTCTCAAAATGATCGGCACGGTACGGGTACTTTACCCTGGGTCATTCCCGAATGAATTGACATGGATGTTCTGTCTTGGGCGTTTCCCTAAAAAATATCAGCACACGGGTGCTCCGCCCTAGGTATTTACCTTAAAAGTTTATTCACCGGTACTCTACTGAGGGTCATTACCTAAAAGGATCAACATCGATGATCTGTCGAGGGTCATTTTCTAAAAAGATCAACACACACGAGTGCTTTGCCCTGAATTAAACAAAAAAGAATCTTGGATGATTGTCTTATCTTATTTTGTTATGATGAATATTGAATTATTACTATTGTCATGTAAAATGCCAATTCCATACTTGCAATTGATCATGTTTATATTATTGTGTTATATTGACATTATCGTAAAATTTTCAATTTTGGGAAGGATATGACCGTACGAGCCGTCACGCTCACATTTGTATAGATTATTTTATAGCGTTCGTATATGAAAAATTAGTTGGGTAAGATTAAAGACTTTTCCTCTTGTTTATTTAGAATTAATTAAAATTTAATGTATGTTGTTATTATTTATTTTTGAATATAATGTAATTAAATATTTAAGGATTGATTTGTGGATATTATTTAATGACAATTATTTAGACCTTTTTAATTACTCTGATTGCCTTGAAAATCATGAAAATAATGTGGGTTGTGGTGTATATTTTGTTTAAAGTCAACTCACAGTCTGAGAATTTGGATTTAGGCCTAGCCAACTCATATACCGAATTTTGGGGCGTGACATACATGATGGTGGGGCCCACAGAACGTGGTGACATCACTTTAGTAGTGAATTCATTATTGACTTATAGCTAATCCTCGTCCACAGTTGAAATATTCATGGGCCACAAAAATTTTAAATCATGATAATATTTGTGTTCTCAGTTCATCTCAATAGGAATGATGTTATGAATGGTATGGATGGCATGTAAACATCACTATTGATCCTAGGGAGGTTTTAATGATAGGAATTTCCCTACCCACTATTTCCTTTAGTGTAACCCACTTGAGTATTGTATCTTTCTCACTTTTGGTCTTAAGTCCTAAAATGAGCTCAAAAAATGGATGGATGGGGCAGATTTCTTACAAACGTCAGGGTGGGTCCCACCTAGGTTTCCGGGGTAGTAACTGTGAAAGGCTTCGCAGGGAGGGATGCGGATTTCCTGCTACATTGGAAGTTCCTGCGCTAAGATGCTAGGTGGGGCCACAGTGATGTTTTGTGAGAAATCCACATCGTTCATCCATTGTTGGAGCTCATTTTAGGACACGTGACTAAAAATTAAGTGGATCTAAGACTTAAGTGGGCCGGACGAGAGCGAAAACTGGGGAAAGTGTTTACTACTGTTGAAACCTTCCTGGGATTTATATGCCATCCAAACCGTTTATAATGTCATGCCCACTCAAATGAAGTGAAAATAGCATAAACTTCTCCTAATATGAAACTTTGTGGCTATATGAATGTTTCAAATGGTGGTCACTAAATATACATTGTTTCCTCTCATACGGACCACTTCATTTTTGGATACACCTTATTTTTTGTCGCATTCCAAAAATGACCTCCCAAAATGGATGAACAATGTGGATTTATCAAGAACATCCCGATGGGACACCTAGCATCTCAGCGCAAGCACTTCCCGTTGAAGGATTCTGCAGGAAATCCGCGTCCATCAAAGAGTCAGAGAATAGGGAGAGGAGGCATGCCAGAGATGGAAACTCTCTCAAACTCACGCGTAAGAGCGCCTTCATCCGGATCATCTGCCTGATCCGACAGTTGATAGACAGTTGATAGTAAGGTGCGCACGTAGTGACGTGCGAACTGGTGTGCAGTTAAGCGTTTCTCTATATAAGTAATTCAAGTTTTTTGTTTGAAAGACTAGTAGTTTTGGCATTTTTGGGAATAGCCCCTTATCAGAAAGGAGAGAAGAAAAAATAGTGTTTATATGTGGGGTGTGAAGCATTAGAACACCTGCGCACAAGCACAGTCACAGTCACGGTCTCAAGCTCGATGCAAGGGCATGGGCATGTGAGGCAGTGTGACTGTAAAGGCACTCGTGGTGCATTTTGCACTTTGTATGTGCACATCGAGTCACGAGTGGTTTGAATGAGACCATGCAAAAATTACTGCATGTGACTAGCCCAACATTCATAAAATAGCTAGCCAGTGAGTCTAAATTGGCTAACATGCAGCAACTGTTTTCCCACATGCATAACGGTCAGAAACTGCCAATAATATTAAGTTTCTTACCAACAGCTGTAAGACCCGTATCCTAGACCGTACCATTCCGTAGGGTCCCGCGATCTTTTCTGTCGAATTCTGACGACCTTAGACCCTTAACCGACATTTGTGTGCGACCCTGATTCATACGCTGTCAACCCGAGACTTGTATTCTAGCGACCGCGTCATAGCCGCGGTTCTGATGCCGCGTCTTACGCGCTGAGGCGATACCCAGGCCAGGAGATGTGGGCCCGTGTTGGGTTCTAGAAAAATGCCACGCGTTGCAAAATCCAAGGAAATCTCTACATCATGTCACATCAATCCATCAATCAATCAAGTCAAATAAACCAATACCCTACTCATCCGTCTCTCACCCGAAGTCAACAACACCCATACTCATTCCATTCCTTTCTTACCAACAAATCAACAAGCACCATACCCTCCATTTATTACATCACTTCTCTCTCTACCTTTTTCAAACCAATTCTCAAGCAACCCATGAAAGCCAAAAACGTCCAAGCTCCAAGCTCCATGGATAGAGCTTGTGTGGCCCACTCCCTACCACTCTATCTCCCATCTCAACCCTTGGATCATCATCTCCACTGTTGACGGAGCACTTTTGGAGCATTGGAAGGCTAGGGAGGAAGAAGAAGGATACGTGGGTGCTTCTCTCTCTCTTTCATTTTTATGTGATGTGTATCCCACTTGGATGGACCCCACCTTAATATAAGTCTTATTCATACCATCCAACCTATTTGGTAGACCACATGCGCAGGGCGCATCTTAATATTTTGATTATGCCCAAACCGTCCAGCGTCCCTGGACGCTGGACATGACCTGACCAAAATAAATATCAGTTTGATTCAAGGCTTTGGGATGAGCTGCTCATGCTGGCCCCACCTTGATGTATGGATTTAATCCACACTGTCCACTCTTCTTCCCATCTCATTTTAGCCGTTGAGCTGAAATGTGGAGCCGATCTAAACCTCTGGTGGGCCATAATGTAGGAAACAGTGGTTTTAGGTGATTTAAACTGTTAAGGCCCGCTGTGATGTTTCTATACGCCAAAAATATTGCATATTGGACTCGTTAGTTCCATAACGAGCCAGGGAAACCAGTAGTCGGTGTGGATTTTTCTAATGTGGGCCCCACATATAAGAATCCTAGAATAACAAAAAAAAATAAAATAAATAAAAATAAGCAAAACACATAGGCATGGATGTCCTGTTGCTGTCAGCATGCTTTGGACGCTGCAGTAAGCAGCATCCTCGGTACTAGTTTAAAGGTGGAACGGTGGCCCCACCACAGGCACCACCATGAAGTATGTTGCACATCTACACCGTGCATTTGATGGGTTACCTTTTTGGAACTGGGTTCCTTCAAAAATCAGCCGTATACACAACTTAGGTGGCCCACATGGCAGGAAATAGTGTTGATTGAATGTTTGCCATTAAAACCCTTTTGGGTTATCACAAAAGTGTTGGATCAGTCTGTAATTTGGTTTTCTTCCTCATCCGGTTCTGTGTAACATTATTAACAGATTGGATGGCAAATGGATGTTGTGGTGGACCCATACGTGGGACCCACCTGATGTAAGAATCGGATTTGCATTTATGCCTCAGCAGCTACAGAGCTGCTGTAGGTAACGTCACCAAGCTCTGTGAGTCCCATCCACCGTCTGCCCATTTTCTGGATGCGGGACCCACCTCACACGAGCTACATGTGTGAGGGTGGGGCCCACCTTGAGATATGTATTACATACCCTGCCATCATCGTGGACAGTGGGTCCTAGTAGCAGTGGTCGTTGGGCAAACACTAATAAGTTGTGTCCCCGTCATGATGAATGTGTTTCATCCGAACCGTCAACGGTTCCTTGGACCCCAACTTGATAAAGGTGTTGTACTCGCACCCTTCAGCAATACGTGGGGTCCACCTTGATATGTGTTTTATCCATCGTCCATCTAAGGACGGTGGAACCCACCTATATATGTAGTTGCCCTATTGACACAACAAGTGCTGTGAAGGGCCCACCGTGATGAATCTGTCACCTAATCCGACCGTCCATCCATTCGCTGGGGACCCACCAAACGTATGTATTTCATATCCTCACACGTGTGGGTGAGGATAGGCTTGGATACTTCACACGTGTGAGGTGAGGATGGGCTAGTTTACTTCACACGTGTGAGGTGTGGGTTGGCTAGTATACCTCACACCCATTGACGTTACAAGTTCTGTGGTTTCATTCCCCCATCCGATCGCTAGACATGTGGGACCCACCTCTTATGCATGTATTTATCTGCACAGTTCATTTTGAACGGTGCCACATGGGGCCTACCATTGATATATATGTATTACACCCTAGCCGACCATCCAGTCTACTAGACATGGACCCTACCATAATGCAAGTGTTCCATTCGTGGTGGCCTGGTATCCACCGTGAATCCATGATGTAAGTGTTTTATCCCTAATGCCTAACAGTGTGGGCCCCACACATGGAAACCACTTTGATGTATGTGTTTTATATGCA
The DNA here is from genome assembly GCA_037074715.1 of Magnolia kwangsiensis. Classification (NCBI taxonomy): domain Eukaryota; kingdom Viridiplantae; phylum Streptophyta; class Magnoliopsida; order Magnoliales; family Magnoliaceae; genus Magnolia; species Magnolia kwangsiensis. The sequence goes on along the minus strand of CM073575.1, from coordinate 30,517,206 downwards.
CCGTCCATTTCTGGACAGGTGCAGGGTGGGGCCACATGATGTAAGTATTTTATTTCCACCATCCACGCCAATGTGCACCCCATCTGCTGTGTGCATTGCAACCACACCGCCACCCATGCGGCCTAGTATGATGTATGTATTTTACAACCACGTCGCTCATCTGTTTCACATCCACTCCGCTCATCCATTTTCTGGACCATGGGCTGCTCCTAGGCTTATATGATATGGCCCCTTTGACGCATGTTTGGCCCATTGGAGCGGACCACATGATGCGGCCCAATTGATGTGTTTAAGGCCATTGTGCAGGGCCCACCTATTGTGTATTTATAGCCCGACCCATGGTAATGTAATTCCAGCACATATGTCATAGCCCATTGTGACAGGTTTTTAACCCATGCGATTAGGCCCATTGTGATCTACTGAGGCCCATACACCATGGCCCATTGAGATGTGTTAAGGGCCCATGTGCAGGGCCCACCAGTTATGTATTCAAGCTTGTGCAATAAGGCCCATTATGATGTATTCTTAACCCATAAGATGTGGCCCAATGTGATGAATATAGGCCCATGTATGTGGCCCATTGTAATGTATTTGTGGCCCAATTTGGCGAGGCCCGATGTAGTGTATATGTGACCCTTGAGTGAGGCCTATTGTGATGTATATTAGGCCTTTGTGTGAGGCCGTCAGCCCATTATGTGTTTGGCCCTGTGAGGGTCATTCCTTGGGACAATGTTGGCTAGATGTCCACATTGTCGAGGCCAATTGTTGATGCCGGTTATTGATACCGATTATGAGTATGTGATTGCATAGCATCATGATACATGCTCATATACATCATCTGCATGTTTGTTATGAGATGCGGTTAACCATTGCATACGTCCTTAAGCATGTTGTTATGAGACTCCCTGATAGGCGGAGATTGTTTCACATGAGCACACGGTATGCGTAGGATAAATGCATGACTGGATTGCATGACTCATGCATCTTGCATTACATTGTGTTGTACTGTACGTCCTAGTGACATCGAGGTCGTATCCTCCACAGGCATTTCGTGGATGGTCAGATGGGACACCGAAAATCTAGTTTACATGGGGTGCTATAGATATCCTTGGATGAAAGTCTCAGAACCCTCTTGGTTCCAGAGGTTGCTTCAACGTCTATACCGAGTGGGTAGATGAGCGCCGAGTGCCGATTACCAGATGACTGCGCTCTCCACTATGTCGTGGTCTGTTGGAAGGGGGTGTGGCCTTACCTGTCTGAGAGGAGGGGGCAATGCTAGGCTGAGTCTGACCAGCTCGAGGAATGGGTCCGCTATTGACGAGCCGGGCCCGATATTGACCGGCGGATAGTGAGGTCTCTTCCACTCACCTTGTTGCGCGTGATGGGGCGACAATTTGGTATGGTGATTTTTTCAGAGAGGAACCTTACTGATATGTGGACTTATTGAGTAGGAGTTGCATGCTCGTTCATTCATTCATTCACTATCCACTCGGGCTAGTGGTGCGTAACTAATTGTTGTGTACCTTCGTTATAGCAAGGATTTCGGTTGGGCACGCGACTAACCTGAGATCAGGAGTTTACCACATTAAGTCTGACTATCCAAATTTAGGTATGGGACTAGTTTGGATAGAAGTCCCTTGTGATGAACCTCATAGTCTGCGATACTACGTACTATCATCCTGACTTCACTCCAGCTTTGGTCATTTCATTCGCACCGCATGTTACATTGCATCTGCAGTACTTAGTATTTTGTGTTACCATGTTTCTGCATTGATATGACCGTTAGTACTCATGGCACTCAAAAACTTATCGGTATAATTCCGCTTATTTTGATATTGTATGTTTTATGGCATTGTATCCTCGACATATGATATTTGACTCTTTATGACTCCTCATTTGTATAGCTGTTCTATATTGTGCATTCTGATATTGATTGTCTCATGAAATTTCATATATTTCCGCTTAATCTGTTTACTCTGATAATTCCTGCTCTTGTCAGTATCTCTGTTTATTCCGATAATGTACGATTTATGGATTTCCAGCAATTTCATAATACTAACAAGCTTATGCATTGTATTGTATGATGATGGTATTGTATTGAATACTTGACACTTACTTTGTACACACACTTTCAGCACCCTCTAAGCTTTCTATAAGCTTATGCACGATAGATGAGTGCAGGTGGCGTTAGGTTGCTGCAGCGTTGAGCTTGGAGTGTGCAGCTGTCTTCTGGAGCTTTGATTTCGATATATGTACTTTCCTTTTAGCATTGTATTCAAATGATCATATTAGTAGATATGTGATGATGATGTTGCCTTTGTGAATCGGGTATACTTGTGATTATGCTCCATTACAAAAAAAAAATCATACTGAAAATTCTCCTTGTAGGATCCCAGGATCGGAATCTGGCATGCGAGTGCCGGGATCCAAGAATGGGACATTATGGAGGCTATCGGCGCTAGATTCGACGATCAAGATTCCTGTGAATCCGATTCCCGGGTTTGGGGCGTGACAACAACCATATAGCGATCATATTGAGTTATGACCCTGGACCAAAACGGTCAGCAACCATGGCCTATATAAGCATTGCCTGGGTGGTTCATTGGACCATCACCAATACTCAAACCCATTCTCACTTACAACTCAACGAGAAGAGCAATTGTGTACTCTGATTAGTCAACAAGGTTCATACGAGCCTTAGCCAAAAGACCTCAAGAAACAGACCAAAGTAGTGGTCTAAAATTTCAAATTCTTTCTGAATATGGGATCTTTTTCTTTTGTTTATCCGCTAGACAAAATTATATATACAAAGTTCCATTCATGATTCTTCATGTTTGCTGAACGCAAAACCACATTAAGACTTGTCGTATCATAGAAGCGGTTTGTCTGTATCCTGTCAACACTCTCAGTTACTTTGAGAATGGGTGAATAATGCTTTAATGACAGCGTGATCACACATACTTAAGCTTGTCCTCTATTTTTTTTTTATTTCTTTATTATTTTACATAATTATAAATCTGTAATTTAATTTTCACTAATAGGTCTCTCACTACAATTGGTTGTGAATGCAACTAGTTCTGCTATGGGTCCCACCATCGTGTATGTATGCAACAAGCGGGTCAACAAGTATTTCTATTGTGAGAATACAATGACCCAAAATCATGGCAATCCAACCATTAAATGGCCACCACATAAATTTGGAGCTTTCTGGGTGATTGTATATTAATTGTTTTCTATCACGTGACCCACATGATGATAAGATTGATATTACTATGAAAATTGCCACATGATGATAGGGTTGACAATTGTTTTGAGCCATCCCATTTTCACAGTCATGTTAGATGGATTGGATGATTACATAAGCTACGGTGGTCTCATATTGAGGTTATGCCTTGAACAACCAATATTAGTAAACCTTAATAAACAACACACTGCATTTATTTTTTGAATTAATGATCTTATGGAACATATTTATATGAGTTTGAAATATACACTCTTTTATCCTCTTGGGCATTGGAGATTCAATACAGTGGCTTAATAGCCCATAGAGAATATTTATGCTCCATAGATCTTATCATTCTGCCAACTACCATATAAGTTTCTTAGTATACTTGTGATCTGATTAGATGGTTATCTCATGTGAGGATACTAACTTGGAATGGAGATGTTAGGGGTGATTTAGTGTCAATTTGCTTTGCTTTCATTGTTACTCTATATGAGTGTGTGCCATAGATGGTTCCTTGGATATGGCATTTGGTCACTCGTATTGGCAATGATTGCTCGCAAGTAATCTTCTAACAATTCTTCCTCCCATTCTTTCAAATGGCCGGTTAATTTGTATGACCATTAAGGAATTTTATTACCAATTTCTTATATGTCAATAAATTTATTTTGAATTAATTAATCATTTAGATCAATTTTAACTACATTGGAAAGAAATTTCAAACGTTTTATTTCAAATGGCAAGGAGTTTGTGCAGTTAAAAAATTCTATCAGGCATGTTTAGAAGTTTGGATTTAGAATGCATTGGAATCCAAATCACAAATTAAGGAAATTTTGAATCTTCAATTGTGTTTGACAGCTTATAATCAAAATACTATGAAATCCAAAAATAGGAATGCATTGGAATTCTATAATAAATTTATAATGATTTGAATTTGATTATTAAATTAACTTTAATATTTAGTATATATATGTAATATTTAACATAATGATTGCAGTAAACCTACTGAAATGTATACTTTGGCAAAAAATGATAAAAATTTGAGCCTCGGGTGGGCCACAATAATAGGATCACAAACAATCAATTCACCAATGTGGTTTAATAGTTTATTTGGATCTTGATGTAATTTTAGTAATGTAACCAATAATTTAATTGTTTTGAGGTATCATATGGATTAATAGTCTAATGATACTTTCTGTTACATTTGTAAATCTTTTAGCTCTAAAAAGGAGGGAAAAAACATTTCAAACTAAATCATGTATTTCAAATAACTCCAAATTTATGCTTTGAAAAGAATTTTGAATTCTAAATACACTCAAATCTATGTTGCCAAACAACCCTTAAAATTAAAGGAGTGTGTCACGCCCCAAATCCGGAAATCGGATTTACAGGAATCTCAATTGCCGAATCCGGTGCCGACAGCCTCTATGGTACCCTATTCTCGACTCCGAGGGCCCATATGCCAGTTACCAATCCTGAGATCTCACAAGGATGATTTTTTAACGTACATTTATCTCATAAGAAGCATAACCACAAGTTTACCCAAATCACAAAGGCAACATCAACATCTTCACATATCCACTAATATAAATATTTGAATACAGTGCTGAAAAGGAAATACATATGACAAAATCAAAGCTCCTCCAGAGGTCCTCTACATACTCTAAGCTCAACGTTAGTGTAACCTAATACCACCTGCACGCATCTATCGTGCATAAGCTTATAGAAAGCTTAGTGGGTGGTGAAAGTGTATGCACAAGGTAAGCGTCAAGTAAGCAATATCAGAGTAAGCGAAAAATATTGATAAGCCTATAAATCATACAATGTCAAAGTATAATATCAAAAATACTGATAAGATCATAAATCATACGATATCAGTATAATGCAAAAACATGTTGATAAGGTCATGAGTTATATGATATCAAAGTAAGCAAGGCAAATCATAATGAGGCTAATACTGAGGAAGTAATGTAGATCAGCTATGTAATGTGGAGACATAGTAAGTCAAGTATTCAATACAATGCCATAAAGAGTCAAGTATCAGATGCCGAGGATACAATGCAATATGCGGTTTAAATAAAATGACCAAACTGGAGTGAAGTCGGGATGATAGTACGTAGTGTCGCATGCTATGGGGGTCCATCACATGAGAATTCTATCCAAACCAGTCTCATACCTAAATTTGGATAGTCAGACTCAATGTGGTAAACTCCTGATCTCAGGTTAGTCGCGTGCCTCAACTGAAATCCTGGTCATACGAAGGTACACGTAACAAATAGTTGCGCACCACTAGCCTGAGTGGATAGTGAATGAATGAATGAGTATGTAACTCTTACTCAATAAGTCCACATATCAGTACGGTTCTTCTCTAGGATCATCATCGGAGTTTAGTACACTCCAAATGGCATTGCCCCTCTCCCAACGGCACAGTACAAGTGAGAGTAAGAAACCTCACTATCCGCCTGACCAATAGTCTGTCAATATCTATCCGGCATGTCGATAGCGGACCCATTCACGAGCTGGTCAAACTCAGCTTAATAATGCTCCCTACCCTCGGGCAGATAAGGCCACAACAATCGAATTCGATTAATAATCGGCCTCGATGATCGAAATCGATAATCGACAATCGGAATTAGCCTCGACCCTAATAATCAAAATCGATAATCGGCAGTCGAAATCGGCCTAAGGGAAGGTCACAATGAGGATATTTAACTATCATTTCTCATTAATGTGGACATTTAACCAACATCGCTCCCAAGGAGTGGCCCACATAGGGCTAAACATATAGTGGGCCCATGGCCTCACATAATGGTTTCACAAATCAAGCGAGTCGCATCACATGGGCCTAATGCACATCGCTATGGGCCACATCATATGGGCCAAAAATACATCTCAATAGGCCTCATCATATGAGCAGGAATATATCACAATGGGCCACGACGTATGGGCCAAGTATACATCTTAATAGGCCACAACCCATGGGCCCCAGTACATCATAATGGGCCACAACCCGTGGGCCTCAAATACAACAAGTGGGCCACATCAATGGGCCTTATACACCTCAGGTGGGCCCTGCTCATGGGCCCCAAATACATAACATGTGGGCCCTGCACATGGGCCTCAGATACATCATACGGGCCACAACCCATGGGCCTATTGCAAATCATAATGGGCCTCATTAAATGGGCCAAAAAATAAATCACAATTGGCCAAATGGGCTGAAAATATGTCACAATGTGCCGTGACATATGGGCCAAGTATACATCTCATTGGGCTTCGACCCATGGGCTGAGTATACATTAGAAGGGCCACACGTCATGAGCCTAATACATATTACAGTGGGCCTTGCCCATAAGCCTCAAATTTAAGTAGGTGGGCCCCATCATATGGGCCGCACCAATGGGCCAATATGCATCGAGTGGGCTACATCAATGGGCCGCGCAAGTGGGCCATATACACATCAAGTGGGCTATACCAATAGGCCGCACAAGTGGGCCATATACACATCAAGTGGGCTACACCAATGGGCCGCACAAGTGGGCCATATACACATTAAGCGGGCTATACCAATGAGCCGCACAAGTGGGCCATATACACATCAAGTGGGCTACACTAATGGGCCGCACTACTTGGGCTGCACCATCTACACCGTTCGTATATTTTTAGAGATCATTATAGAGTATTAACCAAAAATGAATCATATCTAAAGATCATCTGAACCATACTGCAAATAACAGTGGAGATAATGATTTGCACCGCTTAAAATTTCCAAGGCCCACCATAATGTTTATTTTCCACCCAATCTATTTCATAAGGTCACAAGGACCTGGATTAAGAGGAAAACAAATTTCATAATGATCCAGAGCTCCTGTGACCCAAATGGGTTTCAATGGTGGACGTTCAATCCTTTACTGATCTGCAGTGTGGTCCACCTGATAGATGGCGTAGGTAAAATACTCATACCATGGTGGGGTCCATTGCACGAATGTATGGCTTGGAATAAAACACATATATCATGGTAGGCCCCACATAGCACCATAGATGCACTGAGTGGATACGACACTACATCCAGGTGGGCTTCACGCGCCCTGTGTAGATGGACAGCATGGATACAAGACACATACATTAGAGGGGGTCCCACATGGACGGTGTGTATAAGACACATACACTGTAGTAGAGTCCACATAATGTTATATAAATGCTGTGGATATAAAATAAATGTATCAAGGTGGGTCCCACCTGCCCACACGTGTCACACGTGTGGGGCAGGTCCCATGTCCACAACAGGTGTATGGGGTGGCTATAAAACACATTCATTAAGGTGGATCCCACCCGTTCAAAATGTTGGACGGTTTGGATCAGACCCATACATCAAGTGCATCCCACCATTGGACGAACAGTTGGGATATATATACATGCCTCATGTTAAGGCCCATAGAACTTGCTGACGTCAGTGGTAGCAGTGGATCCCACCGTCTCCAAACGGACAAACGGTGTGGATGCAAATGGATGAACGGTTGGATATCACGCATACCACATGTGGGTCCCACAGAGCCTGTTGACTTCAATACAGGTGGGACCCACAAAACTTGTTGACATCATGACAACAACTATATTGGTGCTGTCCACGCACACCAACCAACCCGTTTCTAAACAGGGTGGGGTCCCACGTAAGCACCACCTTATATACATAATATATAATATTATTATTATTATTATTATACTACATCTAGTCCAGTGTCCAGACACTGGACATTGGATGGACGACGCTGATATAAACACATACATCATGGTAGGTTCCACATGGGTGGACGGTGTGGGAAAAACACTTACATCAATGGGTCTCATGCGAGGCCCACCATAACATTTACCTACCATCCAAACCATTGATAAGGTCACACAAACCCTAGATGAAAGAGGAAAATAAATTTCATAATGATCCAAAACTCCTGGGACCCAAAAAGGAGTTTCAATGGTAGACGTTCAGCCCTTGTTGTTTTGAAGTGTGGACCACCTAAGTCCCGTAAATGGCTGATTTTTGGGGGATCCCAGTTCCCAAAGGGGACCTATCAAATGCATGGTGTTGATGTGCAGTACACATCATGGTGAGGCCCACGACTGAGACCGTGGGTCCCTGCCCGTCCATCCATGGCAGCGTAGGATGCTGCCTGCGTGTCCTCAGGCGACAACAGCATGCTGCTACATATAAGTGTTGTTTATTTTATTTTATTTTTTAAAAAGGATGTTTTCTTGAGGTTTTTCACAGGTGGGGCCCACATCAGGGGAATCCGACCCAGTCGTTGGATTTCATGGCTCAGGACAGACCCATCAAGACCAATATTGAGTATGTTTCGGTGTATAGAAACATCGGAGTGAATTTTAATGGTGAAAACCACTATTTTCTATGCAATGGCCCGCCATATAATCGGATTAATCTCATTTTTCGGCTCAATGCCTAAAATGAAATGGGGAATGGAATGGCCAGCGTGGATCAGATTCATACATCAAGGTGGGGCCTACATGAGCGGTCCACCCAAAGTTTCAAATTAAACTGATTTTTTATTATTATTATTTTTTACACAGTTCACGTCCAGCATCCCTAAACGCTGGACGGTTTGGGCTTAATGCATATATGAGGTGGGCCTTGCTCAGATGGGCCACCAAAATGGCTGAAGGGTGTGGATAAGACATACACCAAGGTGGGGTCCATCCGAGTAGGACACACAATCACATCATCGCACACAAAACAAATGAAAAAGAGAGGGAGAGGGAGAGAAAGAAGCTTCCACCTCAAGATCTTGAACTCCTCCTTCCTCCTCTAAGTCTTAGAGCTCCAAGGAGGTTGGTTTAACGGTCGAGATAGGGTTTCGTGGGTTGGATTAGTAGGGAGAATGGGTGGGAGATGGCTTGATTTTGGGTGGCTTGGACGTCCCAAGCTTGCAACGATGGAGGTAAAATGAAGAAGAAAGAGGGAGGGAAAGAGATAGATAGAGAGAGAGAGAGAGAGAGAGAGAGAGAGAGAGAGAGAGAGAGGTGATGGTTTTCATGCAATTAATGAGTTTGACTTACAGGGAAAAGGGAAGGGGTGGTTACTTGTAAGGGGTTATGGCCAGGGGTAGGGTAGGGTGATGTCACCCCTAGGGTGACATCATCATAATTATGGCTTTCTAGGGAAGTACAACAACAGGGATAAGTGGGTCCCGTGATCAAGCGCTCAATGACCGGGATAATGCACTGGCCGGATCTCATAATCTGAGCGTCACATTGATGCATGAGTCATGACGTCAGAACCACGGCAACGGTGCGATCGCAATAGTACAAGTCTCGGATTGAGCTGACTCAAATCTAAGGGATACGATTTAGGGTCGTGCACAAACGTCGATTATATGTCACGGTTTGTCAAAATTTGACCGGAAGAATTGCAGGAGTTGACAGAACAGTACAGACTAGGATACGAGTCTTATAGAGTGAAATTAAAAATATATATGACAATCAATTAGTGTCTACTAAGGATGACATATATCACAAATTCCCTATCAAATGAAAGAGTAGACTAGTTTTCGACTGCACATACATTACAACTTCTAATTTTAAGTGTCTTAATTCGAATTTGTATGAGAGGTACCAACCTACCAACTTGCTGTGATGCAGGATATGAAATTTTAAACATGATATGCAACATTCCAGGCTTTAGATCATAACAGTTCAAAACAATCACATAAAATTTCACATCCCATATAAATTTAAGCACTTAATCAAGGAGAATCTATGTGGGTCCAGGCCTACACATGCTAGGGCTTGATAAATTAAAGTTATAGACCAAACAATACTCAAAGGAGAGTAAATTCATCCACATATGCACATAAATATTTTTTCAACCCAAGAGATTAACAGGTTTCAATTCGGGGAACCCTAGGGTCGAAGAAAATGACATAAAATTGATATTTAAGATAATCTAGGGTTAGGGTTAGGAAAATCAAGTAAGAGAGGAGAGATGAACCTGAAGCCAGCCCGCACGTGTGGGCAGTAGGCCAGGCTAGACGCACATGTGCTAAGGACTGTCCGCGAATGTGTGGGGCCCACAAACCCAAAAAACCCCAACTTGGGTTTGGTTAGCCAGGGTTGGGCCACACAACCACCAAGTTTCAGCTCAATCCGAGTTTCGGTTTGCGCGTGGTGCTCCGCCGAAGTTTCCACCCTCTTACAGGACCATATTTTGAAAATCTGTTGTAGGGAAGGATTGGCTGTAAAATACCAATAGATTTGAAAGTTGGATGGCTATAGGAAAAGGTAAATATGGATTGTAGGAGATGGGTGTGACTTTACACCACGATAGTAGCCCTTCAAAGAAGGAAGGACTTCGCAGCCAATTAGGTTTTCACAACTCAGAAAGGACCAGAAAAATACAGAAATTTTATTCTAATCATAAATGAGAAAAAACCCTACAATTCGATTTAAAAAAAAAAAAAAAAAAAAAACATACCCCAAAAAGTCACGCCATGTGCACATCTTATGACTTAGAGACGAAGTAATCACAAATAACAACTAATCAAAGCAATTTAAACCATCCAAGACGTTCCTTACAACAATAATAACTAAAACCCAACGTACTAGATCATCTTGAATAGTGGGCCACGATCATGAGATCTCATGATAGGATTCACATGACGATCAGGTCCACTGTAAGGAACCAAAACACAGCCCCCTATCTAGGGGATCCCCCTTGGATGCCGTCATCGATTCAGATCGATGGCGAGGCCATCGTCCTCCTTGCGTACGTGCGTAGAGGGGCGTGCGTGTGTATATGATGTCCTCATTATGTTGGGGTTAAATTTTTCCTAGCTAGGGAGAGATGATGATGGCCGTAAAGTTTATAAAAGGAAAAATAAGGCTAGGTGGGTAAGCCTACTAGCCTTTATTTAAGTTTTTTTTCTTTTGGGAAAAAAGACAAATTATAATTTGGTATTTGAAAAAAGAAAAGAAAAGAGCTTTCTTTAAATGTGTGATTGGTAGAGGTGTTGATTCATCTCATTTGTCATGTTGTTGATTCCACGGTGAAACTTATCTCTCTCTCTCTCTCTCTCTCTCTCTCTCTCTCTCCCCTTTAATCTATTGTAATCTTCTTCTTCTTTCTTATTTTCATAGCTTTTATTCCAATCCTTTCAATATCATTTGTTTATCTTTATTTATGAGTTTAGATAAACTCATCAACCCTTAAAGATCATATAAAGATCACATCAGTTTATGCCCAGTTTTGATGCCCTGACATAGACCATTGGAAAGCCACTGCCACACGTTAACACTAGGGTTAGCATTCACAGAAATCATACCCACACCCGATAGTATTTTCGATTGACCTCCTTTGGTGATACCCATTCTATTATTAATGCGGTGGCATAAACCCCTACACATGCCTTTAAGGGAGCGAATTGTTACATGTCACGTGGCCATGATTGAACAAGTGAATTAATGTGGTAACATTCCTGTCATGTTTATAAAGACCCACCAAGGTAAGATTCCTAACATGGATCTAACTATAATATACTCAGTGAGGCCGTTTCTCACAGTCCTTTTAAAATGGGATATTTTTCAAGAGACGATCGAAGAATTTACAAAGTTCACGAAGATCCCAAATATCTGAAGATCGGACCAATATCCAAGCAAATCTGACTACGAATTGGTCCCATAATTATGAGAGAGCAAACATCAGGCAAATCAAGTCCAATTCTATATATCAATCATAATTAAGAGAATGAGAACTAGATTTGATCTAGTTCAATAACATATCAATATCAAGTATCACATCCCTCCAATACTCCAAACTATCGAGGAGGTGGTTTAATTAGGTCATTCAAATGAAGGTGGGCCACCAGATGAGGGACCATGATTGACTTGAGGTTCAGATCAACGATGTCTTGATCAATCTCGAATCCAATTAATGGGTCATGAACATCTTCAATCAAAGGAATTAGCTATAAGAAGAAGATCTGAGAAGGTAATAGTTTCGAATCTACCCGAGGGCTTTCTTATTTAGAAAGCATCTCAAATATGTGAAAAATCCAGGACTAATGAAAAAAACCAATGAAGGTTTAATCGCCTTAACAAACTATAAAAGGAGCAATTAAAGAAGAACTTGAGGCATTATACCAAACACAGCTATCTACTTTTCAAATTATCTTTCCATCGTCTATCTTTTACCTTAGTATAGCTTTGCCTAGTTTTCGTATAGATTGCTACTGTCCAACTTTTACCGCCATAGTACTGTGGAATTAGATTAACTATCCACAACCTTGAGCTACTGGATTCTAATCAACTGTGTTCTTACTCAGGCTACCATATTTTGGTTACAACTTGTTGACCATTCGCTTTGATCATTTATTCTTGCAAACAAATTAGGTATTTATCTCTCGTTTATTTATTTAGTTATTTTGATACTTTGTCGATTGCAATGGGCCATACATTCTAATTTTAATAAAACCGACATGGTTTAGCCTTCTTTTATTTATCCGTTAATTTATATTCATTTGAGAAATATAGAACTGTATCACTAGTCCTTAGTACTGAAGGTAAAAATAATATATTAAGAAGGGCTAACCCTAGCTTTCCACTAATTACCTGATTGTCGATCACACCTGGTGGTTGAGAGGATAGCTAGATCTTACATCTAGTCTTCAATCATTATGACTCACCCAGGGGGCACCAGTGTTTCATCAAACTTTGAGTCGAGTAAAGACTTACATGCCCGCAACACAATCATGATCACACACAAATCTAAATACAGGCCCTCAATCACACGAGTGGCCTTGTTTGATTGAATTCTCATAAAGAACATCTAGGATTTGTGAACTTTCAAATCCCTCGATCATTTAAACTCCATTGCCATTCTTACCCTAATTCGTAGGATGGGTTTCATCTATTCTAAATAGTTAGACAAAGCTCTCCATTGGTTTCCCTAGCTCTTTAATCTCTCTCTCTCTCTCTCTCTCTCTCTCTCTCTCTCTCTCTCTCTCTCTCTCTATATATATATATATATATATATATATATATATATATATATATATATATATCCTAAATACACTTTTCTTTATTTATTCTCTCCCTTAAACCTTTAATTTGTTGCATTCTAAATTTTCATTTTTTTAATCACATTTATTTATTCCCATATTCTTCCATCCTTCATTATTAAGTTTTTAATTATCTGTTTGCATCGCTCTGTGTCAACCTTATAATTCTAGTTTCCCATCTACTATCAAATTGGTATAATTAAAAATGGTGTGAATTGACATACTTATCATTAAAACCTTTTGAAGGCCCATGATATTTATATGACATCCAAATCATTGATAAGAAAAATAAATATTAGCTTCATCTAAAACTTAGTTAGGTACTAAGAAGGGCTCAAGAGATCCAGCCGTTAGACTGTGGAGGAAAACTTTGATACTCTGGAAGAGTGTGATCGATGATACACAGGCAGTGAAAACTTGTACATTTCAAGCATGAGAAATTTGAATTGAACCATCTAAATTATGGGTCCATGTTTTAGATGTATCATAAACCAAACATCACACTTTCTTAACTATGATATTTGCACAAACTTTTCAATCATTGAAATAAAAAAATTTCCAACGGTCCTATTTCAGCCAACAAGTATCCACATATCAGAAGCAAGAACCAGTCAACCGATCTGATTTGGGGCTTGTGACATAGTTATGGTGGCTTCAATCTAAATTTTAATTAATTTGATGTAACATATAGCATGTGATTGATTAACAAGGCCGGTGTATCAAGCATCATAAACTGCCAGAGTATCATACAATTCCCATTGATTATAGATACAACAAGGAGACGTCCTCAACAGCGCTAAAGTGACATTAGGCATTAGTAATAGCAGTGAGAAAGAAAAATACTACACTAGTGTGAGAGATGGAGAGCATAGTAGTGATAGTAGGTGCTGGTCCATCAGGCCTAGCAACCTCAGCCTGCCTAAACCACCTTTCCATCCCTAACATAATCCTAGAAAGAGAAGATTGTTGTGCTTCTCTTTGGAAGAAAAGGGCCTATGACCGTTTGAATCTTCACTTAGCAAAGCAATTCTGCCACCTTCCTTATATGCCTCACCCTCCTTCCTCACCTACCTACATCCCTAAGAAGGATTTCATCCAATACATTGACCGATATGTGTCTCATTTTAAGTTGGTCCCCTTGTACCGTCGATCTGTTGAGTCCGTATTGTACGATCAGGATGTTGGTCGATGGGTTGTTGTGGCCCATAACTTGGTTACGAATGAGGTTGAAGAGTATAGGGGTCGGTTCCTGATTGTTGCTACGGGGGAAAATAGTCAAGGGTTTATACCTGACATACGAGGGTTGGAGACCTTCCCTGGGGAGGTTGTGCACTCTAACCAATATAAGTCAGGGAGTGATTACCTTGGTAAGGCTGTTTTAGTTGTTGGGTCTGGAAATTCAGGCATGGAGATTGCATTTGATCTCTCTAATTTTGGAGCAGAGACCTCTATAGTTGTGAGGAGCCCGGTAAATCTTTATTACTGGCTTGGTTTTGTAATATTGTGTTTAGCTTGGCTTGATGCATTAACATGTCCATTTTCTTTTTATCCGTGATGGATGTATGTGGTTTACTGCTCTTGTAAAAGAAAATTGGTTTTTGCTGATGCTTGTTGTTGTTTTAGTCCTTTAATTTATACCTCAACAAATTCAAATTTTGCTGGTGGTGAAAGATTAATAAAAGTAGTTCACACGCACATGCACCATCTTGAGTTCAATTTTGTCTTAGGCCTATGATGGTGGCATCCAAGCTATCCAACAGGGATCATATCACTATGAAGATCAGAGGCCCCAAAATTCTGGCCATCTAATCATCAGGTGGACCACACATGAATATAGTGGCTTTTGGGTAGGTGTCCATTATTTTCTATGGTGAGGCTCACTTGCATGTCCCTACAATATGCAAAAAATGGGACTCACACAGTATGTATATAACATCCAACACATTTCTGGTTGAAATATACTTTGGTGGCTTCGCTCCACGTCTTTTGAAAAAAAAAAAAAAACATCCAACACATCCAGCAAGATTGCAGGCTGATCCACCATTTAGTTGGCCACTGCCTAAATTTGAAGGTCTACAGGTTGGTTGTCCATTATTTTCTATGGTGTAGCACATCCGATGCTTGGATTGGAATGATTTTTTGGCGGTATCCTATCATCATAAGGTGTACTTGATGCATGGATTGAATGGCATGCACACAACGTGGTGGGCCACTATCCTATCATCATAAGGTGTACTTGATGCATGGATTGAATGGCTTGCAGACAACGTGGTGGGCCGCCCAACAAATTTAGGGTTTTGCTAATGGATGGTTTTCCCCCATTTCACCGTGTGCCCTATCAGATAATTGGATCAGCATTATGTCATTCCATTTGAATTTCAGGATAATCCAATAATCAAGTGGGCCATACAATAGGGAATAGCATGCGGGGGAGGCCACACCATTATAGTCTCCCATATTTTGTTTGGGGCCCATCCAACTAGTGCGTAGGCGGACTCCTTGAAAATTAATTAGGTCAATCCAACATTAAGGTAGGCCTTACCACTTGAATTTACTAGGACCATAATTTGGGGTGATACTAAGAATATTGACCGTTAACACATTGACACTGTTATAATGCTACCATCTTGTATCATCTTACTCTAATCATTTTAATGCTTTATTATGTGCAGGTTCATGTGCTCACACGAGATATGGTGCACCTTGGAATGGTTCTCCTGAAATACTTACCATGTTCTTTAGTGGACACTTTAACACTCTTACTTAGCAAACTCAAGTTCGGAGATTTGTCTAAGTATGGTATACGTAGGCCGGCAAAAGGGCCCTTCTTTCTTAAAGCAATCGCTGGCCGTTCTCCTGTTATAGATGTTGGGACCATTGGGAAGATCATGTCAGGAGAAATCCAGGTATTTAAATGTGTCATCAGACCGACGTCGAATGGCCCATAAGCTTACAAATCAGAGATCATTATCATTCCATCTTATTGAATATTGTTCTAGGATCGATGGGAATGTTTACCAATTAGATAATAAAGATAGTCGGTACATTGGTTTCTTGTCTGATCAATAGGTAGCATCATAACCGTTCAATTGTTTATCATTTCCAAATGGACATTGTAGATCGTTGGTTTGTATTCATGGAACCATATCGTAGAAGTAATAATCCGCATCCATGTCTGGTGATCACCAGGTCTTTCCAGCATTAGCGAGCATCAGAGATTGCATCGCAGATTTTGCAGATGGCACGTCGCACTCATTTGATGCCATAGTTTTTGCCACTGGCTACAGAAGCACAGCTAAGTGCTGGCTCAAGGTAAATCTCATCCATACAAAAACAAACAAATTCACATTGTATGGCCCACCTAATGATTGCATTGACCTGATTCTTTGGACGATCCATCATCATAGTGGGGTTCGATCACACGCATGGTTCTCTATATCGTGTGGTGCACGTGATGGACAGATGGGATGCATGTGGGCCCATAACAGTTATCGGTCATTACCCTCATGGTGTATATATGTCATTTTGGATTGTTCATGTACAGATAGTGATGCATGTATTCTATTAATGCAGGGTGATGATTACCTCCTGGACAAGGAGGGAATGCCACTTCCAAGTTTTCCCGACCATTGGAAAGGGAAAAATGGGCTTTACTGTGCTGGACTGTCAAGGAGAGGATTGGCTGGTGTCTCTATGGATGCAGAGAACATAGCCAGTGACATCAAGAGGGTCTTGGACGAGCATGTCAATTAACAGCAACTGATGTACAATAAATATATGTACCAATCTTATACAGCAACACAGTATAAATGAGGTTGATTTTTATTTTTATTTTTTTTAATATTATTTTGCAATTTTGGAAATGATTTGAGTGCACCCTATTGCATGTGTACTTGTTACTTGGAAACAAGCAAGCATCCGGCAACTGTTCATACGGTTATATATATATATATATATATATATATATATATATATATATATATATATACAGGGAAAAGGTACTATGCGCTCGAGCTCACGATAAGCTTATTGTGAGGTCGAGCTGTGTGGGCCCCACTGTGATGTATGTCGAACATCAACACCGTGCATTTGATGGTTCCCCTTTAAATAATAGGATATCCCAAAAATCATCCGTATACGTAACTCAGGTGGGCCATACCATCTAAAATCATGTGAAGACACCGTTAAAACATATAAAAGCACTTGGTGGGGCCAACATGAGTTTTAAATGCTGTTGAAACTTGGTCTAAACCCTCATACAAGTGGGAGACACATAATTGATGGGCTGGATTTGAAAACCACATCTTTTGTGGTCCCCAAAAATGATTATGAATGTTTTAATGGTTGCATGGTCCCTCTCCACTTCTGTATGTGGTGTGGCCCGCAAAAGTCACGGATTAAATTGATTTTTGAAAACTAAGTCCATGGTGAAATGGTGCATCCGACTGATGGGGTAGATGTTTGAAAGGCATCACGGTGGGGCCCACACAGCTCGACCGCAAGGGACGGAGCCGTGAGCTCAAGCGCATTGTACCTTTTCCCATATATATATATATATATATATATATATATAAAAGATGGTTGGTTGATGGGACAGATTAGTCCCCATGCCCCAAATTCTCTATACAATTTAATCATCCTAACCTTTGATGAGTAACCTTAAAATAGAAGGTTAAGAAAGTGAACTAGGAAGGACGTGGTGAGGTCAATCACCGTCTTCCTGAGGGATAACTACTCTGAATCCATTAAGCTTCTTTGTACTCTTTCAATAGATTTCTTGAATTTATAAGGGAATAAAAATAATTTATCAATGATTCAAAATAAATTAATTGATGATAAAAATCAAATAAAATTACAATCCTTTAAATGGTGAACTCAAATTAGGATGAAGTTTTAGAATCAAACTCCCTAAAAATGTGACTTACTATAGTACACTTACTATTTATAGATGGTTATGATTCCTACTCAACTTTATGGTTTTTGACCAAAAATAGCAAGTGTCCAATTTGGCTTAATGCAGTATTCTATTAATTTTTCTAAGCCCTTTTTATGTTGGGCATGACTATTAAAACTCAAAGGATCAAAAGTTACAATCGAATTAGAACTTACTATTTATAGTAAAAATGAAAAAAAAAGGGACTTTTGACTGTCGATCTTATGGAATCTCACAAATCCGGCCTGGGCAAACCAGTATAGCTCGCTTGGTTAGCTGAAGTAGCTTATCCTACCCCAAAATCATATATGATATGTGATGTAGAGTGGGTTGTAGACATTTTCATGATTAGGATGGACCAGAGAAGGCCTGATTGGAGGCGGAAGTCAACAAGACCGTTAGAACCTTAAAACAGGCATATCTCGCAAATCGAAATGAGTTACTTGACGTACCATATGATTTTGGGATAGAATGAGCTACTTTAACTAACCAACCTTGTTTTTTCGGGTTATCCATGCCAAATTTGTGAGATTCCATTAGATCGTCGGTTGAATATCATATTTATTTTTATTTTTACTATTTTTAGTAAGTTTTGGTTTGATTATAACTTTTCATCCGTTGGGCTTTAGGAGTTGTGTCCAACATGAAAAGTTCTTAGAATAATTAGAAAAATAATATGATCAAGTCAAATAGGACACTATAAATAATAAATTTACTATTTATAGTAAGTTACGAATTTTATGGAGTTTTAGTTGTAGTTTAATTCTTTAACTTCTTCCAAATCTTGGTATCCCTATTTAAAGGGTTGTATACTTGTTTACTTCATTTATTAATCATCAATAAATTTATTTTAACTTTCTAGAATTATTTTTAGTTTCTATTTTTCCTCATGGATTCGAGAAGTCTTTATGAGGACTTCAGAGAAGCTTCGTGGATTCGAAGTAGTTGTTTTTGAGGAAGACAGTGATCGACCTCATCACGTTCATCCTTGCGTCAATTGGTATCAGAGTGAGGACTTCCCTCAGACCGATGACAAACAACGAAGGTATGAACCAAAATTCTCTAGACGGTGATCCAGGGATTCATTATCTTTTGAAAAAAATGGAAGCTTTTCACCAGGCGAGTCAGTTAACCATACAAGGGCTCCAAGCAACCTTCAACTGTATTGCAGATGCACTAATTCTGCCCTGACCTCAAAGCGATACTCAACCATTTATGGTCATTGTACAACACAAATTCAATTTCTGCAAAGCACCATCAGATGATGGTAAATTGCAAGCCACCACTTTGATCGTAAGTAAGCCGTTATACATGTCAAATGTAGAAATAAATTTACAGTAAGACAACATCTTTTGAACGAGGTGTACTATAATCGAAAAGTTTATAATGTGATCATCAATGTCAGGAGCTATGAGAACCTAGTGTCGAAAATAATGGTAGAAAAGTTGCGACTGAAAATAGAAAACCATTTATCTCCATACATGAATAGATGGATTAAAGAGGTCAACAAAACAAATGTAACCGAACAATGCACTGTGTTTTTTTTAATTGGTAAAAATTATAAGGATCAAGTATTTTGCGATGTAGTTGACATGTAAGCTTGTCATATATTACTTAGTCGACTGTGGAAAAATAATATTTATACTATATATAAAGGTCAGGATAACATATTTGTATGTATTAAAAACGGTAGAAAGATTGGCCTTGTCCCTATGGGAACAACGAAACAATTCAAGGCTTCTAAAGTTGAGGAACAATCTCTCATACCCCAACATGATTTCATTAAACAATCTAAGAAAACAGGAGATGTAGATGCATTAATTGAAAAGAAAAAAAAAATATAGATATGAAGCCTATGAACATCCTATAAGATTTAAAACTAGTGTTATAGGAGTTCAAGGCGATTGTGCTCAATGAACTTCCTAACAAATTACCTCCAATCCGAGTAGGGGTGTACATTGAGTTGAACTAAGTCGAGTTAGCCTCAGCTCGACTCGGCTCAGCCACTAGCTGACTTCAGCTCGAACTCGGCTCTGCTCAGGCCTTGATCATGACTCGGTTCAGTCAGCAGCTCGGTCCAGTTCGAGCCAAGATCGAACCTAGTTTCCCTGTACAACATTTCCACAAACACCTGAACTGCACCTTCAAAATCTCATTTTATGTAAAACAAAAGCAATAGTTTTACAGGTATTTTGTCAAACACCTTCTAAGCAACATAAAAACCAAGAAAAAAGACGTATTTATCTCATGTACATACCTTCCTTACAACCAGCCACACTTTGTTAAACCATTTCATCAAACACTTGGTGAGCAACATCAATAGCAAAGTAACCGAGCCACCAAACTTGTTTGATCCGAGTTTGATTCAAGTTGGATTCGATCTGAGTTGAATCAAGCTGGGCCAGCTCGAACTCATTTTGAGTTCAGAAAATCACTCGACTCATCTCGAACTTAGCTTCAAATCGAGTCAAATCGAGCTTTTTCGAGTCGAGTCGAGCGAGCTAACAGAGCTAGCTTAGTTCATGTACACCTCTACATATGAGATATACAAAACCACATTGATTACGTCTCAAGGACAAGTCTACCTAATTGCCCATATTATCAAAAAGAATGTGAGATCTTAAAGGTAGAAGTGAATGAACTGATTGATACTAGTCAAGTTAAGGAAAACATGAGTATATGTATTGTATCAACTCAAGATCCTAATGCCTAGTACAAGAAAATGGCTAATAAACATCGGCATCAGAAGTTATCTCAAAATCACAAGTCAAGTTCTTTTAATAACTCGAGGATGAGTTTTTTTTTCCAAGTGAAGGGATCTGATGTAAAATGTGTCGCAAATAAATTCCTAGCATGGTTAGACCAAAAGAAGGTAGACTGTAAATTGATCTTAACTTTTGATCTGGGTATCATTACATCGCATCGAACCGAGTATCAAGAAATGGAGCAGCACAAGAACTCGAGGACGAGTTCTTTTGAAGTGGAGGGGACTAATGTAGAGCGAGTAGTGGACATTTGCATGACCAAGATGGACTAGAGAAGGCCTGATCAGAGGCGAAAGTCATCAAGACTGTCAGAACCTTAAAATATGCATATCTCGCAACCGTAATGAGTTACTCAATGTACCTTATATGATTTTGGGGCAGGACGAGCTACTTTAACCAACCAACCTGGATATGCTGGGTTATTGATGCCAAATTTGCGAGATTCCATTAGATCGACGGTTGAATTTCTTATTTATTTTCATTTTTACTATTTTTAGTAAGTTTTGATTTGATTGTAACTTTTCATCCATTAGGCTTCAGGAGTTGTGTCCAACATAAAGAGTACTTAGAATAATTAGGAGAATAATGTGGTCAAGTCAAATAGGACACTTACTATAAATAATAAATTTACTATTTATAGTAAGTTACGAATTTTATGGAGTTTAAGTTATAGTTTAATTCTTAAACTTCTTCTAAGTCTTGGTATCCCAATTTTAAGAGTTGTATACTCGTTTATTTCATTTACCAATCATTAATAAATTTATTTCAACTTTTTAAAATTATTTCTAATTTCTATTTTTCTCGTAGCTTTGAGAATTTTCTGTGAAGGGTCCAAAAAAGCTTCTTGGATTGGAAGTAGTTATCTTTAAACAGGATGATAATCGGCCTTATCACGTTCATTCCCACGCCAATATGTTGAAAAACTCATTCAAGTCTACTGGATGCAACTGTTTTGAAGTTATGACTGTCATGATCACTTCCGCCTTCGTTGGGGCCTTCTCTACTCCATACTGGCCATGAAAATATCCCTGACCCGCTTTGAGTAACGGACGACCGCCTGTGACCCAAGCACAGAGATATCTTTGTGCTCGCGGCGGTGTGGGGTCCATAGATATGTTAGTGGGAAATCTACTGTACATCTATTTTAAAAGACCACACTAGCATAGAATTTTAAAAATAAGGAGATCCGAAACTCATGTAGGCCATACCTCACGAAACAGTGGGGATTGAACACTTGATGGCGACAAGTTTTGCATCACGAGAATATTTGTTCCTACCTAAGTTAATAATTACATGAACCGTTTGGATGGCATATAAACATCATGGTCAACTCTAGGAAGGTTTCAATGGTCGACATTGCTGTTCTCATTGTTTTGTTGGTGTGGCCCACCTGATTTTTGTATATCCCTTATTTTTATAATCTTATCCTATTATAGTATTTCAAAACAGATGTACAGAGTGGATTGGTCACGGACATCTCTGTAGAACCACACAGCCCAGGGATAGAGTTATCTCTATACCCCAGTCACATGCAATCCACTTCATAAGAAAGCGAACAGCACATCCATATTAAATACCGGAGCGGATTCGGCCTGGTCGGGGTAACACTCAGTCCAGTCAGGGAGTTAAAAGTGGGGCCTACACCCACGCCGTCCATTCATTCTTGCCAGCTCATTTTATGACATGACCCAGAGAAATAAAGCAGATCCAAATATCAGGTGTACCATACCACAGGAAAACAGTGCTGACTGATTATTAAAAATTGCTGTAGGTCACCAACGGGATGCTGGGTGGGGCCCACTGAAATGTATGTCAGAAATCCACTCTACCCCTCCATTTTTCGAGCTCATTTTAGAATCTGAGACCAAAAATGAGATAGATAAAAAACTCATGCCGGTCACACGAGAGGGAAAATTGGGGAGAAAACTTCCTACCATTGAAACCTTACAGGGCTCTACCTTGATGTTTATATGCCATCCAAACCGTTTATAAGGTCATTTCCAATGGAAAGAAGGGAAAACACCAAAAATATATCTTTATACAAAATTTCTATGGCCATAAGAATGTTTCAACGGTGCTCACTGACTGCCACTGTTTCCTCTAGTGTGGTCCACTTGACTGTTGAATACATCTCATTTTCGGTTGCATCTCCTAAAATAAGATCTAAAAACGTATGGACGGGGTGAGTTCTTTACAAACATCTCGGTGGGCCCCACCCAACATCCTTGGGCAGGAACTTCCTGGGAAAGGCTTTCCCAGGAAATCCGCATCCCCACCAACTTTTTGTATCAAGCACGCAAATAAATTATAAATATTATGGTGTTCCCTAGGACGGTTTTTAATGGTGGGTATTCAATCACCACTGTTTTTGGTAGTGTGGTCCACATGAGATCTGGATCAGTTCATTTTTTTGGTCCATTTCCTAAAATGAGCTGCAAAGACGGATGAACATTGTAGATATACCACATATATCAAAGATGGGCCCCACGGTCGTTGCCTGATCGAATCTGCTCCCACCAAATATCAAAGATTGAATAAACTGGGATGTTCTGATCCGTTAGATTTTAGGAGATGGCCCATTCACTGTGTCATGACATGCAACAATGGGGTGGATCATCCTATGTGCTGTTAGTTTAGACAATGCAAACGTTGTTCAACAGGCTGGAAAATAATCCACAGGTCGTTGACTAGTTGAACGATGCTCACCAGGAAACTATAAGATCTTCCATGCGAGCACATGGATGGTAGGCTCAAGGTTAGAATTTTGTGTCTAGTAAATTGATCTATTGTGCCCAACCATGGATGGACCACTTTCCAAGAATCACCGCAGACCCTAGCCACCAATCTCCTGCCTCTTTTCAGGTGAATGCAGACCATCACTGTATTTGAATGACGAGGGCAAATAATAAACTCAACAAAAGACAATTTGAATTTTATGTAAAAACCTTTTATCAAAAATAAAAATAAAAATTCATAGCACAAAACGACAAATAATGCTATATGAAAATAAAATTACAAAAAATAGTAGATCTTACCAATTCAAACAACCGGCGAATCTCCATTGAAACTATAGCTATGCTCTTGAACACTTTAGGACACGTTAGAAACCCCTCTATACTAATCATGATTACACATGATATATATACAAGCTCATGCATATGAAAAATTAATGATATACATACAAGCGGCATGTGTCTACAGGTGATCTAAACTGTCCATCTATTGAAGATGACCATGAATGGGTCATAGATAAAAGCTTATGGGATTGATTGGATAATCCTACCCATTTGGATTTTGAACATGTAGAACATGTGGCATGTATGTGTGTAGAATATTTCTGCATGGTTAGGATTGCCAAATCCTTTTAACTTTTTGATTAGGTTTTCACAGCTCAAAAAGGAGTAGGAAAACATAAATTTTATTCCAATCATCAATGAGAAAAAAACCCTATAAGAGGTACTTATTTATTAAAAAAAAACACATATACCCAAAAAACCGTGCCATGTGTACATCATATGACTTAGAGACGAAGTAATCACAAATAACAACTAATTAAAGTAATCTAAACCGTCTATAACGTTCCTTATAGTAATAATAACCAAAACTCAAAGTACTAGATTATCTCGAATACTGGGCCATGATCATGAGATCTCATGGTAGGATTCACATGACGATCGGGTCCACTCAAAGGAACCAAAACACAGTCCCCTAACTAGGGGGTCCCTCTTAGACATTGTCATCGATCTAGATCAATGGTGGGGCCCTCATCCTCCCTGCATACATGCGTAGGGGGGGTGTGATGTACGCATGATATCGGGGTCAAATTTTTCCTAGCAAGGGAGAGATGATGATGGCCCTAAAGTTTATAAAAGGAAAAATAAGGCTAGGTGGGTAAGCTTACTAGCCTTTATTTAAGTTTTTCTTTCTTTCTTTTGGGAAAAAAAAAAAAAGACGAATTATAATTTGGTATTTGAAAAAAAGAAAAGAAAAGAGCTTTCTTTAAATGTGTGATTGGTAAAGGTGTTGATTCGTCTCATTTGTCATGTTGTTGATTCCACGATGAAACTTCTCTCTCTCTCTCTCTCTCTCTCTCTCTCTCTCTCTCTCTCTCTCTCTCTCTCCGCTTTAATCTATTGTAATCTTCTTCTTCTTTCTTATTTTCATAGCTTTTGTTCCAATCCTTTGAATATCATTTATTTATCTTTATTTATGAGTTTAGATAAACTCATCAACCCTTAAAGATCATATAAAGATCACATCAGTTTATGCCCGTTTTTTATGCCCTGATGTGGACCAATGGAAAGCTACTACCTCAAGTTGACACTAGGGTTGGCATTCACAGAAATCATACCCACACCCGGTAGTATTTTCGATTGACTTCCTTTGGTGATACACGTTCTATTATTAATACGATGGCATAAACCCTTACATATGCCCTCAAGGGAGCAAATTGTTACATGTCATGTAGCCATGATTGAACAAGTGAATTAATGTGACAGCTTTCCTGTTATGTTTATAAAGACCCACTGAGGTAAGATTCCTAACATAGATCTGACTCTAACATACTCAGTGAGGCCGTCTCTCACAATCCTTTTAAAATAAGATATTTTTCAAGAGACGATCGAAGAATTTGCAAAGTTCACGAAGAACTTAAATATCCGAAGATCGGACTAATATCCAAGCAAATCTGACTACGAATTGGTCCCATAATTATGAGAGAGAAAACATCAGGCAAATCAAGTCCAATTCTATATATCAATCATAATCAAGAGAATGAGAACTAGATTTGATCTAGTTCAACAACAGATCAATATCAAGTATCACATCCCTCCAACACTCCAAACTACCGAGGAGGTGGTTTAATTAGGTCATTCAAATGAAGGTGGACAACTAGATGAGTGACCATGATTGACTTGAGGTTCGAATCAACGATGTCTTGATCAATCTCGAATCCAATTAATGGGCCATGAACATCTTCAATCAAAGGGATTAGCTATAAGAAGAAGATCTGAAAAGCCAACAGTTTCGAATATACCCGAGGGCTTTCTTATCTAGAAAGCATCCCAGATATATGGAAAATCCAGGACTAATGAAAATACCCAACGAAAGTTTAACCGCCTTGAAAAACTATAAAAAGAGCAATTGAAAAAGAGCTTGAGGCACTATACCAAACACATCTATCTATCATCTATCTTTTACCTTAGCATAGCTTCGCGTAGTTTTAGTATAGATCGCTACTGTCCAACTTTTACCGTCATAGTACTGTGGAATTAGATTAACTATCCATAAACCTAAGCTACTGGATTTTGATCAATTGAGTTCTTACTTAGGCTATTATATTTTGGTCACAACTTGTTAACCATTCGCTTCAATCATTTGTTCTTGCAAGCAAATTAGGTATTTATCTCTCGTTTATTTATTTATTTAGTTATTTTGATACTTTGTCGAATATAATGAGTCATACATTCTAATATTAATAAAATTGATATTATTTGGCCTTCTTGTATTTATCTATTAATTTATATTCATTTGAGAAATATAAAACTGTATCACTAGTCCTTAGTACTCAAGGTAAAAATAATATATTAAGAAGGCCTAACTCCTACCTTTCCATTACCTGATCGCCGATCAAACCCGGTGGTTGAGAGGATAGCTAGATCTTACATCTAGTCTTCAATCAATGTGACTCACTTGGGGGGGGGGGGGGGGGGGGGGGGGGGCAAATCAAACTTTGAGTCAAGTAAAAACTGACATGCCCGCACAATCATAATCACACACGAAATCTAAATACAGGCCCTCAATCACACGAGTGGCCTTGTTTGATTGAATTCACGGTGAGAACATCTAGGATTTGTGAACTTTCAAATCCCTCGATCATTCAAACTCCATTGCCATTCTTACCCTAATTTGTAGGATGGGTTTCATCTATTCTACATAGTTAGACAAAGCTCTCCATTAGTTTCCCTAGCTCTTTTATCTCCTTCTCAATATTTTCTCTCACACTCTCTCTCTATATATAAATCCTAAATACACTTCTCTTTATTTATTCTCTTAAACCTTAAATTTGTTGCATTCTAAATTTTTATTTTTTAAATCACATTTATTTATTCTCATATTCTTCCATCCATCATTATTAAGTTTTTAATTATCTGTTTGCATCACTCTGTGTCAACCTTATAATTCTAGTTTCCCATCTGCTATCCAATCGGTATAATTAAAGATTGTGGGAATTGGCATACTTATCATTAAAACCTTTTTAAGGCCCATGATATTTATATGACATCCAACTCATTGATAAGAAAAATAAATATTAGCTTCATCTAAAACTTAGGTCCTAAGAAGGGCTCAAGAGTAGGCCTTCATTCCCCACTAATTTGTGCGTAGCGTGGGCATATTTTTAAGCTAACGCCTTCATATAAGTGGCAAAACTAATCGAATGTGATACCGACATTGTCACGGAACTGGCTGGTGGCTTACCTCACCAAGTTCCGTGGTTCCCATGAGGTATGTGTTATATTCAAACCATCTGTCCTTTGGCCGAAAAATAAGACAGGCTCAAACATTAAGGACATTACAAAAAGCAGTAGGGGATTGAACGTCTACCATGGAAAGCCCTGCGAATGTTTTGACGATGAGAATCATTCTCCCACTGCTATTTGTGGTGTGGTTCATTTGAGCTTTGGATATGTGGTCCACTTAAGCGTTGGATACAACTCATTTTCAGGACTATGATCCCGCTAAGTAGATAAATGGTGCAGATATAATAAATACAGGGCCCATATAACTTTGATCTCCTTTGAACCGTTCGTACAACTGGAGCTTGAGGAGAGCTCATCTTTGCACGACACGTACACACCAGACAAGTCGGTGGTGTGTGGTACATCAGCCAATCCGCTTACCATCGGTCTGATCAGAAACGGATTGGCCAGTCACCCTGCCAGTAGCCAATGGCTAGGGGTTGGTGCTCTGTGGGCCCCACCATGATGTGTGTGTTCCATCCATGCCGTCCACCCATTCTTCCATATCATTTTATGATATGAGCCCAAAAACGAGGTTGATCCAAATCTCAAGTTGATCGCACAGTGTTGATTGAACACCCACCATTAAAAACTTCTTGGGGCCATGAAAGTTTTGGATCAAGCTGATATATATTTTTTTCCCTTCATCCATGTCTGTATTACCTAATCAACAAGTCAGATATCAAATAACCATCACAGTGGGCCCTATGAGGTTTTTAATGGTGGACATTCAGTCACAACTATTTTCCCATGGTGTGATCCACTCGAGATTTATATTTACCTCAATTTTAGGATCAAAATTATCTTTCAAAATGGATGGACAGCGTGGATAAAATAAATACATCATGGTGGGGTCCACATAGCACTGACCACTAGACACGTGGATGGTGGTAGCGTCACCAGCCAAACCGTGTCCGGTGCGATCTCGTCACAGAAGGACGTTGATTTCCTTCGAAAGCCTTTAGTAAGAACTTCCCGCACTTGAAACCTAGGTGGGGCTTACTGTGATGTTTGTGAGAAATCTATCCTACCTATCCATTTTTTTTTAACTCATTTTAAAAATTGAAATAAAAAATGAGAAGGATCCAAAACTCAAGTCAGCTGCACTAGGTAAAAAAAGGATAGGGAAATTCCTACCGTTGAAACCTACTTGGATTGACACTGATGTTTACCTGAACTGTAAATACAAATATTAGCTTGATTCAAAACTCCCCTGGCCCATGAATATTTAAACTGTGGACGGTAAGTCTCATGTTTTCGGCTCACTTGAGCATCCAATCCCGCTTATTTTTGGCCCAATGTTAGCTTGATTCAAAACTCCCGTGGCCCATGAATATTTAAACTGTG
This sequence comes from Magnolia kwangsiensis, assembly GCA_037074715.1. NCBI lineage: Eukaryota > Viridiplantae > Streptophyta > Magnoliopsida > Magnoliales > Magnoliaceae > Magnolia > Magnolia kwangsiensis. The sequence continues at coordinate 30,488,356 of CM073575.1, read as the reverse complement.
GACGTTAAGTCTCATGTTTTCGGTTCACTTGAGTATTCAATCCGGCTTATTTTTGGCCCAATGTCTTAAAATGATTAAAAAAACGGATGAACGGTCCCCCCTAAGATTCCGTTCGCAGGAAATCCGCGTCCGTTACAGAGAGAGAGAACTTCCTGTGACATGCAGCCGAGCGTTAGCGTTACCTGAGTTAATATATGCCACGTGCACAGTGCCTGCGTATCAAACATCACGTGCAACCTGAGTATCGTATGGACGCAGATTAGGTGGTGCTGCGGGCGCTGTGGGGCCCACCTTGATACATATGTTTTATATCCATGCCGTTCATCCGTTTTGCCAGCTCATTTTAAGACAGGAAAATCGAAGCAGAAAATCTCTAGTGAACCACATCACAGGAAACAGTGCGGATAATCATACCCACCGTTGAAACCTTCCTAGAGCTCATCGTAATTATCATTTGCCATCCAAGCTGTTGATAAGATAAAACAGCCCTGCGTGAGGGGAAAAAACAAAAATCAGCATGATCCGAAACTTTCGTGTCTCTAATAAATTTTTAATGGTTGGTGTTCAATGACTACTATTTACTGCAGTGTGCTCCACTTAAGGTTCTGATCTACTTCAGTTTTTGTTTCATGCGTTACAATGAGCTGATAAAATGGATGGACAGCTAGGATATAAAATACATACATCATGTCTGGCCCACAGCGCCAAACACCCCTGCTATGGATGGTGTGGGCAACAGCACCTGATCCGCTTCCAGTATCATATATCTCCCGATCACCACCGCTGGGGATGGTGTGGGCCCACTCCTTTTACATGGCACGGATGCCCGTTGCCTACTGACGCTGCCAGCGGCAAGGTGGCTACTACTTACAGGTTGGTGCTCTGTAAGCCCAACATGATATATATTTTTCTTGGCATTCTAAGGGCATGGCCCAAAAATGAAATATATCCTGATCTTAGATGGATGACAACACACGAAAACAGTGGTGAATGAATGCCTACCATTAAAAACTTCTTAGGGCTTATAGTAATATTTATTTTCCATCCAATTTCTGTTTTTTATCTTATAAGCCACGCAATTCTACTTTTTGGGAAAATATAAATATCAGCTTGATGGCCCAATAAATTTTTAATTATGGATGAAATAGTAATATGATCCACGTGGAATTTAGATCTAACTCACCTTTGACTTCATGTTGGAAAATGATCTGAAAAAATGATTGGTCCACTGAGCACCAATCAATAGCCACTTACTACTGGCAGTGTCCATAGCTATTGGATAGTGTTCGGTGGGCCCATCACAATGTATGTGCTTTACCTATTGGGTCTATCCCTTTTTTTTTTTTATGAGCCCTACTATATCAAAAAAATGTGGAGATTGAACACCCACTACTAAAAACTTCTTAAAGACCATAAAGGATCAGATGAAGCTAACATTTTGTATTTTTCTATCATTCAGGTCTAAGTAACCGAATCAATAGGTTGTATGGCAAATAAGCATTACATTGGTACGTGAAATCAGGTGGTATTAGCTAGGATGGAACTTACAGGGTGTTATTATTACCACCGCAGGTGGATTGTTGTGGAATTGGTGGAATACGACCTAATTTCGTTCCATGTTTGGAACGGATGATAATCCCACCCAAACCATTGATTTTAATGGTTATTATGTTTAGAAATGCAATTCATCAGTGGATTACTGAAACCCTTCTATGTTTGGGTGGATGTGAACAAAGCACCAGCCCCCACCCGCTGAAAAGTGGGTTCATCTTTGATCGGGGCGTTTAGCGCATGGTATTAGATGGGATTAGGTGGTATGGAATTGCATCCGATTCGTGCCAATTCCACTCAATGTTTGCGGAGAATGGAAAAGCTTGAAATTAGATTAGATGGAATTGCATTGGGTCCTGTGCCAATTTCACTCAATGTTAATAAGTTGTGTAGGTCCCACCATGATGTGTGAGCTATATCCACATCATCCACCCATTTTTTGAGATCATTTTAGAGCATGGGCCAAAAAATCAGGTAGATCTAAAGCTCAAGTGGACCCTACCATAGAAAGCAACAAGGATTGAATGCCTATTGTTGAAAACTTCTTTAGGGCCACATAAGTTTTGGATCTACCTCATTTTTATGCCCATACTATAAAATGAGGTTACAAAACAGATGAACAATTTGGATATAACACGTGTTATTGTCAATAGTTTCAAATGATGGTGGGTATATCCATTCAATGTACCACTGTATTCAAACATATCATTAAATTAAACTTATCTCATAATAACAGAGAACAATCCCTTGCATATTTAATAATTACATTTTTTTTTTTAATCTCATCCCACCTAATCCTTCCTAATTGTATGCGCCAAACACCCCCTAAAGTCTACTGGTCAGACACAGTTACCTACTGAAGCCATAGTGACAAACGCTTACAATATGACGAGAGAGAAATGACATGGCCATCCCGCTAAATCTATTCAAATACAATTTAATTCACCCCAAAAGCATATTAATAAACTCCGTCAACGTGATTTATGTATTTTATCCACCTGTCCATTCCATTTAACGGTTAATCTTAAGTCTTGATTCCAAAAATAAGCTTATCCAATGCTAAAGTGGACCTTACCACAGGAAATAATATGATTTAAGTGTTTATTATTGAAAAAATCTTGGGGACTACAGAAGTTTTGAATCAATCTGATATTATTTTTCCATTCATCCATGTCTTTCTGATCTTATGAAAAGATTGGATGACAGATAAAGATTAATATTCCCACTGTATCCTTTGGTATGAACTAATTGGGCTTTGGATATGCTTGAATTTTTTTGCACTAACTTTTTTTACACTAACTTTTAAAATGAGTAGGGAAAAAAAAAAAAAGAATGGACGGAGTGGATAGACAACGTACATTCAGGGTGGGCGCAATTTACATGGCCCTACAATGATATATTTTTAATATCCAAACCGTTCATCCATTTAGAAAGATAATTTTAGAGCATGATCTTAAAAATAAATCATATTTGATCTAACGTGTATTTTCCATCCAATATGTTAATAAGGTTACGTAGATTTGGATAAAGAAAAACAAATATCATATTCATCCAAAACTTATGACTTTAAAAAGAATCCTTCACCGCTTTTCGCAGTTTGGTCCACTTGATATTTAGATGTATTTTATATTTTGGCTCAACCCTTACGAGCAGCTCGACAAATGAATGGATGGTTTTGGATATAAAACATACATCAGGACCACGTAACTTGGTGACGTCAACACACCAGCCCAGAGAATCCGGCGTTTTAAGTAAACGAGTGCCACGTATGGTGAGTGGGCCCACTGTACATATAACCGTGGCGAAACGTCTCTACTCTCATCGTTTCCAACGTCCGAAGGAAATAAGAAAGAAATCCAACGATTGAATCGAGAAATCCTGCAATACCCATCTCAAAAGAGCCATGAATATCTGCTCCCTCAATCTCAGAAGTACCAACCAAGTCATTTTCCCTGCGAAAATCTCCACCTTCCTGCAGAGGATTCCATGGCCTCAAAGACCCTTCTCTTGCAATTTTGAGAAGATGGGTCCTTTTGAAGTTCAAGGTAGAGAGATTTTCGAGATGAGGGTGTTGAAATCGAAGTTTACTACATGCAGATCTCCATCTGTCAGAGTGATGGGAATGAAGAAGAACCATGATAATTCGTCTTCATCAGGTGAAGATCTTTCGTTGTTAGTAGAATGAATGCCACTCACAACAAACCATTGCATGTTAAGTTTAGACACGAGTTCTGAACCTTGCACAAGGTGGGCTGCAACATGGAGATTACCTGGCTCAAAATCATGCCCATATGAACGGTTGGGCGGTTGCTGTGCAAGTTCGGAAACAAGGGACGGTTTGGATTAGATCTTCCAAAGGTCTTATACATGCATGGCCCACCTTTGCACGTCTAGGATGACTTGCATGCGAACTTCACATGCAAGGGATTGTAGACGAACTATTTTCTAACTGAAGTTGGTGTTGGTGTCGCGAACTTCACATGCAAGGGTTGTAGACGACATATTTTCTCATTGAAGTTGGTGTTGGTGTGGACATTCATCCGGTGAAACCCGACATGGATTCTTGGATTGTGATATTAAAAATCTCAAGTAGTTGAATTAGTTTAGATATCCGACCGTTACATGCAAGGCATGGTAGAAACTGAGTCTGTCAATGGGCAGTCTTGGGCTGGGCCAAGGTAAAACCTAAGCCTGATTCCAGCCCTGGTCCCTGACAGTCCAAAACAAACATGCTCAAACCCAGCCCTTGATGAAAATGTATGGCCCAAGCCTGGCTTCGGCCCTGGCCCCAGCCACCCAATTCTGCATGCGTAACATCTGGGCTGTTCATTAAGTGTTCCTTATCTTCCATGATGTATGAAAAAAAAAATGCTCTTCAAATCCTAAACCCAACCTGATCCCAGCCTGATCGTTAAACAGACTTAGATTTTAGACCTGAGCCCGCCCCCCATCCTCGGGTCTTGTATTTCAGACCAAGCCCAACCTGAAAACCGTCGGCATGAATATTTGCAATGCTAAAGATTCAGTTGGATAGTATTCAATTCATAGAAGAAAAGAAAACGATATTTGAAGATCAGAACTATTGTCAAACACACCTAAGAAATTGTCGAAGCCAAGATATCGCTTCGGTCTAATATCGTATTGGAAATTATATTCATTACAGGAAGTGATGATCATTCAGCTCCTGATGAAAACAACAGTTCATTTGAGAACACTAACTCCATGGACCCCAGTACCTGGAAGTCCCACCATATATTCCGAGATTGGCGAACTTTTAGGGCGATTCTTGTGGCTTGGGAGAGGGTAAGTTGGCAACTTAACATTCACCTAACATTTTGATTTGAGTAGTGTAGAATTTATTTTAGTTCCATTCGCTGATTTGTTTGACTACATTTTCTCAATTTCCAATAGCTTTGGACATTTTATTGCCCTCACAATTATATTTTGTGATATTGGTTAAGAGGGAGTAAATTCATCATAAAAATGTAGTTGCTTGGGATGGAAGGTTGAGACTTTACCATAGAAGGCTCCATCAACAGCTGAAATCGATCCGATTTCCTTTCACTTCTTTTAATTTTAATGTGGGTTGCCTGCACTTACCTCTCATCTTATCTGCATGTACCTCATGTGAAGCATCTAATTAGGAAGGCACATGGCAGGCTCTGCGGGGCCTACCTTGATGATTGTATGACATCCACTTTGTACATGCAACTTGTTGCATGGGCTTATTTTAAGATGTTATCCTAAAAGTTAGTTGGATTGGGGACTCGAGTGGGCCATAACAAGGGAAATAGTGAAGATAGGCTGCCCACCATTTCATTCTCTTACTCTCTCTGTTCATACGCACGTGTGTGTGGCCTAACTTATCCCTCCATTTTGCTATCCCTTTTTCTATCTTCCCTCCAAATGTCTCCCCCTTTTCTTCAGGGCTATCAATGGGCTAGGCTGGCCTGTCTGGCTTTCGGGCCTGGCCCACTTCCGGCTAGGCTTGGATTGGTGTATTAGGGCCGTGGACTGGGTCTAGATTGAAGTCGAGCTTCGTATAAAGGCCAATCAGCCCGTCCGAGTCTGGTCTGCCCGGTTATTCAAAGCATTTTTATAATATATCAATGTGTGATTAATAAATTAAACCTATTTAAAGTATTTTTTGGATTTCGATGTCGTAAATTAAACAATTTCATTTTATGCAATTAATTTTCGTTATTGTTAGTAACTTGGTTATTAACATCCTTATTTTGCATTTGACTGTTGGTTTTATGAAGCAAGTGAGAGAATGGAATATCAACAATAGTAGGAATCTTCACCACCCAAGTTCAGTGGACCTCCAAAATATTTGTGATGTTTGTGTGGCATCCACTCCAATGATCAGTTGAGGCACCTGATGTTAGGACCTGAGCTCAATATTCACACCACAGGGCATAATGGGGATGGGGATAACCGGCCCTCTTGAGTCATCCCACAACTCAATTTGATTCAAAAGGTAGGTGGGCCACTTCTTGGGGCCTAGTGTGTAGGTCATGTTCCATCCAAACCGCTCATTAGGTGAGCTCGAACATCATGAGTCATCCAAAGCTCAGCTTGACTCAAAATTCAGATGGCCACACTGAATTTCGAAGTTTTTATAACTGTGATTTACATTGTTTCAATGGTGTGGCCCACTTGAGTCTTGGATCATGCTTGACTGATGGATGAAGTGGATGTCAAACAGAGTGTAGTGGGCCTCACAGAGCTTAGTTGTGGCATGTTTTCCCTATGACAGCTGTTACTAAGGATACCAGTTATTGGGATGCTATATATGTAGATTGACTCCAGTGTTAGTTTTTCATCTTTTAAAAGATGGTGGTCACTCTTCAAACATACAAATGTGATGAAGGACAATTAACCACTTGCTCTAAAAGCTCAAACTGATAGAGCATGGTGAATTAAGCCCTTTATCTCATAGCCCATGCCACAAAACCATGGGTTCCACCTCACACAAGCCCCAAATCCATGGGTTTCGCGGGCCACCCACCCCGAGTGTGCCCCTGCATCCACAGGCCACCCCACTTGAGTCCAGTGTGAAAATGCCCCTGCATTAAAATGCCATAGATGTAAGGAAAAATCTTAGCCATCTAAATTGGCGACCGAATTGTACATTGAGCATAATTGGAAAGTTTAGCTAATAAGACAATTTTAACTATCTGATTTTCCCTCCTAATTCTGAGCACTCACCATTTAGTAACAATTAATATTATTAGACCATTGAAATGACCCTGATTCACTACAGATTTTTTATTTTTTTTTTTAAAGTAAACAAGAAATAGGAAAGAGTGTATAAGGATGTTATATGGACACTTTAAATTGTTATGACGCCATGTAGCATGGCAGTAAAATCATGAATATGCATGGCATCCTTGGGTTCTGATCTCCTGCAAGTGGGACCCACTTATCAGTCATCCAGTCCCACCCACAGTGGATGGAATGTTCTCTAAAACTCTCGATCTAAGGACTAGATACGTGGCCAGAAAGTACTGTCGAGAAGGAAATTCAGCCATGGTGCATATTCAATGGGAAATGGCCTATGGTCAGAATCTGAAATTTTTGGTGAATGGTCCATCCAATGTGGGTCCCTTAGATCAACACTCTGGATTACCAAACAGTGGGTCTCACTTGAGGGAAGTAAGGATATGAGGATACTATGCATGTCTCATGCTGTGAGAAAGCGGTCTCAAGGGCATCGATAGCGTATTTTTTGAGAGAAGGGTGGCAAAGTGGGACTGAACTCAAGTCTTTTTTTTTTCTTTTTCTTTTTTTTTTATAAAGTCAAAGTGAAAGGGTGAGAACAACGCCCACAAAGCTAGGGAACAAATAACTGTCTAGATCTAAGAAAAATGTACAATGATGAAAAGCAAAAAGGATTGTGGGTTGTTTGGATGACCATAAGTTTTGAAGTTGTGACTCTCACCTAAAAGTGCTTGAGCACTGTGACCCAAGCTACCAGATCCAGCTTGGCTTTCTTAAACACCTCATCTAGACTATAAGGTTAATTATGAAAACATATGTTATTTCTTTCCTTCCTAATCGACCAGAAGCCTACATGACAGGACAACTACCATAGAATTCTCCCTCTTTGCCCAGAACCCCCCCTGTGCGATGCCGAGAAGAATGGCCAATTGATGAAGGTATCACCCAAAATGCCTGAAAGAGATTGAAAAAACACTACCTAATTGAAGGCACACATTCATGATATTCATATGCCTTTATGAAATGCCTAAAAGAGATTTAGAAAACACTACCTAATTGAAGGCACACATTCATGATATTCATATGCCTTTTCTGAAATGCCTGAAAGAGATTGAGAAAACAGTACATAATTGAAGGCACACATTCATGATATTCATATGCCTTTTCTGAAGGTTGTCCACCATGAGGACTCTATGCTAACCCTCCAACCAACCAAAAGTAATGACCCTCCAATTGACTGAAAGCATTGACCCTAGGCTACAACTAAATAAATTCAATTGGATCGTGAGAGGCCCTGGGATTAGGATTCACAAACCTTTTATAAAACGATTTGGAAGTGAAATTACTTGACCTATCCGACCTTTGAACCCAAGGTGTTCTTTTCATGCATCATCTATTCCTATGTTGCAGATGGTTCAACAACACCAACTCATCCAAATTGAAGGCACACATCCAAGATATTCATATGCCTTTTCAGAAGGTTGTCCACCGTGAGGACTCTGTTCTTACCCACCAACCAACCAAAAGCAATGATCTTGGGCAGATTTTTCTACATCTAATAAATTTGGTTGCATCACAAGACACCTTGAGATTAGGATTTCGAACTTATTATAAAACCTCCAAACCCAAGGCGTCCCTTTCGTGCATCACCGATTCCTACGCTGCAGATGGTTCAACAACACCAACTAATCCAATTCCTCACTAGACCGTTCCCCATGGAATTGCGCCCCTTCCCAAAAGAATGACAAGCACTGAGACATTGCAGCCTCCTTATTGAAAGAAACACGTCATACTAATTCAGGGAACAATTCTTCAATAGGCTAATCGACGCTCCAGACGTCCTTCCAAAAACACGTGCGAGGACTTTGATAAATTGCTATTAGGTTTTGGTAGCTAAACTTTGATAAATAGGTTGGGTGACCCTGATCCACCTTGTATTGGTGGGTTCATTATGAATGATAAGGGAAGGTCCAAAAGATGTTCACCAACCTGGTCAGTTGATCGGCAAAGTCAAGGTTCTAATTGATGGGCTAAGACTCATTGCCAGTTCACCACAAAGAAGGATGGTCATTGAAGAGTATTTAAAGAACATGGTAAGTTGGGCTTCTACACTCTTCTCAAAGCCTTGGAAATTCTCCTACATCAACAAAATTCGGAAGCTCACATGTTGTTTAAGGCCTGTTTTGGCATTGCTATGAATGTATTCTTCAGCACATAATTGAGTTTTTCTGTTCACTACGATGAATTAAAATTCAACATTAATTTAATTATTTTCCTACCAAGAAAATTGATGTAATCCCTTTATCTCATAGCCCAGGCTATGCAGGCCTCCCACTCCGAGTGTGCCCTTGCATCCCACAGGCTACCCCACTCGAGCCTGGTGTGAAAATGTCCCCGCATTAATCACTCCTGATGAGGAGTCTCGAACATAAGACCTTCCACTCTGATAACAATTTGATGCAGGACAATTAATCACTTGCTCTAAAAGCTCGAACTGATAGAGCATGGCGAACTAATCCCTTTATCTCATAGCCCGGGTCCCAAATCCATGGGTTCCACCCTACACGAGCCACCCGTCTGACACGGGCCCCAAGTCCATGGGTTATGCAAGCCACTCACCTGTATCCCACAGGCCACCCCACTCGAGGCCAGTGTGAAAATGCCCCCGCATTAAAAATAGAGGTGTTTATTGTTAATGAGAGAATTAAAAGATGATGTGGGTGTTGTCTAATAGTTATATTTCCTTCAATCAATGACCAAACAGAGCCTTATACATTTTGTTTAAACATGGGCTCATTTTAAGATGTTATCCCAAAAGTTAGTTGGATTGGGGACTCGAGTGGGCCACAATAAGGGAAATAGTGAAGATTGGCCGCCCACCATTTCATTCTCTTACTCTCTCTACTAGCAGGAACGTTTGTGTGGCCCTACTTATCCTTCCATCTCACTATCCTTTTCTTTCTCTTCCCTCTGAATGTCTCCCCCTTTTCTTTAGGACTATCAATGGGCTAGGCTGGCCTGTCTGGCTTTCAGGCCTTGCCAACTTCAGGCTAGGCTTGAATTGGTGTATTGGGCCCGAGGACTGGGTCTTGGCCGAAATCGAGCTTTATATAAAGGGCAATCAGCCCGTCTGAGTATGGTCTGCCCTGTTATTCAAAGCATTTTTTTATAATATTTCAATGTGTGATTAATAAATTAAACCTATTTAAAGTATTTTTTGGATTTCAATGTCGTAAATTAAACAATTTCATTTTATGCAATTAATTTTCGCTATTGTTAGTAACTTTGTTATTAACATCCTAATTTTGCATTTGACTGTTGGTTTTATGAAGCAAGTGAGAGAATGGAATATCTACAATACTAGGAATCTTCACCACCCAAGTTCATTGGGCCTCCAAAATATTTGTGATGTTTGTGTGGCATCCACTCCAACGATCAGTTGAGGCACCTGATGTTAGGACCTGATCTCAATATTCACACCACAGGGCATAATGGGGATGGGGATAGCCACCCCTCGTGAGTCATCCCAAAACTCAATTTGATTCAAAAGGTAGGTGGGCCACTTCTTGGGGCCTAGTGTGTAGGTCATGTTCCATCCAAACCAGTCATTAGGTGAGCTCGAATATCACGAGTCATCCAAAACTCAGCTTGACTCAAAATTCAGATGGCGACACTGAATTTAGAAGTTTTTATAACTGTGATTTACATTGTTTCAATGGTGTGGCCCACTTGAGTTTTGGATCATGCTTAACTGATGGATGGAGTGGATGTCAAACAGAGTGTAGTGGGCCTCACAGAGCTTAGTTGTGGCATGTTTTCCCTATGACAGCTGTTACCAAGGATACCGGTTATTGGGATGCTATATATGTGGCCTGACTCCAATGTTAGTTTTTGATCTTTTAAAAGATGGTGGTCACTCTTAAAACGTACAAATTCCACAGATGTAAGGAAAAATCTTAGCCATCTAAATTGGCGACCGAGTTGTACATTGAGCATAATTGGAAAGTTTACCTAATAAGACAATTTTAACTATCTGAATTTCCCTCCTAATTCTGAGCGCTCACCATTTAGTAACAATTAATATCATTAGACCATTGAGATGACCCTGATTTGCCACGGATTTTAAAAAAAAAAAAAAGTAAACAATAAATAGGAAAGAGTGTATAAGGATGTTATATGGACACTTTAAATTGGTATGATGCCATGTAGCATGGCAGTAAAACCATGAATATGCATGGCATCCTCGGGTTCTGAGCTCCTGCTAGTGGGACCCACCGTTCAGTCATCCAGTTCCAGACCGCTGATTTGATGGGACCCACAGTGGATGGAATGTTCCCCAAAACTCTCAATCTAAGGACTAGATTACTGTTGAGAAAGTAATTCAGCCATGGTAAACATTCAATGGGAAAAGGCCTATGGTCAGTATCTGAATTTTCGGTGAACGGTCCATCCTAATGAGGGTCCCTTAGATCGACACTCTGGATTACCAAACAGTGGGTCATACTTGAGGGAAGTAAGGATAAGAGGATACTATGCATGTCTCATGCTGTGAGAAAGCGGTCTCAATGGCATCATAGTGGATTTTTTGAGAGAAGGGTGGCAAAATGGGACTGAACTCCTACTTTAGTCTCTCTTTTTTTTCTTTTTCTTTTTTTTTAATAAAGACAACAACGCCCACAATGCTAGGGAACAAATAATTGTCTAGATCTAAGAAGAATGTACAATGATGACAAACAAAAAGGCTTGTAGGTCGTTTGGATGACTATAAGTTTTGAAGTTGTGACTCTCACCTAAAAGTGCTTGAGCACTGTGACCCAAGCTACCAGATCCAGCTTGGCTTTCTTAAAGACTTCATCTAGACTATAAGGTTAATTATGAAAGCATATGTTATTTCTTTCCTTCCTAATTGAAAAGAAGCCTACATGAAGGTACAACTGCCATAGAATTCTCCCTCTTTGCCCAGAACCTTCCCTGTGTCATGCCGAGAGGAACGGCCAATTGATGAAGGTATCCCCTAAAATGCCTAAAAGAGATCGAAAAAACACTATCAAATTGAACACACGCATTCATGATATTCATATGCCTTTTCTGAAGGTTGTCCACCATGAGGACTTTATACTAACCCTCCAAACAACCGAAAGTAATGACCAGCCAACCAACCGAAAGCAATGACCCTAGGCTACGACTAAATAAATTCAGTTGGATGGTGAGAGGCCATGGGATTAGGATTCACAAACTTTTTATAAAATGATTTGGTAGTGAAATTACCTCACCTATCCAACCTCTGAACCCAAGGTGTTCTTTTCATGCATCATCTATTCCTATGTTGTAGATGGTTCAACAACACCAACTCATCCAAATTGAAGGCACACATTCAATATATTCATATGCCTTTTCGAAAGGTTGTCCACCACGAGGACTCTGTTCTTACCCACTAACCAACCAAAGGCAATGATCTTGGGCATATTTTTCTACGACCAAATAAATTTGGTTGCATCATGAGACACCCTTGGGATGAGGATTCTGAAACTTGTTATAAAATGATTTGGAAGTGAAGCTATCCAACCTATCTAACCTCCAAACCCAAGGCGTCCCTTTCATGCATCACTGATTCCTACGCCGCAGATGGTTTAACAACACCAACTAATCCAATTCCTCACTGGACCCTTCCCCATGGAGTTTTGCCCCTTCCCAAAAGAAAGACAAGCACTGAGACATTGCAGCCTCCTTATTGAAAGAAACAAGTCATACTAATTCACGGATCAACTCTTTAAGAGGCCGATCAATGCACCCGACGTCATTCCCAAAACATGTGCTAGGACTTTGATGAATTTCTATTAGGTTTTGGTAGCTAAACTTTGATAAATAGGTTGGGTGACCCCGATCCACCTTGTTTTGGTGGGTTCATTATGAATGATAAGGGAAAGATCCAAAAGATGTTCACCAAGCTGGTCAGTTGATCAGCAGAGTCAAGGTTCTAATTGATGGGCTAAGACTCATTGCATATAATCGAGTTTCTCTATTTACCACGACTTGAGTGTACCCCTACATCCCACAGGCCACCCCACTTGAGCCCGGTGTGAAAACACCCCCTCATTAATCACCCCCGGTGAAGAGTCTCGAACACCAAACCTCCGGCTCTGATACCAATTTGATATAGGACAATTAACCACTTGTTCTAAAAGCTCGAACTGATAGAGCATGGCGAACTAATCCCTTTACTCATAGCCCAGGCCCCAAATCCATGGGTTAGGTCCTTGGCCGAACCCCTCCTCGTGGGCCCCAAATCCATGGGTTCCGCCCTACACGAGCCACCCATCTCACATGGGCCCCAAATCCATGGGTAATGAAGGCCACCCACCCTGAGTGTGCCCCTACATCCCACAAGCCACCCCACTCGAGCCCTGTGTGAAAATGCCTCCACATTATAAATAGAGGTGTTTATTGTTAATGAGAGAATTAAAAGATGATGTGGGTGTTGTCTGATAGTTATATTTTCTTCAATCAATGACCAAACAGAGCCTTATACATTTTGTTTAAACATGGGCTCATTTTAAGATGTTATCCCAAAAGTTAGTTGGATTTGGGACTGGAGTGGGCCACAATAAGGGAAATAGTGAAGATAGGCCACCCACCATTTCATTCCCTTACGCTCTCTGTTAGCAGGCACGTGTGTGTGGCCCTACTTATCCCTCCATCTCGCTATACTTTTCTCTCTCTTCCCTTTGAATGTCTCCCCCTTTCGGACTATCAATGGGCTAGGCTGGCTTGTCTGGCTTTCGAGCCTCGCTGACTTCAGGCTAGGCTTGGATTGGTGTATTAGGCTTGAGGACTGGGTCTGGACCAAAATCGAGTTTCGTATAAAGGCCAATCAGCCCGTCCGAGTCTGGTCTACCTGGTTATTCAAAGCATTTTTATAATATATCAATGTGTGATTAATAAATTAAACCTATTTAAAGTATTTTTTTGGATTTCAATGTCATGCATTAAACAAATTCATTTAACATAATTAATTTTCATGATTGTTAGTAACTTCATTATTAACATCCTTATTTTGCATTGGACTGTTGGTTTTATGAAGCTATAGAGAGAATGGAATATCTACAATAGTAGGAATCTTCACCACCCAAGCTCAGTGGGCCTCAAAAATATTTGTGAATGTTTGTGTGGCATCCACTCCATCGATCAGTTGAGGCACCTGATGTTAGGACCTGAGCTCAATATTCACACCACAGGGCATAGCTGGGATGGGGATAGCCACCTCTCATGAGTCATCCCAAAACTCAATTTGATTCAAAAGGTAGGTGGGCCACTTCTTGGGGCCTACTGTGTAGGTCATATTCCATCCAAACCGGTCATTAGGTGAGCTCGAACATCATGAGTCAAAATTCAGCTTGACTCAAAATTCAGATGGCCACACTGAATTTATAAGTTTTTATAACTGTGATTTACATTGTTTCAATGGTGTGGCTCACTTGAGTCTTGGATCATGCTTAACTGATGGATGGAGTGGATGTCAGACAGAGCGTAGTGCGCCTCACAGTGCTTAGTTGTGGCATGTTTTACCTATGACAGCTGTTACTAAGGATACCAGTTATTGGGATGCTATATATGTTGCCTGACTCCAGTGTTAGTTTTTCACCACCATCTTTTAAAAGATGGTGGGCACTCTTCAAACGTACAAATACCACAGATGTAAGGAAAAATCTTAGCCGTCTAAATTAGCAACTGAATTGTACATTAAGCATAATTGGAAAGTTTAGCTGATAAGACAATTTTAACTATCTGATTTTTCCTCCTAATTCTGAGCGCTCACCATTTAGTAACAATTAATATGACCCTGATTTGCGACAGATTAAAAAAAAAAAAAGTAAACAAAAAATAGGAAAGAGTGTCTAAGAATGTTATATGGACACTTTAAATTGCTATGACACCATGCAGCATGGAAGTAAAACCATGAATATGCATGGCATCCTCGGTTCTGAGCTCCTGCGAGTGGGACCCACTGATAAGTTATTGGGATGCTATATATGTTGCCTGACTCCAGTGTTAGTTTTTCACCATCATCTTTTAAAAGATGGTGGCCACTCTTCAAACGTACAAATACCACAGATGTAAGGAAAAATCTTAGCCGTCTAAATTAGCAACTGAATTGTACATTGAGCATAATTGGAAAGTTTAGCTGATAAGACAATTTTAACTATCTGATTTTTCCTCCTAATTCTGAGCGCTCACCATTTAGTAACAATTAATATGACCCTGATTTGCGACAGATTAAAAAAAAAAAAAAGTAAACAAAAAATAGGAAAGAGTGTCTAAGAATGTTATATGGACACTTTAAATTGCTATGACACCATGCAGCATAGAAGTAAAACCATGAATATGCATGGCATCCTCGGGTTCTGAGCTCCTGCGAGTGGGACCCACTGATAAGTCATCCAGTCCTAGACAATTGATTTGATGGGACCCACAGTGGATGGAATGTTCCCCAAAACTCTCAATCTAAGGACTAGATTGGTGGCCAGAAAGTACTGTCGAGAAAGAAATTCAGCCATGGTGCCCATTCAATGGGAAAAGGCCTATGGTCAGAATCTGAATTTTTGGTGAATGGTCCATCCAATGTTGGTCCCTTGGATCAACACTCTGGATTACCAAACAGTGGGTCTCACTTCAGGGAAGTAAGGATATGAAGATACTATGCATGTCTCATGCTGTGAGAAAGCAGTCTCAATGGCATTGACAGCAGATTTTTTGAGAGAAGGGTGGCAAAATGGCACTGAACTCCTACTTTAGTCTTTTCTTTTTCTTTTTTCTTTTTCCTTTTTTTTTTTTTAAAAAAAAGTCAAGGTGAAAGGGTGAGAACAACAGCCACAAAGCTAGGGAACAAATAACTGTCTAGATCTAAGAAAAATGTACAAGGATGACAAGCAAAAAGGCTTGTAGGTTGTTTGGATGACTATAAGTTTTTAAGTTGGACTCTCACCTAAAAGTTCTTGAACACCGTGACCCAAGCTACCAGATCCAGCTTGGCTTTCTTAAACACCTCATCTAGACTCTAAGGTTAATTATGAAAACATATGTTATTTCTTTCCTTCCTAATCAACCAAAAGCCTACATGAAGGGACAACTGCCATAGAATTCTCCCTCTTTGCCCAGAACCTCCCCTGTGCCATGCCAAGAAGAACGGGCCAATTGACGAAGGTATCTCCCAAAATGCCTGAAAGAGATCGAAGAAACACTACCTAATTGAAGGCACACATTCATGATATTCATATACCTTTTTCTGAAAGTTGTCCACCATAAGGACTTTATACTAACCCTCCAACCAATTGAAAGTAATGACCCTCCAACAGACCGACAGCAATGATCCTAGGCTACTACTAAATAAATTCAGTTGGATCATGAGAGGCCCTGGGATTAAGATTCATGAACTTTTTATAAAACGATTTGGAAGTGAAATTACTTGACCTATCCAACCTCTGAATCCAAGGTGTTCTTTTCATGCATCATCAATTCCTATGTTGCAGATGGTTCCACAACACCAACTCATCCAAATTGAAGCTCACACATTCAAGATATTCATAAGCCTTTTCGGAAGGTTGTCCACCGTGAGGACTCTGTTCTTACCCACCAACCAACCAAAAGCAATGATCTTGGGCAGATTTTTCTACGACCAGATAAATTTGGTTGCATCACAAGACACCCTGGGATTAGGATTCCGAAACTTGTTATAAAATGATTTGGAAGTGAAGCTACCCAACCTATCTAACCTCCAAATCCAAGGCGTCACTTTCGTGCATCACCGATTCCTACATTACAGATGGTTCAACAACACTAACTAGCCCAATTCCTCACTGGACCCTTTCACATGGAGTTGAGCCCCTTTCCAAAAGAAAGACAAGCACTCAGACATTGCAACTTCCCTATCGAAAGAAACAGGTCATACTAATTCAGGGAACAACTCTCCAAGAGGATGATCAACGCACCAGACGTCATTCCAAAAACGTGTGCTAGGACTTTGATGAATTGCTATTAGGTTTTGGTAGCTAAACTTTGATAAATAGGTTGGGTGACCCTGGTCCGCCTTGTCTTGATGGGTTCATTATGAATGATAAGGGCAATATCCAAAAGATGTTCACCAAGCTGGTCAATGGATCGGCAGAGTCAAGGTTCCAATTGATGGGCTATGACTCATTGCCAGTTCACCACCAAGAAGGATAGTCATTGAAGAGTATTTAAAGAACATGGTAAGTTGGGCTTTCAACAAAATTCAGGAGCTCACATCTTGTTTAGGGCCCATTTTGGCATTGCTATGAATGTATTCTTCAGCATATGATTCGAAGCGGAGGATGCGAGTTCATAATAATGCATCAATTGAGTTTTTCTGTTTACCACAATGGATTAAAATTCAACATTAATTTAAATATTTTTCTAACAAGAAAATAGAGGTGTTTATTGTTAATGAGAGAATTAAAAGATGATGTGGGTGTTGTCTGATAGTCAATTTCCTTCAATCAATGACCAAACAATGCCTTATACATTTTGTTTAAACATGGGCCCATTTTAAGATGTTATCCCAAAAGTCAGTTGGATTGGGGACTCGAGTGGGCCACAATAAGGGAAATAGTGAAGATAGGCCACCCACCATTTCATTCTCTTACTCTCTCTATTAGGAGGCACGTGTGTGTGGCCCTACTTATCCCTCCATCTCACTATCCTTTTCTCTCTGTTCCCTCTGAATGTCTCCCCCTTTCCTTTAGGACTATGAATGGGCTAGGCTGGCCTGTCTGGCTTTCAGGCCTCGCCCACTTCAGGCTAGGCTTGGATTGGTGTATTAGGCTCGAGGACTAGGTCTGGACCAAAGTCGAGCTTCGTATAAAGGCCAATCAGCCTGTCCGAGTCTGAAATGCCCAGTTATTCAAAGCATTTTTATCATATATCAATGTGTGATTAATAAATTAAACCTATTTGAAGTATTTTTTTGGATTTCAATGTCATAGATTAAAAATTTTAATTTTATGCAATTAATTTTCGTTATTGTTAGTAACTTCAATATTAACATCCTTATTTTGCATTTGACTGTTGGTTTTATGAAGCAAGAGAGAGAATCGAATATCTACAGTAGTAGGAATCTTCACCACCCAAGTTTAGTGGGCCTCCAAAATATTTGTGATGTTTATGTGGAATCCACTCCAATGATCAGTTGAGGCACCTGATGTTAGGACCTGAGCTCAATATTCACACCACAGGGCATGATGGAGATGGGGATAGCCACCCCTCATGATTCATCCCAAAACCCAATTTGATTCAAAAGGTAGGTGGGGCACTTCTTGGGGCCTACTGTGTAGGTCATATTCCATCCAAACCGGTCATTAGGTGAGCTCGAATATCACAAGTCATCCAAAACACTGCTTGACTCAAAATTCAGATGGCCACACTGAATTTAGAAGTTTTATAACTGTGATTTACACTGTTTCAATGGTGTGGCCCACTTGAGTCTTGGATCATGCTTAACTGATGGATGGAGTGGATGTCAGACAGAGCATAGTGGGCCTCACAGAGCTTAGTCGTAGCATGTTTTCCCTATGATAGCAGTAACTGAGGATACCAGTTATTGGGATGCTATATATGTTGCCCGACTCCAGTGTTAGTTTTTCATCTTTTAAAATATGATGGTCACTATTCAAATGTACAAATGCCACAGATGTAAGGAAAAATCTTAGCCGTCTAAATTGACAACTGAATTGTACATTGAACATAATTGGAAAGTTTAGCTGATAAGACAATGTTAACTATCTGATTTTCCCTCCTAATTCTGAGCGCTCACCACATAGTAACAATTAATATGACCCTGATTCACCACAGATTTTTTTAAAAAAAAAAAGTAAACAAGAAATAGGAAAGAGTGTATAAGAATGTTATATGGACACTTTTTGCTATGACGCCATGCAGCATGGAAGTAAAACCATGAATATGCATGGCATCCTCGGGTTCTGAGCTCCTGCAAGTGGGACCCACTGATCAGTCATCCAGTCCCATACAATTGATTTGATGGGACCCACAGTGGATGGAATGTTCCCCAAAACTCTCAATCTAAGGACTAGATTGGTGGCCAGAAAGTAATGTCGAGAAAGAAGTTCAGCCATGGTGCACATTCAATGGAAAAAGGCCTATGGTCAGAATCTGAAATTTTTGGTGAACGGTCCATCCAATATGGGTCCCTTAGATCAACACTCTGGATTACCAAACAGTGGGTCTCACTTGAGGGAAGTAAGGATCTGAGGATACTATGCATGTCTCATGCTGAGGATCAAGTAATTCCCTCTTGTTTTAGGTCTGCCTCAACCATTGCTTATTGTTATAATTGTCTTTTCCCTTATTTAAGTGGGGCCTTGTGAGAAAGCGGTCTCAAGGGGCATCGATGGCAGATTTTTTGAGAGAAACGTGGCAAAATGGGACATCTGCTTTTTTATGTAAGGCAAGGTGAAAGGGTGAGAACAACGGCCGCAAAGCTAGGGAACAAATAACTGTCTAGAACTAAGAAAAATGTACAAGGATGACAAGCAAAAAGGCTTTTGGATCGTTTAGAAGACTAGAAGTTTTGAAGTTGTGAGTCTTACCTAAAAGTGCTTGAGCACTGTGACCCAAGCTACCTGATCCGGCTTGGCTTTCTTAAACACCTCATATAGACTATAAGGTTATTTATGAAAACATATGTTGTTTCTTTCCTTCCTAATCGACAAGAAGCCTACATGAAGGGACAACTGCCATAGAATTCTCCCTCTTTGCCCATAACCTCCCCTGTGCCATGCCAAGAAGAACGGCCAATTGATGAAGGTATCACCCAAAATGCCTGAAAGAGATTGAAAAAACACTACCTAATTGAAGGCACACATTCATGATATTCATATGCCTTTTCTGAAGGTTGTCCACCATGAGGACTTTATACTAACCCTCCAACCAACCGAAAGTAATGACCCTCCAATAGACTGAAAGCAATGACCCTAGGCTACAACGAAATAAATTCAGTTGGATCGTGAGAGGCCCTGGGATTAGGATTCACAAACTTTTTATAAAACGATTTGGAAGTGAAATTACCTGACCTATCTGACCTCTTAACCCAAGGTGTTCTTTTCATGCATCATCTATTTCTATGTTGCAGATGGTTCAGCAACACCAACTCATCCAAATTGAAGGCACACATTCAAGATATTCATATACCTTTTCAGAAGGTTGTCCACCATGAGGACTTTGTTCTTACCCACCAACCAACCAAAAGCAATGATCTTGGGCAGATTTTTCTATGACCAAATAAATTTGGTTTCATCACGAGACACCCTAAGATTAGAATTCCGAAACTTGTTATAAAATGATTTGGAAGTGAAACTAACCAACCTATCTAACCTCCAAACCCAAGGCATCCCTTTCGTGCATCACCGATTCCTACACTGCAGATGATTCAACAACACTAACTAATCCAATTCCTCACTGGACCCTTCCCCATGGAGTTGCGCCTCTTCCCAAAAGAAAGACAAGCACTCATACATTGCAACCTCCCTATTGAAAGAAACACGTCATACTAATTCAGGGAACAACTCTTCAAGAGGCCGATCGACTTACCCGACGTGTTCTAGGACTTTGATGAATTGCTATTAGGTTTTGGTTGGGTGACCCCAATCTGCCTTGTCGTGGTGGGTTCATTATGAACAGTAAGGGCAAGATCCAAAAGATGTTCACCAAGCTGGTCAGTTGATCGGCAGAGTCAAGGTTCTAATTGATGGGCTAAGACTCATTGCCAGTTCACCACAATGAAGGATGGTTATTGAATAGTTTTTAAAGAACATGGTAAGTTGGGCTTCTAAACTCTTCTCAGAGCCTTGGAAATTCTCCTACATCAACAAAATTCGGGAGCTCACATATTGTTTAGGGCTCGTTTTGGCATTGCTATGATTGTATTCTTCAGCATGTGATTCGGAGCGGGGGATGCTAGTTCATAATAATGCATCAATTGAGTTTTTCTGTGTACCATGATGCATTAAAATTCAACATTAATTTAAATATTTTTCTACCAAGAAAATAGAGGTGTTTATTGTTAATGAGAGAATTAAAAGATGATGTGGGCGTTGTCTGATAGTTATATTTCCTTCGATCGATGACCAAACAGCGCCTTATACATTTTGTTTAAACATGTCATTGGAGAAGTCGTTGTGGATGCACTCTCTTGTATCCAATGAAGGTTTGTTTATTGTCCTTAAAGAAATATTTGGAAAAGGCAGGTAAAACTAAAGCTTGGAATGTTATCCAGTTGCAGCTATTGGATGCTGATGCCCCTGACCAATATGCAGTACCGTCCGAGCTCTCCAACCCACTTGGTCCCAAGTGGGCCCACCCAATTTCCATGCCAGAGACTGGCTGCATCCTAGTTGCTACTGAGAAGCTTGATGGTGTTAACAATTTCGAAAGAAGCGTCGTCCTTCTCCTCAGAGCAGGAACCAAAGATCCTTTTGGAATCGTTATCAGCCATCCACTTCACAAGAAAATCAAAGACATGAAATTTTCGACTCCTGAGCTCGCGACCAATTTCATGGACAGTTCTCTTTACTTTGGTGGGCCCCTCGAGGCTAGCATGTTCTTGTTTAAGACTCGTGACAATTTGCCAGTACCAGGCTTTGAAGAGGTGATACCGGGCCTTTGTTTTGGAGGAAGAAACAGTCTATATGAAGCCACACAGTTGGTAAAGAAAGGGGTGCTTAAGCCTCAAGATTTCAGTTTTTTTGTGGGGTATGCAGGGTGGCAGTTGGATCAGTTGAGAGAGGAGATCGAGTCGGATTACTGGTTCGTTGCGGCTTGTAGCATTGATCTGATTTGTGGGGTGTCGCCAGATTCTTCATCAGGTTTATGGGAGGAGATTTTGCAGCTGATGGGTGGTCATTACTCAGAACTGAGCAGGAAACCGAAGCAAGATAGCTCATGATGGTGCATGGTTTTCTTCTCTGAGGAGGCCATATAGTTCAAATGTACATAAACATCATTTCAGGTTTTCGGATTTTGTGTTGTATCTTCAAAACTCAACAATGAACCTTTTAAGAGTAGGGTATATAATGAGAATACACATAATGTTCAAAATTTTCAGTTGTTCCAAGAATGGTTTTTAGGCTCGGCAGCTTAGATCAATTCATTCGGTCTCAAGTCGAGTTGTGACTCGCCCGAGTCGGGGTGTATATCGGTCTGACTTGCCGGAGTCTCAGTGGTATTGAATTGGGATGGTTAGTACCAAATCCAAGACGACTCGGACGAGTTGTATCAGACTCATCTGAGTTTTAAAACTATGGTTCTAAGTGGGACTGTTCGGCAATCAAAATGACCTGGATTCCAATCTAGTGTTTTTTGTGCACTGGCTGTCTACAGTGGATGGACCAAGCCCAAAAATATTACAGAATGGAAGATCCTAGCTTGCTGACCATTGCCTGTTTTTCTTTATCGATTCAAAGTGGACTGTATTTCCTTTCCTTGAACATGTATTTCCATGATGCCAATTGAAGGTTGGGATTGTCTGATCAAGGAGACATTGGGGGCATGGTCCATCCATTGTGGACCATATATCAACAGTTGGATAGTTTATTCCATCAATGCATTTAGTATTATGGGCTCATGATCATCATGATCATACAATTCCTCATCTTTAGAACAGCATATTGTGTGTGGCCCATCTTCATCGTGGACCCGCCGTTACGATCCGACGGTTTTGCATCTCAGCAACTATATTGGTATCTCATTAAACAAGTGGCTGATTGGGGTGTTTTACAACATTCATTAAACAGTGGCAATTCATGCACCACAAAGGTCACAGCATGCCTGTCCATCCATATCATTCAGATCATTGGGCCCATCATAGATGGGCCAAAGATTGAAAATCTCACTATTTGGATTGTTTTAATATCCAATCAGTGGACATAAAATGGCTGATCGGAAAGAATCTGGTCAGCTGTTGAAATTCAATGTGATAAATCAGATGGTTAGGACTAGCTACTGTCCATCTCAATGGGGCCCACAATTTGGAGAGTCTAGGATTGAAGTGCAACATGTACAGTGGACGAGTTGTAACCGTCGGATCACAATCCACGGATTCCATGCCAGGCTGTATATGAATGGGAAATTCTCTGCCACATGCAGCTGAGCATTTCATAAACAAATCAAGTACTTGAAGCAGTTTTCTGATAAGAGGTTTCCAAAGCACACGTGTGGGACACCCGAGTAATGCAGGGGCATTTTCACAACCGGCTTGAGTGGGGTGGCCTGTGGGATGCAAAGGCGCACTCGGGGTAGGCGGCCCGTGTGAGGCGGGTGGCTCGTGTGTAGCAGAACCCATGTGAAGTGGGGCCCATGAGAGGGGTTTGGCCGAGGTCCTAACCCATGAGATGTGGGGCCTGGTCTATGAGATAAAGGGATTCATTCGTCATGCTCTATCAGTTCGAGCTTTTAGAGCAAGTGGTTAATTGTCTTGCATCAAATTAGTATCAAAGCGAGCGGTCTCTATTTGAGACTCCTCATCGAAGTGATTAATGCCAGCTTGGGTGTTTTTTAAAAATATGTGTGAGGTGCATTTGGGCTTAGAAAACTATCTTCATGCTAATTATACTATTTTTTTTACAAATTTAGTGGTAAACATCAGGTAATTATCTTATTGGGAGAAGAGGTATCTAGCTGGGGTAATATGATCAAGATAGGTCAGGCATCCATCTCCATGATTCGCGTGAATGTATGATTGGAAAATCCAGATTAGCAATCACCGTCTAAAGGTCACAGTCCAGATTTTTTTAAACCCCTCATTTGAAGGATAGCTAACCTGACTGTCATGATTTTTTGCTGGTATGAGTTTTGGAAGGTGGCCCATTGCACACTCCTTAAATGTAGACCATTGCAAATTTTCTTCTTCTTCTTCTTTTTTTTTTTGGATAAATCATCCATTGTTTTCATACATGTATGGCTTGCTTGATGAGTTAACCAGCCTGAATCCTGAATCATTTACATGGTGTGGCCCTTGAAGTGCAGAGCAGATTTCCACCATAATCCGCACCGTGTGGCCCAGTTGTGATTGTCCATTGAGATTGAGTTTCGAGAGGGCCTTGAATTCATTCCTTGGCCATGGTTGAGACCCATTTGGATTTGCCAAGTCGTAACTCATTTGTCGCGTGATCTTTTTATATACATGTTTGTGATGTTTGTTATCTTCTTGTGTCCTAGAAGTTCTCCTTGTGGAATGAGAAGCGAGCCGTCGTGTTATGGCTGAATTCTTTCGAAAGATCCTTCAGGAGTTTGGTTAGTGCAGGTGTTCCACAGTAGAAGACACCTGCAACTCCATGAATAAGAAAATGAGTGGACGTTTGGAAACACCACAGGAGAGCTCAAGATATAGCTTACCGATGCGAGAAGATTTGTGGGTGTCGGCCAATTCAGAGAACACCTTTCTCCAGTTCGGCCGTGCAAAGTGCGTCCGTATCTAATGATGTATGTATGTGTTAGAAAAAAAAAAAAAAAAAAACAAGTCGAAATGGATTTCCTTGTATTGCTAAGTTCATGTATTGAAGAATAGATACCCAGCTTCCAGATACGATGTCAACTCCGTTCTTGGCATGTTGCAGTGACTGAACCATGGCGATAAGAGCTGACCGCGCGTCTCCTTCTTCATACACACTTGTTAAGTAGTTGTGCATTTCTATAACTTTCTGCAATACCCAGCATTTCCAGTTAATTCACAATGCTTGGGCTGAATGCTTGTAAAGCAACCTTCAGGCTTTCAGTTTGTGCAAGTGGGTCTCAGAGTTCAGTGGTCCAAACCATTGGTAACTCCCGACTGAGGATGGTCCATGCACCAAAAAAAAAAAAAAAAAATCTCCCAATGGTAAAATCTCAACCCTTCAATAGGTGGCCCAGCAAGTAGCTGATTAAGAAAGAAATCACAGCAACAGATCACATTAAATTGATGAAAAGGCCAATGTTATATATCTAGGATCTTCCAATCTGGGGGATTTTCGGTGCATAGGCCATACAAAGTAAAGCTAATCATATCAAGGTTTGGATCATTGAATCACGGGCCCCACTTGTATAAAATAAAAAACTGAATAATGTACTACAATCGACTAGTTGGGAACTCACATTTTGGTCACTCTCCGCAACATCGTTCATCACGCCTTTGAACCATTCGAAGGAGCCTTGTTCCCTTGTTACCCAATAGAAGTAAGCCCTTCCTGGCCCTTTTCTATTTACTTGCACTGCATTCCCATCTGGACTTTCCTGCTACAGATTAAGGCTGCTTGCATTTTAATTTCAGTTGGGTAAATCTCAATACTAGTAGGAAACATGTGTGATGCACGGCCACACACGCTTGCTAGTTTGAGATCCCAATCATTCATCAGGTGGTCTTTATAGGTATGGATTCTTCAACATGGGCTATACTCACCAGTTTTACGTCATGTGACTTGATGTTGTTGAGGAGATCCTTGAGTATGCTGATAAACGGAGTTGCTCCTATGCCAAGCCCAATAAGCAATAGAATATCATACTTCCTGTAATTTTGTGCAGGGGCGCCGTAAGGTCCGTCGATGAGGAGCCGTGGAAATCTGCAGCAGAGCAGAGTTAGTGGCTATGATAAACCAGACCCAGTTGTGATCTGATCTAGAGAGACTTGGAGAGATTCAAATCACCTGGTTTCTGGAGAGTCAGCATCTACTATTACTGTCGTTTCTATTCTGCCTAGAGTAGGCTTCATAGCACTAGCTGAAGCTTCACAAACCTGCATGGAAACAATTCCTGGGCTGTTTATTACAGATTTTAAACTGATCAAACACATCATTTTTCAATGACCACCAGCTTTGTTTATGCCAAACCATTGCAAATAACTTTCTAAGCTCTGTAGTCCAATCTCCCAAAGTTCTGATGTGAACACTTAAGTAGTCGTCTCCTGGTGCAGAAGTGACGGAGAAAGGATGCCTGTTGATATCAAATGGTCAGGTGAGTATACAGAACTACCAACATAGACATATTGCTTTTCTTTGGTTACATTTACTAGCAAATTATATGATTGGTATGTCAGCCTGCATCTTTGCATAGTATACATGAGCCGTTGGTCTTCTTAGTCCCATGGTCGATGGATCACTTCCCCACTTGGGAGACTCAAGCAATTGGTATTAGGACCTTTTTGAGTTGAATGTGGACAGTTGCTGTATTTTCTCTTCTTTACTATCTAGAAGACAGAAATTGAAAGGTTGGATTGTCTTGTTGATGGATTTTTCATTCGAAGTCCTTCCATGGTGGGACATAACAGACCAATAGTCTGGATTGCAGAACCGTGGGACCCACTTGGAACTCATATATATTGTGGAAAGATGCGGGCTACGCATCATATAATTCCTTCATTTACAGAAGATTCAGTTACCATTCGAAGGGAGAGACATCCGGACACTTGACAAACAAGTACATTCCGCTCTTGTACTTGAATCCAGGAGGTTTGCTCATATACAATGCAAGTACGTTCCCTGGGTATATTGCAGCCTGCATGTGGAAAGAGATAAGTCCATCATTCCATTGGTTTTCAAGGAGGAAAACCAGTTTTTCTACTGATTTTTCATGGAATCACTTGAGAACCACAGACCTTGATGATGCTCACACGATAATGATCTT
The DNA here is from genome assembly GCA_037074715.1 of Magnolia kwangsiensis. NCBI lineage: Eukaryota > Viridiplantae > Streptophyta > Magnoliopsida > Magnoliales > Magnoliaceae > Magnolia > Magnolia kwangsiensis. The sequence goes on along the minus strand of CM073575.1, from coordinate 30,461,902 downwards.
CACGAAATCTTCTGATTATTCTCTCAGTACTGTAAAAGATGACTGGAATCATAAGATACATCCATGTCTGCAGGAAACATTTGAAAATTTTCCATCTAACATCAGTATTTGGTGGTAATGGTAGATAGGCTTTGAAAGTGCACACGCCTCACACGTGCAAACGGGGCACATTTGTGCAAGATTGGAGCTGCTCATCAGGCAATCCCGTAATTTCCAACACCATATCTAAGAAGATGCCTGTACGATCATCAGGTGGGCCCCTCCTGCATGAAAAACAGATGAACAGCTAAGAGAAATCAACCACTGATTCAGAGGCATGTGTTCAGCTCACCTAATGATCATATATTTGCCTAACCTCAGATGCATGGAATCTATAGGGGAGGATTGCCAGATGAGCCAGTCCGATCATACACATGCGTGAATTGTTTACTTGTGTGAGGCGTCGAGCGATTGATGTTCATGATAGAAAAGGGGCGCTACTGACCGTCTTCTGGTACCAATACTTGTTGAGGAAAACGATGTAGCCATGAACAACCAAGAGTGCATAGACAAGAGCCAGCAAGTGATGGGCATACCAGAAGGCATTGAATCCAGCCAAGTGATGGAGGGGAGATGGCAACTTGACGACATTCCTCCTGAAAGAGTGTGTCGCTAATGTGAAGGAAAATGTCATTATAATGATCATGAAGATACCGGTCACGCCGACACAACTCGATGCAAGAGAAGCATACGTTGGCTGTATGTAATCGAAATTGGGTCCTAAAGTTCTCATGAATGTGGGCTGTGGACATGTAATTAGTCTTGGAAAATCACATAGTAGGTGGATGGCCGTATGAGTAAAGGCCCCAACTGCAATCGCAAACGCAATGACCTGCAATCTCCCAAAAGAGAGACATGATCAATGGTCATGGGGTGTTTAGAGATACAGATCAGTGTCGAAATGGCCCCTACCTTATGGAAATTGATATTGTCATCGAATGGGATGATCGAACCTATGAAGGTTGATCTGAGCCATGTGATGGTATTCCGGCAGACAGGGAGAAGGATAAATGCCATGTTCAGTTTCAGTGTCTCAGCTGCGCCCTTGGCAATGCAAACGCAATAGCCCATTACTTCGAATGCTGCCTGATGCTTGTACTGAACGAATTTCCACAAGAACAGAACCAAATTCACAATCAACCATAAGAGAATGACCCATATCTGCTTCCAGTTCTCATGAACAAAATCAAAGGCCCTGCTGAGAAATCTATTAATTGGGTTTCTGTATTGCTGTGGGATCATCGTTCTCGCTAGCATGTCACTATTTTTCATGCAGTTTTCATTTGCCTTTGAGTCCATCATTCCTTTCAGCAAGATTTCGAGCTGCCAAATCTGAAAATTATAAAAGGAGAACCACATTCCTAATTGAGATGATCATTTGGAGAACTTGAAAAACTGACTTATTGGACTTTCAACAATCAAACTAGGCATGTGAATTCATGAATTAAAATATGATCAGATGATATCTGAAAATAAAAATGTAACATGCCTTGTTCGGGCAGTCTACACAGATTACAAGCCTTGAGGAACATGGCCTCCCTTTTGTTTCTGAAATTGTGGGGGCCACAAGACATTGATCTTCCAATCACTTATTGGATTGGCGCCCATGCCTTTGACCATGACAGGGCATAGTTCTCGAAGACTAGCAACACAAACTAGGAAGTCTGCTGCACCTGCATAGGTGTGAGGAGCTAGCTGTGCCCATCAACTTGCGGCCACACATGCTGATAAAGCGCAGGTGTGCAAGATCCAAGCTTTCCACAAGTGGGCCACATTGTCGAGGTCTTCTGACCTAAAAAATCAGAACATTTTTACTCAGGCAGGCCACACTGCATTAAGAAATGGAGGCAACAAAAAAAAATTGTTATAGCTTTCTGTTCGTTCATTCCGCTATGGCCCACACGAGGAGTGAAACAGCATAACTTTTGAGCCAGAAGGATCAGAGGGGCACATAATGTAAAGCTTGGATCTTGCACATGCATGCGGTCCACTCCACCAGCACATCTGGGCCTGGCTGCTGTGAACTTACCAAACTTCTACAGACTAAATAAACACAGATTCTTCCATGTATTTCAATTAAAATTGAATCTGCAAAGTTACACGACTCGAAATTCAAATGAGCTGAGTCAATCCTCTGCGTTTCGAGTAAACTCTACGAGATTCAGAACCATGGATTTGGCTGAACAGTTTTCATTTTTTCAAAAGAAATCAAATTCCAGAATACCCACCTCTATGTAACCCAAGTGATCAGGGTCAAGCTCTTCCAGTATCAGAGTCGCATAGGCTGCGGCATTTTCCTTGAGCTTCGCGAGCTTGTTCGCAGATGCACTCAGAACAATCACCTAAAGTTCAGGATACCCATCTCTATCATTTCCAAGAAATCAGAAACACGAGAAAAGAAAATACAAAATCACAGCAGTTTCAATCCCACCTCCTTCACCTCATCCTCTGAAAGCTTCCCATCGCCGTTCTTGTCGCACCTAGAGAATTACAGGAGGTCACTCAGGTCGTCCCACATATTCAATTTCTCAAAGAAGGGAGGATTCAGAGAATCTTACATGTCGAAGAATATCTGAACCCGGGAATCAAAATGCTGATCGGTCATATCTTCCCAAAACTCCTTCAATTCATCCATCGATATACCATCTGCAGTGTCCAAGTTGCGACGCCTCCCCAATGCATCAAAAAGCTGCCCAGCAAACTCCTTCGAATCCGCCATCCCTTAAAAAACGGAACCCAGATTTAGAAACCTCTGCAGAATAGGAAATTGCATGAAAAATCGACAATGCTAACCAATGCAACGGCCAAAATTCTCTTTCGAAAGCTTCCCATTGATGGCAAGCTGGTGGAACTGCTTCTCGACGGCCTTCCAAGCGTCGCCTTCCTTCCCAGCAGATGTCTTGTTGAGGAAGCGTAACCCTTCGAGCCCATTCTCAACGCTAAATTCCGTCCTTTTCATGCGGGTAAGCCTCCTTGGGTTGCGTCTGTCATCTGCCGCCTGATTGTACCTGGACGACATGAATCTCGTCACCGTCCTCATGATCTTGGAAGGGTTGGGTATCGCATTGCCCAACAACAACATGGAATTGGGCTTCGGGGATGAAGAGTTGCAATGATCCTCGTCTGATTCCGAGGAACTCTTGTGTGGATTTCCATCGTCGACATTCTCGAGTATCCATTTTGACGAACTGATTTCACATTGATCTTCTAACTCATAGTTTGGTTCTTTCATTTTTCTGGAATGGAGAGAGAGAGAGAGAGAGAGAGAGAGAGAGAGAGAGAGAGAGATGGTCATCAAAGAGGCAAGGAAGTTCGTTATAAACTAGTGGCGGGAATGAGAGGGTTTTGATATAGCATAGTTCGGCTGCACCGAAGCTAGGATACAACTGAGCTACCATACCGTACAAGTGACACGTGTTCAAATCCGAACAGACCAAATAGTAGGACCCACTAAGGTGGATAATGATCTAACTCGTTGATTGGTGCTATGTAATGGATTCTTAAAATGAAAGTAGTAAACGTGTATTAATTCGACAAAAAAGGCCATTAACCAGAAGTCCGGATACTCAGATCAATCTAATCAGTCCGGATACTCAGATCAATCTAATATGGAGCAGATATTAAATACACGTTGGGTTCCGTTACTTGGACGGTTCGGATTAGAAGTAGATGCCACGTGTAAGGTAGAATATCTCAGCTGTATTGTAGCTTCGTTGCAGCCATCTGCACTTATCATAACCCTTTCAGACGTTTGCTGCCCCCATCCGTTCGTCCAGAAGATACAAACAGCATTGCCCACTAAATGAAAAGATCTGATCACCCACGTGTGTTCCATATTGGCACGTGCACCTACATTGACCGGGCTCCCACACGTGTGGATTTAGCGGAACTTTTGAAATGAAGGATAGGGAAATTTCATCTGATCCTAAAAGGAGAGATGAATCTGTTTTGTGAAAAATTGATTCCCATGAATGAAATATTTCAAGTTGTTTAGGCAATGGAAAAGCCATTGTTAACAATTGAGTTTTTGTATTTAGATAGAGGAAAAGAGGCTATTTCATCCCCTTTTTAAGTATGCCTACTAATTACATTTCTTAAAATTTTGCAATCCATCTTAAAGAGTATTTGTGGCCCAAATGATAATTTATGTTGTGCATTTTTGATGCACTTTGTAAATCTCTATCTCATCCCTCGCTTGACAAAATAGGTGCTAGATTAGTTCACGACGAGTCCACCAAAAAAAAACAAAAGGGGGGGGGGGGGGGGGGGGCGCGGACCTTGAGACCCCCTTTTGAGGAAGTGTCCAAGAACTAGATTCCAATATTGGAATTAATGTCCTCTTCTTGGAAGGTGGGATTATATGGTGTGGAATTGCATTTAGTCCAATGTAAATTTCATATAGTGTTTGAAAATGATAGAAATGATTAGATTAATTCACATATCATACCATCGTGTCCAAGCAAGAGATATAGTTGGATTTCTAATGGATTTTAAAATCTACTACATCTGTCGGTCCCACATTGATGTTGTCCATCCATGTGCCTTTTACATGTGACAATCGAGTTGCATGTGCATATAGGTGACTGGCATCAATTGTGAAATCTGATCCATTGATTATAATTTCATGGTCCACCAAAAGCAGGTTTCACTCAATGTAAGAATTTGATCCCAAATGTAGCATTTGACTGTCGAAATATCATGGTATTTCTAAACATATAATCATTGTGTGATAATGGCATCAATGCCACCCGATGCAATTCAATAACATTTAATCCTGACTTCCAAACAGGCCCTTAGGACCCAAACACAAATTCATCCCCTTATTAATGAATCAATTTCGCATGGCCTCGATGCTGAGAAGCAAACAGACCTGTAAGAGTTTTCATAAGCTCACTCAATCCTCCACATGTAGCCACTACTGTGCATGTGTCCCATGTGGTCTCTAGCATGTACTAACCTGTTCGATGATCCATTCATCAAGCAGACCTTTATCTTAATTATGAACCATTGGCAACATTTTTATTTTAAACTACCACGTTTCAATCGTATATGAGTCGACAGGCTCGAGTTTCAGTCGAGGTCATACGCGTGGTAGGACCAGCACAATGGACGACTCGGATGGCACTGATGTCCCGCAAATGTGTGGCCATTTGGTGAGGTAGTTTTGTGCTTAGCAAAGCTATCCCATTGGAGTTGGATCAAATCATCCCTCTTGCGTGATTTTATCAGAACTTGCTCTAAGGTTCATGCCATCAGGTGAATATGAACAGTTCAGATATCTTCTCACTCCAAGGTTCATGTCGTCCAGTGAATATAAACGGGTCAGATAACCCACCTCATTCAAGTGCCGGAAAATATGTGTACCAGTTTGCCTTGCCTTAAGGTAGCATTTGTGTCATCCATCATATGGACCCCATGTTTGATTGCCTGCGCCTTGGAAGAATTCTTTCATTGGAGTAAGAATCTCACCCTGTTATTTTTTTTATTTATTTTTTTATTTTTATTATTATTTTTTTTTTTTTTGAACATTTAACTCACTTTTCAAATTGCAATTTAAGCAAATTCTTAAATTGTATTTGGAGTAAATGATATTTTGCCATCCAACAATGTGACTTTCTAACTACCATTTTAAGCTAAAATAGTATTTAACAAAATTGCATCCAACATTCCAACTTGCACTTATGTTGCTGATTTTAATTGGCAGAACCAAAACAGACCATCTAAAATGGGCACATGTTCCCCATCATTACAGCTGCAAAATGCCCAAAATTGGATGGTTGTCATAGATTGCTTGGATAGATAGGACCAGCAAATGGATGGTCCAGAAAAAATACAGCCAGACTCCAGATTGGATGGCTGGTACATTTGGTACCATAGTCCGACTAAAGACAACATCAGATCAGCAATCTGGATCAACAAAGTGACCCTATCTGATGGCCCAAGCAATGAAATGATGCGACTCATTCAAGTTGACTCAGCCTTGCTCGAGTCCAATCCGGTTCAACAGCATGAGTCAGCAGTTGAAATAGGCCAGACTTGGACGAGTCACCCCCTGACTCCCCTGACTCAGGTGAGTCGTGATTGACTCGATTCAGGACTGAGTCAAAAATTAAAAAAAAAAAAAAAAAACCACACACACATGCCCAAGATACTAAAATTCCTCTTTTGTCAAATTCTAGTACTGGCAACCTCATAAAGTTCTTAGGAGGAACCCATCTGGTTGGTATAAGATTGAATGTGGGGCAAGTGATTGAAGTGATTCATTCAAGAGATTGAAGCAAATACACAGGTCCCACCACAACACGCCTGCGCTGGCTCATTCAACTCACTTGGGCTGGTTGAAAAATCGAGGTCCACTCATCAGGTGGCCACAAGCGCACATTGAATACAGGCCATTGGTAATCTTTCTTCAAATGATCCATTCTAATATGTGCAGTCCACATGAGGCCTATCTATCAGTTCAGCGCATGTTATTGATGACCCCCACCTGATGAATGGCCCAGATCCAGCTGCATTGGCACGTGTGCATGTGCATGCGCCTGCAGATGGCATTTCAATCTTCCCCCATGAATCTTCACACTTCTCAATAAGATTAGTGACTGAAACAAGCACACATGATCAACTTTAGTTTTAAATAGATTCATCTCTGTCAGTAAAAGGGGCATTGCTCTTGGAACACATAATCTATATTAACTAGCCACCACCCAAAGAATCCAAAGGCTTTGCCCATCCCCTTTCAGCTTCCCAAAAATGTGTCCCCGTCTCAGCCCAAATACACATTGACCCAATGAAGCCATTAAGGCCCACTTTCTCCTCCTCGCTAAAGCCGTCGGAGATCCAAGATAGAGAGTTAGAGGCCATGTTCTTTTCTTTTCTTTTTCTCCTTTCTTTTTTCTTTATTACTTCTCACCTCAAAGTCAGATTACAGCTTCATTGGAGGTGATTTCCGAATCACCGCAAGCTTTCCCGAAATCGACATCCGTTCCTCTAATGTATATATCTTGGTGATCCCAGGTCCTGCCTTCCCAAATGATTCCACACCCCAAAGAAGCTCTCCCTGGTGTTAGTTCCTCTGCTCCTTTAATGAGAGACCAAACCCCAAAAGCACAAAGCGAAATGGTGAACGTCTTCTTCGTTACCCCTCTTGGCTTTCGGAGCATTTAGCTGGTGTAGCAAGCTACTCGCACCTTAGACATCTGTACCGCCATTTCTCCCAGGGTAAAGCAGTGCCTCGAATTGGGTTTTCTCAGCGTGGCTTTTCTTGGGCTTCGTCTTGTCAAGGCGTGCTTTGCGTACAGCTTGTTGGATCTGCCTCTCGTGCTCTTTGAGCATTTCGTCTAAGTTTCCGCTTGGAGGTAACAATGGCCCAGAGTAGTGGATTCTGTTCTTCTTGCCGCCATAACCCTGATGCACATATGACTTGTAAGTATAATGTTGCACTGAATGGCAGCAGTTTGGGGTACCAAAAAATCTAGTTCATAGAATATATTTTGAGGAAGCGAAACAACAGAATGCTAAGGCTTTATGCAGTGCCCTCCTCACAATACACGGCAAACACTTCTCGTGATCGGGAGTATTAGTCTGGTGGGCCACCATGTGGATAAGCTGTAGCCCGTAAATCATGGTGAAAGGAGAACTGAACATCCATTTATTGTGTTTTTTTTTCCTGGTTCATCGACCACTGTTCTAATCATCATTCAGAAGGCCTTTGATCAATGGCCACCAGAGTCCAATTCCCTTGGTTTTCGTGATCTCCCATGTATCTAAGTGGTCAACCAGAACAACAGTTCTGATCCCTGGACATGCTTTCCACGCACAGTGAGGAGAGAACTGCATAGAAATTGTATGCTACAGCCTGCATATCAGCATTCCTCATTTACAAATGCCAAGGCAATTTGTGTGAGGAGACTAAAGAACAATCAGGGCACAAGTGTGAGAGATCTGGGCAACTCATCATGTAGGTCCATTGCGAATATGCCATGGCCAAAGAACCCGGCCCTGTCCATCGATCAGGTGAGATAGAAGTGCCTGACGAATGTTGACCATTGTCATCTTTCTCTAATCATAAATAACCATCTGATGGATGGATTGGCCTGGTTCCTGGGCTAGGTCGTGTTCACAGTGGGACCAACCTGATGAATGGCCTCTAACATGCATGTACATTTGCATGTGACAAACCGTCTCTTCAATCTCTCATGGAGGAATTCTCTAGGGAATTACAAGATCCTCATCCAGAGGGGATGTGTAGTATCCTCAGGTCCTCAGTTTGCTCAAGTGGGGCCCATGGTTAAGTGATGCACGCTGTCAATTTGATGAACCCCACTGCAGATGGAATGTGCCCAAACTATCTCCCTTGTGGAAGAAACCTAACCTTTAATTGATGGGCCAGCAAATTGACAGTTAAAAATGCAACAGCAGCTCATATTTCACTGACAAAAGGCCAAAGACTGGATGGCTAGGATCCTCCAATCCAAGGGTTTTTTCAGGGTAGGGACCATCCAGGGTGGGCCCCACCATATTAGCAGTATGGGCCATCAAACACACTTGTAACAGCCTAAGGGTACTAAACATACTCTCAATCCGGAATTGCGGCATCTTCCATGATTGTGTTTAGATTTTAGAGGCCATCCTGCTCAAAATGATCCGCTAAAATCACATCAAATTGCCTTTCTACCAATGGATATAAAAGTTCTTTTACTCTATTAGGCAGTTTCCATTTATTTCTTTTGCATCCAAAAAACGAAAATAAAAAGAAATAGAAAAAGAAAAACAGTTCTCCCATATTTGCAACCAAGGTTTCAACTCTTTGACATAAACCAGATGTTGGTGCTAGAATCAGGCAAAAGTACCCCCCATTTGGACACCATAAAATGTGGATAGAGCTATCAGTGATATACAATGATTATTGGTGCCATGCAATTTGAGCTTTCCTAAGCTCCCATCCAACTCCACCTGTGACTAGGGTGGCAAATGGGCTGGGCCGGCCCAAGTTCACCTTTATGCCAGGTTTGGGTTGAGCATCAAGGCCCATGGGTTGGACCTAGGTGAGTCTTAGGCCTGATAATTAATTGGGCTGGACATGGCTTGCATCTACTAAGGGGCCCACAAGTAGGGTGAGCAGACCCAGCCAAAATTATTTCAACATTGGCGGGTTGAGTGTTAGGATGGTAGGCCTGGCCTGGCCTGGCCCAAGAGAGCTTCAGGTTGGGCTGGACCTGGACACGGGTCCTTAGCTCAAGGGCTAGACTTCGACATGCTTTGGCCAGCAAGAGCCCATTTGCCACCCACATGTGGCTATGTGTAAACCTAGCATGATCATGAAATATTCAAGTCATGCAAGCGAGTTGTGCATTCGTAGATGACCTGACCCAAACATCAGGCAGGTCAACTCATCAGCAGGGAAGGCCATGGATCGCAACAATGGAGGGTTTTAAAGAAATTGCAACTGTCCACTTTCACTTGCCCATATGGTCCATCTGATAAGTTGACTGGCTTGATGGGGCTAGATCATCTACATGATGGGGATCGTTTGATGCATGGCTCGGAAATCCAACAAGCTAGCATGGTTAGCACGTTTTGAGTGTTGGAGCTGCCTGTCGACTTAGCAGAATTTTCATGCTTGTATCCCTCCATTTTTCATTCGTAATGTATTTGTCTGCATCTCCATGGATTTCATAGTTTCTGGAATTTAGTGCTCCTAAGATTTCCATTTCATGCATTTGGACTTGCATTTATGGTGCATTTAGTTGCAACAAAGATGATGAAATTTCATAACTAATCAATCTAATTTGGTGCAAAATATCATGAAATTTCATGATGCTTCATGCAACCAAACACACCCTTAATCTTCACATTTCAACTTAAAGAAAGAACAATTTATGTAATTACTTTTCCTCTGATAATTCCACTTACCACAGTAGATTCCTTGCCGCTTGTTCTTTCACCCTTCTTATGAGAGGATGATGCCCTATCCAGCAAATGGTGGGTCCATTCCTGCTTTCCAGAGGCCTCAGCATCATCCATCTGATTGCATCTCCCATTTGATCTCTGCTCTGGCCAGTGTGGATGCATGCTCCTCTCCCTGTGATTAGTACTTCTTGCTGCCACCAAACCAGATAAGTTTGACAAGTTAGGAGCCCCCTGGGGCATGTAAGATCCCTGCGTTTTTGAATCCGAGCCATTAGAAGCCCTTGAAGAGCTGAATGCCTGGCCAGAAGCTGTCCGAATCTCGTCATCCTTTTCCTTCTTCTTCCACAAGGAGCCAAACGTACCAGGTTGCAGAAACCGGCCAGAATGAGAAAAACCATTCTGAGAAGTTCCACTGGGGGGATGAATGGAAAAACCAGACACACAATCCTCTTGAGGATTGAATTTCTCACTGCTGCTTTTATGATTTGATTCTCTCTGTCGCTTCTGTTAGGGGATAAAAAAAGGGCCAAATGTATTAAATCAAATTAAGACAAGCTTATCACATTAAATTAATATTCATAAGATCAGATACCAGATTAGGGTTATTTTATTTTATTTTTTTATTTTTATTTTTTGGGGGTATCCTTGGAGGAATTACCTCCAAGGATTGCTAAGGAACTTATGCAAGAAGGCTCCAAGAGAGCTAGAACTCGGGTCATTCCCCAAGAGGGGATACATCTCCACTAGCTCAACTAACACACTAGAGACAGATGAGTTATTTGCCGAACCAGGTATTAAGGGATGGGCTCCAGTGGTACTGTTACCACCACAAGCTTATGGTGGTACCAAGCAAATGTGGGGTCCAAGTGTTGTATGCAGCACATCCAACCCATCCATCAGATGCATGACCTTATGTTACCTCCAAGTCCTGAAAATCACATCGATCCAAAATTTAGATCGGCCAGGGAACAGGGAAAAAGTTGGGAGGGAGTACCCACCCTTGATTTACACCAGGGCCTACCAAGTTGAAAACCAGCCTGTTTTTTAGTCCGACCCTTCATCCATGCCAGATGGAAAGGTCTTAATGGCTTGGATTCCATAAAAAAGTACGGTGGGCCCCCAATGGGTGTCCCCTCTGAACTTCTTTCTCGTGGCATAGCCCAATGGACTCATTGATCAGCCTGACTTTTGGTCGCTGAAGGAAACATGCACTGATGCATCCGATAGATGGGTTGGATGTCATGCATGCATAACATAGACTGTACATCCATCATATCCAAAAACAGCTACATAATAGCCATTGCGGCCATTATGTAACAATTACGGTGGGTATTGTTATGCATTATGGGGCCGTAATGACCATTATGGAAAAAATGGCCTGTTGAGGGGGAGGAGTAACATTCTTTACGGAAAAGTGCTATGGTTCTTCCTAATACTTGCCTATGGTGCTTGAGTGCGGGGGAGTCCGTTGATCATATTTTCATCCATTGCTCCTCTTGTGTGGTGTAGTCTGGCATTTTTCGATCTTTGGGTGTGTATTGGGTGATGCTTGTGTTGATGGATCCCCTCTTTTGAGGGTTGCATGGAGACTCGGGGGGGCTGTTTTGGGTCCCAGAAATGGAGGCTTTCTCTCTTCACTGCCTTATGGTCAATTTGGTTAGAAAGGAATAACCAAGTCTTTTGTAACTAGAGTAGCTATTCAGACGGTGTACGATTGGGTTGTCCATATGATGTCTAAGTGGTTGCAGTGAGGGTGTTTGGGCTAGGTATTGGAGTTTTACAGCTTTGTTCATAGTTTGTTTGTTTTTTTTTTTTTTTTTTTTGCCTTTTTTGTTGTTTTTTCTTTTCTTTTCTGTTTGTATAGTTTTTGTTTTCTTTTTGGCTCTTGCCCTAAAAAATTTGCATCATCTATATATATATATATATATATATATATATATATATATATATATATATATATATATATATATATAAAGCCCATTAAGGGGGCATTATAGTTTTTTTTTGGGCCATAACGGCCCCGTATCATAAAGGTAGTGATGGTGCCCATTACGGCCACTATTACCGTTACTATTGTAGCTTAAGGTGGTAGTGGTACTACTGGAGCATACCCCTTTAAAGAAAGGATCATGAAAATACACCAGTTCAAGTACACCTGAAATAATCTTTACTGGGCAGGCAGAAACGAAGTCCAAGAGTCCGTCTTTTGGTTTTCAATTGATCTCTTTCATTTTTCTTTAACGTATGAAGGTTTTAATTATTTAAACACCAAAAACCTCTCCAATCCCCACCACTCTTAACCCTAACCAAATTTTATTTTTTATTTTTTTTAAATGATTATTGGGTTTAGTTAGTAGCTTTGGTTATTTGAGAACACCCTCACCATGCGTACTTTCAGCCATTGATTAAAAACCCTAGGGAGTTTTCTCTTTTTCTCTTGAGAGATGGAGAAGGTTATTGAGAGTGAGTTCACCACTCAATTTGCAAGTGAGATTATCCTTCAAAATTTTAGTGAGATTATCCAATGAATCCATCCATTGACCCCTAAATCAATCTCTAGAATCTTCTAAATTCTTCTAGAAACTTCTTTTTTGGCAGTAACAAATGATTTATTGAAAAAGGCCCAGCAGGCAAGGAAAAACAAGAGAAGAAACTTCTAGGCTCTTCTCCTACGTACAAGCCTCAACTTGGGAAAGTAGTGGTGGCGGTTTGGGATGGAGAAGACTCTCCTTGTGGAGAGAGAAAATAGCAACCAACTATGAATGTGAGGAAGGGGATCGGTGGACGAGGGACTCTTCCCTGTACAAAGCGACAAGCTTGTGGAGAGGCGTCTCTAGTGTGAAAGCCAAGTTTAAGGAGGGGATTGGATTCTTGGTTGGAAATGGAGATGATGTCCGGTTTTGGAAGGATGCGTGGCCGAGTGAAACTCCCCTCTAGAATGTGTTCCCAAGACTGGCATGTATTGTGGTCAATAGCGGCATTCCTGACGCTAGATGAATAGAGATTGGCATTGATGTCCGTGTGGGGGGGAAAGGAATGGGCGATGTTTCAACAATATAAGCAACTGTCTTTTATGTTATATGAAGAGTAAAATCCTATGTGGCTGAATGGGCCTCTTGTAGAGTTATTTTAAAAGATTGTAATCTTCTTTTTGTTTGATTGGGCTGGTTGGTCTGTCTGCCATCTCGGCGCTTTTCTAATAAAATCATCTTTACCTTTCAAAAAAAAAAACTTATTTCATTCCCCTTCTTTATTTCCTAAAATTTCATGCGACTATGATAGATTGATGTTCCAAAAAGCAGTCAGGTTAATTTGGAAAGATTCTTTTGAAGACTACGGGTTATTGAGATGAAAGTGAAGATGGATATAAAATATCAAGAGAATTGCTCCAGTGCTCCTAGATGCATTGGTAGTGACCCTCAGACCATTCAATCGATAAATCTGAACTGTCCACTTAAGCCTAGAACACACTTCATAGGCAACCATGCAAAAAATAGCACTGGTAGGATGATCCAATCCATCCTTGATTTGGCCCTATTTTCTACAGACATCTTTCTCCAAGCCATGAATGGGATTGTTACAATTGCCTAACAAAAGTGATTCTTCAGAATCATAAGCAATCTATGATGGTCCCTCGCAAAAAGATGGATCAAGTCGTTGATTGGACCTATTTTGTGTTAACAATCTTGACCAGCAATATTAAAAAACATTTGGTCAAATGATTAGTATTTGTCAAATCGGTGTGATGTCTGCATGCTGGCCATTGAAATATGTGCTGGATCTATCCAGCAGTCTAGATCGATGGATTGGATTGTCTAAGTGTCCCAATGCAACAAGGATCACCACAGCTTATTGTGCTCTGAAAGCACTGAAGAATTTCTCAAATACAAATACCATGACCCCAAGTTGATGAACAGGAGAAATTCATTGAAAAGAAGAAGAGCAGGAGAAATGGAATACCTGCAATGACGACTGCAGTTCAGCGTTGGCATCTGGGGCTGGGATTGCTTTGGATTCTCTTGGCTCTTTGCTGATGGATTCAGATCCATGCTCTTTCACAGATGCTGTTCTTTGCCTGGTAGCAAGACAGAAAAGTGCAGAAGCATAAGTCAGTCCCAAACTAACGATGAACAAGAGAGCTGGGTACCTTTCAATGATCTTTTGAAAGAAATTACATATGTGACTAAATGGAAGGAACTAAAATATGGAATACAAAAACCACCGCTTCTAGCCATTTGGCCTTTAGTGACCCAAGAAGTGGACCAGGTTCAAGATTTTTAAGGTAGAATTATTTGGACATCTCTATAGTTACATTTCAAACAAGCGTAACTTCAGAGGTTGTCCAAAAGACAGTGGCTCTCTGATCTTGTATAAGTATAATTCCATTTTTTAAAAAAAAAAATATTAATGGTTACACCAAGGCCCAGTTGCACCTTAGTGGACTCTCAATAGCTTATTTCCCAACACGAACAAAGGTAGTCTGTAACAATCATGTACAAATCCAAATGCTTTTTACACTTTTTGATGCCATAAAGAATTTTGTAAGGCAAAGGGAATGAATTTGAAGTACTATGATCCTAATGCTTTTTACACTTTTTGATGCTAGAAAGAATTTTGCAACACGTGGGGAATGAATTTGAAGTGATATGATCCAAATGCTTTTTACACTTTTTGATGCCAGAAATAATTTTGTAACACATAGGGAATGAGTTCGAAGTAATACGATCCTCATGCTTTTTACACTTTTTGATGCCAGAAAGAATTTTGCAATGCAAAGGAAATGAATTTGAAGTAGTGCGATATATAATAGCATACCTTCTAGCTTCCTCTTCCCTAAGCTTAGCATCGAACTCCTTGCTTGGTGGATATTTAGGCAAACTTGAAGGATCGCAGGCAAGAGGTTGTGTCGTGAAGAACTGCAAACAAAAACTTAAGAATAAGTATACAATACACACCATAAATGCAACAAGAAAAGGAAGAAAAATGTAGATCATCAAAGAAAAGTTGAAACAAACAATGAACATCTCAAAGGCATGAAAAAACAGGCCACTGTAAATGTGATGTTTTCAATGCCAAATGTGCGTAAAGTCCAGCCCCACACACACCTCCCACATGTTAACTAGGCCGTTCATGATTAGGGGATGGTTCAGGTGGTCCCAATTTTTGTTTCAGCTGGTAGAAGTTTGTGGTGGTAGTTGTGATACTATCTTGCATCGTTCTGTATCTTTTCTTGTATATGCCCCTTTTTCCTTTCCAATAAAACTTTCATTCTTCAAAAAAAAAAAAAGGGACATACGCCATTCTTTAGGTGCCCCCATACATGTAGATGACCTGGCCCATGAATTGGTCCGGTCTGCTCATCAGATGGGCTATGTGTAAGTTGAACATGTTGTTTGCCAACTTCTTCTTTATTGTCCATTTGTTTCATAAATTGTGGCCCTCCTGAGGAGGTGAGTAGCAACTAGCATGATTCTTGGACCAGGGCATCAACACATTAGAGCCAACAATGGACAGCTTGAGCTCATACATGTGATCCAAGTTGGCACATGTGGAGGCATGCATAGGCATGCATAGGGATTAGGCTATGCATGCCAAATTAACGTGTACAAATGCATTTTGGACTTCAAAATTTTCATTAGTGAAGAATATTTCATCTCCTCACATGATATGTAATGCATGGGCATTTTCACACCGTGCTTGAGTGGGGTGGCCTGTGGGATGCGGGGGCACATTCAGGGTGGGTGGCCCGTGTAAGGCGGGTGACTCATGTGAAGCGGAACCCATGTGATTTGGAGCCCACAAGGGAACGGAACCCATGTGATTTGGGGCCCACAAAGAGGGTTCGGCCGAGGACCTAACCCATGGATGTGGGGCCTAGGCTATAAGATAAAGGGATTAATTCGCCATGTCTATCAGTTCGAGCTTTTAGAGCAAGTAGTTAATTGTCTTACATCAAATTGGTATCAAAGCGGGAGGTATCGTGTTCGAGACTCCTCACCAAGGGTGATTAACGTAGGGGCGTTTTCACACCAGTCTCGAGTGGGGTGGCCTGTAGGATGCAGGCAAGGTGTTCCGTATCCATTACGATACGGCCATAAAGGCCGATACGTATAGGTAACAGCCGTGACCGTGACGCGGTACAGGGGTGAAACAAGATGGTTTTTTGGAACCGTATCAGCCGTTATAAGGGTCATAACAATCTTTATGGGGTATAATAACTGTTAGCCCCATAACGGTCGAAAAACAACCACTTCTTTTTTCTATGTAAATCCATTTTTTCACTTTTCTTATTTCAAAAGCTTTCTTACATCATTCTATAATAGATTTCAACCACTCATACTATAGTTTTTAGGATAAAAATAGTAGATCGAAGCAACTTGGGTGAATAAAAGCTCCAGGAGCCATTTTTTCAAAAAATTGAAAAAAGTGGTATATGTGCATTTTTTTCCTGATTTCTAATTCTAATGATTGATTGTGATGTGTAAACATTCGAGACATAACCATGTTCATAAATTCACTAAACAACCTAATACAATGCTCTCACCAAAGAGTGGACCGTTACTCTACCATAAACATGTTCAAAACAAAAAATGAATACATATTTGGAATATTTATATTATTCTAGATTTTATAAATATTTTTCCTTTTATTTTTGGGGCAATTTAAAAAAAAAAAAAAAAAAAAAAAAAAAAAAAAAAAAAAAACCATTACAGAGGTCATAACGATCGTTACACCCCGTATAGGCCGTTATTACCGATACCCGTATCAATAACAGTGGTGACCATTACGACCACCATTACCGATACAGAATACCTTGGATGTGGGAGCACACTCAGGGTGGGCGGCCCGTGTGAGGCAGAACCGATGTGATTTGGAGCCCACGAGGGGGCGGAACCCATGTGATTTGGGGCCCACGAGGAGGTTTTAGCTGAGGACCTAACCCATGGATGCGGGGCCTAGGCTATAAGTTAAAGGGATTAATTCGCTATACTCTATCAGTTCGAACTTTTAAAGCAAGTGGTTAATTGTCCTACATTAATATGCATAAATGATGAAATCCATTTAGCCACAATGGGCAGTTCGTTTCTCAAAAAGGCAGAGGGAGTTGGTAACATTTTGGGCCGTGAATGCTGGTGGTGGTTGTGTGAAACAATGGCGTCATTGGAATTTTTCACAATGATCAAAGGTAATCATGTTGAATTCGAAGTCACATTTCCTTCTCTAGCTAACAAAGAACAGTTTTCATCCATGTCACTCGTTCTCCAAATTATTAGGGCCATTTCACCAGAAACCATGTTTCATAATTTGAAGTTTTTCCAAAATTACCACAACAAAGTACTAGTAACATAAAATTACTTTGCTCTTAAGGGCAGAAGCTGCTGTTCCGCGACGCGCAGGTTCTATTGCAAGAAGGACATCCATTAGAGCTAAGGCTGAGGGAGCAAAATCCTTGAACATCTCTGCAACACAACGCTTGTAAGGGTGTTGAGGTTTAAAAATGGTTGCATGTGGCAATTTTGATGTCCTCCAGTAATCCTCGGATGGTGAACCGCAAAGCTTAAAGATCTTGTGCAATTGCTCCACCTGCAGGAGGGAAACACAGTTTCCAACCATCATGAACGATCAGATAAAGCAAACAGTGCAATTACTAGCAATCAACAGTCCAGAACCAAATCCACACTGTACAAAATACTAGAAAAGGATGGAAAAGGCACCATGTTTTCTAGCACTTCATTAAGAAAGGAACCAATGATCACATACTATTTACCTTATTCTTCGACTCAGTGGAGATCTCATATGTGAACTGTGACGTAACATCTCTTTTGTTTGGGAATAAAATGCAAAACAGTGGTTTAAATAGTGAATAGCATGTAATGCAGCATTCACCCTTTGAAGCATGAGCATAAGCTACATAGCATATAGCATAAACTACACACTACTTCTAGATTTTTAATTAAGGGTACACTTGTTTTGTTTTTCTTTTCTTTTTTTTTTTTCTGGACAACACGTCCCCACTCCATTTTTGAGGCGAGACTGTTCCCTGTGGATGCACGCAATCGCCCACAACCATGCACATCGGGTAATGCACGCCCCATTAAGCGTACACTTGGTTGCACCAAATATCATGAAATGAGGAATTTATGATGCACCAAACACATCATTATATAAATATATATATATATATATATATATATATATATATATATATAGAGAGAGAGAGAGAGAGAGGAATTTATTAAAATGAAACAAAGGAGAATAAACAGGTGACGTAAGTAGATGAATAGAAGTTGCAGAGATGATCTTCAGATAGCGTGTGGGAAGAATAGGGAGAATAAAATTACAAATGAGGTCATATGAAACAGCTTGGAAGTAGTCTGAATAAGAGAAGAAATGATGGAGAGTAGATAAAGATGGTTCAGTCATGTGCAATAAAGACCAGAGATGGGAACATAGAGTAGGATGAAGGGAAGACCTAAAAGAGGATGATGGGAAGACCTAAACGAACTGGGATTGGAGAGCTGAGAAGTATATGATGCTTGTTCGATGAGCAAGGTTAGGGCCTCATATAGGAATTGTGGGCTTAACTATAGTTGCATGAAGTGTGAAGCAAAATGGCAACCAATTTGGATGTGGGAGCGCAGGGTGTCTGTTTAAAAATGTTAGCGAGCATAAACTAGCAGGAAGCAGGAGCAAGAGCATGAATCCTTAGCAGTGTGAGGTCGGAGAGGCACCTAGTTAATAGGATCATGCAACTATAGGCAGAATGTTAATTGTAAAGCCAACACCAAATAGTTGGAACAAGGCTGCTGTGATGATGATGATGTTAGGGAGGAGATCAGGAGACCCAATTCAACCAGGAGTAAGAGCAGCAATGGGCTGGGTGGCTTGGCCAGTCCAAGCAGCCTAACCCTGTGGAGCCACTTCCTGGGCCCCTAAACTTGGCCTAACAGCTAGGCCCAGACTTCAAATCTAGGCATGGTGAGCTGGCACAGGCCCATGCCATGAATGGCCTGGCCAAAACATCAAGTGAGCCACCATCATACAAAAAGAATGGCCGGATTAAAGAAACTTGTGATCGGTTCCCAATCAAGTGCATGGGTAGTCTAAAGACATTCGGTTGATATGGGGTCATGTTTCCATGATCCAAACCATCTATATGATAGAACTTATCAAAGATGGAGGTCACCTTGAAAGAAATTCTTAAATTGAACTATTCCAAACCTTATGATCATCCAACTCATTTACTTATTGGGCTAGCCCTACACCCTACCTCAATCAAGCCGTGTAGGGCCAGGGCCTTTTCAACATGATTAGGGCCATGGCCAAAGCTTAGGGGACCAGGGCTAGGCTAAGGCCAAACTCGGCCATGTTGAGATGTGGAGCCACATCTGGGGCCGTCCTCGACCGGTCATGGGGTATGCACGACCGGTCGTAGGGGCCCGCTCGACCGGTAGTGCACCGGCTTGACTCAAAGTCCAGCGAGCATCGTTTTTTGACTCCGAAGTACTCGACCGGTTAAGGACCATGCTCGACCGGTCGTGGGGTCCTCTCGACCGGTCGTGCAGTCTGCTCGACCGGTCGTAGTTATGCAGATTCGTTTCCGAATCTGATGCGAACTGCAGATTTTGGTGTCGCCTTTTGCAAGAGTACGAAAGGGAAGTTACTTAAACTATAAATATGAGTTCCTAGGGTTTTTTCTAGTGATTGGAAAGCAATAGGAAATATTTCTAAGGTGTGGGCAAGGGATTTTCTTTGTACTTACAAGGGAAAGGTTAGTATTTTGCCTTGTAATCTTCGTTCTTCTTCATAGTGGAAGTTTGCATCTGTGGTTTTTTACCCTAGTTTGAGGTTTTTCCACGTATATCTTGTCTTGTGGTTTGTTTGGATTGCTTTGATCTGTTTCTAGTTTATATTTCTTCATGTTTATCGTTTGTGGGTGAGGCCTGAGATTGAATCTACGCTCACTGCATTGTTGGCGTGCTTCGCAACAACTGGTATCAGAGCTATTGGTTTAGTTCTATTGGGAGCGATGGCGGAAAAAGGGAAAACTAGAATTGAGAAGTTTGATATGGTTCAAACTTTGCCTTCTGGAAGATACAGATGGAGTATTATCTGTATCAGAAGGACCTCTATATTCCTCTAAGAGGAAAAGAGAAGAAACCAAAAAAAATGACAAATGATAAATGGTTTTTACTGGATAGAAAGGCCTTAGGAACGATCCGACTCTCTTTGTCTAAGAGCGTCACCTTTAACATATCCAAGATGAAAACTACAAAAGAATTAATGGAAGCCCTAACCACCATGTATGAAAAACCTTCAGCATCCAACAAGGTTCATCTTATGAAATAGCTATTCAACATGAAGATGTCAGATGGTGGGAGCGTGGCTGAACATCTAAACGAGTTCAATACAGTCACGAGCCAGTTGGAATCCGTTGGCATCGTTTTTGAGGATGAGGTCAGGGCACTATTGATCTTATCCAGTCTGTCAGACAGTTGGGATGGTTTGGTGATTGCTGTGAGCAATTCTTCAGGGTCAACAAAGCTGAAATTGGATGATGTGACCGGTCTAATTCTCAGCGAAGAATCTAGAAGGAAGGCATCAGGAGTTTCAGGGGATTCAGGAAATGCTCTAAACATTGAAGGAAGAGGAAGATCGCTGAACAAAGAAGGCAATAAACACGGGCGTTCTAAGTCTAGGAAGAAGTCCAAGGGACCGAAAGACAGACGGGTGTTGACATTATGGCAAAAAGGGGCACATGAAATGTGATTGCAGGGCGCTTAAGAAATAAGATGGAAGCTCTCAAGGGGGGAAGGATTCAGTGAATCTGTCTGAGGAGAGCGATAAAGAGGCATTGATCTTGTCTCTTGATACGAGGAATGAGTCTTGGGTTATAAACTCGGGTGCTTCGTTTCATGCCACTTTATGTAAGGAAGTTCTGCATGATTATGTGTCAGGTGACTTTGAGTGAGTTTACCTGGGTGATGATGAGCCGTGCAGTATCGTTGAAAAGGGAGACGTTTAGGT
The DNA here is from genome assembly GCA_037074715.1 of Magnolia kwangsiensis. Lineage (NCBI taxonomy): Eukaryota > Viridiplantae > Streptophyta > Magnoliopsida > Magnoliales > Magnoliaceae > Magnolia > Magnolia kwangsiensis. The sequence continues at coordinate 30,440,926 of CM073575.1, read as the reverse complement.
CAATCAGAAAGACGGAACGATTTTGAAATTAAAGGATGTCAAACATGTACCGAATTTGAGAAAGAATCTGATCTCAGTGGGACAGTTGGCCAATACCGGTTATGTGATGACATTCACCAGTGATTCCTGGAATATCACAAAAGGTGTCTTGGGGATATCTCGAGGCAAAAAGGAAGGTACTTTGTATGTGACTTCAGGATTGTATAGTTCACTCTCAGTCGCATCAACTGGAGTGAATGGGCAGTTATGGCATCAGAGGTTGGGACATATGAGTGAGAAAGGGATGAAAGTGCTATTGTCAAAGGCGAAGCTACCAGGGCTGAAGTCTATTAACTTGGAATTCTGCAAGGACTGCGCGTATGGCAAGCAAAAGAGGGTAAGCTTCAAGAAGCAGGAGGCGCTCCAAAGACGCATCTGTTAGAGCTTGTACACACTGATGTGTGGGGACCAGCACAGGTATCATCTCTTAGTGGCTCACATTATTTTGTTTCTTTTATTGATGATGCTAGTAGAAAACTGTGGGTTTATTTCTTAAAGCATAAATCTGATATATTTGATGCATTTAAGAAGTGAAAAATTATGGTAGAAAACGAGACAGGTAAAATAGTAAAGTGTCTCAGCTCTGATAATGGGGGAGAGTATTGTGATAAGAGATTTGAAGAGTATTGTGCAGCAAGTGGAATCAAACATTAGAAAACAATTCCAGAGACACCGCAGCAGAATGGTGTAGCTGAGCGCATTAACAGGATCATCCTTAAGCGCGCCAAGAGCATGAGGTTACATGCAGAGTTGCCCAAGACCTTTTGAGCAGATGTTGTGAATACTGTCGTATATCTTATCAATATAAGTCCCTCAGCACCATTGGATGGTGGGCTACCAGAAGAAACGTGGACTAGGAAAAAAGTGAACCTTGCACATCTCAGAGTGTTTGGTTACACTTCGTATGTTCACATTGATGCAAAGCACAGAAACAAGCTGGATGCGAAGTCCAGGATGTGCACTTTATAAGCTACGGGCAGCATGATTTTGACTACAGGTTTTGGGATGCAGAAAACAGAAAAATCATCAAAAGCAAGGACATATTCTTCAATGAAAAAGTGATGCATAAGGACTGTGCAGGAAAATAAGGCCGAGGAAAAGGAATTCGTAGAGTTGGAAGAGTTACCGGACACGGGTGTTACAGCGCCACAGGATGATCATGCATAGGAGCATTATGAAGCAGAGCTGCATACACCGGTTGTGAAGAGGTCTACTCGGGAGAGGAGAGCCACGGTCTGATACTCACCCTCCTTACATTATCTACTACTGACAGATAATGGTAAGCCAAAATATTTTGAAGAAGCATTACAGTCAAATACACGGGTTAAGTGGGAGCAGACCATGGATGAGGAGATGGACTCTCTTGAGTCTAATCGTACGTGGGAGCTAGTCACTCTACTTAAAGGCAAAAAAACTCTTCATAACAAGTGGGTTTACAGACTGAAGGAGCATGATGGTTCAAAACGATATAAGGCGAGACTGGTTGTAAAAGGGTTCTAACAGAAGGCAGGTATCGATTTCACCGAAATATTTTCACCTGTGGTGAAAATGTCTACGATTCGTATGGTCTTGAGTATAGTGGCTACAAAGGACTTACATCTAGAGCAGTTATATGTTAAGACAGTCTTTCTTCATGAGGACCTTAAAGAAGAAATATATATGCATCAACCGACAGGATACGTGGCACCAGGAAAGGAGAACAAAGTGTGCAGACTGAAGAAGAGTCTATATGGCCTGAAGCAAGCCCCGAGACAGTGGTATAAGAACTTCAACAGTTTCATGTCGGGAAACGGTTTTAAGAGATGTCATGCAGACCACTGTTGTTGTTTAAAGAAGTTTGATACGTCATACATCATCCTTCTTTTGTACGCTAATGATATGCTTATGGTCGGTTCAAGCATGAAGGATATCTCAGATCTCAAAAGACAATTGTCTAGATAATTTGTCATAAAGGATTTAGGAGCTGCAAAACAAATCCTAGGCATGAGGATAAAGCATGACAGGGAAAACAAGAAATTGATTTTGTCACAAGTAGAGTACATAGCCAAGGTACTTGATCGATTCAATATGGGAGGTGCTAAGCCGATTAGCACTCCATTAGCCAATCACTTCAAGCTATCTAAGGAGCAAGAGGCAAAGGCGCAGGAGGAACGAGACTACATGGCTAAAGTCTCGTACGCGTCAGCTATTGGGAGTCTCATGTATGTTATGGTGAGCACGAGATCAGACATTGCTCAAGCAGTGGAAGTTGTTAGCAGGTTCATGAACAACCCCGGGAAGGAACATTGGGAAGCTGTGAAGTGGATCCTCAGATACCTGGCAGGTACTAAGGGTGTAAGGCTGTATTATAGTGGATCGGAAATCAAGGTACAAGGCTACGTGGATTCAGATTTGGCAGGAGATATCGACAGCAGAAGAAGCACTACAGGTTATGACTTTACTCTGGGCAATGTTGCAGTCAGTTGGGTCTCTCAATTAAAGAAGATAGTATCTATCAGTACGACAGAAGCAAAATATGTTACGGCTACAGAAGCATGCAAGGAGATAGTGTGGATGCAAGGTTTCATGGAAGTGTTGGGTAAGAAGCAAGCAGAATGCAAGCTGTACAGTGACAGTCAGAGTGCAATACACTTGGCTAAGAATTCAGCCTTTCATTCAAGGACCAAGCATATTGCCATCAGATATCACTTCATACGTTTGTTACTGGAAGATGGATCGATTACTTTGGAAGAGTGCAATACACTTGGCTAAGAATTCAGCCTTTCATTCAAGAACCAAGCATATTGTCATCAGATATCACTTCATACGTTCGTTACCGGAAGATGGATCGATTACTTTGGAGAAGATTCATAAAGTGAGAATCCTGCGGATATGCTGACCAAGGCGGTCACACGAGAGAAGCTGAAGCTCTATTCAGCTTTGATTGGTCTTCAGGCTTGAAGACGGGGAGATGGTACACTCCAAATGAGGAAGACAAAGGTTTATGGTGATGTGTCTCCAAGTGGGAGATTGTTGAGATGTGAAGCCACATCTGGGGCTGTCCTCGACCGGTCATGGGGTATGCACGACCGGTCATAGGGGCCCACTCGACCGGTCGTGAACCGGCTAGACTCAAAGTCCAGCGAGCATCGTTTTTTGACTCCGAGGTGCTCGACCGGTCATGGGGTCCTCTCGACCGGTCGTGCAGTCTGCTCGACCGATCGTAGTTAAGCAGATTCATTTCCAAATCCGATGCGGACTGTAGATTTTGGTGTCGCCTTTCGCAAGGGTGAGAAAGGGAAGTTGCCTAAACTATAAATAGGAGTTTCTAGGATTTTTTTCTAGTGATTGGAAAGCAATAAGAAATATTTCTAAGGTGTGGGCAAGGGATTTTCTCTATACTTCCAAGGGAGAGGTTAGTATTTTGCCTTATAATCTTCGTTCTTCTTCATAGTGAAAGTTTGCATCTGTGGTTTTTTACCCTAATTTGGGGTTTTTCCACGTATATCTTGTCTTGTGGTTTGTTTGGATTGCTTTGACCTGTTTCCAGTTTATATTTCTTCCTGTCTATCGTTTGTGGATGAGGCCTGAGATTGGATCTAGGCTCACTACGTTGTTGGCGTGCTTCGCAACAGGCCAGACCCACTTGTACAGTCCTCCGACTTCCATTACTATACAAGTGGTCATTTTATGATGGCAACCATGAATGGGTCTTAAAGCAAAAATCAATGCGATCTAACAATCTTAATCATTTTCCTAGAGGCTGTTAACAATCCTACTCATTAGAAAATGGTCATCATCATCATCGTCTAAGCCTTATCCCAACTAATTGGGGCTCGTTTAAAAAATGTTCTTGAAAAAAAAAAAATCAATCAGATCCAATAAGTGATTTTGGATGACTTTTTTGTTTAACATTATTAGGTTTATCCAATTATTGTGATTCTTGGTCTATGGTCTATTGTGGAGCCCTACGATGAATGAGCATGTCAAATCTTCATAAATACATGATATGCATGCAATATAAACTTGCAAGGGCAAAGTTTCCATCCTACTGGTTGGATTGGATTGCATACCACATGTGTCGTGTGGGCATGTGTTAAAGAGGGTGCTTTGTAGAATTGATGGAATTATAGTTGCACAAAGCATGAAGTAGGAACACATTCGAGTGCAGGAGCAAGGAAGCATCTATTTCAAAATGTTGGCCAGTGTGTAGAAGCAGGAGCAACATCTGGGAAGAAGGTACATGGTGCAACTACACGACAATTTTTTCAAGAAGACAAGGGCCAAATACATGTCTTTCTCCAGCCCCATTGAGGTGAGGACTAGTCGAACGAGGAGGTCATGGCTCCAAGAGAGAATAAGAATCTTTTCAAAGAATATCGCTAGAGAGAGACTCTACTAATGCCATCCAATGGGCAACTATTCGATTGGAGCAGTGGAAGTGATATTTTTCTTTTTTTATGAAATTTGTGACGTAATCTCTTGGATAAACATTTTGTTTACCCTTTGAAGAGAGGAGCTAATGATTTGGACAACTTGTTGGCCAAATAAGGTGCTCATAGATATTCCTTTTGTATTGGGAATTCATTAGGGGGAGATTGATTGATGATTTTTATATTTCTTGACATAGTAATTTCTTGGTTTTTACAAAAATAAAAATAAAAAAAACACATGTTTGGTTTAGAGTTTTTTGTGCGTTTTTACATTCCACAGCTTTTCCTCAAAAATCCTTCCCCAACTTTTAGCTAGGGAATGGAAAACCTAGATAATTAAAACAAAATTTTGGACTTTTCCCTGGTTTCCCCCAAAAACCCTGGTATAACAACCAAACAAAGTTCAATCATTGCATGCCGGTGCCCATGCCAGCCGTGTCAGTGATGTCATTGTGATTTTTTAGGGAAAAAAAAAACATATGTAAATATCGGTTAAAAAATGTCAATTCAGATGTTTATTGACTTTTTCGAAACTTACATTGCATGTATCAGCCTGCCTTGTGGTATGCTGTCTACTTCTTAGTGGTCCTATTTACTTTAGAGTTTTAAGGTTTTCTAGCAGTTTGCAAATTAGTTAATGTAGAAACATTGTGTATTTATGTGTGGGAAGTGAAGCACCAATAACACATTTACTACAGGTTTACAACTCTACAAGAAAAAAAAAAAAAACAACATCCTTTTTTCCTTCTCTATGAAGGGAAGCAGCTAAAAACAAAGGATGAGCAAAAAATAGTCTCACTAGTATTGACCATTGCACATTGGTCCGGATCAGTCCATATCAACAGATTTAGTGTGAATATTAAGTATGACCTATGTCTCACCAAAATATTGTATTAGTATCCACCAATACCCAATACATTCCGACTGGTACTTTGAACCATGATGAGAAGGGAAATGAAGGCTTTTCCACTTAGGGCCTATTTGGATTCATGAAAAGCATGACAAAGTAAATAGTGTTTCTTAGGAAACCTTATTTCCAGGAAACTGTTGGAAAAGAAATATAGTTTCCCTCATTTTCTTTTCAACAAGATTTTCATAGAAATTTACGATATATTTTCAAGTTTTCTGTTTCGCAAAACAAAAAATTTTCTAGGAAAAATTTTAGGTGGTCACTAGCATGTACCAGATTAGCACATGTGGCACATGTGGCACGCTTATAGATGAAAAGTGGCACATGCAGCATACACAACATATGTGGTTCCCAATTATTGTGGCGCACACATAACACTATCAATCAAGGTAGGTGTAAATGGTGGTTCCCAATTATTGTATATATTTAAATGTCTTTTATCTTAAATCTTATTTATTTTTAAAATACAACAGATGCAAGTATGGCTGAGCCATAAATGACACAGATCCAATACCCCATGTCATGCCATATCTGACAGGGATACCCCAATAGATTTGAAGGACTTGAATACCATCGTCTATGATAGTTGGACTTGATGTTGCCTGACAGGAAAAGTTTCACACCACACTTTTATGCTGTGTAAAAGGAGATGAAAGCAGTGTGAAAAATATCGCGGATATATCAAAAATTTCGAGATATCACAAAAAATACATCAAATGATATTATTGCAAAATCTTCAAAATATCAGCAGGATTTAAAATAACACATTTTTATCACGATATTATCGTGAAAATAGTAAAAACCTTACAGAATTTGGTATATAAATATCCATTTTTAAATTTTAATTTTTTCGTTAATTTACAATAAACATTTTTAATATTTTACTAAAAGATCTTTTATTTTCAGAAAGATTTTCCTAATAATACCCCGAGAAAAACCTCAAAATTTGAAAATCTCCTGAGATATTTCTGGGCAGAGATATTGCCGAGAATGAGATTTTAAAAATCTCTAAACAATGATATTGGGCCAGGTGCGTGAGGTGTTTGGTTCTATGCTCTGGAGTATGAAATGCATACTTTGCCAGGGAAAAAAAAAAGTATATGGAAACATCTAGTGGCAGTTAAAGAACCATGAGATGTAAAAGTTGCATGCATGCACCTCAGGCACCACTGTTACTGGTATGTGACTGACATGCATACTTGAGATAATGTGGTAAGTAGAAGCTAGGACAGCTAGCATGGCTGAATCCACCTATGCATATACATCTTGAGTAAAATGAGTAACTTGGAAAGGGAACACTACCTCTGTTCTTCCTGGCATGATTGGTTTCCCAGCAAGCAATTCTGCTAGGATGCAACCAGTACTCCACAGGTCAACTGCAACCCCATACTCTGTGGCACCTAGCAAAAGCTCAGGAGGCCGATACCACAATGTTACAACTCGGCTTGTGAGCGGCTGTTTCTGATCAGGATGGAAAAATGTGGCCAGGCCAAAATCTGCAATCCGGAGAATGCCATTGTTGTCAATCAGAAGATTTGATCCCTTGATATCTCGATGCAGAACCCCACGACTATGGCAGTGTTCAAGGCCACGAAGCAATTGTTGCATATAGCACTTGATCTGAAATCCCAATGGCAAAGTTATAATGAGAACATAAAAATTGCAGAAAGGTTGCATTCACATGGAAAAAACATGTAAAAGGGCCATGCAAATATATCTAGCAGAACAAAAACCTGTGGTTCGGTAAACTTGAGACCGGGAGTTGCTGCAAGTCCAGCAAGATCATGTTCCATATATTCAAATACAAGGTACAAGCTGTTTGACATACGGGGTGCTATCAAACCTTCGAGCTTCACAACATTTGGGTGATCTAGTCTACGCAGAACATGAATCTCTCTTGCCATAAAACGGACACTCTCAGGATCCATATTAACGAACCGCACTTTCTTCAGCGCGACAATTTTGCCAGTTTCAAGATCGCGAGCCTTGTATACATTACTATAAGTTCCTTGTCCAATCTGCAGAAATTGAAAAGCAATAAAAATAAGAAAAACAAAAAAGATGCACTCAGTTGTCAGGTACTGAGAGAAACAGAAGGCAAGGCAATGACTACTGTGCTTTGTAGCTTAAGTCTTAACAAACATTCCATTATCGTAAATGGACAGGAAAATTCTTGAAAGATCTGTTCAATTAAAAGAGATACGTAGCAAGCAACCATATAAAGATCCTCCACATTTTGGATTCCTAATCCAATGCTATGTACAGTTGTCAACTTAAACCTATAAGGAACTGTCTTCCCTCACCTCTACACCAATGGATTTTGTCCCCAGACATTTGGTCTTATGGTATGAAACTGCTGGAAGATTCCTTTTCTCTTTAATAATTCTATCCATCTGCCATTTTCTGCCAACATCAGTTCCTCTTGATTGAGGTTTACAAAAATGTAATGGGGCCATTACAACGGGAACGGTTAAGTTGTGTTGTGCAATGAAAAATTCCTTAGAAATAATGGATACTTAGATAATGAAAGTTATTTGGTAACAAAGGCCATTGTTTAATCAATCATGACCTTTATTGACACAATCCATCACAAACGGCATTATGTTATTAATTATAAACACTGTTTTTCAGTAAAAGAAAAATGTTCTATTTTTCTTGGTCAGTTATCTTCCATTTTTCCATTTTGTAACTTCTGCTACTAATTTATAACAATAATGTGATCAGCTTTTTTGGTGCCATAATACCACTTTTTCTAAACCTTCCCCTTGATGTACTTCTACCCAATTCTACTAATGGCAAAACCTGAAGAGGGGTTGATAAACGGAATGTCACATATATTGAGACTTGAAAAAGGAATTAATCTCTCCAATATGAATCGACTACCCTGAAAACACTTCCTTGAAAAAGGAATTAATCTCTCATTAGCTGACCTTGAAATATCATGCCCTGGAAATTCTGGACTTTAGATAATTAATTGCAAGTAGCGTCCAGCTTGAATTTGATATGATATATTTTTCTGTCAAATAAGCAGAAAATGAATTTGGTTTCATGATTACTGCACTTCTAAGTCTTGACATTTCCACTGAGATTAGTTAATTTATCACATCCTTTTTGTCTGACATTAATGAAATATACATCATGTGTGAAGGGAGATAATTCATAACATAACTAATATCCTCAAGAATTTTATTGAATTATCCGTATGAGGTCATCGGTGGCTAAAATTCAAACCAACAAGGCCAGTCATTAAGCTATAAACTTTTTCAACAATCTCATCCCAGAAGAGAGAGGGAAAAAAAAAAAATACAATTTCAACAAAAGAGGAAAAAAATACAAAACTTTGATATATCATCAAGTTATCATGGAAAGATGCACAAATGGTAAACAGATAAAAAACAAAAATGCAGGTGAGAGAATTATATAAAAAACATGAACATATAATAACAGGAACAATGTTATATGATAAAAGAGGAGGTAATGAAAAGCAGAACTGACTTTGTCTAATTTCTCGAATGAATCCGCCCGATGAGGCACCCATCCCTTGATCGCTTCACCCGCCACCGCCGTGAGCCAAGACGGCCACCCAGCGGCAACCTGTTCACCCTGAACACCATTGGGCACACTGGTAATTCTCAAATTCGGCTCCACTTCATTAGTCACAGTATCTGTGGCCGTCCGTAGTTGATGGCTGGTTTTCCTTAGCCTCTCAACAACCGCAGCATTCTTCTCCCCCTCATCCGATGAAAGTGGTGTCAAACCCACATTCTCTTGTGACTTCGATATCAACCTTGCTGTTCCATCATTCCTGTTACTTCCATCAGCCTCCACTACAACCTCCTCTCTCCTTGAGGGAGCGGACAACCGTCTTGACGACTTGCCCAATACCTTCTCTCTCCGACTTCCAACAAACTCATCGGCAGTGCCACCTTTTGAACAAATGCAGCCCATACTCCTCCACAGTCCCCTCTTCCGACAGAGGTTACTGCTCGATTCCCGTAATTTGCCAATCCTTGAGACTGCAGTTTTCGATGCATTAAGCCTAATAATCAACCAGCATTCCTCTTGAAACACCGAATTCCACAAACCAAAAAAATAAAAAATGAAAAAAAAAATATATCCTTTGTCTTGAAACTGCAATACCCAAACCTCTACCAATCCTTTCTGAAACCTAAATTCCAAAATTCTGTAGAAAAACTGACACCAGAGAACCCAAAATCCTCTTCAATCAAACAGCATTGCTTCCTCTTGAAAACCCAAATTCCAAAAACCTAAAATTTCTTCCAATCACACCAAAACTCTCATTCCCTTCTCAAAAACCAAATTCCATAACCCTGAAAAGGATCCCAAATTTAGAAAATTTAAAAACCAGATCCCAAACCATGAGAATTCAGCGGAATAACTCCCTCTGAAGAGAAACCAAATCCCAGAAATCACACCCTAAGACCCTCACAAAGATCCCAAACCCAGAAATTTCAAATGCCCAGATCTCAATTCCAGTAAAAATTCAAAAACCCAGATCCCAAATCAGAAAAATTCAATGAAAACCTACCCAAACGAAGAGAAACGCAAATCCCAGACCCAATGACCACGAATGAAAAGATCCCAAATACAGAAATCTGAAAACACCCAGATCCCAAATCAGGAGAGTTCAACTAAAAACCATCCAATTGAAGATAAACCAAAAGAACCCAAACCATCAATCAGAACATAAGTCCAGCATTAGTTGCTGGAATCGAATCAAAATCCCACCTTGGCAAAGAGGAATTCGGGCCGAAGAGTTCGACGGCTTTTTGGGATTGGAAAACTTTTCCTTTTTTACTGACTTTTTTTCCTTTTTTTTCTTTTTTTAGCCAAAGGGTGAGAAAAAATTCAGGAAGATATAATGAAAGAGAGGAGAGGAGAAAACCGAAAATTGCTCTGTTGTTTGTTCAGAGAGAGAGAGAGAGAGAGAGAGAGAGATTTTCGGATCCTGGGTAGCCTAGAAATGCGAAGGGCCGAAGGATTTTGGGATTTGACAGATTTAGATGGAAGACCGAACTCACCTCAGCTCACCGTCTGCTGTAGCAGCTTTTCCAGGAGAGAGAGAGAGAGAGAGAGAGAGAGAGAGAGCGACCTTCCCGTGAGGGAGGACGGATGCTGCGAGGATCCGACGCAGGATTACATGCGTGCGACGAACATGCACACACGTGTGCAGACCTTACGGGAAGGGTGGAGCCATACGATCCTCGATCAAGCCTTTGTACAGTTTGGTCCGAGAGCAGATTGCCTACTGAGTAAACTCTGTGGGGCCCATCGTTATGTATCTATATTATCTACTCCGTCCATCCGTTTTTAAATCTCATTTTAGTTCATGATTGTAGAAACAAAGTATATCTAAATCTAAATTGTACCATAACACAAGAAACAGAGGGAATTGAACGTCTACCGTTGAAAACTTCTTGGGGGCCACGGAGATTTTGTGGATCAAGATGAAATTTATTTTTTCTCTTCATCGATGTTTTTTTGACCTTATGAACAGGTTGAATGACAAGTAAATATCACTTTCAATACTAGGAAAGTTTCAACGGTGGATGTCGTTATTCCCACTTTTTCCTGTGGTGTGGTCCACTTGAGATTTGTATATAGTTAAATTCCATAATTATGCTATAAAATAACCTGGTAAAACATATGGACGGCGTGGATAGCACACGTGCATCATGATGATGCACCAATGAGTTTACGCAGTACGCTATGGCGTGCAGCGGACTGAGTAACTCAGTACGCAATCCGCCTTCGTATGGACAAAGGCAGACTCTTGCGTGCCTTGCGTAGGTAACCAACGGCGTAACTTTCTCTTACGTATTAAAATGATCTAACGTTAATGAAATCCACCCCGTCCATCAGGTAGACCACCCCTTTCTTGGATTCTCTCAAAACATTAGACTGATTAAACACCCTAACAGTTTTAAATTGTGCAAAAACTCTTAAATTCTGATGTTACGGCCCACATGAGTTTCTGAATACTCTGATTTTTGGGTAATCATTTAATCCTGATGATTCACATCAGATTAATGGATTGGATGGCATATAAACACCACGGTGGGCTCTACATATTCTAATGTTTGACGTCTCATCCCAACTGTTTCCTATCGTGTGGCATACATTAGTTTTAGATCGTCTTGAGTTTTGTGTACCAGGGTGAACGTAAGGCAGATCACCTGATGGACGGTTTGGATCTTATGATAATCCCACTCATATGGCTAAGTTAGTGGTCACACTTACGTGCGTTAGGTGCCTACGCTATGTACGTTCACGCGGTTCTTGAACGCGGATTGCCAGCGACCCTGAAAGCACGAAGTTGAGCGGTCGAAGGCTATGTGGAGCTACTTCGATGTTTCTGAGAAAACCACCCGGTCCATCCCTTTTTTAAAAATCCATTTTTAAAAGCTAATTTTAGAATATAAAAATAAAAATGAAGCGGATCCAAAACCCATAGTGGGCCACGAGACAGGAAATAGTGGGTATTTAACATTTAACAGCCAACCTTGAAAAAATTCGAAGGGCTAAAGAAGTCTCATATCATGCTATTGTTTCCTCTCTTTTTTTATTTTTTTTCCTTGTTTGTTCATACCTGTGGGAATGACTTTATGAACCGTTTGGATGGCATATCGCCGCAACAAATTAGATGGTATCAAGTGGGTGGATTGTCTCTTTTAATGCCATGGGAGTGGGCTATTCTCTTTGGTGTTTAGATCAAGCATGAAGTAGGGCTTAAATACATATTTTGATTAGTATTTAATTGTACATAGAAACCAACCAATAATCTCAAATACTCATGTTTGAAAACTACATGGGGGGAGTAAGGTGGAGCCCACCATGGCTATTTTGTGAAATCATTTTAGAACATGTTACCAAAATTCAAGCAAATCTAAAATTCAAGTAGACCATACTAGAGTAAACAATGGGAGAATAATTTTCTACCATTAAAAACCTTCACCATCTCCATCATGATATTTATGTCATACCGACCATTTATAAGGTTATTCCTGCATGATGAACTCACAGCATAGAAAGCTAAGCACTAAGCACGATACAAAACTTCTGTGGTAGTTAGCCAATCCTCAATTTTCTTTCATGTGGCTTACTTGAATTTTAAATCTATTGTATTTTTGCCGCATATCCTAAAATGATCCTGTGAAACATTTGTATGTAATAGATTCCTCACAAATATCAAGGTGGGCACCACCTCCTTTTCTGGCATAAAAACTTTTATGAGGAAATCTTAAGGGTTTCTCAAATCCAAGCCGAAATTGGATTGAGGAAGATAAAAAGGCCTACCTAAGCAAGACACAATGTTAGAAACTTATGATCAATCAAATAAGAAATAATTTTTCTTACAATAGGATTTAAAGTTTCATCCCATTTCATAGTGGCTAATCCCTTGCGCCAAACAGGCGCCTGAGTGGACTGGGAAAGTTTTAATGGTAGACAATTCCCTCTCCACTCTTTCCTTTCTTGTGTCCCAAATTCACACCCTAAAATCATATGATAAAACGGATGAACAGGATGAATTTCTAAAACATCACAATGGTCAATGGCCCACCTAGCTCAGGCAATCCGCGTCCTTGGTTCTCACGGCATGCCGTTTGCATGCGGGATAATTAACCACGATTTTCAAAACGGTGGTGGATCTTTCCCCACATTCCACGCATGTTGAACTCACGTGAGGCTGTCTACACCATCCAATTTGTGAGGCGCAATCTGGATGAACCATACCATGAAAATCATGCTGACAAAAGAAAATCTACAGTTCCTTTCAAGACTATCAATCATGACCTGTATACATGGCCCAGTGGTTTGAACGGTGTTGATTGTTGCACAGATATGCCATGTGTTTGGCGAGGTTCACCTCCATTTTAGGAAACGGATTGGCTACTACCACTGCCACCGGCAAATGGCTAATAGTCGGTGCTCTGTGGGCCCTATCATAATATATATATGTTTCATCTACGTTGTACATCTATTTTTCTAGGTCATTTTATGTTATGAGACAAAAAATTAAGTATACCTCAATCTTAAGTGAACCACATTACAGGAAACAGTGTTGAATGAAAGTTGACCATTAAAAACTTTGTAGGTGGCATAAAAGTTTTGGATCAAGCTGATCTTTTTTTCCTCTTCATATTGGATGTCAAATAAACAGTACAATGGACCTTAGGAGGATTTTAATGGTAAAAATCCAATCACTATTGTTTTCACCAGAGATTCATATCCCTTTCATTTTGCAGATCAATCCCTAAAATGATATGTCAAAATGGATAAACATAATAGATGAAATGCATACATAATGGTGAGTCCCACATAGCACCGACCATCAGCCACCAGGATGGTGGCAGGGGGAGTAGCCGGTCCGTTCCAATCCGTACCTCACACCAACTATATAGCTGTTGTACCGATGTTAGCAAGTACTATGGGTTTGATCATGAGGTATGTGTTATATCCAAACTGTCCATACATTTAGCAAGCTAGTATTAAGGCTTGAGACTTAAAATAAGATAGATCTATCTATCAAGTGGACCACACTGAAAAAAGTAGTAGGGAATTGAACGTCTACCATTGAAACCCTTTTTGGGGTCATAGAAGTTTTGGATCAATATGATTTTTTTTTTTTCATCTCAATTCAGGTCTTTGTAACCTTATGAATAAATTGGATGGGAAATAAACATTACGGTGAACCCTACAAATTATTTAACAGTGAAAATCATTATCTCCACTCCTATTTGTGGTGTGGTCCAAATGATCTTTGGATATGATTCATTTTTAAGATGCTCTAAAAAATAGGTGAACCGTGTAGATATAATAAATACATCTCTATAGGGCCCATGTAACTTTGATGTCCTTTGAACCGTTTGTACAACTTGGAGCTCGAGGAGAGTCAGTGCTCATCTTCACACAACATGTACCTACAACAGCTACATAGCTGGTGTGTGGTACACCAGCCAGTCCACTTCCTGCGTTTTCAGTTCTGACAAATGAGACCTAGATTAGGCCCGTCAACAGTCGAAACAGGTTTCGGCTTGGATTTTGAACTATTTAGGTTGGCATAACTGCTGATGGATGAACTAGATTCCTCAGCTACACCTATTTTACACGGTAGATGAGTCTAACATGTTTTGTAATCCACTCCATCCATCAAGTGAGAATTATTATTCGAACAAAAGTTAGGCTCCACATCAACAAGATCAATGTTAAATTATTCTAAATAAGTAATGTTTACTTGTTATTGCTGCTATTTAATTCTGACACACAACCTCCTCGTGTGCAATAAATCGCTAGTTTTTATTTATACATGTGCCTTTATATAGCTTATTGCAATCTGATTGGACTGCATTATCAGACATTGCGTTTAATGTACCAATGCTAATGACAACATCAGTGATGATGTAGACCAATCATAAACCAATCACGATAAGAGAAAGCATGATTTTAGACCAAACACAATGTAGGAAAGCATGATTTTAGTACTTGTGGTGAGCAAAGGATCCTGATTCTAATATATATTGGCATGGTGTAATAGAGTTATGATAGGCTTGAATTGAACCAAATACCTTATAACTATAGGCGGTGAAATAGTTAGATTAGGATTAGTTTTGTGAAGATTAGCCTAACTACTCCATCATCCATTGACAAGTAGATTATAATATTTATGAAGAAGAGGGTTAATCTTTCGGATGAATTCTTTTTCACTTTGAATATAATAACTTTTTATCATAAAAATGACAACTTAGATTGAGTTGGCCTATAAGTAAAAACATAAAATATGAATTTAATAGTGAAATAATAATTTTATTAATATAAATGAAGATTCATTACCATCCGCATATAAAAGTTAATAGAGTAGAAAATATTACCAACAATAATTTAGGGGGGTGAGATATTTGTGAAATAGATAATCTTTCAGACTTGTTAATCATGGACAGTTTTATATATATATATATATAAACCTTGATGGTCGTGGTCATATTTTTGGAAATCTGATGATAAGGTTGTGAATATTTACCCGACGAGTAAGGATCTTGGTTACCAAACTAGCGCAATTACTTATGATATAGTGCTAGACGAAAAATAAAAGAGAAATTTGTGATTGTACGACCCGTTTATGGCCCATTTACGAGACGAAGCCTGCCATCTTTTACCTTGCAAAACTAAGCCCCAGCTGTACGGCCACCTTCCCAAAGGTCGAAAATGCCCCTCCTTTTTTCCTTCAAGCGGAAAGACAGCGCCGAACTCCCAGTTGTACGAATGGTTCTAAAGAGATCAACGTTACATGGGCCCTACAGTTATGTATTTATTATATCCATAACGTTCATCCATATTTCGAGGTCATTTCGGAACATTATCCAAAAAAAAAAAAAAAAATCATATCCAAGGATCAACTGGAACACACCACAAAGAGTAGCAGAAAATTGATATTCGCCGTTGAAACTTTTGCAGGGCCCACCATAACATTTATTATCTATCCAATCTATTGATAAGGTCACAAAGACCTGGATGAAGAGGAAAAACAAATTTTGTGATGATCCAAAACTTCTGCAATCCCTGAAAGGGTTTCAATGGTAGACGTTCAATCCTCCACTGCCTTTTAGAGTGTGGTCCACTTGATAGCTAAATCCATCTTATTTTTCTTCTCAAGACTTAGTATGAGTTCTTCAAATAGATGAACGGTTTGGATATAACACATACCTTATAAAAGGATCCACAAAGGCAGTGGGGATTATAACAGGAAAAAAAAAAAAAGAAGCCTGGAATTTATAGCTACTATAACCGTAGCCATAATCGCAGCCCATGCTTTTTCGATATGCCCTTTGCTATGTACTTAGATATATTGGAGGTATGTCGATTAATCGAAAAAGGTCCAGAACTGTCCAGCAACCTTGCATAAAAAATCCTACAATTTTCGATACATATTGAAGTGTATTCGATATTATCAAAGATGTAGCTACGGATTATAGTCGTAGCCATAACTACAGTCCATAAAAGTCTATGCAATTTTTTTTAATTTTTTGCATGTACAACTTTATTCTACCTATAATTTTCTCCGATACATATATAAGCATATAAAAAAAAAAATTCTCTCTTTTTTTCATGTCTTTCTTTATTCATTTAATAAAAATATTTTCTAAACCAAAATTAGTTACTTGATATACCCTACATGATTTTGGGGTAGGAGAAGCTACTTTAGCCAACTAACCTAGTTATTTTTCAAGATTTCATCAGGTCGATGGTCAAAAATCCATTTCATTCACTTTGCAGTCAATTTCATTAATTTCATTTACTTCACGGTCATTTGCATGCATTTCACGGTCAATTCGCTTTAATCCATGATCATTCTCATGCATTTCACGGTCATCCCAAACAATTCTGTATTGATTCATAGTCATTTCGAGGCATTTCACGATCAATTCCCTTCACTTCACGGTAAATTCGCTTCAATCCATTATCATTCTTATGCATTTAACGGTCATTCTAAACAATTCCGTGTTGATTTACGGTCATTTCGAGCATTTCGCGGTCAATTCCCTTCACTTTACGGTCATTTGCATGCATTTCACTGTCAATTCGCTTCAATCCATGATCATTCCCATGCATTTCACGGTCATCCCAAACAATTCCATGTTGATTCACGGTCATTTCGAGGCATTTCGCGGTCAATTCCCTTCACTTGGCAGTCATTTGCATGCATTTCATGGTCATTTCGAAGCATTTCGTGGTCAATTTTCTTCACTTCACGGTCTTTTGCATGCATTTCGCGGTCAATTCGCTTCAATTCATAATCATTCTCATGCATTTCATGGTCATTCCAAAAATTCCGTGTTGATTCACGGTCATTTCGAGGCATTTCGGGATCAATTTCCTTCACTTCACGGTCATTTACATGCATTTCACGGTTAATTCGCTTCAATCCATCATCATTCTCATGCATTTCACGGTCATTCCAAACAATTCCGTATTGATTCATGGTCATTTCAAGGCATTTTGCAGTCAATTCCCTTCATTTTGCAGTCATTTGCATGCATTTCACGGTCAATTCGCTTCAATTCACGATCATTCTCATGCATTTCACAGTCATTCCAAACAATTTCGTATTGATTCACAGTCATTTCGAGGCATTTCACGTTCAATTCCCTTCACTTCACGGTCATTTGCATGCATTTCACGGTCATTCCAAACAATTATTGAAAAAAGTTTCAAAAGTTAGTGTTCACTAACTTGCCAAGACGATTAGGCAATGTGAACATCAGCTAAGTGGACTATTGACTAAACCAATTGAGCAAAGTTAAAAAATAGATAAGAAATCTCGAAAAGGGCTTTTGAAGGGTATAAGGGGACTCAATTCTTCTAGTACTGGCTTTTCTAATATGAACATCCACAAGAGAATGCAAGAAAACAAAAGATGGAAGCCCTAAAATTCTAATTTGTCAAATCGTCCATGTACAAAAATAGAAGAATTAAGTTAGCTTCTTTATTTCAAATTAAACGGTAAGGCAGTAATGGAGGTACGTAGAAAAAATCAAAGGCTAGAAAATGTGGGTGGCTCTTCCAAGCGTCTCCACTAATTATACTCTAATGGCAGATCAAAGGTGACCCCAACTTGCAGAGTTGATGGTGCATCTGAGAATGAAAGAGTAGTTAATCTTGCCAATTTAGGACTTCCCAGGATAAAAGATTCCAATGAGGCAGATTGTAAGGGCTTGTTTGGATGCACATCAAATTCACCCTTTTATTGTCTGGGAATGCTAGCCACCCTTTTATTTCCTCCGCTTTTAATGTAGCACAATTGATGACAAATGCCTGTTATTTAGACCTCTACCATTTTGTGTATTCACTACAGCTTTATTTCTCTCTGGGTTTAGTAAATTGGTTTCTTTTCCTCTATTGCCTGCTTTATGATTGTTTGGAAAGTGATCGGATCAGTTTCTGAACTCTTCAGCGTTGTTGTCAGCAATCAGACTTGTTGACAAACCCTATAAAATTTTGCCCAAAATCCCTGGTCAGAGATTGAGATTAGTGATCCTTAAGATCATCTCTCCCTTTCAAAGTGAGGAAAGTTAATTCTTTTCAAGAATAACATGGCAATAGCATTGACAGACATAGAAACAAAGGTGGGTTTCATTTCAAGGTCCTACTTAGCAAGTTATCGGAATATCTCCGTAAAGCAAGCTGTTTGAGTCTAGATGTCGAGAACGGAATATCTCCATATAGCAAGTTACTGGATAAATCCCTATAGAAAACAAACCAACAAAAATTTCAGTTAAAACCTCCATTACATTCGCAATTGCATTAATCCCCTGTTTTTAGTGTATGAGAAAAGTGGACGTATAGGAAGAACACGACCAATGATCGCGAAATGCATGCAAATGACCGTGAAGTGAGGGGAATTGACCGCGAAATGCATCGAAATGACCGTGAATCAACACGAAATTGTTTGGGATGACCGTGAAATGCATGAGAATGATCATGGTTTGAAGCGAATTGACCGCGAAATGCATGCAAATGACTGTGAAGTGAGAGGAATTGACCGCGAAATGCTTCGAAATGACCATGAATCAACACGGAATTATTTGGGATGACCGTGAAATGCATGAGAATGATCATGGTTTGAAGCGAATTAACCGCGAAATGCATGCAAATGACTGTGAAACGAGGGAAATTGAACGCGAAATGCCTCGAAATGACCGTGAATCAACACGGAATTGTTTGGAATGACCGTGAAATGCATAGGAATGATCATGGTTTGAAGCGAATTAACCGCGAAATGTATGAAAATGACTGTAAAGTGAAGGAAATTGACCGTGAAATGCCTCGAAATGACCATGAATTAACATGGAATTGTTTAGGATGACCGTGAAATGAATGGGAACAATCATGGTTTGAAGCAAATTGACCGTGAAATGCATGCAAATGACCGTGAAGTGAAGGGAATTGACCACGAAATGCCTCGAAATGATTGTAAATCAACATGGAATTGTTTGCGACGACCGTGAAATACATGGGAATGATCATGGTTTGAAGTGAATTGACCGCGAAATGCATGCAAATGACCGTGAAGTGAGGGGAATTGATCGCGAAATACCTCGAAATGACCGTGAATCAACATAGAATTGTTTGGGATGACCGTGAAATGCATGAGAATGATCATGGTTTGAAGCGAAATGACCGTGAAATGCATGCAAATGACCGTGAAGTGAGGGGAATTGACCGCGAAATGCCTCAAAATGACCGTGAATCAACACGAATTGTTTGGAATGACCGTGAAATGCATGAGATGATCATGGGGTTTGAAGCGAAATGACCATGAAGTGAGGGGAATTGACCACGAAATGCCTCGAAATGACCGTGAATCAACACGAAATTGTTAGGGATGGCCGGGAAATGCATGGGAATGATAATGGTTTGAAGCGAATTGACCGCGGAATGCATGCAAATGACCGTGAAGTGAAGGAAATTGACCGCAAAATGCCTCGAAATGACAGTGAATCAACACGGAATTGTTTGAGATGACCGTGAAATACATGGGAATGATCATGGTTTGAAGTGAATTGACCGCGAAATGCATGAAAATGACCGTGAAGTGAAGGGAATTGACCGCAAAATGCCTCGAAATGACCGTGAATCAACACGGAATTGTTTGGAATGACCGTAAAATGCATGAGAATGATCATGGTTTGAAGCGAATTGACCGCGAAATGCATGCAAATGACCGTGAAGTGAAGGGAATTGACCGCGAAATGCCTCGAAATGACCGTGAATCAACACGGAATTGTTTGGGATAACTGTGAAATGTATGGGAATGATCATGGTTTGAAGCAAATTGATCGCGAAATGCATGAGAATGATCATGGTTTGAAGCGAATTGACCGGGAAATGCATGCAAATGACCGTGAAGTGAGGGAAATTGACCGCAAAATGCCTCAAAATGACCGTGAATCAACACGAAATTATTTGGGATGACCATGAAATGCATGAGAATGATCATGGTTTGAAGCGAATTGACCGCAAAATGCATACAAATGACCGTGAAGTGAGGCGAATTGACCACGAAACGCCTAGAAATAACCATGAATCAACACGGAATTGTTTGGGATGATTGTGAAATGCATGGGAATGATTATGATTTGAAGTGAATTGATCGCGAAATGCATGCAAATGACTGTGAAGTGAAGGGAATTGACCGTGAAATGCCTCGAAATGACCGTGAATCAACATGTAATTGTTTGGGATGACCGTGAAATGCATGGGAATGATCATGGTTTGAAGCGAATTGACCGCGAAATGCATGCAAATGACCATGAAGTGAAGGGAATTGACCTCAAAATGACCGTAAATCAACACGGAATTGTTTGGGAAGACCGTGAAATGCATGAGAATGATCATGGTTTGAAGCGAATTGACCACGAAATGCATGCGAATGACCGTAAAGTGAGAGGAATTGACTGCAAAATGCCTCGAAATGACCGTGAATCAACACGAAATTGTTTGAGATGACCGTGAAATGCATGGGAATGATCATTGTTTGAAGCGAATTGACCGCGAAATGCATGCAAATGACCGTGAAGTGAAGGGAATTGACCGCGAAGTGCCTCGAAATGACCGTGAATCAACACGGAATTGTTTGGGATGACCCTGGAATGCATGAGAATGATCATGGTTTGAAGCGAATTGACCATGAAATGCATGCAAATGACCGTGAACTGAGGTGAATTGACCACAAAATGCCTCAAAATGACCGTGAATCAACACGAAATTCTTTTAGGATGACCGTGAAATGCATGAGAATAATCATGGTTTGAAGCGAATTGACCGCGAAATGCATGCAAATGACCGTGAAGTGAAGGGAATTAACCGCGAAATGCCTCGAAATGACCGTGAATCAACATGGAATTGTTTAGGATGACCGTGAAATGCATGAGAATGATCATGGTTTGAAGCGAATTGACCGCGAAATGCATGCAAATGACCGTGAAGTGAGGGGAATTGACCGTGAAATGCCTCGAAAAGACCGTGAGTCAACACAATTGTTTGGGATGACCGTGAAATGCATGAGAATGATTATATTTTGAAGCGAATTGACCGCGAAATGCATGCAAATGACCATGAAGAGAAGGGAATTGACCGCGAAATGCCTCGAAATGACCGTGAATCAACACGGAATTGTTTGGGATGACCGTGAAATGCATGAGAATGATCATGATTTAAAGTGAATTGACCGCGAAATGCATGCAAATGACTGTGAAGTGAAGGGAATTGTTCGCGAAATGCCTCGAAATGACCGTGAATCAACATGGAATTGTTTGGAATGACCGTGAAATGCATGAGAATGATCATGGTTTGAAGCGAATTGACCGCGAAATGTATGCAAATGACCATGAATCGACACTGAATTATTTGGGATGACCGTGAAATGCATGAGAATGATCATGATTTGAAACGAATTGACTACGAAATGCATGCAAATGACCATGAAATGATGATGATGATGATGAATGACATTTCCTAGCAAGCATGCTCATAATGAGGAAGTGTCAACCAAATTATAGTTTCATTTATTTTTTGTCCCAACTCAAAAGCACTTAATGCAATTGCAACTTAAGAGACTAGAAGAAGCACACTATAAATACAACTTGGATAACATGGAGTGTGTACCGAGTACCGACATGGATGTGTACTAACAAGTGAACTTAAAAAAGCAAAACAAAAAAAAAAAAAACACATTAGCAAAACAAAAGTAAAACTTACACTTTCATATATCGAATATCAAACGATACATTGAAACTTAGTACATTTCGATGTAATTAGAACCTAACCGATTAAATATAGCTTAAGTTGTAAATTACGTCGAAATCTAATCGATATAACCATAATGAGTCATCCTTACAACCGATCAATATACCGCTTATGGTTCAATTGACCGAAAATTGTCACAAACTTTCTAGTAATAAAATGTTTTTAAAAGGTATTATCGGTAATATCGAGTCAATGTCAATTTGAAAATCAAATTTTCCGCTGTGGTGTGGTCCAATTAATCTTTAGATATGATTTTTTTTTTTTTTTTTGAGATAATGCTTCGAAATGAACGCTTTGGATATAATAAATACATAACTGTAAGACCCACATAACGTTGATCTGTTCTGAACTGTTCGTACAACTCGAAATTCGAGGAGCGTCAGCGCTGTCTTCCCGCTTGAAGGAAAAAACAGGGGCCATCTTCGGCCATTGGAAAGGCGTACGTACAGCTGGGGCTTATTTTCGCAAGGTAAAATAAGGTGGGCTTCGTCTCGTAAATGGGCCATAAATGGATCGTACAGTCGCAAATTTCCCATAATAAATAAAAAGACGCCTTAGAGGTTTTATATTTACGCTATTTTTATAGACTCGGAGATCCGGTAGCATTTTTGTGTTATTTTATAGGTAGGGAGATACGGTCGCTTAACTATAATTTATATGCTTACGAAACTGACATTCCATGAGTTAATGACTTTGGAAGATCGTAGCCATCATCTTGGGCCTTTGTTTTAGTTGAATTGGAGCCGTTGCTGTCTCTCTTATTAACCGTCAATTTTTGGACCATAATAAGAAGGTTAGAATTAACTCACTGAGGTTTTTTTTTTTTTTTTTTTTGGTAACAGTACATCCACAGTCGTACCGAAGAGATCAATGGTCCAGATTACTGAACTATTAGCCCCACGTTTTTACAAAATGGAAACCCGAGTTTACTGTGCAAAGCTCGTGTCCAGGACGTACGATCCTACGAAATATACTTGGGATGCTTCGACCGAGCGGCCCGTCAACACCAAAGTAGGTATGAATATGACATGACGCTTGAACCGAGTTTGAAAGGTAAGCACGGCATTATCTTGTCATCTAAACCGTTGATATCATCGGGCCCACTTTGGATGGGATGTGAACCAGCAGTCGCACAAACCCTTTCAATCCGGTCGACTTTTGGTGCGTGAACTGTTGGATGTCTGGCCTATTTATCAACGGCTTGGATCAATTAACCGGCCCCCTGGTACAAATTGAAAACTACAGAGCGCGCCATGGAGACTCGATGGGCCATGGTATCCCATATGGCATGTTTTTAGAATCCAGACCGTTCAAAAAGCTTGAATACTTTAAGATTGTTCATGTACTCAGAATCAGATTGACTAGATAATAAACCTCTGATTAATGGACTATGCTCCATTGATATTCAAAATGAGACAATCCTAGTTGTCCGCACAGATGGTGTCAAAAATGAATAGCTGAGGGAAAAATGCAGAAATTATTGGACGTGGATGGGCCATGCAATGAATGGTGCGGATCAATAAGCAATGGGACCTACTTGAAAGGTGAGGTCGAGTATACAATACTCAACAGGGGCCACACATCCGACGGTGTGCTGATGATGATAGGTGGGCACCTCCAAAATTACTTGGAAATTGCTACAAGGTGTAAAAGTAATATAAATTCAAGTATCGTAAGTTCCACTTAAATGTTATTTGATTGTATGTGTATGGTCCACCATTGTATGTATGCTATTCATCTTTGCATTAGTGCATCCTACTGTGAAAAAACAATGTACATCTACCCAAAAACTTTCAAATTTACATAGTCCGTGAGCCTCCACCCACATAGCCGTATAGCATGTTTATTCTATAATTGTTCTGCATTTGCATCACCACTTTAGATGCATCATTAATCAAAATCTAACTTATTTGTAATGGGGTTTTTCTTCCTCAGTTCAGAGAAGAAACGATGCAGTGGTTGAAATTTCAAAGGGTTTCATCGCCCTACTCGATCGGTCGTAGGCGGTCTTCGACTGGTCGTGGGAGGCGCTCGACCGGTCGTGGATTTGAGCTCTGGCACGACTCAAAGTCCAGCGAGTTGTTGCTAATTTTCTCTACGGTCTACGACCAGTCGTGGGTAAGCTACGACCAGTCATAGGTGGCTAGGACCAGTCCTGAAATATCCAGGACCAATCCTAGGTTATGCAGTTTTTGCGAAAATTTACGGATTTGAATCCTTTCACAACAGGGATGCGGAAAGGAGTTTCCTAAAACTATAAAAAGAGTCTCTAGAGTTTTTTTAGGGCATGAGAAAAACACAAGAGAGTTTCTTAAAGGCTTTGCAAGGGTTTTGTTAAAGGGTTTAGGGTGAGAGAGTGAGAGAAAAGAGAGAGAGAAAGCATGTGGAAGGGAGCCGTCGTCTCAGCACTTCTGCGTCCTCGTGATCGGTGAGATCTCTTAGTTTTCTTTTTATTCTCTTATTGTTTATCCGCTCCTGCGTGAGTTACGAAGGTTGTAACGTTCTACTTTCATAATGGATTGTTGATCTGGATGAGGTCCTGTGGTTTTTACCTCTTTAAGGGTTTTCCACGTAAAAATCTCTTGTGTGGTGTGTGATTGTGCTTTGATTGTTTTCATTGCATTATTATCACATAATTCTGGTTTGTTCTGGAGGGCTAGATCCTAAGGTTTTGTGCAAGGCCCCCAACAAAGTGGTATCAGAGCGCTAAGTTCATTGAACGGGTATGATCGGTTTGGAATTATGGAAGGTGGCTCATCAAGGGTGATTAGCCTCAATGGTTTTAACTGGACCATATGGAAGGCTAAGATGAATGACTTGCTTTATTGAAAAGATCTATATTCTCCAATTTTAGGCATATCAGCAAAATCCAAGGATATGTCTGATGATGATTGGAAGAAGTTGGACCGGAAGGCGGTAGAGTTTATTAGACAATGACTGGATGATTCCGTATTTTACCATGTGTCTACGGAAACCTCAGCCGCTAGCTTATGGCTGAAACTACAAGGGCTGTATGAGAGGAAGACAACCGGTAATAAAATTTTTCTGATAAGGCGACTTATGAATCTCAAGTTCAAGGATGGTGATTCTGTGGCCGAGCACATGAATGAGGTCAACAATATAGTGAATCAACTCTCTTCTATGAAGATGGTCCTGGATGATGAACTACAGGCTTTATTATTGCTTAGTTCATTGCCTGACAGTTAAGAGACATTGGTAGTGTCTCTAAGTAACTCCACCCCAGACGGAAAGATATCCATGTAACAGGTTACTAGCTGTCTCTTCAATGAAGAGATAAGGAAGAAGTCTCAGGGGTCTACTCAACAAGAGACCCTTGTGATACAGAAACGGGGGAGAGAAAAAAACAGGAAGGGCGGGAAGGCTCGAGATAAATCAAGAGGCAAGTCGAATAACAAAAAAGATGTTGAATGCTAGAATTGTGGCAAGAAGGGCCACTATAAGCATGAATATCGTAAGACTAAAAACGACAAGAAAGAAAAAGGAAAGGAGAAGGAAGATGAATCTGATTCCACTGCGGTCGCTTCAGATGGCGACGTTGTTATTATTCTTTACACAGATCATGATGTTTGTCTCACGGCTATGGGTCAGGACACCAACTGGGTGATTGACTCAGGAGCTTCTTTTCACGCGACTCCACGCAGGGACTTCTTCATAAGCTACAAGTCAGGTGACTATGGGACCGTGAAGATGGGAAATTCTGGCGTATCGAAGATCGTGGGAGTTGGTGATATTTATGTGAAGACCGATGTGGGTTGCACGTTGGTTCTTAGGGATGTGAGGCATATCCCAGACCTTCGCCTCAACTTGATGTCGACGGGAAGGTTGGATGATGATGGCTATGAAAGCCGGTTTGCTGGTGGGCGATGGAAGCTCATCAAGGGTTCGTTAATCGCAGCCAAAGGAAAGAAGTGTTGCACCCTTTACAAGGCAAGTGTCAGTGTATGCAAGGGTGGACTGAACGCAGCGGAAGATTCAGCTATAGACATGTGGCACAGGCGTCTAAGCTACATGAGTGAAAAGGGGCTTCAGCTACTAGCGAGGAAGCGACTCCTTCCAGACGTGACAGATATACCTCTCAAAACCTGTCTTGATTGTTTAATAGGGAAACAAAATAAAGTTTCATTCATTAAATCTGCTTCTCATGCTAATAAAGTGCATGCATTAGATTTGGTTTATTCTGATGTGTGTGGTCCTATGAGGACAAAAACCTTGGGTGGGGCATCGTATTTTGTTACTTTTGTAGATGATGCATCTAGGAGAGTTTGGGTTTATGCATTGAAATCCAAGGATGAGGTCTTTGGTGTGTTTAAGTTGTTTCATGATATGGTCGAGAGAGAGACAGGTATATCATTAAAGTGCATCCGCACTGATAATGGTGGTGAATACATCGGCAACTTTCATGAGTACTGCAAGTCCTTGAGTATACGGTATGAACAGACGGTTCCCAAGACCCCCCAGCATAATGGTGTAGCTGAGCGAATGAATCACACAATTGTTGAGAGAATCAGATGCATGATATCCCATGCGAAGTTGCCTAAGACGTTCTGGGGAGAAGCAATGCACACGGCGGTGTATCTGATAAACAGGTCTCCATCAGCCACATTGAATGGAGAAGTACCTGATAAAGTGTGGACTAGACAATATCCATTGTACAGTCATCTCAGGGTGTTTGGATGCAAGGTATCTTTTCACGTACCGATGGATGAGAAGTTCAAGCTCGATATAAAGATCAGGCAGTGTGTGTTCATAGGGTACGGTGATGAAAAGTTCGGTTATAGATTGTGGGATCCGACCGAGAAGAAGCTCGTCAGGAGCAGAGATGTGGTTTTCTTTGAAGATCAGTGTATAGAAGACATTGGTAAGCCAGAGAAGAAGCAACCTAGTTTAGGTGAGCTAGAGGACATGGATTCGGTTATTCCTCCCGTGGTGCCTGATGATGGGGGAGTACAGCGAGGTGCAGAGGACGAGGGGGTTCCTACAGAAGATGGACCGGGGGAGCAGCCCCTACTTGATCCACCTGTTGAGCCACATGTGAGGAGGTCATCTAGGGACAGACAGCCGTCCAAGAGGTACTCGCCGCATGAGTACATTATGCTGACTGATGGGGGAGAGCTAGAATACTATTCTGATGCCCTAACCGACGAGCATAAGGAGGAGTGGTTGAAAGCTATGCAAGAGGAGATGGAATCCTTACATAAGAACCACAACTATGACACGGTGAAACTGCCTAAGGGTAAGAAAGCTCTGAGCAACAAGTGAGTGTTCAAAAAGAAGATTGAGCAGAAGAATTCACAGACGAGGTTCAAGGCCAGACTTGTGGTAAAAGGGTTTGGTCAGAAGAAAGGCATAGACTTCGAGGAGATATTCTCACCAGTGGTGAAGATGACATCGATACGGGTGTTGCTTGGGTTGACAGCTAGCATGGATCTGGAGATAGAGCAGTTGGACGTTAAAACTGCTTTTCTCCATGATGACTGGGAAAAAGAGATCTACATGCACCAACCAGAAGGGTTTGAAGTCAAAGGCAAGGAACATATGGTGTGTAGGCTGAGGAAGAGCTTATATAGGCTGAAACAAGCTCCATGACAATGGTACAAGAAGTTTGATTCGTTCATGTTACAACATGGGTATGACAGAATGGAGTCGGATCACTGTGTGTTCACGCGCAAGTTCTCAGATGGTGATTTCATAGTTCTACTCTTATACGTTGATGACATGCTCATCATGGGAAAAGACATCAAAAAGATCGACAGGCTGAAACAGGAGTTGGGCAAGTCTTTTGCGATGAAAGACTTGGGCCCGGCTAAACAGATCCTAGGAATGGAGATAACCCGTGACAGAAGCAGCAGAAAGCTTTGGCTGTCACAAGAGCAGTATATTGAGAAAGTCGTATAGCGGTTCAATATGAATGCAGCGAAGCCAGTCAGTACTTCACTAGATGATCACTTCAGATTAAGTGACAGGTAGTGTCTCAAGACGAAGGCGGAGGTGGAAGAGATGCAGAAGATACCCTACGCATCAGCTGTAAGAAGTTTGATGTATGCTATGGTGTGTACACGCCCAGACATCGTATATGCGGTTGGTGTTGTCAGCCAGTATCTTGCCAATCCTGGTAAAGAACATTGGGCAGCGGTGAAGTGGATACTGCGATATCTAAGAGGCTCATCCAGGTTGAGCCTATGATATGATGACGGTAAACCTGTGCTAGAGGGCTACACAGGTGCAGATATGGCAAACGACATAGACTCCAGGAAGTCTACATCGGGGTTTATGTTTACGTTTGCAGGAGCGGTTTCTTGGCAGAACAAGCTACAGAAGGTCGTAGCATTGTCGACGATAGAGGCAGAGTACATTGCAGTCACAGAGGCATGTAAAGAAATGCTTTGGATGAAGAGGTTCCTACAGGAACTTAGCCTGAAGCAGGATGAGCACGTGGTCTATTGCGATAGTCAGAGTGCTATACACTTGAGTAAGAATTCAAGTCAGCATTCCAAGTCGAAGCACATAGAGATTCGGTATCACTGGATCATGGATACTTTGGAACAGAAGATGTTACAACTTGAGAAAGTCCACACGGACGATAATGAGTCAGACATGATGACTAAGGCTTTGCTTAAGGGCAAGTTTGAGGTTTGTAGAAACCAAACTGACTTGAAGAAGGTGAATTCCTCCTGAGTCGGAAAGGGAGAGATTTGATGGGGTTTTTCCTCCTCAGTTCAGAGCAGAGACGGTGTAGTGGTTGAAATTTCGGAGGGTTTCATCGAGCTGCTCGACCTATCGTGGGAGGCGTTCGACCGGTCGTGGGTTTGAGCCCTGATATGACTCAAAGTCCAGCGAGTTGTTGCTAATTTTCTCTGCGGTCTACGATCAGTCATGGGTGAGCTACGACCGGTCGTAGGTGAGCTACGACCAGTCGTAGGCTGCTATGACCAGTCCTGAAATTTTCAGGACCAGTCATAGGTTACGCAGTTTTTGCGAAAAATTACGGATTTGAGTCATTTCGTAACAGGGATGCGGAAAGGAGTTTCCTAAAACTATAAAAAGGGTCTCTAGGGTTTTTCTAGGGCATGAGAAAAACACAAGAGGGTTTCCTAAAGGCTTTACAAGGGTTTTACTAGAGGGTTTAGGGTGAGAGAAAGAAAAGAGAGAGAAGAAGCTTGTGGAAGGGAGCCGTCGTCTTAGCGCTTCTACGTCCTCATGATCAGTGAGATTTCTCAGTTTTCTTTTTATTCTCTTATTGTTTATCCGCTCCTGCGTAAGTGATGGAGGTTGTAACGTTCTGCTTTCATAGTGGATTGTTGATTTGGACGAGGTCCCGTGGTTTTTACCTCTTTGAGAGTTTTCTACGTAAAAATCTCTTGTGTGGTGTGTGATTGTGCTTTGATTGTTTTCATTACATTATTATCCTATAATTCTGGCTTGTTCTGGAGGGCTAAATCCTAAGGTTTTGTGCAAGGCCCCCAACAATTTGATCATCTGATTATCGATTTGGTAGGATCCAAGCCATTGACTTAATTGAACTAGTCTTTTTTTTTTTTTTTTTTTACACATGCACACACCCCACACACTCAGGCTGTAGTAGGATTTCACTGCCTTTGGATACTTGAACCTTTGACCAGATGTTGAAACTCCTAAAGTCTACCACCAGAGCAAGAGTAAGGATCCTTGATTGAACCAGCCTGAGTTTGGGTTGGGCTGTCAAGATCTTTGTTATTAGTTCAACTGAAGAGATTCTATGAGGCCAACTTCATTGGAACTTTCCATGAGGCTGAGCTCTGTAGGCCCCACCGTGATGTGTGTTAACTGCATGGTGCATTTGGTGGGTCTCCTTTGGGTTATAAGATATCCCAGCATCTGGCATGTATGATACTCAGGTGGTTCATACAATTCAAAACTATATAAAATCATGTCTAAAATATATAAAAATACTTAGTAGGGTTCACTAGTGTAGGATTGGCTTGAAATTTGTAACATCTCATTTATGTCAGGCACACAATAGATGGGATAGACGTTAGAGGCAACATCTCAATGGGCCTATAACTAATCAGCAAGATTTCAATGAGTGAACATTCACTCTCAAGTGTTGTTTATCGTGTGGCCCACTCTAAGTCATGGATAGTCTTATTTTTAGGTCCAAGTTCCACCAAAAAAGGGTCTATCTAATTGATGGTGTGGATGTTTGACACACATTACAGTGGGGCCACCTCATTGGAAGCTTCCCACATGGTCTACCCCATAGAACCTTTTCCCACCCGCTCTGACATTAGGTTGGGTTGGGTTTGGGTTGAGTATAGTATAGTGGAATTCAGGTTAGATTCGACACCACTTTCAGATTCTGTGTAGGGCGTTCCATGGAGACTTGATGGGCCACGAGATTACACATGACATGTATGTCAGATCCAGACGGTTCAAAAAGCTTGAGCTACTTTAGATGGGTCACGTACTCAAAATCAGGTTGATTAGGTAATAAATCTCTTATTAATGGATGTTTTGTTCTTCTTTACATTTTGACTGTCCATTATATGTGTCCACCAATTGTCCCACTTATCACAAATCCAACAGTAATTTCCGCTTATAATCTATCAATAATGGGTCCCGCTAGTTGGATGGTTCGGATTTGAAGTACATGCTATATGTAGACTCGGACGCCTTGACTGTTACATGTAATGCACTGCCCTATATCAGGAACCCAGATGGTTGACCTGATGGGCCCAGCCGTTGATGGACCATGCTTCAATGATCTTCAGAACAAGACGATCCTAGTCGTCTCGACGGATGGTGGTAAAAATGGATGTTTGAGGAAAAATGCAGAAATTATTAGACGTGGAGGGCCACATCAAATCAATGGTGCAAATCAATGAGCAATGGGACCTACCTGAAAACGGAAGGTCGAGCATACAAAAGTGGGTGGAAGCTACACATCTGATGTGGTGTTGATGATAATATGCAGGCACCTCGAAATTACTTCTAAATATCTCAAGTTACACCACAAACATTGCAAATGAGCCTCTTATTTACCTCCACCTAGAGCTTGGCATGGGACGACTTGACTCAGCAATCTCGATTCGTCCAACTCGTTCAGAACTGGCTCAATCCGAGTTGAGTGGGTGAGTCGATCCGAATAGAATTGATTTCATCCAATCCGAGCTCAAACCGAGTTGAGTTCAAGTCACCCAATAACTCAACTCGACTCGACCTGCAAACCAACTTGGAATTGACTCGAGTTGATCCGAAACTCGATATATATATATATATATATATATATATATATATATATATATATATATATATATATATATATATATATATATATATATATATATATATATATATATATAAACCCCTCAGATATGACATTTTAATACAAGATGCTATATAGCTGATGGACAAATTGCAGTTCAATCCAGTGAATCTAGGTTTTGAGTTGTGATTTTAGCTGCGGTAGATACCCATTGCACCCAACTCGACTTAGTACTTATGAGCGGGTTGGACTCGGTCCGGATTAGTCCAGGACAGACCCAAACTTGAATCGAGTGAGGCGTATTTGTATTTCAAAACCAGATCAAGTTAAGTAAGCCCTAACTTGGTCCGACTTGACTCGAGGCCCAACTCTACCTACATATAAAATACATGTAGAAACTTATTTACTTACGTGTAAGTATTAATTATTCGTTTGTCTATGTAGGGTTCACCATCGTATGTATGCCATCTATCCTGGCATCAAGCGAAATCCACCGTATAGATGGGATGACTAGGATGACTAGAAAACAGGTATGTAAAATTATCAAGTGAGGCCTGTCATAAAAAACAATGCACATCCACCCAAAAACTTTCAAAATTGCATGCTAGCTCACCTAATAGTCGGACCGTCTTTATTTTTGGACCGACCCTTTTGACAGGTTGGATTCCAACAAACTATAGTACGCCTTTCATAGAGTTGTATTCTACTGTCGTTGCGGATTATCCACATCACCACTGTAGATGCATTGTTAACTAAAATATAACTTATTTGATAATCTGATCATTAGATTGGTGGAAGATCCAAGCCATTGAAGATTCCAAATTTCACTTCATGAATTTATTTGGAATATCCAAGTTGGGCCCACCTCTATATATATGATTGAGCATATGCCATTTAATAAGGGTTGCGAGTTGAGCATATGCCATTTTATGTGGGGTACACCATATTTAAAAGCTGTGGCCCACCAGGCTAAGTAGACACCAAAAATCAGGCCATTGAAAGCTCAGACAGACCACACCACATATTTGGGAGTATAAGGCATGACTTTACACGTGTGAATAAAGAGTTTGGATCGGTATGATTTTTAGATATCAAGGAGAACATGAGAGGGGAAACATGATGGACGGATTGGATGTTGAGAAAACATCAATACCCTACAAATCATGACGTAGGGTATTGATCCACCCACCTTTTGCATCCCATAACTGAAATATGGACTTAAGAGGATAGAATCCAAAAGCCAACCCATGTTGGGCTTAAGCTAAGAACCCAACTAGCCAGCCCAGCCCATTGAAATAACAACATCTATCTCCAGACCCAAAAATCTGTTCCAGGCAAGCCATTCTTATCTAAATTTAGAGAAGATCCAAACCACCCACCATCTGGCAATGCAGCTAAGCTGGCTGCAACAAACGTGTCCAAAGCTCACATGCATGTCCTTTTGGCCTTTAACGTTGGCACTCCACCCTATTTTCCACATAAATTCTCTCCCTCTCTCAGTAGTCTTTGAGTCTCTTACTACCCCTCCTTTTCTTTAAATAATCTCTACCAATGGATCTGTTCAATTCTCTACTGAATTTGGTGATTCCACCAGCAAGCCTGGTCATGCTGGCCTTTGCATGGCCCACCCTTTCCTTCATCCATGCATGTGAGTGGCTCTACTACAATTTCTACAGTGAAGATATGGAAAATAAGGTCGTTGTGATCACCGGCGCGTCGTCTGGGATTGGAGAGGTATTCATCAAGCCACTTATGATAAAACCATAAATTTAGATGCCTTTTAAAAAAATAAATAACTGGTGCACATCTTAGCCGTCCATTTGGGTTTTACATTCTGGCCCACCAGATCAGTTGGGGTGGCTTCATTTTCAGGCCACGGTATGCACACCTTGGTGGACCACCTGATGGACGGCTTGGATGCTTTGCTCATGTGCAACTAGAAAAATCTCATACTTTGGATTATTTACTCATTCAATGGTGAAAAACAGCGTCCTGCTTTAATAAGTGAGAAACTAGGGAGGTTTCTACAATATCTCTAGGTTCGGGTGATGTACCAGTGCAAAGCATGCATGTATCCACGTAGCGCTTTCCACTGAGAAATGCTCCAGTGCTCTCATAGCACTATAAGTCTCCTAATTGCGTCTGGTCACTTGGATGGTCCAATCGATCGATCTGAACTATCTATCTATTAAATACAGAAGACATTTTACGGACTACTATCCAAAAATCACACCGATCAGATGAGCTACTCCATCCCTGGTTTGTCCTTACTATTGTAGCCTTCCTTTTTATGAATCTTGTATGGGATGGTTAGGATTGTGTAATTAAAGTGACATATTGGAATCATAAGCAATATACGATGGTCCTCAACAAATGGATTGGTCAAATTGTTGATCAGACCTATTTCGTATATTGATCTTGACCGTCCATACTAGAGGTTAACAAGCAAATTGCATAGTATCCTATGGAATTTGTATTGAATCCAATGGATGGTCTAGATTGATCGATTGGATTTTCCAAGGGTCCCAATGTAAGTAAGAGCACTATAACTTGTACTGCTCTTAGAGCACTGGAGAATTTCTTTTTTCTAATTGCGAAAAATAGAACTAAAGGATTCTTAGCAATCCTTAGCAATCCTTAGATGTGGCTACTATCATGTATTCATGCAACTACATATGCCTGTGAATGCATATTTCTACATGTACATATGCTCTGGCCTCTATGTCAACGGGCACGTGTATGGGTGTGTGAGGGTCCTTACACATGCCTTAGTGGTAGATTCACAAGAGTTTCGACACGAGGTCATGGGTTTGAGTACCCATTGTGGTGGAAAACCATTGTGGTGTGTGTGTGGGGGTGTGGATGCGTGTGTAAAAAAATGGACATGTGTACGCACATGCATATGGGCATGACCATGCATGCTTGTTAATGGATGTGAGTACACACATACATATGGGCATGACCATGTATGCCCATATGCGCAGGCATCTATGGATGTTTATGATGATTTGAAGTCGTAAAATCCAGGCCAAACCGGCGGGACTGATTGACTTAGAACCGGAGGCCTAAGTGGTTTGGTTTCTACAAAACCGCCCAAACCAGTCCAACCAGCCAAATTTTGCAGTTTGTACTAAAAAAACCAATTTCAAAACATCCAAAACAGATCAAAATCGTTGTGAGTGAACCCACTCCATATCACACCACAATGATATAAACCTGAGCCAACAACAAACCCAAATCAAAGCCCATGTGGTTAGAAATTTGGATCTAACACCACCGCCAATCCGTGCGCTTTGCGGAAGCACGATAAACGAAGATAGAACAATATAATAATGCAGGATAATCAAACAAAAAAGTAAAAAATCACAAACACAATGATATTTTACGTGGAAAAACTCTTGTGGGAAAAAACCACGCACAAAGTGACAGAGATCCCTTTGATTACAAATCTACATGATCTTCCCTTGTGATGCACACCTCTAGAAAACCTCTAGATCCCTTGAGGAATCCTTCCCAAGTCCTTTACAAGTGTAGAAAACCCTCTCCCTTGACCAACCCTACCACCTTGAGAGAAAACACTCGTATTACATTAAGCCCTAATGAAAAACCGGGTTTAAATACTCTATTTTGCGCAAAATCACGAAACCCGACGGTTGCACCATGGTCAACTGACAGTCGACCGTGAACATCACAATGAGTCACGGTCAACCGTGCCCTGTGGAATGCAAGGCATTTGCACAACAATCTCCACATTGACTTGCATTTTGCCAAGTCTCCCTGAAGACCTCCCATGCAACCTCCACCTTGAGCGTAGATTGCTCCCTGCATCCCTTCACCTGAAACGCAGTTACATCCACACCCCTATGCAAAGATGTCCATTTTCATCAATGACTAGTGAGATTGATCAAGCCCAAGCAGTGATTGAACTTCTTTGTGGTCATTGGCTTTGTCAACATATCCATAACATTCTCGTTCGTATGAATTTTCTGAAACAAAATCTCCCATGAAACAATGAGCTCCTGTATCTTATGGAACCTCACATTGATGTGCTTGGTTTGCACGTGAAATACCTAATTCATCGCCAAATGGATAGCACTCTGACTATCACAATGTAACTGAATCACCTCTAGCTTCAACCCCGAGTTCACCTATAGGACCTTTCAACTATAATTCCTCCCTTGATGGTTTTGTCACAGCCATGTATTCCGATTTGGTTGTAGACAATGCCATCATAGACTGTAGAGTAGATCTCCAACATACCGGTCCGCCTATTGATGTGAAAACATATCTCATAATGGACCTCCGGTCGTCTAGATCACCTGCATAATCTAAATGCACGTAGCCTACAACTCCACCCGAAGCTCTGTGTCCACCAAACATGATTCTAGTATCGACTGTGCCCCTCAGATACCTAAGAATCCACTTAATAGCATTCCAATGCTCCTTTGATGGATTCTCCCTATACCCGCTGACCACACCGACTGCTCGTGAGATGTCCACCCTCATGTAAATCATTGCGTAGATTAGACTCCCCAATGCACTAGCGTACGACACCTGTGACATTTTAAAAATCTCTTCTTCTGTAGTTGGACACGACCTGATTGACAACTTAAAGTGACCTATTAGAGGTGTGCTAGCTGGCTTGGCAATTTCCATGTAGAACTTTTATAGCACCTTCTGCACATAACCCTTCCGAGAAAGCCACAATTTTCCAGACTCTTTGTCTTTGCTAATCTCCATGCCTAAGATCTTCTTCACAATGCCTAGATCTTTCATGTTAAATTCCTTGCTTAACAGAGATTTAAGCAAGTGTATCTCCATCTTATCCTTTGCCACAATCAACATATCATCTACGTAAAGCTTCAGTAGAATGTAGGACCCATCCTCTAGTACCCTGTAGTATACGTAACAATCATACTCACACTTGTTATACCCAATCTCAACCATGTAGGAATTTAACCGCTTGTACCATTGCTTCAGAGATTGCTTAAGCCCATATAGCAACTTCTTCAGCCTACACACGTGGCCTTCCTTACCAAGCTCCTTGAAACCTTTAGGCTGCCTCATGTAAATGACTTCCTCCAAGTTCCTATGAAGGAATGTTGCATTCACATCGAGCTATTCCAATTCCAAATTGGATTTAGCTACCATCGCCAGTAGCACCCTAATTGAGGTATGTTTCATGACCGGAGAGAAAAATTCATTGTAATCCACTCCTTCCCTCTACGAGTACCCATTCGCTACGAGCCTTACCTTGTACTTTTCACCCTCCTTTTCTGTTAATGGTTCTTTCTTCCTGTAGACCCATTGGCACCCTATAGCCCCTGACCTTTAGGAAGTTCCACCAACTCCCATGTCTGATTCCTATGGAGCAATTCCATCTCCTTTGCCATGGCCGACAACCACTTGTTGCCATTCTTTCCAAATTTTTCTTCTTGAAAGATGGAGGGATCTCCACTCCCTATGAACAATGCAAATGAGATCATGTTCTCGAACCAATATCGAACCGGGGCTATAATGGTTATTTTCTCCTTGTTCTCAACTAAATTTTCCTAAGTATCCTGCTAATTATTTTTCTCATTGTCTTGCTCCTACTAATTTTGACCTTCAGTAACCTGCTCAATTGGCTCCACCTGCACTGACAATCTCTCGATCTCATCTAACTTCTCAGCTATAACTCCCTTGTTGGTTCTTAACATTGACACCTTATTGAAGACAGCATCTCTACTAATAACTACCTTTTGAGTAATTGGATCCCAAAGCTTATAGCCCTTCACACCTTTCTCATACGCGACAAAGATGCACTTCCTAGACTTTAGATCTAATTTCATCATCTGTCCACTCTACACATGTACATACGCTGGACACCCGGAGATTCTTAGTCCCGTGTAATTGACGTCCTTGCCTATCCAAACTTCCTCTATAACCTTGGAGTCTAGCGTTGTAGATGGTGACTGATTTACTATGGTGCATGCCATATTCACCGCTTCAGCCCATAAGCTTTTAGGTAGTTTGCATGTAACCGCATACTTCTCTCTCTCTCCAATAGAGTTCTATTCATCCTTTCTACCACTCCATTTTGTTGTGGGGTCCTTGGAGTTGAGAAATGCCCTGTGATGCCTTGATCCTTGCAGAAATTTCATGAATTTCGCCTCTGTGTACTCCGTACCATTGTTTGACTTGAGACACTTGACCTGTCTCCTAGTTTGTTTCTCTACTTCTGCCTTCCATTGCTTGAACTTGATGAACACTTAGTCTTATGCTTTATGAAGCAGACCCAAACCTTCTTCGATTAATCATTTATAAAGGTCATAAAGTATCATGTCCCTCCCTTAGATAGTACTATCACTGGCCCCTAGACATTGGAATGAATATAGTCGAGCACCCCGCTGCTAGTGTGTATAGCAATCTTGAACCTTACATTGCACTGCTTGCCTAGGATGCAATGCTCACAGAAATCCACCTTGCATGCATTAACTTCCTTCAATAGTTTCCATTTGCGAAGTTCCATCATGCCCCTCCCGCTCATATGCTCTAACCACATATGCCATAGATTTGTATCATCTGTGTCGGATTCTGCATTTGAGGTGGTAGCGGCCTAACCCATAATTGTGCTTCAGACCAACTTGTACAAATTTCCAACCTCATGTTCCTTCATCAACACTATTGCACCTCTGGTGACCTTTAATACATTGCCAGATGCGATGAATGTATAACCATTCGTATTTAAAACCCCTAAGGATATTAAGTTTTTCTTCAGATATGGAACATGCTCAACATCACAAAGAGTCTGAATGACTTCGTCAAACATCCTTACCTTGATGGTCCCTATTTTGATGACCTTGCATGCTGCATCATTTCTATCAGAACACTTCCACCATCATAGGACTTATAGGAATCGAACCAAGTCCAATATGGGCACATGTGATACGAACATCCCGAGTCTAGAATCCAAGTGTCTAAGAGACGACTCATACCTGAAGAGATCGAGAGGAGGTCTCCTTCTAAGTTCTCTTCTGTTACACTCATCAATTCACTTATGTTCCCTTTTCCTTTGCTTTTGCTTTCCATATCATCCTTATGTTCCGCTAGTCTCTCTTGAAGTGCCTCTTAATGCTGCAATAAAAGTATCTGTCATTTGCCTTCAACTTTGATATGGACCTTTTCTTCTTGTCAGATTGAGATCGCTCCATGGATTGCCCATGTTCCTAGCCCCCTTTCACGACTAACACTTTTGCTTGAGAGTCTTCATTACTCAACTTCTTCCTCATCACATTGGAAATGAGCGTTGTAGTGATTTCTTCAAGCTTCATTGTATTTTTCCTATAAAACATAGTAGTGATGAGATGGTCGTATGATGAGGGAAGCAATTCTAAAAGTAGCACCGCTTTGTATTATTCCTTGACCGTCTCTCTAAGCATTACCAACTCGCTATATAGCTTTGTAAACAAGTTCATGTGTTCTAGGAGATCCGATCCTTCCTTCAATTTCAACCTGAAAAGTTATTTCTTCACAAACAACTTCTTTGTGAGAGACTTTGACATGTTCAGGTCTTCTAGCTTCATCCACATCATCAGGGGAGATTCCTCATCCAGGACATTGTACAAAATCTCATATGATAGACACAAATGGATGCTGCTCATATCTTTCTTCCTAAGATCGCTCTAGTCATCATCTGACATCTTCTCTGGTTTTGTTTCCAACAATGCCTTGCTCAACCCTTGTGAAAGTAAAATGTCCTTGACCTTCCATTGCTATAAACTAAAATTGTTCTTCCCATCAAACTTCTATATATCGAATTTTGATCCTGACATCTTCGCTCAAACTCAAACGTCAAACTTGATACTCTGATACCACTTTGTTGTGAGTGAACCCGCTCTATATCACATCACAATGATGTAAACCTGAGCGAACAACAAACCTGGATCAAACCCTAAGCGTTAGAAATTCCGATCTAACACTATTGTCAATCTGTGTGCTTCGTAGAAGCACGATAAACGAAGATAGAACAATATAATAATGCAGGATAATCAAACCAAAAAGCAAACAATCACAAACACAATGATATTTTATGTGGAAAAACCCTTGCGGGAAAAACAACGGCACAAAGTGATAGAGATCCACTATAATCAAAACCTTAGAGTTGTACAGACTCACCTTTTTCGATTATAGATGTACCCAATCTTCCCTTGCAATGCACACCTAGATTCCTGAGAAATCCTCCTCAAGCCCTTTACAAGTGTAGAAAACCCTCTCCCTTGACCAACCCTAGCCCCTTGAGAGAAAACACTTGTATTACATTAAGCCCTAATGAGAAACTGGGCTTAAATACTCTATTTCGCACAAAATCGTGAAACCCGGCGGTCGCACCACAGTTGATTGATGGTCGACCGTGAACATCACAGCGAGTTGAACTTTACAGTGAGTCACAATCGACTATGGATCCTTACGGTCGACCATGCCTTGCAGAATGCAAGGCATATGCACAACCAAAACCCATTAAAAAACACCTCTTTGGACCGGCTCGTCTCGCCAGATTTTCCAATTTAAACGAACAATTTGCATGAACCATTATCTCTAATATGTAATTGATATCAAGTAAAATGTGATGAATTCATTTTTAAATCCCACCCAAACATACCCAAAATATTTTATGAGGAGCAGTTTTTTTCAGTATTCATATTTTATTTTATTGTGGTTGAGTTCCCTGTTAGTGCATGGCGTTTGTATGTGTGGGCCCGTGGTTGGTTTATCCAAGCCATTGATACGATGGTGTACACTATGAATCGAACATGCACGAAATACTTCTTGATTGATCAACTTTTAACCTTTGCATTATTATCATGTAAATATGTGGTTAAGAAGAAATGCACCATCCACATTCAATGAAGAAAGGACCAAATATTTGATGGCCAGGATCTTCCAATTTAGGAAATTTGGGGGACATGGTCTATACATCACGGGGCCCATCAGATCAATGGCTTAAATAAACCAACAATGGGCCCTGCATCTACAAACTTGACATACAACAGGGAATTTCTCTGTTCATCACAAACTCTGGGCCTCTATTTTATAGTATTTTTATTTATTATTCTCTATAAAACTTATGATTTTTTTTTTTTCACTATTTCCGTAAGTTATATGGCCATATCTATTGTACTTTATGTATGTTTAGATACTTTGCTACTCAACTTGTTTGAACAACGGACCAGATCAAATGCAAAAGCTAAGTTTCAAAATCCAAACTATAGATTGAAACTATGAAACCTGCCGGTCCAGTAAAAACCGGTTGAATGGCTAGTTCAAAACAGTTTGAACCATTACTTCATCACATATTTTGGTAGAACCGAATGGTTGAAACCAGTTCAACCGCTGGTTTTTACCAGTTCAATGTGTCTTACTGAACTGAACCGGAAAGGTCTCCAGTTCTGGTTGAACTTTTGGAAGCCAGTTGGCAAGATGGTCTGGTCTAGCTTTTAAACATTGCTCAAAGGACTGAGTGACAGCTTTACTGGTCTGATGATTGCGAAGATTTTTACAACATTGTGATGATTGTATCTTGATTATGGTGATTATAAATGCAGCAAATAGCATATGAATATGCAAAAAGGCATGCGAATCTTGTGTTGGTAGCGAGGAGGGATAATAGACTCCGTTGGATTAGTGAGAATGCTTTACAGATGGGAGCAAGACATGTCATGATCATAGCTGCAGATGTCGTAAAGGAAGAGGAATGCAGAAGATTCATCACCGAAACCTTCAACTACTATGGTCGCCGTGAGTCTCACCATCTTCGCCTATTTTACACATTGAGCTTCAAATCATATAGTGATGTTTCAATGCAAGGTTATCCATGTTTTAAGAGAAAAAAAAAAAAAAATGCCCACATGGCCCTAGGCCCGAGGATATGCATGATACTCACAGGTTGAGCCTGTTTGGTGATCTAGAACATTAATCTGATGGGCCCCACTGTGTAGGCCATGCCCCAAAAATCTCCAACCAGGCAGGTCTAACCCTTCAATCAGTGGTCTGCAAATAGATGGCTGTAGAAACAAAAAAAGAAAAAGAAAAGAAAAAAAAAAGAACTACAAAAGTAGTCCACATTGTGGAGAGAGACCAATGATTGGATGGTTGGAACCTTCCAATCTGGGAGAATTTTGGGCCATGGTCTATCCATTCTGGGGCCCATCAGATCAACAACCTTAATCACCAAACTATGGGTGACACTTGTAAATACTCAAGATCCAAGGGAACCCCAGATACCATCTAGTCAAGGATCGAATAATTCCTTTTGAAAGAATGTTGTCTTCCTCAACATAAGTCCCTTGGCATGTTGAAAAGGTCAACTACTTGTGTATTTCATGAGTACTCTCTATATTGCAATTCGTTTCAGTTCTAGAAAAAAAAACACATGGTTGTCTATAAATCTCAACCATGGTTTAAAAAATTGTCGTATTTCCCATTTAGTAATGAAAGTAACAACCGTTGTTTTCAAGAAGAATGATTGTTATTTACCAACATTTTTTCAAATAGAATTTCTTATGTTATGGAAATAACACCTTTCTTTTGTTAAACAAAAAGCAGTATTTCATTGAAAAAATACAAATATAAAAGATTAACTTTATTAGTGTTTGGGTATCATTTATTTCTGTTTTCTGATTTCCATTTTTGTTAACTTTTCATAATTTAACAGAAATGCCTGGCTGTTATAAGCCCATAATACCATTTTGTGTTTGCACTCAACACACGATTGATCAAAAAACAATTTTCAGTTTGGTTTGGATGATAAAAAGGATGAGTAGCATGAATCCACATTTGTATCACTACTGACCAGTGGCCATTGTGTGCAGTGGATCATCTGGTAAACACGGCGAGCTTGGGACACACCTTCTACTTCGAGGAAGTCCAAGACACTTCTGTGTTCCCTCTTTTGATGGTGAGGTTCTGATCTACATGTAGTTGCAAGCTAAGCAATGAGTTGTGGCATCACAAGGACTCATCTGGACTTTTAGCATTGTTGTGCTAGTTAAATGCAAAAGTGTTAGTTGTCCATATTAAATTACGACAACAATATTGTGATTTTGGGTTGGTTTATTTCAGGATATTAATTTCTGGGGGAACGTATATCCTACGTATGCAGCTCTTCCTTACTTGAGGCAGAGCAATGGTCGGATCGTTGTTAATGCATCAATCGAAAGTTGGCTACCTATGCCAAGGATGAGCTTATATGCTGTGAGTATCAAAGACTTGAATCTTAGGGACTACCTTAATTCATTGTGTTGATGTTGAGGCTGTGTTTGGATGCACAAGGTAACATGTAATTTAATCAAAAGAGGAAATGGGAGAAAGAAAAGATAACGATTTTGTTTATTTGTGCTCACAATGAGGAATTAGCACTCAAGTTGTGATTCTGTTTTCTTCTAATTCTGACTCGAAAGAAACATAATTGCAATTTGGTATCATACTTTTAGTATGAATGCAAAGGAAACCATGGTTTTTCCTGCTTTATTACACTAACAATTGCAAATCAAATCAATAGTGCATACAAACATGCCCGAGTCTGAATTTCTCCAAACCATATTTACACATCGACATTTTCTTATAACCCATGAGACAGATTTCATCTATTCAAGGGAACGACATTTGTATTCATGTTGCCATTCATATAGGGGAAATTCTGTTTACACCCCTTCTAACTGCTTAAATGTACACTTCAATAGTATATGATTGTAAAAGCTTTGTACAAGTGCAGAACGAGAAGTAGAGAGGATAGCTGTATTAGCAGTCAGAGAGGGAATGGATAGACTTCCTCTGTTTGCGAGTGTCTCGAACAAGGTTACTGGATCATGGATCTCCCCTGTATGTGGTATGGGGGACTAGTATGCAGTATGCTACTTCCTTGGATATGGGGTACATGGAATTAGGGGAACAAGGCTCCGCCAATTGGAATAAATGAGAAGAGAGAAAAATTGGAAGAAGAGAGGAATTTTTTGTTAAACTCATGGTATTAGCTAAGCATTTTCTTTGAACAAATGTAGAAACAGAACAGATGGTTTTTGGGTCAATTACCAGTTCTTCCCCTGGAGTGGAGACCAATCATTTAGATAAATGGGGATAAACCAATGAGTTTGGATACAACTAAACTCTATTGAAGAGTTACCTATCAGAACAATACTTTTACCGAACTATCATTTTAGCAGGGCTGTGAAACCCTCTCCCCGGCTCAAGTTCAGGTGTTTCCTGATATAGGATCACGTGGGTCCCTCTAATACATACGATATAGGATTACGTGGGTCTCTCTAGTACATAACACGAAGTATTTTCTATATAGGTTTGTATAGAGATGCACATATGAAATGATGATGTTACCATTATAAATCCTGTAGTAGGGGGTATGGCATGTATGATGCACATGGGGTGAGAAGGGGATATATAGAACAGGGAGAGAGATTCGGAGGGGGAAAGAAAATAGGAGAGAGGTGGAGAGAAAGGTGGGGGTTACATGTGGGTTAATGTTACACAGAAAAATAAGAGAAGGGAATGGTGGGTAACCCATCCTCGCTGTTTTCCTTGCTACGGTGCATTCGAGTCCCTGATCCACCTCATTTTAGCCAACGTCCTAACATGAGCTGGTGCAAGGAATTTATGTAGTGCCACAATAATCATGGTGGGCCCCCAAGAACCTTTGTCCCATGGTTTCCCTAATTAAATACTTTGTGCGTGTTATTAAGAAATAGGATACATTGGTACGGGCTACATGTTTTAAACAAAGAGAAAGGAAGGGGTTGCAATCTATGTCATCCATGTGCGGTAAAATCTCAACCATTCCCTGCCAAGCAACTAAATTTTTATGACAAAATTTCTCTCTCATACCCAATCTTTCGAATACTAATTGTGAAGGCAAAATGTCGTCCAATCAATGGCCCTCATGTGTGTGTGTGTGTATAAAATATAAATGTGCATTACAACTGAATCAACACTAAGAACCATAATTTTGTGCTGGTAAAATACCGAGATCACAATGAAGCAGCAATCCAGATTGCACAATTCAGAACAGAAAACACAGAAAACGTAGGGTTGGTGATTTAGGTACCATGGGTCTCAATCCTATAGAGAACATAGCAACTTCAACGGTGACGAATCGCATGTTTGTGCTAGATAGACTATTTTAGAGTATATGATATTGATGTATAACATGTGGGCATGCCTCAAAAAAAGTGATCCCTCTGGATAATAGAATGGATAATTATAACATGGTATTAGTTGTTGGTAATGGGATTGAATTC
Organism: Magnolia kwangsiensis; assembly: GCA_037074715.1. Lineage (NCBI taxonomy): Eukaryota > Viridiplantae > Streptophyta > Magnoliopsida > Magnoliales > Magnoliaceae > Magnolia > Magnolia kwangsiensis. Next base: position 30,396,193 of record CM073575.1, on the reverse strand, counting down.
TCAATGTGTAACTATGAAAGTGACCTTCTTCTTCTTCTTCTTTCTGGTTTTTTTTTTTTTTTTTTGGTTTTTGTTTTTGTAATTAGGCGGCAAAGGCAGCCATTACAAACTTCTACGAGACGCTAAGGATAGAAGCAAGAGATGATGTTGGAGTAACCATTGCAACACATGGGTGGATTGGTGGTGAGATGACCAGAGGAAAGTTCATGCTAGAGGAGGGAGCAGAGATGCAATGGAAGGAAGAGAGAGAAGTAAGCTTTTCTCCCTTGGTAGTTATATATGTACATACACATGTGACCATGTGCCACTCAAGCACATGCATACGTATAAACATTCATTTGCACAGAACCACATATCTTTGATATTGTATAGGAATGTGGTTATATGCATGCATGTGTTCTTGTGTGTTGGAATGGCTTAGGCACACAACCCGACCAATGGGCTAAGAAATCCGGCTTGATCCGGCTTGACCCAATGATAGGAATACTCAAGTCGCACATCTTAAATAAATTGAGCTGAGCCAGGCCTACATGTTGTGATCTTAGGCAAATGAAAGCCAAGTCCAGTCCATTAGGTCTCAGGCCTAAAGCTCAGCCCTGGATTCACTTCGGCCAATGGGCCTTGAGATTAAGACCAGACTCACTGGCTGGAATTTGAATTGGTCCCAGCTAGCCCAGTCCAGTTGCAACCCTATGCATGTGTGTACATTTACCTGCATGGTAAGGCTTCATACTTTCTACTGATTTGTAGAGATCACATCACCTCAAGTTCATTCTTTGGTTTTAGGTTCCTGTGATTGGAAGCCATGTTGAGGAGTACGCAAGGATGATTGTAGCCGGGGCTTGTAGGGGCGATGCGTATGTGAAACTACCAAGCTGGTACGACATCTTTCTTCTTTACAGGGTTTTTGCACCCGACGTTCTAGGTTGGACATTTGGCTTGCTGTTTTCAAACCATGGTGCTCGGAAGAAATCCCTCGTCGAAACCGGAAGGCCCCTCTTGGAGACTTCCTCGCCTCGGAAGCTTCTCCCAGGGCCTTTATCCTTCTCTCAACACTCTCTCCAGCAACAATACAGTCTAGAATGAATATATATAGTCCCATAACTCACTGAAAGTATATTTCTCATTAGATAGATTTGTTCATGTTTGTGATCTTTTCAGATTTTAGAATAAGTTGCCTTTTCCATGTCGTTCGTGAATACATACATAATAAATTCGGTTGGAGTTGTTTGTACTTAGATTTCCATGGAGCTATGAACATAATAGATATATAAAATGGCTATTATTGTTTTCTTTGTGATTTGTATGAGAAATGATTAGATGCAGCTGTTGTTTCATAAGTTATGATACAGCCAGTTTCTTTCGCGCTAACATGTCACATGTGTAGAATATCCAATCTGAACAAAAGGTGGGTCACACCATTATTATCATCTGAAATGAAAATCAGGTGGATCACACCAGCCTACTGATTCACATACATAATACAAACAGTTGTTTCACGCTATCACGTCACCTCTTGAATATCCAATTGAAAGGTTGGTTGCACCATTATTATTAGAGCTGGGCACGGGATGACTTGTTCAGAACCAACTCGATCCGAACTAAGTAGGCATCGCCCAATCCGAACTCAAACCGATTCGAGTCCGAGCTACCCAGTAACTCGACCTGAAACTCGATCTGGTCAAGCTCGACTTGATACAAAACCTGACTCGACTAGGATTCAAGTGTGTGTGTGTGTGTGTGTGTGTGTGTGTGTGTGTGTGTATAAACCCTAATTTCTAAGTGTCTCTTACCCTACCCGCCACCCACCATCATCACCACCCTCTCTCTCTCTCTCTCTCTCTCTCTTCCTCCCTCTCCCCCTCCGTTCCCTCTCTCATTCATCTCTCAATCCGATTTGGTGCCAACTCGACCTGAATTGGTATTTTGACAAGGTCAGGCTTGGTCTGGATTAGTATCCTCTCTCTCTCTCTCTCTCTCTCTCTCTCTCTTTCTCTCTCTCTCCCCACTCCCTCTCTCGATCCGATTTGGTGCCAACTCGACCCAACTCGGTACTTTTGACCGGGTCGGGCTTGGTCCGGATTAATACAGGCTAGACCTGGACTCAGTACCGAGTCGGATCGAATTTAGGTCAGGCCTATTTTAAAACTGGATCAAGTCGGGTCAGCCCTAACTCAGTCGGACTCGACTCATGCCCAGCTCTAATTATTATCATCTAAAATGAAAATCACGTGGATCCATTCATTGGGTGGGTCACACCAGTTTACCAATACATACACATGATACAAACAGTTTTTTTCCCACTAACATGTCACACCTCTTGAATAACCAATTGAAAGGTGGGTAACATCATTTTTCTCACACAAAATGAAAATCAGGTAGGTCCACTCATTTGGGTGGGTCACACCGGTGTACTAATTCATACACATGATACAAACATTTTTTTCCCCACTAACATGCCACGTCTTATTTCCAATCCCACCAAAAGGTGGGTCACACCATTATTATCATCCTAAAGGAAAATTAGGCGAATCCTTTCATTGGGTGGGTTACACCAGTCTACTGATTCATCCACCCATGATAAAACCATTTTTTTTTTCGCTAACATGTCACATGTGTAATGTGTTGAATATGCAATCTGATCAAGAGGTGTTGGTCCAACCATTATTATCACAGATGCGGGTTGTGTACTGAGTAAACTGTGGGCCCAGCATGATGTATGTTTCTTATCCATGCCATCCATCGGATAGAGTATGAACCCAGAATTTCAGCATTTCCAAAGCTCAAGTAGACCCCACCACAGGAAAGTGGAAATTGAATGCTTACCGTTGATAACTTCTCAGGGCCAGAAAAGTTTTGGATCAAGCTAATATTTATGTTTTCCCTTCATCCATGTCTGTGCAACCTTATGAACAGATTGAATGACAGATAAACATCACTGTAGGCCCTAAGAAGGTTTCAACCATGTACATCTTTATCCCCACTGTTTCCTGTCGCATGGTCCACTTGAGATTTGGATATCCTTAAATTTTAGGCTCGTGCCCTATTCTTGGCTGGTAAAACCAATGGATATAATGGATAAGACATCACTATGGCCCCACAGAGTTTACTCAATGTGCTTACCCAATACGCGTCCTATCATCGCCTAAATTGAAAATCAGGTGGAACCACTTATTAGGTGGTCAACCCTAGGGACTTGATTCATAAAGTTAAAATCAGTTTTCCTTTCTTCTCTCTCTATATCTCTTTTAATTTTTTTAATCTTAACATGTAAAATGTGTAGAATATCGAATATGAGTCAAAGTTAGGCCCTACCATTATCATCACCTGGAATGAAGATCAGAGAGATCCATCCATTGGGTGGGCCACACATATATACTAATTCACGCAGTTTTCTGTCGATTGATTTTGATGGCGCCTTGATTAATGAGTGGATCAGCTTATACCAGGTGATCATCATGGCCAGTCCTACTTTTATCATTTTGTGGCCTGGACATTCAACTTGTGATATGTTGGTGTGAAAAAAACAGACTGTATTGTAACTTATGACACAGCCACTGTGTCATTTCTCCGGGAGGGCGTTTGGCGCATGGTATTAGATGAGATTAGGTGGGATGGAATTGAACTGTCCGTGCTAATTTCACACAATGTTTGGGAAGAATGGAAAAGTTAGGAATTAGATTAGATGGAATTGCATTGGGTCCTTGCCAATTCCACTCAATGTTAGCAAGTTGTGTAGGTCCCACCATGATGTGTGGTCTATATCCACACCATCCACCCATTGTTTGAGATCATTTTAGAGCATGGGCCAAAAAATCAGCTAGATCTAAAGCTCAAGTGGACCCCACCATAGAAAACAGTGGGGATTGAATACCTAGCGTTGAAAACTTCTTTGGGGACACATAAGTTTTGGATCTGCCTCAGTTTTAGGCCCATGTCATAAAATGAGGTTACGAAATAGATGAAACAGATGAACAATTTGGATATAACACACGTGTCATTCTCTATAGTTTCAAAAGATGGTGGTTATATCTATTTAATGTACCATCGTATTACAAACATAACATGGAATTAGGCTTATCCCAACCGGGGATAATCCTTGCCATATGTAATAATTACGTTTTTTTTTTTTTTTTTTAACCCCATCCCACCTAGCATGTTGTGTTTGGAACGATGGAAATATGCAATCTCAGGTATGCATGGGAAGTTATCTGTCACACAGCGTAACAATCACAATTATAGTGGGGCCCACCAGTATGATTATCATGATAATATAATGATCTAGTCCGATGATCATGTGCGGCCCACTTAATAGATGGCCTATAGCCCACTGCATTGGGTTTAGATACCTTGAAATCTATCATTAGTGGGAGCAATATACTTGAGGGCATCTTTGTTTAGGTTGGTCCGTCCATCAGGCGGGGCCCATCTTAATATTGGTCTGATCATTAGGTCGGACCCACTTGTATGAGGGAGATGGACTGTCGGACTAGAATGACTGACGGTCCATATTCAAATATCCAAAGATGCCTGCAGTGAATGGCTGCTGATCTTTTGACACAACGTGTTTGGAGTGTGCCACACCTGATGAACGGTCGGATTCGTCCCATGGGTGCCCGCAATCTTCTTCCCACCCTGCCTTTTAAATTCAAGGCTGCTTCAATGAACTTTGAAAGTCTAGGAGGCGGATTACGTCCAGCCGCCGCGTGGATGTTAATCCGTACAGGCAGGGCCCAGTCGGGCTCACCGTGACGCATGGGTCTTATCCATGCTGTTCATCTTTTTTTCCAGATCATTTCAGGAAATGACACTTAAACTGAGGTGCATACAAGGCTCAACTGGACCATAATACAGGAAGCAGATGTGATAAAGATGGCCACCGTTGAAAAATTCTCTAGGCCAACAGTGATTTTTATTTCCATCCAACCTGTTAATAAGGTCACATAGATCTGGATGAAGGGAAAAGATAAATTTCAGCCTGATCCAGAACTTCTATGGGCCAAAAGATGTTCTTAATGGTGGGAATTCAATCCACATTATTTGGTCCACTTGAGCATTGAATCTCCCTCAAAAATTTTTTTTCTAGTACTCTAAAATGATCTGTAAAATGGATGAACGGTGTGGATAAAACCATTACATCACGATGGGTCCCACAGCGGCTGCCTGGACTGATTGCGTCCAGGCGGGGGCAGGACGCAATCCGCATCCGTGAAAGTCTACCTTGTAATTATTATTCGTCACCTAAATTCAGAACTAGGCATTTCTCCGTTCATCTATGAATTTAGGAATGATCGAGTGCTTTGGAGAGCACCTGATCATGTGCTCTCACGTCGAATTCACACCATTAGCTGATCTCATCCATCCGTAATGGGTCTTCTTTCTTGTAGCCATCCATTTACGAGCTATGCATGGAATGAGTGGACCATAAGAAATCCATGATGATCCCAGTAAATAAGGGGTTGATTGGACGTGTTTTATGATCGTTCATTGGTAGGATTTTCATCCGATATGGTTGGGATCCGTCGGTTTGATTTTTGCATGGTAGTCCATGAATTTGGTGCCGTACTCAAATCGACGGTAGATATCGATTGAGGGACAGTTCATGTTGCAACTAGGATCAACACTAGCTTGTAGGGCTATCGTTGCACGATTAATAAAGAAATATTCTTTTCCACGTAATGGTCCAACCATGCAAGTTGCAACTTACAGCAAACGTGGAGCTTTTGCAAGTCCACACGCAGCACACGATGGAATATCGGATCTTTTCCTTCATTCCTCCTGTCGGCGGAAACGGATTGGCTACTCCCCCTGCCACCAACCAAAGGCTGTGGTCGGTCCTCTGTGGTCTCCACCATGATGTATGTGTTTCATCCATGGCGTTCATATATTTTCATAGATCATTTTATGGTATGAGACCAAAATTTAGATATATAACAATCTCAAGTAGACCACATTACAGGAAATAGTGTTGAATGAACGTTGACCATTAAAAATGTTTTGGGGGTATAAAAGTTTTGGATCAAGCCGATCTTTGCTTTTTCTCTTCATCTGGGTCTGTATAACCTAATCAACAGATTGGATGTCAAATAAACAATACATTGGGCCTTAGGAGGATTTTAATGGTGGATATCCAACTAATATTGTTTTCCTGTGGTGCGGTACACATGAAATTTATATCACTCTCATTTTTGGTATCAAGACCTAATATGATCTTTAAAAATAGATGAACGGAATGGATGAAACACATAAATCATGGTGGGGCCCAAAGAGCACCGACCATCAGCCAACGGCCTGGTGGCAGGGGGAGTAGCCAATCTGTTTCCCCTGTGGGCTGCGAAGGGTGAAACAATTTTTCTAGCCGTCCACAGTCTTTGATGCGCCCTTGCAAACATAAGCAATGAAACAGCCTAATATGGGGCCCACCTAATGGGAAGCTATATCCATACACGTGCTTGCGTGTGGATGGGATAATTCCACACGCATGATTGTGGGTTTTAACGAGGTACGAGGTCCTAATGCGCCATGACGCTTGTGCAGTGCTAGGTGCTCCTTGTCTGTGCGTGTGGGGCCCACAGTTCAATGATCTGGACCATTGACTTTATTAGCCCACGGTTTAATGATCGGAACCATTGACTTTATTAATTAGCCTTAGTTATGGGGGTCCATGATCTGTAAGGCTGGAAGACGCAAACCCTTTGATTGGTGGACTGGTTATGGGTATTGGACGGCTAATCTTCCAGAGTAGAAGATATTGGGCTATTTTCCATCTCTAGTCGATCCATCACAGTTCAAATTTGAGGCCTACGTTTGGAAGGACCAGATAACGAATCTTAAAATGAATAGGACATTCTTGAACAAGAGAAACTATTAGTACTCTGGCAGAGTGTGATGATAGACGTGCATCTTAGAAATTACATACGAATTGATAGATAATTCATATTAAACTGTCCAAATTATGAATCTTAGTACAGATGTATCATGACCGTAAAACTATCAGATTGAAAATCATCCAATGATCGTCCAACGGTTAGGATGACTGACTGGCTTACCGACAGCAGGTTGTCCAAATTAGTCCATTTAACTTGAGTTAATGTATGCCACGTGTACAGAGTGTCTGAGTTCCTGCGTATCAAGCGTATACTAGTATATATATAAAAAAATACACGACTAATAGATCATTTTCGACCGTCCATTTGTTACCGGAAGGTCAGGATATATAGCACTATCAGTTGGGTATACCCATCCGTGATGGGGCCCACAATCTAAACCGTCTAGATTAACTTTGAATGCCACGTGTACAATACATGATTTGAAGTTAGTGGAAATACGCGTCCATGCCATCCATGAATATGCTAAAGTCCTCTCCTCTCAACCACCGACCTTGTCCATCATCTCCATCTCCCACAACCAAATTCCCCATACTTTCAGGTACTTCTGCTATTCCAGCCGTTGAATTGGCTGTGATGGGCCCACCAGCATCTGGGGCTGCGTGCTGTGTTGACCACGTGGCAGTATCCTCCCCATCCACCCGAAGCGTACTATACACATTTGATGCACCCACATCTTTCGCAAATCTAGCCTTTAATCTGGCATCGATATCCATACCTGCAGCTGTCGCCAGCCGTTGGATCGAATCCGGCGACATGTCCTCACGTGCGGAAGTCGGCACACATGAAGGGAAGTTAAGGTTCCTGATCGAGGCCGTACCGCGCAGGCAGAACTCTGCAGTGTCGTGGGCCACCGCAGCAGCTTCCGGGTTGGAGTAAGAGCCAAGCCAGAGTCGGGTTCGGGTAGTCGGGACCCGAATCTCTGATACCCATTTCCCCCATTTCCGACGACGAACGCCCAAGTACTTCTTTTCGCTTCCGGCAGAGGCACCTTCGTCAGATCGCTTCATCGCTCGGATTCCTGATGTGTGGCTGAGATGATGAGTTGGAGATGCGTTGGAGATGCGTTGGAGAGGGAGTGTCCGGAATGGAAGTTTATATAGGTTGAATATTGATAGAAAGTCAAAACTGGGGGAAGGTTGACTGGGATTTTTGGATTGGGTCAGAGTTTTCACGGTCAAATGCCATTGTGGTAAAATGAGCTGGACGGTGCAGCATACGGTGTTCTGGCCGAGTATTGTAAATTCTGTACTCGGGACCCACGGGTTTTTTATGTAGACCGTTGATTTGGGTGGGCCATATTGTAGATGGAGGGTCACTGAGGGTTATATAGATATGGAGCCCTGACCATCCAGCTGTAGGCATGCTTATCCACAGGATGAGGTATGACCGTTCGATCCGGTGGGCTGCACTCTGGTTAAAGTTAGACCGTTTTAGTTCACAAATGGACGGTTAGAGAGATTTCTATGGGCTTCTGATTGCTTTGTTTAGTGGCCCACTGAGGACTGAGGGGCCTGATTGTCGGGTAGAAGATCTTATCTAGGATATTGTACACGTGTGCGATATTGGTACGTGGACATTTTTTGGGTGTGCACATCCGGATATGTACATGCAACTCAGAGTGTCCTAAGATGGACGGAGCACATGCTGTAGTCGGAAATTATGTGGGGCCCACAGAGATGGTAGTGATAAATCTATTCCGTTCATCAGTTTTTCAAGACTGCAATAGGATGGATCTAAAAATGAGACGGAGCCAATTCTCATGTGGGCCATACCACACGAAACAGCCGGATTGAATGCCTACCATTGAAAACTTTGTGGGGGCCACATAAGTTTTGTATCAGGATGTTATTTATGCCTACAGTTTATCTGAGTGTGGTGAGTGGTAATAACCCTATGAACAATTTGGACGGCACATATACATCATGATCAGCTCCAGGAAAGGTTTCAACGGTGGATGTTTCCGTTCCCATTATTTCGTTGGTATGGCCCACATGGGTTTTGGATCTAACTGATTTCTATAATCCTGCCCTATTGCGGTCTTATAAAGCTGATGGACTCAGTGGATTTTTAAAAGGCATCTCTCCAGCCCCACACAGCTTCTGTAGTGCCCGGGCGCACAGGCAATCCGCCTCCGCCGAATCCGTCACGGGAGAGGGCTCGGATTGCGTGGTGTGTAACACAACACCGACTTCGGGATTTTGTATGCGCGAAAAAGCGATGTGTCCCACCATGATGTGCATGTTTATCCACGCCGTTCATCCATTTTCAGATACTTTTAGAATAGCATCCTAAAGTTAGGCAGATCCAAAGCACAAGTGGACCACACAAGAGGAAACTTTGAGAATTGAACGGTCCTATTGAAAACTTATTGGGGCCCACAGAAGTTGTGATCTTATGAACTGGATGGCGAATAAACGTCACGGTGCGACTTAGGAAAGTTTCATCGGTTGTGTCACTATTCCAACTGTTTCCTTTGGTACAGTCCGCTTGAGCTCTACATCTTCCTCTCTTGTATGCTGATGCCATAATATGATTTGGAAATATGAATGGACGGCAAAAATAAAACACATACATCATGTACGGCCCTTAGAGCTTTTTCACGTATTGACAGTACCTATGTCGGTACTGTGTTCTACCCTACGCAATTCGGTCCCGTGGAAGAGAAATCATGGAATGGGAAGCGGTTTGGCTGGTGTACAACACACTAGTTATATATATATATATATATATATATATATATATATATATATATATATATATATATATATATATGGTGTATTGATGACAGTAAGTTTTGCCTGTGAAAATCATTATCCTTGCTGCTACTCTTGGTGTGGTTCATCTGAGCTTTAAACATGATTATTTTTTGCTTAATGATCTAAAATGAACTCGAATAGTAAATAAATGATGTAGATATAATAAATACAGCCCATGTAACTTTGATCTCAATTGCTTCGGATATCATGGAATCCGATCAGTATGGTGTAGGTAGTATAGGCACGTGTAGTGCGTGCAAAGATGAGCGCCGCGGCTCCTCCGGCTCAAGTTGCATGGACAGTTCAAAGGAGATTAAAATTGCATGGCACCTAAATTGATGTATTTATTATATATAAACTGTTCATCCATTTTGCCAAATCATTTTAAATTATGAAACCAAAATAAATCATACCCAAAGTTTAAGTAGACCACACTACAAATAGGAGTGGTCCACACAACAAATAGGAGTGGTTACAATAATTCTGATGGTCAAAAGCATTCGTATGTTCCATCATAAAGTTTATTTTTCTTCAAACCTGCTCATAAGGTCATACGTTCATGGATGAAGAGTAAAAATAAATACCATATGGATCCAAAACTTCTTAACCCCAAAAGGGTTTAGATGGTAGAGTTCAATCCCAACTGCTTTTTACGGTGTGGTCCACTTGATATTTGGATCATTCTTATTTTTTGGGTCAAACCTTGCAACGAGCTCCCCAAATGGAAGGACGGTTGGGATATAACACAGATCACATGATGGAACCCACATAACTTGGTGACGTCAGCACACAGCTAGATCGGTGTTGCGTGGTACACCAGCCGATCCGCTTCCGTGGAGGATGGGGCAGAAAAGTAAAAGCAATGCACGCTCTATTGGAAGGTTCCAATCACGTGAATGTGGATAGAGTCAAACCCAGCCGTTAATTCATAGATCACCCGTCGAAGGGTGAAGATCTTCCTACAAAGGGAGAGACCCATATGATCAACGGTCTGGATCAGGTCACCGACTTATGGGGCCCACCGGAGCTTAAGTTGAACCGTAAATTTATTGAGTTTCCATTTCTCATAAGACGTCGAGGATTTTGACTATAGCGACGAAACACGTGTCCTAAAAAACCAGCATGTGAAGATTCTGATCCAGGGATGCCATACACACGCCTAAATCCTGCCTATTCAAATGCAAGCACGCTTATCAATATGGCAATCGCATGTGGGAGATCCGAATTTTCTGTCAGGTGGGCCGCACTTTTTAGATCTTACAACAGAAAAAACAGGCTGATTCAGTCCTCAAGTGGGCCAGATGGTATAAAACAAATGGATGGCTAGAAAAAGCAGATTAATTTTAGCCATTCGCAGGCTAGAGGTAAGGTGTGGTCTGAAAATGCAGAATTTTCAAAAAGCAAAGCCCACGGCCCGGCCCGTTGAAAGCAGACAAGAGATTGGTGTGACTCCAGCGTCGGATAGAAGCTAAACAGGAAAATGAAAATGAGAAAGGTATTAAGCACGTGGAAAATTGAAATCCGGTAAAAAGAGCACAGATACTGTGCATGCAATACTACCAGAATTTGTGATGCGGCACTGTGTAATCCACTAACATGCTGGCGGTAGTAGAAAATCCGTACAATGAAAACATAAGATCCTTCCATGGAGATCATATATAGGAAAACATAGACCATTTTTCCTGTCAGATAGGCCACACCTTTACAATCAATGGAAAACCGACGGTATAAATCGACATATATCCGTGGCCCACCTAGTGATTTGATCTGCCATATTTTAGAGAAGGGTAATCTTGATGGTGGGAGAAGACGGTTCCAAAGTACGATGTCCCACAAAGATCACACATAAGCCGGAAAGATGGTGCGGCACCACAAAGTTGTGGTGCCGCTGTCTGTAGGTGATCGGCTATCCACGTGCCAATTTCAGAAATAAAAAGCTGTGGGACCCATCCTGACGTGCTTATGACATCCACTCATTGTCGACCGTCTGAGTCGGGTCATTTCAGGAGCATCCAAAATTGCAAGTGGGCCACACCCCATAAAAAGGGCGATGTGGACGTCCACCATTGAGACCTGGCTTGACCCATGGAAGCTTTGAAGCCAGGTTGGACTCGCCATATGAACGGCTTGGATGGCATATAAACAACACGGTGGGCCTCCAGAAGGTTTCAACGGTAGGCTTCCGCAGACGCAGAGCCTTTCCCAGCAAGTTCGTGTGCTGGGAAGCTACGTGGGTCCCACCGTGAGGTTTTTGAGAAATCCACCGTGTCCATCCGTTTTTTGAGCTCATTTTAGGACAGGTGGCAAAAAATGAGGCAGATCCAAAACTTGAATAGGCCACACGAGAGGAAACAGTGGTATCGAATAATCACTGTTGAAACATTCATATGACACAAATGTTTTGTATTTGGCTAAGATTTTTTGTGTTTACGGTTCATCCTAGTGATATTGACCTTATAAACGGTTTGGATGGCGTATAAACATCAAGGTGGAGCTAGTAAGACCTCAACGCTGCACTTCTTTTCCTCAATTTTCCTCTCGTGTGGCCCATTTGAGTTTTAGATCCACCTCATTTTTTTTTCTTTGTCCTAAAATGATCTCATAAAACGGATGGACGGGATGGATCGGCCTGATATTTGTGATCAAACCCTTACATGATCGACACAAACGATAGACGGATTGGATGTCGCACAAACATTGGCTCAACAGCTTTTTTTTTTTTTTTTTTGAAGGGGGCTTCCACAACCGTTGTGGGAAAAGAGAGAGACGAGTTGTATAGGATCATCAAACGACAAGTAGGGGCCATGTTTTCACAAACCCAAGGAGTGGCCTGTTGTCCCACTGATGATAGGCCGTGCTCCAAAACGGATGGTGGGATCCTTGTCAGTCATTTTGGTTGACTGTGGACCACTGCTACATTTCTCAACCTTTCCTTTTCACATCACCCCAACCAAAGGTTTGGGACTGCAGGTGGTGGAGAAGCGGATTGCGTCCTCCTAGGGGCTGTGTGGAGGCCACCGTAATGTATGGGTTTTGTCCACGCCGTCCATCCATCTTTTCATATCATTTTAAGGGTATGAGCTTAAAAATGAGGTAGATTTAAGGTTCAAGTGGACCACATCACAAGGAGCAGCGGTGATAGTGATGCCCATCGCTCGAACCTTAAGTTCCAAACTAGATGACCGGAAAAATACACATCAGTTTGATGGTTCTCAAGAAGTTTTGAATAATGGGTGTTCAATTCCGACTGTGTCTGGTACATTTGAGCTTTGGATATGCCTCATCTTTTAGCTTATACCTTAAAATGATATTAAAAAAAAGAATCAACAGTGTGAAGAAAAACCATACATGACGGTGGACCTCCTAGACCAAGTCTGAAAAGGCCTTCTGAGCGTGATTTGAGTGGATCCCTAACTTTGGGGCCCAGTCTGATGTATGTGCCACATCCAAATCTTCTATCCATTTTGACATGTCATTTTAAAGCAAGATTCCAAAAATGAAGTAGATTCCCACTATTTAAAACTTCATGGGTTCATTGGAATGTTTATTTGCCATCTAACCCGTTGATAAGGTCACAATGACCCAGATGAAGAGAGCACACGAATATTAATTTGATCCAAAACTTTTGTGGCCTACAAGAAGCTTTTAAGGGTGGATTACCATAATTTCCTGTATTATGGTCTTGCTGAGATTTGTTTCTGCCTCATTTTGAGATCATGCCCAAGGATGAGTTTTCAAAATGGGTGGATAGCATGAATATAAAGCACATACATCATTCTAGACCCTATGATCCAGAATCCCACCCACCTTAGTAGATATAGGGATCAAGCCGCGCCTTCCCACGTGGAAAGGCTCAAGCTGGGATTGGGTACTTACCTTGATAAGACCTAGCTAGAGACGGACTGTCCTATAAGGGGTTTGTGGGGGCATCATGATATATGTGTTTTATCCATGCTGTTTATTCATTTTGACAATCATTTTAGGCAATTAGCCTGAAAATGAGACAAATGCTCGAGTGCACCACACCAAAGGAAATAACAGGGATTGAAGGCCTAGTACCCAAGACCTCTTGGGACATCATCGAGTCTATGTGACCTTGCGAACACGTTCAATGACAAATAAACATCAAGGCAAGCCCTAAGAAGATTTAGGTGCTAATGTCATTGTCACCACTACTTTCAGCTATGTGGTCCACTCGAGCCTTCAATCTACCTCCTTGGGCTCATGCAATAAAATGGTCTTTCAAAATGAATGGTTGAGTTGGATAAAACACATATATCATGGTGGGCTCCACAGAGTCCCTAACAAGATTGTAGGTCTCAAGCTAGGTCCCCGTGGGGATAGTACCCAATCCGTGTCCCAAAGCCTTTAGTGTGGATTGTGGCTACCACCCCCACCAGGACGTAGCTAGAGCCGGATGGTCTGGGGCTTTGTAGGGCCCACTATAATGCATGTGTTTTATCTGCTCTGTACATCCATTTTAACGGATCATTTTGAAACATGAGCCCAAAAAGATGCAAGTCGAAGGCTCTAGTGGACCACATTGAAAGAGCAATGGTGACAATGACTGCCACTGTTGAAACCTTCTTAAGGCCCAACGTGATTTTTATCTGCCAACTAATTGCTCATAAAGTCATACGGCCATGGAATATGGAAAAACATAAGTATCAGTTTGATCCAAAACTTCTGTGGCCTTGAGAAGTTTTCAACACAAAGCATTCAATCCTTGTTTTTTCCAGTAGTGTGGTAGTGTGGTCCATTTGAACCTATGATTTGCTTACTTCTGAGGCTCATTAGCTAAAATGATATGTCAAAATAGATGGTATGCATAAAACACAAACATCATGGTCCGTAGAGTTCATTGGATTAGGACAAATTCTTTGAAAATGGGCCTAACTATTCAGTCATTGATTATTATAACAATTAAATGATTTATGAACGGGAGGATAAGTCTTTTAACTGTGATAGCTCAGATCATGTTTTAAAATAAAGGTAATAAAAGATAGACAATTTAAAGTATAATGGCTTGATCACTGATCTTATTAATTAGAATATCGATGTAATATGATGGGCAAAAAGGAAAGTAAAATAAGTAGGAGAAATTACCTACAATGGTTTGTACTGACAAAAACAACCATGGTTTTGACAATGCTCTAAATCTAGTCCGTCATAGAAAACACCTGACGGTCATAGCGAAAGGTCAGCAGAATGTGATAAAAAATATACCAAGTAAGAACTCGATAATATGGAAATCCAATGACGGGGTTGTGGATATTTCACCTATTGGTATACCGCGGTAATGCACTGGACAGTAACAAAACTAAGTTAAGAAATTAAAGGCTTCAGATATGTAGCATACCGCTGGACAAAAGTGAAGGAAACTAAGATTAAGCTTAATAGATGTTTATAGAGAATAGAAAGATAGAAGTAGCATAAAATTGAATATATGCAGCCTTGAGCTCCTCACCAAGTATCACTTTTATAGTATTTAGAGAGGCACTGGTAATGCGTAAGATCCAATTTCTTACGCAAGAGTCTTCTGATTACGTTGCTATTGTATACTACTTGAGTATGGAATCCTTATTGTATTGTGCCATGGTAGGCAATATATTTCTTCCTTTGGATGACTTCTCACTGTTTACTCCGATTTTCTCATGACTTCTGCAAAGATATAGGATGTTCTCATGAGGAATTTCCTTCTCTGCATTAAAGTCTGGATAGGTCATGTTGTGCAATTATTGGCTATGGATAGTCTAACAATGGCAAGTTAGTAAAACAACCTCTGCATGCTAAAGGCCGTGTGCGCCCATTGGTTAGGCGTCAAGCTATAAATGACTGTCTTTTTGGGTTGTGGCCTTGCATACGATTCCGAGTGTCTGGTCTTTTGGATTGTGCACAATCTAGAGTGTCTAATATATAAAATTGACTGCCTGTCAATACATACAAAATCTAGGCTCGATAAAATCCTCATATGGATCAGAGGTTTTAGTACAGAGAACATGGGCTTAAATGACCGCATGTGTAAAAAATAAAATAAAATAGAAATCACATTTCAATCACTCAACGATAACAATGTAAAATGCTCCCAAAACTGCTAAGTTCACATAATATGGCTCACTTGAGTTTTTTTAACTGAAGCGGATTGGACAGTGGCCCACACCACCCAGCTAGGTGGTGTTGGGCGCTGTGGGGTCCCCCTTGATGTATGTGTTTTATTTGTGGTGTGGTCCGGTTGAGCTTTGGATTTGCTTCATTGTTTGGCTAATGTCCTAAAATGAGCTCACAAAACAGATGAAGAGCGTGGATATAAAACACATACATCACAGTGGGCCCTTTAGAGCCCAACAACACCTAGCTGGGTGGTGCTGGGCCACCTCCCAATCCGCTACCATTTTTAACAGGCCGATTTTTGTTTCTTCTTTTCATCCCGGTGAGTTCAACCTGATTAATGGTTTTGATGAAAGATACACCACAAGGTGGGCCCCACACAAACTTATGGTCAGCATCCCATTCACACTGTTTCATATGGTGTGGCCCATCCAAGTTGTGGATCTAGCTGATTTTTCCCACAAGACTAAACATTAGTATAGAATCGGATAAGCAGAGTGGATTTTACACTTAAAACATCGTGGGCCCCACAGACTACCCCTAGTACATACTAACTAAAGCCCATACCCCTGGTACATAATAACTGGAACCACACACATCATCCAAAACAACACAAAGGAGGGAGTGATCTATGAAGCAACAAAGCCGGTGTCTCAGCAACCCTTGTCTGCCTTGAGAATGGCGGACGTCACATGCATCCAAGCCTCTCTGACAAAACCTTGCAACTCTGACTACGCTTTCCACCTCCCATGATGGTATTACTCACCGCCAATGAGTCACCATCCATTTCTAGAAACACAGCAAATAGACAGTTAAGAAGACAAACACAGCAACGGTCCAGATCAAACCGAAAAAGGTCCTAATATTGGTCCCTGCATCTTCTAGTCTGGGAGATTCTTGGTGGGGGAACTTCAACAAATCAATGGTCTGGATTGCTGAACCATGGGACCACAAATCATATTGAAAACCCTATATAATGCACAAAGATGTCGGCCACCAAAAGAAAACCCTAATTAGCCATTATTAATGATAATGGAACTAGGAACTTGTCACCCTTGGAGTCCTACAGAATCTAGAAAAAAGAAATTTTCAATAAAAATACAAATTTCAATGAACTCCAAGGTGGAAAAATAAGAAATGGACTTCTGCAAATTGCAGAAAAACAGAAGAAGTCGACAATGGAGGCTAAAACCAAGAAGCCAGGATCAAGAGGACCTGAACCAGTGACCATGACATTGGGTTGTATATCAGTCATCATCTCATCATGCAAGGAAGAAAAGATACACACAGGTTGAATTTTCAGCTGACTTTTGACAAGGGACCATCCCAGTCAGCACAAACCTCAATGATCCAAACCGAAGCCATGAGAAGGGAACTGTATATACAGAACAATTCAACTACAATGACCAGACTGGAAAATTTCCTCTTCCAAGTTCTCTCTGTCCCCATGTGCCCTTTCATTGGATAAGTCAATTGAATTCAAATACACCAGTTTTGGCATTACAGAAAGAGCCAAGATAGCTGATTGTTGGAACTGAGACAATTTACATGAAACCATGTATATTTGTGACTAAGTACTACAAAATATATAAACAAAAAAATTCTGATACATTCTTTATAACAGAGAATAACCAAGGGATACACCTCTTTGTAGTTCAGGGACTTCTTGCTAGAACACCTTTGTGAGAAAAGCAGATGAATGTCTAGAAGGAATTGAAAGCCCTTGAAGCTGCGTAAAGAAAATCTAAGAAGCCAGTTCCCTTGAGAAGGCCTTTACCAGTCAAAAGCTCAAAATCTAACAGCAATAGGAAGCCAATTACAGCAGCCTTCCCATTAATCAATTCATTCTTTCCTGTGAAACCGAACCCCCCCACATCCTCATCCACTACCATTCTAACCTGAAACAAATCACAGTGAAAGGCAAACATCAAACTGGGAAACTGCCACTGTCTTTCAAACGTTTGAGTACAACTTCAACTTTTAAAAATAAATGACGATTGAATTTCAAGATGAAGTGTATACACCCATCCAGAAAGAAAAACAAGCATATTCTGACAAATCCCATGCGTTCTTTCTTTCTTTCTTTCTTGGTGATAAATAGATAACACGTATTTATGGGACACAACACGAGGCACAGAAGAACTTCAGCTTCGGTAGCTTTATCATAAATTTCAAGAAAAGACCATCTTCACTAACAAACACACCTCAAAAGGCCTACTTTTCAACGATCTGTGCCTTTTTTTGTGTGAATGGGTGTTTGGGTGGTTTTTAGCACATCTGAAAAAAATGAGAAGATAATGAAACAAGAACAAACCTCATCCACATTGACATCCGATGCAGTTGTGCCAGGTTGAGCTCTCCCACTAAAGACAATCTCAGCAGAAACTCCAGATTTGATGTTTCCTCCCATGCTGATGTAAATGTTTTCTGCATCAGTTTTCACAGGATAAACGAAAAGCGTACGCAGAGCAGGAGTGAGGACTCTCAGAACAGGGTTTTTCGGGTACCATTCCTTGACTTCCCCAGTTCTAAGGTCAAATGTGCTGTCTGTTGTGGGGCAAACTATGCAGCCATCCTGCATAAAAGTTCACTGGTTATTATCCAAATCATCTGTATTGCAGGTGACAAGCAAACTTCTTTTTCAATGCATGCTGGACATATTTTACGGATGAAATTTCATATGGTGTGACATTTCAGCAGGACACCAGAGATTCTGGACACATCTTTTAAAACTGCAACTTAACTCATAAGCTGGTCTATCAGCTTCCGAGTTGGACTATTATATTGAGATTGTAAAAGATTGCAGATGTTATTAGAGTTCCAACAAGTCGGCAACTGACACAGATGGTCTATTTTTTTCGGCGTCTTCTTCCTTTCTTTCTTTTAAGGTAAACTGAATTAGGCAAGACATGTGCAAGCCAATCTTAACAAATTCAATGTTTAGACTTGGTAATTGGAAGCCAGGCCAAACTAAGATATGCAAAAAACCTTAACTGTTTGGGAGACGCCTAAAAATGAGTTCATCTTATTTCAATTGACAGTAATTCAACTCTGATACATAATGAGTTCACGTTAACAGTAATTATGTATTAGAATTTAGAGATCAAGATCTCCATTACAGAATTTACCGTTAACTAAATGAGATGAACTCATCTTTAGGCGTCTACCAATCACAGCCTAAAGTAATAATTTCCTCATTTTCAAGTCTATTTATAAGTATAAGATTTTATTTTTATTTTTATTTATTTATTTATTTTTAATGAGAAAATCTATGAAACTAGAATGAGTTTTAACTAATTGAAGTTCACATTGAGATAAGTAAATAAAGGGGCATATGATATTTTTAAAAATAATTGAAGTATTGACCTGACCTGAATAAATAACATATGCAAATGAGTGCTGCCTTCTAGTTGATGCATGACATGCTGAATGCCAAAACCTCTTTTCAACACGTGCAATGGTAAGTGACAGAAAAAATCCAATTTGATGCATTATTAAGACCCTAAAAAATCCATCCAAATAAAGCCTATATATGATTGGAGAATCACTAGCTCTCCAATTCCAATGGAACTCTAGAAGAGGACCTTTGAGGATCTCCATTTTCTCAAGTGTTCCTAGGCACATTTCATACAGCAACAATGTTAAGTTGCATAGGATAAGGGCAAATAAATCCATGTTGAAGCCAATCTTGCACACTATGATCACATTTTGATGTCCCTGGAAATCCTGATTTGGGCAAATTCAGCACCTATTCAAATTAGAATGTTAAAAGATTGTGTTGTCAGTGGCAACATGCTTTCAAAATATGCATTTCCACCCCCAAATAATGAGCTACAATGCCACTTATGACTAAGGCAAAAAGAATTCATTGTTCTCATGTTTCAAGCAATGCGAAAAAGTTCATGGATTTTTTGTAAATGATATTAATTGAACATGCGTTTTTTTTTTTTTTTTTTTTTGGCATAAACATTTTTCTAAATGAAATGAAGCTTTCCCAAAAAGTGGTGTATTATTTGAAAATTTTCATTTTACAAAATCAAAAGCGTGTATCAACTACATCATTTAAAGCTTTACGAAAAGCAACAAAGATGACAAGGGTTAAGTAAAGTCATAGGGCTTTGCTCGGCCTACAGGTAGCTCTCTAGGTGAAATCCAACACTTGGATGTACGTGCCAACATCCATGAAAATCCCACAATGGAGATGGCCCAAAAAACAGGCTGGTCAATTCATCGGTTGGTCCACGTGTAACCATGATTTTCCAAAAGAGATTGCCAATGGTCCAGATTTGGCATACCCTTGAGGCATGTATATTGAGTGGAATGGAAAACATGCTAGATTGGCACGTGTGACCACCTATAGAAGTGTGTCAAAGACCTGTGTGGTGTTTGGAAGAAATCCCATAAGGCTGTAAGGTATAGCTACTTAGATGCACTAGAATATGGTAATAGCTGACCACCATTTTTCAAGCTGTGGGGTCTCATTCACTGTACACATGGCATGCATGTGAGTCAGTTCATTCGAATGTTTTCACACCCATCATAGGGTTGTTAATTGGTCAGATAGGCCCGATGGGGGACTGAGCCCGATGTGTGTTGATGAATGAATGAATGAATCAATCTCCTCCCACTCACACAGATTCTTCTACTGAAGAGTTTGCCTTTTCTATGTGAGGTGGGGCATATATGAGAAGGGACCTTGATAGAAGGTGGAGCGCCAGCCTAGCTGCCCATACTGTTACTATGCTCACCAGCTGTTACCATTGCTGCCATAGATATAGATGGGAGGTAGGTGAGCGTAGATTGCTTCTCTTTTCCTGTTCTATGTACACGTTATTTGCAAAGAAAAAGCAACAAGTGGTTCTTCAATTAGTAGAGCTACCAGCTGCTGGACAACGACCGCTTCTTGTTTCTGCCCAACTGCTTCTTTTAATTTTCTTAATATTTATAATACTACACTAAAGAAGAAGCTCCTGAATCACCGTAGGGCCAAATTGGCAAGAGAACTGTATGCGTAGCTAAATGGATGTGGGTGCGGATTCAGGTATTTTTTAAAACCCAACTAATAATCAGGCTGAGTGTGGTCATACCACTACCAATACCTGAACCTAGTCAGAACATAACATGACATGCTATATGATTTTGGTTTTTAATCATGGCATGGCACAAAAGCAACATCAAGATATGTTCTTTTATTTCCCTTTTTAAAAAATAATCAAAATAGCATGTTAACAAGCTATTTTCTTATGTTTTGGAAGAAAAAACAGTAGTTTTGTTATTATTTATTTTTGGTATAAAAAGCTAATATTTCAAGTTAATGGTGGGAATCTCTTTTTGAAAATATCAAATCATAAATGGGCACCCGATACCCTAATGGATACCCAACACCCTGATGGGTATAGATATGGGTGCCCTTTCAGGCTCAACATGGGTATGGGTATTGCCAATTGGCGGGTATGGGTATTGGTACCCTTACCCCTATACCTGACATGTTGGCACCCAGTACCCACATTGTACCTCAGCCCATATTTGTGGTTGGCATGGTCCAACCGGTCAAACCCACTCTTGCCCATTTTAATCCACAAACTTGCTTCATTTAAAATCATAAAAGACACAGAATTAACCTACTGGTTAGTGTCTTTGGTTTTTAAGTGGAAGTCGAGGGTTCAAACTTTTGTGAATGCAGTGTGAAGTCGGCTGTCTTGGTTTTTAATCCACTAATCTGTAATTAGCCTACTGGTTAGTGTCTTTGGTTTTTAAGTGGAAGTCGAGGGTTCAAACTTTTGTGAATGCAGTGTGAAGTCGGCTGTCTTGGTGGTCCATTACGGCCAAAGCGGTTGGAATGCTAGTCTGGTCTGATCTAGCATGGGTTTTAAAACACTGGTCCAAACCATGCAAATAACGACCCCCATTGTGGATGGGGACCATAGACCAAAATTCACATTGAATGAACCATCTTAACAATTTGATTTTGCTTATTGAGGTTCAGCCAGTGACCATTTTGATTTTTCTAAATGGTTAACAAATTCCCCAAACCATGTAAGATTTCCATCGAACTTTCCCAGGATCCAAACTTCATAAGATTGATTTCAAATTCACCCAAACAGGAAATGAGAGGAGACTGGAATTTGATGAATGCCAACAAAAGCATCAACAAACCACAAAATGGGACCAATTTCTTGGTCTTGGACACGTGAGTGAGCTTTTTGCAGTTGATAAAATATCTGCACTGCCTAATCTTTCTACATCTTTCTTCCAATAAAGACATAGAAGAAAGAAATCTTAAAACATTTTCGCAGTATGTAATCCTAAACTTGATGAATCTGAATTCTGACTGCATCTTTCTGCATTTTCACATATCATTACCCTAAATTCGAAACTAAAAAGAATGCAAGAATCAGAAAAAGTAGACAGAAAAGAATCAAATTCCAACTGGGAAATGACACCAAAAGGTTCAAAGATCAACCTGTGTCAGCTTCGCATTGATTAGCCCTTCGCTGTAAGCTCCTTCAGCAGGGGACCGATTCTCTATCGCAAAAACCTCATCTTTATACCAAAGCAGCAGAATCGTCTCCTCATCCTGAATAATCACACGCCGCTCTCCCCTTGGCAGCGCCGCTAGTGGAACCACCGGCACCCAGTTCTTCCCATCACCGCTGCCGCTGCCATCGCCAGAGGCCGGGGATTCTTCAGCAACAGAAACCTCCGTCGCCTTACAGATGATCTTTCTGGTGGCTTCTGAGATCCGCCGAAAGCTCACAGGAGAATGTATGGAGGTGGATTTTCCGACAGAGATCGGGCGGTGGCGAGGTAGAGATTTCCGGCGGGGCAGAAGAGAAGTAGAGAGGAGCGCTGCGGAGAGCTTGGAGGTTGTCGCCATGGGAATTTTGGAGATGAAATCCTACCCTAACCCTAGGAGAGAGAAAGAAGGGAGAAGAAATGTGAGTTTCCATGGCCACACGATTTGGATAATGGGAAAAGGTATGGCCGTGGAGGTGGCAGCAGACAGCAGGGTTTACTGAATTTATAGGTTTCGGTTCCTGTGGGGCCCATAAGGCACGTGTGCTCGGATGCGGATTAGCTACTGAACTCGACAGTAGCAGTCTCGCTACTGAAGTGACGTCACCACGTTATGTGGGCCCCACCATGATGTATTGTTGTATCCAAGCCGTCCATCCATTTGGAGAGATCATTTTAGGACATGGTCCAAAGAGTTAGAAAGATCCAAAGCTCAAGTGGACCCCACCACAGAAATCAGTGGGGATTGAACGCCTACCATTAAAAACTTCTTTGGGCCACAGAAGTTTTCGATCAACCTAATATTTATGCTTTACCTTATTCCATGTCTGTGTTAACTTACAAACAGGCTGTATCTCCAATAAACATCATGGTGTGCCGTAGGAAGGCTTCAACGGTGGTCGTCACAATCTCCACTGTTTTTTTTGGTGGAGTCCACTTGACCATTGTATCTGCCTCATTCGAAGGATCATGCCCTAAAATGATCTTTCCAAATGGATGGAGGGTGTAGATACAACAAATACATCATGGTGGGGCCTACAGGACGTGGTAACGTCCCTTCCGTAGCGAGACTCGCTACTGTCGGGTTCAGCGGCAAATCCGCGTCCCGTGTGCTCTCCCTTGATTAGAAGGGTCGGATGCGTAACTCGCGCGTGTGAACCTGGCCAAAAAAGGATGGTTGCCACGAGTGCGAGAGACCGGGCCCATTTTTTTTTTTTGTCTTGGACATCCACGTTGTTTTCCCAACGGATGGACCAGATCTCAGACACAAATGTCGCGGACGGCTCTCCCCGGGCGCGGATTGGATACTGATAACGTCAGTAGTCAATGGCTTCTGAAGTGACGTCACCTAGCTCTCTGTGGACCGCACCATGACGCATTTGTTGTATCTATATTGTCCAAACATTTTTAGAGATCGTTTTATGGCATTAGTAAGAGAATTAGATAGATCTAAAGATCAATCGAACCCTATTTTTTAATAGTGGAGATAATAACATTTACTGTTTAAAACTTCTTAAGGATTATATTAGTTTTCAATTAAAGTTATATTTTTATTTTCATTTCATTTATCTCTATATTAACTTATGAATAGGTTGGATCTCAAAAATACATCACAGTATGTCCTATAAATATTTCAACAGTGAGTGTAACTGCTCTCACGTTTTTTTGCGGTGTTTCCACTTGATATTTAGATATATCTAATCCTTTTTGTAATGCCATAAAAACGATTTTTAAAAATGGTGGAATAGTACAGATACAGCACATGCATCATGGAGTCTACGGAGCTTGGTGACGTCATTTCAATAGCGATTTGGCGTCTGACGTTGTCAGTATCCAATCCGCGCCCGCTCTCCCCAACTGTGGTGCGTCGATGTGTTAGGGGCTGTGGGGCCCAACGTGATGCATTTTTTTATAATTATATCCACTCGGTTCATCCGTTTTTAAATCTCATTTTACTACAAGAAACCAAATATTAAGTAGATCCGAAAATCAAGTGGACCACACTAAAGGAAACAGTGGGGATAATGACACCCACGATTGAAACCTTTTTAGGGCCCGTCGTAGTGTTTATTTGCATCCAACCTATCGATGAGGTCCCTTAAGACCTGAAAGGGAAAACACAAATATCAACTAGATTTAAAACTTTGTGCCCCCAAGAAGTTTTTAATGGTGGCCGTTCAATCACCTCTGTGTGGGCCACTTGAAGTTTTTAATGCCCAAAACTGATCCGGAAAAACGGACGGACGGTGTGGATATAAAACACATAGATGACTGTGGGCGCCGCAGAGACCAATACATCATCTAACACCGCTGGGGGACGTCAATGTAGATAATCCGAATCATGGGGCCCAGTGCAGTGTCCAAAAATTCACTGGACCAGACTATTTAGTAGCTTTGTTTTGGTTGTTGAATCTGCACCGCTGATCATTTCCTTTTACTCGATTTCTTTCAATCAAATGGATAGGTTATTCCCATCCATGACTATTCCCATCATTTGGATGGTCTAGATTAACCATGGATGTATACCAGTTAGATAATTGTTAACAAGGGCGAGTTCACAGTGAACGTCCCATGGCCCGAAAATATGCCTATCTAATTTATAATATACATAGAAAAGGGACAGCCAGATGAGGATAATCAACGGTCCACATTCAACCTGCATGTGTAGCCCAGCTCATGCGTGGCCCCTAGTTTTTGGGCCTGTACACAGATGGTTCAGCAGTCAGACGAATAGCTTCAATCCCACACGTGTGCAACATATGCACTTGCATCAGCTCAACCAAACTGGGGCCGAAAGTTGGGGTTTCTGTACCTCAACCCTAATCAACTCAACTCAATCCCAGGTCAAGCCGGCTCAGACGGGTTGGTAAGGCGTATATATGCTAATATCTTCGTTATTACATTAGGATTTTATATTTTGATATAAGACTTATTTTTCTTTGTATTATTTTATTATATATATGTGTCTCCCTGTGTGAGATTATTCATCGTAAAGTACTCTCTCTCTCTCTCTCTATGTATAGAGTCATGCTCCCCTGCGCAACTATGCATGTGCGCACCTATACATGTGCGCACCTTTGTACACATGCCATAGGTGTCTAATCTGAACGGTCCATGTGATGCGGAATTCCATGAAACCTCATATGACAAATTTTCACCCAAATCTAAAATTCTGTTGGGCCATAGCAAAGAGAAATGCAAATCAAGGGAAGAAACTGTTTTATTTTTCATGGCCCATCAAAGTTTTAGATCAAAGTCAAACTTGAGACTAGGGGGTTTCATGAGGTGCTGCTTCACATGAACGGTTCACATTTTGGATTCACATCACGTATGATAGGTTCTCAAAAAAGTTGGGCCGTAGTAGGTACGAACTGGTTCGCAGGTGAGCGTTTCCGTGTGTGTCTATATATAGATAGAGTCAAGCTCCCTTGCGCACCTATGTACGTGCGCACCTTTGCACACATGTCATGAATGTCTAATCTGAACGGTTCATGTGATGCAGAATCCCATGAAACCTTGTGAAACAAATTTTCACCCCGATCTAAAATTCTGGTGGGCCATAACAAAGAAAAATACAAATCAAGGGAAGAAACAGTTAACATTTTTCATGTGGATCAAAGTATTAGATCAAAGTAAAACTTGGGCCCAGTCGGTTTCACGAGATGCTATTTCACATGAACAGTTCAAATTTTGGATCCACATCACGGGTGATGGGTTCTCAAAAAAGTTTGTACGTAGTACGTACGTACCAGTTCGCAGGTGAGCGTTCCGATATATATATATATATATAATCACTCCTTTAAAGGTCATGTTGCATAGCACCCAATCTATTTGGGAGAGAAATCTGTCGTTATCTTGTTAGCTTGAGTCATTGGAAATGATGTGAATAAATGAGACCCGACACCATTGGAATTTTCCGTGCGCATTGACACAAATGATCCACACCCAATTATAATTTATAAGTAACACATATATGGATTGAGTTTGGGTTTGGGTTTAGGTTGGGTTGGGCTACCCGAGACATCAACCTAAGCCTGACCGAAGTTTTACCGGGTTGGTGTTTGTATAGCCCAAGCCCAAGATCAGACCTAATACATTCTGCTCGAGCCCGACCCAATGTCAGGTCGGTCCCAACTTTCAGCCCTAAACCAAACTATCCAAGTTATTTGATACTCGGGTAGAGTGCCAAGGTTAATGCTCTGGAATTGTGGAATTGAAACAAGTGGATACATTAGCTCAACCAACTATCCAACTACTTTACATTGTCATAAATTAAGTGATGACAGCCCTTTGGTTTGGTGGCTAGTAAATAGACAGTTAAGAGATGAGTACAAACAGCAACCTACATTCAATGAGAAAACGTCAGACACCAAGTGATATCCACTTCCAATCTGGCAGAATTCTGGGTAACCCTAATCCAAGATTGGCCCATCAAATAACGGTTTGGATCAAGGCACGGTGGCCCCACATGAAAACTATATGAATCCTGATAACTGGGTCACTATAATTCCTCCTACCTTGATCCCATCCTTGAATTTATAAAGTGTTCATTGCTTTGGTTGCCATCTCCTGATGGACCACAGCGTTATAGCTAGGTAGGGGTGTCAACGGTCAGATTCTGGTTGGCTCAGATGGTAGAGAGCCACACTAACCGGTTCGGTGCTAGGTCTGAGTTTTTTCAAGTCTAGGTTTCAATTTTGAGGACCCAGACCTGAATCTAATCAGGTTCACAGTCAGTGGTGTAAATTGGCCAGGATAGTCCGCGAGCCATCTTATACCCGTTCAGGTCCATTTACACCCGTATGTGAGCTAAATACCTAGCTGAGCCCAGCCCATACTGCTAGCTAAACATCGTGCTCAAGGCCCGGCCCAGCTTGCTAGAAAATATGCCGCTAGAGGTGGGCGTCAAGTTGAGTTGGACCGATTTAGAGCTGACCTGGCTCGATCCTGTTTTGAAATATGCCTGACCCAAACTCGACTTGCCTCGGTACCGTGTCCATCATACCTGACTGATCTGATTCCGCATCTGGCTTGGACTAATCTGGACCGAGTTCAACCCGGTCATAAGTACCAAGTTGGGTTGAGTCAGCACCGAGTCGGGTTAGGTACAATGGGTATCTATGGGCTGAAATCACAACTCAAAACCTAGTGCATAGGGGTGTACATTGGGCTGAACTGAGTCGAACTGGGCTTAACCTGGCCCGGCCCAGTCATCTGTCAAACTCAGCCCGAACCTAGCACAGCCCGGTTACTGGGCCAACATGTCTAGCCCGAACTTAGCCCTGTATGCAATCGGGCGAGTTCGGGCCAATTTCGGGCCTACTCCATCTACAAAGGGACGGACGACATTCTCATTTCTCTGCCTCAAATGATTAGGATAAGAATTTATGATATATATGGGAAAAGGTACTATGCGCTGGACCTCACATAAGCTCCCTTGAGGTCGAGCTGTGTGGGCCCCACTGCAATGTGTGTCGAACATCAACACCGTGCATTTGATGGGTCCCCTTTAAATTATGGGATATCCCAAAAATCAGCCGTATACGGAACTTAGGTGGGCCATAGCATCTAAAATCATGTGAAGACACCATTAAAGCATATAAAAGCACTTGGTGGGGCCCACCTGAAATTTGCATGCGTCTGAAACTTGGTCTGAACCCTCATCCAATTGGGACACACATAATGGATGGGTTGGATTTGCAAACCACATCTCAGTGGGCCCAAAAAATGATTATGAATGTTTTAATGGTGCACGGCCCCTCTCCACTTCTTTATGTGGTGTGGCCCACATAAGTCACGGATTGACTTGATTTTTAAGACCTAGGCCCACGATGGAATGGTGCATTTGACTGATGGGGTAGATGTTCGAAACGCATCACGGTGGGGCCCACACAACTCAACCTCATGGGACAGATTCGTGAGGTCGAGTGCATAGTACCTTTTGCCTATATATATATATATATATATATATATATATATATATATATATATATATATATATATATATATAGGGAAAAAGAGAGAGAGAGATAGGCATGCTCACCTATGCACCTACGCACGTGCACACCTTTGCACACGTGTCATGGGTGTCGAATCTGAACGGTCCATAAGATGTGGAATCCTATGAAACCTTAGGGGGTGAATTTTCACCCTGATCTAAGATTCTGGTGGGCCATAGCAAAGAGAAATTCAAATCAAGGGAAGAAACTCTTTGCATTTTTCATGGCCCACTGAAGTTTTGGATCAAAGTTTCATGAGGTTTTGCTTCATATGGACCGTTCAGATTTTCAAGATTCATCAGATATGATGACCTCTCAAAAAAGTTCGTATGGAGAACATGCAAACTGGTTCGCAGGTGAGCGTTTCCCTATATATATATATATATGTATATGTATATATATGGGAGGTTTTATACGCTCGACTATATTATACCTTCCATAAGGTTGAGTGCTGGCATCACATTATTCATCGGATGTTGAAAATTTTAAACAAATCGCGAAATTTTATAGGGAAATTGGATAAACAGAACCAATGTAACTAGTTATTAAAATATCCCTCCACCTTTATCTCTCTCTCACGCTTATTTTATGCCAAAAACCTTCCTTAGAAACTTACGTGGGCCCTACTGTGGTCTTTTGTTTTTTTTTTTTTGAGAAATCCACCCCATCCATTCATTTTTCCATATCATTTTAGGACAAGAGGCCAAAAATGAGTTGGATCCAAGACTCAAGTGGTCCAAAAATGTGAGGATTGAACGTCCATAGTTGAAATATTCGTGGCGCCACAGAAGTTTTAAATTAGGATAATATTTTTGTTTTTAGTTCATCACAATAGGAATATTGTTATGAACGGTATTGATGCAATTGAAACATCACTTTTGACCTAGGGAGGTTTCAACAGTAGAAATTTCCCTACCCACCTTTTCCTTTAGTGCGGCCCACTTGAATCTTGGATCCGGCTCATTTTTATCCCTATGTCCTAAAATGATCTCCAAAAATTGATGGATGGGATAGATTTCTCACAAACACTATGGTTGTCTGTGATGGAAAATAGTGCAACCCTGACACGAATTTCTCAAAGATAGAAGTTCAATTCACGCTGATTCTATCCACTTCAAGTGCAATCACGGATTCGAAGCGAATTGCATACTGAATAAGTCAGTACCATTAGCGTACTGAATAAACTTTGTGGGTCCACCGTTATTTATTTAGTATATCCACTCCATTCATCTGTGTTAATAGATATGTTTAGGTCTTGAGAACAAAAAGAAAGCATATACAATGCTCAAGTGGACCACACCATAGTAAATAGTGTGATTAAACCTCTACCATTGAAAAATTCTTGGAGGCCATAGAAGTTTTGGATCAAGCTGATGTTTGTGTTTTATCTTCATCCATGTCTTTTTGATATTATTAACAGGTTGGATGGTCAATAAACATGAATGTGGGCCCTAGGAAGGTTTCAACGATGGAAATCAGTATTCCACATTGTTTCTGTGGCATGGTCCACTTGAGCTTTGGATTTACTGTAATTGGGGGATCAACCCCTAAAATTAGCAGGAAAAATGGATGGATGGTGTGGATAAACCACATACATTCACAGTGGGCCCAACTGAGTTTACTTAGTACGATAAAAGCGTACCTGGGTAACTCAGTACCCAATCCGATTTATGCAGATTAGCTATGACAAGTTTAGCAAGACATGCGGCTGAAGTGATGGTACTGTAGGCCCCACCCTGGTGTATATTTTGTATCCACACCTTCCATCCATTTGGAGAGATCATTTTAGGGCAATATCCAAAGAATGAGTTAAATCCAAAGCTCCAGTGAACCCCTGGCACAGAAAAGAATGGGGACAGTGAAGCCCACCATTAAAAACTTCTAAAGGCCACGGAAGTTTTAGATCGAGCTAATATTTGTGTTTTTCTCTTATTTCATGTCTTCTTTGACTTTTGAACAGGTTGGATTTCAAATAAACATTATGGTGGCCTTGGGATAGTTTCAACGGTGGGAATCACTCTCCCCACTATTTTCTGTAGTGGGGTCCACTACAGATTTTTATCTTCCTTATTCTTTGTCTCATGCCCTAAAATTATATCTTAAAATGGATAGATGGTGTGGATATAACACATACATCATAGTGGGGCCTACGGAACTTGGTGACGTAACTTCAGTAGTCGACTTGCTACTCAACCTGTGTCAAGGACGCAGATTGCGTCCTAAACCCGCTCGTCTCTAGCGAGAAATTTCCTACTGTACAACCCATTTATGGCCCATTCCCAAAAATAAGCCCACTTATTTTGAGCTCTCAAGAATAAGCTCCAGCTGTACGACCCTATTTCTCAGGTCGAAAATGCCCCTACCTTTTTAGCTTTTTGAGGCTTGGGCAACCTTTAGCTACGGATTATAACTGTAGCTATAATCGTAACTATAACCTGCTGATTGCAAAAGGGTGGACAGTGAGTTGGGGTTGACCGGGTTTGGACCCAGTCGACCCCGAGACACTGTCCCACTGACTCGGTCGACCCCAACTCATTGTTCCACTTGTGTACTTTTTTTTTTTTTTTTTTACAAGGAGAACTTTTTCTCTCTTACATTTTTCTCTAATACATATTTATATAAATAAGTATACACACACACACACAGCATATAAAATTTTTTTTTCTCTCTTTTGATTCATTTCTTTCTTTATTCATTTAATAAACATATCTCTTAAACCATAATGAGTTACTTGACATACCATATAGGATTTTGGGGTAGGAGATGCTACTTTGGCTAACCAACCTACTTATTTTCTAAGATTCCATCAGGTCAATGGTCGAAAATTCATTTCATTCAGTTCGCGGTCAATTTCATTCATTTCATTTCATGGTCAATTCCATGCATTTCACGGTCAATTCCCTTCACTTTCACGGTCAATTTGCTTCACTTCACAATCAATTCCATTAATTTCGCGGTCAATTCGCTTCACTTCACGGTCAATTCCATGCATTTTATGGTCAATTCCCTTCACTTCACAGTCAATTCACTTCACTTCACAGTCATTTCCATGCATTTCACGGTCATTCCCAACGATTCCATGTTGATTCACGGTCATTTCCATGCATTTCATGGTCAATTCCCTTCACTTCACGGTCATTTCCACGCATTTCACGGTCAATTCGCTTCACTTCACGGCCATTTCCATGCATTTCATGGTCATTCCCGGCGATTTCGTGTTGATTCACGGTCATTTCCACACATTTCACGATCAATTCCCTTCACTTCACTGTCATTTCCACGCATTTCACAGTCAATTCGCTTCACTTCACGGTCATTTCCATGCATTTCACAGTCATTCCCGGCGATTCTGTGTTGATTCATGGTCATTTCCACGCATTTCATGGTCAATTCCCTTCACTTCACGGTCATTTTCATGCATTTCATGGTCAATTTGCTTTACTTCACGGTCATTTTCATGCATTTCACGGTCATTCCCAGCAATTCCGTGTTGATTCATGGTCATTTCCATGCATTTCACGGTCAATTCCCTTCACTTCACAGTCATTTCCCTTCACTTCATGGTCAATTTGCTTCACCACATATGGGTCGTGCAGTTGGAAATTACTTGTCTCTAGCCCCGAACGAGCAGTTCTATAGGCGAGCCCACCATGATGTATCCATTTATCCAAGCCATTCAACTATTTTCTAAGATCATTCTAACGCATTAATACAAAAATGAGGCAGATCCAATGCTCAAATGGACCTCACCACATAAGACTCTTGCATTTAAGGCAACTAACCTTTAATGTTTTGTGCATTTAATGCAACCAAAGTTATTATTTGGTGTGGTCCATTTGAGCATCGGATCTGCCTCATTGTTGTGTTAATGAGTTAATATGATCTTAGAAAAGGGATGAATGACTTGGATAAATGGATACATCACGGTAGGCCTGCCTATAGAATTGCTTGTTCGGGGCTAGAGACCGGGGGGGGGGGGGGGTAGGACGCAATCCGCGTCCACCTCTCAGTATCTAATCTGCCTACATCCACTTCCTTTTAGAATGCATGTCTTACTTTGTCCGGCAGGGCTGTCCAATATGATGTAAGTGTTTTACCTACTTCGTTCAAAGATTTTTTCAGATTATTTTAATATATAAACCAAAAAATGAAGCAGGTCCAAGGCTTAAGTGGACTACAAGGTGGGGATTGAACGTCCACCATTAAAAACTTCTTGTGAGTTGGAGAAGTTTCGGATCAAGTTGATATTTGTGTTTTCAATTCATCCACGTCTACATGACCTTATGAATAGGTTGGATAGTAAAACAACATAATGTTGACACTTAGAAAGGTTTCAACGCTGATCAGTACAACCTCCTTTATTATGGTCCACTGGAGCTATGAACCTGCCTCATTTTTAGGATAATAACTTAAAGCGATATGAGAAAATCTTTTAATGGCATGGATAAAAACACTTAGATCACGGTGGGCCCCATAGAACCCTTCCTGTTTGGACGACGCAATATGTGTCCTATCAAAAGTTGTCATGGACTCCAACGCTAGCTAAATGCAAATTAGCTACGATAGGTTACATCACCAGACCCACCATGATATATGTGTTATATCCATATTGTTCATTCACTTGAAGATATCAATTAAAGGCATGAGACAAAGAATGAGTCAAATCCAAAGCTGGAATGTACCCACCACAGAAAACAGCGGATAAAGTGATGCCCACCATTAAAAATTTGTAAGGGACACAAAAGTTTTCGATCAAGATAAAATTTGTGTTTTCCATTCTTTCATACATGTCTTAACTTATGAATAAGTTGAATCTTGAATAAACATCATAGTGGGCCTTAGGAAGGTTTCAACGGCGGGCATAAGGCTTTCGTAGAAAATACGTGTGAGAAAGGTGGATGGATATTTTAAGAACCTGTTTCACCGGTTTTGTTTCTCCCGTTTTCCTATAAAATCTCCTCATTTATTTAAAATTTTCACCATTTGAACCGATAACATGCCGCCAACACTCGACCTTATGGAAGGTATAATACGGTCGAGCGTATATATATAAACGGCCGAGTTGAGGCAGATCGGGTTAGGTCGAGTCGGGTTTCGGACCGAGTCGGGCCGAACTGGGACATGTTTGAACTTGGCCTGAACTCAGTTTCGGGATGAAGAAAATGACCCATCTGGGCCCGAACTCAGTTCCGGGTCAGGCCGAGTTAAGCGAGTTAACCGGGCTAGCCAGGTTTGTGTACAGCCCTACTAGTGCATTTGTCAGAATTGCAACCTTCTATCCACTACACAACATCTCAGATCTAAAACATCATATTTGAGTTTATACACACACGTGCACGCGCGCGCGCACACACACACACATGAGTTGAGTCTTAGATTGAGTCAAGTTAGTACTGAGTTAGATACCGAGTCGAGTCAAGTTACTCGGTGATCCGAACTCAACTCAATTTGAGTTTGGATTGAACGAAGTCAACTCAGTTCAGATCGACTCACCCACTTAGTTCGGATGAGTTGGGTATAAACAAGTCGAGTTGTCCCGTGCCCAACTCTATATGCAGCCCAAATTTGTTATGTAAGTTGGATCACACCTGGCTACTCTATTAGACCTTTATGAATAGCCAGATGGGCCTAACCCATTTAGACATCAAACCCAAAACTCATCACCATGCCCAGTCCGTCGGCCTTTGGGCTCAGCCTCAATTCAAAGCTGAAATGGGCTTTGTCAAGGTTAGGCCACTCTCATCCTACTTTAGGTTTATCTTTACATCTTAATTTTTATGGAGAAGTTCGAGTCCCACCGGTTGGACCATAAGTTACCATCCATCCTTTTGGAAAGGAATTAGTTGCTAAAAAGTTTATATTAGATCCTATAACATCTATTTTCTTTAAACAAAAAGTTCAAATCCCAGGGTTAGCATCATCTCATAGGACTCTGTTACTTTTTCTAAAGACTTATTAAAGAACATGGGAACGATTTTAAATTAAAAATAAGAGTATTTAGGTAATTTGGAATGATTGAAATTTTATTTTAACTAGATAAGTATATGATAAAATTGCCCTCAAGCTATATACTAATTCCAATCCACCCATCTAGGATGAACCTTGGATCACTCACACGCTTCAATTTCTCAGGGGTATACTAATGAGTTGACAAAACCTTGGACCACTCACACGCTTCAATTTCTCAGGGGTATACTAATGAGTTGACAAGGTGAGATGGTTAGGGATGAAGCATGGATTATTCATACACACTATATTCTTTACCAACTCAACTAAATACAGGAGACAATTTGTAAGGTAAAGCCCGTTGGGAAAAGAAGATGCCTTTTCGAACACAAACACATTAATACCGAAATTAAAAGAAAAAAAAATACAAACCATACTGTATACTTATTCTCTTTTGATATGTTTATGGATTTATACTGATCTACTATGCTCAAAGACAAAAAGTAAAGAAACATCTCTCAATACAACAACCCTCTTTCTTATAAAAAAAATATATTACTCCACATAAACTAAGGTTTATATAAAAAGTCCATATTAAATTATAAAATTGTCCTCTAAATTAAAGATTACACCCTGGGACCCCAAATAAACGGCACTACTCGCAACAAGCTTAGCACAGAACTCAACTCATGAAGATGCTGGGTAGATGAACAGTACATTTACGATGATTAGGTTCCTTGGGTCCTAACAAAGCCATCCACCTCTACACGAGTTCTAAATAAACAAAAGTTCAATACTTCGTATGAATATGTGATTGATAGGCCGACATTAACAAATTATAAACTTACATATAATTAACGCTGGATGCATTTAAGATTTTTTTAAAAAATTCTCTCTCTCTCTCTCTCTCTCTCTCTCTCTCTCTCTCTCATTTATGATTCATTTAAAGCGGGATCCAACTTTGTGCATCCCTTGTAAAATTTACTTTCATGTGATAATTGTAACCATTTGATCAATACTAGGAAAATGGACAGTATATTATATTGATTATAAAAGAGAAGGGCTAATGAATGATGTGAACCATCCATCTCGTGGACCCCACCTTCAATTGTGGTTCCTCCTTTATAAAAAAAATCATCTTAGTTGGATGATTCTAACCATACTTATAAAATTGGAAATATATACTAATCACAATAAAGAAGTGATATGGACGGTCCATCATGTGGGGCTACTTTGTTTGTCCATCCGTTTTAAAAGACACTTTGATAATGATCATCCTAACCATCCAATGTGTGTTGATTATAGTAAAGAAGATTCAACATTGATCAAGATTGAAAATCATCTGAAGCCACCTTATCTTAAAGACATTGATGATCTTAATCATTCGATCAATGGCTTAAAAACTACATTGCATGTAATGACTATAACAAGGAATACTCAATCAACTGCCCATCGCGGGGCCCACCATCATTTGTAAATACCTCTTGAAAGACACTTTATTTTTATAATCCAAACCATTTGGTTGGAGGCTAGGAAACTAGATGGTCGAGGTGATTACAATAGTGAATTTTCAATCATCAATTTGGATTGTCCATCGTGCGAAGCCACCTTTAATTATGATAGACCATCCATATTAATTGTGTTGATGCTTTTTTTGGCTCGCCCCCTTCGTGGCCCTTCGACCTACACAAGAAGAAGGAGAAAGGTGACCCTGGCTTTACCAGGGGACCCTCTGATGCTTAAGTCAGAATCTATGTCTTAGAATAAAGGTTTTAGGGAGAGAGTTTCTACATACCTTTTACCATAAAAGTGTTTTTATTTATAATGGTGTCGTACCCCATAAGGCTTATGCAATTAGAGTAGATCTCAATCTCTTGGGATCCGTAATCCTTGATATTCTTGGATTTTCGAGGATCTTAGCTTATCTCTCGAAAATCTCGAGTAGAGATCCAGAGTTTTACTAAGTAACTTTCAGATATGGAGCAATATAGCTCGGCCGACTCTCATCTCTCTAACACGGTCGTGCCGAGATAGGTTTTATGGCTAATCTCCACCCACTGTATTGGCCGACTCAATTTATGGGTCGGACTAAAGCTCGGGCGGCTCTAGGGCCGACTGATCATAGGTTAGTTTGGGCTTTCCTCTGTGAGGCTTTTGATTGAGCCTTGAGGTGCACTTCCTCCCTTAGAGGTTTTGCTTTATGGCTCAAGACATTCAGGTTTCGGTGGGGCTAGGCGCTTCACGATTTGAGCTACGTCTCTCCATTCAGCGTTTGAGGGCTTTGGGCTTTATCCGGACTCGGTACCTGATGAGTCTGAGCCATTGCTTCACTGACTCTTCTAACCCTCAAGCCGACTTAAGGACTTGTCATATTTTCCCCCCAACAAATTATAATATAAAAGGTCCAATTAGCCACTCATCATGTGGGGCCTACCTTTTGATTGCCCATCCCTCTTTAAAATAGCTATGATATTCTAACCATCCCATATGGATTTATAAAATAGATGGATGGCCCATATGGATTTATAAAAGAGATGATCCATTCGTTGATTTGGACCATCCATGATATGAGACTCATCTCCTTTGCCTATCAATCTTAAAACTCACATTAATCAGGAGATCCTAACCATATGATCAATGAAAATGGACTTCTTTGGTGTTCGGGAAGGGGAAAAGACGATAATCATCCTATATTAATCCTCGGTCAATGGCCATCACCCGATCTACAATGGTTCAAGTATGGTGATCTTATGTTTGAGGGAAGAAGGCTGACGTGTTAATTGAATACTAATAAAAAAACTACTTTTCTGGGTTCCTATTTATAACGCCCCGAAATTTGGGGTCATGCAAACACTTGACCCCAGGTTCCTTGGAGTCACTTATAATTCGAATTTCAGTGATTTGTATAAAATCTAAATTAAATGAGTTGGTAAGTTATATAAGTCAACTGAAATGGAAGTAGTTAAGTTATATAAGTCTGCAAAATATCAAATGGGCTGTTCAAGATGTCGCCCGACAAAACACAAAAAAGAATGTTCAAAATAATACTGCTTTGAGTCCTCTACTCAACAAGAATAATCAGCCCGCTCAATCTACGGTGACCCATCCATCAGCTATAAGTAGGATAACTCATCTTCTTTGTTTATGCTTGCACCGCTCAGCTTGTCGAGCTCAGCATCACCTGCATCTATTGAAGAGTCTGGTTGGTGTTTTAAAACACCATCCCAGAGTGGGAGTGAGTGATTAACTCAATGGGTGTCATTAGCCTTAAGTTACATTAAATATCAATTGTATGATAAATTTAATGAAAAACATACATTCACATATCTTTAACTAATCTTATTAATACATATATATGAATTATGGTATGATGCATGACCTCACAGCAACACTCCCTGGAGCGACTTCGTCTAAAGATAGCACATGACTAACACTCCCTCATTGTGACCTCAATTGCCAAGTCACCAACCTAACAATGCGGTGCGATGGTGAATGTGTTAACTGAGTCTTTAATTAATTCCATTCATCTAGCAAATTGAAAAAACTGGTATACCCTGATGATATCAATGCCCTAAACTATTTGTGAGGACAGGACCCCATGATCCTTGATCCCATCGAGGTCCCCATCCCTGATTTAAAGCATATGGGGAGTGCTGGGAGGCGGGATCGTTCGCGGTCAATATAGGGAGGCTCGTCACCCCAGCATAGGCCAACAACTCGGACATAGTATCCCATTCCACCATGCCTAGCTTACCAGACCGTGGATTAATGTCTAGCAGTTGTCAGTGGGCGTCAGTGGGAGAGGGGTGTTCCAGGTTCCAAACAGGTGTGGACAAACATGGTTGACAAGTATGGTTGGTCAGTTAGTGGACTAGACCGTCCAAGTTCAGGCAAGCAAGTAACGGATGACATTGGGTGCAAGTGACCCATGTATTCCCACTACTGCCACCCATTCGCATGCGCCCAAATCAGTAAGTTTAGTCACAGGATGGTCCAACCAACGAAACCACCTTCACAAGTCTCAGCTCCCTGACCAACCTAGAAAATGGGTTGTATTCAATAATATTTTTAGCAATTAAGAGATCATCTTCTAGTGCACGTGGAATTATGGTTACAATACATCAAACATAAAATTTCAGGTTGTTAAATGCAACTACTCTTAATAGTATAAGTTAAACGTGTGTGCGTGTAGTGCTGGATTACCTAAGAGACCAAGGACAAAACATCACTCATAAAATAAAAAAATATAGCAAGAAGTAATGCAATCATACATGCTACAGGAAAGATCATGCAAAAATCAGAAGTGAAATGAACATGCAACACCAATTTCATGCCCAAACATGTTGAAGACCAATCAAATAATAATTTATCATTGCCTACATGTTAGTGGACATATCATGTAGGTCCCTAGCTAGATTTTTCCTAAATCACTCATGCACATCACTCTAACATTTACAATCATTAAATTTATCCTAAAATTGATACTTGGCCACCTAAGGATAATGGTCCGCACCTATGGATCGTTAAGAGCTTGCGGAAACAACCTAGGGATGCCGAACTCACGGGTCGATTTGTTAAGGTTCTAAGTCAAATTCATCCACATGTTAGGATACATAGAAGAACCTAACTTGATAAAATGGATTTATGGAAAAGATGGGTGATTACCTCTAAATTAGTTGGAATTCGTTTCGTGGTTGTGGATGTGAGATCCCTTAAGGAATAGGAAGGAGATTCTTCAAGGCCCAAGTTCCTTGGGCCCCACCTTCTTCTACACTCTGTTCCTCTCTCTGCTTTCTCCTTTCTTTCTCTCTTTTCTCTCTTGCTGCTGGAGTAGCTGTGAGAGTGGGTGCTTAAGAATCTTATATCCTGCATTTTTAGGTCAAATGACCTTAAGTTCTATTAATTCCCTTCAATGGCCATCTGGGACCCCTCTTTGGCTGCTGGGGCTGCCCTGACACCCCCTGGCCACCAAATTTGTTGTGTAGGTGCCCCATGACCCAATGAAGGTCCGTGTAAAATTTGAAGGCAAACGGATGCGGAGTTTTATCGCACGGGTCCAATCTTCAAATGGTCATATGGTGTCCATTTCTGGCTGTTGGGGCTGTTCTGATGGTCCCCTAGCCATGAAATTTGTACGATAGGTGCCCCATGGCCCGATGAGGGGCCGTGCAAAGTTTGAAGGCAAACGGATGCAGAGTTTTATCACAAGGGGCCGATTTACGATCAATGGTCACCGTTCCACAATCGGGGTTCAAATTTTATGGACGAGTGTGGAGAAATATTTTCAGCCTTCGATGTAAATTTATGAGAGATTCAACGACTGCAATGCCTCATATCTCTGTTTCAAATAAGGGGCCATTGATTTAAAACTTCAATCCCTAGGCCAAGGCTAGGGTGAGTCGCGCTTGACAAGTGCTATTAAGACGGCACGGATACTTAATTTCTAGGCGTCCTCTAAGTCCGTAGTCCATGATGGACCACAAGCCTAGCGAGGTCCACGGTCTCCCCAATTTTTAAATTTTTTTGACCTTCCTTGGCCGTTGCATGGCCTGTACAGATAGTTGTTAAATACAATTAGACTAACCGACTTAACGGCCTGCACTCGGTTCGAACATAACCAGACTCGACCGCCTTAATGGGATAACCTAGGTTAATTTATTGGTGGTACCCCTCACATGAGTGGTTTAATCGAGCGGTCTTGTTGCAATTTTCACGTGAACGCCTCAGGAAACTATTCTAGATGGGTAGGGTGTTACAATCTACCCCCTTTAAAAATAAATTATCCTTGAAATTTGTACCTATTTGCATTGCTAGAGTAGGCTTGGGTAATGCTTGCCGACTTCTACTTCTATCTCCTAAGTGGCCTCCTCTTCATCGTGGTGCTTCCATAATATCTTGACTAATGGGATAACCTTGTTGCGTAGGACTTGCTCCTTCATATCTAGTATTCGAGTGGGTCGGAGGATATATGTGACATTTTTCTTGAGCTCCACATGTTCCCACTTGATGATGTGCGAAGGGTCGGTGACGTACTTCTTTAACATTGAAGCATAAAAGACGCTGTACACTCCGGTGAGTGGCATGGGTAGGGCCAGGTGATAAACAACTGGACCCACACAGTCTAGGAATTGAAAGGGCCCAATAAAGCGTGGTGTTAGCTTCCCCTTCTTGCCGAAGTGCACAACTCCCTTCATTGGAGAAATCTTGAAAAATACATAGTCCCCAGCTTCAAATTCCAAGTCTCTCCGCCTTGTGTCGATGTAACTCTTTTATTTTCTTTAGGCCATTAAGAAGTGGTGTCGGATAATCTTAATCTTCTCAGTTGTTATTCACACCAAGTTCAGCCCTAGCAAGCTTTTCTCACAAATTTCTTCCCAATAATGAGGAGCTCGGCACGGATGCCCATACAAAGCTTTATAAGCTGTCATGCCGATGCTAGCCTGGAAGCTATTATTATAGGTGAATTCGGCGTAGGGGAGGCAATCATCCTAACTCTCCTAAAAATTTAGCACACGAGCCCGTAACATGTCCTCCAATATTTGGTTCACCCATTCAGTTTGCCCATTTTTCTGCGGGTGAAAGGTGGTACTAAATTTTAGCTTCACTCCCATAGCTTCTTGGATGTGTGTCAAAAAAATCGACGTGAATCGAGTGTCTCGGTCCAACACAATTTCTAACGGGATGCTATGAAGTCATATTATTTCCTTGATATAAAACTTGGCTAAGTCATCAGCGGAGCTAGAAGTCCTTATTAGAAGGAAGTGGGCTGATTTCATTAACCACTCCACAATCACCCATATTGAGTCATGCCCCTTCCTAGTCTTGGGTAGTTCGAAGATAAAATCTATATATATGAAGTCACATTTCCATTTAGCCAAGGGCATGGGTTGCAAGAGGCCTAGCAGTTGGCGGTGCTCAGCCTTGACCTGTTGATAAGTGAGGCATCAGGACACATACTCTGCTATTTTTCTTTTCATGTTGTCACACCAATAGTTTCGCCTTAGGTCCCAGTACATTTTGGTACTACTCGGGTGCATTGCCAGTTTGGAGTTGTGGGCGGCATTGAAGACTTCTTCCTGTAGTCCATGTAGATTTGGGACGTAAAGATGACCTTGATACCTCAATCCTCCATTAGAACCGACTCTCCACTCAGATTTTGCATCATTTTTATCTCTATCTTTCATTCTTTTCAACAATTCATCGCTTTCCTGGGCTTCAATGATTTTATTGATAATTAGTGGCTGGACTCGAACGTGGGATATGACCTCGTATGATTCCTCCATAGTTAGCTTTATGTCGAAGTCCCGTACAAATTTCACCATGTTCCATTCTTTCACCATCAATGGAGCTGTAAATTCGAGTGCTCTCTTACGGCTCAAGGCATTTGCCACCAAATTATCCTTGCCAGGGTGGTATGAGATTTTAAACTTGAAGTCTTTCAACATCTCCATCTAGCGACGTTGTCTCGTTTTCAGATCCTTTTGAGTGAAAATGTACTTGAGGCTCTTATGATCATAAAAGAGCTCAAACTCTTTCTCATAGAGATAATGTCTCCATATCTTCAGAGCAAAGACTACCTCTGCTAATTCGAGGTCATGTGTAGGATAGTTCTCTTCATGTTTCCTTAGCTGCCGTGAGGCGTATGCAATTGCTTAGCCCTTCTGCATGAGTACGCAATCAAATCCATGTGAGAGGCGTCAGTGTAGACGATGTACTTGACCCTTGCTCAGGCAACATGAGTATCGGCTCCAATGTCAGTTTATCCTTCAATTCTTGGAAGGCCACCTCTGCCTTCTCATTTCAGGCGAATTTAATGTCCTTTCGCGTAAGTTGGGACAACAGTCGAGATACTTTTGAAAAATCTTTAATGAATCTCCAGTAGTAGCCTGCAAGATCGAGAAAACTCCTTACTTCAGTAACCGAACCCGGTTGCTTTCAATCTTGTACGACTGCCACCTTGGCAAGGTCCACTGATATGCCTTCCTTGGACACCTTATGACCCAGAAATTTGACCTCTTCCTTTCAGAAGTCGCATTTTCTAAATTGTGCAAATAGTTAATTTTTCTTAAGGATTTTAAGGACCGCTCGTAAGTGTTCCTCTTAGAGTACACCAATATGTCATCAATGAATATGATGATGAACCTGTATAAGAATAGCCTAAAGACTCTGTTCATGAGCTCCATGAATACCACTGGAGCATTAGTGAGTCCAAACAGCATAACTTGGAACTCGTAGTACCCAAAGTAGGTTCTAAAGGCCGTCTTCTACATATCCTCTTCCCTGACTCACGGCTGGTGGTATCTTGATTGTAAATCGATCTTTGAGAAGTATTGAGCACCTCTTAGTTGGTCGAACAAGTCGTCAATTCTGGGCAACGGGTATTTATTCTGGACCATCACCTGGTTCAATCTCCTGTAGTCTACGCACAATCGTAAGGTGTTGTCCTTCTTTTTCACAAACAGGATCGGGGCTCCCCATGGCGATACGCTAGGTCGGATAAAGCTTAACTCTAACAAGTTATCGATTTAAGTCCTAAGCTCTTCCATCTCACATGGGGCATGCGGTAAGTCGGTAAAGAGATGGTTGCGGCCCCCGGAGTCAGATCGATTGTGAAGTCTATTTCCCGTCGAGGAGGAAGCCTATATATGAATTTAAATACATCTACGAAATCTTGGACCACGGGAGTTGATGTTAGTGAGGGTCTATCATAACCCTCTTCCAATGAAGCATAACACAAAATTTTATATTTGTGGCTGACCTAGATCGGGAATGTGAAGGAGGTGCCTTTGCTCTCGTATATCTTCACGAATAGAGTGTTACAGTCGATTTCCACCTTCATCACAGTTAACCAGTCCATGCCCAGGATAACGTCATAATGGAAAATCTTGGTCGTTATCAGGTCTACGAGTACCACCTTACTTCCTAAGTCTATGGGGCAGTCACGACATATCCTCGTCACTTCTGAGAAGGTCCCGACAGTGGCAATGATCTTCACTCCTACAATGGGAGTGAGGCGTAGCTCTAGACGATTGATGGTTACATGTGATA
Source organism: Magnolia kwangsiensis (assembly GCA_037074715.1). Taxonomy (NCBI): domain Eukaryota; kingdom Viridiplantae; phylum Streptophyta; class Magnoliopsida; order Magnoliales; family Magnoliaceae; genus Magnolia; species Magnolia kwangsiensis. The sequence continues at coordinate 30,352,930 of CM073575.1, read as the reverse complement.
TAAGAGAAATAGTGGACCCAGTGTCCACCAAGAGAAATATGAGAGTACCTTGTATATGGGCTGTCACTTCGAAGGCCGTAGGAGTGGGTATGACTGCATCCTGACCCTCTGCCACTAATGCATGAACTTGAGTTTGTTACGAAAGATTAAGTCGCTGCATAGGCCGTTATGGGGGCCTAACTTGAGGTGTAGGAGGGCGACAAAATTGTTGGCCTAGTCCTATTGCCCTCAGAGGAGGAATTTGCATGGCTTGCTTTTGGGCCTATTGATACGTTTATGGGGCATGAAACCGTGGTCCCTCATTCTTGAAAAACAAAATGGCTCGGAGTGGCCTACCCTCTTACAATAATTGCACACGCGATTTGGCTGCGCAAAAGGAGCCAGGTGGGATGCAGGCCTGGGAGGAGAGCTCAGGAGAGGTCTTTTTTCGGCAAAGGTTGAGGATTGCCCTTCCATCATGTTCCGTGGGCCCAGCTATAATCAAGTTCGAGAGACTCGTTCTTCATCATGTTCCAATTGAAGGGACATCTCTAGTAATTCAGTATAGGTCCTGATATTTGCACAACACATTTTTGAGCGAATACTGCTCCTCAAGCCCTCAGTAAAACGCCACATCTTAGTCCCCTCATCGGCCACAATCTGAGGAGCATAGCATGACAGTTCAGCGAAACGGTTCTTGTACTGTGCTACGAACATCCCTCCCTGTTGGAGGTGAAGAAACTTGTTCTCCCTCTCGTTGCAGTATGTCTGTGGGAAGTATTTCTGGTAGAAGCGGGTCTCAAACGCTTCCCACGTCCATTTGTAGCCTGTAGGGGTGGTCCTAAGTACTCTCTCCCACCATACATCAGCCTCTTTCTCGAAGAGGTAGGAGATTAGCTCGAAACTTTGGGCTTCAGAGCAGTGGAGAGATCTAAGCAACTTAGTGACTCGGTTGAGCCAATATTTAGCTTCCTTAGGGCGGTGGGTGCTAGCGAAGGTAGGCGACCTGAATCTCTAGAATCGCTCAAATAAATTGCCTATGGTGGCCGCAGTAGTGGCCATAATGGGCTGCTCCGGTAGTTGCACACCCATGTTGTGGCCCATGGTCCCCATCATGGTGGCTAACATTTGTTGTTGTTACTGCATAAGAAGCAACATCTGTCTCATCTAGTCCACATCCAGGGCTGTCGGGGGTGTGGATGTCGTGGCTTGAGTTAGCGGCACTCTGGGGCCACTTCTTGGGTAGTACTACCGGTATTGTGGAGATCGGCTGCCCCTTGGTGGCCTTGTTGATCATCGGGAGTGAAGTGATCCCTCTCGACTAGGTCGCCGTGAGGTAAGTGGACAAAACAACCCTCTCCTCGTGAACGCATTTTCCTAGAAAGACATTCCTTAGGGGGTTAAACACTAGAGCATTATCCATGTAAGGGTTGTACAAAAATATACAAGACCTATAGGTTTCATTTATGAGTATAAGTGACTATACATACAAGGCAATAAGAGAAATTTCAAGCCAACCCATACATTCATATTAAATTCAAAATGCTATTTGACATGGCCAGTTACATCTTATCGCATGGATTACATGTGTCACTAGATACTTCAAATATAAGGAAACTTCAACCTAATCAAAGCAAAAAGTTCTAACTATCCTTCAATACATGGGAGTAATTCTAACTAGTTCAAAACAAACTACTAATTATCAGTAGAGCTAAATTAATATTCTTTTGGGTCGGACGAACATGGGAGTGCTTTCTCCCCTTGATTGCAGCAAATCAAGGCCTCTATAGTGAGACACAATTTCTTATTCCACTTCTCTTGCCTTGCTTGATTCTCCTCGATCCTAGCTAACCTAGCGTTTAGTGTATCCAAGTGCTCACGTATGTCTGGAACGGTGAGCGGCCCTTCGCCGACTTCCTCAGTTTCTTCAGTCTCTTTAGCATCTTTAGCTTCTTCCTCATCCTCATCACTTTTATCGCCTTCTTCCTCTTCTTCGTTAGCATCTCCAAATTCCTCAATGTGGGCCTGTCAATATTTGGGGCCCATTCCCATATTATTCAATGTCTTATCACCCAGTATTTCTGTCGGTACGGGATTCCCATTTGATTCGTCTATCCCATACAGGCGGGCCATATGACAGACTAGGCGACCAAATGAAAGGACCATGTCCTTCCGAGTCGCCCTAGCGGCCCTCATGATCTGGCGGAGCATCATGTTGGGGACGCACACATTTACTCCATGACCCACTTGATAAAGGAATTCCACCATATAGCAGGTGCACTCGATGCGGCTTTTCAGCCTCGGATATACATTGCAGGTACAGATACGGTGAAGTAACCGGTATTGGGGGGTCAAGGCCGACATCTCGCGTCCATTGAGTTGCTTGGCCACACAAAAAGCGAGTCCATTTGTCATGACTTCGACGCAATTCAAAATTCCCTTCATCAATCTGCACTTCCCCCAGTGGTACTCTAAGTACTTCAGAAATCTCCTCCACTCCGAAGTGGATGTTTCGACCACCTACTATAATATCAAAACCAAGGGGCGTGAATTGAGGGTTTCTAATTTAAAGTGTAGAACGTCCTAACTCGCCCCTCATCGGCCCGTGCACCTCCATAAAACATGGGACCCTATCCCTTTTTCATAAGTCGATTGAGTAGAGAGTATTTATCAAACAAACGCTCCTCCATGGAGGCCTCGAAAGGCAACCTTGCACACGCGAAAATTTCTCAAATATTCAACGGGCGGTTGGTTGGCTCGTGTTGTAAGCTCCCTTTGGGGATCGTTTCTTCTTTTGGATCGAGCTTCCAGATTTGATTTCCCCCTTGGATCGGCGTCGCGCTTGCTTCGTCGCTCTTGGCTTGGCCCTTCACATGAATCGGCCTTCTTCTTGCTCCATCTTTCTTGGCTCGGCTCGGCCTCGCTTTCTCGGGGGCTGGTCTTTTCTTTCCCATGAGGGAAAGGAAAAGAGGGAGGTAATGGTTGCAAGGAAGGCCATCTTCCTTGGCTAGAGGTGGATTGGATGTGAGGAAGTATAGGTGGATTGTTGAAGGAAAAAGATTTTAGGAATGGGTTTGAGAGTGAGTCTTAAGAATGGGTTTTGGGAATGAGTTTTGGGAATGGTTGAGAGTGAATTTTAAGAATGGGTTTTGAGAATAGCTTTTGGAAATGGGTTTTGGGAATGATTCTTAGGAGTGGGTTTGAGAATGAGTTTTAAGAATGGGTTTTAGAAATGGATTTTGGAAATAGTTTTGGGAATGATGGAGTGAAATGAATAGAGAGGAAGGGTTAGTGTGAAGGTAGAGAAGATGAGGGATTGTTGGAAGAATGGGTTTGAGGTTTTTTGAGAGGGAGAGGTTTTTTTTTTTTCTTTTTCTAAGGGTTTGGGAGGGATGGAGTGAAGTGAAATGAGAGAAAAGTGGTTATTAGGTTTTCAATTGTAATAAAAGTGGGCCCCACATAAGTTTGGATTACAAATGGGGGCCACCCATCGGCAACTCAGGCGGGGGTCACATGGACCTCTGGTCCCCTGGGCGGGGGCCACGCCAGCCACTAGATCCTTGGGTGGGGACCATGCCAGCTAGGCAGGGGCCACATGAATTTCGGCCTTCCGGGCGTGTGTAATGCCCCCTAGACATGCCATATATGAATTTGGGGTAGGAGAAGTAACTCTATCCAAATAACTTGGTTATTTCACAAGATTTCATCAAGTTAATGGTCAAAAATCTATTTTACTTATATTTTCACTATTTATAGTAAATTTTAATTTAATTATAGCTCTTCATCCCCTGAGCTTCAGGAGTTGTGTTTAACATGAAAAGCACCAGAAAAATCAAAAGAATAAGATGGTGGAAGGTGAGATTTCCAAGGGGGATGGGTTGAAAGGTGGGGTCGAGACTTAGGGATTGGGTGGAATGAGCTACTTAATTTACCTAGTTAGTCAAATCGGGTCTTGCTGTTGAGGGTCAAATATTGCATATTAGACCCCGATTATTTCCTGGATTTATGAACAAGATACTGTTTAATGGCTCGTTTAATCGTGTTTGTGATGCAGGGTGTCTTTATGAGCTTGAACTGAAAATGGGTGTTAAAAACATAGTTTTAGCGCTCAAGATGCACCAAGGCAAGTTACGGGACTCCAGGGGGCTAAGATCGACAAAATCACATGCCAGAGATTAGAGAAATTTCAGCCATTCACCGTCAGATGGCCTGAAATTTGTGTAGAATGCAAGATCACAATATTTCTACCATCAGATTGACACGAAACTTTATACATGGCCTGGGGACCATAAATTAACCATACACATAAAATTTGAGCCCTTGGATATTTGTAGAAGTAGCTCAACAAACACATCAGCCCCTAATACCTTGATTTGGGGCCCACCTGCTATTTGGATACGCTTCAACTTTGGTTCACACGGTTAAAATGATATGGTGAAAAGGATGGACGGAACGAATTTCTCCAGAACACTGCCGTGGAACCCACATGGGATTGGGCGTGCAATCAGTGCACGTGCACTCGCAATGCACCGTACCAGGAGAAGACGGGTCAGCAGCGCTGACCCGTCTCTTTACGCAAAAACGGACAGCGCCCTTCGCTGTCCATCCATTTTTTGCGGTCGATAGTGGACCCCACACATGCCCCGTACGGATAATCCACACCGTCCATCTTGTAGAGGGCTTCGAGAGCTACAAAACCATGCTGACCTTTTGCATCCATGAGTACACACGTGTGCGATACAGGGGCCACAAAAGGGCTGCCCTGTAGCGTTCAAATATGATCTTTTAGTTATTTCTTCTCTGAGACATGCCAATGGACGTTCAAAACCATCCATTCTTGACTGAAATTTCATCCTGAATCCAATGGACGGGGTGAATTTTTCAGAAAATGCTTCTGTGGGGCCCACCGATCACAACAGCGAAATGGTACGAAAGGTTTCGCACATTCGTGAAAATTGACTTTTTCAGGCGGTTTTGGCCCACCATCTTTGATCATATGGCAGATCTGAACCGTCTATCATGTAGAGGACCCAAGAAAGTCTTAAGGGACGGTGTTTCTTTGGAATTTAAGCTAGGAAAGTGGCGTGTTTCGAGGCACCGAACTTGGCTGCGAAAAAGCTTTCAATGGGCATGCATAGCTTTCCAAATCTGATTCAAATCCGATTTTCACCACTCCAGCAGCTATATAAGGAGGTTTGGGACGTGGGGAGGGGGGATTCAGGTCTTGGGAGGAAGATTCAGAGCTGGGAAGGAAGGCTCAGGTCGGACGTCTACAAGAGAGAGAGTTGAGTTTGTTTATTTCTTTTATTTTTATTTTATTTTGAGATATCTAGCCTATTCATGTTGGGCTAAACCTCCTAGATAGGGTTAGGAGGTAAAGCTTGTAGTGAGATAGGAGAGTTTAATTTATGAATTTTTTTATTTAATTTATGAATTGAATTAGTATTGATGCTAGTTTAATTAATGGCATGTTTTAGTCTTTAATGGTCTGTTGTGACTAAAATTACAATGGGTCTGCAATGGCTTTGATCATGTCCTTCTACTTTTATGTTTATGACGTCAGGACGTCTTGTTGTTCACCATAGTCTCCTGGGCATGGTTGGATGACTGTACCCTTCCTAACTTTCATACATGTGATTGGGTGGTAATTAGTTTAATTCTGTTGTTTGCCATAGTCTTTTGGGCATGGTTTGGTGATGGAATCCATTCTAATTCATATACCTTTCATCTCTTGAAAACTAGATCAATGACAGTTCAGTTAATTTTCATGAAACATGCATAAGATCTCCCTAATCTCTACAAGTGGATCCTCTGAATCCCTAGTTCCCTTCTTCTGATTTTTCTCAAGTTTAGATAATTATTTCACCAGTATTCCTTCAAATTCAATCAGATTAGATTTCATCTTAGCCTAGTTCTAGTTTTAGATAATTTTAGAGAACGTACAAGTTTCAGTCCCTTGGGATTCGACCTCGGTCTTACCGAGTTTATTACTACATCACAACCCTGCACTTGGGGAGTGAACACTTGCCATTAAGTTTCTGAGCTCTTACCCAAGAATGGGCTGAAACGTATCGTAAGGGTTTAGATCTAACTCTAATGTCGTCGTGTTCCCTCTCTCCTTAGACCAAACCCTTGGGAAGTTAGATCTTCCATCTAAAATTTGAAAATTCAGAATACGTAGGGTGAGTCCTATTGTCTCTGCATCACTAGTGCACTCCCTCCTACATCAATGGATTCGTTAGTGAGTTTGTGGTCCATGCTCCAATTTATTCCAAACCATTACTTTAATACCAACTTGTAACGCTCCGAAATTTAGGGTCGTGCAAACACTCAACCCTAAGTTCCCAGGAGTCACTTATAATCTGAATTTTAGTGATTTGTATAAAATCCAAATTAAATGAGCAGAAATGGAATCTATGGAAACATAAACCACAACCTCAATTAATCAATTGAAATGGAAATAGCTTAATTATACGAGTCTACAAATATCAAACAGGCCGCTCAAGATGTCGTCCGACAAAACACAAAAAAGAATGTTCAAAAGAATAGTGTGTTGAGTCCTCTACTTAGCAACCATAATAAGCCCGCTCAATCTACGGTGACTCACCCATCAGCTGGAAGTAGGATAACTCATCCTCCTCCTCTATGCTCGCACTACTCGACTCGTCGAGCTCAGCATCACCTACATCTACTGAAGAGTCTGATTAGTGTTTTAAAACACCGTCCTAGAGTGAGAGTGAGTGATCAACTCAGTGGGTGTCATTAGCCTTAAGTTACATCCAATATCAATTCTATAATGAATTTAATGAAAAACATACATTTACATATCTCTAACTAATCTTGTTAATGCATATCCATGAATTATGGTATGATACATGACCTCACAACAACACTCCTTCGAGCGACTTCGTATAAAAATCGCGTATGACTAACACTCCCTCATTGTGACCTCAACTGTCGAGTGGCCAACCTAACTAATGTGGTGAGATCGTGAACGTCTTAGCTGAGTCTTTAATTAATTTCATTCATCCAGCAGATCGAGAAATTAGTACACCCTAACGGTATTAATGCCCTCAACCATTTGCGAGGCCAGGACCCTGCAATCCTTGATCATATCGGGGTCCCCATCCCTAATTTTAAGTACATGGGGAGTGCCGGGAAGCAGGATCGCTCGCGGTCATTACGGGGAGGCTCATCACCCCAGATAGGAGACAGCTCGAACATAGTGTCCCATTCCACCATGCCCGGCTCACGAGACTGTGGATCAATGTCTAGTAGTTGTCAATGGGTGTCAATGGGCGAGGGGTGTTCTAGGTTCCAAACAGGTGTGGGCAAACATGGTTGACAAGCATGGTTGGCCAGTCAATGGATTAGACTGTCCAAGTTCAGGCGAGCATGTAACGGACGATATTGGGTGCAAGTGACCCATGTAGTCTCACTACTGTTGCCCATTCGCATGCGCCCAAATCAGTCAGTCTAGTTACAGGATGGTCCAACCAATGGAACCACCTTCAGAAGTCTCAATTCCTTGGCCAACCTAGAAAATGGGTTGTATTTATCATTTCATGCATGTTGGTGGACCTATCATGTAGGTCCCTAGCTAGATTTTTCCTAAATCACTCATGCACATCACTCTAACATTTACAATCATTAAATTTATCCTAAAATTGATACTTGGCCACCTACGAATAATGGTCTGCACCTATGGATTGTTAAGAGCTTGTAGAAACGACTTAAGGGTGCCGAACTTGTGGGTCGATTTACTGAGGTTCTGAGTCAAATGCATCCTGATGTTAGGATACATGGAAGGACCTAACTTGGTAAAATGGATTTATGAAAAAAATGGGTGATTACCTCTAAATTAGTTGGAATTCGTTTCGTGGTTGTGGATGCGAAATCCCTTGGGGAATAGGAAGGAGATTCTTCAAGGCCCAAGTCCCTTGGGCCCCACCTTCTTCTACATTCTCTTCCTCTCTCTTCTTTCCCCTTTTTTTCTCTCTTCTCTCTCTTCTTGCTAGAGTAGTTGTGAGAGTGGGTGAGAGTGGGTGCTTAAGGATCTTATATCCTAGATTTTTGGGCTAAATGGCCTTAAGTTTTATTAATTCCCTTCAATGGCCCTTTGGGACCCCTCTTTGGCTGCTGGGGCTACCCGAACACCCCCTAACCACCAAATTTGTCATGTAGGTGCCCCATGGCCCGATGAAGGGCCGTGCAAACTTTAAAGGCAAACGGATGTGGGATTTTATCGCATGGGTCCAATCTTCAAATGGCCCTGTGGGGTCCATTTCTGGCTGTTAGGGCTGCTCTGATGGCCCCCTAGCCATGAAATTTGTAGGATAGGTATAACACCCCGAGTTTTCAAGGGTCGTGTAGGAACTCGACCCCCGAATTCGTAGGTGCGGGTGCCCTAATGGACTTCAGATTTTAATTACATTTGAATGATCTCATAAACAATGGAGAGTTTAGCAAGGCATGAATCATAAGTCACAAAGCAGTATCAAGTGCCACTAAATATAAAAATATCCAATCCACAAATCTAAAATTATCTAAATAAGGAACTAGTCCCACCCATACATGACCCAAAGTAACTAGAGCCCTGGCCCATACCCCGTGGTAGCCCGAACTCAGACTATAAAGATCCGCCAAATGTCTAAAAGTAAGGAAGCTCCTCTTCCTTATTCGTGCTCACCCCGCTCAGCTCGTCGAGTTCCGCCTCACCTGCATCTAATGACTGAGGTTAGTGTTTTAAAACATTGTCCCATAGTGGGAGTGAGTAGTTAACTCAGTGAGTGTCATTAGCCATAAGTTACATTAAATAACAATTCCATGATAAATTTAATAAAAAATATAAATTCATAAATCACTAACTAGTCTTTATTAATGCGTATACATGAGTTATATATGTGCATGACCTCACCCACAACACTCTCTTGAGTGACTTTGTCTCACGGTCTCGCATGACCAATACTCTCTCATTGCGACCTCAACTGTCGAGTCGCCAAATCCTAGTAATGCGATGCATGAATAATGTTAACAGAGTATTTAGTTAATTCTGTTCATCCAAAAAGTTAAAAAAATTGGTACACCCCGACGATATCAATGCCCTCATCCATTTACGAGACCAGGACCCCTTAACATGTGCTCATGTACTTAGATCTTGACCCTGAAGATCTTGTACCTTGATCAGTATTCATGGCCCTCGTAATCAGTGCATTGTAAGATGTCCTCATGTTACTGTTTAACTTTCTCATGGCCTTCGCTTGAAGGGTTGAGATAATGATGTCAATACTCAAGATTTTATTTGTAGCACATTGTGTCCTTAAATAACTCATACGATACCGGAAGAGAATTCAACAACATACATGTTTGTTCCTCATCTTTGATCACTTCCTTCGTACCCAACACTTTTCAAATAAATTTATTATAGTTGCTGATGTGGGCATCCAAATCTCCACCCTCTGTCATTTTAAAAGTATACCACTGTAGCTTCAAGTGTAGGCGATTTTCAGAAGATTTTTTCGCATAGACATCTTCTAACTTCACCCATAAGCTAGCCACAGTTTTCTCCCTCAAAATATTGTAGAGAACCTCATTCGCGAGACATAAACGGATGTAAGCTAAAGCATTCATGTCAAGAGTATTCCAGTCTTCGTCATTGATAGTCAATTTTCGCTTCTTAAGAGCCTTAACTTCACATTGCTTAGTTAATAGACTAATCATCTTAATATTTCATAGCTCAAAATTATTTCTGCCTGAGTACTTCTCAATATCAAACTTAGCTTTTCCCATTGATGTTAATCCTGCAGATCTAGATCTGTGCCCCAATAATTTCTCTGATACCAATTATTGGAGATTAGGCCGCGGAATCACACAAAGATGGATCTAGGATAACAATCCAAGCGCACCAAGCAAACACAAGAAAACACAAAGATTTAACATGAAAAATTCTTTTGGAAAAAAAACCACGGCATAAAGCGACAGAAATCGACTATGAAATCATAAATTGTAAAGAGAAAAGACTTACCCGATTCGAACAACCTTGAACTTTCATTTCTATACCTTTTGAAACCATATAACCCCTTCTAAAAACCTTTTAGAATACTTTAGAAAGCATTAGCATTCCTTAGAATGGTCTTAGAAACTCCAATTTATAGTTGGGGAACTCCCACTTATGCACCTCCCTTGAAACTGCCTCAAATTTACACATTCGCACATAATCTGCGTAACCCTCGACTAGTTGAGCCAAATCTTCAATCAGTCGAAGGACATGCGGTTTCGAAGGAGGTGTGTAAGTGAGAGTTCTCCAATTATAAATAAGAGTTCCCAGGACTATTCTAAGGAATGTTAAGACTTTCTAAAGTATTCCAAAGGGTTTCTAAAAGGGGTTATAGGGTTTTAAAGGGTGTAGAAAGGGAGAGATTCGAAGTTGTTTCTCTTTGTAATTTATACTTTCATAGCAGATTTCTGTCTCTTTGTGCCGTGATTTTTTCTGAAAGGATTTTTCACGTTAAATCTTTGTGTTCTCTTGTATTTGCTTAGTGCTCTTAGATTACTATCCTAGAACCATCTCTGTGTGATTCCGCGACCCAATCCCCAACAGGTAGTTGTTACAGAGTGGGAAGATTTATCCAGAGTTTCCCAAATAATTGTCAGAGGTTAGCCGAAAAGTAAGCTAGCCCCACAGCAAGCAACTGGTGTTCCCTTGAAAAAATGAAACCCTTTTGCAGGAGAATGGGTCCAGACGGCCTTTTGGTCCCACAAAAGGTCATAGGGCCCGCTTATTAGGGGCTTAGGAGTTACTGTGAGTTGAATCCATGCGGTTCATCATATATACCATTTAATTTTAGGCCATGGGCATAGGAATGAGGAAAAATCTCATCGTAAGTCGGCCACAATAAGAAAAACAATCGAGACTAAAGGCCCGACGTTCACCGATTTGGGTGGCCATAGAGAGCTTCATACATAATCAACTCAAAGCTTTTTGTGTTTATAAGATACCTCAAATAAAACGAGGGGATCGTATCTTCCATCTAATGGATCCAGTGGTGATTGACTGGGACCCACCATCCACGTGGGAAAAAGCCTCTAACGTCTATTATACTCAACGCCGTGAGGGGTGCATGTGAAGGGACATTTTGGTCTGAAAATGTATTCAAAAAGTGAAAGAGCTATAAAAAAAAAAGAAAAAAAAAAAGCATACGAAGCTTGGTGCTAAAACCCGTGGCCATTTAAATAAAAATTCCGTGTATGATTGTAAGAGTTCGTTTTGCATCTGTGGCTGCGTAGCCTGCAGCATGTGGCCCACATGCTGCGTGCTCAGATGATTGGAAAATGCTCCATGGGCCTCTGTAAGAAGCTCACAATGAACGGATGATTGCGTGCATCAATGGCTATAGATGAATTTAGAATAATCACAAAAGATTTCCAACGGCTCAAATTCAATTCTAGCTGAACGTTAAAAAAAAACTAAAGGTTAGAATCATCATCGAAGCGTGATTATATCGTAATCACTTATTTATGGTAGCAATAAGAATACGAATGGTTAAAATCATCGTACCATCTGACAAGTGGGGCCCAGTGGGTGAAAACATAACGCTGGATTCCATGTCGCGGCATATGCAGAACGAACTATTGTAGACGGTTGGTCTAACGCTTGGAGCGTGGATCGGAAGGATCGGAATCGTCTAATACTTGTGTTTGTAACAAGCGGGTAGAACATCTCCGCTTTGTAGGTCTGCAATGTTTTTATCGTTAATCCACTCCGTCCATCAGGTTGGAACCATTATTTTAACCGTACATACAAAATATCAGGCTGATAAAAGAACTCATATGGGAAAATGTAAGATTGCTATTAAAACCTCCAAGTTCACGTGGTGTGGCCCAACTAAGTTTTGGATCAGATTGATTTATTCATCCTGTGAGTTACTCCTGATTAAAGGGTTTGATGGAAGATACACTCTATGTTAACCTCACAAAAAGACCTATTGTTGGCATCCCATATTTCCATTGTTCCCCATGGTGTGGCCCACCTGAGTAATGGATGTGGATTATTTTCAGTCACATGTAATGGAATATAAATGAGCATTGAACCTTTTGAACGGAGTGGATTTTACATACACATCTGCATGGCCCCCCAGAGATAGGGCGTTTTACGCGCTCACTAAAACCGCTGTTACAGGAGATTCTGTTCCCAAGCGAAAGAGGGCAAAAGCAAAAAGATAAAATGTACAGGGGCGAGCATCGGCTTGAGATGATGAGAATTTTACGACTGTGGACCCCACTTCTTATCCAGCGGTTCTTTTGAAGAACTTAGACCTGCACGTACGGGCAGCGAATTTGATGACGAAAATACAAAATACCTCTGCTTTTTAAGGTGCGGTAAGCTGGTCTATGAAGATTTGGCTACGGTTATAATCCATAGCCATAGGAAATTGTAAGATTTTTTAGGCAAACTCACCAGACAGTTTTAGACTTTTTCGATAATATCGAAAGGCCTTCCATACATATCGAAGGACATATGGAAAAGGAAGGGCTACGGTTATGGCTACAGTTATAATCCATAGCTATAGGGTCTCACTGAACCTATCTAACTGGCTTTTTTTTTTTTTTTTTTTTTTTGTTGTTGTAATCCCCATGGCATTTTGTGGGTCCATTATAAGGTATGTGTTATGTCCAAACCGTCCCTCCTCTATTTGGCGAGCTCGTATTAAGGCTTGAGATGAAAAATAAGATAGATGTAGCTATCAAGTAGACCACACTATAAAAGGCAGTGGAGGATTGAACGCCTACTATTGAAAACCTTTTAGGGTCATAAAAGTTTTGGATCATTATGAAATTTGTTTTTCCTCTTCATCCATGTCTTTGTGACCTTATGAATAGATTGGATGAAAAATATATGTTATGGTGGGCCCTACAAAATTTTTAACGGTGAAAATCAATTTTCCTGTTGCTCTTTGTGGTGTGGTCCAGTTGATCTTTGGATATGATTCTTTTTCTTTTTTTTTTTTATAATGTTCCAAAATGATCTCGAATATGGATGAACATTGTGGATATAATAAATACATAACTGTGGGGTCCATGTAACTTTGATCTCTTTTGAGCGGGGCGAACATGAAATTGAGCAAGGCAAACTAGAAATTGAGCTGGGCAAACTAGAAATTGAGTTGGGCAAACTAAAAATTGAGTGGAAAAAACATGAAATTGAGCGAGGCAAACATGAAATTTAGCATGCTTAAGAGTGTAGATGATAAACAGATATCTTAGTAAGAAAAATGGGAAGAAAAACGTGCTTACGAGTGTTTTTTTTTTTTTGAAATGGGGTGAGAAAGGCACATTTTTTGAAGAGCAGGGGTATTTCATGGTTGTCCCGTTCAATTTTTAGTTTGGCCCTTTCAGTTTTTAGTTTCCCCTGCTCAATTTCATGTTTACCCTGCTCATTTTCTAGTTTGCCCCACTAAATTTTATGTTTTCCCAGCTCAATTTTCAATTTCCTCCGTTGAATTTCCAGTTTGCCCGACTCAATTTCATGTTCGCCCCACTCAATTTCTTTTTGACCTTATCAACAGGATGAATTGTAAATAAAAATTTTAGTGGCCCACAAGATGTTTTTAATGGTAAGTATTCAATCACCATTGTTTCCTATTGTGTGGTCCACACAAGGTTTGGATCTACTTCATTTTTTGAAGCATGCCTTAAAATGAGCCATCAATTTCATTTTAATGGGGCAAACATGAGCCATCAATTTGAAGTATGCCCCGCTCAATTTCATGTTTGCCCAGCTCAATTTCATTTTTGCCTCGCTCAATTTCATGTTTGCCCTGCTCAATTTATAGTTTACCCCACTCAATTTTCAGTTTGCCCCATTCAATTTCATGTCTTCCCCGCTTAATTTCGTGTTTACCTAGCTCAATTTCATGTTTGCCCCTCTCAATTTCATGTTTGCCCCGCTCAATTTTCAGTTTGCCCCGCTCAATTTCATTTTTACCCCGCTCAATTTCATGTTTGTAATAATATCGAGAAAAAGAACGCAATAATACCCATGAGGATAATGGGTTTAGAAGATGGGAAGATGGTTATGTGAGTAAGATTTGGAATATGAAGAGAAATGTGTTTGAAAGATGAAAAGATGGTAGTGGAAGATGAAGAGAGGGAGTTTGGAACTTGAGGAGATGGTAGAAAGATTAGAAATAGAGAGGGTTTTATGAAGAAAGACAAAGAAAGGGGAAGTGAGATGAAGAAATGGTTAGGAAAATGAGGGTTTAAAAGATAGAAATGATGGTTGTGGAAGATGTGTATAGAGGGTTTGGAAGTTGAGAGATTAGAAAAAGAGAGGGTTTTTGTGAAGCAAGATAAAGAAAGGGGAAGGGAGATGAAGAAAGGGTGTGAAAAATGAGGGGGTTTGGGCATGTAAGAGAGATTATATAAGCTCTTTGTGTAGGACCCACGATGAGACCCGCCAATTTTTTTTTTAAAAAGAGGGGGCCAGGCAGCACTACCGCCCGGACTACCAGAAGGTGGCGGCACTGCCGCCCGAATTCGAGTTCGGACGACAGTGTCGTTGCAGTTTGGTGGTCCGGGCAGTAGTGCCGCCCGGGTGTGGTAGTGCCATCCGGCCCCCTTTTTTTAAAATTCAATGGGCCCCACACTCTGAAATACAGTTTTGGTGGGCCCCACATTCAATGTACATGGTTTTTGTTGGCCCCACACTCATGAAATTCAGTTTTGGTGGGCTCCACATTCAATGTATATGATTTAGGGTAATATGTGTTTTTGACTATCTGTGAAAAATCTAAAAATGGAAGCAACTCTTCCAACTTCATGACCTTTTGATATGGTTTTGATATATCTTTGTGAAGATTTTAGTGTCCAAGGTAACAACCTATTTGAATTCCTAATACATATACACATTTCTTTGGTGTACAATCTCCACCATTTGACCACTGTTTCTAATATGGGTTTTTTAGGTCCTAGTGAAATCTAAAAATATAGACAGTTCTTTGTAACATTTTTATATGATTTTGACATCCAAACAACCCATTTGAATACCATATGAATATACACATTTCATCATATGCAAACTCTTAACACCTTTGACGGGTTTTCGTTTATATAAGCTATAGCTGGAAAAAGCTCCTTCAATTATCAAGAATGTTTTTTCTTTTGATGCGGTTGAGTGGATTCTAGACAACCCAATCTGCATTACTGAAGTGCATACATATTTCTTTGGTGTATGATATCAGTTAGCTAAGAGTACTAATTCCTAAAATCTCTTTTGTACCCAACACCCCAAAATCAGAGATTTTGAGCTTTGGAATCAGTGTTACATTGTTGAAAACATCTTAACCATCAAGTAATGCTTTTTCATTGCTTAAAATTTCTTTTAGGAGAGTGATTAATTCTTGTGACAAACAATGGTTCGGTGCAAAAATGAAAATGAGCGGGGCAAACTACGAATTGAGCGGGGCAAGCATGAAATTGAGCAGGGAAAACATGAAAATGTGAAGGGCAAACATGAAATTGAGTGGGGCAATCATGAAATTAAGTAGGACAAAATAGGAATTGAGCGGGGCAAACATGAAAATGACCGGGGCAAGTTTCAAATTGAGCGGGGCAAACATGAAAATGAAGGGACAAACATGAAATTCAAGATCTAGAGCAATTGCCCAGCATTGAGTTCCATGTGCATTGAACTTGATCGACGAGTATAGCGAGACAAATTGAAAATACAATGGGACAAAATATAAAGTTCATTTTATCATCCACTAAAATTACAAAGTATGCTATACATCAAAACTTGTACTTTCGGCAATTGCTTAAACAAATTTAGCCGACTATCGTGCTTCTCCACTCCACCCTTTACCTTGTCAAATCACCATGTCCGTGTACACCTAAATTTTAGGTTGAAGATTATGGCAGAATATTCGTTGCTTGCAGAGATGAATTGAAAAACATATCAAACATAAAATTCCCAAGATAAAAATAGTGGACAAAATTAGACATAATTGAAAATAATGTATCATTTCATTAATTTGAACAAGCTTCATATGAAATAGAGATAGAAATTGAGCGAGGAAATACCAAAAATTGTGCGAGACAAACTATCAACATGAGCGAGACAAACTATAATTTGATCGGGGCAAACTGCAAATTGAGCAAGCCAAACTGGATATTGAGTAGGGTAAGCTAGATATTCAATGGGGCAAACTACCAAAAATTCAATGCGTAATCTCAGTATTTAATGTGTATTCCTGATTAATCTCATTTTTCAATTATTCAACCATAACATTTTTGTAACGCCCTGAAAATCGGGGGTCGAGCCGAAGCTTAGCTCCCGAGTTTCAACGTATCACTTATGCAATATAGATAATGATGGTTAAATGTTGTCCATATTAGTGCATTAAACATGAGTGAGATTATACCAAATCAGCATACCATACTCTAGAGACGGTTAAATTATGTAAGCGGAAGACTGTGATAAATATATAGAGCATATACGCGATTGTAAGTCCTCAGAGTATGAATGTCACCAGGTTAAACAATTACATGTATAACTCCAAAATTTATAAAATGATAAGGTGTAATGTTCAACTAGTCCGTATCCCTACGACGCAACTCTAGGTCTACATACACCCACCAGAGAGTTGCATGTAGGAGAATTCCTCCTCGTCGTCGTAGAAGGCTGGCTCCAACTCATAAGCCTCACTGTCATCTGAAACTACAATAGAGTCTAGTTGGTGCTTTAAAACATCGTCCCAGAGTGGGAGTGAGTGATCAACTCAATGGAGCTATAAGGTAAAGGTTAACATGCTATCAATTCAGTCAAGCAGTAATGATAAAGCAATACAACAAGCATTCCTAAGTACTCTGATTAATGCAAGGATAGTATATATTAATGACGTATGCCCTCACCTGCACTCCCTCTATGACATCATCTCACGGTCGCACATGCAACAGTCCCGCTGTGCTCAACTCAATGCCAAAGGCACATGCAATGCGGTACATGTGCGTGATTAGCCAAGTTCTTAATCAGACTTATTCATGCAACAGGTTTGGGAAGCTAAGGTATCTCCCTTTATATCATTGACCCAAACATTGATCCACTAGGGTTGTCAATCCTACTTAATCACATACGATAGGAAAGTTTGTGAGTTTACACTATACGTTACTACGGGAGGCTCGTCACCTCAGTGTAGGCTTAATTCACACTCGAGGTCACTACGAGAGGCTCGTCACCTGATCGTAGGCCTATTTTATACTCGAGGTCACTACAACAAAGATTCGTCACCTTAGCATAGGCCGACAGGTCGAATACAGTGTTCCATACCACCGTATTCGGCTCACGAGTTTAGTTTGCTCAATGGACAGTATGGGGAGGCTCATCACCCCAGCGTAGGCGACAGTTCGACCACGGTGTCCCATACCACCATGTCCGGCTTATGGGTCTTAGCAGATCATGGTACCAAGTTTAAACGATCTTTTCACTGCTAAGTGGTACTTTAGATTCAAGCAGTAGCATCCATACATGATGAACATATAATGGACCAATCGGGTTACTGGACAAGCTCGACTGGTACGAGCATACGTTGAATTAATCGACATGGAGTGCATAAGTATTCCGCGTGGCCTAACCACTGTCGACAAGCAACGTATGACTCGGATTCATCAAACGTATCTTGTGTGGCGAAACGACCTTGGCCACTAATTAGGGAATCATTACCGATTGCCTGAACTACATAGTAGTCCCAATCATATTCAAGCACAATAGGCATTCATCTGTGATAGTCAAATAGTATGTGACAACCAATTCAAATATAAATCTCATTTGAGCATTTTAACAAACACATAACCCACATATTGTCATACATAGGCATTTCATCCATAAAGCATGTAGAAGTAAGGTAATTGAGAATCCTATCTCAATGCCCTCATTAAATACATTTCAATAAGCATTTTCTCATTCAGGCATTTTATTAAACACTTAGACTATGCATAACAACATACATGTAATAAAGTAGTTATAACATATACTATAGCAAATCCTTTCACAAGGGATTTGCCACATATACAACAATCATATATTCTCAATCGATAGTCATGGCAAGCATAAATTATAATTCCATGTTCATTCAAACATTTCAATAAACACATGGAATGCATTAAAATTAACATAGTTCATATATATATACAATACACGAAAAACATCGCATCTAAGCACATATGACGGCAATCAAGTCAGTCATAAATCATTAACTGATATTGAAAACCTTAAAAACCATAACCTAAATGTTTATAGTCCGCACCTTCCGTTGGTAAACTCGTATCGAACTCAGTTCGAACACTACGTCTTTGTATACGACACAACAACAACCTATAGCATGAAATATGTAAGCTATTTCACCATTTACTCTATTTGAATACCTAACACAAATTAGGGTTAGGATTTCTGACCTAAGAATGGAGTCGAAATTGCCGGTACAGAAATACAGGTAGGATGATTTGGCACGGCGGTGGGATCAAATCCCAGCAACTATCTCTCACTCTCTTCTCCTCACTCTTTCTTTCTCTTTTCTCTCCTCTCTCTTAAGGTTTTGAAATTCGTATGGAATGAGAGAGAGGGGTGGGTTAAGGTCCTTATATAGGCCCAGAACTGGTGTAAATGGCCCTAAGGCCATGGTATACTTATGTTATAGTCAAAGAGTGGCTGTTTTGGTTTAACGGAGCTCACATGGACGCCCATTTCCTGCATACGGTCTGGGAAAAGTTTCCTGACATTGGATCTAAGCTAGGTTAATATTTTGGTCAGATCAAATTTGTGGATCGACTGTAGATGACTTGTTTCAGTTCAATGGCTATCGTCACTCGATTAGAGCCACAAGTACACTAACTTGTGTAGGAAAATTTTCCTGATCTGAGGGTGTAGTTCGGTTAGAATCTGACGGTCTGAAATTTTAAATTTGGCCTGCAAACAAATGACTTAATTCACTTAAATTTGGGTTCATTTTCTAAAGATATTCGCATTTCTCATACACTTCGCTTCGGGTTCAAGTTGTGCGTTTCGAGATACTATTTGGATTTGATTTCTGAGATGGTTGACAAGCCTAGTAAGGTGGTCATAACCGTATAATTTCGCAGTAATCAAACTTTTGAAGCACGGTCTAGGTCCGATATGGAGTTTCAATGTGCTCCCAAGAGCAATTGGGTTTTGAGATGGATCCTAGGTTTCTAGGTAATGTAGTATTAGCGATTCTATTAGTTTTGGGTCATGCAGTTTGTATATAAAGCAGTTTAAGCTAATCTACCAATTAATTCAGTTTAGTACTTAATTAATTTTCATTTAATTTTTAAAGAATTCGATCCTTAGTGACTTCTGCCTGAGGTGGTACTCAGGTCTCTATACGGATTTTTTCGAGACATTACAATTTTACTAAGTTCAACGACGTTAGCCAGATTAGTGAACATTTATATGTTTCGAAGCAACAAGAAGATGTTATTTGTAACTAGTTTTGTTGGTTGGTTAATTGGTCACATTTTCTTCATAAAATGGGTTGGATTTGTATTATTTTGGACACGGCAAAATAATTCTATTAGATGTAATGTACTTATTCGATCTAATAAGTACCTTGTGTGAAAATTGAGAAAGTCTATCCCTCGAATCTTTAGTATTCTTTTATTTATCACCTGTATTTACTATTTAGGCAGAATACCGTCACCTATTGTCACTAAGAATCTGAAACAAACCTCAGAAACGGAAGAAAGTGGGGGAAGTGCGGAAGAAACAGACGTAGAAATAAAAACAACTTCCGAAATGATGGGGACTAA
This sequence comes from Magnolia kwangsiensis, assembly GCA_037074715.1. NCBI lineage: Eukaryota > Viridiplantae > Streptophyta > Magnoliopsida > Magnoliales > Magnoliaceae > Magnolia > Magnolia kwangsiensis. The sequence continues at coordinate 30,333,133 of CM073575.1, read as the reverse complement.
ACAGGAACAAGAGGCATCCACAAAAGAAGACCCTTCCCTTTGTTCGAAAGAAAATAAAGATCCAGACAAACTATATGGGAATTGAGCGTTTCAAGAAAATCGGAGGTTGGAAATACTTAAAGAGGATAGAGACCTCTTCTGGATCTTCTGGATTGAAAAACCTCTTATGACTCTTCTTTTCAATTATAAATGATGGAATTGTCCATTGCGATATATAAAAAACGATCGCTTTGAGAAAACATTGAGCGGGGAAAACTAGAAATTTGATCGAGGGAAACATGAAATTTAGCAGGGGAAAACATGAAATTCAGTGGGGAAAACATGAAATTCAACGGAAAAATATGAAATTCAGCGGGAAAACATGAAATTGAGCGAGGCAAACTTGAATTTCAGTGGGGCAAACTAGAAATTGAGCGGGGCAAACTAGAAATTTAGCAGGGCAAACTAGAAATTTAATAGGGCAAATTGAAAAATTAGCGGGGCAACCATGAAATTGAGCGGGGGAAACTAGAAAATCAGCGAAACAAACTAGAAAATCAACGGGATAAATATCAAATTGACCGGGGCAAACTAGGAAATCAGCGAGGCAAACATGAAATTGAGTAGGGAAAACAAGAAAATCAGTGAGGCAAACTTAACAGATAATTTCATGGCTTGAGCCCAAAAATCTAAATGTATCCAATGTTCAAATGGACCACACCACATGAAAATTTTGAATTGAACTTCTCAAGTTGATCATTTCTTAGGGGCCACAGAAATTTTGGATCAAGCTTATAATTGTGTTTTCTATTAATGCATGTCTATATGATCTTATGAATAGGTTTGATAACAAACAAACATCACTATTAGGCCCACTATGGTTTCAATGGTGGAAATCATTATGCCCATTGTTTCCCATGATATAATCCACTTGATCTTTTGATATGCTTCAATTTGGCCCTAAACCGCTAAAATTAGATGGAAGGACAGATGAGCGGCGTAGATATACTACATACATTCAATATGGGACCATCTGAGTTTACTTAGTACAATGGGAGCGTACTGACTAACTTAGTACGCAATCTGATTACGCTTGTTATGCCCCACAATGATGTTTTATTTGTAATACATCATATTCATCGGATTATGTAATACCCCTCCGTTTTCATCGGATTATGTATACACCAAAACCCCATATGTGGGAGGGAACATAAACATTGAACGGGGTAAACATGAAATTTAGCGAGGGAAACATTAAATTCAGCAGGAAAAACATGAAATTGATCGGGATAAACTTGATTTTCAGCGGAGGAAACATGAAATTCAGCAGGGCAAATCATGAAATTCAACAAGAGAAACATGAAATTCAGCAGGAAAAACTGCAAATTGAGCAGGGCAAACATGAAATTTAGCGGGGACAAACTAAAAAATCAGCAGGACAAACATGAAATTGAGTAGGAAAAACTAGAAAATTAACGGGGCAAACATGAAATTAAGCGGGGAAACATGAAATCAGCGGGGTAAACTAGAAAATCAGTAGAACAAACTAGAAAATCATTATGCCCACTGTTTCCCATGGTATGATCCACTTGATATTTTGATATACTTCAATTTGGGGCTCAACCCCTTAAATTAGATGGAAAAATGGATGGATGGCGTGGATATACTACAAGAAACGGATTAGCTACTCTCCCTACCACTAGCCAATGGCTGGTGTTCGGTGCTCTGTGGGCCCCATCATGATGTATGTGTTTCATCCATGCTGTCCATCTATTTTTATAGATCATTTTATGATATTATACAAAAAATGAGGTATATCCTGATCTCAATTGGACCACATTACAGGAAACAATGTTTAATGAACATCGACCATTAAAATTTTTTTGGGGGCCATAAAAGTATTGGATCAAGAAGATCTTTGTTTTTAGCCTTCATCTGGGTCTTTAAGACCTAATAAACAAATTGGATTTCAGATAAATAGTACAATGGGCCTCAGGAGGATTTAAATGATGGATATCCAATCACTATTGTTTTCCTGTAGTGTGGTACATCTAAAATTTATATCCCTCTTATTTTTAGGATAAATCCCTAAAATGATCTTTAAAAATGGATGAACGGAATGGATGAAATACATACATCATGGTGGGGCCCACAAAGCACCGACCACCAGCCAAGGGGCTGGTGTCAGGGGGAGTAGCCAATCCGTTTCCTATATTACATGCATTCAATGTGGGGCCAATTGAGTTTAAAATATACCTGTGGTGCATGCTTTCTTCACTGGACCGATCATTTTCAGAAGAAGACAAAATGCTAATAAAGGGGCCCACAAAATGGGTTTTTTTGGTCTTTCTACCGAAAATAGAGTGAGGAAAGGGGGTGAAAGCAACGACAGTGAAAGCAGCAGTGGAAAGGGAGAGGAAAAGCAAACAGTGAAAAGGGAGAGGCAAAGCCACAACAGTGAAAAGGAGGGGTATTTTCGTCGTGGAATTTGGTCTCTGCACGTGCAGGTCTAAGTTCACGAAGTAAGTTTGTATTGCTTCATAAAAATCGCTGGATAAAAGGTGGGGTCCACAGTTGCAAATTTCTCTGAGATGATTCCAGGGAAATGATATGGTGGAGTCGAGAGAACCTGAACATGGTACCGCTCTCCATCCATAGTTCGTAGGAGATGTACGAAGCATCCCTAATCTGATGATCCAGGCCATCTGATCACTAGCCTCTCAACCAATGAAATGGCTAGAGTCCTACATTCAACGGGGAGAAGGATTAAAAATGATGGATTTTGAACATCTTTTGATCCATAATAAGAGGCCCACTGAGTGATTAGCACCTTGCTGCCACGTGTACGGTGGAAATATGGCACTTCCCTTTTCCCATTCTACCGGCTCTGTGGTGCAGTTTACCCATGGCCAAGTAATCTGCAAGAACTATACTTCTTGGTTTTTGTGGTTGTAGGCCACACAAAAAAACATGTGGGTCCCACTTAATTTTCAATCGGGGCGAGAGATAGGACTAGGGGTGTACATAAACCGGGCTAGCCCAGTTAGCTCGCTCGACTCGGCCCGACCCGGAACTGAGTTCGGGTTAGGACAGACCAATTTTCTCAGCCCGAAACTGAGTTTGGGCTGAGTTTGAATAAGTCCCAGTTCGGCCCGACTCGGTCCGAAACCCGACTCGACCCAACCCAACTTGGCCCGACCCGACCTTTAGGTATATATACCTATTTTTTTTTAAAAAAACCTAGTCGCTTTCCCCTTTTGCTGAGAACGCCTGACCCCATGGTCCCCACCAAACCCTCTCCTCCCCTGCTCGCTCTCTCCCTGTCCAACCCCACCAAATCTCTCTCTCTCTCTCTCTCTCTCTCTCTCTCTCTCTCTCTCTCTCGTCCAACTAGCGGCCCTCTCTCTCTCGTCCGACCAGCAGAGGCCGTCCGCCTCTCCCTACTCATTCGTCCATGCAACCACCAGAGGACCTTCGCCTCTCCGCTCATCTCACCGTCTGACCAGCAAAGCTCGCTCGTCCCTCTATCCAACTGCAACCAGTATGATCTCTCTCTCTCTCTCTATCTCTCTCTCTCTCTCTCTTTCAATGTATGATTCCTAAATCCTAATCCTCTCTTTCATTTAAATAGTTTTATTTGAATGTGGAATGTGGAATGTGACCATGTATTAAGTGCACCAGCCTGATAGTTAGTGCAAATGTGCAATAAATCTACATAGCCTGGCATGCCTGAGTACTCCACGACCCTCTCAGCTCATCTCAAACTCAACCCAAAGCAAGGCAGGGCGGTCTCAGTATTTTTGCATGTTAGCCCAGCACGGTTTTTGAATGACTTTGTAAATGATTCCATGTACCAGCTGGGTCACAGCTAGGAAAGCTAAATCATGAGGTTTTAGATCTATGTTTTTGTGTGATCTCAACCGCAAATTGGTGATCTGTGTTTGACCGAACAGGGTTTCAGTCTTGCATTTTACATGATCTCAACCACACACTGGTCATACATGTTTGATTAGTGGTCAGATATTCCCAGAGCCACGCCTCTATGTTAAGTCAGACATATGCTTTCCATTGTTTCTAATGATGTGGCTCATGTGATGAGCTGACCAACCTGATTTTTGTGCCACGTTATACTCATGGTGGGATCCACCGTTTTCATGGTATGGGTGTCCTACATAAGTGGCATGTCAGCGGGAAAGGTGGCACATCACCAGAGGTGGTGGCCTTGTTGCCCTGTTAGGTGATCATTTCTCCCAATTCCAATTCAATCATATGGTTTTTTAACATGGTGCAAATATTCATTGTTTTTAGAGGTAAACAAAGAAGGGACATTCTTTCTTTTTTTCTCTCTCTCTCTTCGTAAATCCCTTTCTTCATGGTATTTTAAAAAAGGAATGATTTTTTGATGCTGCATTTGGCTTATAGATATTTCAGAGCTGAGAAAAAAGTAATTTGATAGAATTTCTACTATTGCTAAAATTTTAAAAATTTGTGAATTGCGCCCTTTTATGTTGTGTTAGAAAGAGGAGCTCTTTTATACTGTTGGCATGATAACTAATTTGGAATTTTGGGATTTCTACTCTTAGTATGGTTTTGTTTTCAATATTTGCAAGATATGGCTCAAGTGTAGTTTTCAATTATCATCCCTGATTGTTTTACTCCATCATTGCTTGTGTATTTATCTTGGTCCTCTGCATGTCTTGTTGGAATTGATAATTAAGTTTTTGGATGATTAAAGACAAATAACTATATTTATAGCTATGCCACATTAGTATGCTTATTAATCTTCCAAATTAAAGATATGCACAAAAGATTCGATGCAAGTCCTCATGTAACCGAAGCTCTTTAGAATCTCCTAGCTTAAACAGTTGTCCTCTTGAGGTATTTTCATTCCTCTTGGATGCATGCCCCGTGCTGTGGGGCTCTCTTTTGTCTCTCTGTTTGTCCTGATGTGGTTGTTTATTTATCCCTGGGACTGCTTCCTCCCTTTGGTTGGTGATAAAATAATTTTCCTTGCCTTCCAAAAAGGTTCATTTGATGAGTATACTATGCTAGCTTTTGCTATATGGCATCACGGTGCACACTATTTAATGAATGGCTCGAACCGTTGATCGAGGACCTTGTAATGGGACGTGGATTATCTGCCAAAGTTCTTTCCATGAACTTGCTGTAAGGTTCGAAACTATCCCGAACTCAGGTTCGAAACTGGCCCGAACTCGAAGGTTCGAAACTGGCCCGAATTTGCCCAATTGCTGCCAGGCCGGGTTTGAGCTGGAGATGTTGGCCCGGTGACCGAGCCAGGTCGGGTTCGGGCCTAGTGTGGCTGCTGAACGGGCCTGGCCGGGTTGAGCCCAGTTCGACTCAGCCCGACCCGTGTACACCCCTATATAGGACACGGATTTCCTTTCGTAGGAAGTTCCTGCTCTGGAAACCTAGGTGGGGCCCACCGTGATGTTTGTGAGAAATTTACCTGTCCATCCGTTTTGTGAGCTCATTTTAGGACCTAGACCTAAACCGAAAGAAAACATGATCCAACCCTCAGGTGGGCCGCACAGAAAAGGTGGGTTGGGAAATTACCGTCGTTGAAACCTCACGAGTCGACAGTGATGTTTAAACACCATCCGTAATGTCATTACTACTTGTTGGGACGTGGTTTGGCTAGGACGCTGCCACCAATCAGGTGTCTAGAGGTTGCTTTTGTGTGGACCCTACCATGATGTATGTATTTTGGAGGAAACGGATCGGCTACTCACCCTACCAGTAGCCCAGTGGTCAGTGCGCTGTGGGCCCACCATGACGTAGGTGTTTCATCAATGTTGTCGTTCATCTATTCTTCCATATCATTTTATGGCATGACCCCAAAAATGAGGTTGATCCAAATCTCAAGTGGACTGCACAATGTTGATTGAACGCCCACGATTAAAAATTTCTTAAGTGCCACAAAAGTTTTAAATCAAGATGATATATATATATATATATATATATATATATATATATATATATATATATATATATATATATATATATATATATATATATATATATATATATATATATATATATATATATTCCCATCCATGACATAATCTATGGGTTCGATGTCAAATAACCGTTACGGTGGGCCACAAATTTCTTAAGGGCCACAAAAGTTTTGAATGAGTTATCTGACGTAAAATATATGATTTTGGGGTAAAACGAGCTACTTTAGCCAACCAACTCAGCTATGCCAGGTTGTGTAGCCCGGATTTGTGAGAAATCTCCTGATCGATGGTCATTTCTTTGTTTTATTTTCATTTTTACTATAAATAATAAGTCTTAGTTTGATTATAAGTCTTCATCCGTTGGGTTTTAGGAGTTGTGTCCAACATGAAAAGTGCATAGGATAATTAGGAGAATGGTTTGATGAAGCCAAATAGGACACTTACTATTTTTGGCTGAAAACCTTGCACACTAGTAGACATCATGATCGTCTATAAAAAGTAAGTTGTGGATTCTAGGAGTTTTAGTTGTAGTTTGATTTTGATTTCTTTCCTATTACTTAGTACCCTTATTTAAAGGATTGTAAACTCGATTTTATTCATTCATCAATTAATTTTGAATTTTATTAGAATTTATTTTTATTTTTCTGCTTTCTTTTCTCGTGAATTCGAGAAGTCTCTGCGAAGAGTCCAGGTAAGTTCCGTGGATTTAGAGTAGTTATCTTTGATGAAGACGGTGATCGACCTCACCACGTTGATCCCTGCGTCAGTAAACCATCCGACTACTGAAGTGATATAGTGGCCCGCCAGCTGAACCGTGTGGATCAGCACTAGACCCCACTTCAAGAGGTGGAGCCCACATTGGATAAGACGGTTCTCCCCTACTATAGAAATTATCCAGAACTCCTAACCATTTGGAAACTGGACCCGGATCATTCCATGATTTCATAACCGTCCATAGATTACTCTCCTAACGAGTAAGATATTTTTAGAAACTCATACTCTGATTACACTCCCATGTCGTAGTCATGGTTGTACCTTTCTCGACTGGTTCCGATCATCATCAATATGCGTGCCCACCCAACGAAGTACGAATCATTTCAGTAGTCCACATACTACAATACCCAACCTCCTTTAGAATCTACATGAGCTTTGATACTCAGGAAGAGTGCGATGGATGATACGCAGGCACTTAATAATTATTTAAAAAATGCATACGTGGCATACAAATAAGCCAAATAAACTGTCCAAACTATAAGCTCCAATTTAGATATATCATGAACCAAAACTTACCCTAATTTGATCTTTATCTATCAGATTGATGGACCTTTTTTTAACGGTTAAAAATGAAAACTGTCCATGGTTCCACAATTTAGTCGGTTTGATTTGAGTTTACTGTATGCCATGTGTACAATTCCTCGCGTCTGAATATCAAGCTTAGTACGCTTACACAGTATCAAATAATGCCCATTTGGAGGCTGCCCAGGCAAGAAAGCGGAAGGTGAGCATCGACGTCCACATCGCCATTGATTGTTATCCAATGTGGCCCACCTTTTAGACCATAAAAACAAAAATAAAAAATAAAGAAATGAAAAAGTAATACTTGTATCCTTTTAGGTAGGCACGATTGAAGCAGGTACAGTCGTCCACTTCTGAAGAAGGGATGATTTTATGAAAATAATGTATACTGACTTGCAATAATGTAATATTATTTTTGTGGATAAGCTTCCTTTGCTTGTGCTAAGATGACTCACATTATTTTAATTACAAGCGAAAGTGATAAGGATTAGGAGATCGCAAATCGAGATTAGGTTTATAAATTGAATCCCTTAAACGGTTTAGGCAATCGTAAATCGAAGCTCACATGTGCAATCCTGGAATTTGTGTGAATGATCCGGACCATTCATATGATGGGACCCATGGAGAAAATTGGATGGTTCGAAAATCAAGTTAGTGTACTCATTGTGCGGTCCACGTGTTTGCATTGAATACAGAATCTTGTTTTCGTTCTTTCGTAACCATCTATTCTTTTCAAACTCGTTTTGGCCCACTCGATGAGTGGAAAGGTCTGGATTTTTTACTAGAGAATTCTCATGAAAGGATGCACCTGATGAATGGTCTAGATCTTTTTCACCTGTTCTGGATCAGTAAGTGAGCGGCGAATCACATGTTCAATCTATCCTCCCACAAATATCTTGGAGAAAAACTTTGATACTCTGGCGGAATGTGGTGAATATTACGCTGGCACTTAGAAATTTCTCAGAAATTGCATATGTAGTATACAATTAATTTAATTTAAACTGTTTAAATTCTGGGTGGCCATCTAGATGGATCATTAAACGATGTTTAAGTTTATCTGACTATCCAACGGTCGGATTTGTGGATATTTTATTGGACGGTTAAATATCCCTTTGTCCTATAACAGCAAACGAGTGTATGCCAATCAAAGGTTATGATTATGAAGATAATCAGTGGATTGCACAACTTAGTCGGCTTAGTTTGAGTTAATATATATGCCACGTGTATGATATTTGATCACATGTGTATCAAATGCCATACTCTGCCAGAGTATATCAAACAACTCACCATCATGTTCGTATATGAAAAAAATTAGCACGGTGGATACTTATCTTTTATGCCCTTTTATTTTATTTTTTATGAATGGCGGAAACTCATATTATAAAATGGATTTTTAGAGTATGAAAAGAGAATTTTGAATAAAAAAAATTTTAATTATAAGATAAAGCACCTATAAAAATAAAAATATTTTTATCTTTATAGATTCATAAGTACAGATAAACGTATAAAATTGATAAATTTCTTTTGCATCGAATTAAAAAAGATAAATGGCCAATCACATTAATAATAAAAAATTAGTACCTAACGCAAATAGGGCCTAGATGGAGATGAAGTAGGGTCCGTACCAACCTGTGGTCCACAAAGGAATCTGTCCGTGTGGGTCCACTTCAATCCATGGGCCATCTAAGATTCAGATCAATATCAATGGTTATTAATGGAGCATTACTTTTGGGAGGTGACCTGGAAAGAGGCAGATTTGTTTGTAAGGAAACGGACAGTGGTTCAGGGGACCACGGGATCAACTGGTCCCCATCTCCTAAACAAGTGGTTCCCATTGCTTGCACTAGATGGAGGGCACCAGATCAGTCAATCGATGATAACAGGGGACCACCAAAGCTGGACCGCGTTACTTGTATATATCTACAGCTAGGCTATAGTGTGCTTTGACCACTATTCATCAAAGGACGGCATCGCATCTATGCTTGAGATACATGCAATTCACACAAACAAAATTATGGGCCCCACTCTAGATCAAGCATTGTCTGAAGATCACATTGACTAGATGATCTTAACCGTTTGATCTCACTGAATCCAGACCGCTAATCATTTCTTTTAACTGTCCATTGACCTTTTAATCAATAGCCCTGAATTTCGACAGCAATCCGGTTTCTTTTAACGGGCCATCAGATGACCCTTAGATAGACGATTAGGATCATTCCATCAACAGTAGGGCCCATAAAATGGACAACCTGGATCTGTATCCATGCATGTCACGTTTACAGCAGACGTTTCTGGAAACGATGGCAAATTAACATTATTGGCAACTGCTCAAATGAGTGATGCCGGGCAGATTCTATTAGGGTCAATATCAGTGGACTAAAATATCAAGAGAAAAACGTTATACTCTGGCAGAGTGAGATGGATGATACGCTGACACTTAGAAATTTCATATATGGCAAATAAGCAATTAAAGTTGAACCGTCCAAATTACGGGTCCCACTTTGGGTGTATAATGAAAAAAACTATCTACACTTTTTTAATTATCTGACTATTGGATTAGTGGGCATTTATTCTTATGGTCCTATTTCAACAAACAAGTGTCCACGTAGTCTGATTTTAAATAGTAATTTAGTGGCACCGAGTTCCAAAATTTAGCTGGCTTAATTTGAGTTAATATATGAAATTGTATACAATTTCTCAATGCCTGCTTATAAATCACTGTATTATGCCCGAGTATCAAATAATTCCCCGAATATCAAAGAGATGGGATATATTATTTGTGCACGAAAGCATCCTTACTTTATGGGTTATATTCCCTTCAGTCCCTTATAACCCAAAATCTAAGAACGCACCTTTTTAATAATAATAATAATAAATTATTTTTCTTCCAAAATTTTTTATTGAATATCTAAATATCATTCTACATTGGTTATTTGTCATCTTATTCAGGGCTTTGTTCATTTATTCAAACTGGTTAAATTTATATACTTCAAATATTTAGGTGATCTCTATAAGGGTTTTATGCAATCTTTTAAAAGATTGTAAATTTTGTTTCATTCCAAAGCACCATGCTTTTACTTTTTCAACTTGGCTTTTACTGGTACAACTGCTTTGAGAGGAAAGGATGCTTAAAAGAGATGGTGGGTTAAAGGTCAAGTTTACGGTGAGAAAAAAAATTATGAATGTATTTTTGTTGCAATCAATGACAATTCACCAATTACATGCGTAAATTCAACTAGTAATGTACTGAGAATATTCAGTCCAATTTAACCAGTGCTCGCTCAAAATTGACAAAGAACTCACGAAAATTTACTTAGAACTTTCTGAAATACACCGAGAAGTCAATGATAATTGACCAAGTACTCATTTAATTTCATATAGTGATCGGTCAATTTCATGTGATGTTCGGTCAATTTCATTTGATACTTGGTCAATTTTTCATGACATCAAACCTAAATGTAACATGAGACTACTTATTTTCTTTTTGGCATCTCTTGTGTTTACGAGTATCATTCAATTGCTCTGGTATGCATTGGATCCCCTCTTTCAAGGTCGCCTTCCTTGTCTCTTTGAAATTCCATAGCTCTGGTGCAACATATCGTCTACTGTAATTTTATTTATTCATATTCATCTAAGCTCTAGTTATATACTTAAAATTTTTAACGTCCCACTTTATTTTTAGTTCCTTTAGCTTTATCTCATTCTCATCTATTTTTTCAATGAATTTTTGGTCATCTATTATTTAAATGAGTTGTATCTTATGATACATTTCTATTGTTTAATGATTCATTGATAATATGTTATTGTGTTTATTTTTAGATAATGACTACGAGATTATTGCATACTCTTATGGTGAGGAGTTTCTATATGAAAACAATCGATACATGTACAAGGGTAGAAAGTCAAAAAGTATTGTTGTTGGTATCGAGACTACATATGAAGAGTTTGTATCTAAAATGTGCAGGATTATTAAGAGTACACTAATGGATTGTGATATTAGGATGATAGTATTATCCTATTACTTAAATGAATCAATCCCTCCAACTAAAATCGAAGACGACGAAAATGTGAGTGTTCTTGGCAGCACAGTTAGAACATTCACCTAAATTTATCCCTTTAATAATTAATACAGTGCAACACATTAACGAGACAATACACGAAGACCCAATGAGTGAGGAACATGGCGTGAAACTAGAATATATGCCATCACGTTTACAAGTGGGACTAAGCAACACTCCACTACTCGAGTCGTTTCAAATATCAAACTTTATAACTAGTTAAGTGAGCTGGGCAGGTGACCTTAACCTCAAATATGAATACATGGCACCACATTTATTTACAAGAGCAGATTTGCCTTCATATGTGTAAGCGACATTTTGTTGCTCGAGCTTGCTAGAACATTAAACTTCATCACCAGCCAAGTTAATGTGCATTTGGAAGATGTTGCATTCAACAATGTAAATCTATCGAAATATTTGAATTCATTGGATGAGCCGATTTGCAATTCGCAAAAACTTCCAATACATGGTCTTGTACTCATCATCCAAGAGATTCACCGTGGTGTGTTTCAAAGATATATGAATGGAAGGTTCATGCATTTAGGGTCAATGATGCGATAATATTCAAGATAAGGACTTATACGTCCAAACACACGTGTGACATGTCATGAATGAAGAGCGATCACTAACAAACAAGTAGTAAGTTAGCCTGTGAGTTGGTTGTTAGTCAAATTAAGCAACGCCTAGGGTTAAGGCCGAGTGATATTATCTTCACTATGCAAGAGAAATATAATATTCTTATTAGTTATAAGAAGCAATGACACGCTAAGGAGCTCGCAATCAGTCGCGTAATGGGGTCTTATGAAGACTCTTATAATGAACTCCCGATGTATTTACATGAGTTGAGGATGGCCAACCTGGGGACGGTGATTGTCGTGCTTGTTAACACAGAGACGAGCAGGTTCGAGAGATGTTTTGTTACGTTCGGACAATGTGTTCGAAGTTTTCAAAATTTTATGTGAAGGGTCTTGGCCATCGATGAGACGCACTTAAAAGATAAATACAAGGGTGTTTTATTCATTTCTACGGTCTTAGATAGTGACAATCATATTTTTCCAATTGCTTTTGGCATCGGGGAATTAGAGAACAATATCAGTTGGAATTGGTTCCTTACCCACTTCAACTGTACGTTAGGGGCTCTTCTAGGTCATGTGATTATATCAGACCGACATGAAGGTTTAATGAAAGAAGTTATCCAAGTTTTCCAACATGCAATCCATGGCTACTGCCCCTACAATATATATAGAAACTTGATAGATACATTTAAAGACAAGTTGTTGAAAATGTACTATTGGCAGACTGTGAAGACCTACAGGAAGACTCCGTTCAAAAAGTTAATGCATGATATCGAAATGGCCAATCCCCAATACATAAATGGTTGAGAGAAATATGTTACGAAAGATGGATATCTTCGCACTTTCCAGAAAAAATATTCAACTTGGTTACTACAAACATATTTGAGTGCGTTAATGCTCTCTTCAAAGAAGCACGGGAATACCTTGTGATTATATTGATAGAGGCAGTAAGATTTAAGATTCAAGATATGTTCTATAAGAGAAGAGAATATAAATCATCATTTGTAGGGCCGTTGACACCATGGGCCGAAGAATAGTTAAATGACCTTGCACTAAAGGCACAAGATGTCATTTGCCATGCAATTTCTTGCGATGAGTACTATGTTGTAGGAGACTATAGAGATACAGTTAAGCTCAGTGAGCTTTCGTGTAAATGTTGCGAGTTTGACAGAAATAGGTTCCCTTATTTGCATGTCCTTTCAGCATGTATAAGCTATAAACTTTCTTATTACTCATACTGCTCCCCATTCTACACGGCACAAAATTATCAGATCACGTATAACGAATCCGTGTATCTGGTACGTGATAAGAGCTAATAGGAAATATCGCCCAAATTCAGGGAGTATTGTGCGAGAATTAAACCTCTGTGATAGAAGAGGTCAGTCAGAAGATTAAAAAAAAAACAAGAATTCTTTCATATGGAGAGGAACGGAAGCAGTAAAGTGCAGAAGATACAAACAAATGAAGCATAATTGCTGGAGGTGCGAGTTTTCAATGCCCAAGGAATAATGTACTTTCTAATTTATTTTGTATTAGAATGATTTATGTTGTAATGTAATATGATGGTGAATTATTTATGTTTTGATGTAACTTGATAGAGAATGATTTAATTCAAAAACGTCTGTATATTTTGTGTTTGAATGATTTTGTTTAAATTGTGGAGTTACTACTACAATCGAAACTTTGAAAGATTGAATGAAAATACTGAGACTGAAGATTGAATTTCCTCTTTCAAGAAGTCGTGCATTGGAAGATCATGTAAAGCTCAGTCAATTTCATATGAGGCTTGGTCAATTTTCGATTTAACGATTAGTTTTAATTGTGTAGACACTCTTAAAGCTATTGTTGGAATCCTGTGTTAATATCAGGAGTAGCCCAAATTTGGTCCCAATAGTCCACGATCAGACTATTCAAATATGGTCCTAAAGATATACAAAAAAATGGATTCATCTAAAGGGTCTTGCATAGCCAATGCACACTTAGCTTTGATACCAATAGTAAACTGTAATACAGACTTGGGAAGGATCGAACAATGCATTGAAGATGGGGATCCATAAGCTGAACTGAAACTTGTACCTAGGGCTGAAAGTTAGGTAGGTTCAACCCGACCGACCCGACATTGGGTTGGGCTCGGGCAGGATATTTCAGGTCCGATCTTAAGCTTGGGCCATACAAACACCAACCCGATAAAACTTGGGTTGGGCTCAGGTTGAGGTCTCGGGTTGCCCGACCCAACTAGAACCTGATCAATATATAAGTTACTTATAAATTATAATTGAGTGTGGATCGTTTGTGTTGAAGGAAAACTACTGATGTTGAGTCTCATTTGTCCAAGTCATTTCCAAGGATTCAAGCTAACAAGATATGTCAGATTTCTCTCTCCCAAATAGACTTCATACTATGCTACATGACTTTTAAAGGAGTAGGTTGTCTTATATTTTAGCTTGTTTTTTTTTTTTTAAAATGAAGTTCTTTATAATGAATAATGACATATATAATTAATAAAATTATAGATACAAAAAATAAGTCCTATATTGAAATATAATGAACTAATGTAATAATGAAAATATTAGCATGTATATACCCGACCAACCCGATCAACCCGACCGATCCCGCTTGGGTTGGGCTTAGGTTGAGAATTCCCAACCCAAGATTGGGTTGGGTTGGGTTAAGGTTGAGGTATAGGAACCTTGGGTTGGGTTAGGGTTGAGCACCAACCCAACCCAACCTGCCCGACTTTCAGCCCTACTTGTACCTAATCATCTAGAGAAGCACAATTATAAAAAGTAAAAGCTCCGACTATATAGATATGGTGTAAGACCCGTATCTTAGTCCGTACCGTTCCGTAGACTTCAGCGGTCTTACCGGTCAAATTTCGACAACCTTCGACCCTTAACCGATATTTACGCGCGACCCTGATTCATATGTCGTCAACCCGTATCGACTCAACTCAAGACCATTACCATAGTGACCATGCCATCGCTGCAGTTTCGATGCCCCAAGTCAGGAGATATGGGTCAGCATTCGGTGCGAGAAAAATGCCGCGCGTTGCGAAATTTAAGAGAATCTCTACGAGGTGTCACATCAATCCCATCAATCAATCAAATCTTATCACATCACATGTCAAGTACATGTCAAGTACACATCACCTTTCACCCATACCCAAGCATCCATAAAAGTCAAAAAGGTCTTACAAGCCCATGCTTTTCTTACACAAATGGCGACAAAAGTCAAGACTTTCTTACACATTCATCACTCACCACATCCATCCATCACCCATCTCTCTCTCCCTTTACAACTCTCTCTCTTTCTCATTTCTCATCTCATTTTCTCCAAGCAAAAATCCCATACGTATGAGAAATTCTCCAAGCCTTCCAAGCTCCAAGTGTGGCCCACCTCTCCATCTCAAGATCTCCCATCCTAGCCATCCATTTCTCATCTCCTCCATTGAAATCAAAGCTAAGGTGCTAAGGAACCCATAGGAGCAAGAAGATCGTACGGTGGGTGCTTGATAATATTAGTTTTTCATATTTTTAAGGTGGGCCAAGTGAGGCCAACCGATCTATGGTTTGGATCTCACTTGGGACCCTAAGTTGTGGCCGATGACCCACTTTGATCATCATGATTATTCCATGATGGGGCCGTTCTCCATGGACCCCATCATGATGTTTATTTTCTTGTATACTTAGGGTCACCTAGATCATCCATTTTAGTGGAGAAAGGATCTCCACCGTTGGATTTTAACTTAATGGGCCCATGTGTAAAGGGACCCACTTGATGTATGTTTCAAATCATGCAAGGGAAGGCCCATAGTGGCGGGGTCCCTCCATCACTCGATCGCTCTTTCTTTCTCTCTCTTTCTCTCCTTTCATATTTTGTGGTCCACTTAAAAAGTTGTGAGATGTCTCTACCATGCATCAAAGGGGCCTTACCTTGATGTGGGCCTCATGCACACCATCCAATCATTTGGTGGCCCACCTTGGTAACATGTATGAGGGTGGGGCCCACCTTAAATATATGTGTTATATATACAACCGTCCAGCGTCCAGGGACGTTGGATGTTGCTAATACGTGAAGTGTTGGCTGCCAGTGGGTGTACTGACGCAGTAGGTAAAAAAAAAAAGATTTTTGGAAGGATTGTACATGTAGGTCCCACATTAATGTATATTGTCAATCCATGCCGTTCATTCTGTTTTCTAACTCATTTTAGGCATTGAGCCGAAAAATGAGGTCCATCCGATCTTCAGGCGGGCCATAGCCTGTAAAATAGTGATTTCAACCATTAAAAGACACCCTGGTATTTTTATTCGGCGAAAAAATATCGGATATTAGACTCATTGGGATGGCCTTAAGCCACTGAACACAATGAACGGGTTGGATTGCTTCATGTGGTCCCCACCTGTGAAAAACCACACCAGGTCAGATTTTTTTTTTTTAAAATAAAAATCAGTATCAGAGGCAGCACCTGCTGCCTCTGACACAGCAGCAGTAGCTGCACGCTGCTACGTGCAGTGAACGGGCGAGCGTCCAGCAGGGAACCCACGGCTCCAGCCGTGGGCCCCACCATGATGTTCATTTGTCATCCAACCATTTCACGAGGTGGGCCACCCCCAGTAGTGGGCCCCCTCCAAATTTCAACCCCATCCATGGCTTAGGTGGCCCACACTACAGGAAATAGTGGGATTGAACCTCTACCATTGGAACCCCTCTCATGGGCCACAGAAGTTTCAGATCAAAATGAAATTTGTGTTTTCTCTTCATCCAGGTCTGAGTGACCTTATGAAGGGATTGGATGGCATGTCAACATTGAGGTGGGCCCCACGTGGAGCCTACAGTGATGTATATGTTTCGTTCCACCGTCCACTGGACGGTGGAGCCCACCTTATGCATGTGTTCGATTCACGCCACCCCCCTGGCTGGTCGGCAAATAAATATTACAGTGGGCCTCCCCCTGGCCCACAAGCTAGATGGATGGCAATTAAATATTATAGTGGGCTCCCTGGCCCACACGCTGGATGACAAATAAATATTGCAGTGGGCCTAGGCCCATGCGACCACATGAACAGTTTGGATGGAAATAAACATCATGTTGGGCCCCAGTTTGAATGGAAATAAACATCATGTTGGGCCCCAGTTTGGATAAAAAATAAATATTTTATTAGGCCCATTTCATGTAATTTAAGGCCCATGGGATTAGACCCATTTGATGTGTTCCAAGGCCCATAGGATTAGTCCCATTTAATGTAATTTAAAGCCCATGGGAGTGAACCCATTTGATGTATTCCAAGGTCCATGGGAGTGGACTCATTTGATGTATTTTAAAGCCCATGGGAGTAAGCCCATTTGATATGTATAAGGCCCATGGGTCGAGAACCATTTGATGTAGTCTAAGGCCCACGGGTTATGACCCATTGTAATGCACATAAGGCCCATTGGTGTGGTCCATTTAGGTGGCTTATTTGATGAGTAAAAGGCCCATATGATATGACCCATTTGATGTATTTAAGGCCCAATGGGATGTACCTAAGGTCCATTGCAATGTGTGAGCCTAACACAGATTTTGTAACGATGTTTGCGACGATCGTACCTTGGGAGCAATGTTGGTTTGACGTCCACATTACAAGTGTAATGTTGGTTAGATGTCCACATTACGAGTCTCCCTAGGGCCCCTTTAATAGGTAGTACTTGTTGTGTATAGGCCGTCTAGACCCATGTGCGTTGTAAGAATGGTTCATCACTTATTTACATGTTTAGTATAGTTTCATGACTCATGATCATACGCATCATATGTATGCCTGATATGAGAATTGACTGATCATAGCATATGCCTTTGGGCAGGTTGTTTATGGGCTCCCGGTTAGGCGGTGTTACCCTACATGAGCGCACGATATATGTAGGATTTGTTGCATGACTGGATAGCATGATTCATGCATTTCGCATTTGTGTGACATGGTTATTGTACGCCCTAGCGATATCGGGGCCGTAGCCTCCACAAGCGTATCGTGGTTGGTAGGATTGGATACTATAAACCTTATTCTACATGGGGTGCTATAGATATCCCTGGATGAAAGTTCCTAAACCCTTATGGTACCAAGAGGTTGCTCCAACGTCTAGATCGAGTGGCTAGATGAGCGTTGAGTGTCGATTACCAGATGGCTGCGCTCTCCACTATGTCGTGGTCGGTTGGAAGGGGGTGCGGCCTTACCCGCCCGAGTGTAGGTGGCAATGCTAGGCTGAGTTTAACCAGCTTGAGGAATGGGTCTGCTATCGACGAGTTGAGCCCGATATTGGCAGACGGATAGTGAGGTCTCTTCCACTTACCTTATTGCGCGCGATGAGGCGGCGATCTGGTTTAGAGTATACTAGACCCCGGTGATATCCTAGATTGAGCCGTATTGATGTGTGGATATAGATGAGGATTTGTATGCTTGAGTTGCATTTCACATCGCATGGCCTTGAGATGACCGATATCATTTATGTCTTGCATCGGATAGCTTTGGTATGGCTAATGATATTATGGATCCATTTGCATATTTCGCATTACTTTGATATTGTATGTATATATTACTACCTTGCGCACACACTTTCACCACCCTCTAAGCTTTCTATAAGCTTATGCACGACTGTTGCGTGCAGTTGACGTTGAGGCGCAGTAGCGTTGAGGCAGAAGTACTTTGCAATTCATTTTAGAGTTTTTATTCTTTACCATTGTATTTTCTCTTTATGCTCATTGTACTTGTAAAGTTTCTGATCATAGTGGAAATGTAATGGAGTTCTTGGTTATTGTTTGTGGGTTATACCTTTGGTTATGCTTATTACGAATCAAACTGACGTTGAAAATCCTCCTCGTAGCATCCCAGGATCAGAACCTGGCGAATGGGCGCTAGGAGCCGAGAATGGGGTTCTACGGAGGCTGTCGGCGCCGGATTCGGTGATCGAAAATTTTATGAGTCCGGTTTCTGAGTTTGGGGCGTGACATATGATATCCAAACTCTGGTAACTATCGAGGGTAAGGACTTTAAACTCTATTGAAACTCCTCTCCGTTAAGCTTCACATGAATTACAAATTTGGTCCCAATAGTCCATGATCAGACTATTCAAATATGGTCCCAAAGATCTACAAAAAATGGATTCATATTTAAAGGGTCTTGCATAGCCAATACACAATTAGCTTTGATACCAATGGTAAACTTTAATACAGACTTGGAAAGGATCGAACAACGCATTGAAGATAGGGATCCATAAGTTAAACTAAAACTTGTACCTAATCATCTAGAGAAGCACAATTATAAAATGTAAAAGCTTTGACTATGTAGATAAGGTACCCAACTCTGGTCACTATCGAGGGTAAGGACTTTGAACTCCATTGAAACTCCACTCCGTTAAGCTTCACATGAATTAAGCATTCTTAATTTCTCTTGGACACAGCGCTTCACATGAATTAAACATTCTTAATTTCTCTTGGACACAGCATATAATACAGTTGTAGTTTACCACACTTTACATGAATTTGCACTAATCACACTTTAACAACGTTCCAACCGTTAAGGCGATTAAGACCATTGCATGTGCACCTTATCCAACATGGAACCGCATTAAAAAAAAAAAAAAAAAAAAAAAAGAAAAAAAAGAAAAAATTAGGATTACAGTACTATTTACTGTGGAGAGCTACACATCGCTTTTTTATTGGACGAGCATCTAAAATTCTCCTAAGAAGAATGATTCCTCTGCCCTTCCCACTACCATCCAACGTCTCTAGTGACACGTGGTGTTTTTCCATGACTCCGATACTACGAGCCAACATGTGACAGGGATACACGGTGTCAGGAAAGGCCCGTCTTACATGAATGCATGGTTGCAAGAAAGGCCGGTCATGGGACCGGGGGTGCGGATTGGATACTGACAAGGTCAGTAGCCAAGCTCCGTGGACCCACCGTGATTCATGTGTTGTACCCATTCCGTCTAACCATTTTTAAAGACCGTTTTACGGCATTATAAAGGGAATGAGATAGATCTAAATTTCAAGCGGACCCACCGCAGAAAACCGTGGGAGCCGTCAAACCCATCGTTGAAACATTTACAGGGTCCACTGTGATATATTTTTGAGATCCATATTTTTCATAAGTTAACACAGAGATAGATGAAGTGAAAAATAATATATCAGCTTCATTGGAAACTACTGTGGCCCTAAGAAGTTTTAAACGGTTGATGTCACTGTCCCTACTATTTTCCGCCACAATGACATTGATTTGGGGGCCCACCATCTGATAGGCCATAGCAAGAAAAGCAGACCAATGATCTCTGCCAATGGATGGGTGGATGTAGCAGAGCCCATCTCCACCGTTGCTCTAATTGTATAGAAATGAGGATGGTTAGCCAAAATAATTCTGCAGTGTTCTCTGCCAAGCTTCCTGTGCACCTTACCTATAACTGACCGTGGAGTTCACCTTGATGTATGTGTCCTGTATCCAGGCCGTTTATACATTTCACCGGACATTTTATGGCATGATATAAAAAAACATAGCAGTTTGAAATCTCATGTGGAGCACCCTAAAGGAAACAGTGATTGAACAAAGCTTCGTGACGTCACTTCAGTAGCGATTTGGCTACTGACCTTGTCAGTCTCCAATCCGTGCCCTGGCACTGGTAACACGTTATTAATGACGGACAGAATTTCGTACTATGAATCTGTATAATTGTACGGCCACAGTGATGGGGACATTGATTTGGGCCCACCATCTGATAGGCCATAGCAAGAAAAGCAGACCAATGATCCCTGCCAATGGATGGGTGGATGTAGTAGAGCCCATTCCCACCGTTGCTCTGATTGTATACCGATGAGGATGGTTAGCCAAAATAATTATGCAGTGTTCTCTGCCGAGCTTCCTGTGCACCTTACATATAACTGGCTGTAGAGTCCACCTTGATGTATGTGTCCTATATCCAGGCTGTTTGTACGTTTCACCAGGTCATTTCATGGCATGATATAAAAAATATAGTAGATTGAAATCTCATGTGGAGCACACCAAAGGAAATAGTAGTGATTGAACACCCACCATTTAAATTTCCTGAGGGTCATCGGAATGTTTATTTTCAATCCATCCCGTTGATAAGGTCACATAGACCTGGAGGAAGAGACCACAAAAATATTAGCTTAATCCATAACTTTTATGGCCCACAAAAAGTTTTTAACGACCAATCCCCATTATTTCCTATGGTATGGTCCATAGGACATTTGAGCCTAGTATATTTTTTGGCTCATGCGAGAAAATGACCTAGCAAAAAAATGGACAACATTAATATAAGACACGTTACGATGGGCCCACAGACATAGATCCACTTACTTCGGTGTATCCTGCGATCAGCTGAAGCCACGTCCTCCCGTTATAGACGTGGCAGAATTGTGAGAGCGGCTTGGGTGGATCCCTAAATGTAGCCCCCACCATTATATATCTTAAATCCACACCGTCCGTACATTTTGTAAGCTCATCTCAAGGCATGATAAATTATTATTTTTTTAAGCAGATCTAAATGTTAGTTGTACCCTAGCACAAGAAAGAGGGGTAATTGAACACCACCATTAAAAATATATCGGGTCCACCAGAATGTTTATTTTCCATCCAACCTATTGATAAGGTAAAAATGACATTGATATAGGGACCACACAAATATCAGCTTGATCCAAAACTATTTGTGGCCCACAGGAAGTTTTTAATGGCCAATCATCACTGTTTGCTATGGTGTGGTCCACCTGAGATTCGTATCTTCTTAATTTCTGGGATCATGTCTTGAAATAAGCTTTCAAAATGGAGGGACGGTGTGGATGTTAGGAAAACACATCAAGGTAGGCCTCACAGTCAGGAACCCACCCACCTAGGTGGATCCCGCGCCCGAGATATGTAGATGGTCCACATTTCACTCACACGCGTATGGGATGATCTTTGCCATCCCATCTGCATCCTTCGAATGGAAGGCAAAAAATGAATGGTGGGCAGTACGGAAAGTACGAAAAGCGATTGCTAGATTCCAGTTTAGGTGTGGCATTGGAAGTCTAAAAGCCATTGTCTGTCCATGTATCAAACACCAAATAACACCCAAAAAAGGAGGTATTGTACAGTGGGTCCCGCTGCACCGTTGATATGATCGGACCCATATAGAAAAGTCCATGGATGGGAAAATCCCGTACCTTCAAATTATGTGCCACAAAAGATGAACAGGAAAAAAGAATATAGCAGTAGTCCACGTTCAACAGAAACAAGACAGACAGTAGATGGGGAGAAATTTACAACTGTAGGACTCATTTATGGCCCATTTACATTTATAAACCCACTTATTTTTACCTCTCAAAAATAAGCCTCATCCGTACGGACAACCAAAAATGCTCCTACATTTCCTTAAGCAATCCCAAAGTCAAAGCAACCCCAAAATCAAAGTAATCCATCCTTTACATGTCAAGTATACATCACCCATCACTCACCATCCCTCTCTCCCAACACTTCTCTTACATCACACACTCTCTCATCTCTCTTATCTCTCTCACCTCTCACATTCTCCCCAAGCAACTCCAATGTCCAAGCATTTTCAAGTGAGAAAGTGAGATGTGTGTGGCCCACTTCCCACCCCAAAACCCTTCATCCTAGTCATTCCTTTCTCATCATCTTCCATCAAAGTGAAGCACAAGGAGATTAACGTTCCATCGGACCGAAAAGATCGAACGGTGGATGTTTCTATAATCCTAGATTTCTTGTTTTGATGATGAGCCAAGTGAGGCCTACCGATCGATGGTATAGATCTCATGTTGGACCCTAGATGTGGCTGATGGTCCACCTCTCGTGACTTTGTTGAGCTCGCGGTAGTCAACGCAGAGCCTCAACGAGCCATCCTGCTTCTTCACGAAGAGTACCGGCGCTCCCCACGGCGAACTGCTCGGACGGATAAATCCCAACTCTCGCAACTCGTCCAACTGCTTCTGCAGTTCCCGTAACTCTAACGGTGCCATACGATACGGGGCCTTCGAAATAGGCGCGGTACCGGGCACGAGATCAATCTGAAACTCGGTGAGTCGGCGAGGCGGTAATCCCGGAATCTCCTGGAACACATCGAAAAAATCGCAAACCACGGGCAAATGGTCGATGCAAACGGCAACAGGCTCCTCTAAGGCGCAAGACATCAAACAAGACAACCGCTCTCCTCTGGCCTCTGCAACGAACTGAAACTGTGGCACGCCAGGTATACAAAACGTGACGGTCCTCGCGGCGCAGTCCAAAATGGCATAATACTCAGCGAGCCAATCCATGCCCAAGATGACGTCGAACTCAGACATCGGCAAAACAAACAAATCAGCGGGCAGGAAGGTATCCCCAACTAGAACGGGGCATGACGAGCAAAATCGTCCTAATACTGCAGTCCTCCCTAAGGGAGTCGATACTGATAGGCTCTCATTAGTAGACTCCAACGGTAAGCTAGCCAATCGACAGAAGCTCTCGGCCACAAAAGAATGTGATGCACCAGAATCAAACAGTTTACGTGCAATGCATGCAGAAACTGGCAGTATACCCTCAACGACTCCTCCGGATGACTGCGGATCCTGCTAAGCCGCATAGAATCTAGCCTGAACTGGTTGGGGAGGTGCATGTCCCCTCTGAACGTGCTGCTGCTGCTGCTGGGGTCGCTGAGGCAGTCGAAACTACTGCCTCTGCTGCTGCGACCTCTGAGGCTGGTGCTGATATTGATGCTGCTGCTGAGGTGGCCTCGGTGGTAGAGGCTGCTGTCGCTGCTGCTGTGGGGGTCTGCTGCTGCGGTGGAGGTCTCTGCTGCTGTGGACCTCTCTACTGCTACGGGGGGCTGGGACACTCCTATGAACGGTGTCCCGTCGCACCGCACCTAAAGCAAGTGCCGGTAAACTGCCTCTGAGGTGGTGGTGGATGTGCTGCTGGTGCTGATGGTGCTTGGAAGGCTGGGCGACCTATACGCCTCTGCTGCTATGGTCGACGCTGTTGCGAATCACTGGAAGAAGCCTGCCTCTTCCGGTCTCTCCTCTGACCACGATCAGACTGAGAACCGGCCCACTCAGTCTCATAAATCTGAGCTCTCCGCACTACTGCCTGGAAAGTAGGGAGCTCATGCCCGATAACACGACCTCGAAGGCCGTAACGTAAGCCATGCTTGAAACGGCGGGCCTTCCGCCCCTCGTCATCAACCATATACGGTGCAAATCGCGATAGTGCCACAAAACGGGCCGCGTACTGTGCCACAGTCATGTCTCCCTGCACCAGAGTCTCAAACTCTAAGGTTCGCTGACGACGGATATGGTCGGGAAAATACTGCTCCTCGAATCGGTCCACAAAATCCTCTCATGTCCAGACATACTAAGGTCCAGCAACACGGGTAACAGAGGTCCACCAATGCTCGGCCTCACCCTGGAAGAGAAATACAGCTAACCGGACGCGCTGCTCGGTCGTACATGACATAGTATCGAAGATCTTTTCCACATCGGAGCGCCATCTCTCTGCTGCAGTCGGATCTGGCTCGCCCTGAAAACGTGGGGGATCAAGCCGTCTGAACTCACGAAGTAAGGGGCTCGCGTGCTCCTGCTCTGCCTGAGCTGGTGAAACAGCTGGGCGTCTGCCCTGTCCCTGGAGTGCGGCTGTCACAGCCTGTAACATCTGCTGTAATTGAGAGGCACTCACAGTCACGGTCGGCTCCTCATCGGCCTTAGGTGAAGGAATGTCATCCTCAGGAAAAGAAGCAGGGATCTTTGAGGGTGGAACGGGAGACGCAGGGGGTAAAGCTGGAGCCTCCGATGGTGAAGCACAATCCTCAGGTGGAGGTGCGGGAGTCGATCGGGTAACTCTCCCAGGCGTCATGTCCTACAGGAAAGAGCGAAGGCGCTTATCAACTTCAAAACTCTCGAAGGTGCACACGTTAACGGTTTGTATTGGAAGGTCGCGAAGCTATTCGAACTTCGGGACTTAGCCATTCTTCACTCATAGCAGACATGTAATGTTATTCTCGGTTATTCCCAACCTGGCTCTGATACCAACTTCTGTCACGCCCCAAACTCAGAAACCGGGCTCACAAAATTCCCGATCGCCGAATCCGGCACCGACAGCCATCGTAGAACCCCATTCTTGGCTCCTAGCTCCCATTCGCCAGGTTCCGATCCTGAGATGCTACGAGGAAGATTTTAAATATAAGTTTGATTCGTAATAAGCATAACCAAAGGCATAACCCACAAACAACAACCAAAAACTCCATTACATTTCCACTATGATCAAAAACTTTACAAGTACAATGAGCATAAAGGGAAATACAATGGTAAAGAATAAAAACTCCAAAATGCTCAGCAACGTGCTCCTGCCTCAGCGCTGCTGCGAACCAACGTCACCTGCACGCAACGGTCGTGCGTAAGCTCACAGAAAGCTTAGAGGGTAGTGAAAGTGTGTGCGCAAGGTAGAATATGAACATGTAATGTTAGAGTAATGCGGGATATGCAGATAGAACCATAATATCATGAGCCGTACCAAGGCTATGTAATGCAAGACATGAATGGTATCGGCCATCCCAAGGGCATGCGATGTGCAATGCAACTCAAGCATACAGATCCTCATCTATGTCCATACATCAATACAACTCAAATATGGAATATTACCGGGGTCTAGTACATTCTAAACCAGATTGCCGCCACATCGCGCGCATTAAGGTAAGTGGAAGAGACCACACTATCCGTCTGCCAATATCGGGCGCGACTCGTCGATAGCGGACCCATTCCTCGAGCTGGTCAAACTCAGCCTAGTATTGCCCCCTACTCTCGGGCGGGTAAGGCCGCACCCCCTTCCAACCGACCATGACACAGTGGAGAGCGTAACCGTTAGATAATCGGCACTCAACGCTCATCTACTCACTCGGTCTAGACGTTGGAGCAACCTCTTGGTACCATAAGGGTTTAGAGACTTTCACGCAGGGATATCTATAGTACCTTATGTAGAACAAGATTTTCGGTATCCAATCCTACCAACCACGATACATCTGTGGAAGTTACGACCCCGATGTCGCTAGGGCGTACAATATCCATGTCATACAAATGCGATATACATGATTCACGTTATCCAGTCATGTATCACATCCTGTGCATATCGTGCGCTCATGTAGGGCAACACCGCCTAACAGGGAGCCCATAAACAACCTGCCCGAAGACAAATGCTATGATCAGACAATTCTCACGTCAATCATACATATGATGCGTATGATCATGAGTCATGAAACTGTACTAAACATGATATAACAAAATGAACTATCTTACAATGCAGATGGACCTGGACGGCCTATACACGATAAGTACGGGCCTAACAATGGGCCCTAAGAAGAGTCGTAATATGGACATCCAACCAACATTACACTCGCAATGTAGACGTCAAACCAACATTGCTCCCAAGGCACGATCTTTGTAAACATTAGTACTTAGTCTGTAATGGATTTACACATTGCAATGGACCGTAGGTTATCCCCATTGGACCTTACATATATATCAAATGGACCTTATCCTATGGGCCTTTTATTCATCAGATGGGCCACATAAATGGGCCACACCAATGGGTCTTATGTGCATTACAATGGGTCAAACCCGTGGGCCTTGGATTGCATCAAATGAGCGTAGTCTCATGAGTCTAATATATGACCAATGGGCCACACCAATTGGGCCCCAAATGTATATCAAATGGGCCTCAACCTAGAGGCCTTATATGAGTCGAATGGGCCTAAATCCCTAGGCCTTAAACAATTCAAATGGGCCTAATCCATGAGCTTGCATGCATATCAAAGTGGGCCTAATCCCATGGACCCTTTTATAATCAAATGGGTTTAGTCTCATGGGCCTTACAATATGTCAAATGGCCTACTTCCATGGGCTTTAAATTTCAACAAAAGGGTCCAATTACATGGGCCTTGAAGTACATCAAATGGGCCTAGTCCCATGGACTTGCAACACATCAAATGGGCCTAAGTTCTTATGCCTTAAATGAATCCAATGGGCCTAGCCCATAGCCTTTTTTTGAAATTCAAATGGGCCTAACCCATAGGCCTAAAATGATCTTTCCAAGTGGATGGACGGTCTGGATGCGTCGCCTGTGACAATGGTGGGGCCCACATGAAGGCGTACTATCGTGTATATTATATAATATATAAATTACATATAATATAATATATGTAATATATACAATATTATATGTAACATATAATATATATATATATACACACACACACACACACACACACACACACACACACATGCGGCACACAGCACCCACACGTGGGGATGGGCCCCACCGTCCAGTGGGGACGGTGTGGATACAACACAAAATCACAGTGGCGTCACCGTCCACGGACCGTGGACGGTATGAATAAAATACATAAATCACTGTGGGTCCTACGTATGTGGCCCACCGTGATGTTTATTTGAAATCCAACCCGTTCATAAGGTCGCTCTAACCTGGATGAAGGGAAAACATAAATTTCAGCTTGATCCAACACTTCTGTGGGCCCCAGGAAGACTTTCAATGGAAGATGTTCATTCACACTGTTTCCTATGGTGTGGGCCACCTGACTATTGGATGGGGCTGAAATTCGGAGGGGGCCCACTACTGGGGGCGGCCCACCTCGCGAACAGCCTGGATATAACATATACATCAAGGTGGGGCCCACGGGTGGAGGCCGTGGGTCATTGACGCCCGCCCGCCGCTGGGTTTGACACGGGCAGCATCAGTTGCTCCCCTCCATTTTGTCTCTCCTCCCCCTTTGTATTTGTGTGGTTTTCCACAGGTGGGGCCCATATTCGAATAATCCATCCCAGCCATAGTGTTCTACAGCTTGCAACAGACAAAAAGAGTCCAAAGTTTGAATTTTTGTGATGATAGAAAATGAATAAAATAAGAAAAAAGATACTTGAATGGTAGTGGTACATTCTTTGATGCTATGGCCCACCAGGTCTTCCAATCAGTCCCAAACTCCTACCCAACGGCTAAAATATCGTAGGTAAGAGGATGGACGGCTTGGATCGAACAAATACATCATGATGGGGCCTAAGCGAGTGGACCACCAAAGCCCTCCTTTTCTTCTTTCCCCTTTTCTTCTTTCCTTTGGAACGTCCAGCGTCCCAGACGCTGGACGGTTTATTATTTTTTTTTTTTTTGAAAATGGTGGGCCCTGATGAAGTGGGCCACCACTGATGGATAGTGGGGGTACGACATGCAAGGTGGGCCCCACTTGAAGAACCCTTGCACAGAATAAATACCTCAAGGTGAGGTCCATTCAAGTGGGCCACACAACCCATTTGCATCAAAATGAAATAAAATAAAATAAAATAAATAAAAGAGAGAGAGAGACATGGAGAGAGGGACACGCCTTGTGATGGAGGGACCCCGACATTATGGGCCCTCCCTTGCAATGAATCATACAATATACTGATCCCGTTGAACATGTGACCATCAAAAATGTAAATCAACGGTGGAGATCCATTCCCCACCGATATGGACGGTCTAGATGACCTTTTGCAATGAAATAAACATCATGATGGGGTCCATGGAGAATGGCCCCATCATGGAACGATCATGATGATCCATGTGGTCCATCGGCCACATATTAGGGTCCCAAGTGAGATCCACACCATTGATCGGTGGGCCTCACTTGGCCCATCATAAAAACGAGAAAAACTACCTTATAGAGACACCCACCGTCCGATCTTCTCGCTCCTAGGGGTTCCTTGGCACCTTAGCTTCAACTTCAATGGTTAAGATGAAGAATGGAGGGTTGAGATGGAAGATTTTGGGATGAAGAGGTGGGCCACTTGGAGTTTAGGGATTTTGCAAAATTCCATATGTGGGACTCTTTGTTGCTTGGAATTTTTTTGAAATGAGAAAAAGAGAGAAAGAGAGAGAGTGATGTAGAGAGAGATGGATGGATGGATGAATGATGGTTGTGTAAGGAAAGGCTTGACTTTTGAGGCTTTTGTGTAAGAGAGGTATGGGTGGTGTAAGAAAAGCTTGACTTTTGTGACTTTTTGTGTAAGAGAGGTATGGTTTTGGGAGACTTTTGTGATTGCTTGGGAAAAGGAAATAAAGTGATGTGTACTTGACATGTGATAGATTGATGGGTTGATTGATTGATGGGATTGATGTGATGATGTGACAAATCGTAGAGATTCCCTTGGGTTTCGCAACGGGCAGCATTTTCTCGCACCGAACGTTGGCTCATATCTCTTGACCAGGGTATCGCCTCGGTGCGTAAGTCGCGGTATCGGAACCGCAACGACGGCGCAGTCGCTATGGTATTGGTCTTAGGTTGAGTCGACTCGGGTTGTCGATATATGAATCAGGGTCGCGCGTCAATATTGGCTAAGGGTCGAAGGTCGCCGGAATTCGACCGGTAAGATTGCGGAAGTCTACGAAAAGGTACGGATCAAGATACGGGTCTTACATATGACCTACACATGCATGTCGTGAATGACCAGATGGGACACAAAAAATGTTTAGTTCAAGCATCTGGGCACTTTGGATGTCCGTAGGTGAAAGTTCCTAGACCTCCGAGGCCAAGAGGTGCCCCAACATCTACACCGAGTGGATACATGAGCACCCGAGTGCCGAATACCAGTAGGCCGCGTCTCTCATTGTGTCGTGGTCGGTTGAGAGGAGGTGTGGCCTTATTCGCCCGAGTGAAGGGGCTGTAAGCTAGGCTAAATTTGACCAGCTCGCAAATGAGTCCGCTATGGATAAGCCGGGTGGGTATTGGCAGACTACTGGTCAGGCGAATAGTGTGGTCTCTTCCACTCGCTAGGCTGCGCGGCTAGGGAGGTGACAGTCGATGTGGAGTGTAATAGACCCCAGTGATTCCCTAGAGAGGAATCGTACTAATATGAGGACTTGATATGAGGACTGATATGATATTATGACACCCCATCATTGTTACACATGTGGGCGGGTACACGTGGCGGATGCTGATGTGGGCGAGGGTGAGGCCTAGGCGAGCTACCACACTGGGCGAGCTACCAGTGGTTGGTAAGCTACTGTGCTGATAGGCTACTGAGCAGGAGTTGCATATTCATTCATTCATCCATTCACTATCCGCTCAGGCTGGTGGTGCACAACTATTTGTTACATGTACCTTCGCAATGACTAGAATTTCAGTTAAGGCGATAGACTAACCTGAGATCAGGAGTTTACCACATTGTATTTGACTATCCAAATTTAAGTATGAGACTGGTTTGGATAGAATTCCCTTATGATGGACCCCATAGCCTGCAATACTACGTACTATCATCCCAACTTCACTCCAGCTTGGTCATTTCATTCGCGTCGCATATTGCATTTCATCCGTAGGCATATGGCATTTTGGGTTGTTATGTTTTCTGTACTTATATGGCCTAGCAAGATTTAGGGCCTGTTTGGATACGCATTTTTAGTTGTATTGTATCGTATTAGGTAGTATGATGTAACATTTACTATGTTTGGATAAGAGTGAATACGATTTGAATCCCATGCGTGTGAATACAGCCACGAGCCAAAATTTTGGAAAGGCGGTAGAGTATTGCCAGGACGTTTACAGTCCGTCAGTACAACACTCTTCATTGCGCTGTATTCGGCTGCAGACAAGTTTTGAATGTCATGGTCAACTAAAATTCAAAGAGCTACTTGGTAGAGCAGGTACAAGAAATCTATATTTACCACACGTGTGAGTTTGAACGTTCGTTTGGGATCCAAGCCGTTCATAATGTTGGGCCCTTGTTAAATTCCCATACCCTTTGTTAAGTTACTTCAATGTTTAAGTTTATGATTAGGTGAAGATGGTAGTGGTCCACAATCAACTTAAGCCTCTTTCCCTTTGATGAACTTGAACCGTTTATTTCCAGACCAGGTCCTGGTCACAATATACTTCTTAAATAATCAATGGAATGGATCTTGTCAATTTGATCCACGTGGGAACATATGATGCGATGGAAACAAACATCTCAAGCGCAAGAGTAGCCATGCCGTCTCTATAATCGAAACTTAATTGACACATAACACGGGAAGAAGCCACTTCGTAGAATCGTATGAACGACTGTGAAACACCCATGTGATACTGCGCTATGGATGAAAATCTAATCACCGTCCATCTTTGTGATGGGAAGTGGCCCACTTAATCTAATCGCCCTCAGTGAACCTTTGCTTGTGGGTGTCTTCCACTTCGGTATTTGATCGAGCTTAAACTGTGGTGAGTAGTGTGGCCCACTTGATCATAGCACCAACATTAAGACATGAAAATCACAGGTGGGTTGCTACCAGAAACGAATTGGCTACTCCCCCTGACACCAGCCCCAGGCTGGTGGTCGATGATCTATGGGCCCCACCATGATGTATGTGTTTCATCCATTGGATTCACTGATTTTAAAAGATCATTTTAGGGCTTGATCCCAAAAATGAGAGGTATATAAATCTCAGGTGGACCACACCACATGAAAAAATAGTGATTGGATATCTACCATTAAAATCCTGGCTGTGGGCCACTGTACTGTTTATTTGACATCCACTCTGTTGATTAAGTCATACAGGCCCAGCTGAAGATTGAAAACTAAAATGAGCATGATCCAAAATAGATGGATGGAATGGATGAAAGACATACATCATGGCGGGCCCCACAGAGCACCGACCACCAGCCATTGGCTGGTGTTAGGGGGAGTAGTTAATTCTTTTCCGTTGCTACCCAAACATGGGTTGACCATTCATACCGGTAGAGTTGACCTTTATATAATTGTACAGTACTCAGTTTTAATACCTCCAATCCAAACATT
Organism: Magnolia kwangsiensis; assembly: GCA_037074715.1. Lineage (NCBI taxonomy): Eukaryota > Viridiplantae > Streptophyta > Magnoliopsida > Magnoliales > Magnoliaceae > Magnolia > Magnolia kwangsiensis. The sequence continues at coordinate 30,301,428 of CM073575.1, read as the reverse complement.
GATCTGTATAAGGTATTGTATACTATGCCAACCAATACCTCCATTCCAAACATTGATTAGTATTTGTTTGATTTGAATGTATTCTGAAAAACTTCCAATGTATACATGAACAGTGCCCAAATACAATACAATACAATACTATACACGAATCCAAACAAGCCCTTACATATTACATTGTACACTCAGCATATGTTATTGTCTTATTATAATTTGCATTGCATAACCTTGATATGGCCGTTAGCATTCATGTCTTACATCACATAGTCTTAGTACGACTGATAGCACTCATGGACTTGTCAGTATTTACGTTTACTCTGATATCGCATGATTCATGATCTTGTCTGTATCTTCGATATTATATGATTATAGCATTGTATTGGATACTTGGCACGTGCGTCGCACACACTTACACAACCTTCTAAGATTTTTATAAGCTTATGCACGATAGATGCGTGCAGGTGGCGTTAGGTTGTAGCAGCATTGAGCTTGGAGCGTGCAGTGATCTTCTGGAGCTTTGATTTTTAACATATGTATTTTTCCTTTCAGCTCTGTATTCAAATATTTATATTAGTGAATATGTGATGATGATGTTGCCTTTATGATTTAGGTATACTTGTGGTTATGCTTCTTATGAGATAAATGTACGTTGAAAAATTCTCCTTGTATGATCTTAGGATCAGAACCTGATATATGGACGCTGAGAGCTAAGAATGGGGTAATACGGAGGCTGTCCGCATCGGATTCGACAATCGAAAATTTTGTGGGTCCGATTTTCGGATTTGAGGCGTGACACCCTTCACTTGACCGTCAATTCCATGCATTTCACAATCAATTCCCTTCACTTCACAGTCAATTCCCTGCATTTCACGGTCAATTCCCTTTATTTCACGGTCAATTCCATGCATTTCACAGTCAATTCCATGCATTTCACAATCAATTCCCTTTACTTCACGGTCAATTCAATGCATTTCATGGTCAATTCCCTTTACTTCATGGTCAATTCAATGCATGTCACGGTCAATTCGCTTCACTTCACGGTCATTCCATGCATTTCATAGTCAATTCCCTTCACTTCACGGTCAATTCCATGCATTTCACGGTCAATTCCCTTCATTTCATAGTCAATTTCATGCATTTCATGGTTAATTCCATACAACTTTGCACAGGTCAAAAATGCTGGTGCTTTATCAATTACATTCCATTCACTCCCTTAAACTCCAATACACGTCCGAACTCATATCTGTCATTCCTATTCCTTCTTTTCACCCATTTTCTTCATTAAATCTCCATATGGATGTCAGAGATGAGTTCGGATGCATATCTGAGTGTAAGGGAGTGAATGGAGTGAAATACATGAAATTGACCATGAAATGCATGGAATTGACCATGAAGTGAAGGGGAATCAGCGGAATTGACCGTGAAATGCATGAAAATGACCGTGAAGTGAAAGGAATTGACCGTGAAGTAAAGGGAATTGACCATGAAATGCATGGAACTGATCGTGAAGTGAAGGGGAATCGCTGGAATTGACAGTGAAATGCACAGAATTGACTATGAAATGAAGGGAATTGACCGTGAAATGCACGAAATTGACGGTGAAGTAAAGGGAATTGATCGTGAAATGCATGGAATTGACCGTGAAGTGAAGGGGAATCGTCAGAATTGACTGTGAAATGCATGGAATTGACCATGAAGTAAAGGGAATTGACCGTGAAATGCATGGAATTGACCGTGAAGTGAAGGGGAATAGTTAGGATTGACCGTGAAATGCATGGAATTGACTGTGAAATGAAGGGAGTTGACTGTGAAATGCACGGAATTGACCGTGAAATGAAGGGAGTTGACTGTGAAATGCATGGAATTGACTATGAAGTGAAGGGGAATCGCCGGGATTGACCGTGAAATGCATGGAATTGATCGCAAAGTAAATGAAATGATTGAAATTGACTACAAACTGATTGAAATTGACCACGACGTGAATGAAATGGATTTTCAACCATCGACCTGATAGAATCTTGGAACATAATAAGGTTGGTTGGCTAAAGTAGCTTCTCCTACCCCAAAATCATATAGGGTACGTCAAGTAACTAATTTTGGTTTAGAAGATATTCTTGTTAAATGAATAAAGAAAGAAATGAAAAAAAATGAGAGAATTTTTTTTTTATATGCTTATATATACATATTTATATGAATATGTATTAGAGAAATTGTAGGTAGAATAAATTTCTCCATGTAAAAAAATAAAATAAAAAAAATAAAAAAATTTGCACAGACTAGCACGGACTACGGTTATGGCTACAATTATAATTCGTAGTTATAGGTAAAATCACCTTCGATACATATTAAATACTCTTCAATATGTATTGAAAATTGCAGGATTTTTGAGGCAAACTTGCTGGACAGTTTTGGATCTTTTTTTATCACATCGAAAGACCTTCGATACATATCGAAAGACCTTCGATATATATCGAAGGACATATCGAAAAAGTAGGGGCTACGGGTATAATCTGTAGCCATAGGAAACTCCAGCTTTCAGAAATCACATTTCTGAAAAAGTAGGGGCATATTTTACCTTTGGCAAGTCGTCAGTACACATGGGGATTATACTCACGAGGTAAAGAGAAGTGGGCTTTGAAATGTAAATGGGCCATAAATGGGTCGTACAGTTGTAAATTGCTCTTAGATGGGGGTAATTTTTTTTAGTATAGAGCCGACATATCACTTATCATTTTTCATTCGACCCGAAAAAAACCTAGCTTATCAAACTAGACTTCTACCTGTACATACGGCACCATAAAGATGAAAATACTCATACTTTTTTCAACTACTTTACCCTAAAATACGGTATTTTCATCAAAAACCCTCTTTTCATACCCTAAAAATCTATTTTGGTGACACAAATTTTTGAAAGTCGAAGAAAAAAGGCATACAACGGAAGAGCCTACGGTGCTAATTTTTTCCATTGGATGTCATCCAATCTGGTGAACTTCCGGTGTAAACATAGTCCGCAGTGGGGCCTTTTGCTCCAACGGCTTCAACCACAGAACCTACTGTACAAATCCTGTGGTCCCGAGCGTTGTCCGATCCCGGTAGACTGAACAGCAGAGCAATTCAGCCGGTGTTTCCATCAGGATCGTCCATCTAGTGTCCGTTTCGTGGATGGATGGATGATTTTTCAACAATCACATCCACACTGAACGTTGGCCTTTATCCATTTCCTGCTCTCTCTCTCTCTCTCTCTCTCTCTCTCTCTCTCTCTCTCTCTCTCTCTCCTATTACTTTCAAGGTCAGGATCATCCGATCAACGCGACAGCTAGATGGACGGTCCAAACCGTAAGGCCGTGTCATGTTTCCTGAAAGATGCCTCTGCCGTATTTATCTTCCTGTCCCTCGGCAACGCGGATTGCGTAGTAACTCACCATGGTATAGCCTGGTGAGTAAAATATGTGGGCCCACCGTGATGTATGTGTTTTATCCACACCGTCCATCCATTCTTCCTATTCATTTTCAGTAATTATCTCAAAATTGAAGCATATCCAAATTTCAAGTGGACCACACCACATGAAACACTAAAAATTTAGAGCATACCATTGAAAACTTCACGGGGCCACCAAATTTTTGGATCAAGTTATATATATATATATATATATATATATATATATATATATATATTACATTTTCATCCTTATTTTTGTGACCTTAAGAATATATTGGATGGCAAGTAAATATTATCGTGAACGAGGACATCTTTATCCCTATGGTTTCGGTGGTGTGGTTTGCTTGTGCATGGGATATGCTCCAATTTTAGAATCTCGTAATAAGTTTATTCATAAAGACTTATTTTATTTAATTTTATTTTTTTTACACACGTACATGCACATGTACCTCTGCACACTCACGCTAGTGGAATTTCACCACGTCTGGGTAGTTGAACCCTTGACCGGCTGTTGAACCTCCCTAAAAAGACTTATTCCATGCTTGTGTGACCTTATGAACAGGACAAGTAAACACTATCTATCTCATTATTTTATGTGGGGTAGTTTGCTTGAGCTTTGGATATGTTCTAATTTTGAGACCTTGTAATAAAATTATTCATAAAAATTTATTCCACGCCTGTGTGGTCTTATGAACAGGTTAGACGACAAGTAAATATTATTGTCGGCCTTAGGAAGGTTCAAGGAGGATGTCATTATCCACGGATTCCTGGGGTGTGGTTTGCTTTAGCTTGGATATGCTCTAATTTTGAGATCTTGTAACAAAATTATCTATAAAGACTTATAGATGGCGTGTATACACATTTGGGCCACCGTACCAGTAAACAAGATAAATTAAATCATGCCTAAAAACTCTAAATTAACATAGTATGGCTCACATGAGTTATGTAATGATCTGATTTTTATCTGTCACGTTTAATGAATGGATTGGATAATATGCACAAAGCACATTGGACCCACACAGGACTGTAACTTTCTACGGTAGGTGTCCCCCTCCCCACAGCATTCCGTTGTTCCCTCTAGCTTGTCCCAACTCAGCTCTGGACTAGCCTGATATTTGGTCCCTGAAATTAGAAGGGGTGGATTCATCAGATGTACGGTTTGGATGGTACAGATTCATCACAGTAGGTCCCACACAGCTCGAGCGTACTGGAACTTGCTTATATAACAAACGTATGTCATCATTCCCCAAAAAAAATCGCTTCTCACCGAGCACCTGACGTTCAAACGTGATTCCACCTCAGCCACAAGGAAAACGTGTTCCCTTATCATCGCACGTGAGATTTTCACCCACCTTTCTACACCCCCGCTAATTTATCATCCCATGCTGACGTGGCACCCCTATTTATGTGCACATCCACAACTCATATACCAAGGTCCTTTTCCTCTCTCTCTCTCTCTCTCTCTCTCTCTCTGCTATGGGCGATTCCAATGAAGAAAAATCTCTTGGAGAAGAATGCTTGGGTAGCCTTGAAGGAAAGATCTCTGATTTTTTCAGTGAATCTTCCAACGGTTCGGATTGCACTTCCCTTGACGATGATGAAGAGGAATCGTCCGATCCGGCCGAGAGGGAAGAATTCTGGCTGGGCCAGGAGAGCTTGCTCCAGGTAATTTCCCCGATTAAACCCATCAAAAATACCATATTTCCATTAATTAATTGAAATTTGCACTTTTTTAAAATATGAATCTTGGACTGTCCACTGTGGCATCCATGATCAAATGAATTTTGAATTCAAAATTATTACAATCTGACTAATAAGGCCGCGTTTGGCAAATAATTCACGATTTTGAAAACTTTGGAGTAGAATTTCCAAAAATCATGATACAATACTGACGTGAATACCAGAGAGCTCTTTGTTTTCAATACAACACAAAAAGAGCCCAAATTTGAGATTTTTATAGGGGTTTTTCCATATAGCTACCTCCCTTTTGATCTATGGACCGAAAACCGCCTTCTTTAGAATATTTAAAGTATACCACTCACTTTTTGCACCGTTGGACATCTTGACGCCTGCCGTTGTCTAGATGTATGTATGAGGAACCGTATTTTCAAAAACCCAAAACTGTCCTAAGCTATACAATAGCTTCACAAACGAAGGAAAAAAAAAAAAGACCAGCAAGAGAGATGCAGGTAACGGTCGAATTTCACATCCGACGCTGGTATAGTGCTTAATCCATACTAATTCAAGGACCCTTATGATGGATTAACGGTTCGGATCTTCCTAAACACATGCCAGGTGTACAGAACGAACCCTAGAGGACAGCCATTGATACTAATTTTTCTTAGTTAGTTTTGATAGTATAAAATGGTGAAGGAAAGACCATTTCTCATCAAGATAAAAAAATAAAAATAATTCACAGCCACTAACTACGATGGCCCACATGCTGCGCATAAATCCAAATCCCCATGAAATTATCATGAACTTTAATTGTACATATGCATTAGTTTCTAAACTACCATACATACATAGCCAATAACAGTTTCTTAATTTCGATGTTTTTATAATTTCCTAGACTCAAAAAGGCATATTTCTCTCAGGAAATTCTATCCCGTAGTAACTCGACGGGATCAAAACTACGGCGAGAAGTGAGCCGGGCTATGAAGATGACGAAAGAGACTGTCGAATGCCACTGCCCAAAGCCGAGCTCGAACAGGTGTGCAATTTGTCTGCGCCGGGCAGTCATCGATCACCTTCACACCGTCGGATACGATGCCGCTTTGTGCACATCTACATGGAGGTCCACAAGAGAGATTCCTGGAGGTATATTATTTACTATTATTATTTTATAATTTTCTGTATTTTATGTAGGAATAAGAAAATTACAGCTCTTTAAATATATTTAGTTATTTATTAATATATTATCAGTTCTAATTATATCTATTGATTATTGAGCTCATTTAAATAAATGGGTTGGTTTGAACTTTGCCTGAGATGACCCATTGATGTAGATTATTGATGGGCTGGGCCAGATGACTCAATCTAGCCCAACACAATTTCAATCATTAATTCATGTATGTATGTATTTTTATATGTGTGGTAAAAATTCTTAAATGTGTATTTTTATTTCATTTTTCAGGAAAGCATGAGTATATAGATGTCATCGTCCACGCCACGGACAGGAAGAAGGAAGCTCGGTTTGTGATTGAATTAGACTTCCGTGCGGAATTCGAGATGGCGAAAGCATGCGAGGATTACCAGAAGCTGATAACCCATCTGCCAGAATCCTTTGTGGGGAAGCCCGAGCACCTGAACACAGTGTTAAGTGTGATGTGTGGTGCATGCAAGAGGTCGATGAGGGAGAGGAAAATCTACATGGGACCATGGAGAAAGAGAAAGTTCATGCTGAAGAAGTGGGCTGGTTCTCAGCGGAGATGGTTTTCCGATCTGTCCCCGGCAGTGTCGGTCCAATCGAAGGAGGTCCTCATGCCCATTCTCACTTTCAGCTTATGTTCAGCTGCAGTGGAGGTCGCCTGAGCAAGCGACTGCCGGGAAATGACATGAACCCTTTGAAACTCTCTTAAGGCCCACTTCTGGTAATGAGCTCGTGAGGCCCACTACTACTGATGAGCTCCATCTATCTACACTGTACAAGTCACCATATGCCACGTGGCAAGGTGGGCCAGGGTACCTTTTTTTGCATGCTGACATGTCATCTTATCATTGGTCGTGGTACCCATTAGGAGTGCTTGAGATAATGCCACGTGGAATCAAGGATTGCCTGGTATGTAGTGTGTATAAAACTAGTGGAGAGAGCAACAATTTTGTCAGTTTTGAAACTCATGAAAGGCATCGATGAGAGCTTTCATCTTGTTTGGCTTTATCCGAACACTAATAATTTAAAAGGAGAAATTCTCAAGTCCAATCGGTTGGACGTCAAACCAGCGTTGTGATTTGTGATTAATTATTGTTTAATTAATAGGAGGGAGAAAGGGGTCTATGGCTTGGGTGGATCCCACCATGTGTGTAACCACATGTTAGGGTCAGGATCCAAAATTGAGGTGACATGTTCGGCTCATATCCAAATAATCAGTCACCTCATGTTAGGCGCTGGATCCAAAAATCAGCCTCATATGTAATTAAAGTAGACAACATAATTAGAAATAATGTTTAGGGTAAAGCTCACTCTTTTTCTTAGTGTGGCCTACCTGAATCACTAATGGGTGAGCCCAATTTTTTAGCCTAAAAAATAAGTTCTAGTGTAGCATCTAATGGTTGAAGGGGATTCAATATAATTATCATAGACCACATAAAAATCAAGGGTGGATGTCTCTCTCCCAACTATTTCCATTTTTGTAGGCCACCCGAATCACAAGACATGGACCTAAAATGGGATTACACATCTAACAGTTAAAATGGGATTACACATCTAATGGTTGGAGTGGATCTCACTCACACATTATGGTGGGCTCCATAAACAATCAAGGGTGGGCTTCGCCTCCCACCTGTTTCCATAAATGATCATTTATAAAAAAGGAGTTCATAAGTCTACTGGTTGGAACACAAATTGTCGTACATCCATTTGATAACTTCCAAAGTATAAAGTAAGTATAACGTGCATCTGACAACCAGCCCTTTCAGGTTGGTCCCACCACAAGAATCACCTAGAGCAATGGTGAGTCCCATCCACACATCAAGTGGGACATATAATATAAAATAACGTCCACACATTAATAAATAGTGAAACACAGAGGCTGTTACCAGGGTTTAGGAGTAAATCGTGTCCCCAGGATACACCCAATTCAAGATAGAGATTCATCTACTACTAGATAGAGATTCTTCTACTACTAAAGAAAAGGAAAAATATGCGAGACGATAATAATTAAAGCTCTTATCAATTTTTATGGCCTGGATCATATGCTCCACATGTGCAAATATGCAATTACATAAACCCCAGCCCAATGCTTGCAGAAAAGATAAGAAAATGTCCCAAAACTTTCTAGATAATTTTTTTTTTTATTGAGTTTTATATGAAAGCCAACAAAAGAAAAACCATAAAACTAATTTGAGCCTGACATTAAAACATAACTATGGGTTGGATATTTTAATCCAAACCTTACAATATTATTTCAAAGGAAAAAGATTAAATTACCCCGATCTACTTAAGTGAGGTATAAGCAAAGCAACAAAATAAATTAAAATTCGTCCAAAAATAAAGTAAAATTATAGTTTAATAAAAATACCATCAAAAGACACTTTTGTAGACCCAAAAGTGCATTAGGGTACCATCATATGTGGTCCATTAATGGGTCTATGGGTTTGGCCCATTACAGAAGATGTTTGAACCCCTTTCCATGATCAAATCCATGTCAAAACTCATTGGCAATTAAATTAACCTCATCCATCAACATTATGTAGTCTATCTCCTCATTATCCTTCCTTAGTTAGAAAGAACTCAACCTCGAGTCTGATCTGCAATTTGTTGCCTTATATGATGTAAGGTCAACAACATTGAACACATTAGAACTGTTCACTCCAAGTGGTAGCTCAATGCAATATGCGTTGTCGTTAATCGGTTTCATAATCTTGCACGGGCCAATTTTTTTCTATTTCAACTTGTTATTAGTGCTCGCTATGAATCTTTCTTTCCGTATGTGGACCCACAAAAGATCTCCCTGTTCGAAAATCACCTTCCATCATTGTCTGCGTGTCATAAACCTTACATGGAACAAAAGACTGACATCTCCCGTGGTTGTAGATTTTGCTTAGACCTTCTCTCTTATGGGTTTCAATATTATTTTATGATTATCTTTAATGAAGGTCTATGTATTTTTTCAACCATCATGAATGGTTTGCCGGTTATATTGTTATAGCTGGCCTAATAATATATGGCACACATCCATCTATCGGACTACGTCGCACTACACATTGTCATGATAGGTTTTACCAATTGTGAAAGAAACCAAACAACAACAAGAAACCTTTACCTCATTGTCTTGCGCTTAAACCAATCTAGTTTATATCGAACTGGATGCCTCTCAGTTCTCAACTAGAGTTTTTTTACCATGTCCTAAGAAATGACATTTTCACAGTTGTCACTATCGACAATCATCCCCCAGACTTTGTTATTCACTGGGCAACTCATGTAAAAGATATTAGTTTGCAACCAATCATCTTCCTTAGGCAACTTTGGTGTGAGAAGATGCTTTTGGATCACTAATGTTTTTTGTCCATCACCATATATTTCCTCATCTCCATCATCAGCATCATAATCTGCACTATGTGTTCCCTCTATGGTCTTATATTCATCATCAACTGGTTGTTCTTCCACAACTAATTTAGAGCTATCGACCAAATTGACTTGTCATTGCCTACACTCCGAGGAAACATGCTTAATTCTGTTGCATTTATAGCACCATATTTTATTTTTTTTCACTTATTTTTACTTTTACCTCATCGTTCAAAACTCATGACCCAAATGTTGGGGGAACATTCTTTACTCGACTCAAATCCCCTATAGGCTTATTATTACTATCCAAAACGGTAGTAGATCGATTAAATGCTTTCATCCGACCATACCTAGTTCTTCTTCTCTTTTCAACTAAGGTAACTTGCCTATATGCTTCTACAACAGTAAACTCTAATTGAAACCCTAACTGATCTGCAGTAGTGGGCTATAACCCATCCATAAAACGAGTAACCAGCTACTCTTCAGTCTTAAATAAATTATTTCAAGCCATCAGATGATGGAACTCTTCGGCATACTCTTATACAGTCTTATCCCATTGTTGAATATGGTGTAATTTCTGTAAAATAAAAAATAAATAAAAAATAAAAAATAAAAAAAAAGACTGCAAGTAGTCGATGGATAGAAATGTCTCCTTTATGAAGACTTCGTCTTCTCCTATATTTTCACCTTGGTCTTTCTCCACCTTTCTTGGGTGGCCGTAACTTATTCCTACCATGCTGAAGTTCCATCTTTCAACGTCATAGTAATTATTTTCAGCATTTTAGCCTTGTCTACGTCTTTATAATCAAAGATCCCTCTCCATAGCATCAGTCCAATATAGAAAATCGTCCTTACACATGCTACCATGATATTCATGAACTTCTACCTTCACTTCTAACTCACTACTTCAATCATAATAATTCATCATTCCCGCTCGTCGCAGCTCAACAATGGAGCTTCATGATGGAACGGGTTAATGTCACTCCCACTCGACTCATTGTCATCATTTTTTAAAGTCGGCGGTTCATTTCTCGCAAATAGCATATTGGGTTGTTGGGAGAATGTCTATATTTACCTCTCTAACATGGACAATCTCTCTTTTACTGGATTTGCATCTTTTTGGTCCATTCTGCGCGCACCACGACCTCTACCTTTACGTACGCTGCATTATCGTAAGGGAAGAAGCTCATAAAAGAACGAAATAGTGGGGGAAATGGAGGCTCTGATACCAAATCTGATGTAGCTAATGGGTGACAATCGACAACCACATGGAGTTATATCAAACCCTAAAACCAAATGAAGCCCCCAACACACCCAATCCAAGATAGAGATTCTTCTTCTACCAATGAAAGGAAAAAAATATATGCAAAACCAACGAATAATCAAGCTCTTACCAATTTTGATGGGGTAGATCATACACCCCATGCGTGTGAATATGCAATTATACAAACCCTAGTCCAAAGCTTATAGAAAAGATAAAAAAATACATCTGAAAAGCTTCTGGACAATTTTTTTATATTGAGTTTTATATGAAAGGGGACAAAAGAAAAGCCCTAGAACTAAAAATTTATGGTATCCAAACTGTTTAAATCGCTACCCATTGTGGATGGGGGCATAATGAAAAATTTACACTAAGACGGTATTGTCAACCATCTGATTTCCCCTGCCCCTTTAAATTTGGACTAATTATGTTGCTTGTAACCATCCATTGCATAGCCATTAATTAGATGGCTAAGATTGCTCAATCAGTGTGATTTTAAACAACCATGTAATGGATGGTTAGTGTCTGTGTCATTCAATCAAACACAAGTCTATACATATGATCGAGGGCCTGTATTCGATTTACATATGCGGTTGAGAAGTACAGGCATGCTAGAGTCAGACTTGACTCAATATTTCATTGAACACTAGTGCTAAGATATGATTAAAAAAATCCAACTATCGTGCCAACCACTAGTTGTGATTAGCGATCAGGCAATTTATGAAAGGGTGGGAGTTAGTCCTCTCTGATGGATTCTTTTTTCCTTACAACTGCAGGACTTTTTTTCCACAAATAATTGTAAGTAATATTTTTTGAATGAATGAAAATGGACAAATAAATAAAAAGAAGGCTAAAACAATTTCAATTTTATTAATATTTGAATAGAGCACATTACAATCGATAGATTATCAAAATAAACAAGAGAAATAAATAAATGGTAGAAATACTTGATTCGTCCATAAGAACAGATGATTGAAGTTATTGGTCAGTAGGATGTGACCAGATAGATGATCGTCTAAGTAAGAACTTAATCGATCAGGACCCAACAACTTCGGGTTGTAGATATTTAAACTAATCTTATGGTACTATGGCAGTGGTACTGGACAATAACGATCTATGCTAAGACTAGGCTATGCTAAGATAAAATCTAGGATAAATGAAAAAGATAAATAGATTTATTTTTGGCGTGAGCCTCGAGCTCTTCATCACGTGCTCCTTTTATGAGTTATCGAGGTAGCTAAACCCTCACTAGGAGGCGGTAGCTTCACGTAATCTTTTAGCATTGTAAAGGATTTGGACGATCGACTATGGAAATTTCTTCCACGACAGCGTAGCTTATTGCTTATGACCATGTGTACAAGAGAGATACTCTCAGTTATTTAGATCATGTGTAAACTAGAGTCCTTCGTCACTTGGCTTTGGCATCCATCGAGAGTTGTTTTTGACAATACTCTAGTATTTAATGCTTGATAGAGATTTGCTTTAATAAGATTTTAGCATTTAATGTTGAAAGAGATACTTGCTTTAATATGATATTGCTTTTACAGGGAGTACTTTTGATAGAACTCTATCATTTAATGCTCTCTCATGTGTATGTCTCTAATTCCACTTCTTGAAGTAATTTACACTACATATGACATGGATGTCATGGGGTGTCTTCTAGATCATTTAATATGGGCATGCCAAGCCAGATGTAAACAATATTCTCGATATGTGAATACGATTTTGTTTATTATTTAGTGCGTAGTACCAACATGTGGTGGCATCTCGTTGGTTCGTGAGGGTGTGCCAAAAATGGTTGTAAAAGGTTAGGACTGTTCAATCATTGTGATTTTAAGTATATTCTCCAGTCTCAAGATTTGGCTTATCTTAATGCTTGTACATCAATTTCACACGCCAGGAGTTTCAGCCAACACCAACTTTTAAATGACCAACAACTAATAGAGTTTAACCCTTGGAAAAAGGGAGAGCATATAAGGGCCTTGATGCATCAAGATGTAAATACAGTCCTTGTGCTTTCGGTTCATAAAAGTTCGATCATAATTAAGTGATCTAGACTATTGAACGGATGGGCCTATTGGTTCTATTCAAGAGATAAAGATGAAAATCTGAATATTCCAACTAATGAAAGCCTAAATATTACAAATAAGAAATGATAAAGAAATTATTGTAAGAGTCGAGGCACTTTACAATTATTATCTTAGAGACAAATTTTCCCTCATAAGAAAGATATTTGATGCACTAGGTCCCAACAACTTTACCCCTAAGATATAATAGTTATACGTTCTCCAAGATGAATGGCTTTTATAAGGTGCACAAGCGATCTTGGCCTTACAAATCCAAGCTTAGTTTCACAGTTTTGCCTAGTTTTTAAAGAATGTAAAGAGAAAAATCAAAGGAAAACCAAACAAGAGAGGAGAGATTTTTTTTTTAGCTGAAATAGAAAGACAAGAAGCCTTTATAAAGAAAATAATTTTACCATTAGGCTCAAAGTGCATGCGGGTAGTGCAATAATGATATTTTGGTCCATGGTGACTCTCTTCCCATATAAACATGCATAAGATGCATGCCACTAATGCAGAAAAAATAAAATAGGCCAAATAAAAAATATATCACACCACACCGCGCGCCACGATCACGACCACGACCATGGCCTTCGTGCGCACACTTGCAAGGTTGGGCTTAGGCATACCTTTGGTTCCCATTACAAAAGATTAATTAGATGTTCTAATATAAATATTTAATTTTTCTTTCTTCATTAAAATCAATACTAGTAATCAAATGGGATATCCAAAAAGATAGGGAAAAAATGATTTTTCTTAATTTTTAAATATATTTTTTTAATAAGAAATTCCATGGATCATCGATGGTGATATCTATTAAACAATCAAGATTGGAAGATTACAGCCATTCAATCTGATCCTTTTCCTGTTATTTACTTTATTGATATATGGATGGAGAAGATTTCTCAAGTATATCCCATCCATGGTGGGACCCATCAGATAACTTTTTGGATCATAACCAAGGGCCCAAATTAGACCGATCGGCACATCATGAGACTATACTATTCTAACGGGTCTGTAGATCTGGATATCATGATCACTCACGAAAAAAAGATGAGATGGAAAAGAATGTTGTTGACCTTACTAAGTATCTAATGAATCAAGTCAACCCACTTTCCTTTTGAAGTTGTTTTTTTTTTTTTTTTTTTTTTTTGTAATTCTACAAAAATACCTATTTAATATAGAATTTAAATTACATTACCTTTTTTATAAAAAAAAAATCTATCTGTTTGCCATCACTATGTGAGCAAATGGATTGGTAGCTAAGGTAAACCCCACCCCGACCACCTACTGTGTCAGCCCATGTTAAGAAAAAAGCCTAAAAATTAGGCTCATTTGCAATTCATGTGGACCACATGACTGGAAAATGTATACAGGGGCCGCTTCTCCAAACTTCTCTATTAGTCTGTCCAGCTGAATCACGGATGGAGCTGATTATTGGGCTCTTGGCCTAGCATGGGTTGACACACCCCGTAGTCTAGGTAGATTTTACTTAAACATCCTGGCTGACCCAAGCCACTGACCCATTTGTTGGCTCTGCAACAGTGACGAAAGGTAGTGGAATGATAATTACATTGATTAATGAGGTAGGTTTTAAAGAACGTGACTAAGCTGCGACCTGGATTGAGAGATGTGGGTGGGGCCTTATCATGGGCCCCACCTTGATGTATGTGTTGTATACCTATGTCGTCTACCCATTTTGACAAATCATTCTATGGCATCGGTAAAAAAATGAAGCAGATCTATATCTAAGGTGGACCACACAATAAGAAACAATGGTGAATGGTCATTAAAAACTTTTTGTGGGCTACAAAAGTTTTGGATCAAGATGATATTTGTGTTTTCATTTCATCTAAGTCTGTGTGACGTTATCAACAGGTTAAATGGAAAATAAATATTATGATGGACCATGTGAAGTTATTATAGGTGGGCGTTCAATGACCATTGTTCCCTGTGGTGTGGTCCACATGAGATTTGGATCTGCTTCATTTTTGGGTCCATGCCATAAAATGATTTGATAAAACAGATAAACGGTGTAGATATATAATGTATACATTGAGGTGGGCCCCACAGTCAGGCTCCCACCCACGTCACCAGATTTGGGTCGTAGCTAAATCACCTCGGCTTTTTGAAAGCCTTTTTTGAAAAAGGTATTAGAAATTAAATTTTATCTTAATTAAGTAGTTTTTTTATTAAAGACCAAAAAATCATTTAAAAGGAAAGTGGGTTGACTTGATGCATCAAATACTTGATTAAGGTTAACAATATCATTTTTTAATCTTATCTTTTCTTTCCCAAGTAATTATGATCTCCAGGACTTGCATTAGAATGAAAATAGTGTTATGATGTGCCTATACTGTTGAGCAGTATAGTATAGCCAAAGCAAACAATACAAACGAGTTTGCATGATCCCACAACAATATTCATATCTCATTGATTACATGTTGGATTGGGGTGATCTTAGGCTCATAGGAAAGTTATTTTGACGAATTTTCAAATAGAAGTGGAATAATCTCATTTAGAGACCATTTGACATTTTAAAAGTGGGCCCAAATTCTTTGATGGCATAACTCAAGTTGCTTACACAATACACACCACGTGACTTCGATATTACACATCGGATCTGAGTGATATTAGGCTTGTTGAAAGGGTAATTTGATAGGCTTTCCAACGAGTCATAAACCACCTTGATTTGAAACCATTTGGTTTATCATTTTCTAGCTCAAAGTGTACCTTTCGTACCATCAACCATTGAACGGAGCTTTTTCAAGAGAGGCTCTTTCATAGGTGAAAGTATGAAAGATCACCAGATATAGTAGTCGGAAAGCATGAAAAATTATTAGAGAGTAGTTAGAAAGCATAAAAGATTCCCAGAGCATAACAAATGAATAACAACTTTAAACACGTGAAATGATGATGGCTTTCCTAACATTCTCTATTCTTGATGACAAGAGTATTTTCGTATCAAAGAAAAAAAAAAAAAAAACACTCAAAAAGGCATTGCACGTATAAAATATAAGATTTTAGAAATATTGCATATTTTGAGATCCCATGATACCCTAGGGATATGTAGAGACAAAAACTATAATTATATGGATTAACGACGTTGCTTTTTGAAAAAAGGTACTATAACATAAACTCTATATTACTTATGCAGTATTTTTTTTTTTTTTTTGTAAAACTCTTTATATATATATATATATATATATTCCCACATTAATAATAAAGAATTTACAAATTCTCAAATGAAAATTTATATTTTTCAAATAATCATATTGTTAGTTTTCCGTTATTGTAAATACACATATTCCGTTAGTTTTTCAAACTTTCATTAGTAACTATTAAAAAAAGATGAAAATGCTTATATAGAATAGTTTGCACGATCATTGCACAGTGAATATTTATAATAACCAAGTGGGTTTAAGTCCCATTATACTTGCTAAAAAATATGTTCGCACACGACTAGTGTACAATGAATATTTATGGCAACCAAGTAGGTTTTAGTCCCATTAGATATACTAAAAAAATATGTTTACGCAATTCAATCAAACAAAAGGCCACATGTGTGATCGAGGGCATATATTCGATTTACATGTGTGATTAGAAAGTGCGAGTGTGCCAAAGTCATACTTGATTCAATGTTTGATTGAACGCTGGTGACCCCCTATGCTAAGACGATTGAATAAGACTAGATTCAGAAATCCAATGATCATTTCAACTACTAGTTGTAATGGCGATCAAGCAATTTGCAAAAGGATAAAGGTAAGTTGTTCTCGATGGATTCCTTTTGCCTTATGTTAAGGCCTTTTCTTTCACTACTAAATATAGCTAATGCATTTCTAAAAAAAAACAAATATGAATAAATAAACTAAAGAGGCTAAAATAATACCAATTTTATTAATATGTACGTATGGCTCATTACAATTGACAAAGTGAAAATATCCAAAGATGATGAAAAAGATAAATACCTAATCATTTGTGTAAACAAAAGCTTTAGGTGGGTGGTCAACAAGATGTGGCTAGAATGTTGATCACCCAAGTAAAAACTCAGTTGATTGGGATCCAGTAACATAAGGTTGTGGGTGTTTAATCTAATCTTATAGTACTGCGGTAATTGCACTGGACTAATAATTTAGGCTAAAACTAGTTTATGCCAAGATAAACATAAAGGTAATTATAAAAAAGATATATCGTGTTTGATGTAGAGCTATTCATCGTGTACTCATTTTATAGGTTGTCGAGTTAGAAAGTCAAGGCGAAAAAACCCTTGCTGGTTACTGGATAGTTTAAGATCCTCCACATCAATAACATAGGAGATCTCCATAAGTATGAACATGTTATTTTTTATCTCCATTTTTACCTAGATAGTTCTCTATTGGAAACCTTCGTGATAATGTTGTATATAAAAATAGCTCAATCTGAGGTATCTCCACCCTTTATTCTATTGTGTCCTTCTGGTTGAGAAACTGGTGGGATTGGATCCACTAGATCCAGGTATCTCATTCTCTTGATTTTGATTTTCTCCAACATGAGTTCATATTGCCACTAATTCACTCATATATAAATCCAATATTTAGATATTTGAAATCTCCAAACTCATTATAAGAGTTCTAAATGTCTTTTGAAAGACCTATTTTAAAAAGATTGTGAGATCCGGCCATACTGATCATATCATATACAAATCTGTAATATGATCCTTGCTTTGATATATCTTTCATAGGTGTGCTGAGTATGTTATCTCATTTATTTGCCGCACGAATCACAGTCACATGTCACCCAACATTTTGCTCTTGTAGAGGCATGCCTACAATTCTGTGTCAGCATATTAATAATGAAAGAAGTATCGTCGAAGATAAGGCAGTATTGAAAAATATCTTTAGATGTAAGCACAATCATGCTAGCATTGAACTATGGTATCGACATGTGGAGACATCTCATTGGCGCTGCACTGAAAATAAGTGTAAACATGAACATGCTGCAGAATTCTCTTCCATAGAAATATAAATCTTTTAATTTTCCTCTACATAAACATACCACAAAATAATTTTAGTTGAGTCCAGCTCTTCAAAAGCTGATTTTTAAATGGTAAAAAATTATAGTCTAGCTCTTGAAAGCTGATTCGTCCTGTCCGAACATGGATTAATTACCGAACGTGAAAGTGGCGAGACTCCCTACTACTGAAGTGTTGTCACCACGTTTTGTGGCCCCCACTATGATGCATATGTTGTATCCACATGGTACATCCATCTGGAGAGATCATTTTAAGGCATGAAACAAAGAATGACCCATCTCCAAAGCTTAAGTGAACCCACCATAGAAAACGGTAGGGATTGAACGACTATCCTTAAAAACCTTTTAGGGCAACAGAAGTTTTCAACCAAGCTGATATTTATGTTTTCCCTTATTCCATGTCTGTTCTAACTTATAAACACGTTGGATCTCAAATAAACATAATGGGGCGCCCTTGGAAGGTTTCAATGGTGAGTGAGTGTCACTGTACCCACTGTTTTCTATGTTGGGTCCATTTGAGCTTTGGATCTGGCTCATCTCCTAAAATGGTATCTCCAAATAGACAAATGGTGTGGATACAACACATACATCATAATGGGGCCCACAGGATGTGGTGACGTCAATTCATTAGCGAGTTGGCTACTGTCAGGTTTAGAAACTAATCCACCCGTCCTGCCCTGCTTAATAATAATTTGTCAGGGGGCTGTGTGGTTGACCATGATGTACGTTTTTTATCCACTTCATTTATTTATTTTTCTTCTCGGATCATTCTAAGGAATGTATAAAAATCAGGCAGATTTAAAGCTCAAGTATATCACGTCTTAGGAAAGGGTCATTGATAATAATACCCACCATTGAAACCTTATCAATTGAAACCGTTATATTTATTTTCCATCCAACCTATTCATGGACGAAGGGAAGCAGAAATATCAGCTTGTTCCAAAATTTTAGTGGCTCCAAATAAGTTTTTAATGGTGGGTTTTCACTCCCCACTATGTGGTCCACTTAAGTTTTTGATCTGTCTCATGTTTAGGATTATATCATAAAATAATTTAAAAATATATGAATGGAGTGTATAAGACACATACATCAAGGTGGGCCGCACAAAGCCCTACCTGGACAGATTGTGGTCCCACTAGGACCATAATCCATCCAGGCAAGGCTATGTGGGTCCACTGTGATGTATAAATTGTATCCACTCTGTTCATCCATTTTATTTTTATTTTTTTATAATTTTAGGTTATGATCTCAGAAATGAGGCAGATTCAAAGATCAAGTGGACCACACCATATGAAGCAAAGGTGATAATGACAGCCATCATTGAAACCTCTTTAAGGCCACTGTGATGTTTATTTTATATCCAACCTGTTTATAAAGTCATTATAAAGTCATATGGACCTGGATGAAGGGAAACAGAAATATCAGCTCATCTAAAACTTCAGCAGCTCTCAAGAAGTTTTTAATGGTGCGTTTTCAATCCCCACTATGTGGTCTATTTAAGCCTTTGATCCGCCTCATTTTTAAGTTCATACATAAAATAATCTGGAATAATATATGAACGCCGTGGATAAAACACATACATCACGGTGGGCCCCACAGAACCCTCCCTGAACGGATTATAGTGGAGAAGGGGCAGGAGCAATTCGCTCCCTGCCCTTAATACAGAACATGCAGGTCCTGACACATCAGGACGTGAATACGGTCCTCGTGCTTCCGGTTGGTCAGAAATGCGACTGGTTGGGTGATCCAGACCGTTGAACGGATGGGACCTCCATGAACCATCAATGATGGATATCCATTAAAACATTCAGATTGAAAGATTGAGGCCGTCCAATCTGTGCCCTTTACTTTAATGATCTACAGACGGAAAAGATTTCCAAGGGGTCGTTTGGTACCATGGATTGGAGGGGCATTGTTTGGCAGAGTGAAGTAGCTGGGAGTTTCAAATCCAGTGGGTTTTCAAATCCCCTATTTGAAGGGGTGTTTGGCGCATGGTATTGGGAAGGATTAGGTGGGATGGGATTTTAAAAAAAACATAATTATTATTATATATGGCAGGGATTGTCCCATGTAATATGGGATAAGCTTAATTTCATGCATTGTTTGTAATACGGTGGTGCATTGAATGGATATACCCACCATCATTTGAAACTATTGAAAATAACACATGTTATATCCAAACTTTTCATCCGTTTTATAACCTCATTTTATAGCATGAGCTTAAAAATGAGGCAATCCAAAACTTATGTGGCCCCAAAGAAGTTTTCAATGGTAGGTATTCAATCTCCGCTGCTTTCTATGGATATAGCCCACACATCATGGTGGAACCTACACAACTTAACATTGAGTGGAATTGGCACGGGACACAATGCATTCCATTCCAAGATTTTTCATTCTTCCCAAACATTGAGTGAAATTGACACGGGACCAAATGCAATTGCATCCCACCTAATCCTATTTAATACCATGCGCCAAACACACGTTTGAAATTCATGGTGAGAGCTTGGATTACACCTAAAATCATTTCAATAGTTGCAGGTGTAACATGTGTGTCACTATACTATCATTCTATTGGGCACATGGCCCACTAATGATGATTAGCACAATCCAAACATTGTCCATGTAAATCAGCACCGTCCAAACATTATCCACGTTAATCAACGATTAAAAATCATTGGTTAGTCACTTAGACATGATCTCGTGCTTGCAGCCCATCCAAGACTTGGAATTTGATCATTTTCAAGCAAAGCATATATTTTAGCGGGCTTATCACAACCATTGGGTAAAAAATTACATATCTCACTAATTAGAGATGTTAAAGTTGATTTAGTAATTAAATTCAAACACTTATAAATATACCATGCATAGGTACTTTTGGATTAAAGTTGATTAACACCCGAGGATACCAAGCGAGGATTGATATATATATATATATATATATATATATATATATATATATATATATATATATATATATATATATGTGTGTGTGTGTGTGTGTGTGTGTGTGTGTGTGTGTGTGAGGGGGGGGGGAAGGTTCTATAATGCCTTGAAAATTGGGAGTTGAGCATAAACTCCACTCTCGAATTTCAGAACATCACTTATGCAACATTTTCAATGATGAATGAATGTCGGTTGTATTAGTGCATAAAACATGAAGTGGATTAAGCCAAAACAACATATCATACTCCAGAGACAGTTAAATTTCGCAAGCGAAAGACTGTGATAAATATATAAAATGTATAATTTATTGTAAGTCTCCGGAGTGTGCACATGTTACCAGGTTAACTATATACATGTATACTCCAAAAATGAATAAAAAGAATATACATGAGTATTTTAAAAGTGCAAGATAACAAGTGTAATGGCATCTAAACAGTAACCTTGTAACCCCGTCGATCAGAACTTGCATATAGGAGAAATCCTCCTCATTATCATAAAGCAAAGTCCAGATCCGCTTCATAAGCATCGCCCTCACCTGAAACTAAGACAGAGTCTGGTTGGTGTGTACAACACCATCCCGTAACGTGGGAGTGAGTAGCTAACTCAGTGGAACAATAAAGTAAAGATTAACATTTTATCAAATCAGTCAAGCAGTAATGATAAAGCAGTACAATCAAACATTCCTAGATACTCTTGTTAATGCAAGGATGAGATGAAATAATGATATATGCCCTTGCCTATATACTCCCTCATGGGACACCATCTCACGTTCACGACATGCTTTCATCCCTCAGTGCTCCACATCTTCCAAGCACATACAGTGCAATATGAACATGATTACCGAGTTGTTATTAGTTATTTTCATACAGCAGGGTTAGGAAGCTAAAGTACCTCCCTTCTATCATTTCCCAACAATGATCCATTCTAGGATCGTCAGTCCTAGCATATCTCATACGAAGTGCGGTTCTAGGTCACTGCAAGGGCTGTCAGGGCTGTTACACACAATCGTTACACCAATACTCTTGTTGCTACAGAAGAGTCGTCGCCTCCACGTAAACTCAGAGTACACTCGAGGTCACTATAAGGGCTGTCAGAACTGTTACTCGCAATCGTTACACCACTCCTCCATCACCAAATCAGTGTAGGCCAACAGCTCGAATATAGTGTCACATATCATCGTATTCGGCTCACGAGTCTGGGTTGCTCACTGGTCACTACGGGTAGGCTCGTGGCCCCAGCGTAGGCCAACAGCTCGACCACGGTGTCCCATACCACCATGTCCGGCTCATGAGTCTTAGTGGATCGAGGTACCATGATTAACAGGATTTCCACTGGTAAGTTTGGTACTTTAAATTCAAGCAGTAGCGTCCATACATGGTTAACATATGTCGGGTTAATCGGGTTACTTGACGAGTTCGACTTGTACGAGCACTCGTCGAGTTGATCGACATGAAGTGCATAAGCACCTCGTGTGGCCCAACTACTGTCGATAAATAACGCACGGCTCGGGTTCGTCAAATACGTCCTACGTGGTGAATAGATCTCGACCACGAACTCAAGGCGTATTACCGATTGGCCTGGACTATACAATAGCCCCAACCACATTCCATTACATCAAATATTCATATGAAATACTTAAAGCAGTAGCGGAGCAATAATTCAAATTATACTATCATTTGAACATGTTTTGAAAAGCAATGTAAACATGAATTCTCACATATTCAATTCAAAAGCAAACAGTCATCAGCATATGACATACATGGAGGAAATCATACACATTACTAAGGAGATTAAGAATCATGTCTCAATCCGCATATAGGTACACCTTACTAACTATAACTCATTCAGACATTTTTACCAACACTTAACCTACACAATTCATCATACAAGTTATATATCAAGTAACATACATATTAGGAAAAATCCTTTCATCAAAGGGTTGTTGCCTAAACATTAATCATATATCCATGACAGTTAGTCGTGGTGAGCATGGATGCAGTTTCTATACTCATTTGGTCATTATCACAAACACTTAGACTACACATACTAACATACATAGCGTATGTTGACCAAGACATGCATTAGGGCGAACCATTTCGCCAAGGAGTCGTCACACATATAACTAGCATATACATACGACAGTTAATCATGGCAAACATAATTTCAGATTTTATACGTATACCGTATTTTATACAAATACCAAGAATACGATAAACTCTACATAATACGTACACAACTGAAACACAAAACAGACTTCCCATTTTGCATGTGAAATAGCATTCAGATCATGAATATATCATTATCCGGCATTGAAAGCGTTGAAAACTATAACCTAGACATCTATAGTCCGCACTTTATGCCGTAGAATCGTAACGAACTCACCAGAGACTCTAAGTCTTCGTCAATGATGAAATGTCAACCTATAGCATGTGTAGAGTTAGCTATTTTACTACTTTGAACATTTGGAACCCTAGAACAGATTAGGGTTAGGTCTTCTTACCTAAGAATGAAGTCAGAATTGCCGTAGTAGCAACACGGATGTGATGAATAAATATGTACAATAGAAGAAGCGATTCTCAAGAATAACTCTCACACCTTCACTCACCTTCTCTCTCTCTTTCCTTCTCTTTCTTTCTTCTCTCCCTTAGGTTTAGAAAATTCGTATGGGATATAATCGAGGGGGTTTAAGCCTCTTATATAGGCTTTAAATTGATGAAAATGGCCCCAGGGCCATGGTATACTTAGGTTATAACCAAATCGGGCTTGTTCTGATCCAACGGAGCACTTCTGGAGGTCATGTTACTAAATGCGGTCGGACTTAAGCTCTCTAATATCAGATCTAGGTCAAGCTAAGTTTTCAGTCCGGTCAGGTTTCCAGATCGACCTGGCGGACCAGTTTCAGTTCAGCGGTCACCGAAAGTCGATCAAAGCCACAAGTGCTATGACATGTATGGGCCACCTATCCTGATCCGAGGATGAATTTGGGTCGAAATCTAACGGTCAAAACGCTTAGAAATAATGTGCAAGCGAAACGATCCAGATTACTTAAAATTATATTTAGTTTTCTAAAAATCTTCGCTTTCTCACTCTCTTCACTCCGGATTCAAGGAAACAGTCCCAAGACATCGTTTGGCCTTGATTTTCGAGATGATAGTTAAGTCCAACTAAGCGGTCATAATAGTCTAAGTTCATCAGTATCAGACTTTCGACGTGCGATCCAGGTCCGATACGAAGTTTCCAAATGATCTCGAAGGCAACTGGGCTCAGAGATTGATCCTAAATTTTAAGGTAACGTAGCATTAACAATTCTATAGTTTTTGAGTCTTACAGATCATATCTAAAGTGGTTGGTGCTACTTTCGCAGGTAATCAGTATAGCGTTAGTTAATTCACGTTAAAATTCTAAAGAATTTAGTTCTAAATGATTTCTTTGACTTTGGAATTGAGTTATGAGAAGTTACAAAGGTGTTATGGTTGACCCATTGCCTGAGGACGTCTAACTCCAGGTTGGCAAAAGTCCGGGGTGTTACAGGTTCTATGCTATTCAGCTCATGGGAACTTACCATGAGGTTGAGCTGTATGGGCCCCACCATGATGTACGTCGAACACCAACACCTTGTATTTGATGGGTCCCCTTTAAATTATGAGTTATACCAAAAATCAGTTATATATGGAACTCAGGTGGGCCATACCATCTAAAATCATGTGAAGACATGCCTAAAACATATAAAACCACTCGGTGGGGCTACCTAAAATTTCAATGCGTCTGAAACTTGGTCTGACCCCTCATCTAAGTGGGATAAGCATAATGGATGGGCTGAATTTATGAACCACATCTCGGTGGGCCCAACAAATGATTATGAATGTTTTAATGGAGGGTAACCCTCTCAATTTTTATATGTGGTGTGTCCCACACATGTCACGGATTGACTTGATTTTTAAGCCTTAGGCCTACCATGAAATGGTGCATCTGACTTACTACATGGAACCTTTTCCATATATATATATATATATATATATATATATATATATATATATATATATATATATATATATATATATATATATATATATATATATATATATATATAAAATAGAGTATTTGCAAATAATCCACTTAAAAAACTTGAAGGCTTCAGGTAGCCACAGTTTTAGTTTGCCATTATTATAAATATTCAAATTCTGTTAGTTTTTCAAAATTTTATTATTAGCAATTATTAGAGAGTGATGAAAGTACTCATATGAAACATGTCACAAAAGTCTCCTCCATGGAAGCATAAATCCTTGGAGGGCTTGTTTGAATATGTGGAAAGCATGAAAAAGGAAATATGATTTTTCAAAAAACCTCATTTTCAGGAAATCATGAAAAAGGAAGCTTTGTTTTCCATGTTCATTTCTTAAATAGTATTTTTGTAGAAAATTTGAGGGTTGTTTTAAAAATTATTATTTAGTAAAACACATAACACAAATGAAATACTTAATGATGGATAATAACACATGTGAGTGCTTAAGTTTAATGGTGTGAAACATAACACATGACGGGTGCTTGAACATGTATGGTGGCATATATGATACAAGCGACACATACGTATAACACATGAACACAAGTGACACACGTGGGCACTTGAAGGCATATGGCGCCACATGGGCACAAGTGGTGTGTTGTCACATGTGTCACCCATGGAAAAAATGAAGATGGATAATAGCCCGTGGATAACAGTACATGTGAGTGCTTCAACATGTGGGGTGCAAGTAAAAGATGGCTGGTGGCCATGTATGACACACAAAAGACGGTCAATGGAAAGTTGACATATGCGGTGGACTTTGTAGATGTGGGGCTCAATTAAAGATGGGTGGTGACATATATGTCATAGTGGGGAGAGAATAAATTTGTTGATATTTAATAAAAATAGTAAATGAGAAATAGTATTTTCCACTAATTATGTAAAAAGGCCTTTACAAACAATAGAAAATTAATTTCATGAAAAATGACGTTCTTATTCCTTACCTTTTCATAAATCCAAATAAACCTTTAAGAGATTGCGAGGCACCATGGAAACATTAGTAATATATGATATTAGGTGGTAAAAATAGAATAAAAGTGAGGTTGGATAGATGTACAACTGTGGTAAATAGATTTTCATTACCACAGCTTCACGGATTTTGTTTTTTTTGGCTAAAGGCCTGATTTTAATTTTCCTCCATATCAAATTGATGTGGAGTAGGCCGTGGACACTTTCATGTCTTAGATGAACTAGAGAAGGCTCAATCGTAGGCAACGGTGAACCTCACAACAAGCATATCTCACAAAATGGAATGAGTTACTCAACCTATCATACATGATTTTGATAGGAGAAACTACTTTAACCAATTTGTGAGATTCCACTGTATCATTGGCCGAAAATTCATTTTATTTCGGTTATTAGTATTTATAACTTTTCATCTTTTGAGTTTCAGGAGTTGTGTTGAAAAGTGCTTAGAAAAATTAAAAGAATAACATGGTTAAGCCACATAGGACACTATAAATAATAAATTTATTATTAATAGTAAGTTATGAAATTTAGGGGTTTGAGTTGAGTTTGTTTCTAAAACTTCTTACAAGGTTTAGCATTATTATTCGAAGGATTGTAAATTTGTTTTTATTATCTATCAATAAACGTTTAAATTTTTTAGAATTTATTTCTTTTTTTTTATATATAAAAAAATTCTTATGAATTTGAAATATCTATGTGAGGAGTCCAGAGAAGGTCTGTAAATTTAGAGTAGTTATTCTTGAGGAAGACTGTAACCAACCTCATCATGCCCATCCTTGCATCACAAACATACCACACATGGCCCATAAATAATTTTAATTGGGATTCTTTCAAGAAAGAGGCTTTAAGGTAGAAGTGCTTTGGTCATTTTTTACAAAATATGTATACAAAAGTAAACAACCTGATAGAAAAAATGGAAAGCTGAGTATTTGTAAATTGCAATAATCATAAATTAACAATATGGTTATTTTGCATAGGCAACATTTTTAGGGGAGTATTTACAAAAGACCATGTTATTTAGGTAGTTATTTACAAAAAACATGTTTCAATAGGAATAAAGTAAAAGGTTGACCATCCAAGCAGCTCACCTCCTTTGACATAGATCCTGGAATCCAACCGCTAAAACCAAGATGGCTCATGCCGGATGTGTCTAGATTCGATTAATTGGTCAGCAAAATCTTCTTCCAGTTGGTGGTTGTTTTGGACCGTGGACCGTCCTCGGGGAGTCTACAAAATCTATGGTGAGGATCACCGCACACACAGCCACGTGTAATGGAGAGATGTGCACGGAATAGGACCTGACCAGTGTTAGGTATCCAGGCTACTCGCGCGAGTGTGAAAAAAAATTTTTAAAAAAAATTATTTTTTAGACACGCACACACACCACACTAGTGGAATTTCACCGCCTATGATGCTCGAACCCTTGACCGGGTGTTGAAACTCCTGAGAGTCTACCACCCGAGCAAGAGTGTGAAAAACTTAGATACTCGGGCAAAGTCTGATAGATCGATCATACACAGGCACTTATAAATTACTTAGATATTGAATACGTGGCATACGTGGAATTCAAACTAAACTGTCCAAAGTACCGGTCCAATTTATAAGTATCATAAACCAAAATTTATGCTTATTGGAAATAATCGGATCGGTGGACATTTATTGGATGCTTGGAATGAAAAAAATCCAATGGTCCTATTTGCAACAAACAAGTGTCCACGAATCTCAGCGACATAGCATCAGTAGATTCCACAAGTTTAATTTGGATTAATGTATGCAAAAGCACAATTTCTAAGTGCCTGCGTATCAAGATCATCTGCCAGAGTAGTCTGATACTCTAACAGTGTGATGAACGAACGATGCGCAGGCACTTAGATTGTTCACTCAAATCTGATTATGGGACTAACATAGCTATGGCAGCTTCCATAATTGTTTGATTTGAGTTTATATTTGACACGTACAGTTTCCGACTGCCTGTTTATCAAGTGTCATATGTTGCTCGAGCATCATATTCTATCCATACTAAAGCATGGAGATTGTCCCACCACTTTCCGGTGGGTCCTACGCCTTCCACCAATGGCAAGGTGGCTACGCCGATACAATGCATAAAACAAGGGAACTCAAATAGGATCGGACAAGTTACGGTTTGGTTCTATTATCTGGTGTCAACCATTCATCCAGTGGGCCAGCAATCGCACACAAAATGACAAATAATTCTTTCCATCTGATCTGTCTCCAGCAAATGATATGTTCAAAAAAATTTAAAAACAAAAACAAAGGTGTTCTCCAAGCGAGTATTTGGGGCCAGCTGTTGGGCAGTCCAAAATGTCAGCCACCCAACTGAAGGTGAGACGTTTTTGTTTAAATCATCTTTTTCTACCTTCTTAATAAGATATTCTGACTCGTTGATTATTTGGGGATCACTTGTTCCTGCTTCAAGTTTTGTTCTTGCATTCTTTTCTCATTATAATTTTTACATTGATTGCACACCCACCCCGCCACCTCGCGGCTGATCGCTGCTCTGTTGGCCCCATCATGACGTTTGTGCTTTATCCACACCGACCATCCATTTTGGCAGCTCAATTTAGGGATAACCCCAAAAAAATGAGGTAAATCCAAATCTCAGGTGGACCACACCACAGCAAACAGTGGTGATTGAATGCCTACCATTAAAAACTTCCTTGGAGGCTATAAGTTTTGGATCCAGCTGATGTGTGTTTTCCGTTCATTCAGGTCTGTGACCTAATCAACAAGTTAGATGGCAAATAAACAGTACAGTAGACCCTGGAAAGTCCTTAATGATGAGATTTCAATCACCACTGTTTTCCTGTGGTGTGATCCACCTGAGATTAGGATCTGCCTCATTATTTGAATCGTGGACTAAAATGAGCTGGCAATATGGATGGAAAGAGGGGATAAAACACATGCATAATGGTGGGCCTACAGCACTGACCAGTAGTGAGGTCGCTACTGGCAGGGTCAGTATGCAATCCAAGTCCCATTGAATCATGGCAGTCCCACTTGTGGGCTCCAACATGGATGGCCATTGTTAAAAAAACAACAATGATTGGGTAAATCTTAGCCACCCAATTAGCTGCCTTCAAACAAATGATGGAAAAACAAATTTGGCTATAGGAAAATCAACTATAAAAAGAAAATCATAAAAAAGCAACGGTGAGGATCATCAAATTGAGGTCATTTTTCCATGAGTAGGACATCCTTAGTAGGGTCCATAATCTGCTGCCACTGATTCATACACTTAACGCCAGCAAATCTATACAGGAAAGGGTTTCTCCAAACAGATTCCAACTCCAAAATCTCCACTGTACCAATTCTCACTGTGCAAATGCAACAAACAACAACACAAAAAGTAGCAGCTCACCTTGCATGAATGACCAATGTGTCAGTCTTATACTCTTATATGAAGATTGCTGGCCCAAATTCGAACTGCTTAGGCAGACCAGTTCAGCAGCCAACTGAACCACCCAAACAACGGCAAGCCTTCTTCTGTCCACCATACAATGGCCCAGAGTGCACAGATCATAAGCCGCTAGTTGCTGGGTCTGCTATGTGAAGCTCAAACCTATCAGGCAACTTATGAAGGATAACTAACATGAAACAGCTGCATTCAGTTAAGTTACTGATCATTCCACCAATGCAATGTTTTCATCATCTAGTCCAAGAAAATTCAGATAAATGCACATGGGCCATGCTTACAACGGAGATTTGGTGGACCACTCATGGATCAAAGCATTAACAGAAACCACCAACATGGCCAGCAAATTTTGACTGCAGGCAATTTGACTTGGTCATCAAAATTCGTCATCCAATTTCAACAAAACTTGTAGCATGCACTGCATGTCTCTGCAGTGTGCACATATGAATAAATGAACAAATGGCTGACAATGGCAAACAGTGAAGTAAAACGTGTGGCAACTTGATACAAGAAAAGAATTTCTGTTAAGGAACAAACCTATGAAGAAGTAGACTAAATACAATGGGGCACCAAATCACAGCTATGATTTAAACCCTTGGAAGGAAGATGAGATTATCCGAAAGAGCCCATCCGGGTTGTCAGCATGCACCTGCATAAGTAATTTAAAAAAGAAGAAGAAGAGAAAAGGTCATAAGCATCCCTATCTTTTTATCATCACACCTTAGTAATTAAAAATAAGGAAAGAAAGAAAAAATAAGAGAAGGTCATAAATTTCTTTTGCTCATTGTAATCTTGGAAAGGGAAAAAGAAAGGAGAAAGGGACTCTAATTGCAAACCAATTATTCCCCCTCTCATTGCAGACAAGCTCCCACCGAGACACATGGCAGACATGTACAGGATGCAGACACTACCACATTGGTGGGGCCTCACCATGGATAGGCCGTCGCCTGAGAATCAAGAATCAGATAGGGCAGTTAATATGGTTGGCTTGATTCTGGAGCCATTCCCCAACAATGGCCCACAAGGAAAGGCCTGGTCAGGATCTTGTACAAATTAGACATGTGTCCCCAAAAGAACTTTGTGTGTGATAAGGGTGTCTAATAGCCAGATGCAATCATAGCATGATAAAATAACAGCAACCAGCCTACATTTCTAACTAGGAGCCAATTTAAAGAAATAAAATCCCCCTAACCAGTTGGACTACTCCACCATATCCTGCATTGCTTTTTCTAGGACGAACATAAAGATTTGGCCATAGGCAAGTGCTATGGGGAAATAGGACCAATCCTTACGGACAGTCTGACAAGGCCTGCCCAACACCAAAAATGCAAGGCTGAAAAGAGTTCTCAACCACCTCCGAAAAAAAAATAAAATAATCATGAGCTCATGCCATTAAAATCAGAGTACTCATGCATACAGTGTACCACAGGGATTGTTGATTTACTGTTCTTGAAGGGCATAGAGATATGGGAGTGTCTAGGAAGAGACTTCCAAGTAAATTCTTGGATCCATGCAATAACTAACAATTATGGTCTTTTAGGGTCCATTTGGATACCACCAAATAAGTTACAGTTACCTTTTCTACTTAAGCAGTAGATAAGTAAGTTTGGTTTATGAACAA
This sequence comes from Magnolia kwangsiensis, assembly GCA_037074715.1. Classification (NCBI taxonomy): domain Eukaryota; kingdom Viridiplantae; phylum Streptophyta; class Magnoliopsida; order Magnoliales; family Magnoliaceae; genus Magnolia; species Magnolia kwangsiensis. The sequence goes on along the minus strand of CM073575.1, from coordinate 30,270,403 downwards.
TTATAAGTAGCTTTTTTATTTAAAGTCACTTAATCACTTCAATTTAATAAGTAGAAATCAAGATAAGCTACTTAGGGGTCGTTTGGCACCATGGAATTTGGTGGGGGGTATTTGGCACCATAAAGTAACTGGGGTTTTTGAATCCAGGGGGTTTCAAATCCCCTCAAAAGAGGAGGTTTGAAATCCAAGGTGAAAGCTTGAATTACATCTAAAATCCTTCCAAGAGTTGTATGTGTAACATCTGTGTCACTAGGCTATTAACCTATTGGCCACATGGCCCACTAATGATATCCCAAAACAATCATATTATCAATTGCATCACTATAATTACCTTAATACAATGACCTCCACCGTCCAAACATTGTCCATGTAAATCAACGGTTAAAAATCGTTGGTTAGTCACTCGGATGTGATCTTGTGCGTGTGGCTCATCCAAGACTTGAAATTTCATCATTTTCGGGCAAAGTATAAATTTCAATGGGCTTATTACAACCATTGTGTCAAAATTACATTGTACACTAATTAGAGATATTAAAGTTGATTTAGTAATTAAATTCAAACCCCCGTAAATATGTTATGCATAGCTACTTTGGGATTATAGGGGATTCTGAATCCAGGGTGCCAAACACAACAAGAGGATTCCAAATCCACCCTCCCAAACAGGCCCTTAAGGCATAAGCAGATTATCTTAAGTAACTTACAACCCAAACACCCCCTTAGGATGATGCTACAAAATAAGCTAAAATTAACCATCCCGAGGTTAAGCATGTTAAGCAAATATGTCACAAGTTAGGATTCCTTGTTGTAAAAGAATGATTACCCAATGTCCAGCATCTTCAAGAACATGCATTTGAACCCCAGCCCCCTCATCTGCAGCCAGCTCCTCTGCAGCATGAATCCTCTGAAGATCTTCAAGGGCCCAACGGTGCAAGCTTCTCTCAGCTTTCAAGAAATTCACATGAACACCTCGAGGCACATCCTCCACAATTTTCCTGCATAGGTTAGAAGAGATGTGAATATTACTTAAAAATACTAGTTCCAGGGATTTTGGGAGCACTTGAAGAAAAGATTTTGAGAGGGACCTCACAACATTTTAAGTCAAAAAGGTACTCAAGAGTAACACTGTTGAATGGGAATACCATAAATTTGTTTCTTCATAGGATTTGTACATCTCAGCAATGCCCTTGAGGTCAAAACCCCATGAGAAGCTTGATGACAGGCCAGTCTGACGAAGATTTGTGACCACCCACTAAAAAAGAAGAAAAAGAAGACCTTTAGATGTCAGTGGCTCACATATTAGCTTAAATGCATGCATGCACTTTTGAAAGCACATTCGTTACTCATACAACATTAGTCCTATTTTATGCCCACACTGGTGTGCAATGCGATCTTCAGTACTTTGCTTGATAATAAATAAAGAGCGCTGAAAAAGTATTTGGCATATGGCAATGAGAATACCTGTGCTACATCTTTCGAGAAACCCTCTTGAATGAGAGCCCGAACAACTTCACGTTTAGAAGAAACCTGTTAGGAAAATAAGATCATTACATTATGCTTGGTGGGTCTTCACTTAGACTTTCTAGACAATGCTCTTTAGTGAATCCCATTACTTTACATAAAGCGTCACGTGTAATTGATTGCATGAAAATGTAAAGCACATAAAGCAAACATGACATGAAATTTTAAGAACAAAGAACATGATGATTGTGATATTGATAAAAGAGGTCATTCTAAGGTAATTAACAATCATTACACTGATAAACTGAGTCAAGCTTTTGACCATGATACACTGGTTAAAACTTACAACCTTATTCTTAACAAGAAGTAAAATCAACAAGGATCCACCCCGCAGGGATGGCTTGGTTAGAATAAAAAACTTGTGTTCTTTTTTTCTTTTTTTTTCTTTTTTCCTGAAAGGTCAACTTGCGGTGTTCTCCATTTCTGTATATTGAAAATTTTATTTGTTGACACTGTCATTCATTGTCTATTTCCTTTCGATCAACTTGAGAATATGAGCCATTTAAGTTCATCTTTTTTTCTTTTCCCTTTAGTGCTCGAAACAATCTACAGCTACCCAGTGAAGTGCTGAAGCTGACTTAACTTCCAATTACAAGATCATGGTGTCTACAGCTACCCACTCAAGCGTTGAAGCCAAGTATAGGCATACCGGCTCAGCTGCAGATGGCATCTGACTTAATTGGTTTCCAATCATAAGATTAAGGCATTTAATTTCTCTTCTGAAGCTTATGCTACACCGCCAAATCTTGGTTCTGCATGTTTCAATGCATGTCTGCTCTTCATGCATGGACCAAATATGGAGATGGAGGCTTGCTCGTCTCCAGAATCTTCTCCTTCCAAGGCACACTTCTAGATCATTCAGAATCCTTGATCTGGTCGGCCACAACATGAAATGGTTATAGCTCAAACATCACAGCAAATAGACTATCTTAACAATCACAACGGGGACCCCCAAGTGGATGTAGAACGATAATTCAGGAAGAATAAAATAAAAAATAAAAAGATCAACGGCCCACATTCAAAGATAAAAAAAATTGCACCACTTACGGAGCTAGGGTTGTTAAATTGCCATGATTGTTAGATGTACAGCCTGGTGACAAGGTGGCCCATCAGATCAATGGCTTTGCTTTCCCTGGACATTTGCCACACGTATGGGTGACACGTTGAAAAAAAGCGAGTCTTTATCTCCAAAGGGACTAGCAAACCTCTTAATATTAATCAATTAATGAGTAGACTGAACTTGTCCAGTATGAACCTCATGGGAAGTATCCATAAAGTGGATAGTTCTTTAATCCATAAAATAAGGATGGTGCTCGTCTTCAAATAAACAGATTCTAACAAGGTGTAAATAGGATAGGGTCGTCGTCATCATCATCTAAGCCTTATCCCAAGTCCCAACTAATTGGGGTCGGGTACAAGAATCTTGTTCCACCATTTTACTCAATCAAGGGCCAACTTCATTTAGACCATAGATCATCAAGTTCTTTCTTACTTCAGAAAGCAATTAGTTCTGCAGGAAAAAAATGCACCTGCTTCGGCATTGTACTTAGGAAAGCAATTAGTTCAGCAGGATGATCCTCCCCATCTCCACCAGGACGGACTTTCCCAGGAGTTGCATCCAGAACCCAAACCTTCACAAAAAAAGGCACCCAGAACAATAAGCTGACAATGTGAGATTTCCCTGTTTCTCCAATAATAAGAGATAGATCCTAACCCTTGAGGGAATATAATAATCTGTTCGAGATCAGACATCTAACAAATTGTCATCTAACGGATTGTAGTTTACCTTAACAGGCCGTGCAAGAGGTTTTGCAGCTTGTTCAACCATGCTCAAGGCAACTGCATAGTATTGATGAGAAACTTACTTTTGTATTGCCTTTCAAATATTTAAAAGCAACACATGCAATGTGCTGGAGAATGTCCAAGCAAAATTAAGTAATCCTAGTAACATGCATTATGACATCATGTGCTAATATGCTAGAGTTGCAGCCACAAATGTACCTTTGCCTCCAAAGCTGTGACCCACTAACACTCGGGGAGTTACTCTAAGTCTTGCCACCTGATACAATCAATGGTAGACCAGCCAAATAAAAGATATGAGAGACTACAAAAAGTTAAGAGACATTCATAAGTGGACCCAGTTTCACTTACATGCAGAGGGCGGGAGGGTAGAGACATTCAAAGTGGACCCAGTTTGGTATGCAAATAATATGAGAAATCCTTGAGTTTTTGTTAAAAAGTAAAAAAGGATGGACCTTATGATTCATGATGCATAGCTCTAAATACCATAAATTAATCTGACAACGCATAGCCAAAGGCTAATGCCAAAGCTTCAGGATGAATTGCATCCTTTGATTTTATTTTTTTTATGAATTGCATCCTCTGATGATTGAATCATTTCACAAAATGACAAGAAATGTTATCCAGGACTCGTAATTGCATCAGCTACTTTGTAACTCATGACTCATGAGTACCAGTAGTCTAATATTGAGGAACTAAAAAATAAAAATAAAAACAAAAGAGAGAGTTTGTAGAATCATCTATATCCCATCGGATAAGGTCTAAATAAGTCGCAACAAATTGCATGCATATTATCTATGATATAACCAATAATGGTCCTGAATTACCCACTAGCTTTAAAACGTCAAGAGCAGCTGATGCAACAGTGTGAGGAGCACTCTTCTCAACCAATGTGGAGTCACCATGGCAACGTAAATCTACTAAGAGAAACTGCATCAGACAATATAATGCAACTGAATTAAGTTTCTATATGGATTGTATAATAAATGTCAGCATGGATGATGTTGGATGGCTAAAACTAACATTTCCAAAGTTCAGAAAGTCTGGAGCTACTTTTTAGGTTTTAAAACAATAACACATGCTAGAAATAAGTGAATGAACACAAGTAAAGCAAGAAACAGTTATTCATTTCAATCCAGAGTAATTCAATTAAATTCTAAAAGAACTCCTTTGATATGTATAATTCTAAAGGAGAACTGATAACCTACAACTGGCTGTAGTACAACCCTGTTTATGAGCATTTTACCATTTAAAATAAATGGTATTTCCAAGGGCAGAGATGGAGAACAAATTTCTGAAGGCATAAAGAAATGTGTTGCAGAATCCAACCATTTTTAGGTGACCATCCTGCATTCTAAAGAAAAAACATGTTCTTTCCACGTTCCATTTTAAACATGTCAAATCACTAAAAACAAAATTCAACTTGAAGTTCAGATTCGATGCGAAGTACCTGCCACATAGGAAATTCTTGTGCCAATCTCCTAGCAAAGGATCCTGAAGAAATCAAGCATCAGCACTCGTGAGCACCAAGAAGATATTCAAAGATACATTACAGGTAATGACGATGTAAAAAAAAATAAAAAATAAAAATAAAAATAGACGCATGGGACGAGAAACAGAGTTCACCAAGGGCTGGAAATCCATGAGGGATTCTGGGTTATTAGTACATTCAAATCAATTTTACTGTCTGAAGAATAAACAGGGTGTTACATTTACACCCTGGGTATTAAAAGGATGACCAAGGTGTAGGGAGAGCTGATGAAAACCCAGAACTGAGGGATGTAAATCCGCTAAATAAAACAAAGACCATGAATGCAACCTCAATATAATATTTTGGTGCAGTTTATCAACAATTTCATCATTGTACTTTTTCAAACTTGAAGGAGCTTTCTTTTAGTTTAATAAAATCTAGCCAAACAATACAATCTGCTTTCTCATTGACACAGATTGTGATGATTGGCCAAGAAATCAGTCTGCATTGACCAAATAATGCAAATGCCGGATGGACTGAGCAATTGGAATTTGGAACACCTGTCTAATGAAACCGGTGCAGACTGCTTGCGTATAAGTCTGAAGAGAAATATACCTACCCCAGTTCTTCCTGCTACCAAGAATGCCATGAAGAAGAACAGCGGTTGGGGGATCAGGTATTGATTTGTCCATAACAGAGCTCCATCTAACCTGCAACAAATCTTAACTAGTTATCCAAAAATGACACGGGCACACACACGAACATACACAGACACAGACCCATAGCTGCATATGCACGGCCACACGCACGTATAGTCCTGATCCACTACAATGTGATATGTGGGGACCACTGTGATGTTTGCATGACATCCAATCAGTCCTTGTCCCAAAAATCCAGTCGGTCCAGAACTAAGGTGGGCCAAACAGGTAAAATCATTCCTAGAAACTCTAAAATCATGTGGTGTGGCCACATGAGTTTTGGGTCCTTATTGTTGGGGTGTCTATTCATCCTTATAGGACACTTCTTTTGAATGGATTGGATGGACTATACGAAATATGGTGAGCCCCATGTACAATCTGAAGTTTTTAATGGTGGTGGGCACCCCATCTAAGCTTTTCCTTGTGGTGCGGCACACTAGAATCTTGGATCATCCTGGTTTTTGGGCACCAAGAAGAACACAAGGGGTCACATGAGATGGACAGTTTGGATGTCGTGTAGATGATGGTGGCCCCACACATCGTGCTGTAGATTCAGCCTTAATCTACAAAGCTTTGTGGTGGATCATCACCCCCCCCCCCCCCCCCCAAAAAAAAAGAAAGAAAAGAAAAAAAGAAGAGAGTTGATCTGGCCTCATATACAGATTGTGCTTTATCATATTGAAACATTGAAATTGCAACCACTCTTCGTTGCATCTAAAATTGAATCCCCCCAAAAAAACAAAACAAAAAAAAAAAAAAAAAAAAAAAAAAAAAAAAAAAAGAGAAAAAAAAAAGAAAAAAAAAAAAGAAAGAAAGAAAAAGAGAGTTGATCTGGCCTCATATACAGATTGTGCTTTATCATATTGAAATTGCAACCACTCTTCGTTGCATCTACAATTGAATCCTGTCATTGCCTAGATTAACTTCATAGCTTAAATTGCAAGGAAACTAATCTATAGTCACAGGATAAGAAACAGATACTGAAAGTATGCAAGAAATATATTTAAGATTATGTTACTTTACAATATTCGTTATAGTAACCAAGCAGATGGATGTCAGATGAAATAGATTGGACCATGTCCCTGGCGGTGCCTAAGAAAAGCAGATCCTTTAGTGTCTTCAGTTTCCTGGTTTCATAATCACACTCGCCAACCTGATCAACTCTATATCATCATTTACCTCTTTTCTGTCTTTTATTATTTATTTTTGAAAGAAAACAAATTTTTGCTGATATTCTAGATGGTAGATCACCTCTTGTGTATCATTTACCTCCAAAAAGACTACTTTAGCTTACGAGTTCTTTAAGAGGAGGGGAAGAAAACATTGCCTGGGGCAAATAGGGACGTCTCATGTAAAGCCAGGCAGAGTGTCACAAGGGCATCCATTTTCTGATGGGTAAAAAAAGCAGATCCACTAGTGTCTTCAGATTCCTTGTTTCTTAATCACACACTGCAACCTGATCAACTCTATACCATCATTTTGCTCTCTTTTCTGTTATTTTATTTTATTATTTAACAGAACAAAATTTTAATGAATTCTAGATGGTAGAGCATCTCCTGTATCATTTACCACTATAAGGAGTACTTTAAGCTTGAAGAAAGAGAAAACCTTGGCTGGGGCAAATAGGGACATCTCATAATTCAAGCAGAGTTTCACAAGGGCATCCATTTTCTGATGGGTTAAAAAAGAAGATCCACTAGTGTCTTCAGTTACCTGGTTTCTTAATCACACACTGCAACCTGATCAACTCTATTCCATCATTTACTCTCTTTTTCTGTTTTTTACTTTTGAAAGAAAAAGAAAATTTGCTGAAATTCTAGATGGTAGATCATCTTTTGTATTATTTACTGCCAAAAATAGTACTTTACCTACAAGATCTTTGAGAGGGGTGGGGGGAAGAAAAAGAGAACCTTGGCTGGGACGAATAGGGGCATCTCATGTAAAGTCAGGCAGAGTTTCCTATAGGTATCCATTTTTTTGTGGGTAAGGGTGACAAAGTTCATTTTTGTTCTGGATGCTTGGCTGGATGAGAAAATCCGCTTGCGGTAACTTATCAAGACTTGTATTTGGGTGTGATTGCTGAGGAAGGAACGGTCCAGGATTGTTTCGAGTTGGCAGGGGGTGGCATGGTTTGGAATGCCAAGCTGTGAAGAAACTTGTTTCATGAGGAATCAAATCTATTAGTGAACTAATTGGGTAGACTGCCGGATGGGCATACCAATACATTGACTAACAATAGGAAAGTTTGGAGATGGTCGAAAAATTGCAAATTCTCATCCAAGTCATTCTTCTTGGTAATGACGCCGCGGGCAGTGCAGTCAAAGGCTCCCAAGCACATGCCTAGGCGTTTTGGGCACCCTGCGCCTCACTTGGACCCTAGGCAAGGCAATTACCTCAAGCATGCACCTAGGCCTAGCACTTGGATGCGTCTGGGCATGCCTGCAGCACCTGTGGCTTTTTATTTGAAATATCCTTGTGGGTACATCCACTATGCACTTTTTCTTTTCTTTTCTTTTTGTGTGTGTGTGTATTTTATCACCCAATGAGGGTGCAAATATATAAGAAAGAGCTTTTATGTGCTATTTCAACAACTTTCTCATTTCTTCTAAGATTAAGCCTCAAAAGGTCAGCAAATTGGATTTCTTGAAAGCAATTTGAGCTTGCGTTGGTGTTGTACAAGAGATTCAAGGTGAATTGGAGTTTTGAGGGAAATGGATTTTTTTTCAAGGTAACAAAGAATTTTATTAAAGAGAGTGCTAAGATGGTGCAAAAAGGTTACAAGCCTAAAAAGGAAAGAAGCACTCTTTCAAAACATCCGTACAACCATTGTTCGCAATATCTATACTATCGGCCGATATATCGGGCTAATATTATTGGTATCGCGGGTCTAGCAATACGAAACCCTTCGGAAGAGACTACAAAATTATATTTAAAAAAAAAAAATAAAATCATGAAATACTTGGTATTGATCGATATACCGCACAATATCGCTAAATATCGTGCAATATCGACAATATCATCACTTTGATTGGGATTCTTACGCATATTTCATTGTACAACACCTACCCAGTCACGGGGCTACTATAGCCAACTACCAAATTTGCCGATAAAAAGGCCGGAATGTTGGGAGACTCGGGACAACATAAATATCCAAAAAATAAATAAAATTTAAAGAGAAAAAAACTTTCAACAGTGTGGATTTGGTACATGTAGAAGAGATTGCCCTAATCGGAAGCTTCATTTGGTGGGCCACTTGAATTGAAACGTTGCGCCGTTTGTAGCTGAGTACAAACAGAATCTTTGAGTCAGTCTCGAGCTAACCCAATCGAAATGCAAGTGATTTCGATACCGAAGAAATATATATATATATATATATATATATATATAATCTCGAGATTTGGGAGGGATTTTGGGGTTTTAGGGTTCCAGAAGTCCGGAACCCACGCTGGCTTCCAAAATAGGCTTCTAAACCCTTTTTACAGGTGCAGATCGAGTTAGCTCGAGATTGACGGTCCTGTCAGGGGCTTTATAGGACCCACCATGATGTATGTGTTTTATCCACACCGTCCATCCTTTTTGATAGGTCATTTTAGGGCATGAGCCCAAAAAGTAGGCAGATATAAGGCTGAAGTGGACCACACCACAGGAAGCCGTGGTGGCAATGATGTCCACCATTGAAGCTTTCCTAGGGGTCGACCATGATGTGGATTTGCCATCCAATCTGTTCATAAGGTCCGACAGACCTGGATGAAGGGAAAACATAAATATTAGCTTGATCTAAAAGTTTTGTAGTCCCCAAAAACTTTTTAATGGTGGCTATTCATTGACCACTATTTCGTGTGGTGTGGTCCACCTCAGATTTGGATCTGCCTCATTTTTCAGTCCGTTCCCTAAAATGATCTATCAAAATGAATTGATGGTGTAGAGACACCGTATTACAACAAGGTGGCCTCACGGTCAGGGTCCCACCCAATTTGCTAGTTGGCCCAGCATCGTGGATTTGGGGACGCGGATTGCGTGAGTCAACTCTTTATGGCCCACCTCGATGTATGTACTACATATCCACGCCATCCATCTGTTTGGACTACTTATTTTATAGCATGGTCCCAAAAATGAAGCAGATACAAGTTTCAAGTGGACCACACTACAAGAAACAGTGGTCATGATCTCCCACCATTAAAAACTTCTTAGGGTCCACCGTAATGGTTATTGACCATCCAACATGTTGATAAGTTCACACAGACATGGATGAAAGGAAAAAAAAAAAACAAGAAATAAATATAAGCTTGATCCAAAAATTTTGTGGCCTAGAAAAGGTTTTTAATGGTCAATAAACACTGTTTCGTGTGAAGGGGTCCACGACTACTTGAAATTTGCATTTCAATAATTTTTTGGACAAACCCCTAAAATCATGTGGCAAAATAGATAGACAGTGTGGATATACCGTGCATGCATTAAGGTGGGCCCTACTATCAGGGTCCCACCCACATTGTTGGTTCCGGGTCGCAAGAGACCCGGACACAAATTTCCTACCAAAGCCTTTCGTAAGAAGTTCCTATGCTAGGATGCTAGGTGGGGCCCACCATGATGTTTGTGAGAAATCCACTATGTCCATCCATTTTTCCAGATCATTTTAGGACATGAGACAAAAAATAAGGTGGATCCAAAAATCAAGGCATCCATACGTGAGGAAAAACTGAGGAAAGATCTACCTACCATTGAAACCTTCCTGGGCAACATCTTGATGTTTATATGCCATCCAAACCGCTTATAAGGTCATTCCCACTTGGATGAAGTGAAAACACAAAAAACTACGCCCGATACGAAACTTTTGTGGCCATACAAATGTTTCAATGGTGGTCACTTAATCCCCACTATGGCCGCCTTGAGTTTTGGATCCACCTGATTTTTGGTCTCATGTCCTAAAATTATCAAGAAAAACGGATGGACAGAGTGGATTTCTCACAAACATAACAATGGGCCCCACCTAACATTCCAACGCAGGAACTTCCTATGAATGGCTTTAGCAAGAAATCCGCGTCCGTGAGACCTTGGCCTCACCCAAGACGGTGCAGCACTTACCGTGCGGTTACCATGGGGCTCACCTTGATGTATTATGTATCCACATTGTCCATCCATTTTTCCAAAAATGAAGCAGATTCAATTATCAGGTGGACCATAAGAATAAGTGGTGATTTACCGTTAATGGACTACAACAGTTTTGGAACAAACTGAAATTTGTTTTTTTCCCTTCATCCAGGTTCATGTGACCTTATCAACAGATTGGATGGTAAATAAACAGTATGGAAACATTAAGGCTTCATGTGCAGGAATGAGGAGTCAATCAACCACATTTTCATCCATTACACTTTGGTGAGATAACTTCTCCTTCATTTTGAGTTCTTGTGGTCCTACAACAATTCATTGGCGAATTGATGCAGGGATTGTGGAAGAGAGAAGTGGAAGAATTTTGTTGAGGCAAAGAGGCTTTGATTTCGTAATAAGAAGAATTCTTCTTATAATAACTACTTGGGCTCTACCAAGACAAGATTTCTAATGGTATTCATTGGAGAATGCGATGTGGGGAGATCTAATGTGGGGATTGGATTGGCAACTCGGTAGGAAGATGTTAATGAGCCTCTTGGGTGTAGTCCTTGGGTCTCTGATATATTTTGCGCTCTGGCTTATTTTGTTTTTGTTTTGCATTAGCTACTTGGCATAGTGAAGAAAGGATCAGTTGTTGTATTGGGCTGTCACAGCTGCATGTTCCTGGCTTTACTCATCACCATCATCAGCAGCAGCCTTATCCCAACTAATAGGGGTTGGCTACACAAATCCTGTTCTGCCATTCCACTCTATGGAGGGTCATAACTTCAGTTAGACCATCTTATCCAACCTCTTGCCCCTGGCTCTACTCTTTATATAAAATCATCATTTTCAAAAAGAAGAAGAAGAAGAAGAAGAAGAAGAAGAAAGGAAAATATATATATATATATATATATATATATATATATATATATATATATATATATATATATATATATATATATATATATATACAGAAGTAACTTGGATGGGGTGTGCCGTAAAGGTAACGGTGGCAACCGTTACACGTTACGGGGTCGTAAGGGCTGTAACAGCCGTTATGGAAAAAAATGACTCATAATTGCCGTTAACGGCACGTTACATCTCCTATAAAGGCCATAACAGCCCCGTAATTGTCTGTTATGGGGCAAATACAGGTTTTACATACTTTTTAATCAACATTACGAGGCAAATACATATTTTCAGGATTTTTTTTCAATAAAAAAAGAGACCGTAATGGCCGTTACAGGGGCCGAAACAGCCGTTACGACCCGTATCGTAAAGGTAACGGTGGTGGCCGTTACCCACCGTTACCGTTACAGAACACGTAGTTGGACCAAATGGAAAAACAGTGTCACATAATCAGCAAGTAGGCAAAGCAATAATCTGTAGTTAGAAGTTAAGTTGAGGACTAGAGTAACAAATGGAAAAGGCAGGTCTCATAAGTTCAATTCATACAAGGTGTCAGGAGAAATAACCTAAGGAATGCTCAAGATCAAGACAAAAGGCAGAAGGTATGCTCTAGAATGGACAAGACATCCGTAAGTGTATAATGATTGAGGAATATTTGCATAACGGAAATTAAAAGGAATCAGAAACCATAATCATGAAATGAAGCAGCAGCCTACAGAATAAAAGGTAGTATGCAAATGGTCAAACTTACAAGGGCTCCTTGAACCAGGTCATATGCCTGCAAAAGAACACAAAGTAACTCAGCTATACCAGGAATAAAAACACCAATTCAGCAAATGTTTGAGCCTAGAAGCTTGCATCTAATGTATAAATCTCAATCTTCTCAAACAAAGTTCATCTTCACATGACATGCACCTCTGACACTGATGAGCTGAAGGACCTGCACTAATATATGCTACGACCAGATATGAAATGGGAAGTTACTAAATTACCAGGATTCCTGAAGGCTTGGCAACATCTCGGCCAAGAGCACGTCTCTCGTCAACTAAAGCCATGTGTATACAGGATCTTGGCCTGGCAACCTTGAGAGATGCCTTCTTCGAGTGACCTAGAGCTAATCTCCCAACGCAAAATGTCTCATCCTGAAACCAACAAAAGAGCATACACAATGAACCATATACAATGGGTCCTTTTCCTCTTGAAGTCATAAATAATAAACATACCCGTCATCAGATCTATGTAAGAAATATGCTTCCTTTTTCAAGGAAATATCATTTCATATATGTATGATACACATTGGGTTCCAGTCCTTGCCTGAGTGGTAGACTCTAACGAGTTTCAACATGAGATCTTGGGTTCGAAACCCATAGGTGGTGAAATCCCACTATGGCGTGCGTGGGTGTGTGGAGGGAACATGTGTAAAAAAAAAAAAAAAAGTTGTATGATACACATTTGTTGACATGGGAAAAGACAAGTTTGACATATCTTGTCCTTCCCTCGATCCTTTAATGTGATGCATGTGGGGAGAGAGGGAGTAGGTGAAGATTTTAAGGGTAAGAGGATCACTTGGAGAAGTTAGCCATCCTTTTCATATTCTGGCATGACTCTATAGTTTAGTTTGGTCTTTAATTTTAGTAGTATTTTGGAATTTCATGCCAAAAATGTAAACCCAGGTTTTGTAATCATAATGGTAAAGAAACTACTAAACTGTGTACTGTGACAGTGATACGATATAACCAATGACACGTAATTCATATAACTGAAACCAGCAAACCTGCATGATCATGGTAAACATATTTATTTCAAGAAAGAACAAGTAGAAGAAGAAAAAGAGAATGCAACAGAAAAAATTAGCAAGGAAAATTAGTCATGATACAAATACAAGAAAGGCAAACAAGAAAGTCAATAGAAGTTGTTGATGAGTGCCCAATCCCAGCATTGGTTTTCACTTTTCACACAGTCAACAGTGGGTGAACGTCAACTGCATGCCTGCAGCACTTGAATATATGAAGTTTGTCAACAAAGTCATTAGCCCATTAGAGACAATTTCATTTCTCCACCATCAGAAACCTATCCATGTAAATGTGTGTCTGCCATCTGCATACAGTGTTGCATTCATTCGAGAAGAAGTGTGCAATGCAGTTATTTCAGTTGGATGATATGTGGTTCTTGTTGGACAAATTTACAGAAGTCGACACAAACCAATTAGTTCATGTTTGTGGCTGCTGCAATTATGGTTCAAAACATCGACAACCACATAGCATATCAGTGGGTGCATATAATGTATTCGAAGAGATTCATATGATGTCCTTACAGAATTGGTCATCCCAAAAATTCAGACTGAATAGATCATTCAGTCAAGACTAAAGACATGGCCGATGAGCAATATCAACTTGAGAGACCATGTTTACTCTTTTCATTGTCATTGAGATTTGAGAGAGGGTGAAAAGATTTTTTGCGTTGTTGAGGAAAAGATGAAGAATGGAATTCCTCAGGAATGTAAAAATTGACCACAGTGCAAACCAAACTTGTTTTTTGTAAAAACCAGGGAATTGCTAAGCCAAGAAATAATATTAAAAAGAAAACCAGCAACCAAACACTATTATATGTCACATATTTCACTTTCCCTACAAATACACAAATGTTTTTGCATAACTTGATTTACAAACTACTTTCTTTTTTTTTGATATGCATAATTGATTTACAAACAACTAAAACTGCAAAACTCTAAAACTATAACATTCATATCAATGACAACGATATCATGTTGAGGTGCCCTCTAGACCTTTGATGCCATGTTGATTGAGTATCTTTGGACAATGCTTAGGAATACAATTTGAGGTTCAAATTTTCAAAAGACTTATTTTCTTCCAAGGAGTAGATTTGGAATTAAGGCAAGGAATAACAAATATGACTATAAGGGCCTCTATTCATAAAATTTGAGAAATATGTCAACTGATCCGTAGGTAGGGGCGAATTTTAGTAATTTGTTTCAATCCAAGACATAAACAAAGACGGGTAATCTTTCTAAAAAGAAAAATGGAGCCATGTAACTAGTGTGTTTGGTTAGCTACCAAATTCATGAATCTGGCAAATTTTAATTGTGAAGTTCGTGAACCATGTAACTAGTGTATTTAGTTAGCCTTAATAGCTAAATTTACTAATTGCCCAGTTAACGAAACATGTGGATTTGTCAATTAGGGGAAAAGGGTCAAAATTCCACAATTCACAAAGTTGGGAAATCAAAGGTTTCCAAGGTTAAGCTAGAGAATCGTTCCCCATCCAACACATCTACTTTTCTAGCAATTGGTTGGATGGCTATGAACATCCGATCAAAGTGACTTTTGAAAGGGATGAGTAATAAGTAGCGGGCCCTACATAATGAAAGGTTCCAATCAATGGGTCTGATGTAGGATGTGGATCAAGCACCTTCGTAACACACATGGATTGAAAGAAGCCCAAGGAGAAATCAACAAAATTCAGCATAGTTTAACCGGTCAACAGGTCAAAATTCCACCAGAAATTCTGGATTGCTTGCTGGTTGATTTCTGCCAGTTTAGACAGGTCGACAGATCTGTCGACAAGTTGAAATACTGTTTGACAAGTCGCAGATCAAGTTGACAAGTTGAAATTCACATGATTTCCATTTTTAGTCTCTGGACGTTTTTGAGCCATTTCAACAAGTCGACATACGCCAAAAATTTGCACATTTTTCATAATATGTTTCCTTATTTGATAGGACTCTTTAATTAAGTTTTAGGGTTTGTTTATGGTTATTTAAGGATGTTAAACTCGTATATTTCAATCTATGTATCATTCAATCAATAAAATCTCTAGAAAACTTTCATCTCTCGTGGATTCGAGAATTTGCTCTTGTGGATTCAAGGTGTTTATCGATCGAGGAAGACGGGACGATGATCCTCATCATGTCCTTCCCCACGTCAATTGGTATCAAAGCGAGACTTTCTCCTCGAATATATGGCTTCTAACAACGGATCAGGCAACATTCCCATGGACAATGCTCCAAGGAATTTTCCTTAACAGCGACGACCTTCAAAGCGGCACAATGAAAGAATCGGCAAGTCATGCAAGGGTTGCAGGCTGTCATTGATTGCATGACGGAGGCTCTAGGGAAACTCTACGTTCGTGGCAATGATCCACCTCCGGTAGGCGCTGGAATTCACAATCGTGCTAATAGCAGGACGATGTTGTCGGTGAATCACAAAATCACACCTGAGGAGGTGGGATCCAGGGATGAGGAGATCGATGACATGATCCTCCAGCATCCTGGATGAGGCAGCGATCAGGTAGATCGGACTAATCAAGACTTCAGGATGAAAGTCAATCTCTCTATCTTTAATGGCTAACTCCACATCGAGGACTTCCTTGATTGGCTGCTTGAAGTCGAACGTTTCTTCAACTACATAGATATCGCTTAAGAGAAGAAGGTTAAACTTGTGGCCTACATGTTGAAGGGCGAAGCTTCAGCTTGGTGAAAGCAACTTAAGCTTGCATCGATAAGACAGATGACAACACCAATACATACGTGGTAGTGGATGAAGAAATTGTTGCGCACATAAGTCCTCTCCAGCGATTACGATTAGGTATTGTTCCAAAAATACCAAAATTGTCGGCAGGGTAGCTGACCAATGAGGAGTTATGTAGAGAAATCCCACTGTTTGTCGGCGAGAGCCGACCTAGTCAAGACGGAGTCGCGACAAGCCATTGGATTCATCAGTGGCGTATGTATGGCCCCTATGGAAACGGAAAACGAACCCAAGACTTCTAAAGTAGAGGGACAATCTCTCGTAACCAAACAGGATTTCGTCAAGCAATCTGTGGAGATGGGAGATGTAGATGCATTAGTTGAAGGGGACAAAGATGTGGAGCTCGTGAACATCCCAGAGAATTTGAAATTAGTGTTGTAGGAGTTCAAGGCAATTGTGCCCGATAAACTTCCTAAGGAATTGCCTCCCATACGAGATTTACAAAACCACATTGATCTTGTTTCAGGAGCAAGTTTGTCTAATTGCACGCATTATCAAAAAGAATGCGGGATCTTGCAGGCACAAGCGGAAAACTGATCCATAAGGGTCAAGTCAAGGAAAGCATGAGTACATGTGTTGTGTCAGCTCAGGAGTCTAACATTAAGTACAAAGAAGATGCTAACAAACATTGGTGTCAAAAGGTGTTTCAAGTGGATGATAATGTGTTAATTCACTTGCGCAAGTAAGAGTTTCCGACTATGACGTATAACAAGTTGGTGAATAAGAAGATAGCCCTATTTTGATCCTTAAGAAAATCAATGATAATGCCTTTGTTCTTAATCTTCTAGAGGACATAGAGATCTCAAGGACTTTCAATGTAACAGACCAGTATAAGTATTGTGAACCAAGTTCACTAAAGAACTCAAGGAAGTTAAACACGTATTGTGAACCAAACTCGAGGACGAGTTTTTTTCAAGTGGAGGGGTCTAATGTAGGACATGGATCAAGCACCTTCCTAACGCACATGGATTGGAAGAAGCCCAAGGAGAAATCGACAAAATTCAACATTGTTCGACCAGTCAACAAATATGGTCGACAGGTCGAAATTCTACCAGAAATTCCAAATTGCATGTTGCCTGATTTCTGCCAGCTTAGACAGGTCGAAAAATTGAGTCAACATGTCAAAATTCATAGAATTTCCAATTTTAGTCTCTAGACGTTTTTGAGCCATTTTGACAAGTCGACAAACGGCAAAAATTTGCTTGTTTTTGATAATTTGTTTCCTTATTTGATTAAGACTCTTTGATTACGTTTTAGGGTTTGTTTAGGGTTATTTAAGGATGGTAAACTCATTTATTTCAATCAATAAAATCTCTAGAAAACTTTCATCTCTCGTGGATTCGAGAATTTGCTCTTGTGGATTCAAGGCGTTTATCGATCGAGGAAGACAATGATTGACCTCATCACGTCCTTCCCTGCGTCAAGGCCCTTTCTACTTAATTAATATGGTCCTTCTATTTCCTAGCCATTGACAAGATGGTTAGGATCATATGAAAGTGATTTCTAGATGGGGTTGACAATGAAAGGTGGGTCCAACATGGACATTCCATATCACAAATAGGATCTCGGACCACCCAATTCCTAGCCATTGATCAGACAGTTAAGACGAGTGGGCCGACATCAAGGATGGCCTAGATCAATGACTAGCCATCTATATATTATAATCAATATGGACTATCCATTTACATAAATATCTTATCAACGGTTAGGATTCATTTGATTAAAGTGACTATTACTATCGAAATCAAAAGATGACCTTACATTGATGGTCTAGAATAATGACTAGAACTTCTCTATGATAATCAACCTTCAATTTTCATAGTCATTGATTAGATCCTTAAGATCATCTGGACAAAGTGACTTTTAAGAGGGATGACCAATCAAAGGTGGGCCTTACATCATTGATGGCCTAGATCAATGATTGGTTCTCTATCAAGTCAATATGGATCATCCATTTGTTTAGCCATTGATCAAATGGTTAGGATAATTCAATCGAAGTGATTTTATGGAAGGGATTGACATTCAAAGGTGGGTCGTCGATCTAATAGGACATCTCATGGTATAACAAATATGGACCGTCCATTTCTTATCCATTGATTAGATATTTAAGATTATTATATCGAAGACCTTTTAAAGGAATAGTCATTCTCGTACACTACCTACCTCTTTCACCACTGACAAATCACTGCCCGCTTTTGAAGTATTTCCATGTCAATGCCAAGTTTTAAGAAATACGGTCAATACACTACCTAGTTAAGTTTAGACTCATGGATGGGTAATGGAAAGCTCCATTTTCTCGTAATAAGTCGATTTTACACTTGAGAATGGCAAAGGAAATTTTACCCATTATTTTATACCAGCACAACTAACAACTATCGCACAAAAGGACAGTTTAGAGAACTGAATTTTGGAGTCCACTGCCATTGTTGATGACATATTTACCGTCCATCCATTTTGCCTGCTTATTTTACGACATGAGAAAAAAAATGGACTACATCCGAAAGTCAAGTGGACCACACCACAAGAAACAGTGGGAATTGAATGCCTATCATTGAAATTTTCCTTTTCATTGTTCTACATTCATTTGCAGAGACTGATGGTCACAATCATCCATACAGCTTACGTTTCTTACAGTGGGCCATACAGCATAGTGTCCACAACCAGATTCCGATCATGAACTAGTCAGCAAGTAGGCCCCAGTGGGTGGTGACACACATTGAATTGTGACTCGCGATAGAGGCAAACTAACACAAGATGTAGAATAACCGGAATATGGGAGAGCCATCTCTCCAATGTACACGTGGAATGGTTTTGTATAAATCCAATCCATCCATCTACAAGGGCCCTAGCATGGATGGCCTATATTTTACAAATCAAACCTACCAAACAATCCTATCTATTGTTTTTTTCCTTTACTTCTCTTTGCTGAATTTTTTGTTGTTATTCATTCTCTTAAGTTGCTTTGATGGCCATGGATTAGGTGGGTAGAATTGTCTTCTTTTTCTTTTTTCTATTCAAACATAAGCCACCCATGCTAGGGTTCAAGTATAGTACATGGATGGACCCGATCTACCATATTTTCATACTTCCATCTTTACCCTATCAATTCCACCCAATGGCTAGGGAAGGGATGCACTCAACCCTTCAATCACATTGCATATCAATAGGAAGAGTTTGCTTTGCCTCCTTCGCCATCAAGGATCGGGCATGTTGAGATGGTATGACAATTGGAGCCGTTTAAGTTTAAATGGGCCTCTGTAAGATACAAATACTAGACGTGTTTAGATGAACTAGCAAAAATGCGCAAGCTCTTGCACGAGACAATTGTCCATGGTCCAATAATCACACTAAATAGATTGCTTTATTCTTTCCATTGGTTTATGGGTCCAATTCGACATCTCAATGGACAAAATTTGACTACAACAATCAACAGCCAGATCATCTTTTAACAAAAAATTTAGGGTGGCCCATCAATAGGCATCATTAGTACACAAATTGCATACTAACACTTCTAGTGCCAATAGCAAGTCGCTTCTAGACGATCCTCTGTGGGCCCCACCATGATGTATGTGTTTTATCCACGTCATCCATCCATTTTTCCAGCTCATTTTAGGGCATGAGTCCAAAAATGAGGCAGTTCCAAATCTCAAGTGGACCACACCACAGGAAACAGTGGTGAATGAACACTCACAATTATCCAAAACTTTTGTGGCCCCCAAGAAATTTTTAATGGTGAGCGTTCATTCACCACTGTTTCTTGTGGTGTGGTCCACTTGAGATTTGGATCTGCTTCATTTTTGGACTCATGCCCTAAAATGAGCTAGAAAAATGGAAGGATGGCGTAAAAGACATACATCATGGAGGGGCCCATAGAGCATCGTCCAGGCGATGTCGCTACTGGCTGTGTCAGTATGCAATCCACATCCACTACGCTATCCAATATTAAACACGTCTGCACTTACGCAGCCAATCGTAGGTTTGTTCGTGGGCCACCATCGCATGTATCTTTCATCAAAGCCATTCATTGAGTGTGAATCACCAAGTTGTAAGCTACAAAACTCACCCTAAAACAAAACACAAACAGGCCACATCGCATGACCTTGGAGGTGTTAGGAACAATTTTACATTGTTACCAATGGTGTGGCCCATATAATTTTTTTATTGGGATTATATTTTGTATGTACGGTTATCATAGGGGTTCTCGCATGATAGATGGATTGGATTCCACATATACAATATGGTGGGGCCTATGTAATTTTAGTGTTTTATGCATGCATAAAAGCAGCGGTAATATGACTAAAGGGGCGATTTTGAAATTTAGAAAATATAGTATCCCATACATACACATAAGAAACAGTAGGATATGACTAACAACTTAAAACGTTAAGCACTAACATGGAAATACTTTAAAAGCAGGCATTGATTTGTGATGCGGACACCAGGCCATTCAAAGTATATCAACGCAGGAGGCGTGCATTACCCGTGTCAATGTGGTTAGACGACGGATACGGGTCAAGTCTCTAGAGGTTGAAGACCTTACACATGTGTTCGTGACATGTGTAAGTTGCTTAGAGGAGACATTTTGACCATTGGATTGCGAGGAGGGTGTGATCAGACCGTTGGATCGTCACAGCCCACCTTCATTACACCACCTTCACGGCACTATCATCGGGGCCCATTAGGCATCTTAAATTTACATTTAGTTTATTAACATTTGAATTAGTTATGTTTTAAGATAGTTTGTGCACAATTTTGTGCAAATTTCTTTTTTTTGAAACTTTTTTCTAGTAGGGGTATTTTGGTAATTTCATGTAATTACGAATTTTATAAGGGTTGCATTAAACCCATAGCACATTATGTTATGTTTATGAAAGAAAAAGGAGAGCTTTTGGCTTATGACGATCTCGTCTTCGACTTCCAGTGATTGGAAGAGGGCGTGAGGCCCAGGTAAACAATTTTCTCATCCCCTACTTCTTTCTCCTTCTCTCTTTTCTCAAGATATTCTTCTCTTTAACCCCATTTTCTTCTTTTTTCTCCTAATCTCAAAAGATTCTCATTCCCTTTTCATCCCCACATAAAATCCATCACCCAAATCTACATTTGAAGAACCACATATTTTTTTTCTGAATTTTTCAGATTTTCAATCCAGAAAATTCCTATTTTTCTATATTAGAAAATCCACTTGGATCGTTAGACAGACCTATTGCAAGATGAAAGTTGTATCTTTCACCGGATACAATTAAATTTAGATTTTAAGATTCAACACTTCATGTTTGTGATGGATAGCCCTAATCAATGCTATATTGACCTTATTTCTTTCTTGTGTTTATGATGTATGAATCAGGCTGATATTTGTTTTTTTAAAGATTGCATGAATCTGCCCCTTTTCAAATACCATGATCATTTGAGGTTAGATTAGGCCGTCCTACATCAATTTGTCAATGGCAAAAAGGGCATGCGGTCGTACGGCAATGACCCTTAAAAGGAATGGGCGCTTAAAGGTGAGCACCATATGATGGACAATTAAGATCAAGAACTGGACCTCAATTGCAATAAATATGGGTCACCCACTATTGATCAGGTGATTAGTATCATCCCATCAAAGTTTCTTTAATAAGGGTGAACAACCAAAGGTGGGCTCCTCATGATGGATAGTCCCAACAAACAATCAAACTTCTCTCTATTATAATCAATATGGAATGCCTACTTTCCCAGTCATTAAGGCTTCTCTCTCTATTATAATCAATATGAAATGTATACTTTCCTAGTCATTGATCAGATGGTTAGAATCATCCAATCATAGTGGTTTTTGAGAGAGATGGATGATCAAAAGTATAGTGCATGTTGGACAGCTCAAATCCACATCAATCTTGATAGCCATTGATTGTATGGTTTGGATCATTTGATATCGAAAAAAAAAAGGTAACCTAAAACCCTCTCCCAAAATGCAAATATGATAAGGCCAACCAAATAATAAAGCGCAGTACCATGAAGCTGACAAAGAAAAATCAAATAATAAATATGCTAAATCATTAGCCTACAATTTCATGAAGACATCGATTGACGGACTTTCAAATTCATGAATTGACTAATTTCATGCATCCAAAAACCCAGTTAAAGTATGCCAACTAATATGCACACTATGATTCATTTAACGGTCTCTAATCTGTAGTGTAGTCACATTTCACAGTACGTATACTCTTGTAGGCTTGTAGTATTTATATACAATTACAATTTATAAGTTGACGACTATACATTACTCATGTGCTTCTCACTTCCACACACAAATACATGTCAGTCATTACAAACTACTGAATAACTTAAAAGTTTTTAAATAAAGTTAATATGGACACCAAAAAGGCAACTCAGCATCAAAGATTGGACTGACTCACTGTGACAAGCCCCAGATATCACTAGTTCTAAGTAGAGTGCAACTTTGGGCGGGTTGGGTTGAGGGTCAACCAGCGATTGACGAGAATGAAGTTAGGTTTACCCATGCCTGACCCAATCCCGAGCAATATCCTCAACACTAGCCCATCTTGGGTTGGTCAAGTTGGTTGGGTTGGGTTGGACCAAAGATTCAAAAGGGAAGCAAATGCAACTATGAGTTGTCAATTATATCCTTTGTGCTCGCTTGGGGGCTTGTAAATAGAGGTAAAGGGGATATGGGATTGGAGGTAAATGGATTGGGAGTAAATGACGTACTCAGTGGTGTTTGGATGAGAGTAAATGAAATGCACTAAAATCCAAATATTTTGTTTGGATGGGGAGTAAATGGGAGGAATTGGAATGCATTGGAATTTTTCAATATATTCACAGGAACATGTGATGTCCCAAATCAACTTTAATATCCGAGATTAGTGTACATATGTGATATTTGATGGAATGATTGTAAATTTGTAATAAGCCCATTGAAATATATATCTTAGCCAAAAATGAGGAAATTTCAAACCACAGGTGAGCCACAAATGTAATGATCACAAACAAGCAACTTGCCAATGTTTTTTAGCCGTCCATTTAGAGGGCCAACCTTTGGACGATTTGGATAATTCTATCGGTGTGATTTTAGTGATGTAGCCAATAATTAGATTGTTTCAGAGTATCATCAGTGTGCCACGTGTATGGTGGGCATGTGTGCAATGACACCTTTGTTTACTCGTGCAACTCTCCAAAGGAGCCCAAAAAGTCATTTCACCCCCCATTTACTTCCAAATCTCTCATCTGAGGGAGGATTTCATTTATAGACCCATTTACTCCCAATTCATTTCATTTCCATGCATTCACTCCTATCCAAATGCACCTCAAAGGCCATTTACTCCCTATTCGTCCCATTTACCTCCATTGACTCCCATCCAAGTGACCACTTTATGGAAATGGCAAACCCATTTGAGGAATCCATCACATGGGTACTCAGTTTGAACTTGTTTAGTACTAAATTAGGACCAAGACCGAAATGTTTCTATTCTATAGAAGAGGCTCATGCTTCCAGATTGGGTTGGGTTGGGTTCGGTCAGGTTGCCTGAGACCTCAACCCAAGCCCGACCTGACCTAGTGTCGGGTTGAGGATTTCCAGCCCAAATCCAACCCAACCAACCTCAACCAAACCCGACCCAACCTGGCCAAAATTTTGGGTTGCCAGCCTGGTTCGATTGAGCCCGACCCAACTTTCCCTGGTTCAAAGGGGTGGCATATGGGTATTTTCCGTCATATCAGGGGCATTTCTGTAATTCTAAAATTCAATTCCATTGGAAGAACTAAAGGTCCAAAAATGTCAAATAAGCCCCAACAATGCGCAAATCTGGTATTGTTCAAACCTACAGAAGGCTATTGCACACACCATATGACAGAAATGACCTGAACCGCTCCACATTTCCAAATGCAAAATGAAGAGACATTCCCCGCTTGTCAGGGATCTTTCCGTCAAACAAAAAATGTTAGAGAGATTTCCACAGCCATTCCCAATCTCAATTAAAACATAAGAGAAAAACCATGAGAAGAAAAAAAGCCACAGCAGCAGCAGAAGAAGAAGAAACCTTTGCACAGATCCGTACCTCAAAAGGCCGTAAAATCCTGACCGTCGATCTCCGACCGAAGGAACCGACAGAAGAAAGGCCCGATCCCCTCTCTCCAGCCAGAAGAGGCTTCTGCGGACATCCGCACGCCCGGAAATTCGCAACTCCGGCCATTTTAACAGATCATGGACTGGAATTTTCCAAAACGGAGGGGTGCAATTGTAAGAGAAAAGGATCTGAGAGGGGGGAAAATGTCAGGATTCTTGCGTGGAGTGGGGTTTTGAGGTGAGAAAAGTTCGAGGGTCGGTGGGCGGAGACACCAAAGAAAGGGTGTCGCTGTCTCCACTCTTCCTCCCCTCCTTTCCACATGTCTCGCGTTTTTCGTCCCTGTAAATTCACAGGTTTCCCGCACGTGCCGCTGCGTGACCGTAGATTTTGGCGGCCATCACTGCTCAAAAAGATTTCACCATCTTACGTTTCTGACCGTCCATTTTGAGCAGTTTTCCCGGACTGACGAGAACACCCGTCCATCCTTGCGTTCGTGTCGGTTTGAGACTTTGCCGTTGAAGTAGGTATTGACAGATGTACGGCTTGATTGACTCTGCCACGTGTACTTCGACCTTCGGACGCGATTGACTGCGACCCCGGAACCAGCGATGTAGGTGGGCCCACATAGATAATGCATTCAGTATCCACACCGTCCATCTGTTTTTCCAGCTTATTTCAGGACATGATCCCAAAAATAAAGTAGATACATATTTTCTGTGGACCGCACCATAGGAAAAAATGGTTAATGAGCAGTAAAAACTTTTTGTGGGCTACAGAAGTTTTGGATAAAGCTGGTATTTTTTTTTTTCCTTCGTATCGGTCTTCATGACCTTATCAATAGGTTGGATGGTAAAACAAAAATTACAGTGGACAGCAGAAAGTTTTTAATGGTGGGCGTTCATTGACCACTGTTTCCTGTGTGTGGTATACCTGAACTTGTGTCTTCTTCATTTTTACTTTTTTTTAATTAAGTCCAAAATAATCCTGCAAAATGGATGGACGGCGCGGATATATAATGCATACATTGAGGTAGGCCCATGGTCAGGGTCCCACCCACATGGCTGGTGCCGGGTTACAGCTTCGCGTTCTCGACTTTCTCGATGGGAGAAATGCTAGCCTACAAACGTGGGATGCAGGCTTTAACACGCAAAGCTCTCTTCACCGCCAACCGTCTCTTGTTTCTAACTTCCACGGTGGTGTGACGCGTCACAACTGTCGACAGACGCAAACACCCGGTATATTCGTAAGCGGCTACATCATCAAAACCTATGGACAACCGATGGTCTGATATACTATACATGTGCGGCCCACATCTAACGAGCGAATTGACTCAGTTTTCGGTACGGGCGAGCTTCTTCGTAAGGATCACCATTTCCACGGTTCAGATGTTACGCCTAAGGGCTGTTGGTTAAATTTGAAGTCTAGAGTCAAAATATGAAATTTGAATATGAGGTTCGAAAATTTATTTATTAACAGTTAAAAATAAGTGTGGAAATTAAATACAGAATCTAAATTTAGAATATTTTAAATCTATAATTTGACATATTTGCCTACGTCTAGAGTTTGAAAACATGGGCCATTTGGCACGATAATGAATTTTCTTTTTTATTTTTATTTTTTTCCGTTGGAAAGGGGGTGGGAGGGTAAGGGAATTTGAGAGGTTTTAAATGCCTTACTTGCACCATAAAGTAACGGGGGTTTCAAATATTCATGTCTGAAATCCAAGGCAAAAGCTTTGACTATATTTAAAATCTTTCCGAGAGTTGCATGTGCAACATGTGTGATACTAGACTATTAATGGGTTATTGATGATATCTCATAACAATTAGATTTTCCATTGAATCACGGTTTATACGAAGATATGTATCATCCAAACATTGTCCCAGTAAATCAATAGTTAAAAATAATTGGTTAGTCATTCAGAAGTGATATTGTGCTTGTGGCCCATTCAAGATTTGAAATTTTGGCTTTTTTTTAGCAAAGTATATATTTCAACAGGCTTATTAGAACCATTGTGTCAAACATTACATATATTAATTAGAGATATTACTGTTGATTTATTAATTAAATCCAAACCCATGTAAATATATTATGCATAACCACTTTTGGATTGCATGAATTTTGAATTCAAGGTGCTAAACACAATTTGAGGATTTCGAATCCAGGGGGTTCCAAATCCACACTCCCAAACGGGCCCTTATATCCGCATTGTCCATCCTTTTTAGAAACTTATTTTAGAGTATGATGCTAAAAACTTCTCCTAAGCAACAAATGTTTTAGATTAAGTCGATATTTGTGTGCGAATGATCAAGGAAACTTTTCCCCAACCTACCCATGAGATTGAAATACACACACACACAAATGCTCACCTTCGAACCAATTCGTACATACTATATACGAACTGTTTTGAGAATTCATCATATCTGATGATTCTCTAAAATCTGAACGATCCACATGAAGCAGAACCTCTTGAAACCCTCTAGTACGAATTTTTACTTTGATCCAAAACTTCGGTGTGCCATGAAAAATGTAAACAATTTCTTCTCTTGATTTGAATTTCTCTTTTCTATGGCCCACCAGAATCTTAGATCAGGGTGAAAATTCACCTCCTAAGGTTTCATGGGATTCTGCATCTCATGGACCGTTCGGATTCGACACCCATGACACATGTGCAAAGGTGCGCACGTGCATAGGCGCGTAGGTGAGCATGCCTCTCTCTCTATATATATATATATATGAGAGAGAGAGAGAGAGGAATGCTCACCTCACAACCGTTCTAGTGAGAACTTTTAAAGAACTTATCTCTCGTGATATGAGCCTAAAATTTAAAGGGTTCACATGATGTAGTACCCCGTGAAACTCCCAAGTCCAACTCTTACCATAATCCAAAACTTTGGTGGACCTTGGAAAAAAACTGAGGCAAATCAAGGGAGGAAACTGTTTCCATTTTCCATGGCCAACCAAAGTTTTGGATCAAGTAAAAGTTGGGCCACAGGGTTTCCATGTGGTGTTATATCACATGGACCGTTCAGATTTTGGGATCATATCACAGGACATGAATTCTCAAAAAGTTCTTACAAACTCTTGTGAGAATTGGTGCACAGGTCATCATTTTTTTATGTGTGTGTGTGTGTGTGTGTGCACGTGTAGTAATAGATTACTCAGATTTCTGATATGACAGAATATAGATACCTGGTAAGTCACAGAGCATACATCTTTCATAAACCTATATTATGGTATGCTCATTTGATATGAGTGATAGCATGTGAATGCCTAATTCCAAAGTATATTAAGATCCAGTAAAACACATAACTAAGACTTTCATACCCAAATATGATAGATGGGTTGAGAAGAGAGATTAATAATTTTAGATAATTGGTTGATATGGGAAATAACATATAAAGACTCGTATTTAAAGTCTATCTATATCCAATAGAACCCATATCTAAAACTTCTATATTCGAACTTTGCAAAGGAATTGAGAAGAAAAGCTAATATTTATACTTATATTGTTCATAATCCCTTATGCAATATACTTGTATTCTTGGACGTTAAGCCCTCGGGGGATGGGGTGGGGTGCACTTGGTTTGCAATAACCTAATATGATTATGAGTTGTACATTACCATTCACAAGATAGATAAAAGGCCCAATTGCGCATTGTTTTGGAGTCGCCACTAGTCAAAATAAAGGCTTCAGAATCGATGATTGGCTAGAATCTATGAAATTTTTTGGAGATAGGAAAAACTGAAGAATTCTTGACTCGAGTGACTCCTATTTTGATATGCGCCATAGATGTTGGGTAAGGGTCTCGGTTACAAAAAAAGAAGCGGTTAGGTACTCTATTCCGCCCTGTGTAAAGCATAATATCTACTTTGTCAGCTTATACGCTTTCAAAAGGGATTTAAAAAACTTCAAGTAAAATATTAAGCTTTAAATGTTTAAACTAGATAAGATAAACTAAAAACAAAATTGTAATGGTAGAAAAAAGATTTTTCTATAAAAGTACAAAAAAATAATAATAATATAAAATTTTCGATTATTCCTTTAAATCATATATTCTTATACATAAGATCCTCAAGAGAGGTAATTGTAAAGCATACTTAACGTAATATCATAACAGAGCCCACTACCTCAAGTGTTCAAAGTCGTGAAGTTGGAATATACAAATTGAAATGGAATAAATCAAAAGTACAATGTTGGCTTTAAAGTTGAAATAAAATAAAATAGATCAAAAGACAAGTGATTGAGAGAAAGGAAAAGATCCAGAGAGCATGAGCCTGTCCTAGACCCTTCGTGTCTTTTCCTTTTCTAGTTGTGAGGGAGAAACCTTCTTTTATAGGCGTTTGAGGTAGGAACATAAAAAGTTGAATGGATAAGATTGTGCAGGTTCGGTTCTATTGAGACTCGGGCTTTGGCATCAATGCCAAGCTCAGGCAAACCGATCACTAATGAAGAAATAAGAACAATTGAGCTTAGGATGGAGCCTACGTGAGCCTATTGAAGAGATAAGAGCAACTGAGCCTGAGATGAAGCGCCCACAGCATGAAATGACATTCAAATCCGTAAAAGCACCCGCCCGTGGACAGTAGTATCATTGGCTTTGTGCAAAAAGTTGGCATTCATCCTCCTGCTGGCTAATTTTGGCTCAATTGGGGCGGTTAGTTGCCTTCCTGTGGTGATTTTAGCTGTGTACCCTCTCGGATTAATGGCCACTAGAGTTACAAAACCATGTTATCGTGTTTTGATTAGTGGAGTTTCTACATTTTGGTCTCTTCACTTAGGTTTCTGTGACCTTATTAACAAGTTGGATTACAAATAAACATACAATTAGTCCCTTGAAAATTTTAATGGTGGGGATTTAGGTCCTTGTGACCAAATCAACAAGTTAGATGGCAAATAAATATTCCCATAGCCCCTTTGAAGTTTTTAATGGTGGGGATTCAATCACGACTATTGCCTGTGGTAAGGGTAGCATCTGATCCGCTCTCATCGTAGTAAGCAATCCTGTCCAAATCAGGGATCCACCAAAGCCAGGCCTGCACCTAGCCGGAGATTGACGGTCCTATCAGGGGCTATATGAGGCCTACCATGATGTATATGTTTTATCCACACCGTTCATCCATTTTTCCATACTATTTTAGGGCATAAGACCAAAATGAGGCAGATGTAAGGCACACTACAGGAAGTAGTGGGCATTAGGTGCCTGCCATTAAAAACCTTTTGGCCCCACAGAAGGCACTGATGAAGCTAATTTTCATTTTTTTTTTTCTTCTTCTTTTGTTTTCCCTTCATCCAGGTCTCTGTGACCTAGTCAACAAGTTGGATGGTAAATAAACATTACAGTGGGCTGTAGGAAGTTTTTAATGATAGGCGTTCAATCACCACGGTTTTCTTGTGGTGTGGTTCACTTGAGATTTGGATTTGCCTCTTTTTATGCCTCATGTACTAAAATAATCTCTCAAAATAGATGAATAGTTTTGATATAACATATATGGCAGGGCGGGGCCCACATAACTTGATGTCAGGTCAGTAGTGGCACACCATGCAATCAGTGTCATACGCAATCCAAACGCAGATTTCTTGCTAAAGCCTTTTACGGAAACCTCCTGTACTAGGATGCTAAGTGGGGCCCACCGTGATGTTTATGAGAAATTTACCATGTCTATTCATTTCGCAAGCTTATTTTAGGACAAAATAATAAACAAGGTGGATCCAAAACTCAAGTGGGCCACACTATAGGGAACAATGAGAATTAGGTGCCTAGCATTGAAAACTTATTAGGGACATGGAAGACATAAAAATGTTAGACGGCAAATAAACCTCACAATGGTCCTTAAGAAAGTTTCAATGGTAGTTGTTCAATTCCCGTTCCCTTCTTTGGTGTGGTCCACTTCATATTTTGGGCTCATTCTTTAGAATGATCTAGAAAAGTTGATGGATGGTGTGGATCGAACACATAAATCATGGAGGGGCTTAGAGAAGTTCTACAAGTTAAAAGTTAGGTTGTGTATCTATTGCCGATAAAAAAAATTCTTGACAATATGCATAAGGGTAAATTTAAAATTAAAATATTTTTTTTAAAAAAGGATTTTTTTTTTTTTGAAATTCCCTCACCAAAGAAATGCTGTGAGGTTCACCATGATTTATATATTTTATCCACTCTATGCATCTATTTTACCAGGTAATTTTCGGGTTAAACACAAAAATAAAGAATATCCAAATATCAACACCACAGGAAAAAGTGGGAATTGAACTTCTACGTTGAAAATTTCTTGGGGCTAGAGAAGTTTTGGATCAAGCTTATATTTGTGTTTTCCCTTCATCCATGTCTGCATGATCTTATGAACAGGTTGGAAGACAAATAAACATCACTGTGGGCCTATCCAGGTTTCAACACTAAAAATTATTATTACCACTGTTTCCTCAGTCATGATCCACTTGAGCTTTTGATATGCTTCTATTTTGAGCTCAACCCCTTAAATGAGCTGGAAAAACGGATGGACGGATACATTCACAGTGGGCCCAACTGAGTTTACTCAGTAAAGTGAGAGCGTTAAGAGTAACTCAGTAGGCAATCCGGATTCGTGAATGCCACCTTATTTTGTAGGACAAAAAACTACGTACACTGTCATTACGCACCATTATTTACACCGTGCTGGAGCTATATGTGGTGAGATTCAAACGGAACTCTTTAACCCCAAGTGTAGAGATGGACTGTGAGACCAAAAACCGAAGGGTCCAGCCTTCTATTCAGCTATTTATTGATTGAGATCATGCAATTTGCGAAGGGGGGGCTCCATTTTTCTAAAAGTTTTTTTTAGTCTTTCGGTCAAAAGGATAATTTACAACTGCATTAGTGATAGCCATTCAACACTAATGCAATAAAGATAAAATCCTTAACAAATAAGAGAATTGGAATCGCATTAACAATATTCCAGAGAATATACTTGCAAACAACTTGATGAGTGATTGTCCAATGGTGATGAGGTTAATGATGAAATCAATTACAATTAATACTTCTTGCAATTAGTGGTTGTGGCATATAGACGAATGGAGTGCCTCAGTGGTTGACTAGCAAGAGTTTCAACACAAGGTCATGGATTCGAGTGTACCCATTGTGGTGAAATTCCACTGTGGTACGAGTGTGTGAGTGTGTATAAAAAAAACAAAACAAAACAAAAGATGAATGGATCTAAATAAAACTAAAAATCTACACTGAAAGCAACCTTATGTTTACTTTACTCTTACGACTCTTTTTGTTCATTCTTTTCTTCTCAGTTATCCAACATGTGCACCAAGACCTTGGCCAGTTAGACAACATTTTTATGACCTCACACGACTCTTCTGCTTTTAGTCTCTTTTTGTTCATTCTTATCTTCTCAGTTATTCAACATGTATGCCATGACCTTGGCCAGTTAGACAACATTTTTATGACCTCACACGACTCTTCTGCTTTCAGTCATAACAGTTGTTCGACCGTCAGTGTAGCTGTGAAGATCTTGAATTTGTCTTATCTTTAGATATTGTTGCCATGTGGCATTATTTGTATAGCCCATCTAACATTGTCAAATTAAATATCATCAACATTGGAATCCAAGCTTTCCATTTGGAATCTTGTGATTAGAATGTGTTGGAATTCTTTAGTATATTTATAGAACTGAAATTTGATTAACTAGATCAACTTTAATATTCCACATTAGTATACATATATGATATTGATAGAATTTTTGTAATAAGCCTATTGAAATATATACTCTGGTAAAAAATGAGAAAATTTATAGCATTAGATGGGCCACAAGCATAAGGATCACAAACGAGTGACATTTTTTACCCCTCAATTTAGTTGGTCAATGTTTGAACAGTTTGGATCATTCTATTGATTTGATTTTAGTGTTGAAGCTAATAATTGAATTATTGTGGGGTATCATCAATGTGCCACGTGTATAACGGATTAATAACTTAGCAAAACATTTGTTACACTTGTGACTCTTCTACCTTTAAAAGAAGTTAAAATGGCGTTTCACTCCAATTACGACCGAATCTCAGCAAAAATATGTTATTTCAAAACACACCAAAAAGTATATTTCAAATACATTCGATTACATTTCCCTCCAAATACAAAGGCACCAAAAAAAGAATTTCAGGCAAAATCCACCCGTATCCCTTCAAAGACCCTCAAATACAAGGCGCCAAACGGTATCTTAAGTATAAGAGTGGAAAAGTAAATTAAGCTTTCTATAGGAAACTTGAAGAAAAGGAAATTAATTTCTTAATCTCTTTTCTTTTACAACCGAGAACAATTATCACATCTAAGGAAATTATTTTCTCAAGTATAAGAGTGGAAAAGTAAATTAAACTTTCTATAGGAAACTTGAAGGAAAGGAAATTAAATTCTTAATCTCTCTCTTTCAAAAATAAAAATAAATTTATTATTATTATTATTTTTAATCCCATTTGGAATTTTACCATAAATTCCTTAGAAATCAGGATTTTATTAAATAATATCTCTACCAACCAAAATGTTAGGGAAGTACCTTGAAAGACATGAAATTATGATAATGCCATTGTACACTTTTTACCGTAAATAAGTGGAAAAGTTGAGAACTGTGGAGCCCACATTATATTTATGTGATATTCAATCTGTGTGATAGATGTAAGCCACCACAATGCTTAGAAGATCCAAAAATTTGGCCCAACTTAACATAAAGTTGGCCACACCATAAAAAATAATATACACCACTTAAAATGCATGTGCAGTCCATGGTGAAGGCTTTGTTGAGTGTGATCATCATGATTGGATGCATATATTTGATAAGGTTGGATGTCATATACATAACATGAAGGCCCTAAATTTTCTGACTTTAAACTTAAAATAATAAAATATATATATAACAGGTATTTTGATTCATGAAGGAAATCTTCAGTAAACGCACCCCCCCCCCCCCCCCCCCCCCCCCCCCCCGGGATTTCTACCAATTGAGAAAAGAACTCAATTTCAATGTAATAGTGAAAACTCGGCATAATGTATTGGATAAGTGATGCAGGACATACAATTAAATATGACATGCAAGATTTCAAGCCTTAGATCATACCAATTTTAAACAATCACAAAATTCTACATCCCACATACGATCAAACATTCAATCAAGGGGAATTTATGGGGGTCCAAGCCTACACAAGTTTAGGGCTAGATCAAGTAAAATGATAAACCAAACAATGCCCAAAGGAGTGTAAAATTCATCCACTCTTGCAAAGAATTGTTCCCCAATTCAAGAGATCCACCATGTTTCAATTAGGAAAAAATCTAGGGTTTGCAAAAGTTAGAAATACTTGAAATTTGGGACTATCTAGGGTTAGGGTTGGGGATTTAAGGCAACAGAGGAGAGAAATAGAAGAGAGAAAGAACCTGAGATGATCCACACGTGTGGACAGCAACCCGGCCCAAGCGCACATGCGTGAATCCCTGGGCCCACGGAATCGGAAAAGGCCACCTAGGGTGAGATCGACCAGGGGTGGCCCACTCACACACCAAATGTCATGTCGATCCACTACCCGATTTGTGTGTGGTGCTCTGCGAAGTTTCAGCCCCTCGGGTGGGCTAAAATCTGAAAATCTGTTGTGGAGGAGAACCTAGGTACAAAAAGGGTCTGAAAATGGGAGGGCTGTAAAAGATGATGGATGTGGGGTGTAGGGGTAAAGATGATTTGGGATAGTTGTAACTTTGCACCACTATAGTCAGCCCTTCGAGGAAGGGATGGTTTCGCACCCAATTAGATTCTTCAACTTAGAGAGATAGAGAAGAAGAAAAAAAAAACGCAGAATTTAATTCATAAAACTTCAATGAAAAATACCTACATGGAGTTGCCTATTTATAAGAAAACTTTAAACCCTAAAAGCTGCGTTATGTGCGCACACTAATACTTAGAGATGAAGTAACAAAAATAACAACTAATCTACACAATCAAAACTATTCATGATGTTTCTAATAATGATAATAAGCAAAACTCGAAATCCTAGATTATCTAGGGTAGTGGGCCACGATCATGAGATCCAATGTTGGAATCCACATGATGATCAGGTCCACTCCAATGCTTCATATCACAGCCTCCTAACTAAGAGGTCCTCCATAGATGTCGTCGTTGATCCAGATCGATAGTGGGGCCTTCCTCCTCTTTGAGTCCGTGCGTAGGGTGGGGGGCGTGCGCGGGCGCATGATGTCCCCATCAATAAGTATTTATAGTAAGCCTTTGTTATTCTAGACAATTGACTTATTATTCTAGCCTATAATTGTTGAACAGCTTGAATGAGTGTACTGACACAATTTGATTTGATGGTATCCACGTGACCTTGTGAACCTTCGCACAAAGATAAATATGAACGGTCCAGGTTCAACAATCTACCTAGCCACTATGAAAGAAGAGAGGATCTTATCACCCTTCTAATTCTGTAGTTAAAATGGGCCATAGGTTATGATTAACAATTTAAATCGTCTAAAGACGGTCTTAATGAACAGTAGGTATTATTCCTCTTTCTTCTTCTTCTTCTTTTTTTTTTTTTGCTGGAAAATTCCCTAGATTGAGATGCTTTCTAAAATTTGATATTTAAAATTCTGAGATAATTGAAATAGGGATATGGAAAAAAAAAAAAACCATATGGGAACCACCCACGAGTATTTACATACAAGTGGGCCTACAAGCCATATCCAACAATAATCTCAACCATACAATGGCTAAAAAAGGTAAAACTAGTTCTAACTTGAACAAGAAAACCAAATAGAAAATTTTGCCTCAACACAAGAAAATTTGTCTGACAGAAATTAGATTGCCATCAACCAGTGAGGGAACCTAGATCATCACTGCCTGGTAGAAATCCAATATCCATGGGCCAATGATGTGCTCCCACCCCCCCCCCCCCCCCCCCCCCCTTGTTTTACAATTTTGATTAGCTTGGTCTGGGAGTTCATCAAGATGTTTCTATCTCCAACCAGGTATTTAAATGCAATGACCATGAGAGCCACAAGTGAAAACCTTTGCTGTCCTCCTAGGTCAAATAAGATGACGCCCATGGAATTCTCAGAACAATCATTCTTCATGGACTATGTTAGCAGTTCCCTCCATGATGAACGGTGTCTCCAAACATGGAACCTGATGCTTGTTACCTTAGACTCTCATTGTTGAAAAGGACTTGTCCTCGAGTCTCATGTAGAGGAAATCCTTACACTGATAGATACTTCCTGTGCAAATAGAATGTGTCACGACTCATGAATTCCAAGAGAGGTAACTGAATTGGCTTAGTGAAGACTTCTCACAATTAATCTCCAAAGAGGCCATACAAAATACATTGTAACTCAAATGAGGATAAATGGAAGTTGGCATATTGTCTGCACTGACCTTAACAATCACAACAAGTCTATCCAAACCAGCAAAGTGTTGAAGCAGCTACATCTAGCTGCTCATCATCATTAAAGGTCATGCCAACCTCTTGTATCTTTTCGTCGAAGATTGGATCTCCAACACCATCTTAATACTCAGTAAGTTTCCCGTTGAAGGTGGGATCTCCATTGAAGTCCTAGTACTTGTTAGCTTCCTCATCAAAATATTTGATCTTTTTTAAATTCAACTCTCTAGCATGTACATTGGGTACACAGAGATGCTAAAAGCCTTAAGAAATTCATTGATGGCTGTGGGCCATTGGATTCATGATCAACAAGACCAAATCTTTTGAGCATCAAGTCATCCATGGCCTCAAGTTAACGACGCCATGAGTGAAGCATGAATTGAATTTGTGAAAGCTGTGGAGCACATTGGAGTTTTGGGATGGCGATGGGTGTTAGATTCAGGCTGATGATAGTTGCAAGAAGGTGCACAATTTGGGTATAGACAGTGTGGTGCGCAATGACGGAAAGGAAATAGAGATGATAGGGGAGACTGAGATATGGATTGATAAATTCCTCAAACGTGTGGTGTGTGTAGTTACAGTCGCCACTCTCAAAAAAATTCAGTGATGGTCAGGTGATCCATTAAATTCATGCAGATTAAAGCTAGTTCTAAAACTCAGTGGGTCGACTTGAAAACCTGCCGAGTCAACTTGACTCAGTGAGATTTCAAGCTGACTGTTGGAAACTTGCTGGTGACCCTGACTCAATCTGGACTTGGCATGACTCATTGAGTTGACTAAAAACATGGCCAAGTTTATTCAACCAAGTCAACTAGCATCAACTGTTTTACTTTTTTTTTAAAAAAAAAGAAGAAATAATATATATATATATATATATATATATATATATATATATATATATATATATAAAAGAAGACGAAGAAGATGAGAAATGCTTGCTACAAAATTTGAGTAGGCAACTTAAATGTAGGAGTTTAGAGTGATTAACATTGGTATATTGAACCTGCTTTGTTTTCTCTTCGATATTTTACTACTTTATAACTTTCTAAGAAATTTAAGGTTTTTCCGCCTTTTTAGACATTTTAAATTTGATTATTAAAATACCAAGTTGAGTCTTCGAGTTAACCCGACCTGGCTAGACATTGATTTGAGTCAAAATTTTGAGTTTTTGAACTATGGATTGAAGCCGCAACGGATCCCTCCAAAGAGCCTAAACGCGGATATGGCAGTCATACTCTACAGTCACCATTCTTCATCAAGCTTTGGTGCTAATCAAGAATACTGTCGACTAGTTGTGATCCAACTGACACAGGATAGGTAATGTTAAATCCATGACATGATCCGCCGCATGGTGAGAATTCCAACATGGCGCTCGATTCAATTGCTGGAAAACAAATCATATGAAATTAAGCGATCCTCAAGTGACGATCAGACCCAAAATCAATAAACAAAAGAGGGATTCCATCCATCTTCCTCCCTCTAAAAAAATAAAAATAAATAATAAATAAATAAATAAAACTGTTGCCCATTACATTGTGTAAGTACTTGTACTAAGCCATGACATCTAACAATCTAGACCATTGACTCATCACTTCAGTTTCTACTATCAACTATCTAATATTAAAATAAATGAACGTATTAAATTCAACCTTGAACTCAAGTAAGAAAGAAAATAAGAAGAAATTTCTCCAAGTAGGAAGTAATGTCCAGTGGAAATCAGATGCCAATCAATGAGGGATCCCTAAACATCACTTTCTAGTGGAATGGGATTCCCACCAACCAGTGATGGTTCCTAGATCATCACTCCCCAGAGGAAATCCATTATTCACTGGCCAATGATGCCTTGCAATACTATTGTTTTCCCCTGACTATATATGTGTTGATTGCTGTGGTCTTGAGACAATCATGGCCCAAAATGAAGCTTGATCATGGGTCTTTGTTAACAAATTTCAATTGTTTGGTTTGATTTTTTCAAATAAGTTTTCCTTATTTGACAAATAAAGCAAGCCATTATAGACCAAGGGATAATAAAAAATAAAAAATTTGATTCATTCATGTGCAGATCATGAATGTTCAGAATTCATATTATGCAAGGAGACATTGCTTTTGCTAATTCAAATTGAGGGGTGATATCAAATCTAGCTATCCTCATGTACCATCTTTTACCCTGCAGTTCCCCTTGATCTCTAACATATGCCACAGGATAAACCACCACTTCACCAAATACCCATGCAGAAGCACATCATAGTACACGCATGCTGAATTTTACTAGAAATGGAAGCTTATGTATTGATTCGGATCAATGAATGCCCATTCTGTATTTTCTCCTTGGCAAGATACCTAAAATTTAAAACGGTTTGAAAGATAAGGGTTGAGGTTTCTAAGTCATTTTCAGACTTTGAAAAAAAAAATAAAAAAAAAATATCCTTCAGGAACAAGAAGAAATTGATCACTCTTAGTACAAGAGGGCGTTATTGAGAAATGTCACTGCTTCAAATCATTCAGAATATGTTTTTTGACATGGCAATCTACAAAAGTAGTTAGAAATAAATTGCATACAATAGCTTTTGAACCCACACCAAAGGTTTAGAAGACCTCTGTCCCATCCATTAGACAATGGCTCCAAATGAATATCCAAATGCAGTGCATGTGCAGCCCACAAGTAAAAACCCTTGCTGTCCATGTGAAGCTTCCAAACTTTGGTTATTCACAGACCATGAATACGATCGGCTCAATGATGAACAATGTGGCAAATGTTGTAGACCATTTGAGCTTTGTACAAGGTGGCCCCGTTACAAGAATGGTCACAGAAAAATCAGGCCAGTTCGACATAGACCATTGGCAATTTTAATTAAACAGATCATCTTTTTGTGTAGGGGTGACCCACTTGATGAGTGGATCAGCACAACTTCCGGGCACAGTCTTCTTTAGGTGGGAGCAATACCTTTGCTCAAATGTCCCGCACTGTTCAGTTTGGCGAGTGTGCTGCATGTAAAGGTCCATGTGAATAACTTGCATGTGAGGTGGAAATCCAACAGTCACATGCTATGCCCATGCAGTGTGAGAGGGTCAGGACCCATCAGGCCAGAGAAGTGTGCAGGTGAGTTGTTCGGGGAGAGATCAAAGAAGTATTTTGTAGGACACTGCTATGCCCATGCAGTGTGAGAGGGTCAGGACCCATCAGGCCAGAGAAGTGTGCAGGTGAGTTGTTCGGGGAGAGATCAAAAAAGTATTTTGTAGGACACGGCCTTGTGGTATTTGTGTGCAAAATTTGAAGCTTCCATCTGACAGCCCCTACAGACTTTCTCTGGCCCAAAAATCAAGGAGATCCACTCATTAGGTGCACCGATGTATTGGAAAATGAAACAGTTGGGAAAAAGACGCCTAGATTGGATTCTCATCTCACAGATGAGGCCCACCCGATTAGTGGAACCGCATCACCTGGGCCTAATGTCAGGCTGGTTAACTCCTAAGGTGGGCCACAGTGTACAAATCAAATGGGCTGCTAGGAAAAGAAAATCATTTAACCCTTTCATTCCTTTTGTACCCTCTGGCCTACCTGATTTTTGGGCCAGATAATATAGATAATGTGCCTGAAAGAGGCCCAGTTCACTCAAAAGGAAGAACTTGTCCACGTCCAACAGGAAAAACTCAGACCTTGATGGTCACGGCTGTCCAATCATTGTGATTTTCCCGTATCCACACTTGGTGGCCCTCTAGTTCAACTGCCCCTATCACATACATGTTTGATAGACTTTTAGATTCATACTCTAATGAGATAAACTGGGTGGAGTTGACTCCATGGAGTTTTTAATCTCCTGTAAATCTTTTATCAAGGAACTCTGAACTCAGTCCTAGTCAGTGCCAAATCAAGCTAACATCTAAACAGAATCTAGGGTTTCCGGACATGGGTGGCTCTGTTTTGAATCCAAGCCTAACTACAGCTTAGGCATGTAGCAGACCCACAAGGAATACCAACGAAACCCAAAGAAAACATTAGAAAACCCCAAAAGTTTCCCCAGATCAAACAGATTCCAGGTTTCAGCTTGCTTGGGTCGATCTCCAGCTTTGTCTTCTCACGGCTTGGCATGTTGGAGATCTTTTAAGCGCTTGGCATGCAGTGGCCCTTTGGAAAAAAAAAAAAAAAATTGTTTGGAGGCTGTCTTCTCACTAGTCTATGGTCAAAATGGGGAGAACAGAATGGTAGATGCTTCCACAACAAGTGTAGAAGTGTTGAGTGGGTTTCTAATTCTGATTGGCTACTTGTAAATGTGTGCTGCGGTTAAGGAATGGTTAGAAAAGCTGTAATTAATTATTATTATTTTTTCTTCCTTTGGCCTTTGTTGGATTTGCTTGTGTTTCTGTTTGTGGCGCTACCTCAGCACCCCTTTTAATGGAAACTTTTGTTATCTTTCAAAAAAAAAAAATCTCCAGCTTTGTGCATTCAACCAGTGGGGACCAAACCATTCAAGAGAATCAAAAGGTCGTGATAAAAGTAATCAGAAACCTTTTCAAATCACCGTGTACCAATAAAAACGCAGCCCCATTTCTCTTGAGCTAAATTCGCCAGATCAGACTCCTTGGCTTCCTGAAATGGTGTAAAAGCAAGTGCTGCAAAGCCTTGGAACTCTCGGATAAGTTCAAAATGGAATCTTGAACATGTAAAGTTCCAAAACAGATCCTCTTAAAAGAAAGATCCAGTCTCATGGAAGCATTCCATATCAATCTACCAAATCTAACTCAACAGGATATATTGTGCATCCATCCTCCCTAACTAGAATAGATTCGTTATGGCCCTGTTTGGTGTTGGCACTTAAAAAAATGGTTTCATCACATTGTAGTTGATAGTAACTATCTATCGGAGATCACATTTTATATAATTGTGGATTATTAAGATTATTTCTAACCCCTACAATTATGACAAATATCACAGAGATTTTGAAAATCTTACGGGAAATTGCTCAGACGAATTATTGCAATAATACCACAAGATTTTTACAATCTCGGCACTTAAAAAATTGTCACAAGATTATCGCAGTTTTAATGCAAAAGATTTAGGAGCTAAAATAATTTCCTCCGTACATATACTTAAAAATTCTTAATTCAAAAAAGTATTTTTTTATATGTTATTTTCTGCAAGATTTTTCTGAAAATATCACAAGAAAATGTCAACATATAACAATATCCCAAGAAATAGCCGAAATCAAGAGTTCTGACTCTGATCCTTAACCAAAATGGCAAAATCTAACTGTTAACTAAAATGAAATGAGCTCATTTTTAAGTGGCAACCAAATAGGCCTAAATGGTTTAGAACTCCACTTTGGTCAATAATAAATTTTAACATGTTTGTTGTCTTCAGTAAGAATGAAGCAGTGTTGGTTTCTGTACCTCCTTCTTATATAAGAGTCTTCTAGAAGAGGACTATCTTGTTTTTTAATGCTAACTCTGATGGGGACATCATGCACACACCCCCCACCCTACGTACATATTCAAAAGGAGGAGGCGGGCCCCACTGTCGATCTGGATCGATGACGACATCTTTAGAGGGCCTCATAATTAGGGGTTGCGCTATGGGGCTTTGGAGTGACCCGATCATCACATAGATTCTATCATCGAGTCTCATGATCATGGCCCACTAATTTAGATGATCTAGGATTTTTAGTTTTGATTACTTTTGTTATTAGAAACTTCATGAACAATTTTGATTGCTTAGTATTTATTTGCTTTAAGTTTTTGTATTAATGCGCGCACGTGACGCAAGGGCAAAATTGTCTTTTGGGGTTTCGGGTTTTCTTCTAAATAAAGCAGCCCCACATAGGTATTGGCAGCATTTTCTTCTCTCTTTCTTTAGGTTGAAGAATCGAATTGCGTGTGAAGCCCTCCCTTCCTCGAAGGGCCAACTACTGTAGTGCGAAGCTACATCCGATCCAAACCATCTCTATCTTCTTGCGCACAAATTCCATCACCCTCAACACCCCTCTCATCATCAGATTCACCTCTTTTTGCATTCAAGTTTTCTCCTACAGCATTGCACAAGCAAATTTCAGATTTTGGCCCATCTGAAGGGCTGAAACTTCAGCGGAGTACTACATACAAACTGTGCATCGGATCGACACGAAACTTGGAATGAAACTTGTCCATCTCTGGTTGATCCCAACCTAGGAGGCGTTTTTCGATTTTGTGGGTCCCACGCACGTGCGGACGATCCATCACGCACGTGCGTCCAAGCCCCCTGGCTATCCAGTGTGCGCAACCTTCCCAGTTGGTCTCTTTCCTTATATTTCCTTCTCTTTTGACTTTGAAAACTCCTTAATCCCAAATCCCTAACCCTAAAAAGTCCCAAATCCCAATTATCCCCAATTTGCAAACTCTGGATTCTTTCCTCAAATTGAAATTTAGTGAATCTCTTGAATGGGGAACAATCCTTTGCAAGAATGGATGGTTCTTACACTCCTTTGGGCTTGTTTGGCTTGTAATTTTATTTGATCTTGCCCTAAAGTTGTGTAAGCTTGGGCCCCATAGATTCCCCACTTTGAATGTTTGAT
This sequence comes from Magnolia kwangsiensis, assembly GCA_037074715.1. Lineage (NCBI taxonomy): Eukaryota > Viridiplantae > Streptophyta > Magnoliopsida > Magnoliales > Magnoliaceae > Magnolia > Magnolia kwangsiensis. Next base: position 30,228,369 of record CM073575.1, on the reverse strand, counting down.
AGTAGGTAGGATGTGGAATTTTGTGATTATTTAAAATTGGTATAATCTTAAGCTTGATCTCTTGCATTCCATATTTAATTTCATGTCCTGCATCAAACTCATTAAATGAAGCTGAATATGGTAAGTAAAATTGAACGGTGCAAGTACAAAAATCACAGGTCTTATTAGATAGAACATTGCATATATGGTTTTCTAAATGGTAATATTGCATATACAACAACGATTTTGTGATTACCTTTCCAATAAATATAATTACAGTGTATGAAATGGCCAGTATGAAGGATACCATTGCATATACAATAATGATTTTGGTATTACCTTTTCAATAGATATAAAGACAGTTTATGTAATGGCCAGTATGGAGGCTTTCATCAGAAACGATCTGCAATCTGTGGAAACCGTTGTAGTAGCCAGGTCACTCCACTAATAGCAACCTGTATGTTCATGCAGGGCAATCCTTTAAGCTTTGACTTGTATCTATACTACCGAAAAAGGTTTTTAAAAATAAAAAATAAAAAATCTGACCTGATCAGGATTTTACACTTGCTACTTTAGTTGACAAAACCACCCCTAAGGGACCCTACAAATATTCCCTCTAATCTAAGGTTAGCAAAGCCCAGATATTTCTACAAGGGAGCCCATCTGCATGTCAATCCAAGCCATTCATCAGATGGGTCACGCTGTGTTGTCCTTACCCAGAAATTGGACCGGTCCAATGGATGGATAAAGAACCTATGCAAGCTTTTCTAAACAGTCCTTTTTTTCATAACAATGTGGACCATTTGATGAATGGACCATACTGATTGCCGGGCAAGGGCATCTATATGTTGAGACCCAACTAATGGATGGCTTGGATCTCACTCCGTTCACCAGTTGGATCCAATGGCTTATCTTATAAACAAAGATAGCAAACCTCCTTACAAGATGTACAAGTACTTTATTCCATGTACTAGACCAAGTTTTATTATTATTTGAATTAAACTATTGCGGTTGGCGTCATCTCAAAAAATAAAATAAAAAAATCTATTTAGGTATCTGACCATGCATAGGGTACTTCATCATAAGTATAGAAAAAATCAGGACATTCCCGTCTACAGGAGTGGTGCAGGTGTCCAATGAATGTGGACCATCGGCAAGTTTTCCAAACCATCCACGGATTCATGTAGGCATGGTCCATTTGATGAGCAGCCTGGCCCGATATTTGGGTAAGGGCATAGATATGGTGGAACCCAATTTATGGACAGATTGTATCTCACACACTTGTGGCAATTGGGCACATGAGGTAGTGTGTAGTTGTGCTCCCTTATACGCATGTGAGCTAAGCTCTTCCACTTTTAATATAATTCTCGCCACATGGTTGATCCACTCCTTTTGGCTTCTTGTTATTATGATACACAGGGACTATTTCCATTGGATTTGGGGTGGTGTTCCCCAACTGTTGATCTGACAGGATACACATCTGAAGGTGGCTGCAGCAGAGATCATAAAGATAAGAATATCCTAAACTTCAGATAAATTGCCCACAATAAAGTTGCTAAGGAGACTCCATATTCAAAGGAAGGGAGTTAAATGACCAAAGGGTTGAAATATTCTGATCTGAGAGCTTTCACGAGTATCCCCCATCTACAATGACACCCAGCATATAAAAAGTTTATATAATTGAGACACAGCAATGGTTCAACTGAAATATTCATAGCGTATCCTAATAACAATCATGTCCAACTGAAATAGCAGGGGTATTGTAGCAAATCTCCTCTAGCCACAAAATCCTATGATAGTTCACCAATATGTCAAGAATGATGGTGACTCCTTAACCATAGAAATGACATGGTTGTATGACAATCCAGACTGTGCTAATCACTAGCCAATTGTGGATGTAGCATAACTCGAGAGTTACACTGAGAAGATGAGACTAACAATCTGTTTGGCCATTGGAATTCAGGCAACTCACTATTTTATGTTTTGACCATCCATCTGATTCTGATAGCCATCCACTGGATGGTTAGATTGTTGATCAGTGTAATTTTTCAGATATGTTCAATCCACAATCATCATCATCTAAGCTTTATCCCAATTACTTGCAGTCAGCTACATGATCCCTGTTCTGCTTGCTTGATCTGCAATGTGCCTCATAATTTAGATGGCCTAGATAGCCATGCATGAGTGCCATATGAGAGGAGGATTAGCCAGTACGACTATAATCGGACCTTAGCGCAATTCCTGAAACGCAAATTAGTATTCTTTTCTTGGAGATTTTCCAAGGCCATGCATTTGTACAAGGAAGCCCATCAACATGCCAACATGTGCCATGTGGAACACATATTTGAGATCAAAGTTGTCCATCAAATGGGCCCCACCATGTAGATACCCTTGCCCAAAAATTGGGCCATTCAATAGATACGGTGAGCTACATTTAAGAAAGTCTGAAAGTGACAACATGAAGTTTTGTTGATCAAGTGCTGCCAAAACATGTGCATTTTACTTGTAAAAGAGAAGGAAAAAAAAAAGGGGGTTTAAAACTGAAAATATAAGTAGAATGTGTATCATGTACTTAAAGAAGAATTATAGTGTCCTCAATCCAAGGTTTATTACAGTATAGTCAGGTTTTTTATTCTAACAATTGAGGCCAATTGTTTGGTAATCCAGACCATTGGTCTATTTTGACCTACCCATAAAAGATCCTGGTTGGAAGATCCTAGCCACTCTATTTTAACTATTGGGACTTTTTAAGTTGAACTAGAAGGTTGCTGTAATTCTCTTCTTGACCATTTATTTGTAGGCCGCCAATTGAAAGGTTAGCATTTTCCTATCAAGCTGGTTTCTTGGGCGTGGTCCATCTAGAGCAGTAAGTGACAAAATAGAAAGTTAAAAACTGATTTCTTAGATGGTTTCTTTGATCTTGTTAAAAACCGGTGGCAGAGCTTTGAAATAGAAGGCCCAGCCGTATACCAATTATTGCAAAAACTCAAGTTACTAAAAGCCAAACTAAATGAGAGGAAAACGGAATTCCTAAACAACAGAAATAAGGCTGTGGAAGAACTAACCAGTGAAATTCATGAACTAGACATTAAGGAAGAAAGGGGTGGCTTAACTGAGGAAGAGTACCAAAGATGCCCGTTGTTATCTTTGGAATATTCAAAGAACTTGAAAGAAGAAGAAATCAAATGGTGCAAGAGATCGAGGGCATTGTGGTCAAAGGAAGGCAACACGAATACGAGTTTCTTTCATAGCATGGCTAGTGCAAGAGTGTGAAACAATCGGATAAGCAGTTTACTGGTTGAAGGACAGAGTGAAAGAGAAGAACCAAGTATGTTCCACTATTGTGCAGTTTTATTCAAGCCTACTATCAAAAGAAGAGGACCTATGTGAGATCATCTATATTGGAAGCCCATATAGAATCTTGGCCAAGATATTAGCATCTATATTCAGATTGGTGTTAGCTTCAGTTATTTCGGAGAATCAATGAGCCTTTGTTGTGAACAGATAGATTCAAAATAGTGTTCTTTTAGCCCACGAATGCATAGATTCAAGACACAAAAAAGGAACAAAGGTGTGGTGTGCAAACTAGATATTGAGAAGGCCTATGACCACATCGATTGGGGGGTTTTTGGAATATATGTTGAGAAGAATAGGGTGTGGAAACAAATGGATAACTTGGATGTGTGGATGTTACTCTTCTACATCTTTCTAGATTTGGTGAACGGTCCCCAAAAGGTTACATTAAAGCATCTAGAGGGATAAGGCAAGGGAATCCCCTCTCCTTGTTCTTATTTGTGCTAGTTGCAGAGGCTCTAAGGAGAATGTTGGTAAAAGGACAAGAAGCGGGACTCATTCATGGTTTTAAATGAGTACATGAAGGAAGTCGGATAACACACTTGCAATTCATGGATGACAAATTTGTATTTTGTGATGCGGAGATATCAAAGGTGGATAACCTAAAGAAAATTTTGGGTTGCTTTCAGGCAGCATCAGGATTGAAGGTAAATGTAAGGAAAAGTGAGATGCTTGGAATCGAGATGTCTAAAGAAGAGCTTTCATTGTATGCAACCACATTTGGTTGAGCAGTTGGATCATTTCCATCTATGAATTTGGGTGTTCCATTGTGTATAGGCAAATCGATTAAACACCTTTGGGACAGGATCATCAAGCAATTCGAAAGGAAGTTATCTACACAGAAACTCACCACCTATCGTTAGCTAGGAGTAGTGTTCTTAATATCGATACTATTGGCCGATATTATCGTTATCACTGCCCATCGAGACGAAACCCATCCGATGTCCTCGGAAATTTTTTTTAAAAAAAAACCAAAATTCTTTTTATCGTGCGATATATCACATAATATTGCACGATTTTTTTGCGAAATTGCCGATATTAGCAATACTATTGTGTTGTATCCGCAGATTTATCAGAAAATCAGTAAAAAAAAAAAAAAAAAAGAAGGAGGAGGAGGAGGAGGAGGAGGAGGAGGAGGAAAAAAGTATACTACCATATGTGTCCCCCTTTAGAGTAAAACCGATGTCGTTCTCTAGTTAGTATGCTAGAGGGATACTAAGGTACATTTAGACTGGGGTAGGCACATTAGGAAATCCCAAAAAGGATAGAGACTGACCGTCAAAGGACAATGCTCTATTCAATGCCGTTTCTCCTGCTGTATGCATTCAGGTTCTCTTATGGATTCATCATCATTCAAGTCGTATGACATTTCTATGTTGTTAGGGTTTCGCTTTCTTCCGGGTCAGCCTGAGTTCTTACTTCAACAATTGATGTTACCAGAATCCTTTGAGAGGTTGTCTTTTTTAAATAATTCTCTTGGTTTATCTTATAATAGCAGACCTCTTTCACTCAATTCGTTGTTCCCTTTTAGCAATTCCGGGGCCGGTTTTCGTGGTTTGTTCACCGATGGGTATACGAATATCTTGGTTGAGGTAATTACTCAATATAATGGTAGGTGGGGGCGTTTCTTGGTTCTTGTCTGCTTGGGCATAGGTTGTACTATCCGGTACGGGTATGCGCCAGGCACTGACATTGAGCCCGCCGTGGGCGGCGTGTTCACTCCTTTGGAGTCGTATGATCCATTTTTTGAAATGGAGGAGGAGGAGGAGGAGGAGGAGGAGAAGAATCTTTAATAAGAGGGGATTTCGGTACCTACGTGATTGGAACCATTGGGCCACAGCTAGCGGTCTGCCAAAACTTCGAAGATTTGGGAGATTTTTTAGAAAAGTTCTAGAATTTCAGGATGACCAAAACCCTGTCTCTGTTGAGGACGCCATCTTTGGAAGCTGGGAACGAGATGCAGCTTTAAGGAAGCGGATTGGCTAGTGTACCACACACCAGCTATATAGTTGGTGTATTGACGTCAGCAAGTTCTGCAGGTCTAATCACGAGGTATGTGTTATATCCTAACCGTCTATCCATTTGGCGAGCTTGTCTTAAGGCTTGAGCCGAAAAATAAGACAGATCTAAAGATTAGTTGGACCACATTGCAAAAAGAAGAGATTGATTGAACGTCTACCATTGAAACCCTTTTGGGGGTCACGGAAGTTTCATATCAATATGAAATTTGTTTTTCCTCTTCATCCATGTATTTGTGACCTTATTAATAGATAGGATGGAAAATAAACATAAAGGTGGGCCCTACGAATTTTTTAGTGGTGAACATCATTATCCTCGCTGCTATTTTTTGTGTGGTCCATTTGAGCTTTGGATATGATTCATTTTTTGTGTAATGCTCTAAAATGATCTCTAAAAATGGATGAACGATGTGGATATAATAAATACATCATTGTGGGGCCATGTAACTTTGATCTCCTTTGAACCGTTCGTACAACTTGGAGCTTGAGGAGAGTTGGCGCTCGTCTTCGCACGACACGTATCTACACCAGCTATATAGCCGATGTGTGGTACACCAACCAATCCGCTACCCAACTTTGAGTGGCCATGTGATGTATGGGTCTTATCCACACTGTCCATCCATTTTTTTTATATCATTTTAGGATATAAACCCAAAAATAGGCGGATCCAAGTTCAAGTGGACTACACAATGGGGATTAAACTCTTACCGTTGAAAACTTCTTGGGGCCACAGAAGTTTTGGATGGAGCTGATATTTGTGTTTTCTATTCATCCAGATCTATGTAACTTTATGAATAGGTTAGATGGAAAATAAATATCGCGGTGGGCCCTAGAAAAATTTCAACGGTGAGAATCATTATCACCACTGCTTCCTGTGGTGTGGTCCACTTGGGCCTTGGATCTTCTTCATTTTTCGGCTTATACCCAAAAATGATGCCAAAAAATGGATGGATTGTGTGGATAAGACCCATACATCACGGTGGCCAATCAAAGCTGCTGCCCGTTCGAAGATGGAGACAGGCTGTGTAGGACTCAATTTGGATACTTTTTTAATGAATGTGCAAAGACGGACAAACGTCTGTCGTGGGCTCTGTGGGTTCCACATTGATGTATATGTTTTATCCAAGCCGTCCATCCATCTTTTCATATAATTTAAGGACGTTGCATGAAAAACTAAGCAGATCAATATCTCAGGTGAACCACACCGAAAAACTGGTGAATGACCATTAAAAGTATTTTATAGGCCACAAAAGTTTTGGTTTACATTAATCTTTATATATTTCATTCGTTCAGCTTTGATTGACCTTATCAACCATTTGGATGACAAATGAACATTAAGGATCTACTTAAAGTAGGCCTTGATATATTTTTAATGGTGAATGTTCAATATTCACTATTTCATGTGATGGCTTACTAACGCTCTGTACCAGTAGCCAATAATGTATGTGTTTTATCTGCGCCATCCATCCATTTTTTCAAATCATTTAGGGCATTAGCCCAAAAATGAGGTTGATCAAAATCTCATGTGGACCACACTAAAAGAAACAATGGTGATTGAAGGTTTTATGGTGGGCCCTAGGAAGGTTTCAACTGTGGGTGTCACTGTCCTCACCGTTTGTTTTTTGGTGGTGGGGTCCATTTAGTTGTGTTTTCATACATGTTTTGATACATTTATAAATGTTATACATTATATTTGAATATAGTTGACTTAGTTCAATCAGACAACGCATAGCTCATGACCCTATATAAAGGAAACCTATTGTTTGCACTTTTTTTAAAAGATGTTATGATTTAAAAGTGTGTATTAAAGTCTTTTTTAACCATCTCTGAAGTTTCATTGAAAAATTCAACAGTTTCATTGAAAAATTCAACCATTCTCCCAATGTTTTCCTATGTTTCTCAAAAAGTAAGATAAATTATGCGTTACAAACGATATATCCCGTGTGATAACCGATATGTATCTGTATCCCAAGGGTGCGATACATTGTGCGATACCGATATTTCGAACACTGGCTAGGAGAATTACGGCGATTAAAGCAGCCTTCTCAAATCTTCCCGTTTACTTTGTCTTTATATAAATGTCCAAAATCAGTGTTAAACAAGTTGGAAAAGTTAAGTCATGACTTCTTATGCCAAGGGGTAGAGGAAAAATAGAAATTTCATTTGCTAAAATGGGAAGAGGTATGTAAGCCAATAGTGGAAGGGGGATTGGGAATCTAAGTGTTAGTTTATGAACTTAGCACTTTTGGGCAAATGGCAATGGAGGTTTGGCACAGAAGAGGGGAGACTAAGGAGGGAAGTGGTAGCATTTAAGTACGACATTTGGGGGGAGGAGACAAAAAACACTTCTTATTATCGTGCTTTGGGGATATGGAGAGTTATAGTTTCAGTTAATCCACTATTCAAGCAAGGATTGGCTTTTTCACCAGGCAGGGGGAATCGCCTCTGTTTTTCGGAGGATGCATGGTGGGAGACAAATCTCTTAAGCATGATTTTCCTTCCCTAGCATCTCTATTGCCATCGAAGAACATTGTAGTCTCTGCCTCTTATTCACTTGTAGGTGGTTCTAGAGTGTGGTGCACCCCCACCCCCCTTGTAGAAGAGTTCTAACAGATAAGGAAGCGACATATTACACTTTATTACTAGATAGGCTCTGTAGTTTTCACACAATTCCATATCAGGAGGATTCAAAGGCTTCACATTCGGGCTTATTTTCAATCAAATTGTTTTATAAGTTGTTATCGGATCCCAAGGAAACAAGAATTTTTCCGCGCATTCTAGCACATTATGGAGCGCCTCCTAAGGTGGCCTCCTACTAGTTGGTTGAAATCATATTTTAACCATAGATAATCTCCAAAAAACGATATATGATTCTCCCAAATGTGTGCTTATTATGCATGGAAGATGCCGATTGCTCATTCATTTAATAAATTTGGCCCTTCTATTTATCATGCTTCGAGCTCTCATGGGTTATGCCAAAGTTGGTGTTTGATTTACTTTGGGAGTGGCATGGAAGTGTATTACCCAAAGAGAAGAAAGTAACATGGCGGCTCACTCTGCTAGCAGTAGTCTGGAACATATGTTGGGAATTAAATCAAAGATGCTTCCTCAACAAACAAAGTTCACATGATCAAATTGCTGAGTATTAAAAAAGGAGTTTCTAGAATGGCTGCTGGAAATCAGGAAATAAACATGGAATTTGTGGCTTCTATGTTTGGACTATAGGGCTTGCAAGTTCAATTTTTTCGTGATCCAACCCTTTAGGGCTGTTTGTTATGACAACCCCAAGTGCAGGGCTGTGATGTAGTAATAAATCGGAGAGACCAAGGTCGTACCCATAGGGACTTGCTTTTGTGCGATTTCTCGATTACATTAGAACTAGAACTAGAATCTAAAATAACTACTAAAATCCGATTTAAAAGAGTAATTGTGACACAAAATATCAGAGATAAAATACTAGAGTGTCAAGGATCCACTTATAGCTTTCTTAATGTTGATTTACATGATTTAATTGGATCACACAACTAGAATCGAAGTCCTATCCTATCCAGCCCGATAATGGAGCAGTTAAATCATCACATATATATTCTAAAATAGATATAAACTTTCATTGAATTGGTTCCCTCGTAAAGCATCAGCGATACAATTGTAGTACATTCAAAGCATCCATCGTGCCCGAAGTCCACAATAGATCAATGGATTCTACAGATCAATCCCTCATAAAATAGGTAAAAAAATATTTAGTCTTCCTAAGCATCCAATCTGCCCGGAGTCGACAATGGATAAAAGTAAACTAGAAACTTCTTCATTCAAAGAAAATATCTATGAATTGTTCAACATGCGAGCCAAATAACTTAAATCAAAGTAAAATAAACATTAAGAAGAACTACAAGCTTCACCTCTTAGCTCTAGCTTAAAGATTAGCCAACCATAGAGTTGATTGAACTAAAACTCAAATAGAAAAACATAAAAACTAACTAGAACCGAAGGATTGAAGTGGATAGAGGATTCCTTGAAGCACCACAACTCCTTGCTCTACTCATTCTACCCTAATTCGTACTTAAAAACTCCTAAAACATCCCTTTATATAGGCTTGATTCGCACTGTCTTCAAAACCGACTTGATTTTACACAACTATGCAGCTTTGATGGCATCAAGCTCCCATTGAAGAGTTCGGGTGAAATCAGGAAACTGTTCATCAACGAACTTTCAAAATTGCGTATTTTCTTGATGTTATCGAACCTCCTATGGAATAGAACTTGGCTTCGATAGCATTGAAAAGTGCACAAATATGTCCAGCAAGAAAATCATATTTTTTCATGATTTTTGCGATGGGATCGAAATGGCTTCGATGGCATCAACACTTTCTTCGATGGCATCAAAGGTGTCATCGATGTCATCAAAGGATTGATTTCTGCACTTTAACTCAGTTTTTATCCTTCCTCACTTGGTGTCCTTGGATCTTGAACTCTTGAATTCTCCAATCTTGACCTCCATAGATCTAATCTTTCTCTTGACAATTCTTTGAGCATTAAATTCATGCTTTAAGCGTCCTTTTCTCTTTAGCTCCCAAAATCACCTTGTAAGAGAAAACATGTGTAATTAAATCAATTAAGCACATCCATGTTCTTAAAACCAATGCATAACAAGGGGGAAATATACAATATTTCACTCTCAACATTGTTTGTAAAGGAAGTTATTTAGGTTGTAATCTTGCCACTTTTCGGCATCTATCGAATAAAATAACATTATTTCACTCTTCCCCCAACAAAAAGTGACAGACTAATGGTTTGGATTGCCAAACCATGGACCCTAATTGTCAAATTGAGAAAGAAAAAGAGAGCGAAAGGAAAGGAAGTAGCAGAGGAAAGAGGATCGGAAACTTACCCGTCGTTAAACGAGGACTAGGTTTCGAGATCATTGAGAGACTCCTTAAGAGCCTCCAGCCAATCCTCGACCCGCCATTCCTTTTCCCAATCCCATCGTAGTGTCGAAAGCTTAGATGGGGATTTTGTATGGGAATAGGGCTCTCGTAAGATATCAGTTCCCGGCTTTAATAACGGGTATTCTTCTAACCCAACCCTGGCTGGGAGTGATGGAGCTGTGGAGGATGGATCTATCATCTACTATGGGTGTCACTCTGACCGAAGACAATCCATCAGTCAAGGAGCTGCAACCTCAGCAGAGAAGTGGTCTACAATGCGGTCAAAGAGGTATAAGCAAAGGACCTATCAGAACCCCATTAGTCCTTTACGGGTTCTCCCGACGCTGTATGTAGCAAACTTTCCGGAAGAATGGATGGAAATCCACTTCCAGAGGGCGTTTGGAAAAATTGGTATAGTAAGGGAGGTTGTGATTCCCAAGGAGAAAGGGACAGGTATCTACAGGGAATTTGCGTTTGTAAGGTTTAATTCTGAGACAGAGATGCCCTCTATTGTGGCTAAAATGACAAGTCAAAAGTTCTACAGGAAGGAGATTCTGGTGAATGTGGCTCATTTTGGGCCGGCCAAAACAAATCCTGAAATGGTCAAGGAGGTAGTTTTGCCTCCTCGTTAGTCGTTGCACCGTGTTTATTTTGCTACCTCCCCACCTAGGTTGGAGGAAGGGGTTTCTGGTTCCTAAGCTCACCCTGGGAGATCTTTCAAGGAAGCCTTGCTGGAAAAGGAACTTTTTAATCCCTCAATTGTTATCGCCTTAGTTGCAGTGCTACAACCATCGGGTCCTAGCCTTAAACCCATTGCCCATACTTCCTCTATATCCCCACCCACCTCCCTTCTACGCTTGCAACATTTGTGCCCCATCCATCCCCTCCATCAACCACTTGACGTCCTATTTCTCCTTACCCAATCTTTGCCCGTTAGCTTGATCTTCCAATGAACATCCCCTCCGTTAGAGTTTCAAAGTCTATCATCCTTAGAGTGAAGTACTTCAAATGGTATGTGGTGGTCTCCATTCACCGAGAACTTCCATCCAAGATCTCCTCCTATGGTTTCAATTCTTTTGTTCTTTTGGTCTTGATAATGTTGTCATATGGCCTTTGTTGGAAGATTGTTTGGGTTTCCTTGTTTCCAGGTGTTGATATTGACTAGGTAACCTCCATCGGTAAGCTCCACAAAGTGGGGCTTATGAAGGAGATTTGTAAGCTGTCGGAATAGTCGCCCCTTGGGTATGAGACTGCCTAGTTTGCCTTCCATAATGTTTCAATCAAGCTTTGGTTTATGGACTTCTTCACCACCTTGGGGTCTTGTTGGGGGAACTAGTTCAGATTGATCGTGCGCAATGTTGTCAAATGTGATCGCATATTCACATATTATGGAAGAGATTGCATATGCCATCGACCATGGAAAGTATGCCATGTCATACTTTTATATGCGATCGCATATGTGAGTATGCAAATGGCCCAATGGTTAGAAGTATGACCATTGAGACTATTTATTTTTATTTTTATTTTTCCAATTTCAGCCACTTTCGCCTACAAATAGGCACTTAAATCCCTCACATTTTCATTATTGATCTCCACTCTAAAGCTTACGATCTCTCACTCTCTCTTTTACTCTCTCTCTTAATCTAATCTATCTACAAGACTACATTAAGTTATCAAGTTATCCACTTATCAACAAAATTTCTATGTTTGAACTTTTTAATAATTAATTCTCTTAATGTAGCTTGTTGATTGTTTTTTAAAATTTATGTAAATAAAATATAAGCAATTAAATATATAACATAATAAAACACTCAAAAATACAATGAAATAAGTTATCCAATCACTTTGGCAAGTTTTCCCTAATTTTTAGAAATTTTTTTTTTCCTTATTTATTTATTTATTTATTTTCAAAAAACAAAATATGTGATCGCATATGCAATCGTGAACAACATATGTTGATCGCAAATGCTATTTGACAACATTGATCGTGCAACTGAGATGTGGGAGAATCTCCGCTCGGTCCAGCTGCTCATGATACTCCTCCTTCCCTCCTCATCAAGGTGGGACTTCAATCTCTTGAGATACTGGTTAGTCGTGATTGTTCGGATGGTGTGAGTGAGGGTCTTCCGTCTGGCCAGCCGCCACCTCCAGCACCCCTCGATTTTCCCCAAGCTTCAGCTTTGCCTGCCATGGACGACGGATCTCCGAGCTCAATGTCCTGTGGACCAACAAAGGACGAGAGTTGGGCATGTGAAAGTTTTGATCACGCATGTCAAATAACTGGCAGTTAGATGAAGGACACATGCCCTAGGCCCTGAGTAAACAACCTACATTCTTGACAAGTGTTCTCGAATGCATGGAGGGTTTTTTTGGCAATCGTTGGCCTTCTCGCGAGGTATTGACATCCATCCCGTCTGGCGATATCTTACATGTTGATATTTCGGCCAGTATGAATTCAAAAATCTTGATGCAGTCATAACCCTTTAATGTTGGCCCTTCTTGAGAAGATTTGGGGACTACCTCGACTGATGAGCAAAGGACGTGTCAGTCGACTAAGCTAGCTTTAGGCCCCATAACGGTGTATCGAGACACGTGGACGATCCCTACCAATTTCCAGCCGTCTCCACCAGTAGCTTTGAACACATGGCAAGTCGAGACACGAGCAATCAACAATGCTTTGGTTGTCATCTCTGGCTCTTATGGAATCGACGTTTCTCGATCTTTGAGACCTGTAGTAACGGTTGATCTGTTGGAGAAGGAAAAGGACCCCATTGAGGGATCGAGTTCAAAAGTAGAAAATTGGCCCAAGCTCCTGACGAAGCCCCAATCCATGCCTATCATTGATACGATCGAGCAAGTCAAACCAAAGAGTATCCAAGATCGGGTCCCAGGTGAATACAGTCGACTAACCCTAAAGAAGTCTGATTTGAGTGGGGATTCACATTCTGGTTGTACAACCAGTCTTCCCTCTATTTTTGTCTAGTCATTATGTGGTTCTCAACATGTCGGTCTATTCTTAGCTCAATGTCATGAAAATAGTGCCACCCCCACCCCTACCTCCCCTGTCTCTCAACCTCCACTGACCCTTTCGAATCTATCTGATCCTTTGCATGTGGATAAGGATAGTTCCATGGCTTTAGTTCCAGCACAACAGAATTTGCTTCTTCATCTTCAAAAGGACAAAGATCTGGCATGGTTATTTGCTATGGAAGTTCTACTCATTTCTCCTATTCGGGCTTTCTTTAACAACCCCAGGGGTGATCTGTAACACCCCATACATTTCAGTACTCGGGCGTAACATAGAAATCTAAATTAGTTTAAACGTGTGTGGGGATAATACACGTAACTTACATTAAACACCTCCATCCAGCGATTCACAATTTGTCCATCTTGCCCATTTGATTCAGACTATGGCAACCCACAATGTATTTGCAAGGCCTGAGACCAATTCACCTTGAATCGACCCTTGATTTTTCAATACATGATTATATCAACGACGATTATTCGACCCACAATCTAAATCTACCCGCTGAGGCAGGTGATAATGTACCTAAGAACCCCATATCAATCCAGGTACAAAGGTAAACCAATCTCTCTATGTTAGTCCTAAATTGACTTGAACAATTTTCATCCTAACCATGGAATAAGTCCAACTAGGCAAGTTGTGATGAATGGTGGGTCCTACAATGATCGTAGGGCCAATCCAGACCATCCAGGTGCATTGGATCAAGAGATCGACCATCCGAAAGTGATCCACCATTAACGGCTAGATCATCTTCTCCATCTAGCCAAAAAACCCACCACCTGGTTGGGGCCACTTACGCTGATCTAAAGCGTACATTTAGTGGGCCATAGTGCCAAAAGTTCATTTATAATCTCGGATTACATCCATGCAAATAATTTTTTAAAATATCAACAATGATCTCTCCTTGCTAATTGAGATTAGTGGACGTAACTGTATCTAATCGGCTGATTAAAAGTCGATCCTTCTAGACTTGCATAAGGCTATAAATAGCCTCTTTCTTTTTAGGGCAACATTTTCCAAAAGAGGAAAGCAAGAAGAGAGAGAGAGAGAGCGTCGTTGCTGCAACTAGCGAGTCGACTCGGTTCGAGTCGTGGTGAATACAGGCCGAGTCCAAACTCATCTGGATGTGCGAAGAGTCAAGGAGAGAGAGGAAGAAGGGAGAATGGAAGAGGAGATAGAAAGAATTGTTGCCTTCTTGGCTGAGTCAGGGCCGCTACGGTTGTGCCGCACCGAGGCTGGACCGAGTTCAGTCCAAGATGGGTGCGGATCTGGCTTGAGTTCAGACCTCAAAAAAAGTCCAAAGAAAGAGAGAGAGAAGGAGAAGGTAGAGAGGAAAATGAGAGAGAAGGCGCCATTTATGGTGCCGCACAAGGTTGGGTTGACTCGGTTTGAGTCGTTGCGAGTCGAGCCAAGTCATGCTCAGTCCAGTTGCTGGACATGAATTGCAGAAGGGAGAAGATGGAGAGAATGTAGAGATTAGAAAGAAAGGAAGAATAGAGGGAGGGGGAGTAAGGTGATGTTGCACCGAGCTGCCAAGTCGACTGGATTCATCTCGCTGGACGTCAAGTCGAGGCAAGTTTGGGTCAAGTATTGCTGAGTTTGGACCGAGCCTAGGGCTCTAATATATCCAAAGAAGAATTAGAAGTAGGAAGAAAGGAAGGAAGAAAAAGGCAAAAGGGGGAAAGAAAGGAGTAGAAAGAGGAAGAAAGAGAGTTGTGGACTCCTAAGTGCTATCGAGTTGACTCACTGAATTCCATCGAGTCGAGTTTTACAGGACATGGGTTGAAAGGATACAGGAAAGAGGAAGAGCGAGTTTGGGCTGACTCGCTCGAGTCAGCTGGGTCGAGTTGGGCGTGGGCCTAACTTGGGTTTGGGCCTTATGAGACTCTAGAGAGAGTAGAGGGAAGAAGGAGGGAAAGGAAGGAATTTACACAAGTTTGACTCAATTGACTCGAACTTGGTTGACTTGATGAGTCTACACCAAGTTCGACCAAGTTACGAACCAAAACATATTCGAATCCGGTTCACTGAATTGCAGACTTGATCCTAAAGTACGTGCACACATACTTACAAGCGATCCTTTTTGGAAGGTGAGGATTACCTTCAAGCTTTTTCTACATCTTAATAGTTGGCTTATTTATTCATCTTCATCATTTATCTTATTGATTGCTTAATGTAGTCCACTGCTCTAATTGATTTTGATTTCCTTATAATTGATTGATGAATTGGATTTAAATTCATATATTTGAACATGCTATGGATTACAAAAATTTATATTATAGTTCAAGATAAGTACCTTAAATGTGTAATTGCTATCGATGTTGTTCGTGGCTTATTTTGTCACTTGAGGTTACTTTATAGTGTTTTAGGAGATCTTCGAACTAATAGCCATCTGTAAAATGGATTCAATAAATGTACGTTGTGGACTTGCCACCTTGTGGATCATTTGTGCCTATGTGGCTTTTGGGGAATATTCTCTTCTTATCGCACCATTAAATGGAATATTTGGCCCTTACGGCTTTTATGGTATAATCACCTTATGTAGCTTTGATGGAATTTATTTGTACAACTTTGTGATGGTAAGTTCCACTTATTGAACAACGATTGGCCACAAGTTGAAGAGCACCTTTAAAACATAATTTTGTTAGATTCCCCCGAGTTAAAAATGGTGATATGGAATATTATGCCGAGTTGTTGGCCTATGTTAAGTGAAGAACCCATATAGTGCCTTTAAGTTTTCATAAATTTAATGGTTACAAATGGAATAATAATGACCAGGCTAATCATGCATCTCATGGCATGCGGACTTTACTGGGTGGTAGATACAAGACGTGGGGTTTTCTTGGGTCACTACAGGCTGTACCATAGAGTATTTTACCTGGTGATCCTAAGTTTTCAGTGCGTGCATTTGACTACCATGGGTTTTCCTTTTCACATGGACTTTTCCAGGCGTCTAATTTTCCTTGGACGTATCATAGAGTACTCTTCCAGGAAGCTAGGTCACCTTGGGTATCCCCATTGCATGGTCTTTTTTGGATAACTAGTGACCTTAGGGCGTACCTTTGAGTACTTTTCCAGGTGGCTAGTTTTCCTTAGGCAACCTTTTTGCTAGCTGGATGTGCATACCCAGGTCCGTGAGCATGTGCATGCATTCATACATTTAAACAAGAATATCTTTGTGGAATTTATTCAATGTATGCATATCTGATGAACTTTGTCTCATTATATTGATGATTATTCTGAAAAGTTCATTATAGACTGTTCCTGATAAACTATGCTTAATTATCTTGATGTCTTGATAAATCTTGGGGGTTATACCTCACAACGATAGCCATTGACGCTATCAAACCATATTCAGTGTGCAGGAGACAGATGATGTGCATGATGGTGTTCATGTAGAATAAGAGGAGTCAAATGATCTCACGACTCTCTATTGTTGATTCATTTTTATTTAATTTGTACTATCATGTATCTTAAAAACTTAAGACATTGGTCTGTATATGTTTTTAGGTAGCCACTCGAATATTTGGTTGTGTATATTTGGACTCCCTGTTATACTTGATTTCTTTCTATTCCGTAAAATTGCTAACTCTGATAAAGAAAAAAAAAATGTACAAGAGATTTGGGCTATCTTTAAAGGTTAACACTCAGGTTTTTGGAAAACGAGTAGTGTACTCGGGTTTCGAGAACCAGAGTGTTACATGATCAGAGTGTGGATTCCCCTCCCTCCATCCCTGCAGAGACTTTGAAAGGTCTTCTTGAAGTCATTAAAAAGAAAAGATGGGTGAGGGACACAGTTGGCCATGTTGGGAGATCGTTGGGAGTGGTGTTCGGGGATAATGATGAAGATTATATTTCTCTTTGAAAACTCATGGCAAAAAGAGGTCTAAAGATTCCATTTGAATGACTTATGGGGGGAGGAGTGCTTGTTAAAAGCACTAGGCAAAACCGGGAGTTGTGGAATTTGGGGATTTTGCCTCCGAGACTCCTAGAAGCTATTCTTAGAGGCGAGAGGAAGGGGAGGAGTTCGTAGAGCGATCAATGAAGATATTATCTTGGAATGTGCAAGGTTTGGGTTGCCCTCAGAAGCGAGCCTAGGTTAAGGAAATGTGTTTTCGTTCCACAACTAATATTTTTGTTTTGCGGGAAACTAAGTTGAGCTCTATCGATAGAGGTATCGTCAACTCCCTGTGAGGGAAGAAAGGTAAGGATTGGTTGGCCCTTGACTCCGTGGGGTCTGTTGGTGGGCATCCTTCTTATGTGGGATACTTCCAATCGGTCTTTGGAAGACTATTGGATAGGCCAATTCTCCATCGATGTGATTTTTCGCGAGTTTGCCACCCCCCCCCCCCCAAGACAAAACTTATAGATGGAACCTCTCGTGGGTGGTGGAGGGAGATTTTAATGTTATATGACTTTTAAAAAATTGAATGGCACTAGAATTTCTTCGTTGATGCCAACCTTTTCTAATTGGGTGGGCATACATGGATTGGTGGATATGCCCGTGGGAAGCGTCAAGTTCTCTTGGTCTAACCGACAATCGCCCCCTGTTATGTCCCTCCTTGATAGATTCTTAGTCTCCTCGGAGTGGATCGACTGATTTTCCTTTGCCTGCCAAAGAGGATTGCCGAGACTGATTTCCAATCATTGCTCGATTTTGCTTGAATCTGAAGAGATTAATTAGGGAGCCAAACCCTTTCGCTTTGAGTTGGCTTGGTTGGAAGTTTAGGGATTCAGGGAGCTAATTGGCCAGTGGTGGAATTCTCTCCATTTTGAAGGGCGACCTGGCTTCTCTCGGTTCAAAAAACTTCAAGGTTAAAAACGTTACTTAAAGCTATGGCACAAAGAGGTGTTTGGCCAGAAAAAAGTAGAGATGGAGAAATTACTTAATGATATTCGTGAGGAAGTGGGTCAGATATCCGAGGATGACATTGAATTAAGCAATTCCTTGTCGGCTGACTACTGTGCCAGATTCAAAGAAGAAGAGATTAAAAGGCACTAGCAGTCTAGGGCCACTTGGTTGGTTAAAGGACAGAGATCAGAATACTAAGATTTTTCATAGTACGGCTAATGGTAGGGCCAGATTGAATTCAATTTCTTCCTTGTGCATTAATGATGTCATTGTTACAATAAATCTACCATTTCTCAATCGATTGAACTTTTATTCCAAGATCCTATCTTCGGATCAGGTGACTCGTCCTCGTATTGATAACCTTCCATTTCGTTCCTTGGAAGCAGCAAATATTGCACTCTTGGAAAATTTTAAAGAAAAAAAAAATGAGGAAATTGAAGAAATTAAAGAGAATTTAGAGTCTAGGTAGATAAATCCCCTGGCCTAGATGGTTTCCCAATTGCCTTTTTTTAATCGTTTTGGGATTTATTGAAGGAAGATCCCGTTGCTTTTGTGTTGGATTTCTTTGAGAATAATAGGTTGGCCGCAGAATTAGATAGTACATTCTTAGCTTTAATTCCTAAAATCGAAGGTGCACAAGAGATTAAAGATTTTCGTCTGATCAGTCTCTTGGGTAGCCCATACAAAATTGCCTTGAAAATTTCGAGTCAAAGGCTCTCGCAGTTAATCCCCTCATTTATCCCTTCTAATTTGCTTTTGTAGATAATCGCCAAATCTTGGATTGTGTTTTGATTGCTAATTTATGTATTCACTCATGTGCTCGAGCCAACAAGGAGGGTATCATATGTAAGTTGGACCTTCAGAAAGCGTATGATCACATAGACTGGAGCTTCCAGGATTTAATTTTGGATAGAATGGGGTTGAGTCTCAAATGGAGGACGTGGATCAAAGTGTGTATCCTCATACCTTCAAGAGCGATTTGGCGGGGTGACCCTTTATCACCTTTTCTTTTTGTCATTGTTTCTGAAGCGCTTAGTCGGATGTTGTTGAGGGGTCAAAACTTGGGTTTGTTTTCTGGGTTCTTGATAAAAAACTTCCAATTCCCGATTACACTCCTTCAGTTTACTGATGATACTCTCCTTTTATGTGAAGCAAATGACAGGATGGTAACTTTTCTTGGGATGATTATTTGTTGGTTTGAAGTGGTCTCAGAGCTGAGACTTAATATATTGAAAAGTGAAGTCTTTGTGATCAATCTCCCGATTGAGGTAACTGTATCCTTAGCCTCTTCTATTGATGCAAGGTAAGCTCCCTTCCCACCCTATATCTTGGTCTACCCTTATGTATCGGCAAACCCCTGTTATCTATATGGGATAGACTGATAGAAAGAATGGAGAGCAAACTGTCATCCTAGAAGCTAAATCTCCTATCCTTGGGAGGTAGGTTGAATCTGGTTAAGGCATCCATTTCCAACATGCCTACTTATCTCCCATCGCTATTCCATTGCCCCAAATCGGTGACAAGAAAAATCGACAAAATCTGTAGACAATTTTTTGTGGCAATCCAGAGAAAGGGGTGGCAAGTTTCCTTTGCTTAGGTGGCGTGCAATCTATAATCCGTACTCTGATGTAGGGGCTAACATTAGAAACTTGGAAAGCATGAATATTGCTCTCCTCAGCAAATGGGTCTGGAGATTTTCCAATGAAAAAGATAAGTCTTTGGAGACAGATTGTTGCCGCCAAATACAGCCCGTCTCCTCGGGGGTGGTGGACTAAGCAATCCTCCTTGTACCATGCTTTTTTCGTTTGGAAAGGGATTGCTAGAATAGCCTCGCTAGTCTTTCAAAGATGCAATTTTTCTATGGGCGATGGGGCGAATATCAAATTCTGGTTGGATTGTTGGGATGGCAATTCCACGATAGCTTACTCATTCCCTGGCCTGTTTGTAGCTTCCTCTAACCCAAATGCTTTGATTAGAGATTGCTATCGGATTATTGATGGGACCGGGGCTTGGATCGCCCCGACCAGACATAGATTGTCTGACTCTCAAATCCAAGAGCTGGCTCAACTTATTTCCCATTTGCAGTTTCTTGCCCCTTCTCCATGAGAGGAGGATGGTACAAGATGGTCTCTTGCGGGTTTGGGGTTCTTCTCCGTCAAATCCTTCTACAAGTCCATCTCTACGCTGGATATTTCTTCCTCCTCGTCTCATACGGCTCCGCTATGGTCCTATGGTGCTCCCCCTAAGGGCGTGTTTGGCCGGGCCCATTAAAGTGGAGTAGATGGGATGGAATACAATTTAAGGTAATTGATGGACAGTTAGTGGTTGTCCATTGATTCCATCGGATTGCAATAGTCAAGGATGGGGAAGGAAGTGTGTTTGGATGGGTCATGGGATTGAGAAATGCTCCAATGATAAACGATGGTGGTGTTTGGAAAATGCACTCTTTATTGGTACTCCCATGCAGACGGCAATAGCTTGCTTTGAAAGGAATCGATCCAGATAAAAGATGGAAAGATAAGCAGTCTGGAAACTGAAACCGAAGAATGCTCTCATCTTATTGGGAAAAAAAAAAGTAAAAAAATAGAAAAAAATAGAAAAAATAAAGAAAATCCACTTCCAAAATCCATCGGATGACATCCAACCGAACGCATTTGAGCCAGTTCTCAAGAGAAAAATCATAAGAAGATCCAAAACCTTCGCTCGAAAAACTCCGTTCTTTAGAAACCAAGATCTCTATGTACTCATCCTTTGTCTCTAAAAGACCCAAATCTTCAATGGATAGAAATCTCTCATTTTCTTCTTCTTCATTATCATCATCAAAACAAGCTTCTTCCTGGCATAGAAGGCTGGAGAGTGATACGGAGGCATAGCGTGCTTGTGACTAGAAGAAAACTGTCCAAACCATGAAATCCGCTAGGTAATCCACATATGTTCTAAGTCCTACGTAGAACATACAATTCTATGGTGCCCACCATGTTGTATATGTAAAATCCACTCCGTCTATCAGGTTTTATCATGGATTTTCGGCTACATGGTCAAATATCAGATGAACCCACCACTCAGATAAGCCACACAACATGGAACAATGGGAATAATATGCCAACTGTAGATTTGTGTGTGGGGCCATCATGGTGTATATCTTTCATCGAACCCGTTAATCAGGTGTAAATCACCGGAATATATACATATATATATATATATATATATATATATATATATATATATATATATATATATATATATAAATTCAGCCTCATATAAAACTTAGATGGGTCAAAACGTGTGAGCTTGGTAGTTTTATAATGTTCCCATTTTTATGGCCTATATTTGCTCTTCTTTCAGCTTATCTTCTGTATGTACAATCAAAATAATGCTTCTCGCCTGATGGACAGAGTGGATTCAACATATAGACATGGTGGACTCCACAGATCTTGGGTCTTTTAACCAATGACCTATTCTGAATCCTAAGTTGTTTTGAGGGATGGGCGATGTCTGCACTTGGGATTTGCGGAATCCCCTGGGCAACCGGTTTAGTTTACGAGGCTGGTTGTAGCCAAAGTACCATCGCCTTCCCAAACACACTGCTGGATGGAATATAGCATCATAACCCACTTAATACGGTACAATTCCATCCACCCCGTCTGGCCAAACACGCCCTAAAGTGACAGCCTTTGGTTGACTAGGCGGAAGGAATAGCATCCTTATGATTGATAATCTTAGGAGAAGAGGGTTCGTTGTCCCGAATATGTGCCTCCTATGTATGAATGCGGGGGAATCAATGGACCACCTCTTCATCCACTGCCCTTTTTCCAACGACATCTAGTGGAGCGTGCTTCGTCTAGTCGATGTCTCCTAGTTTATGACATCGTCCCTGGAAGCTTTATTCTTCAATTGGCATGGAGAACTTGGTAGAGGTCTTGGAAAAAATAAGTGGAGAGTCATCCTTCTTGCCGTTATTTGGGCGATTTGGGTGGAAAGAAACAATCAATGCTTCCATAATAATAGTGGCTGCGGCCGGGGTCTTCTCTAGAGTCCTTTGACTTTTTAGGGATTGGGCGCCGTAAAGTTTCGGGTTAAGTTGGGTTGGGTTGCAGTCGTGGGACTGTTGTGTGTTCTCTCTCTTTCTTCTGCTTTTCTTTGTTGTTCTCTTTTCTTGCTAATAAATTTTCATCTTTCAAAAAAAAAAAAAAAAGATTGAAAACCCGAGTTACTGTGCAAAGCCTTTGGGCAAGCATTCTATAATTCCTCCATGGCTAATGAGAGGGATGAGATTCAATGTTAAAGGGTATTTTTCTCATCTTGAAATTTGGAGTAGAAAAAAGGGACCAAATATGGCTTAATAAGATAGAAAATGATAGCAAATTTCCAAGGGGGAGAGAGATGCAATGAATAAAGGAATACTTCCCATGAAGGGTGAAATCCTGAGCAATATTAATCGTTTAATATTGCTGAGTTACTATAACATGAGTCTAGGCATTTCAGAAATAACAGATGTGCCGAGATATAGATAGACGTGTTTAATTAAAAAGGAAGGTCTAACCACAGTTAAGATGAAGAGTATGTCCTAGGTCATCTTAAATTTTAAGACAATAACCAAAAAATAAATTTCAAGATGGGGACTGCAATTTTGATGAGGATATCACGTCACGTACACCCTTACGTACGTATCAGAGGAGGAAGCGGGCCGTGCCGATTTCCCTATCGCTAAGCGAGTACCTGTGATCGTGCTGAAGACCGCATGTGCATGTGTGAGCATCTAGAAGACCCCACACTGGGAAGATGCACATGGGCTGCTTTATGTAGTGATTCAAACTGTTGGATCGGAGGGACACGCCAATTGGGCCATTGGATCACATTAATCACATGATCGGGCCATTGATCGTTGATCGTCCACATCAGTTTTAGACTTTATCATATTTTATGATTTAATTTTTTATTATTTTATATTTAGACATATTATGAGTGTTTTAATTGATTTTATTTAGACTATGGCTATTTTCGTTAAAGTTTACAAGACGGAGGATTTTTGTAAATTTTCAAACTTCTTGGATCTATTAAGGAGGAGGGCATGTGACTTCTCCCTCATTGAATTTCGTGATTAGAGAGAGAGAGAGAGAAGCTCTTGCTTTCTTCTACCATCTTCATGCGATTTGAAAATACTTTCATGCAATTTGGAAGGAAGATTGGTGTGAGCCTAATCTTCATCAACAGAGGTGTGAGGTCTCCATTTATCCCCACACCATATTCTCTATTCTTCCCCATCTAGGTATTTCCTTCAGATTCTTAATTCTCTCATCCCAAATCTTCGTATTCTCCTAAACCCAACTTTCACATACCCATCTGCAATCCAAACCCTAACCCCAAACCTAAAATTCCCAATTTTCCTACTTTCTCAAATTACTCAAACCCTAATATTCACCCTAGGTTGTATTAGGTTTCCTATTTTAAAATAGACTATATCCTATGCTAATTGGATGTCCCTACATCCATTAGATCCTAATTTCTTTTTATTTAATGATCTTGAGTTACAATGTTGGTAGCTTAGACTAGGATTATGCATGGTTTTCTTTTGATTTTCATAATATTTGTAATGATTATAGAGATGTTTGTGTTTTTTTGTTAAATATCTTAATTTGGCTATTTGATCTCACATGTTACTTAGTTCATGCATCGGTATTGCATCAAATTTCCAATGAGGAATCAACATGGTGCGATTTTAATTGTTTAATAGATCTAGGGCTTTTTGAATATAACAGAAAAAGGCACGGAGACTTCAGAAATCTAATATTTTTGGCCATGCTACAAGGTCTAACTGGCTAGGTCAGCAACATGAGTCAGCGTCTCGTCTTTACATGTGTGCGTTTGGACAAGTCGTCCCCCAAATTTGAATCAGATTTCTAGTTTAATGCCACTGTGTGTGAGCATGGTGATGATCGTCGTGATAATGCAGTTTCTTTTCTCTACGTGTGTGCATTTGGATGAATGTGAGTTTGCAAAAGTAAGCAACAATGCACGTACCAAAGCCAACTCCCCAGGTTTAATAGCAGGTTCCACACTGTCTCGTCCATAACTGTTTCAATAGTCAGTGTTAGTCTTTTACATAACCATGTACTAATCACAAACTTAGTTTAGGCATGCTAAGCAACAATATTAACAGAAGACCCTCTTTTCTGTCAAAGAGGTTCTCTCCTGTGGCAGCGGCACCACTGTAAGCTTACATTGGCACCAGCAGATGTGGGGCCCCCAAGTGATATGTGCAGTGCATCCAACCCGTCCATCAGATATGTCGTCTCACGCAGCACCCGGGTATCAGAAATAGACCAATCCAACACTCAGGTGGGCCATGGCACAGGGAATGAGATGGAAGGGAACACCCACCCTTGACTTTCACTAGGGGCTACCTACGTTGCAAAACAGACTGAGTTTTTGCCAGAACCTTATCCCAGGTCTGAATGGTTTGGATTGCACATACCCAACATGGTGGGCACCCCATGGAAATCAAGGGTGATTATTCCCTCCCATCTTGTTTCCTGTGCTGCGGCTCACCTGATTCATGGAATGGCCTGATTTTTGGGCCCGTGGGGCAATATGAGCTTAAATATCTGATGGATGGTTTGGATTACATGGGCCCCACATCTGCCTGTTGCTACAGTGATCGGTACAAGTGAAGTGTGCCCTTTTGTCAAAAATAAGAAAAACATGTTTATTTCATGCAAACAAAATGAATATTTCATTTATTATCATCAATAAAATTAATACCCACATATGTTGTGAGGTTCAATACCCTCATGGCATACAAGACACATCCACAAAATAATAGCAACAAACACAGAACTAAAAAGTCAGTTCTTAATTTAAAATTGTCTAATAGATCACTATATTGTTATCGATAATAGTTGAGGTCTTATGCAAGTAGGAACCAAAATATTTATTCACTTCAAATTTAAATAACATTTTGCTTGCATAAATGAAATGGTAGGCATGGACAAAGGGAAATAAATAACATTTAATTCAAAGGAAAGGGACAAAGTACCACAGGAGAATTTTTCCTTCATTCATTATAAAATTATGAGAAATACTTTGATACATTGGTGGATGATATGCAGGTAATTTGGAATCACAGAAAAATTGTACACGTGGCATCAAATCAATTAAAGAAATATATCGTCAAAATTATGGGTTCCAAACTCCCAGTTTAGATGGATCACGAACCAAAATTACTCTTATTTCATTATCTAGATATAAGATTGTTGGACATTTATTGGAAAGTTAAAAAATGAAAATATGCAATAGTCTTATTGCAAAAAACAAGTGTCTAGAAATCAGAGGATAGGATTGTTCAACCAATCTGATTTTTAGAATGTAAGCGACAGTGGATTCCACAATTTAGTCAGTTTAATTTGAATTACAGAATCCCATTTGAATGATTTCTAAGTGGCTGCATATCAAGCGTCATACGTAGCCAAAGTATCAAATAACTTCCCTAAAATTATTGCCATTTATCAAACAGATCCTGCATTAACAAATGATGACTGTTGACTTCAGCTCACTGACTAACAATTTTCTTGCAGCAACTCATAAGTTCAGCAACAAATAATAGTCAAGTTCCAGAAATTCACGGAATACACTAGTCTTGATATATCAAACTTACATTATCTGTCTCTTCCCATTAACCACCTCCAGGCGATAAAAGCTGCATCCCTTGCTAAATGGAAAAGGCCTTCCCTTCCAGTCTGTTATTATGATCATGTTCAGCTGCAATATCTGAGGCAAGAGGCATCTAACATTCTTATGATGGAAAGAATTTAATTCATCTACACACCCAAGTGCCATGTAACCCCAACAGCCAATGAATCTTCGCTAGATATGTCATCAATAGCAAATTGCAGGTCTGCACTGATGGAATCTATGAACTTCTGGAAAAACTCGAGAATTGCCTGCCATGTTTAAAGAAGTTTAAGAAGCTCAAAATAAAAAACCTAATTCAAAGAAAGAAGAGAAGCACAATGCATGAATAGGATTCAAGAAAATCATTCATGGAACCTTAAGACTCCACATTTTAGGTATGGAGGCTGTTTTGGCTCGCAGGATTCATTTCTTTCTTTCTTTTTTCTTTTTAATTCTTCATAGTAGTAGCCAGCATGGTGTGCAGTAAAGGCTGTTACGGGGCCGTAGAGTCTGTTATGTAAAGGTAATGGTGACAACCGTTACACGTTACAGGGTCGTAACGGCCGTAACAGCTGTTATGGAAAAAAAATAACCTATAACTGCTGTTATCGGCCCATTACACTCCCTGTAAAAGCCATAACAGCTTCGTAATGGTTTGTTACAGGATAAATATAGGTTTTTCAGATATATATTTTTAACGTTATAGGATAGATATATGTTTTTCAGGTTTTTCTTTTAATAAAAAAAGCGACCGTTACGGGGGCCGTAACAGCCATTATGACCCGTATTGTAAAGGTAACAGTGGTGGCCACCGTCACCATTATGGAATACCTTGCTAGCCAGTGACTCAACAGAACCTCCAACAGTTTAGTAGCACATGAAAGTCTTATTGCTTGGAACCTCCAATACATGGTGCAAGCCCTCATAATTGGTGATCTGAGCTGTTCATTTGGCGAGCCCACAACTGATGGCCGAAATGGAAATTTTGGACTGATCATAGGATCCTAAATGTCCAATAGATGGCCATTTTCTTGTTGGATGTAAAAACTTGGACTTTTTAATTTTAACAGTCTGTTTGCAGAACTTCATGATTGGTGATTGGAACTGTTCATTTGGTGAGCCAACAACCAGTGGCCCATAATGGAATTGCGCACCACTTGGATTTTTTTTAATATTGTGGACAGCATGTTTGCAGGCCACGATTAGGTCCACCACATCATCCAAATGACATGGTTTTAGCACTGTCAATCATGCACAATATGCCCCTGCTGAATGAACGGTTCTGATCATCGAAACTGGGCACAGAAGTCCAGAGACATATACTATGGGATGGTCCAAA
The DNA here is from genome assembly GCA_037074715.1 of Magnolia kwangsiensis. Classification (NCBI taxonomy): domain Eukaryota; kingdom Viridiplantae; phylum Streptophyta; class Magnoliopsida; order Magnoliales; family Magnoliaceae; genus Magnolia; species Magnolia kwangsiensis. The sequence goes on along the minus strand of CM073575.1, from coordinate 30,201,207 downwards.
AACAAGATAGCTTCATGCCTTCATCTTTCAGATACCAAAAAAGACCGAAAATAATATAATTAAATAAAAAAGAAATTCAAGGTTTGAACAGACAATTTCACTTGCCTTGCGTCCGACGAATGGTCGAGAGAAGATCAGGTCCTCGTATACGCAGTTTTCTGCGATGAGAACATCCACGGAGGCGAGATCGCGGCCGTTGATTCCATCATAGAACTTTCGGACAACATCCGAAGCGGAACCGATCGAAGAAGAAGATGCAGGGAGAGGAGATGTTGTAGTCAGCAGGTCCGCAGAAACATTAGCTAGGGTTTTGAGGGGTTTGGGGGATTTTAGGGTTTTGGAGGGAAAAGATATAGTAGACCTTGAAAGGGAGAGAGGAAAAATAAGAGAAGTACGCTTTGAAGGAAGAAGAAAAGAGGAGTTGAGCAACGAAGCTCCTTGCATGCTGGATTTTTTATTCGTATTATTCTCTTTGGACGGATAACATAACCTGCGCTTGGGGTTCACGGCCTTATCGTGAACCCATGAGTGCGTCGAAACCAACGGCTCGCGCTTATGGGCCAGAATGAAGAGGTGTTCCGTGAAGGTGGGCCCATCATTCATTCACTTAGCTAATGGCTTTTTACTTCTTTGGGCCATTCTTGCACGTAGTGGGCCCATCTTTTAGCCGTACAGAATTTTGTTCATCATGAGACTTGGCGTACTGGATGTTAGAATCTTTGGAGTCTTATCATTCATCCAGCCAGCACTCTTGCTGAGAGCAATTTCATAATTTCACTAGGTATTTTATGTGAAGAGGGATGTTATCATATGGAGAGCTGCTTCATTGTTTTTTCACCTTTGAGCCATGGTAGATTAATTTAAATCTGATTTATGGTTTAAATTTTTTCTCTATTTTCTTTTGATTTCAATATTGCCATGTTGCTGAGAAAGGATCCTTATCCCAACACTAGATTAAGGCCGATTTGAGTCTAGATTAAGGCTGGTTTGAATTGAGTCCCATCTGGCTTAGGCAAGTGGTCAAATTGGCAGCCCAGCATTTATGTGTGGTGTTTCAAAAACCTCCTCCAGCAAATGATCCCAACCTGCAATCGCAGAAAGCAGGCTTCTTATTTTTCTTTTCTTTTTCCTGCAATCACTGAAATCAGGCTTCTTTTTTCTTTTCTTTTCTTTTTTCCTGCAATCACTGAAAGCAGGCTACTTATTTTTCTTTTCTTTTTCCTGCAATCACTAAAATCGGGCTGCTTCTTTTTTATTTTATTTTTTCTTTTCTTTTTTCTCCATATGGGTGCATATGAGCAATAGGTCCACCTGACGAATGGTTCAGATCTCACCACAAAGAAGAATAAACCTCAATCCCTTTTGTGCAAATCTCACAAGCATTTCTTGGTCTCACAAATCACAATGCTAAATAATTGGTAGCTCTGATCTTTTGGAAGTTCTCTCCAAATTAACAGATCATCTTCATAAACCAAGAATTTATCTCGTTTTAGTTAATTATACCTAGATGTCCTCATCATCATCATCACTACTATCCAACTTCAAAGCCTGACAAGCTTGTGGAACACAAGCCACACATGGTTCACCCCATTGAACATCTCAAAAGGCATTGCAAAACAAATAACACTATCATCATCATCTAACCCTCTTTGATAGACACCTACAAATGACTTCATCTCATTTTAGTTGGCAGTAATTTTCCATTAGATATCTTAATCTCTAATAATAATTAATGTTAATATGAACAAATTATGTACTAGAGATCAAGATCTCTAATACATAATTACTGTCAACTAAAATGAGATGAACTCATTTTTAAGCGTCTGCCAAACAGGGCCTTATCCCAACTAATTGCAGAGCTATTCACATTCAACCAAGAAAAAAAGAGAAAAAAAGAAAAAAGTGCACGGTCTGCTCTGATTGCAGGTCCCAAAAGCTGGGTAAAGGAATGGGGTTGAGTAAGATTGCCAGCTGTCATCAAACTTCGGCCACGACTTTTCTCATGAATCCGAACAAACCAAGTATGTTAAAATAAACACACACACACACACACACACACACACACAAGTGGTATCTACACTGACCTCAACTCATTTGCTTGTGCCCATTTTCCATTTTGGAAAATGGAAATGGGATGGTGCAAGTGTCCTATTTCAATTCCCAAAATAAAATTAAAAAATGGGCATACATCAAAAGAGATTCCAAGCAATGCTCACACCTAATGTTTGTATCAGTACAGTTTTGGGTTCGAGTCTATACAATGGTGGATGAATCCGTGATGCGAACCCATCGACACTTTGGACCCCTTCATTGATGGCCCATGAACCTAAAATCTCCCATATAGAAGATCCTAACCCTTCAATACATGGCCATGAAAAGAAACACAGCACCAATGCACATTCAACCAAATTAAAAAAAAAAAACAAAACACAAAACAAAACAAAAACAAAATAGGGAAGGATTCTATAGCTAGGGTATTCTAAATTGGGAATTTTTGGTGCATGTGCCACCCATTGGTGAGGCATATCACGTCAATGGTATGGACCTCTATACCTTGAGCCCACCTGTACAAACTGAAACCTGATTATATTGTACAAACACTCGGCTAGAGAACTGTGTAATGTACCTGCAATGCAAATCACATCTTGGGTGGATGTATATTAGAAAAGGGAAAAATCAATCATAAATGGCCTTCAAGTTTGCCTTCTTTATTCACACTACTCATTTAATAATCTGGTTTCTTTTTTCTTGTGTGTAGAATCTTCACTATAATCATTTGTTTGTTTGTTTGTCTTTTTGTTCTACCATCTGCGTCGTTTCCCTTATAAACTCACCAAATGCAAAATTGTCTCGCCTTCTTGTATCATCTGAAGAAGGCTGACATGGTGAAAGCTTCAAACCTTGAACCCCTCAGCCCGAAGGCACTTAAGATGAGCTTCAATCCACTTCGTGCAAGCGGCCTCACCATGCTCCACAATGCATTCATCCCTCAGCATCTTGGTGTCTGGGCAAGCACAGCAGATCTTCTTCTTCGGCTTTGGATTGGACTCAGAGGCTGCTGTGGTTGATCGTTGGCTAATGTTCTGTGAACTTGACAAAACCAATGAGGGAGGCGGGTCCTGAATAGGCACCCCAACCTCTGCGACACCCATGGCAGCAAGTTCAGGACTGAAAAGGCTATCCTGCAAGTGTTAAACATTCCATGTAAAAGAGGAATAAGTGGTGCAAAATTTTCTTTTTTCTAATGAAATAGTGTATTAAGTTTTTCTAGTGAAATAGGGTATTGAGAAAGAAAAAGAAAATGCAAATACAGGGGAGGGACTACCTAACAGGTAAAAAAAGCCAAAGGTGGAACATGAATTTAGAAAAGAACACAGCCGACAACCATTTAAAGGAGATAGCAGACATGAAAATCTCAAGGAGTTTTGCAAACCCCGTGCACCCCTCCAAAAACACCTTTACATGAGGAACACCCATACATGGACGCCTGAGTCATCCATTAAGCAGGCCCCATAATGCAGGGGCATTTTCACACCGGGCTCAAGTGGGGTTACCTGTGGGATGCAGAAGCACACTCGGGGTGGGTAGCTCGTGTGAAGAGCAAGGTGTCCCGTATCGGTATCGGTTAGCATAACGGTGACTTCCAAAACCGATACGGATACGGGGACGTAACGGTGATACGGGGGCGTAACGTCCCGTAACGGCGTAAATTTTTTTTTTTGCTAAAAAAATATGAAAAAATATGGATTAAATCCAGAATATTCTAAGCATTCCAAATATGCATTCATTTATAAATTGGAACATATTTATGGTGGTGTAACGGTCCACTCTTTGGTGAAAAGCTGTATCGGACTGTCTGATTAATTTTTGAATCAAGTAACCTGAATTTGACTATAAAATTTATATATTTAATTTTTTAAATATCTAATTTATATACTTAACAATTTAATATCTTTCTCTCAATAGTTCTTTAAAAAAATGAAATTAAATTCAGGTAGATAGCGTTGCCAATTTTGGGCTGACTTAGAGGACCAATATATGCTCCAAATTAGCCTCACATTCATGCAATTTATTCTCATTATTCCACTTATGTATTGGTGGACATTTATTGGACAGTGAATCATGAAAAAAAAATCAAAAGACCCTATTTTAAAAAATAAAAGTATACAAAATAATAATTAAAATTATACAAAATAATAATTAAAATTATTCAAATAATTTGATTTTGGCATTGTGAGTTAGCAATTGCAGTTTATAATTTAATTGGTAAATTTTAAATTAATATATGTCTCGTATACAATTTTTTAAGGGCCCAAATTAGGTGAGACTTGGATCGGAAAGTGTAGCACACATGTTAAAGATTTTTGGGCCCCATCCATGATGAATGTGTTATATCTAAACCGTCCATTCATTTGACGAGATTGTCTTAAGGCTTGACACGAAAAATAATACAGATCTAATTATCAAGTGGACCACACTGCAAAAAGTAGTAGGGGATTGAACGTCTACCATTGAAAACTTTTTTGGGATCATAGAAATTTAGATCAATATGAAATTTGTTTTTCCTCTCCATTCATGTCTTTTTGACTTTATGAACAAATGGGATGGAAAATAAATGTTACGGTGGGCCTACGAATTGTTTAACGGTAAAAATCATCATATCGCTGCTATTTTTGGTGTGGTCCAGACGATCTTTGGATACGCTTCATTTTTTAGCTAATGCTCTAAAATAATATTTAAAAATAGATGAACGGTGTAGATATAATAAATACATCACTGTGGGGCCCGTATAACTTTGATCTCCTTTGAACCGTTCGTACAACTCGGAGCTCGAGGAGTGTGAGCGCTCGTCTCAGCGCGTGACACGTACCTACGGCAGCTTACGCCCGTAAAAAAAAAAAAAGGGGGGGAAACTGAAAATAAAAAAGAGGGAAAGAAAAGAAGAAAAAAAGAGGGAAAGAGGGAAAGAACAGATAGAGAGAGAGAGAGAGAGAGAGAGAGAGAGGAGGAGGAGGAGGAGGAGGAGGAGGAGGAGGAGGCTGCAGCCGCAGCCGCAGCCGCAACCGCAGCCGCAGCAGCAAGGCCGCAGCCGCAGGGCCACAGCAGGCCAAGAAGAGGAAGAAGAATAAGAAGAAGAAGAAGAAGAAGAAGAAAGAGAAGAAAAGGAAAAGAAAGAAAAAAGGTAAGGGGATTTTTATTTTTTTATTTTTTTTTTTCAAGCCCGTAGCAGCCGTTACGGGTTAGTAACGGCCGTTACGCCCGTAACGGGACCGTAACGGCCGTTACGTGTACAAAAACGGGACTCGGCCGATACGGCCCCGTATCGCGTAACGGGTACCACCATTACCGTTACGTATCGGCCGTTACGGCCGATACGTAACTGTTTTGGGATACCCTGAGGAGGTGCCCATGTGATTTGGAGCCCACAAGGGGGGGTTCAGCCGAGGTCCTAACCCATGAGATGTAGGGCCTAGGTTATAAGATAACGGGATTGATTCGCCATGCTCTAACAGTTCAAGCTTTTTTAGAGCAAGTGGTTAGTTGTCCTGCATCAAATTGGTATCAGAGCGGGAAGTCTAGTATTCGAGACACCTCACCAGGGGTGATTAATGCGGGGGCATTTTCACACCAGGCTCGAGTGGGGTTGCCTATGGGATGCAAGAGCACACTCAGGGTGGGTGGCTCGTGTGAAGCGGTACCCATATGATTTGGGGCCCACGAGGGGGGTTTGGCCGAGGTTTTAACCCATGAGATGTAGGGCATGGGCTATGAGATAAAGGGATTGATTCGCCATGCTCTAACAGTTCAAGCTTTTGGAACAAGTGGTTAATTGTCTTGCATCACCCCACGGTGCAGATGACCTGGCAAAAAAATGAGGCCGGTCTACTCCTCAGGTCTGACACCCCTTTAAAACAATGGAAAGTTCAAAAAACCTGCCAAGCATTTAAAAAGTAATAAAATAAAATCTGCCCAGCGTCCCCCTGCATGATGAGTGAACTTGTCTGATTTTTGTGTGTAATCATCTTCCTAGTGAGGGCAGGCCCACATCATGCACCCCTCAGATGTCCCCCACACATGCCAGGTTCTCATTGTGTGGTATGTATAAAATGCTTGGTTGAGTGGTGCATCCAGGCTAGCAAGCTCAATCTCAAGAACACTCAAGTCCAAAACCGAATGAACAAAAGCAAAATATAAAAATATACATCTATTCTGTGAAAATTAAAACCACATCTCTTTTCTTCTCTAAAGTGTCTGACGGACACAGCCACTGGAACAAAAGCCGATAACTCCAAGATGTCCATCTCTCATGTGGACGCAGACAGGGGTAATTGAACAACCCCAGGCTATTAGAAATCTTAGTGTAGCTAATTTGTTGGCCCTGATTTTTCAAAAGGATCAGACACGTGTTGGCCCTGATTTTTCAAAAGGATCAGACACGTGCTCTACACAAGGTGAAATACATTTTGGACAATCTTAATTGGATTTGTCTAAAATTGAACTTACAGCTGAGCTGGTGAAGATCCAACAGTCAGATTGTATAACACGTCTATATTAGGACCACCTAAGAGTCCTGATCACCTCACCCATTGGGCATTAACCTCCTAAATTTGGATTGTAGAGGAGAAATTAAAATTTGCAACACAACTCTTTTGACCATCACCAAACACCCATGAAATGGGATCATATTGGTAACAAGGAGGGTCATGAGTAAATAACTTCAATCTACTTTAAAATGGACTTAGGTCCAACATTTCACATCTGTGTTTTGAATTGATGCATGGCAGTGATGAATCATAGATGGAGATTGAATTACATACAACATTTTTTTTGTTAGGTCATTAGTGCTATAGTTCATAACTGGATAGTTTTCTGTCATTTCTTCTTCTTCTTCTTCTTTTTTGAAAGATAAGAAATATTATTAAAAACAAGGTTGAGAGGGAGGTCCTCTCAAAGACAAGGAGAAAGACAACAAGGAAGAAGAGAAAAAAAAACAAAAACAGAGAAAAAGACAGGAGGAAAAAGAAAGAAAACAAACTAAAGGAAAGAGAAAACACAAAAACAGGCCCACACCTGGAAAGAAACAACCCTCAAGAGATGCAATAAGGAGCCCAATCCCTAAAGAGAGCTAACACCCTGGAGAAGACCCCTGCTGAGGCCACGCTTTTGTTCCTGAAACATCTATTGTTTCTTTCCGCCCAAATTGCCCAACAAACTGCCAGAAGAAGAGTCCTCCATTTCCTTTTTCCCACAGATCCTCCTGATTCTTCTGCCACATGCCGAAGAGGGTGTCGACTGAAGAAGGCATGACCCACGAGACATCGGCCAATCTTAGAACACCCCACAAAACATTGCTGGTGTAGTGGCAGTGGATGAAAAAACGATTCTAAGACTCCTCATTCCTAAGACAAATCAGGCTAACGTTGGGGAGAAGCATTCCTCTTTTCTTTAGGTTATCAACCGTAAGAATTCAGTTTCTCCCTAGCAACCAGCTGAAAGCCGCAACTTTTGGCAGCACCCCACGTTTCCAGATTGGACCAACATGGCCAAAGCACGTTGGACTTTCTGAAGATGCCAGAGAGCGATAGAGAGATTTCACTGAGACTTGTCCAGTGGTAGATAAGGTCCAAAAGAGCAAATTTTCCACTTGGGGATTGGTAAAATAATCCAAAGCTGTTGAATGTCAAACAAAAATGAGAAGTCATCATATCTGCCAACTACTGGCAATTGAAGTAGGGAACAGCTTCTAAATATATGGGTTGTGCCATATGAGAATAAAGAAGAACGAAGACTTCCGTGTCATGAACTAAAAGAATCAAATGACACACCTTGTCGGAGGGGTTTAAAGTGCATTTGGCTGCATCACGAATCATGAAATTATATGATGTTTTGTGCTGATTTAGACTGAAACTCATGAAATTTCATTATATTTAGTGCGATCAAACGCACCACTAGCCTTTTTTAAGTGAAGTATAGAGTTTCAACAAAAGACAGTCATGGCAAGAACAGGTGAAAGGAAGAATATGATGGCACTGTCTGAATGAGTAATTGGAAAACAAAGCATAAGATTGGCATGGTTTTTTCTATCATTTATCAAATCAACAAGCTGAAGAATCAAGCACAACAAGAATTTGATATCACCAAATGACAGGGCTGGCCCCAAAATAGAACAGTGACCTGAGTTACTGGAAATTGCAAAAAGCAAGAGTGAGAATGGTGACAAGTAGAGAGCAATCCATTTAATGAACAGAAGCATCTGGGTAATGAAGATTCCTAAGGAGAAGATTTGTTCAAATATAAACATGACTAGCGCTAAACAAATTCAAGAACCTAGTTTTTTTTTTTTTTTTTTAACAATCAGAAAGAAAAAAAGGAACTTGCTGAAAGGAATATAAATACAAAACCAGATACACCAAAATACCCAGGACAACATAGAAATACAGATCATAACCCGTGGCTATTCTAATGAGGATATCCAAGAATGCCAGTTCTAAGTGCTTTCTGATGTGGGGCTATGCAACTTGGACAAGGACATGGGGTTCAGTGTCAATCATGGACACAAGATGTCACAGATAGGTGAAGGAGGAAAATTGATGTCTGGTATGCCACCACTGTAAAATTTCTGCCAACCTATGTTTAAAAGCTGATCCCAAATTTGCTGGGAGAAGACAAAGATGGCAATGGTGATTATATATTTTAGTTTTCTCCTCATTCATTGCTCTTTTGCTATCCATGTTTGGGCCTATGTTCTTGCAAGATTCAGCCTAGCATGGTCCATGCCTTTCAATATTGGCGACGTCCTTTCTGCTTGGCATGGTGTAGCCCTCAGCAAGAGTTCTCGTGTGTTATGGAGACTTTGTCTTCTTGCAGGTTTATGGTCAATTTGGGGTGAAAGGAATGGGAGATGTTTCCATAACAATTGTCGTAGCGTGGTTTGGGTTGCCAATCATGCGTACAATATTGTGTTAATTGTGTTAGAATGGGGCGCAACCTTGGGTCGTATGAGTTAGTTTGGTTTCTTTGTTCTCTCTTTGTTTTTTGTTTCCCTTTTGTTGTTTCGCTTTTCGGTGCTATCTCAGCACCTTTTCAATGAAAATTTCAGTTATCTTTCCAAAAAAGAAACATGACACTATGACAGGAAATGCATAAGAACTAAATAAATAGTATACAAAAACAACTAAAACACAAAAACTAAAGAAAAATAATGGTTTTTTTCCCAATTGTTGCATTGAAAGTGTTGGCAATTTGTTTAGAAAGTTGTCACCTTGTTACATTGGGATTCAGCCATTGATACTCGAATAGATTTAGAAGATGTGCATCTAAATCATGTGGCTAGTAATATAGATTTTCAATGGAAAGGTTCCTGTCTTTTATTGGGTACACAGTCAAATGATCCACCGCATCCATTGGATGGGCCTAGCATGAATGGAAGACCATACAAAAATTACACCAATGAGATTATTGTAGCCACATGACTCTTTGGACTGGAGGCCAAATCTCATTTTAACTGTCCATTTTTGTGCTGTTAATCAGATGTATAAGATTGTCCAACCGATGCTTATCCCATCCATCAGAGCCAATCAGATGGACCTTTGGATGATCCTTACAGACAGCCAAGTGCATCCCATCCAATATCTCAATCTTGTTCTACAGAACCAACCGGACATAGTGACCCACTTTAACTGATACCCCTCATAATCTCTTAAACCCCCAAATCCCAAAACCTTCAAAAATCCCTCTTCTGCGGCGGGCCCTACTCCCTTAAAACCCTAGAATTTCAAAACCTCCCCAAAATCTCAAAAACGCTAAAATTCAAAAACCTACAACGAGGTTATGTCCTTGAATCTGAAAATACCCAAGAGCCCTAAAACCCTAACCCTAATCCCAAAGCATAAACTTCCAAAACTCTCTACTGTCTTCGTCCAGATATCAACATGAGATTCTATTTCCGGAAGAAATAAGGCATCTATGAAATGGAATTTTGCAGTAAATAAAAAGATAATAATTAAAAATCGTACGGAAGAAGAAGTACCTCTTTTTTTTCTTTTTTTCTTGGAAGGACGCGAACGAGATGTTTCGACTCTTTCTTTTCCAAAAAAATCCTCTACCCCTCGGGAGCGGATTGGATACTGAACGCTTCAGTAGCCTTTTGGCTACTGAAGTGACGTGGCAAAACTCCATTGGTTAGATACCAGTGACATGTTCCCTCGGTATAAATGCTTCTCCGTTGGATCCGTTAACGGATCTTTTTCCGTTTCCGCCGTGCACCAACTCGGCCACGAAATCAGACAATCTGAAAAAATTCAGTTGGGCCATTGTGAATCTATGTGATTTATCCACACCTTCCATCGGTTTTTCCATCTAATTTCAAGCGTTGAGCTCAAAATTGAAGCCTATAAAAATCTCAGGTGAACCATACCACAAGAAACAGTGGAAATAATGATTTTCACCATTGAAACCTTTCCAGGCCCCACAGTGATGTTTATTTTTTGTTCAAACTGTTTAAAAGATCAAAAAACATAGATGAATGTAAAAAAACAAATATAATCTTGATCCAAAACTTATGTGAGCCTCAAGAATTTTTCAATAAGTATGAATTCAATTCACATTGTTTCCTTTGGTGTGCTAGATTTTAGCCTTTTATATGCCTAGGTTTTGAGCTAAGGCTCTAAAATTATCTTATAAAATGGATGGACTGATTGGATAAAATACATAAATCATGGTAGACCCTACGGAGTTTACTAGGTACGCAATCTGCTTCCCATGGCCATATACCGGTAAACTCCACTCCTGAATGGACTGGCTACTCCCCCTACAACCAGCCCGTGGATGATGGTCGGTGCTCTGTGAGGCCTTACTATGATGTATGTGTTTCATCCATTTTTAAAGATCATGTTAGGGCTTGATTCCACAAATTAGAGGTATATAAATCTCCGGTAGTCCACACCACATGAAAACAATAGCGATGGGATATCTACTACTAAAATCCTCCTAAGGCCCAATGTACTGTTTATTGATTGCTTGCCTCCAAGTGTAAAGGTTCGTAAGTAGTATCACGTGAATACGGGGTCGATCCCACAGGGAGATGAATTGTGAGAAGAAAAAAATCAAATGCAAAACAAACTAAGTAATAAAAATTAAACTAATGATTTGATTTTGCGATTTTTGAATAGATGTAATTCAATGAATTAAAATAACACCCAAGCTTCAAAGTTCCACACATACGTTAATGTTCCAAAATCATTATAACTTGGATAACACAACTAGGATCTGAGCACTATGGTCAGCCTAATTAGAAAATAAAACAGTTAAAATATTAAAAAGTGATATAAAATATTAGAAAATCATGAATATGCATCATTGACATATATTCTCAAGCGTCAGTGATTTTAAGTATTCAATATTTATAAGATAATGAATATCAAAGAAATATAACAGGTTGAGAACCTCTCCTATCTAGAAAATCTGATTGATCTAGGCTAAGCCTATCTATCAATATGGATCTCATATGATGGAAACATATGGATCTCACATGAGGATAAAAAAAATAAAACCTAAATAATAGATAACATGCATATACTATTTTTCTCATCATTAAAACAATCAATCATCATAATCTTAAATAACTATTAAACTCATGTACTTCCCTTCTAGCTTGGGATAGAAGGAACTTAGAAAAATATAATTAAATTGCAGAAATAAAAAGTAATAAGAAAAAAATACAAATATAAAAGATCTAAAATAAAAATAACAACTTAAAAGCTTTAATAAAACTAAAAACTCTTTAAAAACCTTAAACTTTGCTTTAAGATGCCTTGAATGATGTTTTATAATGCCCTATGAAGCCTTATTTATAAATAGGAAACTCTAATTTTCACACAAAGTTGAAAACCTTAGAAACCGCATCAAATATACGTATTTTTTTAAAATAGACTTCTCGCTGCTTAGTTTGTTTAAAACAGACTTCCTGATGTGCAGTTTTTCAAAATAAACTTCATAGCTTCAAAATACACTTTTTCAGGACGATTTTAGGATTCTTCACTTCAAATTGTCGATTCTCTTCATTTGCCACTTGGTTTTCTTGGATCTTTGGCATGCGAATGCTTCAATCTTGGTCTCATAAGATTCATCTTTTCCCTTGATAAATCTTGAGTATTAAATTCATGCTTTTTAGTACCCTTTCAATCCAAGCACTCAAATTTACCTTGCAACACATGCATAAGTAAAATAGAATATTAAGATGATTTATATTCATAAAATCAAGAGATAAATGAGAAAAATTATACAATATTTGAGTCTCAACATTTATTTGATATCCAATCTTTTGATTAGGTCATACATGCCCAGATGAAGGGAAAAAACAAAAATAAGCTTGATCTAAAGCTTTTATGGCCCCCAAAATGTTTTTAATGATCGACGCTTATTCAACACTGTTTCCTATAATGTGGTCCACTTGAGATTGGGATATACCTATTTTTTGGGCTCATATTGTAAAATGTTCTGTAAAAATGGATCAGCATGAATGAAGCACATACATCATGGTGGGGCCCACAGAGCAAGAAGGAGTAGCCAATCTGTTCCCACTCCAAGGGCGTTTTTTGTTGACGCCAATTTCTTGCGAAAGGAGTTCCTGTGCTGGGAACCAGGTGGGGCCACTGTAATGTTTGTGAGAAATCCTTCTCTTTCATCTGTTTTTTGAGTTCATTTCAGAACATGATGCTAAAAATGAACCATATCCCTGTTAAAGGAAAATGTGGTTAGGGAAATTCCTACCATTAAAATATACCTGGGTCCTACAATGATGATTACAAGCCATCAATACAGTTAATAACTCGATTCCTATTGGGATGAACTGAAATCACAAATATTAGCATGACTCAAAACTTCTATGGCCCATGATTATTTCAACTGTGGATGTTCAATTATCACAAATTTGGCCTGCTTGAGCTCTTGAAACGGTTCATTTTTGGCTTTATATCTTGAATTGAACTCAAAAAAATGGATGGACAGGTAGGATTTCTCACAAACATCACAGTGGGCCCCACCTAGGTTCCCGACGCAGGAACTTCATGCGAAAATCTTTTCATCCGCGTCCTTTTTTTCTTAAGATAAACAATTACCTGTGCACCGCCGAGTGCGTTCACGACCCAAATGGAAAAACATCTGCTAATGGATCTCCGTTAGAATAGCATTTATTGGAAAGAAACAGCTGATTAGTATCCACCAATACCATTTCGCCACATCGCTTTAGTAGCCTTTTGGCCATGAAGCGTTCAGTATCCAATCTGATCCCCTACCTTTCTTATTCATGAAAGGATGCTTCCGAACCAACTGATAGAAGTAAAAAGACTTATTTGTCCAAAAATAAACTAGACCTAATAATCTGGTAGATCATGGTTATTGAACATCTACCATTAAATTTTTTTAGAAAGCACCTTAATGTTTCCGTAATATTTATTTTCCATCCAATTTGTTGATAAGGTCACGTAAGCCTGTATGAGGGGAAAAAACAAATATCAACTTGATTCAAAATTTTTGTGCCCAATTTTTGATCAATCACCACTGATTCATATGGTATGGTCCACTATATAGTTAAATCTGCTTCATTTTTAAGAAAATGTGTTAAAATAACTTGAAAAAATGGATGAACAGTGTCAATACAAAAAACATACATCAAAGTAGGCCCCATGGCAAGGGTGGTACTGTCTTTGGTCCGGTGTTACCTAATCCATTTTCTAGGCTTTGCTAAGTTTGACTTTGGGCCTGCCAATATGTTCGTGAGAAATACACTCTGTATATCCATTTAGGAGCTTGTTTTACAACATTAGACAGAAAATGAAGCTGATCCAAAACTCATGTGGGCCATATTAGAGTAATTAGTGGGGATTTAATGACCACGGTTGAAACATTTGTATGGCCACAAAAATTTTGTATCATGATATGTTTTCTTTGCTTTCAATTCAATACTTCGTTGCAGTGAAAATGATTTTATAAACGGTTTCAATGGTATATAAGCGTAGCTGTAAACATTTCTTTCCTCAATTTTCCTTCTCATGTGGCTCATATAACTTTTGGATTTGCCTTTTTTATATATAAAAAACTGGACCTCCAAAAATGAGCTTGCAAAACGGATGAAAAAAAGTGAATTTCTAATGGAATAACTTCCTGGGAAATGATTTTCCAAGGAAATCTGCCAGACAACTACACGCAACCAAACGTTGAGGCGGATTTCATCAACATTGTCCATAGTATTAATGGATTATTTTAGTGCATTGTTGGGCCCACCTTGACATATGTGTTTTATCAACATCTGACAGACCACTGCAGTCAGGACCTATGTTGGGCCCACCTTGACATATGTGTTTTATCAACATTGCCCATAGTATTAATAGATTATTTTAGTGCATAACCGAGATTGGATTAGTTACAAAGTTACTCAGCAAGCTCTTATTGTACCAAGTAAACTCTGTTGAGCCCACCTTAATGTATGTAGTCTATATAATCTGTCCACCCGTTTTTTCATCTAATTTAAGGGGTTGAGCCCAAAAATAAAGCATATCTAAAGATCAAGTGGATCCTACCACAAGAAATAATGGGGATAATGATTTCCACAGTTGAAAACTTTCTAGCCCCACAGTGATGTTTATTTGTCATCCAACCTGTTCATAAGTTCATGTAAACATAGATGAAGGGAAAACACAAATATAAGCTTGATAAGGCTCTCATGAATTTTTTAACGGTAGATGTTCAATTTAACTGTTTCACGTGGTGTGGTCCATTTGAACATTGTATATGCTTCATATGGATAAAATACATAAATCATGTTGGACCTTGCCTAGAACTATGTATATCAGTATCCCATGGTTTCTTGTGGTGTGGTCCAATTAAGCTTTAGATTTGGCTTATTTTTTAGCTCAACCCATAAAATAATCTAGCAAAATGGTTATACCGGGTGGATAAAAGATAAACGTTAAGGTGGACCCCACATATCCTCTGCCCTAAGGTGCAATCGGCACGAAAGTACTAACATGCTAAGCCAAGGTTAATCCAAGCCATGCATCAGCAAGAATTCACTTTTTACATGACTTGGATCAACCCCTTCCACTCATCAAGGGCAATACTAGAACGTAAAATATGAACCGTTTGATAAGTTTCATGACTACCATGGTTGTGCCAGTGGTACACAGGGATAGCGTATGCATTGGCATATCTACTCTATATGAGTGCACACCCATTGTTATAAAAAGTTACTTTATATTTCATTTATAACCGTCCAATACATGATAAGTCATAGATCCAATCAATCCATCAGAAAACAACATCAGTATATTAATACTCTAGCTCAAGAATCAGGTTGAATCCCCTTTGTTTTTTAAAAAATATAATCGGAATACATTTACAAGATGGGAATCCAAGTTGATTAACGTATTAGATCTAGTGCGACATGTGTGGTATGCACACGAGTGTTAGTGTACATGCGGCTTCGTAAGAGTCCGGATTTTCCAGTTTCCGCCATTATGAAGTAGGTAAATTGATATTTTATCTGTGGCACTGGATTTAGAAGAATGCTTTGGTAAATAGGGAACTAAAGCTATGTTCTGGTAAAATCAACATTGGTGAGAAATTTTCAGGTAAAAATCTTTTAAAAAAAGTATTGTTATTGATCTGGGCCGTCTATCATGTATGTCCCAACCATGTTTGACCAATTGCCAGAGATGGCTTTGATTGGATGATTCTAATCGTCTGAACAATTGCCAAGAAATGGATGGTCCAAATTAATAATGTTACAAAGATCTAATAATTGATTTAGACCAGCTATGGTGTGAGGAGTAGAAACCCACCTTGGAAGAATCACCTGATCAAGTAATCCTAACCATTGGATGACTGACCAGGAAAATGGAGTATACCTGTCAGACCATTTGTGATGTAGGTCCAGTGTTTGATTGATCGTAATTCTCAAAAGCCACTTTGATTGAACGATTCTAGTCATTCGATCAATGGTCAAGAAGTGGATGGTCCACTTTGATTATACTAATTGCCGATCTGGACTGTTTATCATATAAGCCCGATGGATCATGACTCCCAAAAATAGATTTGGTTGGGTAATTCTAACTACTCAATCAATGGCTGAAAAATGGACGGCCCATATTATTTGTGTTGAAAGAAGCACGGTTACTTGTGACTGCGTACGGTAGGA
This sequence comes from Magnolia kwangsiensis, assembly GCA_037074715.1. Classification (NCBI taxonomy): domain Eukaryota; kingdom Viridiplantae; phylum Streptophyta; class Magnoliopsida; order Magnoliales; family Magnoliaceae; genus Magnolia; species Magnolia kwangsiensis. The sequence goes on along the minus strand of CM073575.1, from coordinate 30,185,012 downwards.
AGTTTCTGCAATAAGAGGGACGCGGATTAGCCACTGACAGGTTGAGTAGGGAGACTAACTGCTGAAGTGATGTCACCAATTTATGTGCCCCACCATGATATATGTTTTGTATCTACACCGTTCATTTATTTGAAGAGATTATATTAGGACATGATCTAAAGAGTTATTCAGATCAAAGCTCGAGTGGACTCCACTACATAAAACAGTGGGGAGAGTGATGCCCACCATTAAAAGGTTTTAATGGACACAAAAGTCTTTGATCAACGTGATATTTGACTTTTCCTTTCTTTCATGCCTGTGTTAACTTATAAACAACATAGATGTCAAATAAACATCATGAAGATTTCAACGGTGGGAGTCATTCTCTCCTCTACTTTATGTGGTAGCCCTGGATTTGCTACATTCTTTTACTCCTGCCTTAAAATGATCTTTATATACGTGCAGAGAATCTTGATGCAGCACGTATGTCATAGTCACACACACATAACTCAGTGATGTAACTTCAATTGGGAGTCCTGCTACTCAATTTGTCGGTAGCTAATCTGTGTCCAATCAGATGTGAGTCGGTTCAGACGGTGATGGACGCGGATACCGACGGGTTGAATAGGGAAACTTGCTATTGAAGTGACGTCACCCAAGATTCGTGGGCCTATCATAAGGTATGTTTTGTATCCACACTGTCACCTAAGATTAGCAGGCCTATCATCAGGTATGCTTTATATCCACACCGTACATCTATTATTAGAGATCATATTAAGAAATGAGCTAAAGAATGGCTAGATCCAAAGTTTAGGTGAAGGCTGCCACATAAAATAGTGGGAAGCGTAATGCACACTGTTCAAAACTTCTACGGGCTAATACAGTTTTCGATTAAGCTAATATTTGTTTTTTCACTTCTTTCCTGTTGAATCTCAAATAAACACCATTGTGAACTTTAGGAAGGTTTCAGAAGTGGTTGTCACACTCCCTACTGTTTTTTGTGGTGTCATCTACTCCGGCTTTGGATCATTCTTTGGTTCATACTCTAAATTGCTCTCCCAGAATGAATAGAGGGTGTGGATACAACACATACATCATTGTGGGCCCACATAACTTAGTGACATTGCTTCAGTAGCCAGTCTTGCTACTCAACTAGTCAGTAGCTAATCCGCATCTGACAGTGATGTCTGTGAGAAATCCACCGTGTCCATCCACTTTGCCAACTCACCTAGCTTGCTGATCACGTGATTAAAGTTAGGTGGGCGGACGGTGATATTTGTGAGAAATCCAACATGTCCATCTGTTTGTCAGCTTGCTTACTTTCCTAATTCCAGGCATCACAAGCAATCAGAAGTGAGGTGCGGTGGACCATGGTGTTTGTGAGAAATCCACTATATTCATCTGTTTTGCCAGCTCACCTAGCTTCCTCATCATAGGCAATTAAAGTTAGCTGGGGTGGACCATCATGTGTATGAGAAATCTACTATGTCCATCTTTTTTGCCAACTCATCTAGCTTCCTGATAGCAGGCAATTGAAGTTAGGTGGGGGCCGGCGGACCATAATGTTTGTGAGAAATTCATCACGTTGGTCAGTTTGCCAGCTCACTTGCCTTCCTAATCACAGGCAATAATAGGCAAGGACATTGATTGCTTGCAAAATTACTGCACCTAGAAGCTAGAGAGGACCCACCGTGTGTGAGAAATAAAACGTGTTCATCTATTTTTCAAATCATGTTAACACATGATCTAGAGAATAAGGCAGACCCAAAACTCAAATGAGATGTACAACATAAAACAACATGAATTGAGTTTCACATTTAAAGCTTTCACGAGGCCACTAAAGTTTTAAATTAGGCTAATATTTTTATGCATTCAGTGCATCTCAGTAGGGATAACCTCATAAGTGGTCTGGCTGACATATAAACATTACATGGAACTTTGGGAAATTTCAACGGTAAGCATTTCTTTATTTTTTTGTCCATGATCTAGAAACATAGAACCACAGGTGGGCCTCACCTACCTTTTGAGTACAGCAACTTTACTCAATCCGTACTGATCCCATATGGAAGTGGTTTGCGTCTTGCCAAGGGTTCTGTGGCCCACCATGATGTACAGGTTTTATCCATGCAATCCATCTTTCTTCACAAATCATTTTAGGTATAACTCCAAATATGAGGCACATAAAAAACCCAAGTGGATCATATAATGGGGATTGAATGCCCACCATTTGAGGTCGTTTGGCACCATGGACTTGGGGAGTTTCAAATCCCCTACTTGTTTGGCAGCTTAAGGTTATAGGGGTTTTAAAACTAGGGGTTTCAAATCCCCTCAAAGAGAGGGGTTTGAAATCTACTGTCAGAGCTTTGATCACATCTAAAATCCTTCCAAGTGTTGCATGTGTAATGTGTATGTCATTAGACTATTATTCTATTGGACACATGACCCATTAATGATATTCCAAAATAATTAGATTATCAACTAAATCACTATAATTACTTTAATACGATGATCAACGCAGTCCAAACATTGTCCATGTCAATCAATGGCAAAAAATTGCTGGCTAGTTACTCGAACGTGATCTTGTGCTTGTGGTTCATCCAAGACTTGAAATTTCATCATTTTTGGGCAACAGGCTTATTATAATCATTGTGTCAAACATTATATATGATACACTAATTAAAGATATTAAAGTTGATTTAACAATTAAATTCAAACCTATATAGACATACTATACATAGCTACTTTTATTATTATTATTATTAAAGTTGATAATGGATAGGCAGGCCCTTCCTTACTCATGCCCTGGTAGTAAACTCACAAGAGTTTCTACACGGCGTCATGGATTCAAGTACCCACGGGGTCATGGGTTCAAGTACCCATTACGGGGAAATTCTTTATAAGCAGCTTCGATTGCAGGTAAACATCACAAATGTCCTTAAAAAGGTTTTAAGGATGGGCGTCACTATTACTGTTGCTTCTTGTGTTGTGGTATACTGAGCCTTCAATATGCGTTGGCTCATACTTTAAAATAATCTGACCTTGAACTTTCAACATGCCTTGTTTGTGGCTCATATTTTAAAATAATCTGGAAAAAATATATAGATGGCATGAATAAAGCCATACACCATGGCGGACTTCACACAGCCCCTTCTGGCCAATTCCATCTAAGCGGGGGCAGGACGTAAACCACTTCCATCACTGATACTGGTATCTGTCCACATTAATTACGCAGAAATGAGTATGGTCATTAAAAACGGCTATCAATCATGTAAAGCACTACATTTTATACCTTATGGCTCCCAACAATCACCTGGATAAGGTGATTTTAGGCACTTGATCAATGGCTAAGAAAATGGATGGGCCTGAGTGACCATACTAGAAAAGGTACTATCTGTCTTGTAGCTCCCACCTTTAAATTAAAACCTTCAAATCAATGGCCTAGAAATCAGATTGTCCATTATAGCATAAATGAGTTGATCAATGACATGGGCCATATATCATGTGGGCCCCACATTTGATTGACCAAAACCCACTCTGATCTTGTTATACCGTCCATTTGATCAGTGGCCAAAAGCCAAAAAAAAGGTTGATCCAAATTAAAAATATGACAAAAATATAATTAATGATACAAATCATTAATCTCATAGGCCACACCTTGAGTTAGCTTGAGCCTCGAGAATCACTTCGATTCCTGATTCTAACAACCTTTTGTGGCTAATAGAATAGATGGTCCAGATTAATTACGCTTGAAAAGGCTTGATCATTAATCTGGACCATGTTTTATGTAGGTCTCACCTTGGAATGATTATTATTGAATTTTGGAGTTTGAAAAACTATTTAGGATAAGTAAAATTAAAATAAGAAAAAATAAGAAAACTTATTAGTTTGTAGAAATTGAGACATGACGTAAGTCACGGTGCTCCAAATTGAATTTGGTTTCCTTATAAAACATCTCAAGTGCAACAAGTTTTTAGAGCAATCGACCTACAAGATACAACAATTACGACTCAGTCTCAATGGTATATTCATTTTACCCAATGTTCAAAGTATCGGTATTGTTACAAGTTTCGCTGGCCAAAGATACGGAAACAATATCGATATCTCCGATAACATCGCTGATAACCAGAAATGCGGGAAAACATGAGAAAAATGATGAAATTTTCAGCAAAACTTCAAGCGATGTTAAAATGTACATATTTGTATATTTAGAAATAATTAAATTTTTTTTACGAAAAGAATGTATATATAACAAGTTTTCATTTAATGAGGCCTTAAAAGCATGTGTTGTTGTAAAAAATTAGTCCAATCATCCCATCCAGCCTATTTAATAATCCAATCTTCTATCCAAACTCCATCGATATTGCAAAATATCAACAACATATGATATTTCATAAAGAAATCATCAACAATTGGAAAGAAAACGGAAGATTGTGGTCTCAATATCACGCATATTATGATATTAATAATATCAAGATATTATCATTATTATAATGACAATTTGAACACTACATACAACCATGTGCCCATGAAAATTTTTTGAAATAATTTTTTTTCTAATAAACAAAAATTTGATGATATCAATTCATTGCCGATATTATCAAAATATCGTCAATACGCTTATGATACAAGCATTACTTAGAATTTACATAGTCAAAAATATTTGTGATACATTGGCGATATTGATGCATTTGTAATTATAATATTTTGAATTTTTGCTATTTTGGATTTTCAAATATCCTTATATATATATATAGCCCACGTTGTCACTTACTGACCCTTGATGTTCGAGGTGAACCTATACGCATGTGATACCAATAAAAAACCGTACAAATTTAATTAATTAACTGTTTAAGTCAACGAATCTGCCTGATCACTTAAATCTCAAGTCTAGCCTTATAAATTGTTCATCTATGACCCAAATCTAATCAACTTATCACTGACTAATTAAGACAATCGTAAATAAATTAAAGATTTACCCAAAGCCGAGCCAGCTATAGCGCGAATCTTAACTAACGGACCAAGTCAACCTATTTACTCATTTAGCCTAAAAACTAATGACTTATGGTAATTATGACTGAATCACCATTTTTGCTAATTTTGAATAGGCCACATTATGAATTTAGTTAATCCAAACCTTACCAACTACACCCAAGAAATCTCCCTACCCAATTTATTCGAAAAATACCCTGATTATCCGAAAAAGCTTTAGACTGCTTATTAGTGAGCCACTAGTTCCGAAATTATAGAATAATGTCTGTCTCATTAGGCTTGACGTCCTTCACGGACGGTGGTCTCAAATGATGCCTTGAACCACACAACTTAAACCGTAAAGGTCGAGCTCTAAAGGCATGACTCTCTGGGACTTGAAACTTGAAACTTAAGTGAGTTAGCCCCGCCACTAAAACAACGAAGTTGTAGCTTTTTGACAGTTAGATCATAACCAAACTCAGGCCATGAGTAGGGATATTTTCCTGCTCATATTTATATAACTATGAACTTGATCGAACATCAGTGACCCTTGATAGCAAATCGGGCCCCCGCGATCAATTGACTCGTCCGTTTGCCACCAAACTTGGAACAACCCTTCATCTAACCATGGAGCACCTGTCCCATGATACAGATGGGCAAGAGGGTCACTAAGATGACCCTAAGGATAAAAAATCAACCCTCTAGAGGTGTGCAAGTTAAAATAAGAGTTCCTAGGGCCATTTAGACAAATTTTCAGGCTATAAAAGTCCTAAAAATCTCTCTCCCACTCTCCCATACGAATTTTCCTACAAAGAGGGGAAAGAGGGGAGAGTAGGGAGGGAGTTGAGAGGGAGGGAGCTCCAAGGAGTTGTATTTTGAGGAATTCACCCTCCTACCTCAACTCTCATTGGAGCCCACGACACCGCCGTTGTAGGAGTAGCCCACCAGCAATAAAAAGGTAATCAGTCCAGCCCCTTCCAAATTTCAGGTGCTTTAAACCACTTACATATGATCTAATATGCAAACTCTATCATTGCATGTTTACAACTCCAAATGTAGGGTCGTGATATAGTAATAATCTCGGAAAGACCATGGTCGAATCCACAAGGACTGAACCTTGTATGTAATTTGAAAGTAGCTAGGACTAGAACTAGAAGAAGATATATATAAATCAGAAGAATTTAAGAGGATAATTGTGAATTATTAAACAAAAACTTATAAAATTTAAAAGTGAGAAACTAAGGTGTCAAGGATCCACTTGTAAAGATCAGGGAGATTTATGCTTGATTCATGAACACAACTGGATTTAGAGTCCCATCTTCATATAGTTGGAGGATATAACATTAAAAATCAAATCTGAACTTTCTTTGATCTAGTTTTCAAGAGATAAGAAGGATGTAAATTAGACTTGATTCCATCACAAAACTATGCCCATAAGACAAAGCAAACAATAGAATTTAACCAATTTACAACCAATCTGAGAGAATTATGAACTTTAAGAAGGGTTTCGTCATCCAACCATGCTCAAAGGGTTCCTACAACCATAACCTCTATACATGCATAAAAAATACACAAAGCTATCATAGATCCATTGTAATTTAAGTCATAATAAACCATTGAAAACTATGAATATTCCTCATAATCAAACTATAATCAAAGAGAGTTCAATAAACATGAATCAAGGTCGTAGAAACACCCCATCACGCTACAAGCTTCACCTCTTAGCCAAGAGGTTTATCTCATCATAGACATGATGACGCTAAAGGCTCTTAAAAACAAAAAGGAGAGAAGAAGAAAAACTAAAGAGGAAAATGATAAAAGAACTCCAGTTGTCTCCTCCAAGTTCAAAGAATAGCCACACATCCTCTTCTCTCTCTCTTTCTTCCTCTCCCTCTCTCTCGTGCTCCACACGTTTTCTAGATTGCCTCCGCGGCTGCACTGGATGCTCTCTCCCTCTATTCTCTTCTCCTTTTATAAGCACTGGAAGTCGGTGCTGGACGGTGGTCTGCGTAAAGAGTTACGCAGCAACAGTTTTTCGCAGAGAAAATGCAAACTGGCCTGCGTTCGGCTCAGATTTTCGGGTAGAAAACTGTAGATCTCTTTCAGCAAACTCTTCCTAGACGATCGATTTAGGATTGCATTCCATCTGGATGGTTTGAAGTGGCCGTCCAATCAAAAGTGGTGGGCCACCACATCCTGGAACATCCGGCTTTTACGGACGCACGCGACCTGTGCAAGTTCTTATGCTGTGAAGCTTGGTGAGCCCATGATCGGTGTTGGCGAAAAAATCCACTCTGTCCATTGAATTCGTGGCGAAAAACCAGGTGGGAAGGGGCATTTTTGGCCGTCCGTTCATGCGGCCCACTATATCTTTGTTCCTGTCGTCCGTCCTAAGCTTGATCACACTCTTCTTGTGTATGCATGCATGGGAGCAGGAGAAGTCCATGGGTATGGTCGTCCCCACCCCCTAGAGTAGATTAACAGTTCGGATCATCCGTTTAAAAGATGGGTAGGGCCCACTATCAAAACCCAGTCGGCCAGTGTCCATCCACTGGATGCTGGTGCGGAAGGTGACAGGTCAACCAACGTTGATCGGACAGTGTGGCGCGGGTGCGTATATCCTATATACATGCAAAGTACATGTGGGGTCCACTGTGATGTATATGTTAAATCGGCTTCATCCATTTATTGTGCCACCTCATTTAAGGGGTTAAGACCAAAATTGAAGCATATCCAAATATCCAATAGGCCTCAAATTGGTGATTTATGGGCTGATATGTTCGTTGGGCCACTTCCACAAGGATTCAATGACTGAAATTTAACATGTATGGTTAATTTATGGTTCTTCAGCTAGATATAATATTTCGAGCCGAACGGTTGGTGGAAACCTTATGATCTTGCATTCTGGACTATTTTCGGGCCTCTATATTATCGATCTCTTGATTTTCTTGGATCTCTAGCATGTGAATTCTTCGATCTCGGTCCCCCGGGGTCCGTCCCTTACCTTGGTGATTTCTAAGCGTTAAATCCATGCTTTTAGTAGCCTTTTTTAGTCCAAGCTCCTAAATTCACCTTACAACACAAACACGATTAAAATAGGACATTAAACAATATCATGTTCGTAATATTAGGTAATAACTAGGGTCTAATATGTAATATTTTACCCTCAAAATCGCAGGACTTTGGCACACCAACCCGCGGGGCCGACACCTTGGAAGCACCTCCACATGCCGTCGAATCATACCTAGGTGTGAACCATTATCCTTAGGTGACAATTTATCAAACCTAGGTTAAAATTAATGATTTTCTATGAGAATTTGTTGTGCGTGCTGATTTGTAAGAAGTTCATGAAATTGCGGTTATGGGGGCCGCAATATGTCTAGGTGTATAATATGGTGGCTATAAAATGTAGACTAAGTCCTAAAAAGGGGTGGAGGGGGGTGTGACTAGGACTAATTAAAAATTATGCAATTTAAAATTCTGATTGCCTAACTTAAACTAATTTATAATTAAACTAAGCAAGGAAATATAACTCTAAAGGCTTCCAAGCCAATAGAGGGTCCAATCACATAGGCTACACTGGATATGTAAGTTAAGCAACTAGCCTATATAAGATAGTGTATATGAGTGTGTGGGATGTGATTCCAGTTAATCCTAAATATTCATTTAATCGTGTATCATATTTAAACATCCAAGACACATAAATATAATTAAATAAATGCACAAATAACAATCCTAAACATGGTTATATATAGTGGTTCAGCTACGTGCCTACTCTACTCCCGGTGGATGCACTCATCCTATGAACGCACCGGATTATACTATTGGAGGTTTTAAATCAGGTTCACCTCAAACCTTTACATCCCTATACAAAGACTCTACAATTTATGCCCTACATAAGAGAAAAGGTCCTAATCCCGAATCGTAAAGTTTAAGCCGCATAGGCTAAGGTCATAATCTCGAACCTAAGATTTATGATTTTCATAAGAGCAAAGGTCCTACTCCCGAACCCAACAATTTAGGCCACACAAGCCAAGGTCCTCATCTCGAACCTAAGATTTATACTCTACTCAAGAGCAAGGGTCCTACTCCCGAACCCAATAATGTAGGTTACACAGGCCAAGGTCCTAATCTTGAACCTTCATTTAGGCCCACCGGCACTTAATCGAGTTTGTGCATAGAAAACTCTTAGCCTCAATCCTTCATAAGGAAGGAGGCTAACCTTTGGACTCATAATAATGACACTTACTTGTCGGATTGAGTCCATTTTTGTAGCTATTCTTGGGTTGCTTGATCTCTACTCTCCTGTGCTTCAATCAGCTCCTCGATGCTCCCCCAATCATGTTGCCGCTGCTTCACCAAGGCTTTAGCTCCATGATCAATTTCCTTGCATTTGATTCTTTTTCAAGATGACCAAGGCAGTGGGAGTGGGTTGAATCTCAATGGAAAAGAGTTTTAGGCTATAGATTAAGCTTTGGATGCACTAGAGTCTTTAAAATGCCTTAATCCATCCTTTTCACAAAGTTCTGGGTCTAATATTTATAGAGTAAAGGTCCCAACGGATATAAAATGATTAGCTTTCGGTGGCACCGAATTAAAATCTGAAGTTGTTGGATGAAAATTGTCACTTTCGGTGGTAGTCGGTGACACCTTTTGTTACCTAAATTGGATAGATTTTCCTGTTTAAGTTCTTTGTCCTTTAAATCTTCAACAACTTCATTTTTCCTTAAGCCAAGTCTAGAATGATGGAAAATACAAACTTATAATGACATGAATAAATTATCTAAGTGGGTGTTCTTATTTGGGTCCAATTCATCTAAAGGTTGAGTTGTTTTAGTACAAGGGTTAGAATCACCAAGGCCACCTGTTTACTTGTTCTTGCCGCCTTGATGCTTATATTCTGCTGTGTCTTTGGTCTTCACATTTCAAATGGCTCGACTGACTTTACGACACAACGACTCACATAATTGACAAACCATTGTGCAAAAATGGGTGCACTAACAATTTATTGGTAGTTAATTTACTATAAAGCTGCCTAAGCATGTTTAAAATAACTAATGTCTGACTTCCATGCTAGATTAGGACAATTTGTTGAATTACTATTCCTTTATTTATTTCTCTTCCTATTATGAGAATTTAGATTAGGTATATCTCCAAACCTACGACGATTTAGGGGTAATGTGCCACACGTCATCAATATGCTTAATTTGTGTTGAATGTTATAGTTATTCACATGTGTAACACCCTGGTTCTCATGACTCGAGGATGATCGCTCGAGTACGAGAACCCGAGGGTTACATCATAAAGTGGACTATCATACATCAAATTAATAGCAAATCTCATAATATTAAGTAAGATAACTGCTGCATAAACTAAGAATATCAAGAGTAATAACAAGGAAGTTTAATACTAGTAAATGGAAGAAAAGTGAAATCCCTTAGCGGAGAATTTTTTTTTTTTTTTTTATAATTCAAGTAAAATGCAAAGTATAAAATATGAAAATATACAATTCCTAAAATATCAGTTGAGCTCCAATGACTCAACTACATTCACATAGAGTCTTTCCTCGCTGAACTCCTCTTCAGCCGTCCTTGAGATCCCGACCGAGGGGTCTCCTTTCACCATCAGTCCTTCATCTATTTGGTGCAACTGCACGATTGTATGAGTGATAACTTAGTGAAAATTTCTCTCAAAGATTCATGCATATCAAAGCATTTTAATGTAGTTTAAACCAACATATTCATTTCATTAAGACAGTAATATCATATATACATATGCATGGATGAATGAATGTATGTTTAAGTTACAGATTTGGGGATGCACATCTAGATGTCAAAAGAAAAGGTTGCCCACGGTAGACTGACTACCTGAAAAAGACCATGTAAGTGAGCGGGCCCAAGGATATCTAACCTCCTGAAAAAATATTCAAGATACACCTGAGAAGGTTATAAACCCGGAAAAACCTCATATAAAGAGAGCGACCCATAGTGACATGAATGTACTTACCTAGAGGTTTAAACTGGAATATTAGAATTCTTAGTAAACTCGTTAAAGCTCACATGTCATGCGTGGATGTTATACACTATGGTATCCATGTATATTCCTTATATTAGACAACATTGCTCCTCAAATTGTAAATATAATCAAATCTTAAGTTTTTTAACAAAATATTAAGCATCCAACCATGAGTTCAACATGGATCTTTATAATTTCTTTAAGCTCAAATGAAGGCCTACAAATGTGACATATCAAGATCAAGTATGGTTAACCCATTAAGAACAATTAAAAGTCCATTCAACCTTCTTTACAAAAGAAGACATCCACCTATATTCTTCATAATACAGTTTATACTATAAGATGGAATGAAATCTCAAGGCTCATGACATGATTATTAAAAGTATGCTCAAATTAAGTAATCATTATAAAATGCAAGTCTAAATTGTATATACATTAATTAGTGCAAGATTTGAGAAATAGAAATTAAAACTTTACTTCAAGATTATCAACGCTAAATAAGAACGAAAGAATTAAATCAATATTCATAATATTCTAGAATTCTCTACATTTTAGTTTCAAACTAAGACGAACATTAATGAATGTGAGAAGTAATGAGGGTAATTACTCACCTTGGGTGAGCAATATCTTTGATTTAGATGTTCTTATTTGGTGAGATATATAAGTCCTAAAATTAAAACAATAATGAATTAGATTTTTATTTCAATTTCACATGAGGACTATCCATTACATGAATTTTGGGCTTTGTGAATTACTCACTTGATTTAATGAGGATAAGAGTAAGATTATTCTTCAGAGTAGATAGTTGAGGGCATTCCTGCATGCACAAGTTCAACGTGTTATTATTAAGTTAACTCAGTCTAGTCATTAACCATGGATATGAGTGAATAAGAGAGCCTATTGGCTATCTGTCCCTAGGTTATTTAACTCAGGGAATTAGTGATATCTCCAAGGGTATTCTTGGTTAGTTCTAAACACAAAATCCTGGAGATAAGACATGCTTGACTCATTTGAACATTTGTAGAGTCAACTTGCTAACGAGTTGAGTGTAACATAATTTAAAATAGTTAGAATTCGATTTGTGATACCTGATGGTGTAGGGAAATTTAGGAAAATCATGCTCCACGTCTAATCTAAGTCAGGGTTTTACCTTATAATACAGGTATTGTTCGAGCCAATATGTTAATGACTCACTAGCAACTCAATCTCAAGACTTGGTTGAATAGAAATCTGTTACCTACGATTGCTTGCTATTTGAGGATATTCTATGGGCTAGTTGAACCTTCTGATCTACGACAGATGGATGTTGTGGGAGACGATCAACTATGCTGGGATGGTCAGGATTTGCGGTGAGTCAGATTGGTTTTTTGAAGGGCTGAGTGATGCAGAATCAGCGGGTCTGCAACTGAGTGGTATCGAACCTCGAACCGAGCTACCTGCTGAGGTAAAATCAGATCTCTCTTATTAAATCATATCTTATTAAAATAAGAATCTTCAACTATCATGAAAATTACAAAAAACATAACGGAATCTGTCATAATATAATCTCATTTTTAAAGAAGACTTGTAGCAATTATTTCTCTTACTTAATCCATTTTCTTTGTTTTACCAGAACATATGGGAAAATCTGATAAAAGAAAAATATATAGGTAGAGAGAGAACAATTCCTACGTATAAATGAAATAGTTATCCTACTCTCCATAAAAGTAGGCAGATAGGAGAAATAACCTCTCCTATTTTCTCTCACTCATTAAGTAACCGTGCATATCTTTCTAAAGGCAATAACCACCTTATCTCATTAAGTCCAAATAATGTACATATTATCCTTTTATGTGAAAAATATTTCAACATTCTCTCACTTGGCCCATATAAATGACACTTATTTAGATTTACAAGACAAACATAATATGCGCATAATATTAACTTATTTGTACTTTAGTGAGATTACAATAATATCATAATTAAATAACTTACCAACATGAGTCATAGCGGTAAATATCAATAACATGACATCTTTCATTCCATGCACTACAATGCTAGCAAATTACTTAATCATAATCCATATTAGGAAGTAGTTGTAATGTCCCCATAATGTCTTTGTCAAAGACGATTCCTGTCATTAATGATCCATTTTCATAATTACGTAATTGATGGTAAACAGAAAAAATGTCAGAAACACAATTAGTGATATTTATATAGATGTTATAGAACAAATAAAATAAAATAAAATATAAAGATTCACAAATATACCTCAGAAATTGTAACAAAGACTCATGCGATCAATATGTTCCTTAAATGTCTTTGGTGTTAACCCTTTAATCAAAGGATCTACAATCATGAGCTCACTCTTAATATGTTCTATAAACATTATTCGTTTCTAAACTTCCTCCTTAACGGCCAAATATTTGAGCTTCATGTGTTTAGCGCCATTAGAATATTTGTCGTTCTTGGAGAAAAAGACTGCTGTGGAATTATCACAATACATTCTTAGCAGCCTGCAATGCCATCAACAATTCCAAGTCCCGAGATAAAATTTCACAACCATAAAGCATGAACTGTGGCCTCAAAACATGTCACCAATTCAGCTTCCATAGTAGACGCTACTATGATAGTTTATTTGGCACTTTTCCATGATATTGCTCCTTCAGCTAATAGAATTAAGTAACCAAAGTTGACTTCTGACTATCAACACAACCAGCAAAATCTGAGTCAGAGTAGCCAACCACCTCTAATTGATTAGATCCTCAATACGTGAGCATATAGTGTCTTGTTCCCTTCAGATATGTTAAAACCTTCTTTGCAGCTTTTCAATGCTCCATTCCTGGGTTACTTTGGTATCTCCCAAGGATTCCAACTACAAAACTAATATCCGGTCTTATACAGGCTTTAATAAGATATGATTTAACATGTAGTATCAGAGCCATGTTGAAACTATCATGATTTTTCTTATAATTTGTGTGCAATATTTTGTGTTTTATGATGTTTGGAACATAAATTTATATTTTACTAGGTTTAATTGAATTCATGAAATCTCATATTAGCCGAATTTATTAGAATTTCACTGTTTATTTTGATTTATGATAGGATTTCATGTTATCGACTTAATTTCGAATTTGTTGCATGCATTATATGAAACCCACTGACCAATTCAAAATCTGATTTTGTGGCTGAATAAAATTCTCTTTGTTGTTTTGTTGGACTTGCTATTTGTTTTGAACGTGAAAAGATTTTTGCTTGGTTATTTATCAATCAATTTTATATTAGGGTTAACATGTTGTCACCAAAGTGATCTTGCTGAGAAAAGTTATAAATATTGAATTGAATTATGACTTTGTAAAATTATTATGGAATGATTATTTTGATTATTATGGTTTGACCCAAAGGTGCACCAACTTTCAAGTAGTCATTAAATTAATTAGGTTAATTGATAAAATGAAAGTGAGATTGGAATGGATGCCCAAAGGTGACAAACCAATCAAACTTTAAGGGGTTATCAATTATGCCTTGGTGAATAAAAATTACCATTGAATTTGAATATTAGTATATTGCATTAGTTAATTCAAAGATTGAACACAATATTACTAAGGAAAGTGATTTTCTCAAAGCATTAATGGTATGATGATTTTATTGCAGTGTCAGTTCCTGTTTCGCTTCATTTACTAGCTTCTTCTATTCTGATTTTTAGTGGAACTAATTTCTCTGACTGGAAGGAAAAGGTTCAGTTTCACCTTGGTGTTCTGGATCTTGACTTAGTATTGCAAATTGACAAACCGGCTACTATTACTGAAACAAGCAGTTCGGAGCAGCAAACTTTATTTAAGTCATGGGAAAGATCAAATAGATTAAACATCATGTTTATGCGAATGTGTATTGCAAACAATATTAAATCAATACTTTCTTAAATTGGAAATGAAAAGAAATATTTTCAGGCTGTGGAAGATCGTTTTTGTTCAGCAGATAAGTCTCTTGAAGAGAGATTAATGGCTAAGCTTACCATCATGAAATTTGATGGTAGCCGTGGAATCAATGAGCATGTCCTTGAAATGACCAGTCTAGTTGTCAGACTCAAATCTCTGGGTATGAATGTTGATGAAAGTCTCCTTGTTTAATTCATTTTGAATTCCTTACTTACTCAGTATGAGCCATTTCAGATTCACTATAACACTATTAAAGAAAAGTGAAATGTGAATGAATTGGTGAGTATGTTAATTCAAGAAGAGGCAAGGCTTATGCAACAAGGACAACATTCAGTTAATGTTATGAGTCATGGAGTTGGAAACAAAACAAAGAAACCGAAGAAGAAGATTGTTGAACCTTCTCATGTCAATAGGACCCACAAGAAGGAACATAATGGACCGAAATGCTATTTCTATTATGGCTATGGGCATATAGAGAAAAATTGCTCGAAACGTAGAACTTGGTTCAAGAAGAAGGGTAAGTTTTTGGCTTATGTATGTTTTGAATCAAATATGACACAAGTTCTTTCTAATACATGGTGGATTGACTCTGGTTCTACCATTCATGTTTCAAATTCGATGCAGGGATACCTTTTGATCCAAAACATAAAGGAAAATGAGCATTTATAGTCTTAGGAAATGGAACTCGATTACCAGTTGTTGGCATTGGAACTTTACCTTTGTTTTTAGAGTTAGGCCATTGTTTGGACCTATTTGATACTTTTTATGTGCCTACTATTTCTAGAAATTTAATTTCCATGTCAAGACTTGATTATGATGGTTATACTTTATATTTTGAACATAAGAATTTTCATTTTTTGAGAAATAACTCATTTGTTGGTTCTGGTGTTTTATCTGAGGGATTATATAAATTTAATCTTAATAAAAATTTTTGTTAAATCACTCCTCACCTTGTATCATGATATTGGAACTAAACGTAACAAAGTTAATAAAAATTCTTCTTTCTTGTGGCATAAAAGACTGGGTCATATATACAGAGAAAGAATAGAGAGATTGGTAAAAGATAGAATTATTTCAAATCTTGATTTTACTAATTTCTATGTATGTGTGGATTGCGTTAAAGGAAAGTAAATCAAACATAAAAAGAAAGGTGCCATAAGAAGTGAAAAACTTCTGGAGATTGTCCATACCGATATTTGTGGACCTTTTGACTCACCGTCTTTTGGTGGAGAAAAGTACTTTATTACTTTTATCGATGATTTTTCACATTATGGTTATGTCTATTTATTACATGAAATGTCTTAAGCAATAAATGTTTTAAAGGCATATATTGGTGAAGTTGAGCGACAATTAGATAGAAAGGTGAAAATCGTTCGATCTGATAGAGGTGGTGAGTATTATAGAAGGTATGATGGAATAAGACAATGTCCATAACCGTTTGCTAAATTCCTAGAAGAGCATGATATTTGTGCACAATACACAATGCCTGGTACGCCTCAGCAAAATGGTGTAACTGAAAGGCACAACCGTACTCTTACGGAAATGGTTAGGAGTATGTTAAGTAATTCCTCAGTACCCATTTCATTACGGATGGAGGCCCCTTAAAACAATCATTTATTTGCTTAACCATGTTCTTAGTAAAGTAATTTAAAAGACTCCTTTTGAATTGTGGACGGGAAGGAAACCGAGTTTGAGACATTTTTATATTTGGGGTTGTCCAGCAGAGGCTAGGATCTATAATCCACATGAAAAGAAGTTGGATTCTAGAATTGTAAGTGGGTACTTTATTGGTTACCCAGAGAAGTCCAAAGGGTATAGGTTTTATTGCCCTAACCATAGTACAAGAATTGTTGAAACCGAAAATGTCAGATTTCTTGAGAATGGTAAAATTAGTGGGAGTGATATATCACGTAATGTAGTCATTGAAGAAGTTCAGATGCTTATCCGGATACCAGTAACTTCAAAGGAAATTATTGTTTCTCCAGTTGTCAAACAGTATGATAACATTGAACAACAAACTAGTGACCAGTCACTTTATAATGAGAATGTCACCAATGAACTAGTTACAAAACAATCACAAGGAATGACATTAAGGAGATCTCAAAGAGAAAGGAGATCAGCTATTTCAGATGATTATTTAGTATATCTACAAGAATCTGATTATGATTTAGGGACAAGTAAAGATCCGATTTCATTTTCACAAGCCATTGAAAGTAGTGATTTAAAAAATGGATCAATGCTATAAATGATGAGTTGAAATTAATGGAACAAAATAAAGTTTGAGACGTCATTGATTTGCTTAAAGGTTTTAAGACAGTCAGGTGTAAGTGGGTCTTTAAGACCAAACGACACTGTAATGGTAAGATTGAACGATATAAAGTTAGACTTGTTGTAAAAGGTTTCACTCAAAATGGAGGTATTGATTACAAAGAGACGTTCTCTCCTGTATCCCTGTATCGAAGAAAGACTCTCTTAGGATCATAATGGCTTTGGTGACTCATTACAATTTGGAGTTAAACCAAATGGATGTAAAAATTACTTTTCTAAATGAAAATTTAGATGAAGAGGTTTATATGAATCAACCTGAAGGTTTCTTAATTAAAGGAAAGGAGCATATGGTATGCAAATTAAAGGAGTCAATTTATGGACTTAAACAAGCTTTCAGACAATGGTATCTCAAGTTTAATGATATTATCACGTACTTTGGGTTTAAGAAAAATACCGTTGATCGGTGTATATATCTAAAGGTCGGTGGGAGCAAGTTTATTTTCTTGATTCTGTATGTTGATGACATATTGCTTGCCAGTAATGATCTTGGTTTGCTGAATGAAACCAAAAAATTTCTTTCTATGAACTTTGAAATGAAAGATATGGGTAAGGCAACTTGCGTGATAGGAATTGAAATATTTCGCAATAAATCATGTGGATTGTTAGGGTTGTCTTATAAGGGATGTATCGATAAAGTTCTTGAAAAATTTTATATGGATGAATATGCGGTCATTCCTGCTACTATTTGTAAATGGGACAGGTTCAATCAAAAGAATTGTTTATAGAATGCATTAGAAAAGAAAATGATGGAAAATATTTCTTATGCATTTGTTGTTGGAAGCTTAATGTATGCTCAAATCTGTCTTTGATACCACATGTTAAATCATATCTTATTGAAATAAGAATCTTCAACTATTATGAAAATCACAAAAAATATACCGGAATCTGCCATAATATAATCTCCTTTTTGAAGAAGACTTGAAGCAATTATTTCTCTCATCTCTCTCTCTTGTCTTCTCTTTCTTCTTCTTCTTATTCTCTTTCAACCAGAACGGGTTTAAACTTTGCCCAGGTTTGGACTGAGTCAACTCGACTGGTTGCGGTATGACAAACGGTGCATTCTCTCTCTCTCTCTCTCTCTCTCTCTCTCTCTCTCTCTCTCTCTCTCTCTTATTTCCTTTCCCTTTTCGAAAAGGTTGCCCTAAAAGTAGCTATTTATAGTCTCTCTAAATCTGATTCTAGAACCATCCAGCACAACTAATCTAAAGATTAGTTATAAATTTTTAATCCACTAATTGGCAACTCCATTTAACTCTAACCATTGTTTTCATCTTGTTCAGTTTGCATGGCCTTAATCTACTTGCACCAATGAGCTTCTGGGATGATGGCCCACCTAAGGGTTAGCTTTGATTAAGGTTTAAGGGCTTAAAATGGATGTGTGGTTTTCTAGCCAATTGAGGAAGATGACCCATTGTCCATGACAGATTTTAGATGAGAGGTTTATCCCATGATCTGAGGCATATGGGCGGTGTGGATGAGTCCACTAGTCACTGTGGGGTATATATTTTGGACTGACAATCACTATCTCTTGATGGTGTAAGAACTATTTTAGTTCTGCCCCGATTTCTCATGTTGACAAGATTTTCGTGTGAGATCTCCTCACTACAAGTGAAAGGCCTTCCTATCACCCTAGTTTGGACGTCTAAGATGAGCTGAGGGATTTCTAGAAGGAAATTAGTGGCTAGGATTGAACTGTCTTTCTAACGGAAAGATTCCTTTTGACTTTGCTCTTTCTAGTGGCAAAAACCCTAAAAAAAGTTTGTCTTTTGAACGTATGGTTGAGATTTATTCACGATGAATGGTCTGGATCATCGTGAAAGCGGATTACCAGCGAGGTAACTAAAACGGTCTCTGTTTTTGGAAGTCACCGCACGTAGCCAGTTTGTGCCTGGGATTGCAAGCACACTCATATGCTTCAAGGTACCACCAACATGGTTTTGGTCGAATCATAGTCCTGGATAAGATGGACAGTTCAGATCATTGTAATGGTCAATGATGGTGGGCCACAAGTATCCTAATGGACATTGTATGTTTGAATTATGCTCGTATTTGTGTGCATATGGTTGAGCCATCATGCAAGATCTAGATGGGGTTTTGGTTGAAATTCTCATCCTTACATGATGGACGGTCTGGATTGGCCTGATCGACCATGATGATGGGCCATTGATTGAGGCAACGAAAATCGTCTGTTCATGTAGTTGCTGGATGAAATGAAAGAGAAAGAGAGAAAATCTCTCTTTAGAAGTTTGTCGGGTCAACACCCTATTGACCAAGTTCTTGGTCTAGTGCACCGTGGTTGCGTGCTCACCGGTGTACACTCACTCAGTGAGTGTGGGGTCCACTGTTAGGTTTTGTGAGATCTGTACAGTCCGATAGTTTCTACTAGTCCTATCAGCTCTCCAGACCATAAATGAGGAAGATCTACAGATTAGGTGGGCCATACTTCTAACTTTTAACTCCAATTGCAAATTTTTGTTGGTCTGATGGTTGGATCATTCCTAATTTGTATATCAACGGTTAAAAAGGTTTGTAGTTCAATTTAGAGAGAAGTCTAGATATTATTCGTATACTTAAACGATCCTATGCCTCAATGGAGCGAATGATCATGAATTTGGGTGGCTGAATTATTTCAGAATAGATTGTTAACGCTTTAGGAAATCCCTTAAAGTATATAAACAAGCCTGACAGATGGTGGATATGATGATGTGGCGATCCATCTTGAGTGTTAACGGGTGGATGGCTTGGTCCACGGGTGAAGGCTAATTCCAATAGTTCGATTTAGGCTAGGATGAATGTGGACGTATAATGGTACGTTGTAAACCTGATGAATGGTGGGTTCGATGATCTGGGGTTTGATATTAACAATGGATGGCTCATTCCACCTATTGAGGATATCAAGATCCTAAAAATGAATCTTCCAGATGATGTGATGGTCTTATTTAGAACTCAATGGATAGATGGTTCAATCTATGGGTGATGATTGTACTTGATGGTTAGATTGTTGCACGGTTGAGTTTATGGGATGATTTCGAAGTGTTTAAGTGCGATATCACATGCCTCAGCGACTGGATTTGGATCACGGGTCGACTAGTTAGTGTCGATGTAATCCTACATTGAAGCGTAGGGGTCATCTAAGGGTGGGTCGTAAGTGTAGACACCCCACCCAGGCTAACATCTCAAGATAACTAGAATAATCCGGAAACCTTGATCATATCCTAAACTAAACCCTAATCCCAACCTAAAACCCCGACCACACCTTAAACCAAACCCTAATCCCAGTTCGAACCATGACCATAGCCTAAATGCTAAACCCTACCTAACCCTAGCTCAAAACCCTGCTTGAACCATAACCCTAATCCAAACCCTAAACCATCACCTAAGCCAGAGTATACATGAGAATTAGTATAAACCCCAAAAATACACCCAACCATTTTGAGCCAAAATTCTGAAAAAAGACTTTGGGCCAAGCTTGAGCACAAAAGCAAGCCTACTGACTAGAGCCCGGACCAAACCCAGCTCGGGGGGTAGTTGGACTACCGTTGGCGATAATCCGACTACCGCCCTTTATCCGATAGGTGTCCCTTCTGAGTATAAAGTTATCCCCCGTCTTAAAGTCAGCTTTCATATATAATTACCCCCGTAGTTCACTCTGTTTACCCCTTTACCTACTCCCAAGAGCCTATGAGAGTATGCCACATGACATTTCTCTCTCCACAACCAATCCCAAGCTGCCATGTCAGCTTTTACCCTTCATAAACCCAACAATTACCACAATGCCATCACAAAAGACTATAAATAGCCCTCTCCTCTTCATGTTTCACACAACAACTATCTCATTTCAAGATTCTCAAGTGAGAGAGAGGGAGAGAAAAGAAGAGAGTGAGGGTGAGAAGGGGCTCTAAGCCTCTAAGATTTGATTTTTTATCTACCCCCTAGTCTCTTCCTAACCATTTCAACCCTACGATCTAGCTCAGATTGATCATGGTGTAGTTCATGTTCTAGCCAATTCAAGATCAAGCTAAAGATCATTTCATTTTTTTTTTCAAGCATTCATCATAACATCTCCACTTTTCTCAACCCCCTGCTTCTCTAGGTCGCTTGTGAATGTATAATCTGTGACTTTCTATACATCGGATCCTGTCACATCAAAAACTCCTAGTAGTCCGCTTTTCTTTATTTTTACATAAACATCATCACATCAGCCTTTCTAGAAACATCCTCGGACGTATGCTCTGTGGCTTGCCGGAATCCCGGATCTTATTATATCAGAAACCTTCGTGTGCTTAGTCCTACTCCGACCATATCACTACGCTAAGTAGAAACCGTACATTTGTATGGACAAAGAGGGTACTTAACACTTTCCCTCTTTGTAATAAGGTCCCTTACTCAGAACCCCAGATCACAGACTATGAGTCAATCTAAGGCAAGAAAATATTTGGATTTCTCTAGCCTTGCATATTCTATAGGTTCTAGTCGACTGTGGGATTTTAAGACTAAGTAGCTAGTGGCGACTCCAAACTTATAATTAAAGTCACACCCCCACCCTAAAACTAAACAAAAAAGTAAAAACAGATCGCCTAAAGCGTGGGCGCCGATCTCCCAGCATTCATAGTGAGTAATCAAGCGTGGCGTAAGTCATAGGTTACATGCGTTTTATTATGCGTTTATGCTAGATTTAATTTAAATGGTAACACCTGAGTACTAAAAAGTTCGGAGTGTTACAATTACCCCCTTAAAGAGAATTTCATCCCCGAAATTCTACACTCCTATTATTCCTCGGAATAGGAATATCCGTTTTAATATTTCTACCCATTCACTACTTTCCTTTTGGAGCATATCCGTGTACTAATTATCAAAATTTGGGGTTGTTATAACATGCATGCTTAAATTTTCTGCAACTAGGAGTAGTTCATGATCTTTTATAGGATGTTAAGTAACCCTTTTTTTGGGTTGGCCATCAAATTTCAAGGCCCGCACGGGCAGCTGCATTGGTAGGGTAGCCTAACGACCAATCTGACCAATTTAAGTCAAACGCAGATAGCGGACAGTAGTTGGACTACGTGGGATGCTTGCACCCAATGTCGGGTGTTCTGCTGTTCACTTAAATTGGATGAATTGGCCCACTAACTAACCAACCATATTTGTTAACTATGTATGGTCACGCCTGCCTAAATCTGGAATACCCCCATACTCTGGAAAGGCCTACTGATAACTGTTAGTGATACGATCCCACTAAAACTCATGAACCGGGCAAGGTGGAATGGGACACCGTGTTCGAGGTGTCGACCTATGTTAGGTGACGAGCCTCCCCATAGTGACCAGTGAGCAACTAAGTCTCGGGAGCTAGGCATAATGGAATAGAATACTGTGTCCATGCTATTGGCTTACGTTAGGGTGACGAGCCTCCTCGTAGTGACCAGTGAGCACAGGAGATGATAGGTCCTTGTTTGAATGACCCTCGTCAAATTATTCGGCTGATGGTTTTATGCCAGAGTACCATTCGAATGACCCAGGCATAAATGAAATTGGTTATGTGACAAGCCCGCACCTCGGAACTGAGAGATTATACTGTTTGGGTGACAACGCATGCCGAGTTCATCCTCATAACTTTGGGTATCATGCCTTACTTTTGGAATTATAAATTTATGAGACAGATGGATGATACCTAAATTTAGATCATGGATCATAGGCTCAGATCCGCTACGGCTGCCTTAGACTGAGTGATCTTGATAAGGTCTTTGATTAAATGGAGGTGTTTTAGCTTCCCTAATCTTACTGAATGAATGAACTTAATTAAATACTCGGGTAACATGAATATTCACGCATTGCATTAGTTAACTTTGCGACTCTGTAGTCGAGGTTGCCTTATGAGGGAGTGTTGGGCATTGCGAACTTTAGATGGTGTAGCTCGAGGGAGTGTTGGATGTCGAGGGCATGCATCATATCATAATAACATGCATATGCATTAATAAGAGTAGGTAGGGATGTTGTGTTTGATGCTTTTTAGAAAATTGTGTTTATGAAATTGATAACATATATAACTTATTGCTAATGGAACCTACTGAGTTGATTACTCACTCTCACTCTAAGATGGTATTTTAAAACACCAATCAGATACTTTCACAGTTGTAGGTACTAGGAATCAGACGCGCTAGATGAGGCGTCCATAGACTTGAAGGATGAGCTCTCCTATTGTCAACTCCTGGTTGGGCCACTGTAGTTGCCCTAGGGCCAGCGATGGGGCCATAGGGTAGGGTTATTTTTGTATATTTTTGCACATTTATATTTTTTTAACTGAAAACTTTCCTTAGTTGTATTCCTGTACTCTAAATAGACATATTTCACGTGTTAACTGATTTACTTGCATTAAAATTTATGTTTATTCAAGGGTACATCGCATAGTCTATTTTAATTCTAAGAATTGCTCAAATGTTAGGTGAAACTAAGGGTGCACAAGGGTCGGTTCGGTCCGATTTTGGGGTGAAATTGGAACCGAACTGTTCCCAACGGTTCTAGGATATTCGGAATCGGAACCGAAACCGAACTATTAGCACCCTAGAATCGAACCAAAACCAAAACGTTAAAACCGGTTCGGTTCCATGGTTCTGGGCTTTTTATAATCTAAGCCCAATTGCATGTTTTATTTCATAATCTTGCCCATGTCCATTTGTGTTGTGATCCATTTGATGAATAATTTAGATATTGTATAAGGTGTGCTAAAATACATTTATGGAAACAAACAAATGGTGCATTGTAAACCATAAATCCTGAATCAAATATGGAAACAATCAAAGGGTTCCAGGTTCGGTTCCATGGTTCAGTTCCATGGTTCGGATCCACAGTTCGGTTCTACGGATTGGTTCATGGTTCGGTTCGGTTCTACATTTTCCTAAACTGAGAACCGAACCGATGTAATCGGTTCTTTGATTTTTGGAACCGGAACCGGAACTAATGCACTCGAGAACCTGACCAAACCGAACCGTTTGGTCGGTTCCGGTCCGGTTTTACGGTTTTACCGATTCGATGTGCACTCCTAGGTGAAACGAATTGTAAAATCCTACTTCCGCAAAACATTAGTAGACTCGGGGTGTCGGGAGTCGAGTATCTACTCGGCCTCGGAAATCCAGGGCGTTACAGTAATACAAGTGACACCTAGAATTTACATAGTTGAAAATATTAGGGATTACATTAGAGATATTGATACTTTGGAAATACTTTGCGTTACATTGCTAATACCTGGAATTTTTTTATACTACTAGCATTATCAGTATCGCTACTAGTGTTATCAATATTGCTGAGTTGGAGATAAAGATAATATCGGAGATAATTCGAATATTGATTTTACCCGAACTCAAATCATTTGCATTCTTAACCTGAACCAGAAAATACTCTAACCATACTTTGAATGCAAATCCAGACATTTTCTTATTCTTAAAATCAGATGAAAGGAAGTTTATTTATAGATTTTATGTAGACACCCTTAAGGGTGTAGAGACACTCATTCGAAGGATTATGACTATTGGGTTTAAATCTAATTGGTACGACCCTTAGGCTTTGAAAAACACAGCTTTTTAGAACAAAATATGAAAGGGTGCAACCTTTCGACCTTACATATAACGCCCTGAAAATCGGGGGTCGAGCATAATCTCCACTCCCGAGTTCCAACGCATCACTTATGCAACATAAATAAGGATGATTGAATGTTGTTCGTATTAGGGCATTAAACATGAGTGAGATTATACCAAAACAGCATATCATACTCCAGAGACAGTTAAATAAGCAAGCGGAAGACTGTGATAGATACATAAAATATATAAACTATTTTAAGTCTCCAGAGCGTGAACATGTTACCAGGTTCAATATATACATGTATACCTCAAAAATGAACAAAAAGAATATACATGAGTACTCCAAAAGTGTAAAATGACAAGTGTCATGACATCTAATCAACATCCCTGTAATCCCGTTGATCAGAACACAGTCTACATAGACCCGCCTGATAACTGCCTATAGGAGAAATCCTCCTCATCATCATACAAGTCCGGCTCTGCTTCACAAGCAGCGCCATCATCTGAAACTAAAATAGAGATTGGTTGGTGTGTACAACACCGTCCTGTAACGTGGGAGTGAGTGATCAACTCAGTGAAATCATAGAGCAAAGGTTAACATGTTATCAATTTAGTTAAGCAGTAATGATAAAGCAAGCAAACCAAACATTCCTAAATACTGTGATTAATGCAAGGATGAGATGCAATAATAATGCATGCCCTCGCCTACATATTCCCTCATACGACACCATCTTACATTCGAGGCATGCTTTCGTCCCTCAGTGCTCCACATCTTCCAGGCACATGCAGTGCGATATGAACATGATTATCGAGTTGTTATTAGTCCTTTTCATATAGTAGGATTGAGGAGCTAAGGTACCTCCCCTATATCAATTTCCAACAATGATCCAGTCTAGGGTCGTCAGTCCTAGCATATCTCATACGAAGTGCGGTTTTAGGTCGCTGCAAGGGCTGTCAGGGCTATTACACACACTCGTTACACCACTCCCCCATCATCTTATCAATACAGACCTAGTTTGTACTCTTGTTGCTACGGAAGGGTCGTCGCCTCCACGTAAACTCAGAGTATGCTCGAGGTCACTACAAAGGGCTGCCGGGCTGTTACACACTCATTACACCACTCCCCCATCACCTTATCAGTGTAGGCCGACAACTCGGATATAGTGTCTCATACCACCGTATTCGGCTCACGAGTCTGGTTGCTCACTGGTCACTACGAGTGGGCTTATCGCACCGGCGTAGGCCGACAGCTCGCAACGGTTTCCCATACCACCATGCCCGGCTCATGAGTCTTAGTGGATCGAGGTACCATGGTTAACGAAATTTTCACTGGTAAGTTTGGTACTTTAGATTCAAGCAGTAGCGTCCATACTTGGTTAACATACATCGGGTCAATCGGGTTACTTGACAAGTCCGACTAGCACGAGCGCACGTCGAAACGATCGACATGAAGTGCACAAGCACTTCGTGTGGCCTAACCACTACCGACAACTGTAGTACGACTCGGATTCGTCATACACATCCTTCATGGTGAAATAAATCTCAGCCACGAATTCCAAACCTGTTACCGATTGCCTGGACCATAACATAGCCCCAAACACATTTCATTTCCATGAGCAATCATATGAAAAAAGTTAAAGCAGTAATGAATATATTTCAAACTATACAATCACAGGTCCGATATTGTCCACTTTAGGGCTGTCAGGGCTGTTGTATGGAATCATTACACTACTCCCCCATCACCCTTCACGACTTTATTTATACATTTTATAGAATACAACTTAAACATGGAATTATATATATGCATTACATAGATAAACAGACACTATAATATATGGTACATGGAGGAAAGCATACACATAGTTAAAGGAGTTGAGAATCATATCTCAACACCCTGATACATTACAATTTACTAACTACTTACTTATTTAGACATTTCAACAAATACTTTAGGCTACATGCATCAACATGTTGATCACACAGGTATTAGGCCAAATCCTTTCACTAGGGAGTTGCTCCATTTGTAACACGCGTGCACCCACGACGGATAGTCATGACAAGCATGAATCCAGGTTCCATATTCATTTGGACATTTCTACAAACACTTGGGCTACACATTTTATCACAATATACGTATATTTGCCGTGACGTGATTTAGGGCAAGTCCTTTCGCTAAGGAGTTGTCACACATGTAACAAGCATATATTCACGGCAATTAATCATGTTAAGCACAAATCCAAATTCCATACATATCCGAACATTTCAACATATACATAGAACACACTATCTTACACATAGTTCATATATAACTGTAAAGTGAAACGGACAACGCATTTTGCATGTGAAATAGCACCCATGTCAGTTATATATCATTAACCGATATTGAAAGCCTTGAAAACCATAACCTATACATCTATAATCCGCACCTTACGCCAATAAACGCATAACAAATTCGTTTTAGACACTTGATCTTTGTCAACGGTCGATTGACAACCTATAACATGAATTAGGTTAGCTATTTCATAACTTACACTACATGAAACCCTACAACAGATTAGGGTTAGGTTTTCTTACCTAAGAACGACGCTGAAATCGCCGGAAAAGTGATCAGAGAGTGATGGTTAAGCACGTAGAATGACAGGATAGAGTAACAAGAAATCTCTCCCACTTCTCTCAGACTTTCTCTCTCTTTACTCTCTTCTCTCTCCTAGGTTTTCTCAAAGTCATATGGGGGAAATGAGAGAGGGTTTAAGGTCCTTATATAGGCCTAGAACTCACGAAAATAGCCTCAGGGTCATGGTATACTTAGGTTATGTCGAAATACGGACTATTCCATCTCAACGGAGCACTTCAGGAGGTCCTGGTACTAAATGCCTTCGGACTTAAGCTTTCTACTATTGGATCTAGGTCAAGCTAAGTTTTCAGTCCGATCGGGTTTCCAGATCGACTGTGGCGGACCAGTTTCAGTTCAGTGGTCATCGAAACTTGATCAGGGCCACAAGTACTTTGACATGTATGGGCCACCTTCCCTGATTCGAGGGTGAATTTGGGTTAGAATCCAACGGTCAGAATACTTATAAATGGTGTGCAAGCGACACAACCCAGATTACTTAAAATCATATTTATTTTCTTAAAAAATTTCACTTTCTCACTCTCTTCACTCCGGACTCAAGGAAATGGTTTCGGGACATCATTTGAGCTTGATTTTCGAGGTGATAGTCAAGTCCAATTAGGCGGTCATAATTGTCTAAGCTCATCACTATCAGACTTTTGACGTGCGGTACAGGTCCGATACGAAGTTTCAAAGTACTCCCGAGAGCAACTGGGTTTAAAGATTGATTCAAGATTTTAGGATAACATAGCGTTAACAATTCTATAGGTTTTAGGTGTTACAGATCGTATTTAAAGTGGTTGGTGCTAATTTTGCAGGTAATCTGTGTAGCGCTAGCTAATTCACGTTAAATTTCCAATGAATTTAGTCCTAAATGATTTCTTTAGCTTTGGAATTGAGTTATGAGAAGTTACCAAGGTGTTATGGTTGACCCATTGCCTAAGGACGTTTAACTCCAGGTTGGCAAAAATTCGGGGTGTTACATTGCATGAAAATATATGTCCATAGGACACCTATGGCCATGGCTATGGCCCGTCCCTATGGAAAATTTAAAACACTGATTTATTTTAAAACAATTTAAAACACAACAAGTTTAACTCTCATGAATTACACTGATCATGTGATTTTAACCATATAACATATGGGTAGTAAAATGAATGATGCATGATGAGATTATTGATAAGAACCATCTATCATGTGGGCCTTACATTTGTTTAGCCCTAGCTTCTAGCAATGGAAGTGGATTAGAGTGTGCTACATACTACCAATTTCGGTAGTGTGTTGATGTCACCAAGTTATGTGGGCCTACCATGATGTATGTGTTATATCCACACTGTCCATTCATTTTTGAGACCATCTCAGGGCACGGGAAAAAAATTAGGCGGATCCAAAGCTTAAGTAAACTAGACTACATAAAGTAGTTTGGGTTGAGCGACTACCATTAAATTTGGATCAACCTTATATTTGTGTTTTTCCTTAGTTCATGTCTCCATGGCATCATAAATACTATTGGATGTCAAATAAACATCATGATAGCCCTAGGAAAGTTTTAATAATGGGTTTGTCTCAACTTCTTTTCTATGATGTCAATATAACACATACATCCACACCACCAAGGTGAGTGGTGTATGACACACCACGCAATCCGCTTCCCTCATCAATGACTTCAAGGGGCTGTCTAAACCAATCAATCAATAAAATGAGGATTGCTCTACGAAAGATGGAATCACTAATTTAGGTTGTTTCATGTGTGCTCCATCTCTTTAGTGATCATAACTCTTCAAAAGAGCTATGATCTGATGGTTCTAACCATCCAACCAATGGCCACAAAACAGGTGATCTGTTGATTATGATGAAAAAGATCTGACTATTGATTTGAACCATATGTCACATAAGCACACCTCTTATTAACATGAGCCTTGAGAATATCACTTTGACCCAGCTAGCAATTCTAACCACCCGATCAATGTCCAGTAAAATGGAAGGTCAATAGTGATTTAAGTAGAAAATGTAAGATCATTGATTTAGATATCCGTCAATCATATAGGTCCCACCTTTGATCAATCATAACTCTCAAGAAACATTAATTGGGCAATCCTAACCATTCAATCAATAACAAAAAAATGGACAGTCTAGAAAAGCCATAGAAAAAGAGTTTTGATTATTGATCCGGACAATCTATCACATAGGCACTACCATTGATTGAAAATATAACTCACAAGGACCACTTTGATCGGGTGATTCTAGCTATCTAATAAATGGTGGATGATCCCTAACTGTGGGGCCCTCAGTGATCTCTGTTCCTTACATCCATGCCGTCCATCCAGTTTTGACTGCATAATCCCAAAAATGAAGCAGATTCAAATCTTAGGTGGACCACACAACGGGTAACAATGGTGATTGAATACCAACCATTAAAAACTTCTTGGGGGCCACATGACTGTTTATTTGCCATCCAACCTGTTGATAAGGTTAAAAAGATACGGATGAAGGGATCACATAAATATCAGATTGATCCAAAACTTTTGTGGCCCACAATAAGTTATTAGGGTTTCCTATGGTGTGGTCCACTTGAGATTTAGATATGCTTCATCTTTTGGATCATACACTAAACTAACCTGTCCAAATAGATGGACGGCATGGATGTAAGGCATACACATCACCGTGGCTCCACAATCAAAGATCCACCCACCTCGGTAGATTTCCATCTTAATTATTTTTGCTAGAAAAATTTTGATCATTGATTTATACATGCTTTCGTTTGATATCTTTGTACCTCTCAAAAATCACATCAATTAGACAGTCTAACCCCTCCCATCAATAACCAATTACTCCATATAAATCATACTTATGGTTGCGTTTGGATGCTTAATATAACTGAAACTTTGAGCTATCGCAATTCAGTCCAACAAAGCATCCAAACATGCCTTTACAATATTATTAGAATCAAGTCTCAATTGCATTTATTACAGACGAACCGACCAAACAGTAGTCACCAGTAATTCAAATGCACGTCGCACTCCTTTCAACTCCAACTTGAAAGAAACATAATTACATTCTTGAACATAGCCCTTTGTTGAAAATACTAAGGAATGTGATTGCAATTAGGCCACATCCAAACACACTCTTAGAGGAAGAGTACGAGGAGAGAAAACTATAACCAGAATCTTTTTATCTAATTTTCAGTTAAATGACACCGACATGGATTAATCTCAGTTGTAAAAGATTTTCTGATTCTAATGAAGCTTTTCATGTCAAACCAAAAACAATAATTTTCTAAAGCAAGATCCTCTCCTCTTTCCGACACCGGTTGGCACCGGCGTGGCCCACCTATGGAAGGATCAAACATTATTGTTTATAAGAATTTTAATTTAGCTGACGTGTTTGAAAAGACTAGTGCAAAAATATCTTATTATAATATCGAAAGAGTGCCACGCGTCACTGGTGCATTCGAGCCACATGTGACAATGGGTTCACACTTATAAATCAATGGTAAGCACTCTTCACTTCACCAATATGCTCTCGAGTTGAAGCACATATCAATCTGAAAACTAATACCACTTGGGACATGATATAGAGCGGGCGGCAGACTTATTCTTGGTATAGCTGGATGGAAAGGAACCCAAATGAAAGTGGACATAGTCTATCAAATCTGAGTTTAGTCTTATATAGGGCATGACATAACAAGGATCATGTGTGTTTAGTTCCAGTAAGGAGAAATTAACATTCAAAGTGTGAGCTGTAAATCAATCATAACTTTTGGTCCAAGTATTGTTACGGGATGCACGATCTATCATTCTTTATTGTAGTGGGCCATTTGGGATCAACCGACCCTCATAGGGGTCGCGTCAGTCCGTTTTAAGAGAAAACACTTTCTTCTAATTTAAATTTGCAATTTTGGAGGAAATTTACCATTTTTTAATAATTTTTAATTTTAGCGTATCTCATTTATTTTAAAGTTTTAGTATACATAGTATTTTAAAGAATTACTTATAATCATATTGAGAATTATACCGTGTGATTAATTTAAGACTTTTTATTTTGATAAAATTTACTATTTCAAAAAAATTCTATTTTTGTCATATTAAGACTCTAATTAGAATTATTTTTTTTTCTTAGCAAGTGATTTAATATGTTTGTGAGTTTTTTATTTTATTTTATTTTATTTTATTACACACACTCACACCATAGTAGGATTTCACCACCTATGGGTATTTGAACCCTCAACCAAGTGTTGAAACTCTTGAGAGTCTACCACTGGAGTTAAGAGTTAGGACCCAAGTAAATTTTTGAGTTATTAAATAATAATAATAAAAATTTAATTTTCCTTTTTTATCTTGTAGATTCAAGGTTTTGCATATTTGAAAAAAATGATGATTTTTTCATTATCATTTCACGCTCTTCCTTACATCACATGCGGGCATGATATCAGAGCCATGCATCATGTGATTCCCACACCTTAAATACTTTGGATAAATATAAGCGGGAGGGGAAAGTTTTTGAAAAATGCACTGTTCTTAGCATTCTGGCTCTTTTGATTAGTGGACCATCTTGATTCTTGGGCAAGAGCATCTAAATGATGATACCTATATGATTGGATGGAAGGAATCGGACATTCACATGTCATGCTAGCACATGTAAAGGCCCGTAGATGGGCTGCCCTGTCCGCTTAGCGGATCTTCGGTCTACTTGGTGGCTGTTTGGGTCGGGAGATTTGGAGTAGACATTTGTGAAATTTATGGAATTCAAATATCCTTCGTTTACATTCATTGAAGATTTGTCATAGTTTTGAAAATTTCAAATTCACACTCAGCATAAATCCATGGGTTTTGGACAAATTCAAATCCTGAAAAAAATAAAAATTACTTAACAAATTTACAAAATTTAGAATCATATTTAAATCCCTCTAAATCCATTGATTTGTAACTTAACTCCACATTATAGACTTTTTATTTTACTAAATCCAAATCTAACATAAATTCATGAGTGTAATAAGATCATAGATTTATCAAATTCACATTCCCATTTTTCCAACCCCAAACAGGCTCTCAAGGAATTTTCTTCCTTCACCCATCATGGCATGAATAATCCCTTGGTGCATCCAGCCTGTATGGGTGGGCTCCTTGATCCAGTGACTAGGACCGTTGATATGACCGTCCTAGCTATGGGCAAGCGTGCCTTTCGTTCTCTTTGATAAGTACAATTTTAAAAATACAATTTAAATTGTAAATATTAGGTGGCAGCATATTTCAATCTGGAATATCATCATAGGAAAACGTGCCCTTTTTGTGGTCTATCACATGCATCAACGGTTAGGATTACAGGGAATAGATGTAATCATGCCATTCTAGGCCTATAATTCCCCAAGGAATGCAAAGTTTTGTACCTTGTGGTACACAAGTAGACCTTTGAATGCAATGAGTGTCTCTAAATATAGTTTAAAGGTTTATTTAATTTCATCTAAGTACAATATAGATGTACTTATATGAACTTAGATTACAGTTAGATAAATGCACTTGGATGCACTTAGACATACATTGACCAGCTAGGCTGGCTCATTGAGCTTTTGGTGGGTGGGCTTGGGCTGAAATACTAGGCCTTAGGGCTGAGCTCGAGTCTAAACTTTTAAGCCTATTTATTAATCAGGCCAAGCTTGGGCTGTGCACTTTGTAGCTGCACACATGGAAAGTAGGAACATGAGCATGATGGAGAAGAGTGGATTAGGTGCCGCCCAGCCTCACTGAAGACGGTGCGGCTGTTATCGTGGGGCCCACCTTGATGTATATATCCCTTACGGGCCCTTATTGTGGGGGGAACGGATTAGGTGCAGCCAAACCTCACCTAAGACAGTACGACTCTTACGATGGGGCCCACCTTGATGTATGTATCCTGCATCTAAGCAGTCTATCCATTTTGTCAGATCATTTTACGATCAGATCCAAATTTCAAGTGGAACATAGTAGGAAATAGTGGTGATTGATCATTAAAAACTTATCGTGAGCTACAAAAGTTTTGGTTCAAAACACACACACACACACACACCCTTTCTCATGAGAATTTTTTTGAGAACTCATTGCACGTGATGCGAGCCCACAATTTGAATGGTCCACATGATGCGGCACCCCATGAAATCATTGGAGCCCAACTTTCAGCTAATCCAAAACTTTGGTGAGACATGGAAAAAGGAAACAATTACTTACCCTTGATTTGCTTCTCTTTATTATGGCCCACCAAAGTTTTAGATGAGGCTGAAAGTTGGCCCATAGGGTGCCTTTCGGATTTTGTGCCCATGACACATGCAAAGGTGCCGATAGTGCTCACCTAAGTAGGTGCGCAGGTGAGCATGACTCTCTCTCTCTCTCTCTCTCTCATATATATATATATATATATATATATATATATATATATATATATATATATACTTCAATCATCCTGGTTAGGCAAAAAAACATAACATAATCATTAGTTTTCAATGGTGTGGCATTCAATCACCACTGTTTCCCATGATATGGTTCACCTTAGATTTGAATATGTTTCTTTTTTAAGCTCAAAATGGATGGATGTCGTGAATGGATGTGAATTTCCTGCGAAAGCCTTTCCAGGAAGTTCATGCCCTCACTTTTGGTCTCAAGTCCTAAAATGATCTCACAAAATGGATGGACAGGGTGGATTTCTCACAAACAACGTGGTGGGCCTCACTAAAGGAAAATGTGTGTAGGGAAATTTTTGCCGTTGAAATGTTCCTTACATCGACAGTTCTGTTTACATTCCATCTATACCGTTTATAACATCATTCCTGTTGGGATGAAATGAAAACACAAATATTAGCCTGTTTCAAAGCTTCGGTGGCCACATAAATATTTCAACGATAGATGTGTAATCCTCACATTTTTGGCCCACGTAAGTATTGGTTCTAGCTCATTTTTACCCTTATGTCCTAAAATGAGTTCACAAAATAGATGGATGGAGTGAATTTCTCAAAAAACATTACCGTGGGCCCCACCCAAGTTCCTAGTGCAGGAACTTATTGGGAAAGTATTTCGCAGGAAATCTACATCCGGCGTGAATATAGGATACATACATCAAGGTGGACTATAGAGGTGCACATTGAACCGGTAGAACTGTGGAACCGGATCAGAATCGACCAAACGGTCTGATTCTAAAGTGCACTAGTTTCGGTTTCGGTTCCAAAAATTAAATAACCGTTTAGTTCGGTTTGGTTCTGGTTTGGGGGTATGTAGAACAAAACTGAACTGTGGATCCAAACTGTGAATCTGAACTGTGGATCCGATACATGGAACTGAACCTGGAATTGTGAGTTTGTTTATAATATATTTTAGTCGTATATTTGACTCATGATTTATGGTTTACAATACACCCTTTGCTTGTTTTCATAAATGTATTTTTTCACACCATATACAATATCTAAACCATGTATCAAGTGGATCACAACACGAATGGATATAGGCTAAATTATAAAATAGAACATGCAATTGGGCAGGATTATAAAAAGCCCAAAATCGTGGAATCGATCCAGTTTTCATGGTCCAGTTCCGGTTCGGTTCTAGGGTGCTAATGGTCCGGTTTTGGTTTTGAAAATCCTGAAACTGTAAGGAACAGTTTGGTTCTAGTTTCACCCTAGAACTGGACTGAGCCGAACCGTGTGCACCCCTAGTGGACTCGGATTAGCTACTCCCCCCCGCACCATGATGTATGTGTTTCATCCATTTTGACAGATCATTTTAAGGCTTGATTCCAAAAATGAGAGGGATATAAATCTCAAATGGACCACACTACAAGAAAACAATAGTGATTGGATATTCACCATTAAAATCCTCTTAAGGCCCACTATACTATTTGTTTGACATCCAATCAGTTGATTAGGTCATGCAGACCCAGATGAAGGGAAAAAATAAATATCAACTTGATCTAAAACTTTTATGGCCCCAAAATTTTTTTAATGGTCGACGTTCATTCAACATTGTTTCCTGTAATATGGTTCACTTGAGATTGTGATATACGACATAGATGAAACACATGCATCATGATAGGGCCCACAGAGCACCGACCAACAGCCATTGGCTGGTGGCAGAGAGTAGCCAATCCGTTTCCTATCAAGGTGGCCCCACGGTATGGGCCCAACCAAGACCACAGCCAATCGGTACTGACAGGTTGAGTAGAGAGACTGCTACTGAAGTGACCTCACCAAGTTCCATGGGCCCCACCATTATGTATGTTTTGTATCTACGCTATCCATCCATATGGAGAGATCATTTTAGGGTAAGATCCAAAAAACGAGTCAGATCTGCCCATCCATTTTTCCATATAATTTAAGGGGTTGACCCAAAATTGAACCATATCCAAAGATCAAGCCGATCATACCACAGGAAACAGTGTGAATAATGATTTCTACCGTTGAAACCTTGCCAGACCCTACAGTGATGTTTATTTGTCATCCAACCTGTTCATAAGATCATACATATATCGATGAAGGGAAAACATTAAAATAATCTGGGTCCAAAACTTCTGCGTCGCTCAAAAAATTTTCAACCATAGATGTTCAATTCACACTTTTTCGTGTGGTGTGAACCATTTGAGTGTTGGATATACTTCATTTTTGGGTTTAAGCCCTATGCTTTATTTTTGGGTTTAAGCCCTAAATTTATCCAATAAAATGGATGGACCGTGTGGATAAAATACATAAATCATGGTGAACCCGACGTAGTTTACTCAGTACGCAATCCGCTTCCGAGTATGGTATGACACGTCAGTCAGCCTCAGTTTGCAAATCTCATGCCTCAGTTTCCGGGACGAGCCAATCAAGACATGGACCACACTTGTACGGTGAATCCGTGTCCTGGAAGAAAAGTAGCTTTATCATCCCTGTTCCACGGTAGGTGGGGCTAGCTCTATCGCCGTCCGATCCATATCGATAAAAGTCGGTGATTAGACATGGGCACATTAAGGAAGTGGGCCCAAGATCCCATCACCATCTGATCAAGAATCTCGTGCGCCTCAGCTACTCTGGTCAAACCCCAAATCATAGTACGTAGCATTGT
Organism: Magnolia kwangsiensis; assembly: GCA_037074715.1. NCBI lineage: Eukaryota > Viridiplantae > Streptophyta > Magnoliopsida > Magnoliales > Magnoliaceae > Magnolia > Magnolia kwangsiensis. Next base: position 30,148,567 of record CM073575.1, on the reverse strand, counting down.
TTATTGGAGTGTGGACGGTCCACATTATTTTATCCATCATGTTTCGTTTTTATTGGAGCGAGAGAGTATCATGGTTTGTAAGAACTTAACCGGATTCAGCTGACGTTTTAGATTATCTTTCAAGTTGTTACTGTTGTTATGTTTTTAATAATATCATGTATGGGAAAGTTCTGGGGATCTGAGTTTATCTCCACCGTACACGTGGAAAAAGTGATAATCTAACCATACAAGTGTTGGGCTTTCCTTGTTCGGGGCTTTTGAAAATGGGATTTTGCACTAGTGAAGAAATCTCTATGGTGACTTATAGCTGGACTCTCTTAATTTGAAAGATTTGTCTAGCTTCGTCCCCCCTCACACCGTCAAAGTGTCTTTAGCACGTGGCAGCTCGAAATGGTGTGACAATGGATTTTGATAGTAGATAATCATCCGTTAGAAGGGCCTACAAGTAGTATAAGTTTAATTGTCCAATATTATTCAGGATCACTTTTTTAAGATATCGGCATTTAGAATTCTCTCACTTTTTAAAGATAGAAAACAGAGGATCTTAAAGGATAAAAGAAGTTGGTTAATTTTTTTTTTCCAAGGCACAAAATACAGATTCTAAGCTCTAATAATCTCAAAGGTATGCTTTCCTGGATTAGAATACATAAATTTTAAATTCTTGAATTTTGGTTGCATCAATTTCGATAATATAAATGGTATTTACAATTGGTTTATTATAGAGTGTTTCATTAAAGATGAAAAGGAAGAGAAAATAAATATTTAATCAAGCTCAGAAAGCTACATGAAAATATATCAAGTCATTAATTAGTTTTAGGCAATTACATGAACAATAAAATCTTAAAGTATTAAAATTTAATGGAGATGAAATATTTTCAAAATAAAAATTCATCTTGAAAATAGTCAATTCTCATGACCTATTTGTCATGAATATGAAAAGACAAAAGTGTATATGAAAAGTTTAATTACCAATTTTTATTTTATTTTATTTTATTTATTATTATTATTATTATTATTTTTTAAAGAAACAATCTTACAAATTATATAGAAGCCAAAAAAATAATAATTAAGATGAAGCAGGTATAGTTGGAATTTTTAGTAGCGTAAGTTTTATCCAAATGATAGATTGTCAAATGTAGTTTGCACATCAGTCTAGATGACAATGGTATCAACAACAATTGATGTGACTCAATTGGAGGGCAAGTTTTGCAAGTCCAAATTTGCGGCTGATAAATTTACGAATTCATTAATAGTTGAAGATCTTGATGAGGTTTTTTTCCCAGGCTCGACCAGTCGTGAGCCTCACTCGATTAGTTGAGGGCTGGTGCACGACCAGTCAAGGCCTGCCTCGAGTCGAACTCTAGCGACTTCGGGTTTATTTTCTTCGCGATGCTCAACCAGTCGAGGGGTCTTCTCGACTGGTTTGTTCGACTGGTCGAGGCTCCGCTCAATCAGTCAATGACACTACTCGACTAGTCGAGGTTACGCATATTCTAGTTCGATTTTGTGCGAGATTCGAAATTTTAAGGAGGTTTTTGCAAGGGGTGCGAAAGGGAGTTTCCAAATCTATAAATTTGGGTGCCTAGGGCTTTTATAGGTAATGCAAGAGGGTTACCTAAAGATTTGCAAGAGTTTGCTAAAGGGTTTAGGGCTATCAAAGGTGAGAGAGAGTGAGAGAAAAGAAAGAGAGGAGGCTTGTGGAAGGGAGTCGACGTCTCAACGATTCTATGTCCTCGGGATTGGTGAGATCTCTCCGTTTTTCTTTTATTTTCTTATTGTTTATTCACTCCTGCATGAGTGAAGAAGGTTGTAACGTTATACTTCATAGTGGATTGTTAATGATTTAGAAGATGTCCCGTGGTTTTCACCTCTTTGAGGATTTTTCACGTAAAAATCCCTTGTATGGTGTGGTTTATGCTTTGATTTATTTCATTGTTTTATTATCCCATAATTCTGGTTTGTTTTGGGAGGCTAGATCCTAAGGTTTTGTGCAAGGCCTCTAACAAAGTGGTATCAGAGCCAAGTTCATTGAACGGAGTGAGATCGGTTCTGAATTATGAAAGGTGGCTCGTTAAGGATGATCAGCCTCAATGGTTCTAATTGGACCATATGGAAGGATAAGATGAAGGATTTGCTTTATTGCAAGGACTTATATTCTCCAATTTTAAAAATATTAGCAAAATCTAAGGATATGTCTGATGATGTTTGGAAGAAGTTGGACTGGAAGGAGGTGGGGTTTATTAGACAATGGTAGTATGATTCTGTGTTCCACCATGTGTCTACGGAGACCTCAACTGCTAACTTATGGCTGAAATTAGAAGGCTGTATGAGAGGAAGACAGCCGATAATAAGATTTTCTTGATACGACAACTTGTGAATCTCAAGTTCAAAGATGGTGGTTCTGTGGCTGAGCACATGAATGAGGTCAGCAATGTATTGAACCAGCTCTCCATTATGAAGATGATCTTAGATGATGAATTACAAGCTTTGTTATTACTTAGATCATTATCTGATAGTTGGGAGACATTGGTGGCGTCTCTAAGTAACTTCGCGCCAGACAGAAAGGTATTTTTGAAACAGGTAACTAGTTGTCTCTTCAATGAGGAGATAAGGAGGAAGTCTCAGTGGTCTACTCAGCAAGAGGCCCTTGTGACATAAGAACAGAGGAGAGGAAAGAACAGGAAGGGCGTAAAGGCCTGAGATAAATCAAGAGGTAAGTCGAGTACCATGAAGGATGCTGAATGCTGGAATTATGACAAGAAGGGCCGCAAGAAGGACCACTATAATCAAGAAGGCCCGAGATAAATCAAGAGGTAAGTTGAGTACCAGGAAGGATATTGAATGTTGGAATTGTGGCAAGAAGGGCCGCAATAAGGGCCACTATAAGCATGAATGTCATAAGAATAAGAACGACAAAAAAGGAAAAGGAAAGGAGAAGGAAAATGAATCAGATTCCACCGTGGTCGCTTCAGATGGTGACGTTATAATTATTCTTTCAGCAGATCATGATGTTTGTCTCACCGCTATGAGTCAGGACACCGACTGGGTGATTGACTAGGGTGCCTCTTTTTATGCGACTCTACGTAGGGACTTCTTTACAAGCTACAAGTCAGGTGACTATGGGACCTGAAGATGAAAAATTCTGGCATATTGAAGATTGTTGGGGTCAGTGATATTTTTCTGAAGACCGATGTGGGTTGCACATTGATTCTCAGGGATGTGAGGCATATCCCAGACCTTCGCCTCAACTTGATGTTGACGGAAAGGTTGGATGATGATGACTATGAAAGCTGGTTTGCTGGTGGGCGTTGGAAGCTCATCAAAGGTTCGTTGATCGCAGTTAAAGGAAAGAAGTGTTGCACCCTTTATAAGGCAAGTGTTAGTATATGCAAGGGTGAGTTGAATGCAGTGGAAGATTCAGCTATTGACATGTGGCACAGGCGTCTAGGCCAGATGAGTGAAAAAGGGCTTCAGCTACTAGCGAGGAAGCGGATCCTTCCAGACGTGAAAGGTATACCTCTTAAAACCTATCTTAATTATTTATCAGGAAAATAGTATAGAGTTTCATTTATAAAATCTTCTTCTCATGTTAAGAAAGTAATATATTAGATTTGGTTTATTCTAACGTTTATGGTCCTATGAGGACAAAAACCTTGGGTAAGGCATTATATTTTGTCACTTTTATAGATGATGCATCTAGGAGGGCTTAGGTTTATGCTTTAAAATCCAAGGACGAGGTCTTTGGTGTATTTAAATTATTTTATGTTATGGTCGAGAGAAAGACAGGCAGATCATTGAAGTGCATCCGCACTGACAATGGTGGTAAATACATCGGTGACTTCCACGAGTATTATAAGTCCCTGGGTATACAGCATGAACAAGTGGTTCCCAAGACCCCCCAACATAATGGTATAGCTGAGCCAATGAATCACACCATTATTGAGAGAATTAGATGCATGTTATCCCATGTGAAATTATCCAAGACGTTCTAAGGAGAAGCAATGCACACAGCAGTGTATTTGATAAACAGGTTTTCATCACCCCCGTTGAATGGAGAAGTGCCTGAGAAGGTGTGGGCTAGACAGAATTCATCGTACAGTCATCTTAAGGTGTTTGGATGTAGGACCCGTATCTTAGCCCGTACTGTTCCATATGCCTCCGCGGTCATCCCGATCAAATTTTCGCAACCTTCGACCTTTTCTGACATTTGCGCGCGATCCCGAGTCATATCCCGTATTTCAGAGTCGGTTCAACTCGAGACTTGTACCTTAACGACCGCACCGTCACCGCGGTTCCGATGCCGCATCCCGCGCGTCGAGGCGATACCCAGGCTAGGAGTTGTGGGCCCGCGTTCAGTTCAAGGAAAATACCGCGCGTTGCTAATCCCAAGAAAATCCATCACATCAATCACATCATTTTTTAAAAGTACACCCATCCCTAAGTACAACTACCCATCCCCAAAAGTCAACCCTCCCATCACCTCACCCATCTCTCTCCCCATCACTCCACCACTCACATCACCTTTCTCTCTCATCTCTCTCTCTCTCATTCTCTCCTAAGCTCCATGAGAGCAACCCACGTCCAAGCTATCTCCAAGAGAGGAGAGCTTGGTGTGGCCCATCTCCCATCTCCACCGTCTATGATCCAATCTCGACCGTTGAAGTTCATCCATTGATGCTCTACAATACTTTGGTGAAAGGAGGAGAATATCATAGTGAGTGCTTTTTCCTCTCTCTCTCTCTCTCTCTCTCTTTCTCTTTCTCTCTCCCCCTCTTCTTCATTTCCTATTGTATTTGAAGAAGTGGCCATGTGGCCCACCCGGATGGACCCCACCATGAAGCATATATTTTAGTCAAGCCATTTATAGGTGGGGCCCACTTCACGTATGTATTGTACCCACACCATCCATCGGTGGCCCACTTGAGCAGGGCTCACCTTACATTATGCAAGACATGCCAAGCCGTCCAGCGTCTCTGGACGCTGGACGTGAATTGTAAAAAAAAAAAAGAAAAAGAAAAAGAGATTTCTTTTGGGTTTGGGGGCGGACCGCTCACATAGGCCCCACCTTGATGTATGGTTCTAATCCAAGCCGCCCATCCCTTTCACTAACTCATTTTAGGCGTTGAGCCAGAAAATAAGATTTAACGGAGCATCTGGTGGGCCATAACCTAGTAAATAGTGACCTCCACCATCTAAAGTTTTCAGATTTGTTCTATGCGCTGAAAAATATCCAACATTGGACTCATTGGGTTTGTTTTGAGCCATACTATGAAATGGACGGATTAGATTTGTTTGATGAGGGCCCCACCTATGAAAAACCACAGCATTTCATAAAAAAAAAAAAAAAAGTTTAAGGGGCAGCAGGCGCTGCCCCCCCTGACAATTGCAGCAGACGCTGCAGCGTCTTCAGATGGGCTGGCGACCAGGGTCCCACGGTCACCATGATGTGTGTTCTATATATCCATACCGTCCAATTTTTGGGCCCTTAGGGCAGTGGGCCGCCCTCCAAATACCAGCCCCATCTAAAGCTCAGGTGGCCCACATCGTAGGAAATCATGGTGATTTAATGGCTGCCATTGAAACCCACCGAAGTTTTGGCTCAATATGAAATTTTTCTTTCCCATTCATCTGGGTCCGTGCGACCTTTGCAACAGGTTGGACGGCATATGAACATCATGGTGGGCCCCACGTGGGACCCACTGATGTATGTTTTGTATTCCACACCGCCTAGCAACTCGGACGGTGAGACCAACAGTCGTGCATGTGCATCATCCATACCGTCCATTCACGGTGGAGCCCACTGTGATGTGGATTTCAGCCACACCGTGCATTTGTTTTGCTACAGCAACAGCAGTTGCTGCTGTCGTCAGCAGGCCTGAGGGTCTAATCATGAGGTATGTGTTATAACCTGACCGTCCACTCATGTGGACTCCACCTAGATGCATGGATCGGGATCCACCCCGTCCAGGTGCATGGACGGTGGGCACTGATGTATGTGGGCCACACTGATGTATATGTTTACATGCAGTCCACCCAACATGGGCCTACCTTTCATCTGCACCGTCCATCCCTATGAGGCAGATCTATCAGGTGGACTGCACCGATGGTGAATGAATGAACGTCACCGGTGAAATCCTTTCATAGAAGTCCTGGATTAATATATAATATGATTATATATATATATATATATATATATATATATATATATATATATATATATATATATATATATAGATTATATAATATATTATGGTGGGCCCCATGTGGCACCCACCTTTGATGGAAACCGTTGGACGGTGTACCTACAGTAGCAATATAGTTGTTGTATTGCCATTGAATAACCTCGTGGACCCCATCATGTGGTCCCAGTTATATCCCAACCGCATATCCATTTTCTAGTGGGACCCACCTTAGAGATGGTATCCACATCGTCCATCTGCCATGTACGGCCCACCCTAATGCTCTACATCTACGTCGTCCTTGCTGTGATCCACCATGATGCAGGTGTTGTATCTACAACGTCCAACCATTTTGAGAGATAATTTTTATGGCTTGGAAAGAAGAATAAGATAGATCTATTGATTAGGCGGACCACACTGCAGGAAAACAGTGGAGATTGAATGTCCACCATTGAAACCCTTTTTGGGTCACAGAGGCTTTTGGATCAATATGATATTTGTTCCCTCCCTTAATCTAGGTCTTTGTGACATTATGATCAGATTGGATGGGGAATAAACTTTATGGTGGGCCTTGTGATTAGTTTAACAGTAAGAACCATTATCTCCACGGTTAGTTGTGGTATGGCCCGGATGATCTACCGTTGTGATTCATTTGGGTAACTCCTTAAAATGATCTCTAAAAATAGATTTATGGTGTAGGTTACTCACCCAGAATGGTGGGCCCGATTTGACGTTAATGAGGCCCACCTTGATGTATTGGCGACCCACCCATGAGGCCCACCTGTTGTGTGATTGAAGCCCATGGTATTAGGCCCATTGATGCAGCCCACTTGATGCTTATGAGGCCTATTGGCGTGGCCTATTGTTGTGGCCCACTTGGTGTAAATGTTTATGAGGCCCATTGGTGTGATCATCTGACGTACTCGGGGCCCATTTGGTGGGGCTTGATGTGATATATGAGGTCCTTGTATAGGGCCCGATACGATGTATTGTGGCCCATTCGAATCAGCCCACTTGACTCGTCCCATTTGATCCGGTCTATTGATTCGACCTGATATTATATAGTTGACGCATGAGTGAGGCCTAATGTGATGCGTATATACCCCATAAACGAGACTCATGGCGATGTATATTAGGCCTTTGTGTAAGGCCATGGGCCCACTATACGTTTAACTCTATGTGAGCCACTCCTTGGGAGCAATGTTGGTTAAATGGCCACATGGGCAATGATGGTTTAATGTCCATATTGTGACCTTCCCGTAGGCTTTGTTAGGCCCATTCACACCATTCTCTAAGTGGGTTAACCCAAATAAGTGGGCCCCATTCACCATGGACGGATGGCTCCATGATACCGAATTTGATATAACCACGGCCGAGGGTCGATCTTTATATTATGGTTGATTGGTTGTTTATCTATGGGCCCCACCTTGTTTACGTGCTGGTTGTCGGTGTCGATTTTCGGTTCCGATTGTCGATACCGATCATCAGTGCCGATTGTTGAGGCCGATCCTGATTGTCGATGTCGATTCTGATTATCGACCGATTCTGATTTGTCGTGACCAATTGCCGATTATCGACCAAGGCAGATTACCGATTCTAATCCGTCGTGACCGATTGCCGATTAGCGATCGAGGCCGATTATCATGATCGATTGTCGATTAGCGATCGAGGCTGATTATCACGACCGATTACTGATTAGCAATCGAAGCCGATTATCCTAACCGATTACCGATTAACGATCGAGGCCGATTGTCCTGGCCGATTGTCGATTAGCGATCGAGGCCGTTTATCATGACCGATTACCGATCGTGGTCGATTGTCGATTGACGTGGCCAATTTTTGATTCTGTTTGTCGTGGCCGATTGATCGATTATTAATTGAGGCCGATTATCGTGATCGATTATCGATCGTGGTCGATTATCGAGACCTATACGATGTATATGCGACCCATACTTGAGGTCCATTGTGATGTGCATCCGGCCCTTGTTTGAGGCCCGGTGTAATGCATATGTGACCGATGTGATGAGGCCCATTATGATGCATTTGAGGTCCAGGCGATGGAGCCCATTGTGATGTATGTTAGGCTCATGTGAAAGGCCCATCGTGATGTATATTAAACTCTTGAGTGAGGCCCATGGTGTTGTATATTTGGCCCTTGTGTGCGGCTAAGAGTCCACTATATGTTAGGCTTTATGTGGACCGTTCCTTGAGGAGCAATGTTGGTTAGACGTCCACATTGTCGAGGCCGATTGTTGATGTCAGTTATTGATACCAATTATGAATTTGTGACTGTATAACATCATGATTCATGCCCATGCACATCATCTGCATGTTTATTATGAGATATGATTGACTATTGCATATGCCATAGTGCGGATTGTTATGAGACTCCCTGATAGGTAGAGATTGTCTCACATGAGCGCACGATATGCACAGGATTGATGCATGACTGGATTGTATGACTCATGCATCTTGTATTGTGTGTTGTGATTACTATATGCCCTAACGACATCAGGGTCGTAGCCTCCATAGGTATATCGTGGATGGCCAGATGGGACACCAAAAATCTGTTTTACATGGGGTGCTATAGATATCCCTGGGTGAAAGTCCCTAAACCCTCTTGGTTCCAGAGGTTGCTTCAACGTCTACACCGAGTGGGTAGATGAGCGCCGAGTGCCTATTACCAGATGGCTGCGCTCTCCACTGTGTCGTGGTCGGTTGAAAGGGGGTGCGGCCTTACCTGCCCGAGAGGAGGGGGTAAAGCTAGGCTGAGTTTGACCAACTCGAGGAATGGGTCCGTTATCGACGAGCCGGGCCCGATATTAGCAGGCGGATAGTGAGGTCTCTTCCACTCACCTTATTGCGCGCGATGGGGCGGTAATCTGGTTTGGAGTGTAATAGACCCCGGTGATTTCTCAGAGAGGAACCGTACTGATATGTGGACTTATTGAGTAGGAGATGCATGCTCATTCATTCATCCATTCACTATCCACTCGGGCTGGTGGTGCGCAACTAATTGTTGTGTACCTTCGTTATGGCATGGATTTCGGTTAGGCGCGCGACTAACCTGAGATCAGGAGTTTATCACGTTGAGTCTGACTATCCAAATTTAGGTATGGGACTGGTTTGGATAGGAGTCCCTTGTGGTGGACCCCATAGCCTGCGATACTACGTACTATCATCCCGACTTCACACTCCAGCATGGTTATTTCATTCGCATTGCATGTTGCATTACATCCGCAAGCATATGACATCTTGGGTAGCTATTTCTACACTTACATGGCCTACACAGATTTAACAGGATTTGTATATTGCATTGCATCCTCAGCATCTGATATTTAGCTCTTTATGACCCCTCATCGCATAACTGTTCTATATCACGTATTCTGATATTGATTGACTTATAGACTTGTCCATACTTTCGCTTACTCTGTTATCGTATGATTTATATCTTGTCAGTATTCCTGCCTACTTTGATAATTCCTGCTCTTGTCAGTATTTCTGCTTATTCAGACATTGTATGGTTTATAGATTACCAATTTTTCGGTATTGTATGATTATAGCACTGTATTGAACACTTGGCACTTACCTTGTGCATACACTTACACCACCCTCTAAGCTTTCCATAAGCTTATGCATGATAGATGCGTGCAGGTGATGTTAGGCTGCAGCAGTGTTGAGCTTGGAGCGTGCGGTGGTCTTCTGGAGCTTGATTCTCTATTTATGTATTTCCCTTTCAGTATTGTATTCAAATGATTATATTAGTGGATATGTGATGATGATGTTGCCTTTGTGAATTGGGTAATCTTGTGGTTATGCTTATTACTAGTTAAATGTACAAAAAAAATAAATCCTCCTTGTAGGATCCTAGGATCGGAATCTGGCATATAAATGCTAGGAGCCGAGAATGGGGTACTACGGAGGCTGTCGGTACAGAATTCGGCGATCGGAATTCCTGTGAATTCGATTTTCAGCTTTGGGGCGTGACATTGGATGTAGAGCATCTATTCACGTACCGAAGGACAAGAGGTCCAAGCTCAATATGAAGATCATGCAGTATGTGTTCTTGGGGTACGGTGATGAAAAATTTAGTTACAGATTATGGGATCCGACCGAGAAGAAGCTCATCAGGAGCAGGGATGTGGTTTTCTTTGAAGATCAGTGTATAAAAGACATTGGTAAGCCAGAGAAGAACCAGCCTAGTTCAAGTGAGCTAGAGGATATGGATCCGATTATTCCTCCCATGGTACCTGATGACAGAGGAGTATAGCAAGGTGCAGAGGATGAGGGAGTTCTTTCAGAAAATGGACCAGGGGAGAAGCTCCCACTTGATCCACCTGTTGAGCCATAGGTGAGGAGGTCATCTAGGGACAGACAGTCGTCCAAGCGGTACTCGCCGCATAAGTACATTATGCTAATTAATGAGGGAGAGCAAGAAGATTATTCTGAGGCTTTAGCCGACAAGCATAAGAGGGAGTGGTTGAAAACTATACAAAAGGAGATGAAATCCTTACATAAGAACCACACCTATGATATGGTGAAATTGCCTAAGGACAAGAAAGCTTTAAGCAACAAGTGGGTGTTTAGAAAGAAGGTTGAGTAGAAAAATTCACAGATAAGGTTCAAGGCCAGACTTGAAGTGAAAGAGTTTAGTCAGAGGAAAGGCATAGAATTCGAGGAGATATTCTCACCAGTGGTGAAGATGACATCCACACCGGTGTTGATTGGGTTGACGACTACCATGAATTTGGAGATAGAATAGTTAGATGTTAAAACTGCCTTCCTCCATGGTGACTTAGAAGAAGAGATCTACATGCATTAACCAGAGGGGTTCGAAGTCAAGGGCAAGGAGCATATGGTGTGTAGGCTGAGGAAGAACTTGTATGGGCTGAAACAAGTTCCACGGTAATGGTACAAGAAGTTCGACTCATTCGTGTTACAGCATGGGTATGACAGAACGGAGTCGGACCATTGTGTGTTCACGCGCAAGTTCTTAGATGGTGATTTCTTAGTTTCACTGTTATACGTTGATGACATGCTCATCATGGGAAAAGACATCAAGAAGATCGACAGGCTGAAACAGGAGTTGGGAAAGTCGTTTGCGATAAAAGACTTGGGCCCAACTAAATAGATTGTAGGAATGGAGATAACCTATGACAGAAGCAGCAGAAAGCTTTGGCTGTCACAAGAGCGGTATATTGAGAAAGTCCTAAAGCGGTTCAATATGAATACAGCAAAGCTGGTCAGTACTCCACTGGATGGTCACTTTAGATTGAGCGATAGACAGTGTCCCAAGATGAAGGTAGAGGTAGAAGAGATGCAAAAGATACCCTATGCGTCAGCAGTAGAAAGTTTGATGTATACTATGGTGTGTACACGCCTAAACATAACATATGCGGTTGGTGTTGTCAGCCAGTATCTTTCCAATCCTGGCAAAGAGCATTGGATAGTGGTGAAATGGATACTGTGGTATCTAAGAGGCTTATCCAGGTTGAGCCTATGCTATGGTGATGGAAAACATGTGTTAGAGGGCTACACAAATGCAAATATGGCAGACGACATTGACTTCAAGAAGTCTACATCGGGGTTCATGTTCATGTTTGCAGGGGGAGAGGTTTCTTGGCAGAGCAAGCTACAGAAGGTCATAGCATTATCGACGACAGAGGTCGAGTATATTGTAATCACAGAGGCATGTAAATATATGCTTTGGATGAAGAGGTTCATACAGGAACTTAGCCTGAAGCAGGAGCAGTACGTGGTCTATTCTTATAGTCAAAGTGCTATACACTTGAGCAAGAATCCAAGTCAGCACTCCAAGTTGAAACACATAGAGATTCGGTATCACTGGATCATGGATACTTTGGAACAGGTGTTACAGCTTGAGAAGGTCCACACGGACGATAATGGGTCAGACATGATGATTAAAGCTTTGTTCAAAGGCAAGTTTGAGGTTTGTAGAAACTAGGCTGGCTTGAAGAAGGTGAATCCCTCCTGGGTCAAAAAGGGAGAGATTAAATGGGGTTTTTTTTCTCAGGCTTGACCGGTCGTGAGCCTCACTCGATCAGTCGAGGGCTGGTGCACGACCAGTCGAGGCTTGACTCGACTCGAACTCCAGCAACTTCGGGTTTTATTTCTCTGCACTGCTCGACCAATCGAGGGGTTTGCTTGACCGGTCGAGGCTCCGCTCGACCAGTCGAGGTTACGCAGAATCCAGTCTGAGATTTAGAATTTTGAGGTGATTTTCACAAGGGGTGTGAAAGAGAGTTTCCAAATCTATAAATATAGGTGCCTAGGGCTTTTCTAAGTAATGTAAGAGGGTTTCTTAAAGCTTTACAAGGGTTTGCTAAAGGATTTAGGGCTATTAAAGGTGAGAGAGAGTGAGAGAGGAAGCTTGTGGAAGGGAGTCGACGTCTCAGCACTTCTACGTTCTCGTGATCGGTGAAATCTCTCTGTTTTTCTTTTATTCTTTTATTCTCTTATTATTTATCTATTTCTGCGTGCATGAAGAAGGTTGTAACGTTCTACTTCATAGTAGATTGTTGATCTGGATGCATGTTTTTTACCTTTTTGAGGATTTTTCACGTAAAACCTCTTGTGTGGTGTGGTTTATGCTTTGATTTATTTCATTGCTTTATTATCCCATAATTCTGGTTTGTTTTCGGAGGTTAGATCCTAAGGTTTTATGCAAGACCCCCAACAGATCTCGTGGACTCAAAGATAATAAAGCGTATGAAAGGCTCTAGAACATCAAGCTTAAAAGACGTTCTTATAGTTCTATTTAAACTTGATTTTCAAGTCTCAATACTCTCAGAATTGATATTATGTGTTTGCTGACTGAAGCAACTAATGGATTATGATTTCGTAGATACCCCACCCAGGATAACAACTTGATGAAGTATGGATGATCCTTAGGAACTAAATCTAAACCCTATACCCTACCTAAAACGTCAGTCATTTCCAAGCCTAGGCCAAACCCTAGCTAAATCCAAGCCATTATCTAACCCAAGCCACTACCCAAGCTAAGCCATACCCTAGTCATTTCCAAGCCAAGTCCTTAAACCTAAGTCATTAGTGACTCTCTAGGCCCGGACAAGCCAGCTAGCTAAATCGTGGAAGTGAATAGTAAGCGGCGATAATCGGATTACCGTCCCTTCTTGAAAAATGTGCCCCACGATACAGCCGTTGCTTCCCTCGAAAGTTAACTATGCTAGACCTATTTAACCTTCGATTTCCTACTATTTACCATTTTACCAAGCCCTCTAACTCATAAAAAAGTGTCTTGTGGCATCTCCCTTCCCTTCACCAATCTTGGGCTGCCACATCATCATTTATCCTCTATAATCCCTAAAATTACCAAGAAACCATCCTAATGAGTTAAAAATACCCCATCCTCTCTTCATTTCACCAATCAACAAAGGCCAAGCAACTCTCACAAAGAGAAGGAGAGTGAGAGAAAGAGAGAAAGTGAGTGAGAGTGAGAGAGAGTGCTTGAGTTCCCAAGCTCTCATTTTTTTTAACACACCCCCACACACTTATGCCGTAGTGGGATTTCACCACCTATAAATATTCGAACCCTTGACTGGGTGTTGAAAATCCTAAGAGTCTACCATCGAAGCAAGAGTAAGGATCCCATCTTCTTCAGCTCCCTCCAGCCTTCTCCAGTCATCTCTTAGCCTCATAGTTCCACTTAGGTCAACCCTTCCAAGCCATAGTGCACCCAAACTTTCAAGCTATTTCAAGTGTAAGACAAAGATCATGTTATCATCATTAGCATTCATACTTCACCTATCGCATCATTACTTCCCTTCTCAATCCTCCTACTTCTTTAGGATGGCATTGAATGTATGCTCTATCACTTGCTAGAATTCCACATCCCATCACATTAGAAACTTATGGTAACATAGTTTTCTTACATGTCATTCTAGTATCACCACATCTTCTCTTAACCTCATTTCTCTTTTAGACATTCTCTAGATGCATACTATGTGGCTTATTGGAATTCTGGACCCTGCTATATCAGAAATCTGAGTCTTCATAGTCTCATTTTAATACTTTATATTATATCATTTTATCCCCTAAGCTCAACTTACCACAAGAAATAGAGACCGTACACCTGTACAGGCTGAAAGAGTGCCTAACACCTTCTATCTCTATAATTGAGGTCCCTTACTTGGAATCTCATGTTGCAAATCATGAGTCAACTTAAAGCAAGAAAGTCTTCAGATTCTCTGAATTTTATAGATTCTACAATTTCTAGCCGACTGCGAAATTTTGAGCTACTTGGCAAGTGATAACTCCAAGTCTACTACATCATCAACCAAAGTCAACTCATACACCCCCCAAAATCCAAGATAAAAAGCAAGGGAGCCGATATTCAGCTTTCACAAATTCCTACTCATCCTTATCTCTCTCCACATGTCCTTCTTATCTCTTCACCTATTCACTTCTGTATATATTACACCAACCATATCAATTATATATTTTTAGCTTTTAATCATACAATCAAAGGGATTACTTCTATTTTGTAATATTGCATATATGTACACTCATTCTCTATGAACGCGATATGCTCTTCTTTTGTAATTTGAATTAAAGTTTTCCATTACAATACCAATTTCACATGGTACCATACTAAAATTTTAGGTTCATTTTCTTAGTTATACATTACTTTCTACCATTCTCTCCACGACTCACTCACGCATGGCTATTACAAACATTGTTTCAATTATCTTTGATATTATCGTTATCTCTAGCTTGACAATACTGATAACATTGGAAGCGACACCGATAACACCGGTAGTAAAATCCAGACATTAATAATGCATCGCTAAGTATCGACAATGTATTGATATCATCTATATTTTCAATTGTGTAAATTCTAGGCATCGCTTGTATTGCCAATGTATCAATATCGCTAATGTATCGCCAATATTTTCGACTGTGCAATGATGCTTGTATCACAAATGTATCGGCGATATTTCAATAATATCATTAATGTAGAGATATTACAAAAAATTTATTTATTAAAAAAAAATTCTATTTCAAAATTTTTTCATGAGCACATTGTTATATGCCGTTTTCAATTTATCGTTGCTAATATTGCAATATTGTCATTATCACAATATGCTCAATATCAAGACCACAATCTTTCATTTTCTTTCCAGTTGTTAATGATTTCTTAGTAAAATATTGTAAGTTGTTGATATTCTTTAATATTGATGGATATTTTGATAGAAGGTTGGATGGTTAGATGGGATCGATGAGATGGTTAGACTGTTTCATACGACGACACATGCTTTTAAGGTCTAATTAAATGGAAACTTATTATGCATTCATTCTTTTTTGTAAACTTTTTATTTCTAAATATGTAAATATGTGTATTTTAGCATATCCTGAAGTTTTACTAAAAATTTTACAATTTTCCAATGTTTTCTTGCAATTTCAGTTATTAGCGATATTATCAACGATATTGATATTGTTTCCATATCCCTGGCTAGCGAAACTTGTAGCGATACCTATACTTCGAACACTAGTTACAAATTTTTCCACATCCTCCACCATTATTCCCAACACTACTTCTGATTTTACAATCTCATCATATTTTCTTCACCATTCAGATAGCCCTAGACATGTTCTTGTTTCTCAAGTTCTTACTAATGACAACTATATGACACTTGGTAATGGGCTATGCAAATAGCTCTCATGGCCAAGAAGAAGTTTAACTTTGTTGATGAGACTCTTTGCAAGCCAGAATCTACTAATCCAAATTCTTCTCAATGGGATCGATGCAATTAAATGGTTTTCTCTTAGCTCCCTAATTTCGTTCATTTTAACATTGCCAATAACATTATGTACGCTAAATCCACTAACGAGGTATGAAATGATGTTCGTGATCATTTTTTACAAAAGAATGCACTAAGGATTTGTCAAATCACTCAAGCCATTGCGACTCACAAAAATATATATATATATATAAAAAAAATCTTTATGGATCTCTATTTCACAAAACTAAAAGCTTTTTGGGATGAGCTTTCATCCTACAATTCGATCCCGCCTTGTAGTTGTGGTGTCTTTAAAATTACTTCTGATTTTTATCATAAAAAGATGGTCTTGCAATTTTTTATGAGCCTAAATGAATCCTATGCTGCCATTAAAAGTCATATTCTTTTAATGAATCATCTACCGCCTATAAATGAAGCTCATGCTCCGCTCATTCAAGAAGAAAAGTAACGAGAGTTACATGTCACACCTTTGACCAATGAAGTTAATGCCCTCCTTTCCATTTCTTTATCCCAAGGGTAACGGTTAACACAAGATTATCACAACAAACCACGTCCTAAACTCAAATGTAATCATCTCAGTAAGGATAATCATACCATTGATCGTTGCTATCGAATTCATGGCTTTCCTCCAAAGCCACTGTAATCCAAAAAAGTTCATCAACTATCTCGTATGGTTGCTATTAATGCTCTTTGTTCTACTTCTATGAGTTCTATTGATGATGCTACATCTTCCCATGCGTCTGCTTCAATCTCGCTTATTTCTCAAGAACATTATAAGTAACTATTAAGTTTACTCAAAGCTCATAACACCCCTTCCATGGCTAATCTCGTAGGGAAAATGGCATGTTTTTCTATTTTCGCATCACTTAGTTGGATCATTAATTCAGGAGCTACTCATCACATGAATTGTACCAAATCTATACTTTCATCTATTTTTCAATCCAACTCTTTACAACCTATTACGTTACCTATGGGCAAAATAATCTCCAATTTCTCATTTTGGTTCTGATTATTTTATCTAATAACATGCATTTAGATAAGGCTCTTTATGTTTATGGTTTCTATCATAATCTAATTTTATCCATTAGTCAATTAGCTAAATCTCTTAATTGTTCCGTCACATTTTTTTTTTCCTGAATTTTGTTTCTTTCAGGACTTATCAACGAGAAAGATGATTAGAGTGGGTAGAGAGCATGATATATTCTAATTTCTTGAAAGCCCACATGCTCACTTTGTTTCCTTTCCATACATACCTTCATTTGACAGATGGCACTGGCAGCTTGGTCATCCATCCCTTTCTTGTTTACAAATTTTAAATAAATCATTTTCCTTTACTTCTCTTTCAAATAAATGTATTTGTCACATTTATCTTTTGCCAAAACAAACTCACGCCCTTTCCTAGTAGCACTATTTCTACTACAAGCATTTTCAATTTAATTCATTGTGATATATGGGGTGGAATTACTAAATCCATTCTTTGTCTAGTGCTCATTATTTTCTTACCATCATTGATGATTACTCTATGTACTCCTGGTTGTCTTTTATGTGGTTTAAGTATGAAACTAAGGTCATTTTATAATAATTTTTGGCAATGGTTAAATCTTAATATCATAGTCAGATTCAAAGCATTCGAAGTGACAATGGTACCGAGTTTTTTTTTTCCCAATGACACGCACAATTTATTTAAAAATAATGTTTTAACATATCAACATAGTCGTGTGGATACCCCTCAACAAAATGGGGTTGTTGAATGCAAGCATCGACATCTTCTTGAAGTTGCTTGAGCTTTGCGCTTTCAAGCCCATCTTCCTTTACAATTTTGGGGTGATTGCATTTTAATTGCAACTTATATATTTAATTAATAAATTATAGTTTACAACCCCAAGTATAGGGTCACGATGTAGTAATAATCTCGGTAAGACCAAGGTCAAATTCACAGGAACTGAACCTTGTACGTATTCTAAACGTAACTAGAACTAGAACTAGAAGAAGATATAATCTAAATCAGGAGAATGTAGGAGAATAATTATGAATTATTTAACTAAAACTTATAAAATTCAAAGGTGGGAAACTAGGGTTTTCAAGGATCCACTTGTAGAGATCGGGGAGATCTATACTTGATTTAAGAACACAACTGGAATCAGAGTCTTATCTTCATCTAATTGGAAAATAATTTATTAAAATTCAATTCTGAACTTCTTTTGATTTAGTTTTCAATGAATGATAGGCATGAGAATTAGAATTGATTCCATTACAAAACCATACCCATGTGACAAAGAAAATAACAGAATGTACTAATCCACAACCAATTTGAGAGAATTATAAACGTTAGGAAGGATTCCATCATCCAACCATGTCTATAAGACAATGGTGAACAACAGGGCTTCCTAATTTCATGATCTCAACACATGAACGGAATATACTCAAAGCTATTGTATATCCATTATAATTTAAGTCACAACAAACTATTAAAAACTAAGAGTATTCCTTATAATCAAATTAGAATCAAAAGAGAGTTCAATAAACATGAATCAAAACCATAAAAAGCATCTCATCATACTATAAGCTTCACCTCTTAGCCTTGTCTAAGAGGTTTAGCCTATCATTGAAATGATCAAACTCTAAACTCTTAAAAACATTAAAGGAAGAAAACAAAAGAAGAGGTATAAGAAAATAAAAAATAAAAAACTCAGCTAGCTGGTCCTCCTCTCTCTCTCTCTCTCTCTCTCTTTCCTTCTTCACGCCTCACGTTCGATGATCCCACTCTCTCTCTCTTTCCTTCTTCACGCCTCACGTTCGATGATCCCACTCTCTCTCTACGCTCTCTCCTCTTATAGACATGCAGCCAATCAAGTTGGTGTTTACGTAACCAACTTGTTTCGCAAAGCTGTGCGAAAGAATAGGCGTGCGAAAACATATTATGTAAACAGGCCTCGTGATGTAAACAGGCCTCGTGACTGGTCCAGTTATAGATCGATTTGCGTGCACGTGAGGTGTCTTTTGGATGCGAAACAAGCTAGGTTGGGGCTGAACCTGTCCTCTGAATGTGATAGATGGATTGGATTATCCTATCTGATCATAAGGGTGGACCACATCAAGTTGCAACGGCAGGGCTACTCGCTCTCGTACACGGTGGGAAATCTCATTGATTTCAGGATTTCCTGTGAAAATAACTTATTATTATTATTTTTCAATCCTTCTCCATGCGTGGCCCACTCCCTGCAGATCCTCCTTCACCTAATGGACGATCTGAAACATCTGCGGGTCTCACCATCTTGCGAATAGGCCCTGTCCATCAATGTCGAGATTTTTCTGCTGAGTAACACGTACATCTGTGTAGAGTTCCATGAAAACACACCTAGGGTCCGGTTGGACTTGGCCCCTGATCTCAATGAACGGTCTGGATCATCCTATCAGCTGATACTGATGGCCCACAATGTCTCGCCGTGCGTCATCTGCGAAAGGATCCAGTTTCGGGTCCCTTGCTGGTGTCGATAGGGCCCACTCACAATGATCTTCTCGGAGATCAAAGTCATCCACTAGCTTTTTAGGGTCAGTTTAGGCCAAGAGCCTGGGTATGAATTGGATCCATGTTTTGGGTGGGCCATAGTGCTGATCAAAGTGGTGTCGCCTTCCCTCTTCGCTGCGAGCCTGTATTTGTGCATGGTTGCACAAGAACACTATGGTTTTGGTTGGCGTTCCCTCCTGGACACAATGGACGGTTCAGATCATCATTTGGATGATCATGGTGGGCCACCACTAGTCCCAACGAACAATCATGTGCGAGAGAGGAGAGAGAGTCTCCTTTGGAATCAATTTGGATTGAGTCAAATGGTCTTGACCAGTTGTTCCGGTCCTGTGCACTGCGGGTGCACGGGTATATGCACGCTCATGATACGCTGTAGGGCCTACAGTGATGTTCTTGATCAATCCACTTCGTCCATTCCTTTTATCTATCCCATTCAAGGGTTGACCCCAAAGTTATGTCATATTCAGAGATCAGGTGGGCCCCTATTCAGTGATTGATGGCCAATCTTTCCATTGGACCACTTGCACAAAGATCCAGGGGCTACAATTTTACGTGTATGGTTACTTTTTGATACTTAGGTCAGATATAAAGTTTTGTGCCAAACGGATGATGGGAACCCTGCGATTTTACATTTAGGACAATTTTCAAGCTTCCTTATCTTCAATCACTTGGTTTCCTTAGATCTTTGGTGTGTGAATTCTTCAATCTCAGTCTCCTAAGATCCGTCCCTTGCCTTGGTGATTTTTGAGCATCAAATCCATACTTTTAATACCCTTTTCAATCCAAGCTCTTAAATTCACCTTGCAACAAAAACATAATTAAAATAGAACATTAAATATTATCATGTTCATAAAACCGAGTAATAATTAGGGTCTAATATGCAATATTTGACCCTCAACAATTACCTACTATTTTATCTAGGAAAAGCCTTTATAAAATTTTGCCTAATACTAAGCCAACTTACAAACACTTGTGTGTCTTTAGTTACCTATGCTATGCCCACAAGCCACATGTTCATCATAAATTTGACCAAATGGCTATTTGGTCATCCAGGCATCTTTATCGGCCACCCCTTTGCCTAAAAAGGTTATCATATATATGACATCAAGACAATGTGTGTATATGTTAGTCGTGATGTCACTTTTTACAATATTTTCCTTACAAAAACATTCCATATGAACCTCCCTTTATTTTACATGTTTTACCTTTATCATTTCTTTACCACCACATGATTTTACATTATCTTCCAATGAAATCGTACTCTCTAATCAACTACCTTCCCCACCATCACCACCAAACCCACCTCTTACTTGTCATTCCACTCGCATATTCCATCGCCCATCTTATCTACAAGACTACCATTGCCTCACCGTCATAGCTCCACCATCTCCATCCTCTCCCTTAAAGGCAGGTACTAATAATCTATTGTCCAAAATTTTAAGTTATAATAATTTATCACCCAATCATCATGCATTTCTTATGGCTATCGGTTCTCATACGACTCCTACGTCCTTTACATTTACCATGAAATTTCCTTAATTGAGAGATGCTATGGTTGCTGAGATAAGAGTTGTAAAAGAAAATAAGATACCATGTCAAACAATCACTTTCTCTAAAAGCTCGAGATAGGACGCGATACTCAGTTTCGACAAAAGATTGAGAGACTATGGGTTACTTCTTAGTCTTCCAGGAGATGAGACTATTGCTGAGCATCATGCAATATCTAGTTGCAGACCTTCGAGTCATATGACAACTAACCCAATCAGAGTCACAATTTCCAGATAATCAAAGTTCATTGGAAGAAAAAAGTAGAATCTCTTAGCCGGGAGTACTTTTTAGGTAGTGAAGTAATCATAAGGTAGCATCATGATGTGGTTGAAGAGGTTGCTGCATGAAATAACTGAGGATGTGAATAATATAGACGATGTCGGGTCAAGTAATGGTTCTAACTAGTTGCGAACTTGGTTGAAATATCTTTTAACAGATCTTGGCATTACTCATGACCAGCCAATCACTTTGTTTTTTGAGAACAAATCAGCATTGCACATTGCTCCCAATCTAATATTTCACGAATGTACTAAAAATATTGAATTAGATTGTCATTTGGTCCGTGAAAAGATTAAATAAGGCATTATCCACACTACTTATCTCTCCACTTTTGAACAACTTACAGACTTGTTCACCAGAGGTTTGGATCCTGATAGATTTCAATTATTAACTGGTAAGTTGAGCATGCTTAACATTCATGCTCTACCTTGGAGGGGGGGGGGGGGCAACTTACGGACTTGTTCACCTGAGCTTTGGATCCTAATCGATTTCAATTATTGACTGGCAAGTTGAGCATGCTTAATATCCATGCTCTACCTTGAGAGGGGGGGGGGGGGGGGCTCTACTTCTGAACAACTTAAGCGATTTCGATTATTGACTGGCAAAGTTGAGCATGCTTAACATCCATGCTCTCTACCTTTGGGGGGGGGGGTGTTGGATTATGATTCTTACTCATTCTTATCTCTCCACCTATATATTTCTATATATATCATACCGATCATATCAATGTATATTTTTAGCTTTTAATCCCATAATTAAAGGGATTACTTCCATTTTGTAATATTGCCTATATGTACACTCATTCTCAATAGACAAAATATGCTCTTCCTTCATAATTTAAATTCGGGTTTTCATTTACAATATATCAATTTCAGAGCAACAAAGTAATTTTTGGATTATGATTGGTGGTTTGTTTTAATGGGGAAGAAATTTGAGTTTGAGCTTGGTTAGTTGAGTGATTTCTAAAAAAATAACATAACTATGCATGTATAGATAAAAATAAATATGAAATAATAATGATTATTTATTTAGCTGTCATGTGCTTAGGGTAGTAAATACTTGCTCATAGGTTCATCTTGCAACATAAGTACTCTATTTCATAACAATTGTTTTATATCTTATCAAGTGAGATTAATCTATTTGGATGTCGAAAGGTCCATATCAAAAGGGTGCAAAAAAATATTATAATAATTCATTTTATTGTAAAAAAAAAAAATAATCAAAAATCCTACACAATTAATGTAATATAAAAGAAAAAAAGTCAAAGAACGGCAAGAGAAGAGAGGCACATATACTTTATGTGGTTTCATTAGACAATATTTAAAGTTTTATTTTTCACTATATTAAGAAAAATCAAGGAATACAATGCTTTGTCTACTTCCCATTCTCTCACCATACACATTGATCTCTAAAAAAGGAAGACTAACTTTTTCTAAGCGGGTGTGTGGATTGTAAGCAGAGTTGTACTTGAACTGAGTTAGCTCGGTTAACTTGCTCGACTCGACTCAGCTCAGAACTTGACTCGATTCGACTCGGATCGGGTTTACTTTATATATATATATATATATATATATATATATATATATATATATATATATATATAGGGAAAAGGTACTATGCGCTCGACCTCACGAGTCCGTCCCATGAGGTTGAGCTGTGTGGGCCCCACCGTGATGTGTTTCGAAAATCCACCCCATTAGTCAGATGCACCATTCCATCGTGGGCCTAGGTCTCAAAAATCAAGTCAATCTGTGACTTGTGTGGGCCACACCACATACAGAATTTGAGAGGCGCCGTGCACCATTAAAACATTCATAATCATTTTAATGGCCCACCAAGATGTGGTTAGCAAATCCAGCCCATCCATTATGCGTGTCCCACTAGGATGAGGGGTCATACCAAGTTTTAACAGCATTCAAAACTCAGGTGGGCCCCACTAAGTGCTTTTATATGTTTTAATGGTGTCTTCACATGATTTTAGATGGTATGGCCCACTTGAGTTCCGTACACGATTGATTTTTGGCATGTCCCATAATTTAAAGGGGACCCATCAAATGCACGGTGTTGATGGTCGACACGCATCACGGTGGGGCCCACACAGCTCAACCTTACGGGAGCTTATCGTGAGGTCGAGCGCAAAGTACCTTTTCCCATATATATATATATATATATATATATATATATATATATATATATATATATATAACATAAACTCAAACTTAACTCGTATGCTTGAACTCGAACTCGGCTCGAACTGGCCTGAGTCGAGCTGAGTTGGCCAGTTAAGCTTGAGGACCGAGTTGAGGCGAGTTCGAGCTAGGGTATCCTATTGGTCGAGCTAGGCTAAGCTCGACTCAGTTCAACTTGTGTACAACGCTGATTGTAAGTTTAGGTAAGGTGCTTATGCAATAAATAGCTTATCTTAATTTCTACTTATTCCACAAATAAGTATAATTGTTTGGTGAATGACATACTTTCCACTTTAAAAAAAAATATATAAAAAAGCATGTTTGGTTTCCAAGCTCATAGGTAATTATCCCTCAAGTTTGTTAGGTCCACCTCACATATACCACCTATCATGTGGGCCCTTTAATGTGGACCATTTACTTATGTGGGCCCCACCTTTGATGTGATCCATTCATCATGTAAGGGCCACCTTGGATGTGGGACATTCATCATTAGGGCTGACCTTTAGTGGGCACTATCCATTATGTAGGGCCTACCTTTAATGTTAGTCATCCATAATGTGAGGCTTACCATCAATGTTATTGTCCATCATGTGGAGCCACCTTCAATATCCACTGCCCATCATATGGAGCCCACTTCTAATGTGGACTGTCCATCATGTGGGACCCACCTTTGATGTGAGCCATTCATCATGCAAGGGCCACCTTGGATGTGGGACATTCATCATTAGGGCTGACCTTTAGTGGGCACTATCCATTATGTAGGGCCTACCTTTAATGTTAGTCATCCATAATGTGAGGCTTACCAGCAATGTTATTGTCCATCATGTGGAGCCCACCTTCAATATTCATTGCCCATCATATGAAGCCCACCTCTAATGTAGACCGTCCATCATGTGGGCCCCACCTTTGATGTAAGTTGTCTATCATGCAAGGCTTGCTTTGGATATGGGCCACTCATCATTAGGGATGACCTTTGATATGGATTGTCCATCATGTGGGGCCCACCTTGATGTGGGTTATCTATCATATGGGGCTACCATTATTAATTGTCCATCATGTGGAGCCCACCTTTGATACGGACTATCCATCATATGGGCCCATCCATCAATGTGGGTTGCCCATTATGTGAGCTAACCTTGAATGTGGGTCATTCATCATTAGGGGCTGACCTTGGATGTGGATGCCCATCATGTAGGGCCACCTCAATGTGGGCCATCCATCTTATGGGTCCTAGCCTCAATGTCCACCACCCATCATGCGAAGACCACCTTTGATGTGGACCATTTGTCGTGCAGGATCCACCTTTGAAGTGGGCCATCTGTCATACCAGCCCACTTTGAATGTGGGCTATTTATCATTATAGGTCAACCTTTGATTTGGACCATCCATTATGTGTGCCCACATCAATATGGGCCATCCATTACGTGGGCTCCACCTTTGATGTGGATTGTCCATTGTGTGAGCCCCACCTTCGATGTGGATTGTCCATCATGTTGGGTCTCCTTTGATATGGACCATGAGACAGAGAGAGAGAGTACTTAATAAGATAAGTAGCTTTTAGCATGTGAGTTATTTTTATAATGATGCCTATGTAATTAACTTAAGTGATAAAAGTAACTTTTGGTAGCATCCAAAAATGCCCTAAATGTTGTTTCTCCTTTTAAGCGGCCACACTACCTGAGAGAAGCCATAACTAATACTAGGCTTATACCTTTTTTAGGAACTAGAGAGGCAAGGAATTTCCAATTAGGGCCTGTTTGGATTTGTGTATAAGAGGGCATTGTATCGTATTATAACTGAATATTCCCGAATATTCTCATTATGCTACGTTTGGATAGGAGCGTATAAACGTCGTATCCTATGCGCGCGATTTCATACCGTTTCCAAAAAATCGAAAGCGCGGTAGAGTATTGTCAGTGGGTCCTGTTGCTGTCAATACTTCGTATTTATTGCACTGTATTCATTATGAAAGTTTGAAATTTGCACGATTACTAGATATCTGGTACCTATGCAGTGTAAGATCGAGACCGTTCATTTAGTACATTTCAACGTGAAAATCGTCTGGGCCAAAAATCAAAAAGTTCCATATGTCAAACAGGCCACTTGACCCAATTAAGAATGTACAATACGCAAACATAATACGTCCTATCCAAACATTGATTTGTATAACGTATTGTATACTATGCCAAACAATACTTCCTATCAAACTATTGATTAGTATCTGATTGATTTGGATATGTTCTAAAAACCATCTAATGTATACATGAATAATACTCAAATACAATACAATACAATACTATACACGAATTCAAATAGGCCCTTGGGAAACATCCTACTTACACAGTATACAAGAAAGCAAGCATTTTATGATTTTGAAAGTGCCTACAATTACACCCAGGCTGCCACACGTTTTGCATGACGTTATTATAAGACTTTTATTGAGTGGGCCCTGTATAATTAATTGCTTAGATTGATCAAAACTATTGATTATTGGATATTTGGACTCAACATATTAGTAAGCCTTTAATGGTTTTCACCAGGTCCAATGTGCATGGGATAATGTACTTTTATTGTACTACATATGTACGGTATTTCAAAGAAACATGAACTTACAGTGTAAAGACATTGGAAGAGGGTTAAGTACAGTTTGATTTTCTAAATTCAAGGTAAATGCCTCGTACATAGCCAATTATTACAATTTCAGCTTTTTGAAAATACTAATGTATTCTTGCTATGAAGAACGGTTCAAAATGACTGGCATAAATTTGTGGGTGCCACCGTCATGTACATGACATATTTGTATCGTCCATCCATTTTATCATAATATTTTGAGGCATGAACTGAAAAATGAGAAAAATCCAATAGTCAAGTGGTCCACACCAAAGTAAACAGTGGCCCTAATAAGTTTTTAATAGTGAGTGTTCGATTCCATTTTTATTGTGATGTGGTCCACTTGAACTTTGAATCTGCCTCATTTTTTGGCCCATGCCCTAAATTCAGTTGGCATAATGGGTGAACGGTGTGAATAATCTACATACATCTTAGTAGGCCCCTGTACATGACATAATGGCTCATGCTCTAAATTCGATTCCATTTTTATTGTGATGTGGTCCGCTTGAACTTTGAATCTTTCTCATTTTTTGACTCATGCCCTAAATTCAATTGGCATAATGGATAAACTGTGTTCCACATGCATCTTAGTGGGCCCTATACATTTGGCAGCTTCCTCCATTTTAGCATTGAGAGGAGTAGGAGTCAAATCAACACAGGAACGATGAAGTATTTACCAAAGCAAATAATTATTGCCCATTTCAACAGAAATCCTTAGTTCAACTCATTGAATTAAATTTTTGAAAAGCTCTCTTTCCTTCCACTGCATATTGAGTATGAAATTCAACAACTGGTATTAGAGTGGTAGATTCTCCAATAATCATTAGTTTCTACATTTTTCTTATAATACAATTGGATTTAGTTTGAGACTTTAATAATTTAAGTTGCAGTATTCTGAATGAAGATCAAGTAGTTTCAGTACAAACAAATTCCTAAATTGGGAGATCCAATCATTTTAATTTTCTCATAATATATGTGTCAAACAGTCAATAAATTCGATCAATCTAAGCCATCAATCATATAAGCATACCTAATAAAAGTCTTACACTCATGCAATCGACCAATCAAGGTGACGTCGGTGACATATACAATCAACAGCTAGCGGACCCTCCCTTGATATTATCCACCGCTTTCATAAGTGGGCCATTGCAAACCCACCTGTAAATTTGCAAAGATTTCACCGTAGACAATAGCTCCGACCAAGATTGCTTTGAAGCTTTGACTGGTATTTGGATGGAGGAAAAGCTAACCTAGCTGGAGAAAAGTTAACCTAGAGTGCTAGAAAAGCTGACATCTCTCCATTGTCTCAAAAATTAATTTAATATATTGGTTTCAAGAAAGGAACGTTAACAAGAAGAAAAATAATTCCAAATGCATATTGTTTTCCAACATTACTGTTTTTCTCCAACAAAGTAAAAACAGGTTTTTCTAATGAGATCGATTTCATTTCCGTGGTTTTCCACTTTCCCATATACACCAGGATACAAAAATATAAAAAAATGGGTGGACCACATTACCAAAGGTGTAGAAGAGCTGGTCCAGCCATGAATGATGGGCATTCAAGCCCAGCCCATGCTGGTGAGGAGTGGGCCGTGCCACTGAGAAAATAAACTAGTGGCTGATTTTTCAGGCCAACCGAATGAACGGGTTGGATTCTGGAATTACATTACCTAAGTATTTAATGAGACCACACATCTTCGTCGGAGTCGATAGGATGATTGGGCTTGGGCCTGAGCCATTATTCTCACTTGGAGTTCTTAGTTAGGTCCAGGGTTTGAGCTGGCTGGTCTGGCTTTGGACGATCCTCAGACCAACCCATGCTGTCCATACGAACCCCTCGGCCCATGGCCCCCATTTGAGTTGTGGAATGGCTTGATATTTGGGTGGCTCTTAATCATCGAGGTGCGTCCGGGGAGTGGATTGGATGGCTATAGAGAGCACGTGGGGCCCACACACAATGTGAAGCTTCTACAGTGGGGACGCGGACTGTTCAGTGACACTGCCAGTAGGGATAGTGCTATGTGGGTCCCACCATGATGTATGTGTTTTATCTACTTTGTCCATCCAGTTTTCCAGTCATTTCAGGGCATGAACCCAAAAAATGAGGCATATACAAATATCAGGTGGACCACACAACAGGGAACAGTGGTGATTGAACTCCCACCATTAAAAACTTCTCAGGGGCCACAAAAGTTTCGGATGAAGCTGGTATTTGTATTTTCCCTTCATCCAGTTCTGTGTGACCTAATCAACTGGTTAGATGGAAAATAAATATTACAGTGGGCCGTAAGAAGTTTTTAATGGTTGGTGTTCAATCACCGGTATTTTCCTGCAGTGTGGTCCACATGAGATTTGGATGTACCTCATTTTTATGCTCATGCCCTAAAATAGTGACCCAAAATGAATGGACGGCGTGGATAAAACAAAAACACTATTGTAGGGCCCACAGAGCACCATCCTTGCCACTGTCTTCCGTATGCAATCCGCGTCTCTACAGTGGGAATTCCACTCCCATTGCTCTAAGGGGGTAGAGATAAGTCATGGATTAGACTGATTTTTGGATCCTCAGCCTAATATGGAGCCGCATCTGATGGATGTTTGTGTTTGCACAAAACAATCATGGTGGGCCATACAGTTGAATGTATGAGACTCGAGAAAAACTCAGTTTAGTCTTAACTTAGGCAAAACTCAATAAAACGTCCACTCGACGCCAAAAAGCTTAGCAAAAAAACAATACAATATTCCGTTGGTCACAGCTCATATTGTTATATATTTATTTACATTTTAAAATATTTAATAATTCTGAAAACACTTGTAAAAAGCCTGGGAGCAGATTAGATGCAGCCCTGACTCATCCAAGATGGTGCGGCCCTTACCGTGGCATCCACTCAGACATATATATTTTATATTTATATTATTAATCCATTTTGCCATATCATTTTAGAGCATGAGCTCAAAATAAAGTAAATTTAACTTTCAGACCGCTTATATTATAAGAAACAATGGGGATTAAACATTCCACTGTCAAAAACTTCCTAGGGCCCACCTTGAAAGCTTTTGTAAAGTTTATTTGCCATCCAACCAATGGATGAGGTCACGAAAACCTACATGAAGTGAGAAAATAGCTCCATTCAACTTTGGTATCTTTCAAAAAGTTTTAAATCATCAATCACCATTGTTTCCTATGGTATGGGCAATTGAGATTTTGAGTGCTTCATTTTTTGGATCATGCTCTAAAATGTTGTTGCAAAGTAGATGGATGGCGTGAATATAAAATGCATACATCAAGGTGGGCCCTACAGTAAGGGCCACACCTAATGGCCAGGCTCCTTAAAAAACTTGCAATACTTTTTGAGTTTTTTTAGTTTAGTCGACTTGACTGGTTTTAAATCCGATTAATTTTCATATTTTTAAACTATGATTGAATCTCACGTATGTTCGTAGGTATGTGATCTTATCACTCAATATTATCAGGTGGGCCCGACGTCTACACTGAGTTTGAACCGTTGCTCTCTCTCTCTCTCCACGTGACTAAAGAAAATCTCTATGGGCTGAGAAAACAAAAAGAGGTCTTTTAAGAGGTTGGTAGATTACGCTAGTGTTTTGTCATGCTTGTTTAATACCTAGTCAAGATGCAAGCTGTTATCACTTTCTACGAATAAAATGCATTTCTTTCTTCCAAGGAAGTCGGGTGGATATATCATGCTTTCTTAAATTCTGAGGTGATTCGCGCGATTGAAAAGTCTAGTCGAGTCACACGTGTTTCATGTTAGGCCACATAACGGTGGGACTATGCGTGGGCATGTTCCGTTCCAAACCCCTACCTGGGACATTAGTCAAAAGGCCACGGATGTGTTTACTACCCAATTCGTTACTCTATTGCCCTTTTTATTATTATTTCCTTCATTGTCTTTTGATTATTTTCCTTCGTGTATTTTAATTAAGGATTTGATTTGGAGATACGTTTAAATCCCTATTCTAGTTTGAATATAAAATAAATAAATTTTAAAAAATTATTTTTCTCTTTATAAATTTTTCATGGTATCAGAATATTCAATCTAAAGTTTTTACTCTGTTCATTGTCATTGCCAGTGATCTAATGACTCCACCGTAAGCACTGAAAGGCAGTAGCATCATTTGACTGCAATCTTGGCTTTTCTTAAGAACTGTCCCTTTTACTCACACATCATGAGTTGATTGAATTTTGATCTAGAGGTGGGCTCCACTTGATGAGTGGCCACAAATCCCTCACCCTAATTTCACGCGAGCGATTGGAACTAGCAACCATCCTGATAATATCATGCTATCGTTTGATAAATGGACCAAGAGCCATGCGTGCGTGCTATGTTGTCACACGTGCAACTTTACCTTTTTTGCAACTCATGGACACAAGTGCCATTAAGTATTGTCAATATATGAGGCTAAGGAGTCATTTTGGAACACACAATTGATGGTAGGTAATACGTGAATTGAGATCCAATGGTGGGAAATTGATAACATGTACTCGATGCGTCTAAGTCACATCAAATATCCAAAAAGGTGTTTTGAAATCTGAGTAAATAGAATATGAACCCATTTACAGTATCACTGCCAATAAGTTATGGTTCTATATTTTTTGATAAAATACAGGTTGTAAAACACATTTCTACATTTTATAGACATTCAATTTACTCTATAAGCTGATAAATGCAATTAGTGATACCAATTCACATAAACTTTCTAATAAATATTGCCCATGCATATTAAATACATGCTCGCAGGTGATCCATAATACTCGGCTGAGGTAGATAATGTGATTGGCAAATGTAGACCATCCATATGATGATCTCCTTTATGGATGGTCCAATGGTAGTAAAAAAGAAAAAAAAGAAAACCAAATGTACAATCACTCTAGGTTTATCAGCTTAAAATATATACACGTGCCACCATTGCTGCATGTACCACGTTACCCTCTCTGCTCATGCAAACGAGTGACACTAGCATTGTGAGGAAATTAGGTTAGGGGTCATTTGGGAGCATGTGAATCAGGGTCCAACATGTACTTGATGCGTCCAAGTCACATCAAATATAAGTGTTTTAAAATTACGGAAAAGGTATGTGAATCCATTTAACATGGATTTGGATCACTATCAATTCATGATCCCTTCTTTCATTCTATCTATTAAATATAAGGTTGCCAATTATATTTACATGAATTTCAACTAAGACACATTCTTATTACATCCCATGCATTAGTACTACAAGTTGACAAATGTAATTGGTAATTCAATTTCACGTGAATTTCATGATAATCAAAGATGCATATCAAATATATTCTTCTGGATAAACACTAATGACGTGGGAGGATGATACATGGTTGGTGTAGATAATTCATATTATGGTCCCCACTATGGATGAACCAACCTTTGTAGTAAAACCAGACGCAAGCCCCCTATAGATTTGCCAGCCTAAAATATATATACACGTGCCACCATTGCCCTCCATTGTACAATCACTCAAAGTTTATCGGCTTAAAATATATACACGTGCCACCATTGCCGCATGTACCATGTTATCCCCCCTGCTCATGCAAACGAGTGACATTAGCATTGTGAGGAGATTAGGTTAGGGGTCATTAGGGAACATGTGAATCAGGGTCCAACATATATTTGATGTGTCCAAGTCACATCAAATATAGGTGTTTTAAAATTAGGGTAAAGGCATGTGAATCTACTTTACATGGATTTCAATTGCTATCAATTCATGGTCCCTTCTTTTATCCTCTCTATTAATATTAAATATAAGGTTGCAAAATTTATATACGTGAATTTCAATTAAGATGGATTCTTATTACATCCAATGCATTAGTACATTAGTCAATTGACATTTCTCATAACTTCCAATGCATTAGCGTAACAGTTGACAAATACAATTGGTAATTCAAATTCACGTGAATTTCATGATAATTGAAAATGTATATCAAATACATTCTTCTAGACAAAATTAATGCGTGATGATGATATATGGTTGGTGAATGTAGATAATCCATATTATGGTCCCTACTATGGATGATCCAACCGTTGTAGAAAAACCAAAAGTACAACCCTTATGGATTTACCAGCCTAAAATATATATACATGTGCCACCTAGGGCTAAAAGTTGGGCGGGTTCAACCCGACCAACCCTTGACCAACCCGACATTGGGTTGGGCTCGGGTAAGATATATCGGATGCGATCTCAAGCTTGGACTATACAAACACCAATCCAATAAAACTTGGGTTGGGTTTGGATTGAGGTCTCGGGTTGCCTGATTCAACCCGAACCCAATCAATATATAAGTTACTTATAAATTATAATTGAGTATAGATCGTCTGTGTCAAAAGCACATTAGTAATGTCGGGTTTTATTTGTCCATGTCATTTTTAAGGACTCAAGCTAACAAGATATGCCAGATTTCTCTCTTTCAAATAGATTGTGTGCTATGCTATATGATTTTTGAATGAGTAGTTGTCATATATTTTAGTTTTTTTTTTTTTAAATGAAATTCTTTATGATAAATAATAACATATATAATTAATAAAATCATAAATACAAAATATAAATTCTATATTAAAATATAATAAACTAATGTAATAACAAAAATATTACCACATATACTTGACCAACCCGATCAATCCAACCGAGCCTACTTGGGTTGGACTTGGGTTGAGAATTCTCAACCCGATGTTGGGTTGAGTTGGGTTAGGGTTGGGATATAAGAACCTTGGGTTGGGTTTGGGTTTGGGTTTGGGTTGGGCACCAACCTGGCCCAACCCGCTCCCACTTTCAGCCCTAGTGACACCCCTGCCCACGTGTAGGATATCCTCTCTAAAATTAGGTTGTACGCAAAATCTGCACGTGTTTGCTGAATACGGACTATGGTAAGATTTTTCCGGCCGTTTATTTCTCTTGCACGTGCAGCTCACCTGATGACCCAGAGATCCAGTCAAGGCATGTTTTTAGATGGCCCTCACCAGGCTAGTGACCATGATATGATATTAACCGCCCTGCGTTGATAAAAACAACAAGTGGTGCTTCGTCAATGGGCCACGTTTCGATATGAAGGGAGGCCTGTTTGTAAGTGTACGGACACGGCAAGTTCGTGAGAGGTCAACCGGCGGCTGCCAGTAGACGCGGAAAACGTATCCCGCACAAGGAGTGCAAATGCGACTCGCGCTCATGAGAGGTAGAAGGCACCTCCTCGCACACTTACCAACTTGGCCCACATGTGAGAAATACGAGCCATTCATCATTAAGAAACCACTAAGATGATGCCATGAAGAAAAAATCACTCCATTACCAACCATCAAATCACTTATAAAAGTACACTGACTTTGGACCATCCATCATCCATTATTAAATTACTGTCTCATCTCATTAAGAGAACCGAAAGTATCGTCCTCAATCACATTTCCACAGCAGTCCCCACCAAATGAACGGTCCAGATTTCTAACCCATCTCCAGCATGGGCCACTTCATCATTTCACGAGTTCGAGTCTACTCGCCAGCTACCACTGCAGATCCACACGTTGAAACATGAAAAAATCAATCAACGACCGTGGACGAGAGGAGCTAATGGAAGCCAGAGATGCAGGCCATTAACAAGATACAGCTGTTTCTACTATCTCCCCATACCTTAAAATAGCAACGACATTGTCACTAAAACGTCCACATATATATGACATACACACATCTATATTAATGTTATACGGATTGTATAAATAAAATATAAATTTAAAATAAAATATAAATTTCAGTAGTTACTAGGAAGCTCACACCTTATAATAACTCATCCACATTCCCAAGACTATCCACAATATCTATATAAACATGGCTCTATAACAGATAATCCCACTTGAAAAGCTCTAGCTACTACACATGGAGCATGTTCACCCCACCGAGCACGTCGACGCCGGCCTACCGTGCAAGTATCGGGGTGTTCGTAAGCGAAAATGGGGCAAATGGGTCTCAGAAATCCGAGAACCCGGTAAGAAGACCAGGATTTGGTTAGGGAGCTTCCAGACGCCTGAGATGGCGGCCACCGCTTATGATGTCGCTGCTTTGCAATTGAGGGGAAATGAGGCGCGGCTCAATTTCCCCGGGCTCGTAGGTCAGCTTCCAAGGCCCTCGAGTTCAGACCCAGATGATATTAGATCGGCCGTTGCGGAAGCGGTCTCGCGGTTCAGGGAGTCGGCCTGGATGGCTAGTGTGGGTGGTGTTAATGTAGGTAATGCTAATGTAGGTAGCTCGAGTGCTCATCCAACGGGCGCGACCGGGTTCGTGGCGAGTCACATTGACGAGTCGCCATTGGACTCACCTAAGATGTGGATGGAATTGGCTGAAGCTTTGTTACTGAGCCCACCTCAGTTTGGGTCTGGTGAAGCTAGTGACTCAGATGAAATGCAGCAAGAATCCCTGTGGGATTTATAACTAACCTATATTCTTATTAGGATATTTGCTAATTCCATACGTGTGTGATGCAGGTTTACACGTGCTTGGCACACGAGCTTTCACTCCTCAGGTGGGCCACAATATTCGATGTAAATTGACTTTCAAAACAAATTTCACTGTCCATCCATTCATCTTTTATTCTGTGGCCCACTTAAGGTTTGAAATAGCCTTAATTTCTAGGCTAGAAGATTTAAGCAGTGTGGCCCACCTTATGAGAATGTCAATTCTTGCACACGTGCTTGCACGTGGCTAAGTACGGCTATCACATACGTGCAGAATTAGCAAACTAGCTCCGTGTGATATATTCTCTGATGAAATTTTAAAAATAACTCTACATTTGTGAGATGTAAGATTTAAGTCGTTAAACTTTTACTAAGCAACTATAGAAGTGGGCCCCACATGGTGTGGACATGGCAACAATGGCGGAGATGATGATACTTATATGTAATTTGTGGGTGTGTTTTGACTTAGGTATTGGATTGACAAAAAATGAGATTTTATTTTAGTTAATACAAGAAAGAGTGGATTTGTTGTATTTGAGAAGGTAGATTTTATTTTAGTTAATGGAAGAAGGATTGGATTTTTGTTGTATTTGAGTATGAAGAGCACTTCAACCGAGTATTTATGGTTGGATTTGCTATTTGTAGTGGAATTTTGTTTTAGTGGATTTCTAGCATTGTATCTGGAAGTGGTTTGTGGAAAATATTGTATTTTTAAAGAGAACTTGTCGCCAATACAACCTGCTGCATGTTAACTTAGCATGCATAGCTACATTCATCTTGCAAGAGTATTGCATGGTTAGGGCATGCGAGCGATGTAAATGGTGGGTTCCACCGGAAAAGGTAATCTATCTAAAAAATGGGGCCCACTAACTCATTTGGTGGGCTATATATGTGGACTGAGTCTGGCCATTGTCTATCCTTTGATTTTGATGGTGTGGCCCACCTGATGAGAGGATTGGCCTTTCTTTGTGAGATGATTGATATTCACGGTGGGGCCCACCATTTACATGGGTCGGATGATTTTTAAGAGAGCTCATAACTTACAGCGAGCTGCATGATAACTTAGCATGCGGTCCCATCTTTCACGCGACAGTGTGACGTGTGTAAGACATACGCGCCATTTGTTTTGGCGGTGTGGGAAGCGGATTGCAGCCTGGATGGACTCGGTCCAGGGAGGGGCTCTGTGGGGGCCACCGTAATGTATGGGTTTTATCCATGCCGTCCATCCATTTTTCAAGATCATTTTATTGTAGGAGCCTAAAAATGAGGTATATCCAAGGTCTAAGTAGACCACACCACAGGAAGCAACAGCGATAATGATGGCCGCTGTTGAAACCTTCCTGGGTCCATAGTGATTTTTATTTTCTATCCAACCTGTTCATAAGGTAACATGGATCTGGATGAAGGGAAAACATAAATATCAGCTTGATCCAAAACTTTTGTGGCCCCCATGAGGTTTTTAATGGTGGGCATTCAATCCCCACAGTATGGTCCACTTGAGCCTTAGATCTTTCTCATTTTTGGGCTCATTAACTAAAATAATCTTAAAAAATGCAGGACAGCGGGGATAAAACCCATACATCACGGTGGGTCCCACAGAGCCCCTGCCTGGACCCAGTCCTTCTTGGCGGGGTAGGATGCGATGTTCTTCCGATGGTGTGGCCTGACCGATCCGTGGATCAGCCCGAGTATTTTTCTAGATGATATTCGCAGTGGGGTCCACCATTTAGATGGATCAGATTTTACAGATCTGGGAGAAAGATGCCTAAACCACCAGAAACCGGTGGTGGGAAGTAAACTGTCGAGAGATTTGCTAATCCACACGCGAGAGAGACCTGCCCATCCATACAACTTACCTCACACGATCGCACGTGCCAATATTAGCAAGAGAAAGATCAGATCTTTCCATCAGGTGTAAATCGGGCCATTTCACTATCTAGGTGGGCCACGGCATACGCAACAAATGTACAGCTAGAAAAAAAACTGTAACCGTTGGTTCACTTCGTACATTGCAGCTCACATGGGGAGTGAAATTGTCAGATTTTTTAACCAAAGGATCTCAACCTTTTTTCCCAACAAGATAGAGAGCTCAGATCTTGTTCATGTGTACCAAATTGGCACGTGTGGATGCATGTGGGTGTCAGCTCTCCACAAAACGTGTGTAATTAGTGGAATAATACTGCACTCATATGTAGTGTGCACGTGCATAGCAATCCAAACCATCCAATTCATAGGCTCCATGATCAGTGGCTGACATCCGGGCCGGCATACTGTGAAATGATTCTAATGGGCTGATCAGTCGCCATCGAATGGATTGTTGAAAAGGATTCTGGTGAGTGATCCAAATCCAATGGGTAAATTTGAATGGTTAGGATCATTCTATAGTGGAACAAACGTCACATTTTCGAAGGTTGCGTGGAGTACAATTATGATGTATCAATCTTTTCAAGAGTAGTATTTGCTCCATTTTGTTGCTAGCTGTTGCTGCTGGTGTTATCCCTCACACGTGGAAATGACAGACATGTGTGATGGTTGATACACAGACACTCTAAAACGTACACGTGCCAGAGACCCGAATGGTGGGACTTCTGTGGATAGTCACTAGTCCAAAACCATATCAATTGAATAATTATGACCTCTCAATTATTTGAAATTTGTTGGGTGAATTTGGACCCTTGTCCTTCTTTCATTTCGGCCGTCCACCATCTGTCCATAAATCAGCCATTTAAAAGATTAAATCAATATAAATTTCAGCTTATGGCCCATCTAAATAGAGGCCCACCACTTGAACGGTTAGTTTGAGATACTTATATCCCGTGTACAATTTATTGTGACAGATCATAAACTCTCTCCAGAAGTCTCAACGTTTTCCTCAACATGTAGGCACTAAAGAGGCCAGAAGCATTCAAAATCATCTTTAAAATTGCTTTTCCTTTGTTTGGGTCACTTACAGATCAAGTGGCAGAAACACCCCACACGTGAGATGCATGGGCCTCCCTGAACCCACGTGTGATCTCCCACGGAAAATAAAGGGAGTGTTCACATACAACGTTCCTGAACTTTTTCACATGCAATTTTTCTTCTAGAAGCGTGTGTTCTTAGCTCATATATTATTTAATTGGCGGCCATGCAATTTTCCTTTTAACCGTTGGTTGGTGTGGGCCGCATGGCTGCCAATTAAATCAGAATATTGTACCAGTAATTTAAGCACGGGTGACATGCATGTGGAACCTGTACACATCCACAGATGGGTCATGTGTTAAAATGTGATACATGAGATCAGAGCTTTCCATGATGCACTGTCTAGAACTTTGTGGTATAAATAAAAAAAGGTCATTTCACAGCTCATGCGACGGCGTACGATGAAAACAAATGAATGGCTAGAAATAAAAATTGTAACCATTAATTCATTAATTTACTCTGAACATTGTGGCCCACCTGAACATGAAGTTGTTTGCTTGCTTAGGCAGATGGATGCTATCATGATTTTACTTCCAACGTTACGTGTTTTGTATTAAACATGAAGTTGTTTGCTTCTTTAGGTAGATAGATGTTATCATGATTTTACTTCCAACGTTACATGTTTTGTATTATGTGGTCACGTGGATATTTGATTTATTATGTACTAGGTACATATGGCTAAACCGAGTGTAGTCATTGAAGATTGTGATGAAGTACTTAAATCCTTCTTTTCTAACATTAAATGAGATGCATGTTGAAAATTAGATGCCTCGAATCAACGTTGAAACATGGTTTATCGACGGGTCAATAGCCTGGTTGACAGGTTGAAAAATATCGAAAATATACAGTTTTTTTTTTCTTTTTTTCTTTTTTTCTTTTGTAAAACTCTCTAAACAATTTTTAGAGTTTTTTTTTTACAGGTCCACGATTCTGGTTGACAGCCAGTATATACTCAACACGTCGATGGATTACACAAGTTTATGTGTTTTTGCATGATTTGTTTTTATTTTATTTTTATTTTTATTTTTTACTTAAATATATGGGTGTAAACAGGATTAGGGTGAATGCTAGACGTGTTCAAGGGTTTTGTTGAGAGAAAAATCTAGGGCTTTTCTCTTGGTACTTTGAATCGGTAAGGTTTAATCTCTTGTTATTTTGTTATTCATAATGCATTATTATTATGTGATGTGATTTTTTTTTTTCACATCAGCTTTTTCACATGAATTCAGAATGTTCTGTAATTGAATTTTCTTATGCGATTGTGATTACCTTGTTTGATTCCTCTCTGTGTGCTTCCCTAAGTCCCAACAATGCACACATCATTTTATAATACCTCAAGGAATTGAGTAGTTCTGCCTTTGCTTCCCTTTTAAGAGTTTTTTTGATAAGCTTCCTACGCAAATACACTATATATGTAAGCAGATAGGTTTTTTTGAATATCGAAAATGGTCCAATTATTAGCTAACCTTTTATGCGGATCCTCTATTTCCTGGAGTCAGGAACTATTGGACTCCAGCGTTTTCATTGGTCAACGTCACTGTAAGTGCCACATCATTAGATTTTTTAAATATATTAAAAAAAGTACATTTAATAAGAACTATAATGGAGATGTTAAACAGAAGCAGTTTGCGTGCTGAGTAACTCAGAATAGTAAGTATACTGAGTAAAGTCTGTGGAGCCCACCGTCATTCGTGCATTGTATCAATTCCATCCATCTCTTTTATCATCTAATTTTAGGGTTTTACAATAAAAATTAATCATATCCAAAGATCAACCACACCACCTGAAACAATGTGAATTGAATTCTACCATTGAAAAGTTTTTGGGGGCCCACAAAAGTTTTATATCAAGATGATATTTGTTTTTTCCATTCATCCATATCTTTGTGATCTTATGAACAGGTTGGATGAAAAATAAACATCATTGGGCGCTTAGAAACATTTCAATGGTGAAAACCAATACTTCCACCGTTTCCTTTGGTATGGTCTACTTGAGCTTTTGATATACTTCAGTTTTGGGCTCAACTCCTAAAATGATCTGAAAAAACCAGATGGACGACGTGGATAAACCACATGAATTCACAGTGGGTCTAATAGAGTTTACTCAGTATGAGTACGCAATCCGATTTCATGTGTCTAACGGGGATGCGGATTTCCTGCCAAAGCCTTTTGCAGTAAGATCCTATGCAAGGATTCCGGATGGTCCCATTGCGACGTTTGTGATAAATCCAACCCGTTCATCCATTTTTAGATATCATTTTAGGACATCATACCAAAACTAAGTTTTGTATTGGTCTAATATTTTGGTGTTTTCACTTCATCCTAGTAAAAATGACCTTAAAAACAGTTTGGATGGCATATAAACATCAAGAGGCCTAGGAAGGTTTCAAGGGTAGGAATTTCTTTCTCCACTGTTTCATCTTGTATGGCCTAGTTGAGTTTTTTATCATCCTAATTTTTGGTTACATGTCTTAAAATGAGCTCTAAAAATGGATGAATGGATTGGAATTCTTATAAACATCACGGTGGACCCCACCATACATCCCAGCGCTGGAACTTCATGCAAAAGGCTTTCCCTAGTTAATCTGCGTCCACGGTTTCCATTGGAAACGGATTGGCTACTCCCCTGCCACTCGGTGCTACCCATCATGATGTATGTGTTTCATCCATGCCGTCCATCTATTTTTCTAGATCATTTTATGGTCTGGGACCAAAAATGAGGTATAACCCAATCTCAAGTGGACCACATTACATGAAATAGTGTTGAATGAATGTCGACCATTAAAAACTTTTTGGGGGCCATAAAAGTTTTGGATCAAGCTGATCTTCGTTTTTTTCCCTTCACCTGGGTCTTTATGACCAAACCAACAGATTGGATGTCAAATAAACACTATGGTGGGCCTTAAGAGGACTTTAATTATGGATAATCACCATTATTTTCTTGTGGTGTGGTCCATATGAGATTTATATCCCTCTCATTTTTGGGATCAACCCCTAAAATTGTATGTAAAAATAGATTAACGGAATGGATGAAACACATACATCATGGTGGGGCACAAAGAGCATCGACCACCACCACCACCAGGCTGGTGGGAGGGGGAGTAGCCAATCCGCTTTCATTTCCATTTGGAATTCAGTGCCACATTAAGTAGTGAGACTTGCTACTGTAGTGATGTCACCTATTTATATGAGTCCCACTATGATGTATGTTTTGTATCCACACCGCCATTTGGAGAGATCATTTTAGGGCATGAGCCAAAGAATGAATTAGATCCAAAACTCGAGTGAACCCCACCACAGAAAATAGTGGAGAGAGTCAAGCTCAATATTTATTACGACTGAATCCAATCTAAACCTCATCACTTTGTCTACTGAACCTCGTTACTTTGTCCTGCAACCCCATCACTTTGTCTACTGAACCCCGTCACTTTGTACTGCAACCTTGTCACTTTGTCTAGTAAACCCCGTCACTTTGTACTGCAACCCCGTCACTTTGTCTACTGAACCTTATCACTTTGTACTGCAATCCTGTCACTTTTTCTACTGAACTCCGTCATTTTGTATTACAACATTGTCACTTTGTCTACTGTACCCCGTCACTTTGTGCTACAACCTTGTCACTTTGTCTACTTTACCCTGTCACTTTGTGCTGTAATCTCATCACTTTATCTAGTGAATCCCGTCACTTTGTACTGTAACCTCGTCACTTTGTCTACTAAACCCCGTCACTTTGTACCGTAACCCGTCACTTTGTCTACGGAACTCCGTCACTTTATCTAGTGAACCCCATTACTTTGTACTGCAACCCGATCACTTTGTCTAGTGAACCCCGTCACTTTGTACTGCAACCCCATCACTTTGTTTATTGAACCCCATCACTTTGTATTGCAACATCGTCACTTTGTCTACTTAACCCGGTCACTTTATGCTGCAACCTCATCACTTTGTCTAATGTACCCTATCATTTTGTGCTGCAATCTCGTCACTTTGCTTAGTGAACCCCGTTACTTTGTACTGCAACCTCGTCACTTTGTCTACTAAACCCCGTCACTCTGTACTATAACCTCGTCACTTTGTCTACTGTACCCCGTCACTTTGTGTTACAACCTCGTCACTCTGTGCTACAACCCCGTCACTTTGTCTATTGAACCCCGTCACTTTGTACTATAACCTCGTCACTTTGTTTACTTTACCCCATCACTTTATGCTGCAACCCCATCACTTTGTGCTGCAACCCTATCACTTTGTTGTATGAACCCGTCACTTTGTCTATTAAAACCCCGTCATTTTATTTGACAAGTCGCTACTTTATCTAGTGAAATCCTTTCACTTTGCACAATAGCGTCATCACTTTGTCCAGTGGAATCAAGTCACTTTATTCGAAAACTCATCATTTTATCAAACAAAACCCTATCAATTTGTCTAGCAACCCCATCACTTTATCTAGTGGAACATCATCACTTTGTCTAATGGAACCCTATTACTTTGTCCAATAATCACGTCACTTTGTCTAGTAGAACCTTGTCACTTTGTCTAGTACCTTTCACTTTATTTACTGAAACCCAGTCACTTTATCTAGCAACATCGTTGTCACGCCCCAAACCCAAAAATTGGATTCACATGAATCCCGATTGTCTAATCCGGTGCCGACAGCCTCCGTAGTGCCCCATTCTCGGCTCATGACAATTAAATGCCAAATTCTGATCCTGGGATCCCACAAGGAGGATTTTCAGAATAATTTTTTTTTTTTGTAATGGAGCATAACCACAAGCATAACCAAGTCACAAAACAGCATCACCACATATTTACTATATCAAAATTTTTATGTACAATGCGGAAAGGGAAATACAAGGTAATCAAAAAGCTCCAAAAGGTCCTGATACGCGCTCCTACCTCAACGCTGCTGTTGTCCAACACTACCTGCACGCAACTGTCGTGCATAAGCTTACAAAAGCTTAGAGGGTGGTGTAAGTGTGTGCGCAAGACAAACGCTGAGTGTACAATATCAGGTAATGCAGAAGTATGCGGTAAGTTCATGAATAAAATCAACCATACCAAGGCTATGTAATGCAAGGCATGAATGCTATCGGCCATACCAAGGCCATGCGATGAGAGATATGAATGTCATCGGCCACACCGATGTAATGGAAGGCCTACATAGCCGAATGTCATATGCGAAATACAATCCAAGCAAGTCGGTACTCATCATGTACACATATCAATACAGTTTCTCTCTGGATATCACTGGGGTCTAATACACTTCACCGAGACTGCCACCTCCCTAGCTGCACAGTCAAGCAAGCGGAATAGACCTCACTATCCGCCTGACCAAGTCTGCCAATACCTACCCAGCT
Source organism: Magnolia kwangsiensis (assembly GCA_037074715.1). Lineage (NCBI taxonomy): Eukaryota > Viridiplantae > Streptophyta > Magnoliopsida > Magnoliales > Magnoliaceae > Magnolia > Magnolia kwangsiensis. The sequence continues at coordinate 30,105,666 of CM073575.1, read as the reverse complement.
CGTCGATAACAGACTCATTTGCCAGCTGGTCAAACTCAGCCTAGCTTATAGCCCCCTCACTCAGGCGGATAAGGCCACACCCCCTTCCAACCGACCACGACACAGTGGGAGACATGGCTACTGGTATTCGGCACTCGGGTGCTCGTGTATCCACTCGGTCTAGACATTGGAGCATGTCCTGGTACCAAAAAGGTTCTGGGACTTTCATCCAAGGACATCCTAAGTGCCCACAGTGCTAGAATAAGTATTTTTGGTATCCAATACGGTCATCCACGATATACCTGTGGAGCCACGGCCCTGATGTCGCTAGGGCATGCAGTGATCAAGTCACACATATGCGAGATGCATGAATCACGCCGTCAAATCATGTAGAAATCTAGCGTGTGCTGTGCGATCATGTGGGGCATTCCGTCTCATAACGGGTCCCATAAGTGGTCAGCCCTATTGTATATGCTATGATCAGTCACTACTCAAATCAAGCATACATATGATGCATATAGGCATGAGTCATAAGATTATACTAAACATGTTATAAAGTGATGAATAATAACGAGTATGGGCCTATCAATGGGCCCTAAGGAGACTTACAATGCGGACATTTAACCAACATTGCACTTACAATGTGGACGTCAAACCAACATTGTTCCTTAGGCACGACCTGCCATAAATATCATTACATGAACCATGGGAAGTCAAACATTGCAATGGACCCTAAGGTCATTCCGTTGGGCCTCGACCCATGGGCCTTAGATACATCAAATGGGTTGCGTTAATGGGCCTCACCAATGAGCCTTATGTACATTGTAATGGTCCATGATCCATGGACCTTGAAATACATTAAAGTGGGCCTCACAACTTGGGCCTTAAATGTATCAGATGGGCTTGAATCCCATGGGCCTTATATAGATTAAATGGGCCGGATCCCATGGGCATTGTATATGTCAAATGGGCCTGAATCCATGGACCTTATATATGCCAAATGGGCTTAATCCCATAGGCCTTATGCATGACAAATGTGATTAATCCCATAGGACTTATGTGTGCACCAAGGTGGGTGTTAATGAATGGCCATAAATGGATCAACATGGGCCCTATACACATACCAAAGTGGGCCCATTTGAACCATAGATCTGGCTCATTTTTAGTTCAACCATAAAAATGAATTTTAAAAATAAATGGACGGTTTAGATGCAACACATGCGTCATGGTGGGTTCCACACATACGGCCCACCAATTGAAGGGACGGTTTAGATATAATACAAACATAAGGGTGGGGGTCTACTGACTGTCCAGCAGCCAAAGAAATGGCTGGACGGTGTGGGAATTTCATGTATAGCAGTGGGCTCCACCGTCCGGGCAGACGGTGGAAAAAAAAAAACATCACGGCGGGCGCCACCGTTTGTGGACGGTGTGCATAGAGCACATACATCACTATGGGTCCCATGTGGGGCTTACCATAATGTTTACACGCCATCTAACCCGTTTATAAGGTCACGCAGACTTGGTTGAAGGGAAAGTACAAATTTCAGCTTGATCCAGACCCTCTGTGGACCCCAAAAAGGGTTTCAATGGTAGAATTCAATTCATACCGTTTCTTATGGTGTGGGCCACCTGAGATCTGAATCATGCTGATTTTTGGGTGGGCCATGCTTAAGGTAGGGGACCACCTTATGAACGGCTTAGATGAAATATAAACATCAAGGCGGGGCCCACGGCAGGGGCCGTGGGTCGGCCCCATCCGCCCACTACAAGGCTGCAGGCAGCAGCCTCTGCTGCTTGCTTTACTTTTTTTTTTTTTTTTTTTTGGAAAAATTATTTTCTGCGGTTTTTCATATGCGGGGCCCGCTCGAAGTGCATCCACTTCATCCATTATATTCCCAAGCCCAAAACAAACCCATCAAGACCAATATCGGCCCATTTTCAAAGTGTAAAAAGGATCTAGGTAGATTTCAATGGTACCGATATTATTTTCAAAACTATGGCCCACTAGATACCCCGATCAACCTCATTTTTCGGCTCAACGCCTAAAATGGGATGGGGAAAAGGATGGACGGCTCAGATTGTATACATATATCACTGTGGAGCCTTTACAAGTAACCCACCCCGAGTTTAAAAACAAAACTATACTTTTGTCTTTATCCAGGTGACGTCCAGCGTCTGGACGTTTCTTTTCTTTTCTTTTTTTTTTTGTTTAGGTGGGCCACCACAAGATGAATGATATATTTAAGATGGGCTCCACTCATGGAGGGCTTGGATAGAATATATATTTCATGGTGGGGCTCATTCAAGTGGACCACATGGCCTCATCAACATACAAGAAAATAAATAAAAAATGAGAGAGAGAGAGAGAGAGAGAGAGAGAGAGAGAGAGAGAGAGAGTGGGACACGCGTGATGGAGGGACCCCGACACTATGGGCCCTCCATTTCAACCATCCAATCATACATCAATGGGTCCCATTGCATATGAGACCATCCAAATAAAAGATCAACGGTGGAGATCCCACTCCATCCAAAATAAATGGTCTATATGACCTCTTAATGCAAGAAAGTAAACATCATGATGGGGTCCATGGAGAATGGCCCCATCATGGAATAGTTTTGATGATCAAGATGGGCCATTGGCCACATCTTAAGGTCCCAAGTGAGATCCAAACCATTGATCAGTTGGCCTCACTTGGCCCATCTTAAAAATATAAAAAGTAGTCTAAAGAAACACCCACCACTTGATCTTCTTGGTCCGTTGGAAAGCTACTCTCCTAGAGCTCCACTTTGATGGTGGAGATGAGAAATGGATGGCTAGGATGATGGGTTTTGGAGTGGGAAGTGGGCCACCAAAATCACTTCTTTTCTCATGAAAAATCCTTAGACGTGGGAGTGCTCTCTTGCTTGGGTTTGGTGTGAGAAAAGAGAGAGAGAGAGAGAGAGAGAGAGAGAGAGAGAGAGAGAGAGAGAGAGAGAGAGAGAGAGAGAGAGAGAGAGAGAGAGATGAGATGTAGGGAGATGTGAGGTGAGTGATGGGGTGATGGTTGATGGATGTGAGTGATGGGTGAGGTGATGTGTTAGTTGACTTTGGTGGTTGCTTAACTTATAGAGAAAGGAAACATGGGTGCTTTGTACTTGACATAAAGTGATTGATGGGTGATTGATTGATGGGATTGATTTGACACTTTGTAGAGATTCTCTTGGGAATGTAAACGTGTGGCGTTTTCTCAAAATAAACATCGACCTACATCTCTTACTCAGGGTATCGGATAGTACATGAGTCGAGACGTTGGAACAGCGGCGACGGTGCGGTCGTAATGATACAAGTCTTGGATTAAGCCAACTCAAATGTATAGGATACGACTTACGGTCGTGCGCAACGTCGACTACAGGTCGCGAGTTGCTGAAATTTGATGAGAAGGATCGCAGGAAGCGACAGAACAGTACGGATTAGGATATGGGTCTTACAATCATCACTCTCTGTCTAGTAGAACTTCGCCACTTGATAAAGTAGACCTTTGTCATTTTGTCTTCCTACATAGTTTCTTTGTCTAGTAAAACCCCATCACTTTGTCCAGTAGCCCAATCACTTTGTCTAGTGAACCTCGTCACTTCGTCCAACAGCCTCGTCACTTTATCTAGCAACCTCACAACTTTGTCTAGTAAAACCCAATCACTTTGTCTTCCAGCCTCGTCACTTCATTTAGTGAAATCGAGTCATTTTGTCTGGCAATGTCTATCACTTTTTTCGAGAATATGTAACTTTGTCTAATAAACCCTGTTTTCTTTATCTTATTTAACCTTATTACTTTGTTTAGTGGAATCATGTTACTTTGTCGGGCAACCTCATTACTTTGTTTAATATAACTCTGTCACTTCGTCTAATAACCTCGTCACTTTGTCCAATGAATGCCGTCATTTTGTCAGTAGCCCCACATGATTTAAGGCCTACGTTGACTTGTGCCCTATATAATGTAGGTTAGAGGTGGGCATCGAGTCGATTCAAACCGAGTTAGGGTTGATCCAACTTGATTCAGTTTTGAAATAGGCCTGACCCGAACTCGACCTGACTTGGTACGGAGTCCAACATGCCTAAACCAATCCAAGTTCGGGTTTGTCCTAGACTAATTCGAACTGAATCTGACCCGATCACAAGTACCGATTCAGGTCGAGTCTTAAAATAATATGAGAAAACAGATGAATGGAGTAGATATACAATGCATAGATCAAGGTGGGCCCACGGTGAGGATCCTACGGACATCACTCATCCTGGGCCGCAGCTAATATTCCTTACTAATCAAGCAGATTTTGTAAATATATTTTTTTATCTTATAAAATTGTCGTGAGATGATATGACCTAATTAAATTTTAGAAGAAAGAAATTAGAGGTGGATTAGCTACCGACACATTGAGTAGCTAGACTCGCTACTGAAGGGACACAACCAAGTTCTGTGGGGCCCACCATGATGTACGTGTTGTATCCACATTGTACATCCATTTGGAGAGATTATTTTAGGGCATGATCAAAAGAGTGAGGTAGATCCAAAGCTGGAGTGAACCCCGCCATAGAAAATAGTGAGGAGAGTGACGTCCACCGTTGAAGCCTTCCTAAGGTCCATCGTGATTTTTATTTGAGATATAACCTGTTCATAAGTTACACAAATATTAAAGAAGTGGAAACACAAATATCAGCTTGATCTTAAACTTTTGTGGCCCTTAGAAGTTTTTAATGGTGAGCGTACTCTCTTCATTGTTTTTTGTGGTGGGGTCCACTCGAGTTTTGGATCTGATTTATTCTTTGGCTCATGCCTTAAAATGATCTCTCCAAATGAATGGACAATGTGGATACAAAACATACATCATGGTGGGATCGACATAACTACGTGACGTCACTTTAGTAGCGTCTCTGGCTACTTAACCTGTGCACTGAATCCCTAAATAAAAACTTAAACAAAAATCACAGTAGACTTTAAGTTAACATAGACATTGAAGAAGGGAAAACACAAATATCAACTTGATGGAAAACTTTTGTGACCCTTTGAAGTTTTTAATGGCGGGCATGACTCTCTCCACTGTATCTGTGCTGGGGTCCACTCGAGTTTTGGATCCGATTCATTTTATGGCTCATGCCCCAAAATGATCTCTCCAAATGGATGGACAGTGTGGATACAAAACATACATCCTAGTGGGTCCCACATAACTAGGTGACATCACTTTAGTAGCAGTCTTGCTACTTAACCCTACTTAACCTGTGCGCTGAATCCTCAAATAGAAGGTAGCTGATTGCGGGAACGGATTGGCTACTCCCCCTGCCACCGGTCCGGTGGCTGGTGGTCATTCATTTTTAAATATAATTTTAGGGCTTTATCCAAAAATTAGAGGTATATAAATCTCAGATGAACCACATCACAGGAAAACAATAGTGATTGGATATCCACCATTAAAATCCTCTTAAGGCCCATTGTACTGTTTATTTGACATCCAATCTTTTGATTAGGTCATACAGGCCTAGATGAAAGGAAAAAAACAAAGATCAGCTTGATTCAAAACTTTTATGGCCCCAAAAAGATTTTTAATGGTCGACGCTCATTCAACATTGTTTCCTGTAATGTGGTCCACTTGAGATTGTGATATACCTCATTCTTTTTCTCAGACGATAAAATAATATGGAAAAATAGATGAATGGCATGGATGAAACACATACATCATGTGGGGGTCCACGGAGCACCGACCACTAGCCATTGGCTGGTGGCAGAGGGAGTAGCCAATCTGTTTCTGCTGATTGTGTGGTGAGTAACTTACTATGTCAACGTACTGAGTAAACTCCATGGAGTCCACCATGATTTTATGTATTTTATCCGCTCTGTCCATAAATTTTACCAGATAATTTTAGGGCTTGAGACTAAAAATAAAGCATATACAATGTTCAAGTGGACCATACCATAAGAAACAATTGAATTGAATGTTTACCATTGAAAATTTCTCGGGGCTACAAAATTTTTGGATCAATCTTATATTTGTGTTTTCTCTTCATCCATGGTTTATGATCTTATGAACTGGTTGGATGACAAATAAACATCACTGTGGGGCCTAGTAAGGTTTTAACAGTGGAAATCATTATCCCCACTGTTTATAGCAGTATGATCCACTTGATATTTGGATATACTTTAATTTTGGGCTCAACCCCTTAAATTAGATGGAAAAACGGATGGACGACCTGGATAGATAACATACATACAAGGTGGGACCAACTACGGTGAGAGCAAGAGCTTGCCGTAATTGGTATGCTATTCGATTTCCAAGTGAAACCGTTTTAATGTATTTAACGGTGTTATACTTTTTCTGAAATATGTACTTTTTTATATATATTTAAAAAATCAGATGATGTGGCACTTACAGTGACGTTGACCAATGAAAACGCTGGAGTCAGGGAGTTCTTGACTCCAGGAAACAGAGGATCCGCACTCTTTAAGCCTGTCTTTATTAGGATGACCAAGAGGTGGAGAGAAAAAAATCATGTGCTCATGTGCTCTTCGTATATCCTTCTTCTACAACATTACAAATTTCACATGATGTTATTACCTTATTTACATTATACATCTAAATCGTAGTCTCGAATATTGCAAATGTGTATCTCTGATAAATCAATCTCGATTAGAGATTAGGTTCTTCTAATACCGGGGTTGTTAGCACACGTATAGAAAATTATTCTTTTATTTTCACCAAATTTTAGAATTGTCCTTCCTACAACCACTACTCGACTTCTATTCATTGACCTCACGTATATATATTTTTCATCTTCTCATGGATGCATCACCTTAGTTAACAACTAAATGTGTTGCAGATATGTATGGTTGCTCCTACATCAATGCACCAGGATTTAGATATCGTAGAGATAGTTTGTTTTGCACACACATTTAGGTTACTACTATGGGCAAGGCAATCGTGCATCTACAGGCTCAATACCCCTTAAAAAAACTCATGAATGACAATTAATGTGTGAGAACATAATGTACATCATGTTATGGAATATAATTTTAGGCAATGTTAGTATTTGAACCTGACAAATAGAGCCCTCTTGACATATCTACTCCCATTGTTAATAAGCAGGTAATAAACATGAGAGTATACTGGATTGTTGTGCCAATGAATACCCATAAGTTTGAAGATTTTAAAAGTATGCATTAGGATTGTGGTGCCAATGCACAACCAAAACCGAGACGTAATGTATTCACATCACAATATATGAATGCAAAATGTAACTTAATCACATAGGTGACCCCAGAACATCTGTTTAAACTGCGTTATTCTCACGTGTGCATTGATTCACACATCCACAAATACGATTAGACTATCTTTTGAAGTTTGTGGGGTCCTAGGATTCTTAAATCATATTCGCATGATTAAACATGCTAGATCTAAAAAGATCATGCGAACATCCCCATATGCATGATAAGGGCTAACCTATACAAATACAAGATCAAGCCTCTCACTAATCAATTTAAATCAATAGGCATGTCCAACTCATCATCATGGGCAACATGACATGTTTAAGCCAATCTGATCTCAAACTAATGAGTTTTGTCCAAAATAGACATAACAAACCATATTCAATTCTACACAGATTTGATCATCAATAGCTAGATTCGTACTTCTAGTAATTTCATCATATGAAAAGTTCTTCTGCATTAAATTTCAAGTCAAACAGACTTGTAACGAGTGAGATATGTTTCAATTATGTTATAAACCGTATCATCATTGTCTAAATTGTGCAATGCTCACAAATCTAATCAATTGGGCATCTACACCATGTAGTGTCCAACATTATGTCATCACTAGGGGTGTCAACGAGCCGGGTTAGGGTTAAGCCAAGCTCTATCCTAGCCTAGCCCACAATTTTCAATCTAAGCCCAAACCCGACTTGGGCTTGTAGCGGGCCAAAATATTTCAGCCCAAGCCCTGCCCACATTCTTATAACAGGGCCCAGCCCGTGCTTGAGCCCTTTAGATGGGCTTTTCGTACTAGGATTTACATACCTGCCAAACATGTCATTTCTCATTCTATCATACATTCTTCTTATTCCTTATCTTCTCCATCTTCCTCTTAAGACCCATCATGGCTAGTCTTCCTCTCTTTCTGCCTTTTTCGCAAGAAACCTTAAGAGTAAAATAACCCATCAAAGCTTTTCTTCATCTTTTTCTATGTCTTCCTCCTCAGAAATCTTGATAGTAGAAGGAACCTATCAAAGCTTCTTCTTCTTCATCTTCCCATGCCATTGGTTGAGCTGGCATAAATGCGGATGAAGATGGTGCACATGAGATATGTTAGCATCCTTCGGTATTAGGAAATAGAGAGTTGAAAGAGTCATTAATGGAGAGGGGTCCTTAATCATGCTTCAGTGGTTGACTCATATGACTTTCAACATGAGGTCATGGTTTTGAGTACCCATTGTGGTGAAATCCCACTATATAATGTGAATGCATGTGGAAAAAAATGGAGAGAGAAGCATTAAAAATGATTTTGAAAGAGGAAGGAGAGAGTTATAGATGGAGAGAGATGCATTAAAAATTGTTTTAAAGAGGGAAAATGAAAAAATTTGAGAGGGAAAATTTTTAATTTAAATGTAAATAGGTTGGGTCAGGCTGCAAGCTTTTGGATGACTAAGTCCAAGCCTTTCCTATTAGAGAAACTGGCTTGGGTTTTAAGCCAAAACTCAGCATGCGGGCCTGACACTCCAGCCCAAGCCCAGCTCGAGGCGAGCCATGCCCGGAAGCCCATTAAGCCAAATAATCCAACCCAAGCCTGGCTCGAGGCGGGCTAGGCCCGGAAGCTCGTCTGGGCCAGATACTCCAACCCAAGCCCCACTTGAGGTGGGCTAGGGCCCAAAAGTCCGTCAAATTAGCCCCACCCATTAACAACCCTAGTCATCACTTCATCAATCATGGCGTGTAGCCGAGCCTATAACCATACAATCAACAAAAATATAATAATTGATGATTTAGATCATACGATCGTGCGAGTACACATGGGACATTGTGTGCCCTACACATGTTGTTAGAGTTGTGCCATAGAAAACTAAAGTATGCCCTAATCTATTACCCATGAATAGGATAAGGTTGATCTTGAGAACCATGAGTCATATTGGACAACATGATATGCCTTTAGATAATATCTAGTATTGCCCTAATTAAACTTGTATGATATGGGTTGTGTGAGAAGTTATTCCTCTAGCTCTTGGCTAATTGAGATTAGACACAGTGATTGTTGATGTCACGCCCTAAACTCGATAATCGGGCTCATAAAATTTTTGATTGTTGAATCCGGTACTGACAGCCTCCATATATCTCCATTCTCGGCTCCTAGCACCCATACACCAGGTTCCGATCCTGAGATTCTATAAGGAGAATTTTAAACATCAGTATAAGCATAACCCATGAACAATAACCACAAGAACACCGTCACAAATCCACTATGATTAAAACTTTAAGTATAATGTGTATGAAGGAAAATGTAAGATAATGATAATAATAGAAGCTCCTAAAGCTCGACTGTACATTCCAACTGCGGCGAAGTTACGACTGCGTCCTAGCGTCACCTACACGTATTAATCATGCATAAGCTTATAGAAAGCTTAGAGGGTGGTGTAAGTGTGTGCATAATGTGCACGTGCTCAGAATGTATTATCAGAGTAATACAGAATCATGTTGATGGGTACGCAAATGCAATCAGCCGTACTAAGGCTATGCGGTACAAGATATGAATGTTATTGGTCATATCAAGACCATATGATGCGAGATGCAACTTAAGCATGCCAATCCTTATTCAAATCTTCATATAGTTCATCAGATATCAGTACAGTTCTCATTCTGGATAATCATTGGGGTTTAGTATACTCCAAATGACACTGCCCCTTTCCCAGGAATGTAGTCCAAGTAAGCGTAAGAAACTTCACTATTTGCCTGGCCAATAGTCTGCCAATATTTATCCGGCATGTCGATAGCAGACCCATTCATGAGCTGGTTAAACTCAGCCTAGTAATGCCCCCTACTCTCGGGCGAGTAAGGTCACACCCTTTTCCAACTGACCACGACACAGTGGAGACGTGGCCTCCTAGAATTCGGCCCTCGTGCGCTCAAGTATTCACTCGGTCTCAATGTTGGAGTCATCCTCTAGTACTATCGGGTTTAGAAAATTTCACCCAGGGACATCTATGGCACCCCGATGCTTAGTAACAATATTTTTGGTGTCCGATCCTGCCATCTACAATGTGCCTGTGGAGGTCATAGCCCTGATGTTGCTAGGGAGTATAATAATCATGTCATATAAATGCGATGTGTATGAATCACACTATCAGTCATACAACAATACTGTGCATACCGCGCTAATGAAGGGCAACTTCGCCTATCAGGGGGCCCATAAACAATTTGCCCAAAGGCATATGCTATGATCAGTCACTCCTCATATCAAAGCATACATATGATGCGTATGAGCATGCATCATGGAACTATAGTAAACATGTTATGTGGTGATTGATTCTGTTCATAAAGAAGATGGGCCTAGATGGCCTACACACAAGTATGGGCCTAAAAATGGACCCTAGGGAGAGTTATAATGCGGACATTTAATCAACATTATTCTTACGATGTGGACGTCAAACCATCATTGCTCCCAAGGCATGGACTGCTAAAACATCGTTACATACATCGTGGTGGAATTTCACATCGCAATGGGCCTCATATACATCACAGTCGGCCCACACAAAGGCCTCACATACGTCTCATTAGGCCTTATATACATCAAATGGGCTGCGTCATGTGGGCCGCTCCAATGGGTTAATGGGTCGATTCAAATGGGTCGATCGATTGGGCTAAATCAAAGGGAGCGAATCAAATGGGATGATCAAATGGACCGAGTCGATTAGGCTGAGTCGAATAGGCTGAGTCGAACAAGTCGAATAGGCCGAATCAATTGGGTCAGTCAAAGGGGCTGAATCAAATGGGTCGATACAAATGGGCTGAATCAAATGGGCCGATCAAATGGGCCGATACAAATGGTCCGAATCGAGTGGGCCGAGTCAAATGGGCCCCCAAATACATCTAATCGGGCCTCTTCAAGTGGGCCCCAAATACATCAAATGGGCCATACCAATGGGTTGATTAAAAATCATTCATCCATTGTTAGAAATCATTAAAGAACTCAAATAAAAAAAATATGAATCATATCCAAAAGATCAACTGGACCGTACCACAAATGACAATGGTGACAATGATTCACACTGTTAAAACTTAGAGGGCCCACCATGGAATTTATTTCCCATCTAGACTATTCATAAGGTCACAATGACCTGAACAGTGAGGAGAAACAAATATCATATTGGTTCAAAACTTTTGTAACTCAAAAGGGGTTTCAATGGTAGACTTTTAATCCCCACTGTTTACTGCAATGTGGTCCACCTGATGCCAAGATCTATCTCATTTTTAATCTCAAGCCTTAGACGAGTTGCCAAATGGATGGACGGTGTGGATCACCAAAAGATGGACGGTTTAGATGGAACACATCCATTAGGTGGGGCCGTAAATGGCACCGTCCAAAAGAACAGTGCAAATAAAATACAAACACTGTGGTGGGTCCCACCAGAACTTGCTCACGTCAACTTCACAGCAGCGAGCTGTGCGAAGTACGCTAACCAAACCGTTCATCAGGTGGGTCCCATGTACGTGGCTCACCATTCATTTATAATATAAAATATTATTTTATAAAAATAATATATATATATATATATATATATATATATATATATATATATATATATATATATATATATATATATCATATATGTATATTCATACACGTGTGTACAAGGGAGGGTGAGAGTAACAGCGTCCAGATGGACGACTGGATTAGAATACATCTAGCAAGGTGGGCCCACCCCAGACGTGCAGGGTGGGTCCCTAAAATGCCATAAAACGATCTCTTCAAGTGGCTGGACGGTATGGATTCAATGCACACCTCGTGCACGTCCCACAGGACTGTCTAAGTACGGACGACTTGGACATACACCGCATAATAGGTGGGCCCCACCCACGTGCATTGCACGTGAGGGATGGCCCACATGAGCCGAGCTAAGGGACCGTTAACAAGTCTCATGTAGACTTTTAGCTGTTGGACGGTGTGGATTCTATGGATGGGGTGGGTCTACACGTGTCGGACCCACCATAACATCAAGCTGATATTTGAATTTTCCCTTCATCTGGACCTATCCAGGTGGTCAGGTCAGCGGGCCTATCGCGGGACAGTCCAACAGGTGGGTCCAACATATGGATGGCACGGATATAATACATTCCTCATGGTGGGGTCCATCCAGGTGGGCCACACGGCCACTACATCATCATAAAAGGAGAGAGAGAGAGAGAGAGAGAGAGAGAGAGAGAGAGAGAGAGAGAGAGAGAGAGAGAGAGAGAGACCCCACCACTATGGGCCCTCCATTTCTTACATTGTATGCTTCAAATGGGTTCCACCACATGTGGTTCCAAAAAAAGAAATTAAATAGTGGATCACCCACCTATTGCACTCCTTCTTGATCCCTTAGCCTCCTTAGCTCCCTGCCTTCACTTTTGATGGAGATTGATGGGTATTGGAAGGTTGAGATGGGAGATGAAAAGGTGGGCCACACTTACTATTTGGGAGAGAGCTTGGATGTGGGAGCTCTCATGGGATTTTAAGAAATTGCTAGAGAATGAGAGGGAGAGATAGAAATAATAGATGAAGGGATGGGTGGAGTGGTAGTTGTAAGGAAAGGAGATGGGGAAGCATGGGTGTGTTTGAAATTTTGTAAAAGAGGGATGGGTAGGGGGGAGAGAGAGTTGACTTGTAGAAAAAGGAGGGATAGAGCTTGTACTTAAGGTATGGGGTGTATTGATTGATTAATTGATGTGACATATTGTAGAGATTCTCTTAAAATTTACAACACATGGTGTTTTTCTCAAAATGAACGCTGGCCCACATCTTCTAGCTTGAGTATTGAATTGGTGCGCGAGTCGCGGGGTTGGAACCACGGTGACGGCGCGGTTGCTAAGGTACAAGTTTCGAGTCAAGCTGACTTCAGTATGCAGGCCTCAGCTTAGGATCGAGTGCAAATGTCAGATACAGGTTGAGAGTTGCTAGAATTCAATCGGAGGACCACTAAAGCCTACGGAATGGCACGGATTAGGATACAGGCCTTACAGTTGATCACGGAGAATTATGCTGCATATACCTCATTACCTTAATGAGATATAATTAACACAATGCTTGAAACATATATGTGAACATCATGTTTTGAAATGTTCGATCATCATGTGTGAGGAGATTGACTTCAGTTAGGATGGAAGGCCTTCACCATCAAAAGTTAACTTAGTGTCAATTGTGCCTTTGCTCTTCCCTTACACATGAGTGTAAAGGTGTCATTAATATACGATTATAACATTGAAACTTTAGACACTTGTATTGAAAAATCAAGTTCAAGTTAATAATTTGGGGGTGCAACAGCTTGGAATAAGATCATGTAATCAAAGATTTGATAGTGCACAAAAGATTAATTCTTAAACCTGAGGGTGTATATGGGTCTTGGATTTTGATTGAGTGGTTTTGGATCACTTTACAAGGCTTCCTAAAGATCATTAAAAGCGGGTGATATTGAGTACATTTATTTGGGTTCATTGATTATTGCATAAGCTAACACGATATCCATTGAGTTTACTTATGGACTTTTTAGGACTAGATTAGATTAGATCAAGGACTTATCAAATGATTTTACCATTAGGTCTAACACTTAAAAAGGTTTAATCAACTTTACAAATGTTTTTAACTTGTAAAGTTTTATATTAACCGTTAAAACTTGTTTTATCGCACTTGATGACGATCTAATGATCCACAACTTGATTACTATGAAATTTGGATCTATGGTGGATGTTAGACAATGGATGAATTGGATCATGCGTATATGCATATATTAGGTGAATTCATAAACTTTCTTCATAATAGGGTACACCAAAGTTAATAAGGTGGTATAACACGATACCTGGGCATTCCCCTAAAACCTAAACTCTTCCTTATTTAAGATCCTATTATAGAGAGAAAGAGTACTCTTGGGAGAGAAGCCTAGACATGAGAGAGAAGAGAGTATATGTTATTCCTTATTTCCACCCATTTTTTTTTAATCTCCTTCACTCATATGCGTGTGTAGTCCACCTTTATAGACGGTTTGCGCCATTTTCACACATAATCAACATTCGTGGCATCTGAAGTTGTTCGAGGCACTTTGGGCCCATCGAAATTGGCCAAGAACTGGGATATAAATAATTCCATTTGCCTTAACATATGGCCACGATTAGGGGTGCACACAGGTCAGTTCAGTCCGGTTTTGGGGTGAAACTAGAATCGAACCGTTCCCAATGGTTCTAGGAAAATCGGAATCGGAACTAGACTGTTTGCACCTTAGAATCGAATAGGAACCAGATCGTAAAAAATGGTTCAATTCCAAATTGGTTCTATGGTTCCGGCTGTGGCTATATAGGACTTGGGCCATCTTAATCAGCATCATGTGTTTGTTACTCATTTTGAATGACCTAGATCTAACCATTGCATGTATCACAGTTGTCATTAATGTTGTTGTGCAAAGCCTGTTATAGTGGTTGCTTTCACTAGTTGACGTTAAATCCCTCATCACCATTGTTGTTGCTTAAAGCATCAGATGCAATGGACCCCACTTGTGTTACAATTAGGGGTGTACACGAACCGAGCTAGCTCGGTTAGCTTGCTCGACTCGACTCGAAAAAGCTTGATTCAACTTGGTTCTAAGCTACGTTCGAGCCGAGTCGAGCTGATTTTTTGAGCTCGAAAATGAGTACGAGTAGGCCCCAGCTCGACTCGACTTAGATCGAATCTAGCTCGAATCAAACTTGGATCGAACTAGTTTGGTGACTCGGTTACTTTGCCGTTGATGTTGCTCACTAACTGTTTGATAAAATGACTCAACGAAATGTGGCTGGTGGCAAGGAAGGTTTGGCTAGTGGCAATTAACTCATCACTTGCTTTTCTTTAAGAAAAACTTCAGCAGTACAAGTTGGTCGAAATGAAACTTCTCACTCAACAGAGGGATCTTCAGGCCAAAATCGCCGACATTGAGAAGTGCCTAGATATAGTTGCCGCATTGCAAGCTAAGAAGGGTACTAGTGAGGCGTTGATTGTTGATTTCGAAGTTTCCAAGGGAATATATTCATGAGCTCAAATTGAGGATGTAGAGTTGGTCTATCTATGGTTGGGAGCAAATGTCATGTTAGAGTATTCTTGTGAAGAGGCAAATGCTCTTCAACGTAAGAATCTTGAAAATGTTAAAGTGAGTTTAGAAGTCCTTGTTGTTGATCTGCAGTTCTTGAGAGACCAAATGACAACAACCCAAGTTACACTTGCTCGGGTATATAATTGGGACGTTCATCAGCGAAGGAGTAAGCAAGCTCTTTGTTTGTTTGTTTTTTTTTTGGTTTTTATGTTACTTGAAGGTGTTTGATAAAACACTTATAAATCATTGCCTCTATTTGTAAAACAGTGGGATTTTGAAGTTGTAGTTCAAGTGTTTGTGGAAATGCTTCAATAGTGAACTCGGCTCGATCTTGGCTTGAACTCAGCCTGAGCTGGCCTGAGCTGCTAACCGAACTGAGCCGAGCTGGCCAATTAGGCTCGAGGACCGAGCCGAGCTGAGGTTAGCCAGTGTTCGAGCCGAGTCGAGTTGAGGCCAGCTCGACTCGGTTCGACTCGATGTACACCCCTAGTTGCAATCCATTCTCATCACATTAATTTCTTTTGTCGCTGCTTGACATCACCCATCTTCTTCAGGGATGCTAGATGTGATTAGATTTAAGTTTTTTTTTTTTTTTTTTTCTGCCTCGCTGCAACTTCATGTTTTTAGATATGAGATTCATCATGTCTTTCATCTCTGACATGATCAACCTTAACCAAACAGTGGGCCACCCTCACCTTTGCTATTGGAAGTGGTCAGGCCCTAATCAGTAAATGGGCCTTCCTCATCTCTACTAGAGGACGTGATCGATTATTGATCGGTTCTAAGGTAGTGGCCAAGCCCTAATCAGTCAGGTTTGGTTCTAGGTTTGGTTCCAAGTTCAGTTCCAATTTCAGTTCTAAGGTCAGTTCTACGGTTTGGTTCTATAGTTCGGTTCACTGTTTAGTTTGGTTCTATATAACCCCAAACCGAGAACTGAACCCAACTGATTGGTTCTTTGATTTTCAAAATCGGAATCAAAACCGATGCACTTCAAAACTGAACCAAATCGTGCAGTTTGGTCAGTTCCGGTCCGGTTTACCGGTTCCATGTGCACCCCTAGCCATTATGCAGTGCTCCCGAAGAGTGGCATTTCAGAATAATTTGACTCCAGAATAATTCACGAAAGTCATGCTCATCGAGTTAGAAGAAGTCTGATTAAAATTTCAAAATGCCTTAAAATGACATAAGGACCAGGTAGCTGGAATTTACAATAGAAAAGTAAAAGAAAAGTCCTTTGCTGAAAGAGCATTTGTATGGAAAGCGGTTTTGCCAATTGGTACTAAAGACAACTTGTTTGGTAAATGGTCACCCACCTGGGATGGTGTTTACTCTATATATAAAGTAGTGAAAGGGGGAGCATACATATTACGAGACGTAGACGAAAATATAGAGAAATCAGCCATCGATGGTTGATATTTGAAGAATTTCACTCCCTCGATGTGGGAGACTGATAAGATTAAAGGCATAGAAGAATAAAGGATGGATTAGGCCATGATGTTCGACCGAACTCTCGTGCGCAAAAGAAGATAAATCAGGATATCTGATAAAAGGTCGAAAAAATGACTTCACTCATTAAGACAGAAATTGTATCTACAAATGGTATACATGATGGCAAAATTGTTGAAAATGGTTAATTGCAAATTCATTCGTATTGATAAATGCAATTTGCCATAGTCATTGCAACTGTAGCTCCATGCTCTTCCCAATTGGCAGTTTTGGCTTCACGTTGTTCAAATAAGGCCATTGTTCTGACGAGTTTGTTAGTCTCCTGTGTCTTACAACTTGTTCCAACTGCAACTCCATGCTCGCCAACAGTTTCCGATGCTTGGCCGATTGAAGGCGAGATCTGATTTCAACAATGTTTCCTTCCAAATCTGTAAGAGGACATTCATCTATGGTAAGTTGTTGTAAATGCAAACGGTCTATAAAAGTAGACTAAAACTTGAAATCCTTCACACAATTGAATGGCCTAATTAAACTTACAACTTTACTTCAAAATCCTGGCTAATTTGATCCTTCTACGCGCTGTACAAGTTGTAACATAAAGAAAATATAAAATTTTGTAACTTTTACAACTTGAGAACAACCAAAACAATCACCTCCATTCAATCATACAATAAAAGGAATTTTAAAATAATAACCAAGTCAAGCCCGTTAATAAAATCATTATCCATTAGTCATCAATCTCAAACCAATCACATTAATAGCCATCATGTGTCCTTATATGATTATGCTTTCATATTTAACCATTAGCAATACAGTAAAATTAAAACAATTGCATCTCTTAATTCTTGCACCCATTCTTGTTGAAATTTTAAGTTGTTCCACATTATGAATTGCACAATTCGTAAGATCATCACAAGCAATGGGCACACTAGTTGGTGGGTTTAAAAATGAAAATATGCTAAAATCATGGAATATGAACACTCTTATATCACTTGTTGGATTTTTAAATGAAACTAATGGAATTAAAGTTTTTTTAAAAAATAAAAAATAAAATCAGATTTTAATGTCTTTAAAGAATAACATCCATGATCATGCCATGTTTTAGAAAAATACAAAATGTAGAATCATAAACTCATATCTATGCATAAAAACTTCCATGCATGTTGTCACTCTACTAATCAGATTCAATTCAATTGATGATCTATACTCATTGAAATAAATAGGCATACATAATCCAATTGGGTATGGGGTTAATCATAACAATATCTATGGGATTTCATCCTAAACATCTTATAAATTAAAGCAGAGATAAAATTCTCATCTACATGCACCTCAAATGCATTAATCGTATTTTATATACTTGCACATTAGCATAAATTGTACCAAAAAACAGACCAAGCTTTTAATTAATAAATATTAGCAACACCTCATCATGAAAGCTAATTCAAGTATTTATGTGCATATATTATCACGAAATAATCACATCTATGCATACAAAACTCAAAATTGAAAAACCTTAATATAATTTGATAAATAAATATATTCATGAAACAATAAGCAAACTACATAAAGAGAAAAAGGGTTAAAACACATTTTGTTTAACTCCTGAGCCATGGGTTGGAACCCACTTGAAATACCTACCAATGCCCTTTTAAAACCCATAATTCACTACTCTCCCAAGTAAATCACGTGGGTAAAATTGTCATGTGAAGAAATATAACATCTGTTATTTAACCCCCATTAAAACTAAGTTGTAGTAGGTATTAGACCGGGTTGTGAAAGCGCGTGGTTAACATGGAACTAAAAGTAGTTTACCACCGGAAAACATGCTTGAAATTAAAAGTACCAAAGCAGGTACGGTTCACCAACTCTCAGCAACTGTGTCCTTTTTGACATTTCGGATCAGTTTCCAAGAAAGAGCTATTTTTGTGGAAATGATTCAGGCAATTGAAATCTATGGATGGGACTTGTTGTGGAATATGTTGGCCCACCTCTAGGAATGAGTTGAGAGAGAGAGAGAGAGGGATTCCTGGGCCATTCAATTCCACCAGTGGGCCATTCACCATTCTTCCTTTTGGGTCCTTTCAAAAATACAATCCCCAAAAGGTCAAGTCTGCTCCCTTTTCAGTGTTAAAGAGAACGTCCTGAGACCTAATGGACAGCTGTAAATGCAGTTATCTTAACGGACTGTTTGATTTTCTCAATTACACAGTAAATACCTACAATGGGCTGGATTGAAGATGAGCCCATTGACCGGGACGTTAAAGTCAGGTCATAGAGTTCCTAAGCCCAAGCTTTTGGGTTCAGGTCTTGCCGATTCCGGGTCTCGTGTTTGAAGACCCGGACCCTCATATGAGTTTTGTTCAGGTAGCCATCAGGTATTGGGACCTTTGTTTCCTGTTGGGTTTGAATCGGGTCCAAGTCCAATTAGGGCATGTAATGGTTGAACGTAAATAGGCTATTTTATGTGCGTAGTCTATATATTTTATTACTATTAAAATTAACTAGACCCAACTGGTTTTTAACCAGGGTTGAAGATGACCGGACCCAGGTAGACCTGTTTTTGTAACCAGGTCAAAAGTGATTTCTGAACGGGTCTGAGAAAACTGGACCCACCTAGACCCGTTAAAAGCGGGTTGAGTCCATCGGGTCTTATTGGGTCAAGGCACCCGTTGACAACCGTAATCAAAGGATACTAGGCCCTGGACCCAGACTCCAGCTGGTTATTGACTGGAGTACGACGGTGGGGAGAGATTCAGGCACGTGCGTCAATGTAGTAGCCGTGCACAAGATCCAATACATCCAAAATTTGATTGGTCCACTGATTAGATGGGCCACGCGTGTATGATGACAACCAATGGCTGAAAATGGTCAACGGACTACATTCAAGTACATCCGTATTCCGTAGCCTAACTGATAACTGGACCTGCCTGATTTGTTGGGAGGCGGATTGCGTCCTGCCCCAGCTTGGAGGGAATCGGTTCAGGCAGGGGCTCTGTGGGGACCATCGTGATGTATGTATTTTATCTGTGCCGTTCATCCGTTTTTCCAGATCATATTAGAGGATGAGACAAAAAATGAAGCAGATCCAAAACTCAAGAGGACCACAAAGTAGGGATTGAACTCTCACCATTAAAAAATTTCCAAAGGGCTACAGATGTTTGGGATCAAGCTGACATTTTTTATTTTTATTTTCCTTCATCCATTTCTATGTGAGCTTATGAACAGTTTGGATGGCATATAAATATCACAGTAGGCCCTAGAAATGTTTGAACAATGGCCATCACATGAGGTGTGGTCCACTCGACCCTTGGGCCTGCCTCATTTTTCGGTTTATACCCTAAAATTATCTTAAATTAATGGATGAATGGCGTCGATAAAACCCACACATCACCATGGGAGCCATAGGACCCCTGCCTAGACCAATTTCCGTGCAGGTGGGGCGGGATGCATGCCACTCCTGATTTGTTGAGCCACCGATAAAGCTGTACACGACTCGAACCGTGTTGAGATTGGCACTACTTGGCCCGGTCCTAACTTGTTTGGTTAACTAGGCTACGAGATTTTCTCAAACATTTAGAGTACATCTTCATTTTCTTACAAAATACAAAATGGTAGCAGTACTTTAAATACTTTACAAATATTTCTTTAAACACTAAGCAGGCAACACCAAAATCAAGGTACAAGGACAGTCACGTTTCATAAAACACTCAACAAGCCGCATAAATATCAAAACAATCAGTCACCGAGTTAATTTTATCTGAGTCGAGTGGAGCTCAGGCATATTTGAAGCCGGTTTGAAATATTTTCAAGCTCGAAAAACCAGCCCAACTCGGTTGGGATCCAATTTCAAGCTAAGGTGAGTCAAGCTTTTCCAAATGAGTCGAGCGAGCTGTCCGAGTTAACTCACTCTTGTACAGCTCTGGCCCACGGATCTGACCATCGTGGGGCCCGGCCAATGGTCGATCTCCACCTTGCACATGTGGCACACATTGACACGTGCACTGAGATGAAACCTAAGGTTCTTACGCAAAAGAACCCCATTGTCCACATGACAACTGAGACCGTCCATCTCCTGGCTACTAACATGGATTGCCCACATCCAAAAGTCACAACCAAACAAATGATCCTGAACATTAATTGGTGTCATTTAAATGAACGGTCTACATCTACTTTATACTGGGACACGTCTATACAGGATCGACATTGGACCATGGCCCAGCAATGGGAAAATGGATAAGATATCCAAAAGCGGCTGCAAGTGGGTCCCGTCCGAGAGACATGTGGTGGGTTGGCTTTTGTCGCACCGACACACGCAGAACGAAAGTCAAGAAAGATGCAAGTCCCTGGAACGACATCCTTCAATCAACTTTTCTGGACCGAAGATCAATGGCTTGGATTTATCCAAGTGGACATGAGAGAGAGTGATGGGATGGAATCCAAAAAAAAAGAAACCTCCTTCCTTCATCAGGACAAAGACTCCATATCAATCTGTGACTGAGAGCCACGTAAAGATTGAAAATGACGGGAAATAGTAGGGGACGCGGTTTACCTATCTCACGCCTGTGGACGGTGTGAATCGCTTGTATGGGCCCCACAAAATATTTTCCCCTAACTCTTCTCCTGGGTAATTTGACCATTTTCGAAAAAGATGCTACAAAAGTTAACTGCCGTTATTAACGGGATGAAAAATCTGTATTTACAGATTTTATGTGTCAGTGGTTCGGTTATTCGCATTGGCAACTTTTTTACATGTATATTTGCAATATTCTCTTCATGCAGGTATTTACAAAAATTCATTAATGGTATAATGGTTGCTTAAAAATATTCATCACATGTACCGTTCAGATATTAGGCCAGGAGGGTTTCTTGTTCAGCTCATGATGTGTCTGCAAAGGTACACATGGGTGCTCACCTAAAAAGGTGTGCAGGTGAGCATAAATCACTCTCTCTCTCTAGAAAGAGAGGGAAAAGGTAACATGTGCCCAGCAGCATGTTACCTTCCCATGAGGTTAAGTGCTGACACTTATGCTAATGGCTGGATGGTGAAAGTTTCAAAAAATAGTGAGATTTTACAGGAGAATTGTGAGATTTTATAGGGAGAGTGGATAAACAAAACTAGTGAAACCAGTTATTAAAATACCTACTCCACCTCTCTCTTTTTCTCTATCTCTCTCTCTCTCTCTCTCTCTCTCTCTCTCTCTCTCACACACACACACACACACACACGTATATATCCTACGGAAGTCTCCCGCATTAAGGTCCTGCCCTAGAAACCTAGGCGAGGCCTACTGTGGGGTTTTTCGAGAAATCCACCCTATCCATCCGTTTTTCCAGATCATTTAAGGGGTTGAGTCTAAAATTGAACCAAATCCAAATCTCAAGTTGATCATATCATGTGAAATAGTGGAAATAATGATTTCAACCATTGAGACCTTGCTAGGCCCCACAGTGATGTTTATTTGTCATCCACCATTAAAATCAAATATAAGCTTCATCCGAAACTTTTGTTGCATACAAGAAGTTTTTAATGGTGGGCGTTGAATCCATATAATTTCCTGTAGTGTGGTCCACTTGGAATTTGGATCTGCTTCATTTTTAAACTCGTCACCTAAAATGAGTAGTAATAACGAACGTACAACATGGATATATAATACATCCATCAAGATGGTCCCCACTCTTAGAAAGGCTTTACCATGTAGGCATTATCCCCATTGTTTCTTGTGGTGTGGTCCATTTGAGCTATTTTTAATATACTTCAATTTTGAACTCTATCCTAAAATGAGATGATAAAATGGATAGATACATGGCTTTTAAAAATCTAACCACCTAAATTAAAACCAAAGGGCAGTTGAGGATTTCTCTTGTACGGCCTAGAGAAGCTCCTCAAAACATGGTAATGGAGGCGGATACGGAGTGTGTCCTACCCTCCCCGGACGGTAATTTGTCCGGGCAGGGCTCTGTGGGGCCCATCTTGATGTAAGTGTTTTATCCACGCCATTGATCATTTTTCTTAGATCATTATTACCGTCCGGGCAGGACTCTGTGGGGCCCATCTTGATGTAAGTGTTTTATCCACACCATTGATCGTTTTTCTTAGATCATTTTAAGATATGATCCAAAAAATGAGTCAGGTCCAGGGATTAAGTGGACCACAAGTTGGGGATTGAACGTCCATCATTAAAAACTTCTTGGGAGATGCAGAAGTTTCGGATCAATCTGATATTTGTGTTTTAACTTCATCCACATATACATGACCATTTAAATAGGTTGGATGGTAAAAAAACATCACAGTGGCCCTTAGAAAGGTTTCAACGATGAGTATCATTATCACCACAACTTCCTTTGGTGTGGTCCACTGGAGTCGTGGACTTGCTTCATTTTTAAGATCATACCTTAAAATGATATGAGAAAAGAAATGAACGACATGAAAAAAACACTTACATCACATTGGGCCCCACAGAGCCCCGGGGGTAGGACGCAATCCGTGTCCTCTTTCTTTTACTTCAGTACGGAATGGGCGGAAACGAATTGGCTACTCCCTTCCCCACTAGCTCGGTGGTGGTGGTCAGTGCTCTATGGGCCCCACCATGATGTATGTGTTTCATCCATGTCGTTCATCTATTTTTACATATCATTTTATGGTTTTATCCGAAAAATGAAAGGGATATAAATCTCAGGTGGACCACACCACAGGAAAACAATAGTGATTGGGATATCCACCATTAAAATCCTCCTAAG
The DNA here is from genome assembly GCA_037074715.1 of Magnolia kwangsiensis. Taxonomy (NCBI): domain Eukaryota; kingdom Viridiplantae; phylum Streptophyta; class Magnoliopsida; order Magnoliales; family Magnoliaceae; genus Magnolia; species Magnolia kwangsiensis. Next base: position 30,082,178 of record CM073575.1, on the reverse strand, counting down.
ACCCCTATTTATTTGACATCCAATCTGTTTATTAAGTCATATAGACATAAATGAAGTAAATAAACAAATATCATCTTGATCCAAAACTTTTTGGGCTCCCAAAAAGTTTTTAATGGTCGAGGTTCATTCAACACAATTTCCTGTAATGTGGTTCATTTGAGATTGGGATATACCTTATTTTTGGTCTCATACTTGAAAATGATATAGAAAGATAGACAGGCCGCATGGATGAAACACATACATCATTGCAGGGCCCACAAAGCATCGACCACCCACCATTGGCTGGTGGCAGGGGAGTAGCCAATCCGTTTCCGGAACGGGCCCCGTTTGCCCGGAAGCAGATTGTGTACTCACTATGCTTAGCATACTGAGTAAACTCTGTGGGGTCCACCATAATTTATGTATTTGATCCGCTTCGTCCATCCATTTTACAATATAATTTTAGGGCCTGATCCTAGAAATTAATCATATAGAATACTCAAATGGACCACACCACATGAAACAATAGAATTGAACGTCTACTGTTGAAAAATTCTTGGGGGCTATGGAAGTTTTGGATCAAGCTTATAATTGTTTTTTTATCCATGTCTGTATGATCTTATGAACAGATTGGATGACAAATAAACATCATTGTGGGGCCTAATAAGTTTTCAGTGGTTAAAATCATTATTCCCACTGTTTCCTGTGATATGATCAACTTGAGACTTGGATTTGGTTCAATTTTAGGCTCAGCCCCTTAAATGATATGGAAAAACGGATGAACGGAATGGATTTCTCAAAAAATTCCATGGTAGGCCCCACGTAGGTTTCCAAAGCAATACCTTCATGCTAAAGGCTTTTGCTGGAAATGCACAGAGTCAATATTTTAATAACCAATTTCATCAGTTTTGTTTCTCCACTCATCTTATAAAATCTCACCGTTAGTTTGAAATTTTCAACATCCGACTGCTAGCGTGTTGCCAACACTTAACCTCATGAAAAGGTACTATGTGGTCGACGCATAGTTCCTTTTCCCTATATATATATATATATATATATATATATATATATGGAAATGATTCTATGCGGTCGAGCTGTGTGGCCCCATCATGATGTGTGTTGATCATCAACACCGTGCATTTGATGTGTCACGCAGAATTCGGTGCCTACAGCCTTTGTAGTACCCTATTCTTGACTCCCAGTGCCTATACACCAGGTTTCAATTCTAGGATCCTATAATGAGGATTTTCAGTGTAATTTTTTTTTAAAAAATAAAGGAGCATAACCACAAGTGTACCCAAATCACAAAGGCAACATCATCATCACATATACACTAATATGAACATTTGATTACAATGCTAAAAGGGAAATACATATATCAAAAATTAAAACTCCAGAAGATAGTTGCGCGCTCCAAGCTCAACGCTACTACGACTGATCGCCACCTACACGCATCTATCGTGCATAAGCTTATCGAAAGCTTAGAGGGTGGTGTAAGTGTATGCGTGAGTTAAGTGCCAGGTATGTAATATCAGAACAATGCGAAAACATATTGGTAAGTCCATAAATACCATCAGCCTTATCCAGGTTATGTGATGTAACAACATAATAAACCAATATCATATAATGAGGAAGCAATATAGATCAGCTATGCAATGCGGAGACATAGTAAATCAAATATCATATACTGAAGATGCAATGCAATATGCAAATCCTAACAAGTCCACGAATACCGTCAACCTTATTCAGGCTATGAAAAATAAAAGCATAGTAAACCAAATGTTATGTGCTGATGATGCAATATAATATGTGGTATGAATGAAATGGCCAAACTGGAGTGTGAAGTCGGGATGATGGTACGTAGTATCGCAGTCTATGAGGTCCATCACAAGGGACTTCTATCCAAACTAGTCCCATACCTAAATTTAGATAGCCAGACTTAATGTGGTAAACTCTTAATCTCAGATTGGTCACACGGCCCAACCAAAATCCTGGTCATTGCGAGGTACACATAATAAATTAGTTGTGCACCACCAGCTCGAGTGGATAATGAGTGAATAAATGAATAAGTAAAATGCTGAGTATGCAACTCAAGCTTAATAAGTCCACATATCAGTACCATATGTCTTGCCCCAAACTCAAAATCAGGCTCACAAAATTTGTAATCGTCGAATTCGGTGCCGACAGTCTCCATAGTACCCCATTCTCAACTCCCAACGTGCATACTCTAGATTCCGATATTAGGATCCTACAATTAAGATTTTTCAATGTACATTTATCTCCTAAGAAGCATAACCACAAGTTTACCTAAATTACAAAAGCAATATCATCATCACATCTCCACTAATATAAATAGTTAAGTACAATGCTGAAAGGGAAATACATGTATCGAAATTAAAGCTCCAGAAGCCAGGTGCACGCTCCAAGCTCAATGTTGTTGCGACCTAATGCCACCTTCACGCATCTATCGTGCATAAGCTTATAAAAAGCATAGAGGGTGGTGAAAGTGTGTGCACAAGATAAGTGCCAAGTATGTAATATAATGCCATAAATCATACAATATTGGAATAAGAGAAAATACTGACTAGATCATGACTCATACGATATCAAAGTAAGCGAAAATACTGATAAGCCCATTAGTGCCATCAGCTGTACCAAAGCTTTACGATGGAAAGCATGAATGTTAATGGCTATGTCAATATAGAAACATGGCAACCTAAAATGTTAAATGCTGCGAATGCAATGAAATATGCGATGCAAATGAAATGACCAATCTAGAGAGAAGTTGGGATGATAGTACATAGTATCACAGGCTATGGGGTCCATCACAAGGGACCTCTATCCAAACCAGTCTCATACCTAAATTTGGATAGCCAGACTCAATGTAGTAGACTCCTGATCTCAGGTTAGTCGTGCACCCAACAGAAATCCTTGCCATTACGAAGGTAAACAATAATTAGTTACGCACCACCAGCCCGAGTGGACAGTGAATAAATGAATAAATGAGTATGCAACTCGTACTCAATAAGTCCACATATCAGTATGATTCTTCTCTAAGAAATCACCAGGGTCTAATACACTCTAAACCAGATCGCTGTCCTATCACGCGCAACATGGTGAGTGGAAGAGACCTCACTATCCACCTGCCAATATAGGGCTCGGCTCATCGATAGCGGATCCATTCCTCAAGTTGGTCAAACTCAGCCTAGCTTTGTCATCTCCTCTTGGGCAGGTAAAGCCTTACCCCCTTCCAATTGACCACGACATAGTGGGAGACCCGGCCTAACGGTATATGGCCCTCATGCCCTCATACATCTACTCGGTCTAGACGTTGAAGAAACCTCTGAAACCAAGAGGGTTTTGAGACTTTTATCCAATGATATCTATACCACCTCATGTAGAACAGATTTTTGGTGTCCCATCTAGCCATCCATGATATGTCTGTGGAGGCTACGACCTTGATATCACTAGGGTGTACGGTAATATAATTACACAATGTGAGATGCACGAGTCACACAGTTTAATTATGCATCAATCCTATGCATACCGTACGCTCATGTGGGGAAACTCTACCTATCAGGGAGTCCCATGAACAACCTGCCCTATGACATATATAATGGCTAACCATATCTCATAACAAATATGCAGATGATGCGTATGGGCATGTATCATGATGCTATGATGTTGCATACTCATAATCGGTATCGATAATCGGCCTATCAAGGGCCTGTTAAGGGTCAAATGTTGCATATTAGATCCCAGTTATTACATGAATTTACGAACATAACACTGCTTAAGGGAATATTTTAATCATATTTTTGTTGTAGGGTGTAATTAAGGGACAGACTAAAAAAAAGTATTAAAAGCGTGGATTTGAAGCTCTGAAGTCACCAGAGCAAGGGACAGACTCTAGAGGACCAAGATTAATGAATTTACACACCAGGGATCCGAGGAAATCAAGTCGTTCACGTTAAAAAAATCCCGAAAATGGTCCAGAATGCAAAATCATAGGGTTACCGCCATCCGATTGACACGAGACTTCATACATAGGATGTTGACCATAAATTAACTGTACATATTAAATTTCAGTTATTGAAGATCTCTGTAAGTGACCCAATGGACAAGATCAGACAATAACCATTAAGAAAGCATCTTGGACATCCTTTGGAGATCGGGACCCAAACCGGATCGATGGAAAGAACACGAAAAATGGTGAACATTCGTCAAATTTTACTTCTTTTAAACGGTGCAGCAGGGAGAAATAAATGACAGATGTTTCTAGAATGGAGCATGGTAAATTTGTAAATAACCAAAACTTCTTATGCATGCACGTGAGAAACTTCAACGGTGGAAAGTACCTCATCACAGGTGAATGGTGTGGCCCACATAAAGGTCAGATCTACTTCATACATTGACCCTTGGGCTTACACATTACTAAGAAGAGGATGAGCGGAATAGATTCCCAAGAATGTCATCATAAGTGGGCCCCACCTATTTTTTGTACAAAACAATTCCCTTATAACTCAAAACGTGCAGGGACGGACGTGGTTCGGATTGGGTTTTGACAGTGGGCCCTACCCATCATCCCTTTTCATGATCTGGACCGTCCAATGTGTCCTAAGGGGGGGCTTGACCCTTGCTTAGGTGTCTTTTTGGACCTATACAGGTGAACTTGCCAAATATTCCATCCAAACGTAGGACGAACGGTAGAAGCAAAGATTCAATGGGTCACCCTAAATTTAAGAAAAAAACACCAATTTCTGAATGGTTTTTCAAGGACAACTCAATGGGCGGCGTGGATTTCGGGAAGAACAGCCGATGTGGACCCCACCTACTTCAGCAACAAAAAGAAATCGGCACCTTCTGCGATCCAATCTCGCGTAAACAGCGTCCGCAGGGTGCGTATGCTGATTCACGTTGTGGGCCCTATACATTGTCCATATGGACAATCCAAACCGTCCATGAGATTCACGAGGCTCCTATCACTCATTCCTATGAGGAAAATTTTCAAAAGGTATCGGAGATCCATTTTTGATCGTCCAAAAGCAGACAGACGGTGAAAGGATCTAGTACAATGGGCCACACTTAACTTGATCCAAAACTAGCCTTCTCTGAACGGTTTTTCATTGTGATTCTAATGGACGGCGTGGATTTCCAAACCGACCTCAATCATGGTCCCACCGAGCAGCCCAGCGCAGTAACGTGCGCAAGAATGCCCCCGCTGTGGGTTTTCACGGCTGACTTGGCCCACTGTTCGTGAGTCCGATCGGTGATCTGGACCATCCATCATGAAGGTCTGTGAAAAACGTCCTAGGGGACGTTGTCCTTGTAAAAAGAAAGTAAGGGAAGAAGAAAGAATGTAGCACCATTTTCTCGGTGCGAAAGTCCTTACGCACCTACTGCCTTCTGCTGCGTAGACTTACGCACAAACCCGACTTCTCACCGACGGCTATTCCACCGCCCCTCCTTGCCCTATAAAAATAAGAGAGAGTGAGATAAAAAGACAAGCAAATTTTTGTCATCCACGGCTGGGACGTCACGAGCAGGGAGAAAGAGTATTTTTAGATTTTTATTTCTATTTACTGCTTTCTTTATGATTAATTTTGAGATTAACCTAACTATGTTTATTTTAGGCTAACCATCTTAGCTAGGGCTAAGAGGTGAAGCTTGTAGTGAGATGAGAGATTCTATTTTATGACTTTAATTTAATTTATGAACTAAACTAATGTTGATGTTAGTTTAATGGAATGTTTTTAGTCTTTAATGGTTTGTTGTGACTGAAATTACAATAGGTCTGCAATGACTTTGAGCATGTTCTTTTCCTTTTAATGTTTATAACGTCAAGAAGCCTTGTTGTTCACCATAGTCTCCTGGGCATGATCGGATGACGGTACCCTTCCTCACCTTCATAGCATGTTGATTGGTTGGTAATTAGTTTAATTTTGTTGTTTGCTTTGTCTCCTAGGCATAGTTTGGTGATGGAATCCATTCTAATTCATATACCTTTTCATCTCTTGAAAATATATCAAAGGAAGTTCGGTTGATTTCCATGGTTACACTCTTCAACTGGATGAAGATGGGACTCAAAGTCCAGTTGAAGTCTTAAAGCTGGCATAAGATTTTCCTGATCTCTACAAGTGGATCCTCTGAATCTATAGTTTCTTTTCCTTGAATTCTTTAAGTTTTAGATAATTATTTCACCATTATTTCCTAAATTTCATTCACTTTAGGTTTTATCTTAGTCTAGTTCTAGTTCTCATTAGTTTTAGATTACGTATAGGTATCAGTCCCTTGGAATTTGACCTCAGTCTCACCGAGTTTATTACTACATCACAACCCTGCACTTGGGGAGTGAACATGGCCTAAGGGAAGGTCATAATGAAGATATTTAACCATCATTGCCCATCAATATAGATATTTAACTAACATTGCTCCAAAGGAGTGACCCACATAGAGTCAAAGATAAAGTGGGCCCATGGCCTCCCATAAAGGCCTAATATACATCACAATGTGCCTCACAACAATGGACCTCTCACATGGGCCATAAATACATCACAATGGCCATAAATACATCGCATTGGGCCTCACACAAGGGCTACATATACATTATTATGGGCCGCATCGTGTGGGCCACATATACATCACAATGGGCCACACATATGAGCCGGAAATACATCATAATGGGCCTCAAATACATCTCAATGGGGCTCATTACACGGGCCGCACATACATCATATGGGTCACATCAATGGACCGTACCAATGGGCCTCGTACATCAAGTGGGCCACATTAATGGGCCAATACACATCACAATGGGCCACGACATATGGGCCAGAGATACATCACAATGGGCCTCATCATATAGGCTTCACATACAACGCAACGGGCCACAATAATGGGCCTCAAAATACAACGCATTGGGCCTTACTCATGGGCCGCATATACATCACAATGGGCCTCGCCACATGGACCATAGATACATCACATCGGGCCACAATCCATAGGCTTCAAATACACAATAGGTGAGCCCTACACATGAGCCTCCAATACATCACATAGGCCTCATATAAGGGCCACAATTGCATCAAGGTTGGCCTTAATGGATGGGCCACAAATACATCAAGGTGGGCCCCAAGTGAGAGCTTGGATTACACCTAAAAATCATTTCAATAGTGGCAGGTGCAACTTGTCTATCACTATACACTATCATTCTATGGGGCACATGGCTCACTAACGATGATCAGCACTGTCCAAACATTGTCTATGTAAATCAGCACAGTTCAAACATTGTCTATGTAAATCAACATGGTCCAAACATCGTCCAACACTGTCCAACACAATCTGGACGGTGTTGATAAAATAAATACATCGTGCTAGGCATCCCATGCTGTTAAAACAGATGGATGACTTGCATACAACACATACATTGGATGGAGTCCATGTCCCCTAGACTAGACAAAGTGGATATAAAATACTAACATCAAGGTGGGTCGCACTGTCAGGACAGATAGACGGTGTGATACAACATAAAGGTGGGCCCCACCCCTAACACAAGTGCAGGGTGGTCTCACATGAGCCATGAGCTCTTCAAATGGCTGAACGGTGTGGATTTAACACATACCTCATGACAGGGCCCATAGGCCCTGCTGACATCAATACAGCTGGCTATATAGCTACTATGGAATACACCAGCCAATCCACCCTAAGGTAGGTGGGTCCCATATGGGGCCCACCATAATATATATATATATATATATATATATATATATATATATATATATATATATATATATATATGCTGGAGTCCAGCGTCCAGACTACGGACAGTCTAGATGTACACGTACATAGAGGTGGGTCCACACGGTGGATGGTGTGGATCAAAACCCACATCATGGTGGTCCTACACGGATGAACGGTATGGGAATAACGCATACCTTGTGATTAACCCATGGAACTTGTTGGCATGCTACAACAACTAGTTGTTGCTGGCCCATCTTCCAGATGATGGACGACTGGGATTAACAGATACATCACGGTGGTCCCACGTGCTGCACTGATGAGGGTCGAATATTGCATATCAGACCCCGATAAATACCTAATTTGACGTATATAATAATGTTTAATGTCGTATTTTAAATGTGTTTTTGTTGCAGGTAGTAACCAGGAGCGTGGACTGAAAAAGAGATTAAAAGCATAGATCTAATGCTCCGAAGTCACCAGAGTAAGGGAAGGACTCCATAGGACCAAGATTGACAGATTTATATGCCAGGGACCCGAGAAAATCAAGCCGTTCACGTTAAAAAGGCCCGAAAATGGTCCAAAACGTAAGATCACAAGGTTTTCACCATCCGATTGACCTGAAACTTCATACATGGGATGAGGGCCATAAATTAACCGTACACGTAAAATTTCATCCATTGGATCACTATAGAAGTGCCCCAACTGACAAATCAGCCCCATAAACCATTGATTCTTGGCCCACCTGATATTTGGAATTGCCTCAACTTTGGTTTCAATGGTTAAAATACTTTGATAAAAGGAATGGACGGATTGGATTTCATAGAAACATCACAGTGGACCCCACATGAATGGAGTGTGCATAGTGCACAAGTGCACTACACGTGCATGGCAAATGGCAGAGACGGTTGACCGTCTCTGGCCGAAAAAGAAAAAGAAAAGGGAAGTTGCCGTTTTCGGCTCCGTAATGTACGGCCGCTGGCCGTTTTGCGGTCGACTGTGGGCCCCACACATGCCTCGTACGGCCAATCCGTACCATCCATCTTGTAGAGGGCTGTGAATACTACAAAACTAGTTAATAGTTTTCAGCCATGCGTGCACACGTGTGAGATACAGAGGCAACAAAAGGGCTGCCCTGCAACGTTCAAAACTGATCCTTTTGTGATTTCTTCTCTGGGCCACGTCAATAGACGTTCAAAACCATCTATTCTTAACTGAAATTTCATTTTGAATCCAATGGACAGGGTGGATTTTCCAGAAAATGCTTCTGTGGGGCCCACCGATCACAACAGCAAAATGGTACGAAAGGTTTCACACATCCGTGAAAATCGACTTTTCAAGGCGGTTTTGGCCCACCATCTTTGATCATATGGCAGATCTGAACCGTCTATCATGTAGAGGACCCAATAAAGTCCTAAGGGATGGTGTTTTTTTAGAATTTGAGTGAGGAAAGTGGCGTGTTTCGAAGAACCGAACTTGGCTGCGAAAAAGCTTTAGTTGGGTATGCATAGCTTTCCCAATCCGATTCAAATCCGATTTTCACCACTCCAGCAGCTATATAAGGAGATTTTAGACGTGGGGAGCATTCATTGAGAGCCAAGAAGGAAGATCCAGAGCCAAGGAGAAGAAAGAGAAGAGAGAGAAGAAGGAAGAAGAGAGATAAGGGAGATATTTTTAATGTTTTTATTTTATATTTCTTTCTTCCTAATTAATTTTATGGATAGCTAATTCTTCTTAGCTAGAGTTGAGATGAAGCCCCTAATTTGATTGACTCTTGTTTATGTTGAATTTATTTTAATTGGATTGATTTGTTTCTTTTTCTAGTGTGCTTTCCTGAGATTTCCGTACTTCTCCATTCTATGAGCTCGACCAAAGTCTAGATATGGGTGTTGTTTGGAATATTATTCTAGGTGCTTGTGTCTGACCATGAACAGGTTTCCTATAGAGGAAGAAACAGGATTTACATCTCTCCATGTCTGACCATGGATGAAAGGATGTGATCCATATGCTTTAAAAGATTATACATTCTGTGTGCCCGACCAAGGACATAGGATGTGCTTTGTTTATTAAATTTATATCAATTTGAATTAGAATAAATCAACAGGTAAAATAAGGTTTAGGATAATTAGGAGTGGATTCGAAAGTCCTAGTCTTCTCCTGGATTGAATTTTTCTCATAGTTCTCAGTTATTTTTCATAGATTTGTGTTAGTTTACTTATTAGTTTGTTAAAATATTTGTTGGATTAGTTAAGAAGAGTCTTAAATTTTAAATTGCGACAACCAGTCCTCGTGGGAACGATCTCGTAATACGTACCATATTTACATCTGATTCGTATACTTGCGAGTTAAAATCATTTAAATCAAATTGGTTTAAATTAAAACATCAAGTTTTTGGCGCCGTTGCCGGGGACTGTTTCGGTCCAAATTGAATTTAGGATTCTCTCTTATCATAATTCATAGCCTTAGGATTTTACTAATTTTAGGTTAAAGTTTATTTTATTTTATTTTATTTTAGAAACTAACATATTTCCTGTTTTATAGGGTCCTGATTTGAACTTCTATTTTGGTAATCCCTTTCTAAAATTCTCTACTTTTTCTAATTTCTATTTTTTAAAAATTTTCTAATTCTAGGCTTTCTTCTTAGAAATTTTTTAATTTTTAATTTTAGATTTAGATTCTTCTTTCAATTAACTTTCTATTTTTTAGTTTTAGAAATTTTTTCCTTTTTAGAAACTAACCGTTGCTTAAGATTTTTTTTTCTTTTTAGCATTATTTTAGGAAATTACTTTTATTTTTATTTTTATTTTTACAGGAATTGAAGAAGGAAGCTGTTAAATAAGATTGTCTTCAAAAGGAGAAGCTACCAAATCTTCAGACATCCATCATCTTCTTTTTCGGGTTCTTTCTTCTAATTCTTGTTTACATAGCTTTCTCTTATTTTTAGGAATTCATAATTTTTAGTTCTAGTCTTATTTCTCTTAGGTTGCATCTTAGTTTAGTTTAGTTTTCTTTCCTACATTTCAGTTATTCAGTTTATGCTAGGGCGTAAATCTTTGAACATAGAACTAGTACCCTTTGATCCTGAAATAGAAAAAACCTTTCGTAAAAGATCTAGAAACATCCTATTCGAAATGACGGACGAGAATGCAATTAAAGCGCTTAGAGATTATTCAGCTCCTGTCCAATTTAATGCGCCTTCATGCATAGTGTTGCCAGCCACCACGATAGTACACTTTGAACTTAAACCAGGGGTCATACAGTTGTTACCATCTTTTTATGGTTTAGACAAAGAGGATCCATATTATCATGTAAAAGAATTTCTAAACATTTTCTCGACCTTTACGTTTCAAAACTTCTCAGATGATTCGATCCGTTTGCGCATTTTTCCTTTTTCTTTGAAGGATAAGGCAAAAGCATGGTTGAATTCTTTAGGAGTTGGGACGATCATTACATGGGATCAACTGTCTAAGAAGTTCTTAAACAAATTCTTCCCTGTTCACAAAATGAATGCTCTCCGTAGAGAAATCACTAATTTCACGCAAAAAGAGGGAGAACACTTTCATGAATGTTGGGAAAGATGGAAGGACTTGCTCCTTAAATGTCCACACCATGACTTTGAGAAGTGGCAACAAGTTCAATACTTCTATGACGGTTTGACACCTCAAAATCGTCGCATGGGCCCCTCTTTGATACCAATCATACATCAAGATGGGTCCCACCATTGTGGGCCCTAAATTAAAAGAAGATGTACTATGAATACCCACCTTTGATCTCCTCTTCCTTCTTTTGCCTATAGTCTCTAGAGCTCCAAGGGAACATTTTCAACGGTTAAGATTATCTTTGGATGGTGGGATTGAGTGGTAGGAAGGTGGGTCACATTAGCTCTCTCTCATGAAAATAGCTTAGATGGTGGGTTGCTTGGGAGAATGAGAGAGAGGTGAGAGAGAGAGAGAGAGGTTGTAAGAGAGAGAATGGTGAGTGATGGGTGAAAGGTGACATGTATGGGTGGAGAGAGAGAGTTGACTTTAGGGGTTGCTTTTGGGGATGGGACATTTACTTGATTGATGAGATTAATGGGATATGCTCTCTTTGGTTTTGCAACGCATGATGCTTCTCCTCTAACTGAACGCGGGCCTACATCTCATGGCCCGAGTATCGCCTCAGCACATGAGATACAACATCGGAACCACAGCGATGGTGCAGTCACAAGGATACAAGTCTCGAGTCGAGCCGACTTTAGAATACGGGATACGACTCAAGATCGCACGCAAACACTGGTTAGAGATCGCAGGTCACCGAAATTTAACAGAGAGGACCGCAGAAGCTTACGAAATAGTACAGGCTACGATACGGGTCTCACATCATACATCTCTGAGATCATCACCGAGGTCTAGTACACTCTACGCCAGCTTGTCACCCCTATCCAAGCGCACAACTGGATAAGTGTACGAGACCTCACTATCCACCTGCTAATATTAGGCCCGACTCATCGAAAGCGAACTCATTTCTCAAGCTGGTCAAACTTAACCTAGATGTTATCCCCTCACTTAGGTGGATAAGGTCACACCCCCTTCCAATCGACCACGACACAGTGGGAGATGCGGCCTACAAGTATACGGCCCTCATGCACTCATGTATATCCACTCAGTTTAGACACTGGAGCATCCCCTGGCCTCGAGAGTTTAGGGATTTTCACCCAGAGACATCTATCGCGCTCGTATGCTAGAACTAAACATTTTCAGTGTCTCATCTGGCCATCCATGACATGTCTGTGGAGGCCACAACCCTGATGTCGCTAGGGCCTACTGTGGTCATATCATAAAATGCGAGATGCATGAGTCATACCATCCAGTCATGCAGGAATCCTGCGTGTACCGCACGTTTATGTGGGCAACTCCTCCTATCAGAGAATCCCATAATAATCTGTCCAATGACATGTGTTATGATCAATCATTCCTCATATCAAGCATACATATGATGCACGTGGGCATGGATCGTGAAGCTATATTAAGCATGTTATATGATGATGATGTACTCTCCTTATATCAAAGATGGGCCTAGACGACCTACTCATATCAAGAATGGACCTAACGATCATGGGGCCTAACGGTTTGGGTTGCCCACTAAGGAGAGGTGAGAATGGGCCTAATAATGAGCCCTAAGGAGAGTTATAATATGGACATTTAACTATCATTGCTCTTACAATATGAACATCAAACCATCATTGCTCCCAAGGCATGGCCCATAATAAACATCATTACATACATCATGGTAGAATCACACACATCACATCGGTCTTCATATACATCGCTTGGGCCTCACACAAGGGCCTCACACACATCGCATTGGGCCTAACTCATAGGCCTCACATGCATCACATTAGGCCTCATATAAGGGCCTCACACACATCACATTGGGCCACATCCCATAGGCCTCAAATATATCACAATGGGCCACGTCCCATGGGCCTCGAATACATCACAATCGGCCACATCCATTGGCTTCTCATACATCTCATCGGGCCTCATCATATGGGCCAATATATAGCACATCGGGCCTCATCATATGTGCTAATATACATCACATCCAGCCTTATCATGTGGGCCTCATATACATCATATTGGGTCTCACCAAATGGGCCACAATGCAACATATTGGGCCTCATCAATGGGCCACAAATACATCATTTTAGACCTCATTAATGGGCCACAAATATATCATATTGGGCCTCATCAATGGGTCATATCCTAGACCTCAAATACATCTCAATGGGCTACATCCCATGGGCCTCATGGGGTGACCCATGGCCCCAAAAAAAATAATGATGGAAAGCATGTATATAACACATATATCATGGTGGGTCCCGTCCCAACTAGACGGCGCAGATGAAATACATACATTACGGTGGATCCCACCGTCATATTGGACGGTGTGGACACAACATATACATCAATGTGGGTCCCACGTCCACGTCCATATGGATGGACAGTTAGGATATAACACATACTTGATCATGATTTAGACCCACAAAACTTGCTAATGTTAACAGCAGCTAAACAGCTGGAGTGGGGTCCAAGTCCAGAAGAATGGACGGTTAAGATCTAACACATACATCATGCGGGACCCACAAAACTTGTTGACGCTAGTCCAGTAGTTATATGGCTGGTGAGACCCATGGATAGACAGTATAGATAAAACAAATATATAATGTGGGTCCCACATCACGTGGGCCATGCACAGATGGACAGCATTGATAAAACACATTCATCATGGTGCAACCCACCGTCCAACAATCTGGATGGTGAGATAAAACACATATATCATGGTGTGGTCCACAGTCTAGATGGACGGACGACATGGATGAAATCCACAAAACTTGCTCACGTCAATACCACAACTATATAGTTGTGTAACGTACACCAGCCAATCCTCTTCCCACATAGGTGGGTCCCACGTAGGGCACACCATAGTATTATATATTATAATTTATTATTATTATTATTATTATTATTATTATTTGAAGTACTCCATCGTCCAGGCCCTGAACGGACGGCCTGGATATAAAACACATATATCATGGTGGTCCCCACCGTCCAGACCACTGGACGGTGTGGATATAAGACATGCATCACGTGTGGGTCCCACACGGATGAACAGTTTGGATATAAAACATACCCCATGATCAAGGCCCACAGAACTTGTTAACGTCAATACATTAACTGTCCACCTGCTGGACTGCTGGCCCAACATCAAGGAGATGGACGGCCTAGATATAACACACATCTCATGGTAGGGCCCCACCAGCATGAATGAAACTCATGCATCATTGGTGGGTCCACACGTGTGGCCCACCACAGCTTTGGGATAAAGTTAATATTTATGATTTCCCTTCAACCAGGCCTGTCCAGAGGGATAGCCAGGTGGGCCCACTCAGTGGAGGGCATGGATAAAATACATTCATCATGGTGGGCTGCAAAATATGGAAGAGAGAGATAAAGAGAGAGAGAGAGAGAGAGACGGCGTAGTGGAGGGACCCCACCACTATGAGTCCCCTCTTTGTTTACAACACATACATCAAAATGGGTCCCATCACAAGTGGGCCCTCAAGTGAAAATCAATAGTGAATATCCTAGAATTACTCATCAATTTCTTTTTTATCTCCTTGGATTCCTTAGCTCCTAAGCTTTCTCTTTGATGGTAGATGATGAAGATTGAAGGGTGAAGATGGGAGTTTTAGGGTAGGAAGTGGGCCACACACTAGGCTCTCTTTAGAAGCTTGGATATAAGACCCATATCCTAGCCCGTACCATTGTATAGGCTTCTGTGGTCCTCTCGGTCAAATTTCGGTGACTTGCGATTTGTTATTGGCATTTGCACGTGATTCTGAGTCATTTCCCATATATCAGAGTCGGCTCAACTTGAAACTTGTATCCTAGTGACCGCGTCGTCGCCGCTGTTCCAACGCTGTGTCTTGCGCGCTGAAGCGATATCCTGGCTAGGTATTGTAGGCCCGCATATATTCTAAAGAAACGTCGTGCATTGTAAATTTCAAGCGAATCTCTACAACATGTCACATCAATCAATCAATGTGCAAGTTAAGTACATATCCCATCACACCCATCCCTCTCTCACCCAAAGTCAAAGCAACCCATTCTTAACCCATTCCTTTCTTACCAAAAGTCAAAAGAACTCATCCCTTTTCATCTCACCACCACTCCTCCCTCTCTCCATACAACCTCTCTCTCTCTCTCTCTCTCATCTCTCTCTCATTCTCCAAGCAACCTAATGTCCAAGCTCCATGGGAGAGAGCTAGTGTGGCCTACCTTCCTACCACCCATTCTCACCATCCTAAGTCCATCTCAACCGTTGAAATTGTTCCTTTGGAGCTCTAGCATGCATTGGCGGAAGAAGGAAAAAGAGATCTTAGGTGGGTGCTTTCTTAGGATTAGATTTATATGCTTTTGCTTGGATTTGATGATTTGAGGGCCCACTTGTCGTGGGACCCATCTTGATGTATGCATTGTATCATGGAGGGGCCCATAGTGGCAGGGTCCCTCTGCTACATCTCTCTCTCTCTCTCTTTCTTGATGTATGGCCCACCTGATGATAACATATGATGATCCAGACTGTCCGCTTGTGGGACCCACCTTACTGCCCGTTTTTAGGCAAGCTTAGATGATGGGGAAAATACAAGATCAACTTGATCCGAGGCTAGTGGGCCACTCACATGGACCCCACGTGAGGCATGTGTTGTATCCACCATCCTGGGGCATGGGACCCACCCACTGCACGTGTGGCATCCACACCGTACAACAAGGGACGGTGGGATCCACCGTAGCGTGTGTCTTGATCCACACCAGCAACTGGATGATAGCATTCTTTTATTTTATTATATATATATATATATATATATATATATATATATATATATATATATATATATATATAGTGGGTCCCACACATGTGGACCCACCTTACATGTGCAGATCCTCATCGTCCAATGTAACACTCCGGATTTTGGTCAATCTGGGATTTGACGTCCTTAGGCAGTGGGTCAATTAAAACACCTGAAAAATCGTTCAGAACCCAATTCCATAGCCAAAGAAACCACTTAGGATTAATTCCTTTAGAAATTAAGCGTAAGTTAGCTAGCGCAACGTTAGAGTAGCTGGGAAACAGTCCCTGATCACTTTAAATACGTTCTACAAGACCCAAATCGAGTAGAACGTATGACTCTATAATACTCTATAACCTCGGATCAAACTCTGAGCAGGTTTGTTCTCTGGACCACCTTAAAATTTTGTATTATATCTAGACCGCACGTCGAAAGTTCGATGCCTACTATCTTAGACCATTAGGACCGCCTAGCTGGACTTGACAATCATTTCGAAAATCAAGTCCAACCGATAATCACAGGCTATTTCATTGAGCCCGTACTGAAGAGAGTGCGAATAGGGATAGAATTGGAATTTGAAATTCAAATCTAGCACACGACTTGACGTGTCAGTATTAAGCGTTCTGACCGTCAGAATTCAGCCAAATTACACCCTCGGATCAGGAAAAATTTTTATTTCATATCATGAGATTTGCAGGCCTGATCTACGTGCGGTGACCGCTGAACTGAAACTAAACCGCCAAGTGCGATTTGCGAACCCTGCCAGACTGAAAACTTGATGTATGCTAGATCCAGTATGCATGAGCTTAAGTCCGACCGCATTTAGCCAGGGGACCACCAGAAATGTCCTTTTGGACTGAAACAGTCCCGATTTGGTTACCCCTCAAGTGAAACTTGTTCCCGAGCCTATTTCGGGCAAGTTTGGGCTTATAAAAAGGGATGAAACCCTCACTCCTCTCTCCCATTCGAATTTGCAAAAAAACCCTAGATTGGGAGAGAGAAAAGGTGAGAGTTTGTGAGAGAAGGTGGGAGAGAATTCCCTGCTGCTTGTACCACGTGCTGCAAGTGGTTAAGCCAAGTGCTCTAATCACCTGGCCGATGATTCCTCCACTTTTTCAGGTATGAAATAACCCTAAAAAGTTACTGATTTGAGGTTTACTAGGATTCATAGCTTGTTAGCTGACGTAACTCGTGAATTAGGTTCTCTTATCGCTGTGGACGAAGCGTATACGCTCCGTTCGAATTTACACATCCATAAGAGACAAGGTGCGGATTTTAGACTCTTTGATTGACTGTTTCCAACGCTTTCAATGTCGTTTAATAGTAGATTATCGACGGCAACGCCATTTGACATGTACAACATGCTGTCCGTTTCCTGTTTCGTAAACCGACGGAGAATATGAGATTTAGGGCATTTTAGTCATTTGTAGGAAGTACTGATTTCATTCATATTTTGCTGATGTGATTGACATGATTTATTGTCGCATTAGAATGTTAGGAATGCGTGCATAATTAGTTTGGTGAAGAGATTAGTCGAAATGCGCACTTCGAGTCGACATACTATATGTAGACTTAAGTGTGTAGTGTAAGTGTTTGTATTAATGCTTGTATTAGTATGTATTGAATGAAATGATGTTATGGATTAGTTTGAGATTGGTTTCTCAATTGATATGCTGATGTGAATGATTTCTTACATGTTAGCCATATGCATGATTTCATTATATGAATGAAATGCATGTGCTTGATGATTCATGTAAGGTGTATGTTATAACATGTGCTTGGTGATTTCATTATGATTTAGTTTGAGATTGAATTCTCAATTAATTTGCTGATGGAAATGATTTCCTATATGTTGGCGATATGCATAATTTCATTATATGTGTGAAAGGCATGTATCAGGTGATTTGCTTAAGTTGTATGTTACAACATGTGTTAACATGCTCATATGGTGGTATTTTATTTCCAATTCTTTCACATGCTTTGCTGATGTGATTCCACATGTTTGGAACTGTACTTAGTCCAAGCAGTCGGTAACCGAGCGAATTCGTGGTTGGCTTATCTTTGCCACGAACGACGCATCGATAAACGCGAGCAGTGTTTTGGAGTTGGTGGCAGTGATTAGGCCACATGAAGTGTTTTACGCACTTCATGTCGTTCAACTTGAGATGCGATCGTGCTAGTCGAGCCCGTCAAGTAACCCGACTGGCCGTTGTATGTTCATCCTGCATGAGTCATAACTGCTTGAACCTAGGGTACTGAACTTACCATTGTAAATCCTGTTAACCATGGTACCTTGATCCACGAATACTCATGAGCCGGGCATGGTGGTATGGGACACCGTGGTCGAGCTGTCGGCCTACGCTGGGGCCACAAACTTCCCCGTAGTGACCAGTGAGCACCTAGTCTCGTGAGAAGATTATGGTGGTATGGGACACTATATTCTTGCTGTCGGCCTACATTGATAAGGTGATGGGGGAGCGGTGCAACGAGTGCGAGCAACAGCCCTGGCAGCCCTTTGTAATGACCGCGAGCGTATTCTGAGTCTACGGGAGGCGACGACCCTTCCGTAGCAGTAGAGTACAGTAGGCCTGTATTGATAAGGTGATGGGGAGCGGTGCAACGAGTGCGAGCAACAGCCCTGGCAGCCCTTGCAGTGACCTACAAAATATACATCGTATGAGATTACTAGGAGCGACGACCCTAGATAGGATCTGTGTTGGGATTGATATAAGGGAGGTACCTTAGTTTTCCAATCTTGCTATTTGAATGGACTAATAACAACTCAGAAATCATATCACCATTACATTGCATGTGCCTAGAAGATGTGGAGCACTTTAGGGAGTGTGGCATGCCGCGGTCGTAAGATGGTGCCGTATGAGGGAGATCGTCGGTGAGGGCATACATCACGTCATGTCATATTGCATTAACAACGGTATTAGGATTGCTTGATTTATTGCTTTACTATTATCGCATGATTGATTTGAGAACATGTTAATCCTTTCTCTATTATTCCACTGAGTTAGCTACTCACTCCCACGTTACGGGACGGTGTTCCTGGACACCCACCAGACTTTTTTGTGATTGCAGATGATGGCGCGGCCTGCGAGGCGGAGCCGAACTTGATGATGTTGATGATGAGGAGGATCCCTCCTTTATGCGTATTCTGATTGACGGGATTACAGGGAGGTTGATTAGATACCTTGACACTTGTCATTTTATATTTTCAGAGCACTCATGTATATTCCTTTTGTTTACTTTTGGAGTATACATGTATGTATATAACTTGGTAACATGTTCACACTCTGGAGACATACAACAGTTTATATATGTTATACCTACTATCACAGTCTTCCGCTTGTGACTTTAACTGTCTCTGGAGTATGATATGCTGTTCTGGCTTAATCTCACTCATGTTTAATACATTATCACAGACAACATTCAATCATACATATCCATGTTGCATAAATAATATTTTGGAACTCGGGAGTTGGGTTTTTGCTCGACCCCCCCGATTTTCGGGATGTTACATCCAAACCTTGGACGGTGGGTCCCACTGCTAAGGTATCAACGTCAGCAGAGTTCTATGCGTTTAAGCACGAGGTATGGGGTAATCCACGCCGTCCGTCCGTCCGTCCGTTTGGGGACATGGACCCCAAAACTATGATGTATGTGTTTTGTTCACACCTTCCAGGTGTGGACCCACCCCACACGTGTGACATGTGTGGGCAGGTGGGACCCACCTTGATGTAAGTATCTTATATCCACACCGTCCGTATTTGGACGGTGGTAGGTGCAGCCCACCGTGATATATGTGTTTTATCTTGCTGCATCAGCAGCGGTGGGACCCACGTGTGTGTGGACCCTATGTGATGCATGTGTTTTATCAACGCTGCCCATCCTTTTTAACCCACGCCGTCCACCTGTTTTGCAATCCCCACCATCCAGATGGCTGAACGGTGGGCCAAACGATGATGTATGTTTCAATCCTCACCATCCAGTACTCTAGATGGTGGGACTTCCTTCCACGTGTGTGGGGGCCCATCATGATATATGTGAATATCCACACCATCCAATATTGCTGGACGGTGGATGTGCTTAAGCTGGTATACCTCGCATCAGTTATATAGCCGTTGTATGGTATACCTCGTACCAGTTATATAGCTGTTGTATGTTGTCAACAGCCTATGTGGGCCCCGTACATGATGTTTGTGTTAGATCCAAACCATCCGTCCATTGGTGGACCACCCTGATGTATTTATTCCATCCATACCGTCCGGATAGTGCTGGACAGTGTTTGGATGGTGCTGTCCAATGTTTGGACTGTGCTGGTTTATATGGACAATGGTTGGACGGTGCTGATTTGCACATCCAATGTTGGACAGTGCTGATCATCATTAGTGGCCATGTGCCCCATGGAATGATGGTGCACAGTGATACACATGTTGCGCCTGCGACTATTGAAATGATTTTAGATGTAATCCAAACTCCCACTTGAGGCCCACTTCGATATACTTGTGGCCCACCTGTGAGGCTCACCTTGATGTATATAGTAGCTCATCTATGATGCCCATTAGTGCGACCATTGATGCAGCCCACTTGACCGTATATAAGGCCCATTAGTGTGACTCATTGATGCAGCCTACTTGATGGTATATGAGGCCCATTGGTGTGACCCATTGATGTGGCCCACTTGGCTTCTATGAGGCCCATATGATGAGGCCCAACTTGATGAACACGAGGCCCATTATGATGTATATTAGGCCCTTTTTGTGTGGCCCATTGTGACGTGTATTAGGCCCATGACGCATGGCCCATTTAATGTATTCGAGACCCAGATACATGGCTCATTTGATGCATATGAGACCCATGTGTAGGGCTCACATGTTATATATTTGAGGCCCATGAGCAGGGCCCACCTATTGTGTATATGAGGTCCATTAGTGTGACCCATTGATGCAGCCCACTTGTTGTATTTGAGGCCCATGGGTTGTGGCCCATCATGATGCGTATTAGGCCCATGTGATGCGGCCCATAGTGATGTGTATGTAGCCCTTGTATGATGCCCATTGTGATGTATATTGGGTCTTTGTGTGAGGCCATGGGCCCACGTTATGTTTAACTCTATGTGGGCCACTGCTTGGGAGCAATATTGGTTGAATGTCCACATTGATGGGCATTGATGGTTAAATGTCCACATTATGATCTTCCCTTATACCCTTTATTAGGCCGATTTTGATTATCGAGGCCAATTCTGATTGTCGAGGCCGATTCCGATTATCGAGGTCGATGCTGATTATCGAGGCTGATTGTCGATACTGATTACGAGTATGTGACAGCATAACATCATGATACATGCCCATACGCGTCATCTGCATGTTTGTTATGAAATATGGTTGACCATTACATATGTCATTGGGCAGGTTATTATAAGACTCCATGATAGGAGGAGATTATGTCACATGAGCGCCCAGTATGCGCAAGATTGATGCATGACTAGATTGTATGACTCATGCATCTTGCATTGCATGTTGTAATTACTGTATACCCTATCAACATTAGAGCCGTAGCCTCCATAGGTATATCGTGAATGGTCAGATGAGACATCAAAAATCTGTTACTAGCATTGGGCGGCCATAGATGACCCAGTGTGAAAATCCTTTAACCCTCTTGGTATCAGAAGATGCCCCAACATATAGACTAAGTGGATATATATGAGTGCATGAGGGCTGTATACCAGTAAGCCGCGTCTCCCACTATGTCATGGTCGGTTGGGAGGGGGTGTGGCCTTACCCTCCTAAGGGAGTAGGAAATGCAGGCTGAGTCTAACCAGCTTAAGGAATGGGTCCACTATCGATGAGCCGGGCCCAATATTGGTAAGCGGATAGTGAGGTATCTTTCACTTACCTAGTTGTACGCTTGATGGGGCGGCAGGTGGCGTAGAGTGTACTAGACCCTAGTAATGTTCCCAGAGATGTACAATACTATTTTTGGGAGCAATAGTTGCATACTCATTCATTCACTATCCACTCGAACTGGTGGTGCATAACTATTTGTTACGTGTACCTTCGTGATGGCCAAGATTTCGGTTAGGGCACGCGATTAACCTAAGATCAGGAGTTTATCACATTGAGTCTGACTATCCAAATTTAGGTATGAGACTGATTTGGATAGAAGTCACTTGTGGTGGACCTCATAGCTTGCGATACTACATACCATCATCCCGACTTCACACTCCTACATGGTCATTCACACCGCATCTTGCATTACATCCTCGGTATTTGATACTTGACTATTTATGACTACTCATTTGCATAGCTAATTTGTATTACGTACTCTGATATTGTATAAGTCATGGATTTGTTAGTATTTCTGTTTACTCTAATATCGTATGATTCATGATCTCGCTAGTATTTTCGACACTATATGATTATGACGTTGTATTTGTGTGCTTGACACTTATCTTGCGCACATACTTTCACCACCTTCTAAGCTTTCTATAAGCTTATGTACGATAAATGTGTGCAGGTGGCATTGGTTGCAGCGATGTTGAGCTTAGAGCGTGTAGCTGTCTTCTAGAGCTTTGATTTTATTTTGACATATGCATTTTCCTTTCAGCATTGTATTCAAAGTTTATATTAGTGGATATGTGATAATGATGTTATTTTTGTGATTTGGATAAACTTGTGGTTATACTTCTTATGAAATAAATGTACATTGAAAAATCCTCCTTGTAGGATCCTAGGATCGAAACCCGGCATATGGGTGCTAGTAGCCAAGAATGCGGTCTACTGAGGTTGTCGGTATCGGATTCGGCGATCGAGATTCCTATGAGTCTGATTTCTGAATTTGGGGTGTGACATTGGACGTCCACTCTCTCTTGGTTTTGAAAATGGTATAAAGAAATGAGAGTAGGAGATGGTGTTGTAAGAGAGAGGTGATGGGTGATGAGCGGAGTGATGGGTGATAGGTGTAAGGGATGGGTGGAGAGAGAGAGAGAGAGTTGACTTTGGATGAGAGAGGGATGGGTAGGGTATGGGTTGATACTCAATTTGTGATGGGATGTGTACTTGATTGATTGATGGATTGATGTGATGGGTGGTAGAGATTCTCTTGAAATTCATAACGGGCGGTGTTTTCTTAGAAATAAACCCAGGCCCACAACTCCTGACCTAGGTATCGCATTGGCGCAGGAGATGCGGCGTTGGAATCGCAGTGATGGTACGGTCGCAATGGTACAAGTCTCAGGTTGAGTTGACTTAGATATACGGGATGCAAGTTAGGGTCGTGTGCAAACGTTGGTTATAGGTCGCGGGTCGTCGAAATTTGACGGGAAGGATCTCAGGTGTCTATGGAACAGTACGATCTAGGATATGGGTCTTACATAATGGGTCCCCTTTAAATTATGGGATATCCCAAAAATCAACCGTACACGGAACTTAGGTGAGACATATCATCTAAAATCATATGAAGATATGCCTAAAACATATAAAAACACTTGTTGGGGCTCACTTGAAATTTTGATGCATCTAAAACTTGTTTGGATCCCTTATCTAAGTGGGACACACATAATGTATGGGCTGGATTTGTGAACCACATCTCACTAGCCCAAAAAACATTTATGAATGTTTTAATGGGAGGATAACCCCTCTCAACTTTTGTATGTGGTGTGGCCCACAAAAGTCAGAGATTGACTTGATTTTTAAGCCAGAGGTCCACCATGGAGTGGTACATCTGACTGATGGGGTAGATGTTCGACACGCATCAGATGAGGTCTACACTGCTCAACCTCTTGGGAAGTTCCTATGAGCTCAATGACACACACACACACACACACACACACAGGCACACATAGAATGGGTCAATTTAAAACGTGCATATAAAGCCATGAGAATTAACTGCTAGGAGGAATGCTCACCTGTGTACCAGTTCTCTAGAGAACTCGTGACAACTTTTTCAGAATTCATCACACATGATGTGGGCCCAAAATCTGAACCTTTTGTGTTGAAAAGTTATATGAAAATAATATTTTTTATAAAATATGAAAATCGAAAATATTCTGAAACCAGGACAGGCTGAAGCAAGTATTAAAATGTTGTCCTTAAAGCATAATTTAGCCTTGATCAAATAATTGAGTATTGTTCACTCCCCAAGTGTAGGGTTGTGATGTAGTAATAAACTCAGTATGACCGAGGTCGAATCCTAAGGGACTGATACCTGTACGTAATCTGAAATTAAATAGAACTTGAACTAGACTAAGATGTAACTAATTCAAGTGTAATTTAAGGGAATAATGATGGAATATTTATCTAAAACTTTGGAGAAATTAAAGGTAAGAAACTAGGAATTCAGAGGATCCACTTGTAGAGATCAGGGAGATCTTACGTCTGCTTCAAGAATCATGGAAATTAAACTGAACTTACTTGATATAGTTTTCAAGAGATGAAAGGTATATGAATTAGAATGGATTCCATCACCAAACCATGCCCAGGAGACAAAATAAACAACAGAATTAAACTAATTACCAACCAATCACATGTATGAAGGTTAGGAAGGATACCGTCATCCGACCATGCCCAGGAGACGATGGTGAACATCAGGGCTTCTTAACGTCATAAACATAAAGGAAAGGAACATGCTCAAAGCATCGCAGACTCATTGTAATTTTAGTCACAACAGACCATTAAAAACTAAAAATATTTTCATTAATAAACTAAAATCTACATCAGTTCAGTTAAATAAAGGCACACGTAAAAGAGTCCCCCATCACACTACAAGCTTCACCTCTTAGCCCTAGCTAAGAGGTTTAGCCCACCATAGACATGGTGAACTCAAAAACCCTTAAAAGCAGCAAAAGAAAGAAGAAACTAAAGAAGAAGAGGAGAAGGGGGACTCATCTCGTGCTGGCAGTTTCAAGCTCTCTCTCTCTTCACACGTCTAAAGATGATATCCTCCTTGAATGCCCTCTCTCTCTGTCCTTCTTCCCTGTTATAGAGCAAGGAGAGTGGCTAGGTCGGTGAGAAGCTACAAGAGTCCGAGATGGAGTCGGCTGTAGAAGATTTACGCACTCCCTGTTTCTGCGCAATGAAACGCAAAACAGCTTGTGCAGGGTAAACACCTCCTTTTGGATCTTCTGAATACTTCAAATCTTGCATCTGATCACAGCCAAGGTCGCACAACAGGCCATAAAAATCAGACGCGTGATACATGCGTAACCCATATGCAGGGAGCTACGCTGAAGCTTAGTGGGGCTCACTTCATTTTTCTTTCAAGAAATCTACGTTGTCCACCCGATTACTCTCAAAATTTTAGTCGGGAATGGTGTGATTTCATTCAGATTCGGTGTGGTCCACGGAGTTCTCCTTACACCATCTATTCTCCGCTTAAACGGCTGGATTTCGCTCCTCGCGATATTTTAGAATTCTGTCACCTAGGCAGTGTTAAGAAGCTCCATAGGGATCTGATGGAAGGTCCAAATCGATGATTTGGATGATAGGTGGGACCCACAAGCAAAACACAATGTCGGCAGCGAAGATGTTGTTGTGTCTTTAGTAGTTTTGAGAGGGATCATTGGTCAGCGCAGTGCTGACTGACTTTACTTTGTTCGATGCACGTCGCCCGCGCCTGGGCTGTGCACACGCACATGAAAGGTGGGTTCCAACTTGATGTATATGCAAGATCCAATCCGTCCATCCAATTTCTCACCTCATTTAAAAAGTTAAGACCAAAATTAAAGCGTATCCAGAGACTAGGTGAACCTCACTTAAGGATTTAAGGAGATGATTTGCCCGTTGGGCCACTTCTAGAGGGATCCATTGGCCGAAATTCGACGTATACGACTTATTTAGGGTCTTCAGGCTATATATGAAGTTTTGAGCTGAACGGATGGTGGAAACCCTGTGATCTTGCATTTTGAACCAATTTTGGGCCACTTGAGCTTCAGTTTCTCAATTTTCTCAGGTCTCTAGCGTGTAAATTCGTCGATCTTGGTCTCAGTTAAACCTTCCATTTTATTACTAATTATTAACATATCATCAACATATATACAAATAATAGTAATACAACTACCATCAACTTTAGAATATATACATTTATTAGTTACATTATGCATGAAACCATAACACAGTATTTTAGAATCAAACTTCTCATGCAATTATTTTGGTACTTGTTTTAATCCATATAAATATTTAATTAATCTACACACTTTATTTTCATTTCCTTGTAAAACGAATCCTTCAGGTTATTTCATGTATACCTCCTCATTGAGGTCACCATTCATAAATGCAGTCTTTACATTCATTTGGTGGATTTAAAGATGATGTATAGAAGATTGCGTAAATAATATCCTAATGGATGTTATCCTAGTTACAAGAGAATGTGTTAAAATAATCTCTTTTTTTTTTTGTCTAAAACCTTTAGCTACTATTTGAGCTTTAAGGTTTAGATAGTCCCATTAATATAATATTTCTTCCTAAATACCCACTTGCAACCTATGGGTTTAGAACCTAAAAGTAAGTTTACTAGTTCTCATGTTTGATTTGACATTATAGATTTCATTTCATCATTAATAGCCTCTTTCTAGGAAGTTAAGTCTATAGCCTCTTTATATGTTTTAAGATCATCTTCTATAGTCATTACTATAGGTATTTTTCTTATAACATTTTCTTTATCTCTTTCTACAAGATGAAAAAAGATACACTGAAAGTCTATATAATCATTATCTAAGCTCTTCTCTATTATAGTCCTTTAACTCCTACGAGATTCAATAGGAGCTTTCATTACTTGTGGAGCTGTACTATTTGGTTCTCTATCAGGAGTTTGGACTTCATTATCCTTTGACTCCAAGGATAGTGAGTTCTCAAAGAACTCAATGTCTCTTGATTCTATTATAGTGTTAAACTCTAGATCTAGGAGTTTATAAACTTTTTTATTTTGTACATACCCTATGAAGGTGCACTTAATAGCTCTGGGTCCTAATTTAGTTCTTTTTGGATCAGGAGCTCTACAATATGCAAGACACCCCCACACTTTAAAATATCCTAGGTTAGGTTTTCCACCTTTTCATATTTCATATGAAGATGTTTTATATTTCTTATATAAAATTCTGTTTAATCTATGATACGTTGCAAGCAGTGCCTCACCCCATAGACTAAGTGGCAACTTTGTTCATATTAGCATTGAGTTGACCACCTCTACTAAAGTTCTATTCTTCCTTTCTGTTATTCCATTTTGTTGAGGTGTGTATGGTGCAGTACATTAATGTATTAGTCCATATTCTTTAAAAAGTTATCGAATTCATTAGAAAAGTATTCTCCTACTCTATCGCTACGGGGATCTTTATCTTCTTGTTTAGTTAGTTTTCTACTTCTGCTTTATATACCTTAAACATGTTCAATGCTTCATCTTTGCTCTTTAACAGGTACACATACACATATCTAGAGTAATCATAAATAAATGTTATAAATTACCTTTTACCTCCATGAGTAAGAATGTCATTTAACCCACAAATATCATTGTGCACAAGATCCAATACTTGAGATAATCTCTAGATATTTGGAAAAGATTTTTTTTTTCATTTTAAATCGTATGCACACTTCACATTTATCGGTTTCATTTTCTGTATATGAGATTAAACCATTCTTAGCTATGAACTTCAAGGTACTATACCGTATATGGGCTAGTCTATCATGTCAAAGTTGAACGGATTTAATCATATACGTAGAAGTGTTATTTTCATTTAGAGAAAACTTAACCATACTGTTACAAACATATCTCTTCCCAAAAAAATTATCATTCTTAGATAGAATCAGTTTTCCTAACTCGTATACCACCCTTATTCCTAGTTTTCTCAGAAGATTCCTAGAAACTAGGTTTCGCCTCATGTCTAGACGTGCAACACATTTGTCAGAATTACTTTCTTTCAAGAAGTAAACACCAGGTCGACGGTTCCTTTTCCGACAACCTTTGATTGGAATTCATTACCCATTTAGACTTCTTGACCATCGATCAATTCCTTATAGGTTATGAAGGTTGATTTCTCGTAGTAGACATGTATGGTAGTGGTAGTATTATACCACCAAACAGGAACTTTTCCTTGGATTGTGTTCACCTCTATGATCATTGCTACGATATCACCTTCTACTGCACTTGCTTCTTTTTTAGATTTGCAATATCGACAAACTCGAGCATAATGCCTGATTTTTCCACAGATATGGCATGGGCATTTGAACTTTTCATTCTTCTTCTGGGTGTTTTTCTTGAATTTTTCTTCATTAGGTTTTCGGGAATCGTCCTTCTCGGGATTCTTGTTGTTTGTATTTTCTATAACATGTACTTTGGACGAGGAATTTCCGTTATCATTCTTTTTATCATGGTTGCAGGATTCTTCCTCAATTCTAAGATATTTCTGGATTTATTCTAGTGTGTAGTCCTCAGTCTTATGCAGCAACTTCTTTCTATAGTCTTTCCACATTGGGGGCAACTTAGCGATAATAGCCTCAACTTAGAATGATTCAGGAAAATCAATCTTAATGGCTTCAATTTTATTTACTATTTGCTGTAATTCTTGGATTTGAGCCAGCAGTGGTTTGTTATCTATCATGTTATAGTCGAAGTACCTAACAATCGAAAACTTGTTGGTACCTTCTTCTTCAGCCTTGTATTTGAACTACAGGGTGGTCCAAATTTCTTTTGCTGATGATGCTTATGTGTACAGATCATACAGACGGTCGGAGAGCACATTCAGGATGTGTCCATGACACATGAGTTCGTCTTCAGCTTGTTTAGTGCGGGCAGCGATCTGTTCAGGTGTGTCTTTGTCTGATGCTTCAGGTAGTGGTTGCAGAGTTGGATCTAAAATATAACAAATTTTCAGTGTTGTCAGAAGAAACTTGAGTTTGTCTTACCATCTGGTAAAATTGGTTCCATCGAACCAATCAAGACGAATTAAGTCTTAATTCATCAACTTGATAGATGATACACTATCGGCTTCCATTAAAAATTACACTTTAAGATTGTTGAAAAATTATACAGAAATAATATTTTCTGTAAAATATGAAAACTAAAAATATTCTGAAGCCAGGACAGGTTGAAGCACGTATTAGAACGTTATCCTTAAAGCGTAATTTGCCCTTGCTCAAATAGATTGAGTATGCTGAAAGGTTATAGGCAAATCGCTTCTAGGATACGACGAGCCTGATGTGGATATGCGTTCAGCAAATTTGAAAACCCACTAATGGAATTCTGTTACACAATTTCTAGTGGAAATAAAAAAAAATTTTAAAAAAAAGGAAAAAACCCAAAAGGAGAAGAAGAAAATCTGTGTTAAACCACTACACTGGTCTTATCTTCAGCTAATGGTTCAAATGAACCGTTCTAGACTACACCACTGGTCTATTCTTCAGGAAATGGTTCAGATGAACCTTGATGTCTTGTTGGAACTTACTGGTTTATAGGAGATGATAAGAGTTTTCTGGAGTGTGTTGTAATGGTTTGGAAACCCATCTAGGCCCAGTATATATAGGCTATGGTTGTTGAGAGTTATGGTCCAAGGAATTTAATCCAAATGACCGTTTCTAGCTGTTGGGAGAAACTAGCCGTTATTGGCAGTTTCTAACCGTTCTGCATGTGGTGTAACAGCTATTGCATGCAGATCGTTGTGAGACACTTGCTAGTTGTTTCTAACCGTTGGGTTATCCTCATACAGCAGTTTCTGCATAGTTAGCAATCAATTGAATGAGGAGTTACACCTCCCTGCAACGGCTTTATTTCCAGACTCTATATAAGCCAAGGAACCCCATTCAGTCCTCTAGATTTCCAGCCACTCGTCATAGTTCTCTATCGCACAGCGACTCGCAGTCGTCTCATGCTAGTTCGCAAAGGAGTGACCATTTACGACACAATGAAAACATGCGAAGTGCAAAGTGTGTCACTAGCACATCTACAACCACACTGCCTCACATGCCCACGCCTTCGCACTGAGCCCGAGACCAAGCGCGAGCACGGGTGTTCCAGTATGAAACACAAGTCCGATGCACCTCGGTCCAAGTGAATAAACATAAAGGTACTCCACCTCTCTTATATAAACCAAAGAATTTTCTCCTCTTTTTCCAAAGTGAGACTATTCCCAAAACGCTTGAAAGAATTTTCTCCTCTTTTTCCAAAATGGTTGAACAACACTTTTACAACATTATGTGATGCAACTCCCCATGAAATCCTTGGGGGGCCAACTTTTACCCTGATCCAAAACTTTGGTGGGCAAAAGAGAGACCATTTTTGTCACCATAAAAATGTTGAATATACATTGCATTGGTCCATTACATGTGTAAGTAATTATTTCTAGAAAGCAAAACAACTTTAGCAAAATGATTTAATTTAGAATTTTATTCACAAGAATCAATAATCAATGATAGGTAAAACTTCTACTGAGTAGGCTTCACATGATCATTGCTTTAAATCTAACCATTAATTAATTCGATTGAACATATTAGTAGACCCCACTTAAGTTATAACCAACCCGGATGTATAAAGGGTTGTGCATTAGGACTATGGCACTTATGTACAATGTTTTAAATGGATGTGGATTCTTTCCAATGTGGAAACTCTTGAAGGAAGAATTTTGATTGGTTGAACTACTCAGCCTTTTTTTTAACAAATTAAGTAATGGTATTTTCAGCTACACGTGTTAAAAAATAAAAAAAAATCTCAGTGAAATGTTTCAATGAAGGATATAAGGCGTGAAAGATCAAAGATCCATTCTAGTTCCAATCAGGGATTCTTAATCATCTATCAACATCAATGATCAAGTAAACAACTTTCCATTCAAGTATGCAATGAATTATCTCCTTAATTAATACATAAGCAATGCATTACGGAGTATTCGGCAAAATCCAATCTGCTCATTAGGTTGGGCCCATATCACATTATCTAAGCTTTCTGTGGACTTGGCCTCTCATGAAGGGCTATAAATGAGTAGCTTTTTGGATGGACTTAGAAACATTCTACTTGATTCAATATCCCATTTGTTGAGAGATGCTCAAGTGCTCTCAAAGTGGTTCGAGTTCTTCCCTCGGCAGTAGACCCTCGGGAGTTTAAACACGATGTCTTGGGTTTGAGTACTCATAGGTGGTGAAATCCCACTACATGCAAGTGAGTGTGGGTATGTGCGCATCAGTGTGTGTGGAGTGCGTGTATAAAAAAAGAAGTGATCTCACACTCACGCCATAGTGGAATTTCACCACCTATGGGTACTCAGAACCCTTGACCTAGTGTTAAAACTCTTGAGAGTCTACCACCAGAGCAAGATCACTAACACAGGATAGATCCAGTCAACAATTTGATTCATCCATTCGTTAAGACCGATATCTAGGAGTGCATATGATTCTAAGAATCAATTTAGTTGGGCAATTATAATGCCTAATCAAAAATGAATTGGATAATTTAATTAGTATGATTTTTGCCTGATAGCCTATGAAATATATTTTGAACATAATGAATAGTTCAAATCAATCAATTAAAATATCCAACTGAACCGATCAATTAGGAGCACTATAGCTGACAAAACCTAAAATGAAAGGAGAAACTATTCCAATAGTTGCTAGATTTTTTTTTTATTATTTTAAATGGACATTACAATACAAGATCTTATAAAGGGATTAGAGAGAATCACAAGCGAGCGAGCCTTGATTGTGGTGCATTTTCTACAATCCAAGCTTAGGTACATGGCTCCTAGCCATCCTAGCTACATATTTAAATTAGTGATTCTCATGTCGTCATCGTCATCATCATCTAAGCCTTATCTCCATTAAATGGTATGGGCTACATGAATCATGTTCTGCCATTTTTATTTTGGAATGTCATGTTTTTAAATTCACATTAAAAGTTTGGCCCTTTGGACCCGATACTTGACCACTTGATGGCCCACTTTGCAAACCACTAAAAACACATGTAATCAAGAATAATGGTTGAATGTCCCATCCCTTCTCACTTAACGCTTATGTCTATATTATCATTTATCTCTACATTCAATACATAGATAGAACCTTAATTAAAAACTCATGTTCCCACACCTGCCGAGCATGAGAATAACTCTCTTATCAAAAGATTCCTAATCTAATAATGGTGCCTGTGCCAATATCTCATTGGATCTCTAATCTAACTAGACATTAATGACTTTTAACAATTACAAACTCCCAAATCAAAAACGAAGACCACGTGTTATGCATGAAGTAGTGTGCTTCTAGGACTTGAGAAGTCCAATTTATAATAGACTTTCAACATCCTTCCTAAATTTTGACTTTTCAAAAATTAACACCTACTCTCTTGTCTTCAATCCTTAAGACTTTTTGTTATGGGGGAAAATAGATCCAACCTGCCATTGACATAATAGGTCAACAATTCAAACAACGACTGGTGCAATCCAATGACCAAACTCCCGTCTACTTGACCAAGTATGGAGAGAGGTCGAGCTCGACCTCCTCAACCAAATACAGGGCAAAGGCCAAGTTCAATCTCCTTGACCAAGCATGGAAGAAGGCCGAGATCGACCTCCTCAACCAAATACAGGGGAAATGCCAAGCTCAATCTCCTCGATCAAGCATGGAAGAAGGCCGAACTCGACGTCTAAGTGCAAGGTCGAAACATTTACTAATCAACTACAATATAAGACAAGCTCAACTCAGGATGACGAGACCCATTCTTAGGCGAACACAACACCGACTTCAGTCACAACCTAGCCCAAACTACTTTAGGGCAGCTGAAGTAGTCTGGGCTAGGTTGGTCTGCAATCGACTCTATGAGATCCGACCTTACCTCAATTAGGTTGGTCGGCATTCTCGAGCGAAGATCACAAAAATCGACTTCCACATGGATCACCTCGAGATTCCAGCCAAGTATCTAGAAAGATCCGCCGCTCAAGGAATGCGAATCCGACTATAATCAGTTCCTACCAAATAGAGATATGTGCCCACTACAATACCGCCTCTCCTCACCTACAAATAAGAAGGCCCCCAATGCTGAAAGGTAGACACAATCTCTAGCCCTAAACCCACAACACTCAACTAGACCCAGATACTTGACTTAGGCATCAGAAGGTCCCTGGCACGAGCCAGGTTTTCTTTGTTCGTTCTTTGTGCAAGTTCACAAGTCTAGGGAGGGCAAACCAGATTTCTGCATCAACACCTTCAATTATTAGTGGTCTTGAAATTTTGTTTATCACTTCATCTTTCAATTTGCAAAGTAGGAGCTTTATTGAGTTATATTGAATGCTACAGATGCCATTGCCATCTGAACTGATGTGTGAAATATGTTTTGTGATTTTGTTATTCATGTCATACTAACACTTCAACAAAATTTGAACTTTACATAACTTTAGCTTGGATAATAAATATTTCACGCATTCTTATCAATATCTCTGAGTACATTTGCTTTGTTGCCTTCATCATTGCATTTTGAATTGGGAATTTCTCCAACTCCATATTTTGATACTTCAAGATAATAGTGTTTGTTCCACGCAATCAGATTATAAAGTAATTGCGTCTTTATCCACAAAACTCTCTGAATGAAATTGAGTATTTCTTTTTCCTTCTCTTTAATTAAAACAAAAAAATTATAAAATTCTCCTTAGTAGATCCATTGTTGACACTCTCCATCTTATTGAAATTAATATGGTCAAAACTCAGAAAAATTAGAATCTATGGATTCTAAATTAGTAATACACACCTTTGAAATTTCAAGATCACAGAAGCTACCTTTCATTTTTACAAAATAGTGTTTCATTGACTTTACCAACTCTTCAACATTCTTTGCTTACCATCTTCTAAAATAAAAGGAGAAGTTTTAGTTTCAAATTTCTGATTATACGTATTTTGTAGATTTTATAATGTCAGTTCTATTTTCTTTCATAATTTATGGATTTCGGGGGATCTTTCACTTTCAGACACGTTCAACTCTTCAAAACCAAACTTGGTAATTTTGTTTCAAAATTCATTTGCTTTGAAATCATCCACCCTATAGCCAACAAACACAAATGAGGCGCCTTTTTCAATGAAAGCTTCTCAAGCTTATTCTAAATTATTGACGCAGGGAAGGACATGAGGTGGAGCACCGTCTTCCTCAAGATGATAAATATTCCGAATCCACGGAACTTCTCTGGACTCCTCACAGAGACTTCTCGAATCCACGAGGAAAGAAAGTAGAAAATAAGAATAATTTCTAATAAATTCAAAATTGATTAATGAAATCTTAAAATCGAGTTCACAACCCTTTAAATAAGGGAACCAAGCAATAAGAAAGAAATCAGACTCAAACTACAACTAAAACTCCTAGAATTCGCAACTTACTATAAATAGTAAACTTTCTATTTATAGACGGTGGTGATGTCTACTAGTGCGCAAGGTTTTCGGCCAAAAATAGTAAGTGTCCTATTTGGCTTCACCAAACCATATTCCTAATTATCCTAAGCACTTTTCATGTTGGACACAACTCCTAAAGCCCAACGGATGAAAAGTTATACTCAAACTAAAACTTACTATTTATGGTAAAAACAAAATTAAAACGAGGAAACGACCGTCGATCAGGGGGTTTCTCGTAAATACGGGCTGTGCAACCCGGCGTAGCGGGTTGGTTGGCTAAAGGAGCCCATTCTACCCCAAAATCATATATTTTACGTCGGATAACTCATTCCGGATTGTGAGATACGCCCGATCTAAGGTCCGATGGTCCGGATCACTTCTGTCGCTGATCGTGCCTTTTCTGATCCATCTTGGCCATGAAATTGTCCGTGACCCGCTCTACATCAGTCCCCTCCACTTGAAAAGAATTCGTCCTCGAGTTCTCCTCCTGCGCTGGTTCATGATACTCGGTCAGGTCCGCAACGTTGAAAGTCCGTGAGATTGCCATGTCATCTGGAAGATCAACAACATAAGCATTGTCCTTGATCTTTCGGATGATCGATACCGGTCCAATCTTCTTATTCTTCAGCTTGTTGTACATCCCGGTCGAAAATCTTTCTTTTCGCAGATGGACCATTACCTGGTCGCCCACCTCGAACACCTTTTGTCGACGATGCTTGTCCGCTTGTTCCTTGTACTTTTCGTTCGAGGCATGTAGCTTAGTTTGCACCTCCGCATGAATACCCATGATCCTGTCTGCCATATGTTCTGCTGCAATACTCATGCCTGGGAGCTTGGGCAGAGGGACCAAGTCTAGTGTGTGGCGAGGTACTCGTCCGTAAATAACCTGAAACGGAGATTTTCCTGTCGAGCGGTTCACCATGTTGTTGAATGCAAACTCCGCTTGAGACAATGCCAAATTTCACTGCTTTGGTTTCTCTCCTGAAATACATCGAAGGAGGTTTTCCAAAGTGCGATTCACAACCTCAGTTTGACCGTCAGTTTGTGGGTGGGCTGCTGAACTGAAGTCGTGTATCGAATCGAGTCCATAAAGTTCGCCAAAAGTGGCTTATGAACTTCGTGTCACGGTCAGAAGTAATAGTCTTGGGAGCCCCGTGTAGCCGCACAATTTCTCTGAAGAATAGACTCACCACGTGTGTTGCATCGAGAGTTTTCTTGCATGGAATAAAGTGCGACATCTTGGAGAAACGATCTACTACCACGAACACCGAATTCATGCCACGTTTTGTTTGTGGGAGACCAAGCACGAAGTCCATAGATAAATCCTCCCAAGAGCCATCAGGCACGGGCAACGGGGTATAGAGGCCCATATTATGAGATTGCCTCTTGCTTGGTTTGACAAATGTAACAACGTTAGACTGCCCTTCCCACATCACGTACCAACTGCGGCCAGTAATACCGTTCTTCCACAAGAGCTCGCGTCTTGTCTCGCCCAAGGTGTCCACTGAGGCCACCTCCATGTAGCTCTTGGATTATCTGCTCCCTTAGCGAACTGTTCGGGATGCACAATCGATTTCCCTTGAAAAGGAATCCGTCTTGCATATGTATGTCGTCGGAGTGACCTTCTTGGCATCTAACCCATGCGTCCCTGAAGTCGTCCTCATCGGCATATATGTCTTTGAGGCACTCGAACCCGACGACTTCGTTGCTCATAGTTACTAACAAATTTGCACGGTGACTCAACGCATCGGCTACCTTGTTCTGTTGTCCTTACTTATGTTTTACACGAACGTGAATTCCTGTAAAAACGAGATCTATCTAGCGTGCATACGGTTAATGTTAGCTTGACTATTAATAAATTTGAGAGCTTGATGGTCCGTGTAAAGTATGAATTTCCTTTGAATCAAATAATGTCGCCAATGTCGCAGTGCCTGGACCACCGCATATAACTCGATCTCGTATGTAGACCACTTCCTACGTGCATCGCTAAGTTTCTCACTGTAGAAGGCTACCGGCCTACCTTCTTGAGACAAAACTCTGCCAATTCCGACATATGAGGCATCACATTCAACTTCAAACAGTTTGTCGAAGTTGGGAAGTAAAAGAACCGGGGTCGTAGATAATCTGCGCTTGATTTCGGCAAAGCTCTTGTTGGCTTCGTCAGTCCACTGAAACTGTCCTTTCTTCATGCAATCTGTGATTGGTGACACAATAGTACTGAAATTTCTCACGAACCGACGATAGAATATCGCCAGTCCATGAAAACTTCGCACTTCATGAATATTTGTGGGAACTGACCATTCCCTGATTGCCTTCACCTTTTCCTCATCCACTTGAATGCCCGTGGACGTTACGACAAAACCCATAAATAATAGGCTATTAGTCATGAAGTTGTACTTCTTTAAATTGAGATACAGTTTATTTTCAGTAAGCACCTAAAGGACCTTCTTGAGGTGTTCCATATGGGTAGTTTCATCTTGACTGTATATCAAAATATCATCGAAATAAACCACAACGAATCGTCCAATGAAAGGTTTCATAACTTGGTTCATCAATCTCATGAACGTGCTAGGCGCATTCGAAAGACCGAAGGGCATGACCATCCATTCATACAATCCTTCCTTGCTCTTAAAGGCCGTTTTTCACTCATCACCCGGCCGTATTCGAATCTGATGATAGCCACTCCTTAGATCCAATTTAGAAAATATTTTGACACCCTCTAACATGTCCAGCATATCGTCCAACCGGGGTATAGGAAACCTATACTTTATGGTGATTTTGTTGATGGCTCGGCTGTCGACACACATGCGCCAACTCTTATCTTTCTTTGGAGTTAACAGAGCTGGTAAGCACATGGACTCATGCTTTCTCGAATAGGACCCTTACGGATCAACTCTTTCACTTGCCCTTGAAGAATCTCGGACTCATTCGATAATGAGGCCGATTGGGTAAACTGGACCCGGGGATAAAGTCGATATAGTGTTGGATATCCCGCATGGGAGGCAACCTATCGGGAAGGTCATCGGGCCAGATTTCATTGAATTCATGTAGCAAGGGCTTTAGTTTTTTAGGGATGATGGTAGGCTCGAGTTCTTCCCCTTTTACAATTAATGCATAAGCCTGTCCTGTTTCTTTAGATTCTTCCACGAAGTCCCGTATGGTTAAGAGAAAATGACCCTCCACTTTAGAAGTTTCAGGTGGTCCCTCTGGATCCATAGGGGCCAATATGGTCTTCCGGCTATCCTTGACGAAGATATATATGTTATCTCGCCCTTTATGAGTGGCATCACGGTTAGATTGCCAGGGTCGACCGAGTAGTATGTGACATGCTTCCATATCAACCATATCGCATACTATTTCATCCTTATAATGTTTACCAATTAAAAAAGATATGGTGCACCGTTCAGTTACCTTTGTTTCACTGACCTTCTTGATCCAACCGATTGTATATGGAGAGGGATGACGCTCTGTTTTCAATTGCAAGTTCTCCACCATGACCTTGGAGACGATATTTTTATTGCTGCCACTATCAATAATCACGTCACAAACCTTTCAATTCACCGTACACCTAGTGCGGAAGATGTTATGCCTTTGTGGATACACTTCTTTTCTTGGCGCATATAATAACCGCCTCACGACGAGTGACTCGCCGCGATCTTGCTGAACCCAACTTGATTCATCTACCTCGTCCTCGGTGGTATGCTCATGCTCTTCATCATCTGGATCTTCATCGACGTTATCAGCACTACCATCATTGAGGGTGAGGTTCGCCACCTTTCGCTGGGGACAAGTATTTGATATGTGGCCCTGTTGGCCACAACGATAACAGTTGTCAGGCCGGGGTCGAGCGTAAGGGTTCAGGATTCTACTTGGACCAGCATCAGTTGATACGCCCCTTTGGGGTCTAGCTTGTCCCCTTTCCTGATCTCGGCTCTCAGACGTAGGAGGTTGAGTGTGTGCTCCTACGGGTTCCTTCCCCTAAGACTGTGGAGCTCCTTGGGGTGGACCCGCCGTAGTGATCCTTGCGGTAGAATAGGGCTGTGTGGTAGAACGTTCAAGTTGTGCTTCTTTCCGAGTAGCCAAATTGATCGTATCATTCATCGTCCAAACGGGCTGCATTTGGACCCGATCTTGGATCGTCATACGCAGTCCACCGTTGAATCGGGCGACCTGCTGCGATTCAGTCTCGACTAAATCGTTACGCGCCGCCAGGCGGTAAAATTCTTTTGCGTATTCTCTCACCGACCGACTACCCTGTCGACAATTTTGGTATTGTTGAAATAATACCTGATCATAATCGCTAGGAAGAAATCGGGCACGTAATAGCTACTTCATCCGCTGTCATGTGCGGATTGGTGCTTTCATCTGTCTAGTTCGTGCGAGTTACAGTTGTTTCCACCAAGATGAAGCTCCTCCTTTCAACTTGTAGGCCACAAGCTTGACCTTCTTTGCTTCAGGGATATCCATATAGTCGAAAAATGGCTCAACTTCAGAAAGTCAATTGAGGAAATCCTCAATGTGTAGTTGGCCATTGAAGTTAGGAATATCAACCCGCATCTTAAATTCTCGATCTGTCCGATCTACTCGATCGTCGCCTTGTCTGGGGTGTTGAAAGATTATGTTATCGATTTCCTCCTCACTAGATCCCCCTTCCTCAGGAATGACCCGTGGATGCATTGCTGGTACTATCCTACGATCAGGGCGATTGTGAGTTTCAACAATCGGCGGTGGAAGATTACCACCAGGAACACG
Organism: Magnolia kwangsiensis; assembly: GCA_037074715.1. Lineage (NCBI taxonomy): Eukaryota > Viridiplantae > Streptophyta > Magnoliopsida > Magnoliales > Magnoliaceae > Magnolia > Magnolia kwangsiensis. The sequence continues at coordinate 30,042,968 of CM073575.1, read as the reverse complement.
GAGTTGCCCTAGGGTTTTTGCCAAGAGATTCGCTATGCGGTCCATAGAAGCCTGCAGCTTTTGCATAACTTGTCGATTCTCTTGCATGGTTGCTTCGAAAACTGTCGCCGTTAAAGGTAAATTCCCTGGGGCACCGCCCATGGGATTGTTGCCCGACCCGTCGTTAGAAGCCATCGATCCGAGGAGAAACCTGGCTCTGATACCAAATTGACGCAGGGAAGGACGTGAGGTCGAGCACCGTCTTCCTCAAGATGATAAATATTCCGAATCCACGGAACTTCTCTGGACTCCTCACAGAGACTTCTCGAATCCACGAGGAAAGAAAGTAGAAAATAAGAATAATTTCTAATAAATTCGAAATTGATTAATGAAATCTTAAAATCGAGTTCACAACCCTTTAAATAAGGGAACCAAGCAATAAGAAAGAAATCAGACTCAAACTACAACTAAAACTCCTAGAATTCGCAACTTACTATAAATAGTAAACTTTCTATTTATAGACAGTTGTGATGTCTACTAGTGCGCAAGGTTTTCTGCCAAAAATAGTAAGTGTCCTATTTGGCTTCACCAAACCGTTCTCCTAATTATCCTAAGCACTTTTCATCTTGGACACAACTCCTAAAGCCCAACGGATGAAAAGTTATACTCAAACTAAAACTTACTATTTATGGTAAAAATAAAATTAAAACGAGGAAACGACCGTCGATCAGGGGGTTTCTCACAAATACGGGCTGCGCAACCCGGCATAGCTGGGCTGGTTGGCTAAAGTAGCCCGTTCTACCCCAAAATCATATATTTTACGTTGGATAACTCATTCCGGATTGTGAGATACGCCCGATCTAAGGTCCGATGGTCCGGATCACTTCTGTCGCCGACCGTGACTTTTCTGATCCATCTTGGCCATGAAATTGTCCGCGACCCGCTCTACATCAATTATATACTTATGCCCAAACCTCTTGACATACCATCTTTCTCATAACTAGGAGTGCTTCAACTTTCTTTTCTATATCTTAATTGATCATTTATTGTTTGGTTGTCGGTGGGCTGGCTTGGGTTGGAGGATCAAGGTTGAGGGTCGAGGGCTTAAAATTCAATCCCATTTGTTAGTTGGGCCAGGTTTAGACCATGTACAAAGGCCCAACTCGTTAGGGTTTCCAAAGAGCAATGCTGTAAATTTCATCCTACAAAACACAACCCCCCGCATGCCTCCTCTCTCTCTCTCTCTCTCTCTCTCTCTCTCTCTCTCTCTCTCTCTCTCTCTCTATATATATATATATATATATATATATATATATATATATATATATATATATATATATGAGAAATGCTCAGCTACGCACCGGTTCGCACGTCATTACCTATGAATCTTACTATCAACCATCAGATAAGGTAGACGGAGTGGATGAATGCGCTCTTCGCACGAGTTTGAAAGAGCGAGTTTCTTTTTTCATCACACATCTTCACTTATTCTCTAACTATCCCAGAGGATGCAATTGAAGCCTTTCACATAAAGTTCTTCCGCTAGAAATCTAAGTGGGACCCATCATTCTGTTTTTGAGAAATCCAATCCATCCATCCATTTTGTGAGATCATTTTAGGACATGAGCAAGATATAATATTCAAGTGGGCCGAAACGTAAGGAATGAACACGCACATTTGAAATATTCTTGGGGTTCAAAAGCTTTGAATCAGGCTAATATTTGTGTTTTCAGTACATCTCAGTGGTAATGACATTATGAACGATATGGATGGCATGTAAATATCACTGTCGACCCTAGGGAGGTTTCAACGGTAGAAAATTCCCTACCCACCTTTTCCTTTAGTTTGGCCCACTTGAGTCTTGCACCCTGCTAATTTTTGGTCTCGGGTCCTAAAATGAACTCAAAAAATGGATGGATGGGGTAGATTTCTCAAAAACATCATAGTGGGCCCCACCTAGGTTTCCAGTGTGCTAAAGGCTTTCACAGGAAATTCGCGTCCGACAAAATCGTGCTGCGGATTTCCTGCAAAAACCCTTTAAGGAAATCCATATCCGACGAAAAAGGTTTTCATGCATGAATATTTCAATTACGTATGTTCGATCCTTATGTTTTTGGCCGACTTAAGTATTTTATCCTGCTCATTTCTTGCCTCGTGTCCCAAAATGACCTCACAAAACAGATTGACGGATTGGATTTCTCAAAAACATCACGCTGGATCCCACTTAGGTTTGAAAGGTTTTCCTAGGAATTCTACAACATGGTTTTGTCATATGCGGATTTCCTACGAAAGCCTTTCATGCGCTGAAAACCTAGGTGGGGCCCACCATGATGTTTTTGAGAAATCTACCTCATCAATCCATTTTTTGAGCTCATTTTAGGACCCAAGACCAAAAATTAGCAAGGTACAAGACTCAAGTGAGCCAAACTAAAGGAAAAGGAAGGTAGGGAATTTCCTACCGTTGAAACCTCCCTGGGGTCGACAATGATACTTACATGTCATCCATACCGTTCGTAATGTCATTACCACTAAGATTATCTGAATATATAAATATTAGCCAGATTCAAAGCTTTTGAGCCCTAGGAATATTTTAAATGTGTGTGTTCATTCCTTACGTTTTCAGCCCACTCAAGTATTGTATCTTGCTCATTTTTGGCCTCATGTCCTAAAATGATCTCACAAAATGAATGGATGGATTGGATTTCTCAAAAACAAAATGGTGGGTCCCACTTAGGTTTCCAGCGGAAGAACTTCATGTAAAAGGTTTCAGCCGCATCCTTCAAAAGAGTTAAAGAATAAGGTAAAAAAGGCGTGCCGAAGAAGGAAACTCGCTCTTTCAAACTTGCGCTAACGCACTATATATATATATATATATATATATATATATATATATATATATATATATATATATATATATATATATATATATATATATATATATATATAGGGAAAATGTATTATACGCTCGACCATATTATACCTTACATAAGGTCGAGTGCTGGCGGCACATTATTGGTCAGATGGTAAAAGCTTTAAACAATATGAAGATTTTATAGGAAACCTAATAAACACGGCGCGAATTTTATAAGAAAACTAGAGAAATAAAACCGATGTTGTGTGGACCCTACCATGATGTATATTTTCTATCCATGCCATCCATCCATTTTGAAATATAATTTAAGGGATTTACACCAAAAATAAGTTATATCCGAATCTCAGATGGATCACACGATGGGAAAATAGTTGTTATTGAATTTCTACCATTACAAACTCCTAGGACGCACTATAATGGTTATGTAGGGGAAAATAAATTGTTATTGAATTTTTACCATCCAACCTATTCATAAGGTCATGTAGACGTGGATGAAGTGAAAACACAAATATTTGCTTGATCCCAAACTTCTCTAGCTTGTAAGAAGTTTTTAATGGTGGACGTTCAATCCTCACCTTGTGGTCCACTTAAGCCTTGGACCTGCCTCATTTTTGGGGGTTATATATTAAAATGGTCTGAGAAAATTGTTGAACGGCGTGGATATAAAACACTTACATCATGTTGAGCCCCACGGAGCCCTGCCCAGACGGAGAACCGTCCGGGAGGTGGTAGGACGCAATTTGCGTTGGAATTGGCTGACGCTCCTCCAGCTCCGAGTCGTACAAACGGTTTAAAGGAGATCAAAGTTACATGGCCCACACTGATGTATTTATTATATCTACACGGTTCATCTATTTTTAGATATAATTTTACAACATGGTTCAAAAAATGATTTATATCCAAAGATCATCTGGACCACATCACAAATAGCAGTGGAGATAATGATTTTCACCATTGAAAAATTTGTATGGCCTACTATAACGTTTATTTTCTATCCAATCTGTTTATAAGGTCAACAGTACTTGAATGAAGAGGGAAAAAAATTTTCTATGTTGGGTCCATTGGAGCTTTGGATTTAACTCATTCTTTGCATATTGCCTTAGAATGATCTCGGCAGATAGATGGAAGATGTGGATATAAAACATACATTATGGTGGGGCCTATAGAACTTGGTGATCACTTTAATAACATTTTTAGCTATTTTACTATATAATCTAAGCAGTGTTTCTTCAATTTCCTATAAAATCTCTCCATTGTTTAAAGCTTTTACCATCTGACCAATAATGTGCTGCTAGCACTCGACCTTATGGAAAGTATAATATGATTGAGCGTATAGCACCTTTTCCCATATATATATATATATATATATATATATATATATATATATATAAAGAATAAGGTGAAAAAGGCTCCCTTGATTCCTTCTCCCAGTTTGTGGTCGCTTAACTCTCACCGGAAAGAAGAAAGAAAGAAAGAAACCTTTATTTGTCTTTTGTGACTATCTTCTACTACTATATTTTTTCTTCTTTTGCAGAAGGTACAGTCCCACGTTAGATAGATGGGAAGAATGGAATGAACTTGTATAAGATATCTCCCCATAGCTTGCTTTTGCAAGATGTGCTATACTATGCTCAAGCCTATATGTGCGAGCTTGGCCCAGTGGAAAAACTGGCCCAGAAACTAATTAATCGAGCATGTACGCCTAAATACTGGCGTGACGGGCAGGGTGAGTCAGCCCGGATGGCTTTATCTAGTTTTGAATTTATATTGAATGGTTGGACATTTCTAACCATTTTTCATGTGCACTTTGTTGCGACCCATTAAATCACACTGTTTCCATTATGAGATATGGGTCCATAATGCCCGGCCTATGAAATGCTTTTGGTTATGGTTTAAAATGCATGGTTGTTTCATGGTTAAGAACCTTGTGAAAATGACCACTCTCCCTGGATCTATAAAAGGGTCGTGCTTGGTCTATTTTCTACTCTCTCCATAGCTGTGCAGAACAACATCATTGTACAAAAAAGATCTAGTTTTCTGCACCTTTCTCTGGACATTTAAAAATTCTTTTCTGATGTTGGGGGGTTGAGTTCATCCCCGGCTTTTGCACACAGGTAGTGCGTCATTAAGCCTACAGCACCGGTCATATTAACCAAGGGGCGTGAACTATCTAGAAGAAAGCAACCAAGTCGCACCTCGGATAAGTAAAGATTTCTTTTTCTTTTTCTTTTTTTTTTATCATTCTTTCTTCTTGCACTTTCTTATTTAAGTATGAGATTCAATATTTTTTGTTTTCTTTATTTATTCGAATTCATTTTCTGAGTTTATTCCAACTCTCTCTCCCCCCCTCCCTCCCTATATTATGGGCCCTTCGATTGCATGTTTTCGGTGACAAATTTGGGCTATACTATTTTTGCCCATCATGGGCTCAGGCTGGGTTTGGGCCTATAATAAAAAATGTAGGCTGAGCTTGGATAGAACTTAACAGACCCTAAGCCGGCCCATTGGCACCCTTAAATCCTTGTCATCTTGACCTCATTTTCATTAATATATTTTTAAGGCCACACCCTTGCCTCCAAATTGTGTAATTAGCAAGTGTTATCTTTAACACTTTCAAAAGAAATGGTATTAAATCTCTTTCGTAGCACCTACTCTAACAAAATTTGAACTTCCAAGTTTTCAATCTAGGGATATATAGGTCTAAGAAGCATATAAAGAATTATCATGAAAAAGGAATCAATACTAAATTGCATGCATATATATATCAAAACAAATACATACATGTGCCAAATTGTCACAGGACACTTTCATTCACCTTGCCACTTTTTAAAAGGAAACTTTTCCACCATAATTATGATACCACTTGTAGGTCCTTTGAACCTAATACTCAACCACTTGATGGCCTACCCGTGACAAGCCACCAAAAAAAAAAAAAAAAACCCACACATGCAGAAAATTAAGAACAACGGTTGAATGGGTCTTCTCACGAAACACCCACATCTATATTATCATTTATCTTTACCTTCAATAAATAAAACATCAGTCAAAAACTAATGTTCACATGCCTCCCAATCATGAGAACAACTCGTTTGTCACAAGATTCTTAATCTGACCTTGGTTAGTAGCTAGGTGTCATTGCCTCATTGGATCTCTTATCTAGCCAAACACTAATGACTCGGGATGTAGTTTAGATGGTGACCCTGCCATGCACCATGAATATATGTGGTGACCCGACGTGGCAGAATTTGATTGGGCCACACATCGCTTTGGAGATGAGCCTATACAAAGTATGTTCAAGAGTTGTTAGGTCAAGTATGTATTCTACCAAACCACCTGACAGTAGCACATGGTCCAATCAAATGCCCACCATGTTAGTCACCATGCAGTCTGCGTCCTAATGACCCCCAAAAAGTACAAACACCTGATACAAAATAAAGACCATATGCTAAGTATGAAGTGAGATGCTTCTATTTACCAATGACTTCCAGCTATCATACTATAAGCTGTACGTTGGCTGCCAACCCGAAACAACCTTCCTCTGTCCAAGCTTGGGAGCAGTAATGAAATTACAAAACTCTCATTGCATAGCTTTATCTAATAGTTTATTATTTAGTTTGATTACAATCAGCAAGTTATACCAATGATTACCTGAGTACCCAAGAAATACTATGCATTGCCAAGCTGTTATGCTCATATTACATCCCAGACATATATAGGGTGGGACCTACCTAGTTGATCGTCCAACGAAAAATATTTTGCCAATCAACTAGTTGCTCATGCAGGATCGAAAACATTGAACGGTCTAAAAACGTTGCAAGTTGCATATTTGGCATTGCTTTCGTTGCTGCGTGGGCCACCTGATAGTTGAACGGCCTGAGTTTTATGCTCGAATTATCTGCACGTGGGAAACCCTACTCACGTGTCATGGAGCCGGTTAGTTGCATTGTAAAGGTGCAGGTGGACGGTGGTGTGTAAGCCCTCTCAAAATATTTGGAAATGAGTAAATGAGATCTGTACATATGCACGGAAGGCCCTAGCATGGATGGTTTATGTCTCAAAGAATCACTACAATTGGACAATTATATCTATCTGATCTATGACCATTAAATCAAGGGAGGAAAACAAAAACAGTAAAGTCCTAATTCATGGGGGATAAACTATTGAAGTAGGGTTGCAGCTTCGGCTGCTTGGGATGGGTTAAGGATCAATCACAAGAAGACCCGAGTCAGCCGGCCGAATTCCAACCCAAGTTGCCTAACTCAAACCCAATCAGAATTCCTCTGTATTGGACCTAAATTGACTGGACCCGGCTCAAATACCTTTGTTTATTTCCAACCCAACCTGAACCCGGCCCACATATGTTTCACATCACGTTGGACCTTTCCAACCCTAATTTGACCTGAGGACCCTAGTAAATTGACCCGACTGAGCCAAACTCAGGTTGGGCCCACAGGTTCAGGTTGACCGGTACCTATATTGCAGCCCTAGATACGGGCCTTTGCTAGATTGAACTACGAATTTAGTTAGAATCTCTCTCTCTCTCTCTCTCTCTCTCTCTCAAAGGATTGTTAGAATTCTTGTGATATGCATCGTCACTTTATCTGGTAGATGCTATACAAAAGCGGTATTACTCCTACAAAAATTTACACCAATGAAAATCTAGCCGATAAGCTTACAAAAATGATTTCTATAGAGAAGTTCAAGTTTTGTTTGACTCTTTTCGGCTTGGCAAAGATGAAATGAAGACAAAGTGTGCACATGAAGTGACGATGAAGAAATGTTGAAGATTAAATATAGGATAACACATTGGAACAATGGATCTAGAGGATTAAAGTCGCGGTGGAGATTGTTGAAAAAGTGACTTTAATCCAGCATTGTATGGTCGATTGACGCAGGGGAGGACATGAGATCGAGCACCGTCTTCCTCAAGAGGATAACTATTCCGAATCCACGGAACTTCTCTAGACTCTTCACAGAGACTTCTCAAATCTATGAGGAAAGAAAGAAAAAAAAATATAAATAAATTCTAATAAATTCGAAATTGATTGATGAATAAAAAAAAAAAATGAGTTTACAACCCTTTAAATAAGGATACCAAGCAATGTGAAAGAAATTAAAATCAAACTACGACTAAAACTCCTAGAATTCGCGACTAAGTATAAATAGTAAACTTACTATTTATAGATGGTCATGATGTCTACTAGTGCGCAAGGTTTTCGGCCAAAAATAGTATCTTGTTTGGCTTCACCAAGTTGTTCTCCTAATTTTTCTAAGCTCATTTCACGTTGGGCACAACTCGTAAAGCCCAACGGATGAAGAGTTATAATCAAACTAAAACTTACTATTTATAGTAAAAACGGAATCAAAATAAGGAAACGACTATCGATCTGGTGGTATTTGCAAATTCGGCTTGGGCAACCTGGCATAGCGGGTTTGGGTGGTTAAAGTAGCTCGTTCTACCCCAAAATTATATATTTTACATATGATAACTCATTCTAGATTGCGAAATGCGCCTGATTTAAGGTCCGACGGTCCGAATCACTTCTGTTGTCGACCGGGCCTTTTTTGATTTATTTTGGCTATGTAACTGTCCGCAACCCTCTTTACATTAATGATCATGGATTTCACTGTCGATTATGACTTGTTGTGTTGTTTGCGGTTGACCATAAACACTTCTGGTCGACTATGACACTTTGTTACTTTCACGGTTGACCAAATGTGCAACCATGTGGACTGTGTAAGTGCATGATTTTAGTTTCTAATTATGTACGGAGCTTATATATATGGTTAGAGCTGGGCACGGAATGACTTGACTCGTAGACTCAACTTATCCGACTCATTCTGACCTAACTCGACCCAAACCAAATGGGTGAGTTGATCATAACCGAGTAGACTTCGTCCCATTTGAACTTGAAGTCAAGTTTGAGTCACCCAGTAACTTGACTTGACTTGAAATTTGACTCGATACTAACTCGACTCGATCTGAAACCCGACTTGTACATATAAATAAAAGAAACCAGATTTGACGTTTCAGATCTAAGATGTCGTGTAGCTGATGGAGAGACTACAATTTCAACAAGTTCAACTAAGTTCTAAATTGTGCTTTTAGCCTGTGGATACCTATTGCACCCTACCCAACTCAGTCTTGACTCGACTCGACTTAGTACCTGTGACCGGGTTGGACTCGGTCCGGGTTAGTCCAGGGCGAACCCAGCCTCAAATTGGGTCAAGCATGCTGGACTCGGTACCGAGTTAGATCGAGTTTGAGTCAGGTTTATTTCAAAAATGGATCGAGTCGAGTTAGCCTTAACTCAGTCTGACTCGACTTAATGCCTAGCTCTATATATGTTGTAAAATGGGATTAGGGTTAAAAATCCAATTGTACTAGAGAGAGAGAAAGCTAGGGTTTTGAGAGGAGGATTTCATCTTTAAAGACAAGGGTTTCAAATATGTAAGTTGTCTATCTCTTGTCATCTTCAATTTTAATAAATTGTTTCTTGATGTCATGGTTTTTTTTCCACAAGAATTTCTTCACGTAAAATTGTTGTATTCTTTAAGATTTCTCGATGTTTTTATTATCTTATTATGTGTTTTAATCGTTCTAAGGTTGCTTTCATGCCTGACGTGTGGCAGTTGAAAAAACATATGCATGACGAGGGAGAATGAATATCTAAGAGCAAGATCAAGGATCATCTTCTTTTTACAAGTGTATAATCTTCATCCAAGTACTCAATAATTGCATATCACACATGTATAATTTTTGGTCTCCCTTTTCTTTGTGATTCGTAGCATGACATCCATGGGATCCCCAAACGGCAAGAAGAAGACGCTTAGGTCCGGTCTGGTAGACACCTGAAAGTGAGTTAATTAACTCATTATAAGTAATAATTATTATATATTAGAGATCTCGACCTCTGATACTTAATTTAAACCCATTATGTATTAGATATTAAAATCTCTAACGCATAATAGCTATTAAATAAAGTGAGATTAACTTATTTTCAGGCATAAATTAAATAGTGCGTTGGCATCATTTTAAATATCTTTCAATATCCTTTCAATATTCAAAGTTTAATACTTTTATGGAACTGATAACCTCACACATGTGCACATGTAACGTTTTTATCTTATTTCGAATCAAATTAATTCGAACTTGCAACTCCCTCTCTCTCCCCGGACTTGGATATCCTGTGGAAGCCTTTGGTTGGAAGTTACTGCACAAGGATGATGGGTGGGGCTCACTAAGATGTTTGTGAGAAATCCACTCCATTCATCCGCTTTGCAAGCTCATTTTAGGTTGTGATACCAACAATGAGGTGTATTCAATAATCTGGGCCACACAAGAGGAAGCAGTGGAAATTCAGTGAGCACCGTTGAAGCATTCTTATGGCCCTAAAAGTTTTGTAGTAAACTATATTTTTGGTGTTTTCACTTCATCCCATTTTGAATTATCTCATAAACAGTTTGGATAGCATATAAACATCAAGGTGGAGGTATCCGCCTCATTTCTGGTCCCACGTCTAAAAATGAGCTCGCAAGACCGATGGATTGAGAGGATTTCTCACAAACATCTCTATGGCCCCACCCCGCATCCTTGCGCGTGAACTTACGTGATACGCTTTGGTAGGAAATCTGAGACGCGGATTTCATGCAAAAGCCTCTTCAACATGGAGTTCCTGTAATGGGGAAACTAGGCGGGACTACCGTGATGTTTGTGAGAAACTCACTCCCTGCATTTGTTTTGTGAGTTCATTTTGGGACACTTATCAAGAAAAGAGCCGCATCAAGTACTCAAGTGGGAAAAAAACGTGAGGATTGAAAGAATGCAATTGAAATATTCATGCAGCCACAGAAGTTTTGAATCAGGTGAATATTTGTGTTTTCAATTCATCCTAGGTAAAAATGCCATTACGAACTGTATAGATGACATGTAAATACCACTGTACACCATAGGGACGTTTCAACGGTGAATTTTCCTACACCTTTTACTTTTCTGCAACTCACTTGAGTCTTTGATCCTTAACACTTTTGGTTTTAGGTCATGAAATGATCTCAAAAAATGAATGCTAATGGGTGGATTTCTCACAAACATAACAGTGGGCTCCACCTAGGTTTCCGGAGCAGGAACTTCTATTAATACCATTCACCGGCCAAAGTCATGCGCAGAAGTTCCTGCTCAAGGATAATGGGTGGACCACTGCAATGTATGTGAGAAATCCGTTCTGTTGATCAGTTTTTTGAGCTTAGTACGGAAGGTTCGAGAGGAAAAAATATTTACTTAGATATAAAACTCAACTGATTCACATGAGAGGAAAATAGGAAAAGAAATTCCTATAATTGAATCCTTCCCGGCTCCACCATAATGTTTATATGCTATCCAAACTGTAAACCATTTATAAGGTTCTTCCCACTAAGAGATAGATTGAGATGTAATCCGATGCATCTCATGGAGGTGCACGGTTTCTATTAATAACTTGAGAGGAGAACAATCAGCCACTGATTTGGAGGGCTGTTACAAGATATTCATGGTAACTAAATACTGTGAGTCTAATTACAGCTATGTACAATTGGAGCAAGATTATCTAAGGACACCAAGATATCTCATGGATCACGAGTTGCCTTATGGGGTGGATCCATGAGATATTTTCTATACATGCCATCTACGCTAACATCCACCCCCCCCCCCCCCCCCCCCAAGTGTAACGGCTCTTAAAGAACCGAGAGCTTGGACTTGAGAAGAGAGAAACGTGTGGAACTTAATGGTTTAGTGAGTACATCAGCAAGTTGGTCTTTAGTGGAGATGAACCGAACATTAAAGGCTCCATTGGCCACATGATCACGGACAAAATGAACGTCGATCTCAACATGTTTCGACCGAGTGTAACATACCAAATTAACCGATAGGTAAGTTGCTCTAAGGTTATCACAAAGCACTGTAGGAGTAGATAGGGGGAGTCCTAACTCATGAAAAAGAGATTGAAGCCACAGAACTTCAGCGGCTACATTGGCAACTCCCCGGTATTTAGCCTCGGTGCTGGATCGTGCCACCGTAGATTATTTCTTTGAACTCCAGGAGATAAGATTTTTGCCAAGAAAAACACAATACCCATTAGTGGATTTTCGATCATTAATAGATCTGACCTAGTCTGCATCAGTATAGGCCGTGAGACCTAATGTAGATTGAGTGGAGAAATAGAGACCATGCGTAATATAGTAGATTTGAGACAATGGAGAATCCTCTTGACCGAGCACCAGTGATCCTCTGTAAGAGATTGCATAAACTGGGCGACCTTATTGACAGAGAAGGCAATGTCTAGTCAAGTGAAATTGAGATATTGGAGGGCCTCAACAGTACTTCGAAAGAGGAAAGGATCGGACAAGGGAGTACCTCCAAACTTTGATAGCTTACAGGACGTGGCCATGGGAGAGTTGACAGGCTTCACACCATCCATCTTGAGTTTGAGTAAGAGATCGCGAATATACTTTTTTTGAAATAAGAACATACCATCCGGAGTACGATGACACTCGACTCCCAAGAAATAGTGAAGTGGGCCCAAGTCTTTTAGGGAAAACTCTAGGCCAAGATCCCTAATAAGATGATCGACCGAGTCGAAGTTATAACCTGTAATGATGATGTCGTCCACATAGATGAGAACCAATTAGAGATTGGACCCAGACCGTCGGATAAATAGAGAAGTATCAGACTTGGATCTCACGAAGCCCATGAGAACCAAGTAACTACTGAGACGAGAGAACTAGGCCCGTGGGGCCTGTTTGAGGCCATAAATGTTGCGATGGAGTCGGCAAACATGGTTGGGCCGAGCCGGGTCAACAAACCCTGAAGATTGTGCCATATAGATGGTCTCTGCAAGAAAGCCTTGTAGAAAAGCATTATTAACATCGAGTTGATGCAAGGTCCATCCTTTGGACACGGCAAGGCTGCAGACAGTTCGGATGGTGATTGGTTTAATGACAGGGCTGAATGTTTCTCCATAGTCAAGTCCTGGTTTTTGGTGAAACCCCTTGGCCACAAGACACGCCTTGTACCTATTCACCGAACCATCTGGGTTGTGTTTTAACTTGAAGACACACTTGCAACCAATGAGGTTCATATCATGATGGTAGGGAACAAGAGACTAGGTACCATTCTAGAGTAGAGCATTAATCTCGGTGTCCATGGACTGATGCCACTGAGGATCACAGTTTGCTTGTGAGAAACAGGTGGGTACAACGGGCAAGGTGTGTAGATTAGTCATGAGACAGGTGGGTAGTGGGTACTGGATGGCAAGCCAAACTTTAGGTGTTCTTGTGTTATCCTGAGTCCTCGTGACCATTGGATGATTTCAGATGAGAGGTGGATTATTAGGAACCACAGGGGAGGAAGATACCGAGGAGGGAGTAGTATCGGAAGGGGGATCAGGATATGGGGTAGGAAACAGAGTGGATGAACTAGTGATAGAAGGATTAGGGAGGAACTGGTGCGGAGGTGGAGGAGAGACACAGGGATCTACTGGACCGTTAGAGGGCGCCGGTGTAGCAGACAGAAAGGAGTCTGGGACAGGCAGGGGACCAATGGAAATTGGAATTGGTGATTGGACCAAGGACAGTGGAGAAGAGAGGTTAGGCGTGAGGCCGAGGAATGTGAAGGTGCATTCATCAAAGACAACATCCTGGGAGATATACGCATGCCCAATGGGGATATGTAAGCACCGGTAACCTTTGTGAGATGCGAAGTATCCTAAGAAGACACATTGCATAGAGCGGAAGTCAAATTTATGTGGTTTGTAGGGGCGAAGATGAGGATAGCAAGCACAGCCAAACACCCTCAAAGAGAGGTAATCAGGTGATTTCTGAAATAATTTTTGGAAAGGAGAAAGGTTGTGTAGGATTGTGGTTAGCATTCGGTTGATAAGGAAAGATGCAGTGTGAAAAGCATATGGCCAATAAGAGAAAGGTACATGGGACCAAGCGATGAGGGTCAAGCCAGTCTCAACGAGATGGCGATGCTTCCGTTCTACAGTTCCATTTTAGGCACTAGTGTGTGGGCAGGAAACATGATAAACAATATCATGAGAAGAAAGAAATGATTTAAATTTTAGGAATTCACCACCAGTATCGGTCTGCAGGATATTTATTGAATGACCAAAGAATTTTTCAATATAATTTTTAAAAGTGACAAAAACTGAAAAAGTCTCACCTTTATTCATTAATGGGTAAAGCCAAACATATTTGCTGTAGTGATCAACAAAGCTAACGTAGTAGCGATGACCACTTATAAAAGGTACATGAGACGAACCCTAGAGATTTGAATGAATAAGTTCTAGAGGAGCAGTAGCAACCGAAGATGAAGTGAAAAAAGGTGGACGATGGCTCTTCCCTTGTTGACAGGCAGCACAAACCGAAGGACCCCCACGATCAGGAAGAGAGGGAAGCTTATGCTGAGAGAGTAGACTAAAGACAATGCGACTTGTGGGATGACCAAGGCGCTCGTGCCACACCGAGGAAGAGACATGTTCACCAAGAAGAGCCTGAGGAGAAGCAGCAAGACTCTTGTCCCCCAGAGAGAAGGCATATAGACCATTCTTAAGGTGTCCTCGCAACAAAGTTTTCCGGGTGGAGAGATCCTTGACAAGACAAAAGTCAGGATGAAATTCAAGTAAGACTTTATTATCAGCAGTGAAACGACTGACAGAGAGAAGATTCTTAATGATATTGGGAACGAACAAGAGGTTATGTAACACAAAAGAGGAAGATGGAGAACTCAGAATAGAATAACCAGTAGAATGGATAGGCAGACCTGTCCCGTTACCCATGCGAATCTTGTCAGGGCCATGATACTCATTCGGCATTGCTAGGTTCGCCATATCAACAGTCAGGTGATGTGTAGCACCAGAGTCAACATACCAGTTGGGATCGGAGGAGCTACTGCTACCGATCGAGTGCATGAGAGAAGTCGGGTTGGAAGGCGGGGTGGCTTCATCATAGCAGTTGTAGCAGTGGTTGACATAATGGCCGAACCGGTTGTAGATCTGGCACTGCAGGCGACCACCAGCTGTCTGATGTGGGGGGCCACCCGAGGTCGGATGTAGAGAGGAGTACCGACCACGCCCACGACCGTGTTCCCGACCCCGTCCTCGACCATGCCTATGGAAGGAAGACCAAGGCAGGGTGGAGAAGAACCTCGAAGTCCGTGAAGCAGTATGAACTGCAGGTGCAGGAGAGATGAGGCTGATGGAATCAGGGTTGGGGAGGGTGCGCCCACGATGTATCTCCTAACTGAGCATGAGGCTGATCAGTTCTTCAGAGGAAATAGGGTCGACTCGTGTGTTGACAGAGGTGACGAATGAGTCATATTCAGGAGACAGGCCACTGAGGAGGGTAGACACAAGGTCGAAGTGGGTGACGGGATTCGCCACTGCAGCGAGGTTGTCCACAATAGACTTGACAGACTGGATGTATTCAGACATAAGTATAGCACCCATTTTGACAGTGTGCAACTGATACTTGAGTTGCTGTACGCGAGCTCGGGAGGACGATGCAAAGATCCTCTCCAGAGCACACCACACATCACGAGATGTGGTGAGGCTGACAACATGGGCCATGACCGGTTCAGTGAGGGAGGAGATGAGCCAGCAGAGGAGCATTTGGTCCATTTTGATCCACTGGTGTAAGATTGAGGATAGGCAAGGTATCCTTCTCTGTTGGAGGGAGGAAATGGTCTGGACATGGAGAGGTGTCATCGATAAGGCCTTCAAGATCATGGAGTTTTAGTATGGGAAGGAACTGGGAACGCCATACCAAAAAATTGCCTTTGTCAAGTTTGATGTTGAGGAAGTGAGTGATGTTAGAAACAGATAGTGACAAGGAGGAAGATGAAGTGCTTAACATGGTGGATGCACTTGTAATAGCTATGATACCAAGATAAATTGAGATGTAATCCGATGCATCTCATGGAGGTGCACGATTTCTATTAATAACTTGAGAGGAGAACAATCAGCCATTGATTTGGAGAGCTGTTACAAGATATACATGGTAACTGAATATTGTGAGTCTAATTACAGCTATGTACAATTGGAGCAAGATTATCTAAGGACATCAAGAAATCTCATGGATCACAAGTTGCCTTATGGGGTGGATCCATGAGATATTTTTCATGCATGTCGTCTATGCTAACACTAAGATAAGTGAAAGTAAGGAAAAGATACCCTGATACAAAACATTTATGACCGTAGGAATGCTTCAATGGTGTGTTGGGGATTTTGACCTGTGGAATCACACAGATCTAGATCTAAGATATCAATTCAATTGCGTCAAGCACACACAAGAGAACTCAGATTTAACGTAGAAAATCCTCGAGGAAAAAAAACCATGGCGCAAAGCGACAGATCTCCACTATGAAAATAAAAATTACAAAGAGAGAGGACTTACCCGATTCGAACAACCTCGAATCTCACCCTTGCCACACCCTTTAATTTTCCTAGAACCCCTTTAGAAAGCTTTCTCATACCCTAGAAACACCGTAAGAGCACCTATTTATAGTTTAGGCAACTTCCCTTCCGCATCCCAATTGCGAAAGGACACAGATTTTCGCAATCCGCAAAATCGAACAAATCTACGTAACCTACAACTGGTTGAAGGAGAGCTACAACTGATTGTACTATGACTGGTCAAACAATCCCTACAACTGGTCGAAGGGCCCAGACATGAAAAACTGAGCTCGCTGGACTTCGAGTCGTGCAAACCACGACCAGTATAGCAACTCCCACAACCGGTCGAAGGTCCCCACGACCGGTCGAGCAACACCATAATCAGATTTAAGACATTTCCTAACAATCTCCACCATGTCTTTAATCTTCAACCGTGTAGCTTCTTAACCTCTTCTCTTATTTATGTATCACATCATAACTTCTCTTGGACACTCCGTATTCCTTTTATGCCATTGTCAAGCCCAGAGAAGTTACACAGAACTTGAATTTCTCTGTAGGAACGATCTATGTGAGCATGTCTACCGGATCAAAATTCACGTGCTCAACTACCTTTGCTCCTGTCTTCTCAAAAGAAAAGACGTAGTCTTCTTACCATCTCACCGCTACCCAATATTGCTTACCAGGGTACTTGCTCATAACACTGATAGCCTGTGAAATAACCGGTCTAATCCAAACCCTGGCATACACTGCCAACCGCATTCGAATATGGCTCATGAGATATCTTGCTTTTCCTCATCTGTTTTAGGACAAATCCTAAGAAAAACTTGAGGTGAGATACATAGGGAACGCTCTCTGACTTTACCCGGCCCATCACATCTTTGATAAATACCTACACACAAGGTATTCCTCCTGTGATTAACAAAGTCTACTCCTCCTTCAGTCTTAATACCAAGAACCATCTTTGTAACCCTCCAATCCTTCATCCTGAATGTCCCACTTAACCGAGTCTTCAGTACATTGATTTCAGACATGTCATAATTGGTAATCTACATGTCATCAATTCCTAACTCACCATGAAGGAATCAAATCATTGCCTAGGCGACAGGTCAAACCACGACCTCGTACAAAGTCTTTTCTTAGCCCCTTTAACTTCGAACCGTTCTAGTTGCTTCATGTAAATATGCTCTTCACTTTCCCTTACAAAAGTGCAAACTCAGCATCCATCTTTCCAGCTCAAGATCACATTGGCCAACCAGTGCCAATCACGGATCTAATAGACACCTGTTATACCGTTGGCACGAATATCTCTGAGAAGTTAATCCCTTCTCTCTGAGCATAACCCTTCACTCCCAACCTCGCCATGTATTTATGTTGTATCCTCTTGAAGATCCACATGCATCCAACTGCTCTCTGGCCCACTGGAAGCTCCACTCACTCCCATATGTCGGTCTGCTACAACGAATACATCACATCGCCCATAGTCACCTTTCACTTCTCAGCACCAAGCTCACCTAGAGCCATCTGAATAAAAGATGAATCCTCCTGCGATATCGGAGTCGTCCATGTACCTCGCGGACATCCTGCAATCATGTCATGTGATTCTCCTCACAGGTGGCTGCTCCACCTGCTTGTATCCCTGTCTGCACGTCTCAGCCTTTCTGTCCTGCTCGCTCATGTGGCCATGCCCAATATGCCACACACGTGCAGAGGTAGAATTTGCTACATCTACTAGAGCTCCGCCTTTTGAAGTGTTCCCGATCAACCTGTACAAGTTACCGAGTCATTGCGCTTTCATGATTACCCGTGCTCCCTTGGATATATTAATAGCACCATCAATACCTGTGTACTTGTATCCTTTTACTTCAAGCACACCAAGAGAAATCAGATTCTTCTTCAAATCGGGGACATGCCTCACATTTGTCAAGGTACGCTCCACCCCATCAAACATCCTGATGCGCACTGAACCAACAGCCACAACATTACAGGCAATGTCATTGCCCATAAATACCTGTCCACCATCGCACTCCCTGTAGCTGGTGAACTAACTCCGATGAGGAGTCACGTGAAAAGATGCCCCTGTGTCTAGCATCCACTTGTTCTTACGATCATCTTATGACCGTCTGAGCAAAGACACAGATAAAACATCATCATCACATTCATCTGACGTGGCAACGTTAGCCTCCCTACATGAAGCCTCAGAATCTTCCCTCTTCAATTTAGGATTTTCACAATCCTTCTTCATATGTCCTTTCTTCCCACAATTTCAGTACTTTACCTTTCATTTGCCCTTACCATTGGATTTAGATCTAGAACCTGAAGAACTTGTACCTTGTTCAGAATTCCTGTCCACTGTAAACAGTGCATCAGAAGATGTCCTCATGTCGCTATTCGGTTGTCTCATAGCCTTCCCTTGAAGGACTGAGATAATGGTGTTGATACTCAGGATTTTATTCATGCTTCACATAGTGTCCTTGAGTGACCCATAAGACACCGAAAGAGAATTCAGCAACATACATGCTTGTTCTTCATCTTTCATTACTTCCTCCATATCCAGCAATTTGCAAACTAATTTATTAAAGTTGCTGATGTGAGCCTCTAAATCTCCACCCTCTGCCATCATGAAGTTATATCACTACCGCTTCAAGTGCATGCGATTTTCAGAAGATTTTTTCACATAAATATCCTCTAACTTCGACCATAACTTAACCGCAATTTTCTCCCTCATGACATTATAGAGAACCTCATCCGTGAGACATAAACGAATCGATGATAATGCTTTCTTATCAAGAGTATTTCAGCATCAATCATAGTAGACTTCCGCTCCTCAAGAGCACCATCTTCGCCTTGCTTGATTAAGGAACTCGTCATCTTGATTTTCCATAACTCAAAATTATTTTTTTCAGAGTACTTCTCAATCTCATACTTAGCACCGCCATTATTACTAATCCTTCAGATTCAGATCTGTGCCCCAACGATAGCTCTGATACCAGTTTTTGGTGATTTTGACCTGCGGAATCAGACAAATCTAGTTCTAGGATAGCAATTCAATGGCTCCAAGCACACACAAGAGAACTCAAATTTAACGTAGAAAACCCTTGCAGAAAAAAAATCACGGAACAAAGCAACAGATCTCCACTATGAAAACAGAAATTACAAAGAAAGAGGATTTATCCAATTCAAACAACCTCGAATCTCACCCTTGCTACACTTTTTAATTTCCCTAAAACTCCTTTAAAAAGCTTTCTCATACCCTAGAAACACCCTAGGAACACCTTTTTATAGTTTAAACAACTTCTCTTCTGCATCCCAGTTGCGAAAGGACACAAATTTTCACAATCCGCAAAATCGCGGAACAAATCTGCATAACCTACGACTGGTCGAAGGAGAGCTACGACTGGTTGTACTACGACTGGTCGAACAATCCCTACGACTGGTCGAAGGGTCCGGACATGAAAAACTGAGCTCGCTGAACTTCGAGTTGTACAAGCCACGACTAGTCGAGCAGCTCCCACAACCGGTTGAAGGTCCCCACAACCAGTCGAGCAACACCATAATCAGATTTAAAACATCTCCTAACACAATACTCACTGACTTCCTACTATTTCCAACTTGGATGGAAATTAAAATTAGGGTGAACGCTACAAATGTTTTAATGGTGAAAATCATTATTTCCGCTGCTATTTGTAGTGTAGTCTACTTGAGCGTTAGGAATTACTCAATTTTTAGATTAAGATCTAAAATGATCTCACGAAAATAGATACAGCGTAGATTTGATAAATACATCATTGTGTGGCCATAGAACATTAATCTCCTCTGAATCGTTCGTACAACCGGGAGCTCCAGGAGCGCCAGCGCACGTCTTCGCACGGCACGTACCCGTACCAGCCAGGTTGCTGGTGCGCGGCACACCAGCTAATCCGCCCTTCTTTCTTACTTTCTGTTTCTCTACTTGAATTTTAAGCATTATTGGAAGCCAAGATAAAGATAACTTATCCGGTACCATCCAAGCCAGTGGAGTTCATTTTCAGTGATTTCGATGTTCATGTGGCAGTCACCGTCCATGGACTCTAGCTGCTGAGATCTCCTATTCCAAATCATGTAAGCCATGCGATTACTCGCATGCAAAATATAACAACCGTCCTTATGCCGTAGGAAAAAGGTCAGCAATCCGAATGTCAGGAATAGGTCACTTGGTGGGGCCCACCAATGATTAATCCTAATTACTGAAAGGTTGTCCCACCTTACATTAGTTTTGGGTGACCATTTCCGATGGAACTTGCATTTATGTGCTAATCTCGCATATCACAACATGCAAATCATGTGAATAAGGGCACATCTCAACAAGATCCGAACCGTTCATCAAATAAGTGCCATGATGTTTATGAACTGATCCATAAGGGATGGAAATTTCCTACAACTAACCTCGTGCAATAAAAAGTTCTCTGGGCCATCCAGGATATATGTGCATCCGCTCCATATATTACATGGGCCATCTCATGTTAAACGTGGGGACCCAAAATTCAGGCTGATACAAAACTCAAGTGGGCCACACCATGGAGAAATGAGGAGATGAGGCCGCTTACAATTGAAACAATTGGACCATTGAAAAGAGGAAAAATCCCTGTGGTGTAGTCCACATGACCTAGGGGTCAACCTGATTTTTGGGCGTATGTCCCTGAAATGAATAAAAAAGATATCACGGAAACATTTTAGTGGGCCACGTGCCCTTGTGTTGCATGGGCTAGTGCAACAACCGTTGACTCACACGTCCATCCAAAACTTGAAAATAAATAAATATTAAAAAAAAAAAAAGAAGCACAGGTGTACAACCCTGGCCACGAGTTTGAGCGTTTGACGTGACATGTTCTACCGACACCTGCAGCGATGCGCAACCAGCGATGCACGATATTCCAAGTACGTGGCTCCGGTTCTGTGATGTAGGCCACTGGTCTGACACCGGTGGAAGTAAAGCGCTTGCTTGACTTTCAAACCGACCGAGGAAGTAACCTTTGCTGAAGTGGACGAAACTTCTTTACCTTGATAAGATCCACTCCGTCCATCAGATGCGGTGCTTTTTCTGAGCGAGGAACCAAAAATCACGCCCATAGATGTGGGTGGGACCCTGACCTGGGGTCCACCTCGGTGTATATATAAGCTGTATATCTATGCCGTGTGTCTGTTTTGCCAGATAATTGTATGGCATGGTTAGAAAATGAAGCAGATCGAAATCTCGAGTGGGCCATACTCCCAGAAACAGTGGTGAATGATTAGAAACTTTCTGTGAGCCACAAAGTTTCATCCAGGTCAGTGTGAACTTATTAACATGTTGGATGGCAAAAGCGACCTTAAGAAGATTCAATGGTGGGCATTCAATGACCACTGTTTCCTGTGGTCTGGTTCACCCTGAGATTTGTATCTACTTCATCTTTTATCTCATGCTATGAAATAGCCGCCAAAACGGATGGACGGCCTAGGTCTATGGTGCTTATATCTTGGTGGGAAATCGGAATGCGTTCTGTGTTACTCAGATGGTTCTTATGGTACGGAGTAAACTCTGTTGGGCCCACCGTGAAGTCTCTGGTCTATCCACTCCGTCCATCCATTTTTCTATCTTATTTTAGGGATTGAGATAAAAATTTAAACATACCCAAAGATCAAGTGGACCATACCACGGGAAACAGTTGGAATAATGATTTCCACCGTTGAAACCTTTATAGGGCCCACAGTGATGTTTATTTCTCATCCAACCTGTTCATAAGATCACAAAAACATGGATGAAGGGAAATGACAAATACAAGCTTGATCCGAAACTTCTTTGGCTCTCAAGAAATTTTCAATGATAGATGTTCAATTCATACTGTTTCTTGTGGTGTGGTCCAATTGAGGTTTGGATATTCTTCATTTTTTGATTCAAGCCCTAAAATTATCAGGTAAAATGGATGGAGGAGTGGATAAAATGCATAAATCAAGGCGGACCCCACAGAGTTTACTCAGTACGCAGGGCCCACGTTCCGGTACCGCAGCGCTAGATCTGGGGACGCAGCTAAGTGGTGTCCGTCAGGTGCAATGTCTTGTACATGTACCAGCCAGTCCACTCATCAACGAGCGGTACGAGGCATTGCTTGAATATAATTCAAAGACTTATGTAGGCCACATAATGTGAAACGGAATTTCGTGAATTTGAATTTAAATCAAGATTTTAAGCAGTTCCACGTGATCTAAGTCTACCGGAGTATTGAATTTTATTGACTCTTAGAATTGGAAAATGTAACGGCGCACATGATAAATAAGTTGGATATGATGCACGTTCATTCCAGACAGGGAATAGTGCATGTCAGTCCGCCTCCATGTTTACCCAAGTCAGGCCGGGGCAGTCCCACTTGAATGGTATGCCCTTTGACCGTCTATTCAGTGATCTATCTCTCGCCTCAAAATTAAGGTACAGTGTGTGTACCCTTATACTCGAATTTAGTTTATAACTGGTATATAAAGTATAGTAACTTTATCTATTCAGCAGTTTAATTAAAGATGGGAATTACATTAATTCTAAGTTTTATTCAATTTCTTTAAATTTCAATCACACGTATATAATACTTAGCACCAATCAAACATGCATATATAAATTTTTATGATTATTTAAATAATATAATATCAAATATCATTCAATTATTATAATATCTTATTATAAATATATTTATTTTAAACTCATAATGTCACAATCAAACAAGTTTAAACAATTGCCTAAAACCACATGATCAATTCAAATATACATTATATGTTGATCAAACTATCCTAACAAATAAATCAAATATTTATGAATGTTATAATGATGTCAATTCATCTTCAAACAAGTATGGCAACGTTTCATGTGGGTCATGTTCAAGTTTAGTAGCTCTTTTTAATTCATGCACCACATCATTCGTTAATAACTCATATGTATGATTTTTTTCATCAATAAAAAAGTAAGTTAGCCAAACTTAGTAAAATAACCTAGCATAGTTCATAAACATAACAATTAAAATGGTAAAAAAAACCACTGAATTGAAATATAAATACACATGATGTATAAATGCGCTAGATGGAGTGATCGTCCATATACTTAGGTTGGAGATCGTCAAACCGCATCCACCCGTTAGGTAGCCTTCCCAACTTTCGGTAGGTATGAGCATGGCCCACATCTAATCATGCTCTACCAGGATTGACATTAGAATTGTACACAAATGAACCGAGTTGAGCTTGGCACAACTCGACTCGGCTCGGACACTAGCTGACCCCAGCTCAAACTCGGCTCAACTCGGTCCTCAAGCCTAACTGGCCGGCTAGGATTGGTTCGGTCAACAATAGGGGTGAGCACCTGACAACTTGATCCAACTAATTCGAATCATTTGACTCATTTCGATTTGACTTGACTTTAACCAAATGAATGAGTTGGTCTGAACCGAGTAGGATTCACCCAATCCGAACTCAAACTAAGTTGCAACTCGACTCGACCCGAAACTCGATCCGGTCAGACTTGACTCGAATTCGAGAATATATATATATATATATATATATATATATATATATATATATATATATATATATATATATATATATGTGTGTGTGTGTGTGTGTGTGTGTGTGTGTGTGTGTGTGTGTGTGTGTGCGTGTGTGTGTGTGTGTGTGTGTGTGTGTGTGTATATATAACCGTTAGTCTGGGCCTTTGTTTTTGGATAACTCACGATCTGCATTGACAATCGTACCTCTGCTTCAAATAACTTAGAGTTAGTTTTCACTTCTCTAATCCCAAACATCGAATGTTATAAGACAACATATTCAACCTCACTAGTAGTAATAATACTCCATCTTCGCTATTTCTGAAAATCTGCATTCTTTGAAAAAGAACTCTTTTGCAACCGTATGAAGGATCTAGCACCCCTTCCCATTTTGGGAATGATGCATGAGTTCTATCATCGATCCTCCTTGGAGAATTTTCCACTTAAACTTCTTCAATCTTAGAAACCCGATTTCATGTCTGAAAGCTGTTTGAAAAAGCAAACTTCCTTGTGTCATGTGTCCACAGCTTTTTCTACGAGCCCACGTGTCAAAGGAAGAAATAAAACTTCACTAGATTCTTCCCTTGAGATCTGCCCTTACAGCCAAAGTTAACTACTCTTTAATGCTCATGTCACCTATCATGCCTAGAATTAATAGTGTGTTTGATGATAGTTACGACTCGTTGATATCTCTCCACTTTCCTATGTCATTAACTATTACTAGTAACCCACTGGAGCATCTAAATGATGGTCCTTCATCTATGAAGTCTCAAACTGCCATTATTGAATACATGCAAATCAAAGGAGCTTGTTCCAAATTATGCTTGTTTTCTTCTCCAACCAAATTCACTTTGAATTGAGGATTGAGTCAAGCCAACTTGAACTGACTCGGTACTTTTGTCTGGGTCGGACTTGATCCGGATTAGTCTAGGCTAGACCCAGACTCGGATCAGTTTAGACATGCTGGATAGATACTGAGTCAATTCGAGTTGAGTTTGGTTCATGGCCTATTTCAAAATCGGATCGAGTCGAGTCAGCCCTAACTCAGTCTAACTTGACACGATGCCCAGCTCTAGTCAGTAGCTCAAGCTAATTCGAGCCGAGTTTGAGCCTATGCGACATTTTCTCAAACATACGGAGTGCACCTTCAATTTCTCACGGTATGCAAAATAGCAGCAGCAGTTTACAATATTTTATCAAACACTCAATAGGCAGTATCAAAATTAATATGAGGGTAGTTTTATCATGTAATTTTTTTTTTGTGGTGATTTATTTCATATCCATACCTTCCTCGCCACCAACCGATCTCGCGCTCACCCAAAACAATACTTCGTTGAGTCATTTCATCAAACATTTGGTGAGAAACATCAATATCAAAATAATTGAGTCACTGAACTAGTTTGATCCAAGTTTAATTCGAGTTGATGTTCGATCCAAGTTGAATCGAGCTCGAACAAGCTCTAACTCAGCTATAAAAAAAAAATTTGAGCTCCAAAAATTAGCTCGACTCGGCTCGAACTCAATTTCGAGCCGAGTCGAATCGAGCTTTTTTGAGTCAAGTCGAGCGAGTTAACCGGGCTAACTCGTTTTGTGTACAGCTCTAATCGACATTTCTTCCAGGGATGGCCCCCAAGATTGATCATGCGATATGCGGATGCGATAGATGGTGTATAATTTCATCATAAACACTTGTCTTAATTCAGAATGTAAGAATGTGATTCCACCATTTTTTTCAAAAATTAAATGAGAGAATATAAATTAGAATGTGACACAATTTCATGAATCAACATTATTTAAATCAAAACATCAATCAATCAATTACACAAATAATTTCATTTTAATTTTCATGAACATGAGATATGTTGGATTACTCACATAAGTCTAGTAGTATAGAATTCACAATGAAATCTGGCTAGTTTGAATTCGAAAATCCCATTAATTATATCCACAACATTGTTATTCATCCAATTATATTACACGGTGGGGCTCACTTTTAATTAACATCACAGGTAGTTAAACCCTAAATGACTAAATAATTAAAAATTTTCATATATAATAGATTAATTAAATTTAATTATTAAAATTTAGTTTTTTAAAAATTCTGTTCATACATCTATCAATTGATGTCTTCGAATCGAGAAAATACACTTTAAGGTATACAGATCATTAGACGAAATTTAATACCTCAATCGATTGATCGAAGATTAATCGACAATACTCACATTAACTCAATTTTTTAAAAAATGAAAATTTTCTTTGGTTAGGGGTCTTGGGTATATTTAACCAATTTAGATAGATATACACCCATCATTGCTTACTTCTTGGTCAAACAACAGAGAAGACCCATTTATTTACTAATGCAAACCATTCGTATGCTTATTTAGATTTAGATTTTAAAATTGAATGGCAAATGATTGATTAGGGTAGCCCACCGGATGATTAGATCATCCAGATTCTTGAGGTCTTAACATATTTTACTTCTACATATTAGATGAATGGTATGGAGCTAACCACACATACACCGATGGTTCATTTCGACCTTCTACATCAAGTGATACAAACCCCTATGTAAAAAATATAAGCTTTCCTTATTAAACACTTTCATATCTGACTAGTGTGGCCAATTCGATGGTCAAATCGAACTCGAAGTTAGGGCCCTTGTATATTTTGATATACATAGATCATTGCAGCCACACTGGCAAGAGATATAAAAACGTTTTTAGATTTATAGAAATCTCTTTTGAAAAGAGAATATAAAAATTCATGGCTACAAAGGATCTAATACCAATAAAAAAAATCCAGTGAGGGTTCTGCTTGCAGAAGCTATAAAAGTAGAATGCAATGAAAAGCTTCAGGCCCATGCCAAACATGATCTATCTTTATAGTTTGTATCTTTTACCTTAGCCTAGCTTAGCATAGTTTTTAGTCCCCTTTACTTTTCTCCAACTATATTGCAAAAAGTCTAAAGTTTAAATTACATCGCTACTGTCCAGCAACACCACTGTAGTACTATAAGAGTATGATAAACATCAACAACCTTCCATTGCTAGATCATTATCAACCGAGTCCCTACTTAGAAGATAAAACACCCTAATTACATTTGTTAACCATTCATCTAAATTATCTATTCATACGGATGATTCATGTATTTATCTCTTGCTTTATTTTATTTCTCTAGTTTTAATGACTCTATCGATTGTAATAAGCATCATGTATTAATTAATAAAATTGACATTGTTTTAGACTCTTTTTACTTTAGCATGTCCATCTTTGTTCTTTTGAGAAATACAATGGTTGTAATTACTGGTGTAAGAATAAGTCATTAAGGGCATGTTTGGATCATAAACTAATACAGTAATGTGGTATAAAACTCACATCATTACTTTTCACATTTGATTGTATATTATGTGTTATTAAATCACAATTATCCTTTTAAATCACTACATTATACAGATTGACAGAGGGTTTTTTTTAACACACGCACACACCCCCACACACTCACGCCATAGTGGGATTTCACCACCTATGGATACTCAAACCCTTGACTGGGTGTTGAAACCCTTGATAGAAAGGCCTATTGAGGTAGCATAGTTTCCTGTGCCCCACCATAATATATGTGTTGTATCCATACCGCCCATCCCTCTTGCGTGATCATTTAATAGAATGAGATCAAAATTGAGACAAATCTAAAAAAGATATGGACCACATCATAATTAGCATCGGGATTGAACACCGACCCTTGAAAACTTCTTGGGGTCTATAGAAGTGTTGAATCAAGCTCATTTTTTGGGACACACCTTAAAATAATTTTACAAACTAGATGGATAGTGTGGATATAACACATACAAATGGAATTGCATCCAAGTGTATCTAACCAATGGAGTTACATTTAAGTGTATCTAACCAATGAAATTATTGTACATGTGGAAAGTGTCAATACAAAACTAGTATTGCATACGATCATTACTTTATTTTCCTTTGGAATATGGTATATCAATGATAATTATTACTAAAAAATATGAGCTATCAATGTCCTAGAACGAGGCTGAATAGGACAATGCCAAATAATCGGAAAAAAAAAAAAATCAATTGCCCAAGAATTGAAACATTGATTCCAAATAATTCGTAAAACAACATTCATCTAAAATATTAGGTATGACAACCTTATTTCATGAATGTCTTTAAAATTAATCTTTCAAACTAGCAAAAGAATATAAAATAAATATAACATTCACCACCAAAAGGACATTCACTACAAAACGTAAGGAGTTATAGTGGTTTGGTGCTTAAAAAATCGCATCTACTCCACTTCCAAAATTACTACCATCATAATTTTATCTTTCACTATTTTTAGGTTTTCATATGTTCACTTTAACAACCTTATATGGTTCCTTATGATTTTCACAAGCTCACTATAATAAAACTTATTTTGTGATTTTCACGAGCTCATCACAAAACAATTCACTTTGTGATTTTTACGGGCTATCACAAACAAAAATCAACTGAGTTTTTACAGGCTATCTTAGAAAAACCTAAATAAAATAAAATAAACAGTGTACTTATCTTCAAATGTAGATTTGAAGATGTGATCGAAGCTTATAGTGCAGAAGATCTTCTTTATTGAACGTAGAGGAGGCAGTATTCGCTCAATTAGAAAGAGTATATGTTTCTAAAGTATTTTAGAAAATGAAAAACCCTATTGCTATAGATTCAATTCTATTAATTCTCAAGTGGAGTATAAACTACTCTCTAGAATATGATTGAAATTAACTGAGAAAGAGAATTGAATAAGCTTAAAATAAATATATAAATACCACACAATTAACTTGATGAGGACCTGAGCTACTCTCTCACTTACAGAAGGTTTTGAATGATTTTTCGTTGTAATTTAGGATGAAAGAAGGTCCCTATTTATAGCTATAGGATATGGAAATTCGGCTAGCTGGATTCCACTGAATTCATTCTAACAGCTATCGGATTGTGCAAGATAAGTTTTATTCCAAAATTCATGTGGCCGAATGCCCAATTCGGTTCGTTAAATTCCCGTTGGCCAAATTATCGTAAAAATTTGAGAATTACATTGTTGGAATTTGACTCAAACTTCATTCGAGTTGGCCAAACTTCAAGTTAGGTTAGCCGAACCAAAAGTTAGACTGGCTGAATTTTCAACGAATTTTTTAATTTTAGCCCAAACTTAAAGTTAGGTTAGTTGAAGAAGTTAGCTAGTTGGCCGAACCAGAAGTTAGGCTGGCCAAACTCTAGAACAAATATGCCAAAGATAACCCAAAATAAATTATTTTTAGAGCACCTAGCCTAAGGTCTTTCTAGGGTTATATCACATGTTGGTTAGCAAATTAAGATATCATCTAGTCATCATAATCTTGAAATCGAGCGACGTCTTCTTAAGATGATAAGCCGATCTTAAGCTGATCTTCAGAGATGTAGTGTAGTTGCGATCTGACCGGTATCACTGTATATCTTTGTTTCACGAAATTTGACAACCTTATGTGTGCTAATACATATAAACATTTATAATTACCTTTTTATCACACATTATAACTATAATCAATCTAAACACACCCTAAGACATAAGGCAAAAAGAATCTATAAGGAAGGACTAACCCCTACCATTCTTCAAATCACCTGATCATTGTTATAATTAGTGGTTAAGAGGGCGACTGGGTCCTAGAATTCGGTTTTAAATGGACATTCTCAATGTGGGGTATCAGCAATCAATCAAACATGGAGTCAAGTATGACTCTTGCATGCCTGCACTTTCCTAATTGCATAGGAAAACTGAATACAAGCCCTGGCATAAACATGTGGCCTCGTGTTTGATTGAATTGCATAAACAACCTATGGAAAGAGGATAAAGAAAAAGTTGATCATATGCTTTCAACTAAAGATAAGCCAACTGTCCAAGGGTGGATTGTCCAATCTTGGATGGTTTTGGTTTGTGGCTTATCAAATAAGGGTATGCCTGATTGAACTGTGGGCTCCACATACATGTATGTACCATGGCTCCACATACATGTATGTACCATATGGTTTGCCTTACTAAAGCATTGAAGTTTGAGAAAACTTTGATACTCTGGAAGGGGTGAGATAAATGATGATACACATGTGCCTATAAATTACATAGAAAATTTCAATCGCCCAAGTGGAACGCAAGAAATTCAAATTATATTGTCCAATTTTTTCTTTAAGGCAAGCTGTCCAAATTGTAGATCCCCATTTAGATATATCACAAACCAAACATATTGCTTATTTAATTAGCTGATTATTTAATTGTGGGTCTTTATTGGACAGTCAAAACTGAAAATATCCAACAAGCGATCATGATTATAGAGACACAAACCAAGCTAGCTTAAAAGCTCAGCTTGGACTAGTTTGAAATAGCTCGGCTTGGATTGGTTCAAATAAAAGCTCAAATCAAACCAAGCCTCGGAATCAAGCTCATTTAAAAAAAAAAAAAAAAAAAAAAAAAAAAACCAAGTTCAAACTACGGCAACACCGGCTCGGCTTGATTCGGCTCATAGATAGTATGCACACTATGTTCCTGTGGTGTGATCCACTTGAGCTTTGGATATGATTCAATTTTGGGGTCATGTCCTAAAATGATATGTATAAAAATGGATGGACGACATGGATAATACATTTACATGACAACATGAATAGTACATAATACATGTACATGAATGCACATTATTTCTTGTGGTTTGGTCCACTTGAGCTTTAGATATGATTCAATTTTGGATAATGATCCTAAAATGATATGTAAAAATGGATAGATTGTATGGATAATACATATACATGACGGTCGGCTCACAAAGTTTTCTTAGTATGCTAAAGCGGGATTTGAATTGGCTGGTAACCTCAACACCCACCATGTAGTTGGTGTCAAAGCTCAGTGGACCATTATGATATATGTGTTTTATCCATCCATCCATCAAAATTTTTTAAGCACATTTTCCTGTATGAGACCAAAACTAAGAAAGATCCAAACCTCCAGTGGAGCACGACACGGATCCAAACTTGTTCAGGGATAAAAGTTCTGTACTATTTTCCGTAGTGGAATCCACCTCAATGTATGTTATGCATATCCACACCACACCCACTTTTCCAGCTCATTAATAGTATAGGCCAAAAAATGAAGTAGATCCGAATATTAGGTGGGCCATACCACATGAAACATTGATTATTTAACACCCACCATTGAAATCATCATAATATCAACTTGATCCAAAACTTTTGTAGCCCATGTAAAGTATTTCATGATCAACACTTTTATTGGTATAATTTATGTGGTATTATTAGCAATTTGGGTTGTGAATAAACACTATGGATAGATACTAGGAAAGTTGCAAAGGTGGTTGACTAGTCTTTCAAGCCAACTTCGATTTGGCTGGTGGATGCTCACCTTGATGCATTTGTACTATCCATTTTCACACTAGTGCACATAATAATGATTGAACACCCAACGTTGGAAGCTTTTTGGGACCCACTGTAACACTCACATTTTGTATTGTTATTTTTATATAAAAAAGAAACTCATATTATATATATTATTTATTTAAAAATAAATAAAAATGAGCCGACTATTGTTCAAACTTAGTACAGTTCAGTTAGTATACGTGGGCCAAACCAAATTAAGCTCGCGCTGGCATACCTTGGACCAAACCACGCGGATAGGCTCCAAGCTAGGCTGGATCTGATTTTGGACCTACGTAACCGACCCTATAATTCGTCCTTAAAATGACAAGGAATTGGACATGTTGATGTTCCCGTGATTCCAACGGTTGATTTTTTGAGCCTTACTGTGGATGGATGCGCTTCAAAAGTCTTCATATTGCAGATCCAAACCGTTATATCGGTGATCTAATAATAGACGGTCAAGGTGAAAATACAATAGTAGTCCACGTAAAGACGAAAGTAACCGAGAGATTGAGATAATCCAATTGGGAGATCTTCGCAGACGGTGGTGCACATCCGATCCATTAATCTGGATCACCGAACTGCGGACCCCACATGCTCCCGAGCGTACTTTCACTGACGCTCACGGCCCTAAAATAATTCCCATTAAATAATTTAACCGGTTACTGTAATAGCTCGCGTGGGATGGAGGCAAATCTTCCAGCGCACGTGATAACAGAGAACAAGTCTGTGAAATCCGGACCATTATTCATATAGGGCCCACCATAAGCATGCGATTGCCAAAATTCAGACAGATTCTTCAGGGAAACCATTATTAAATGAATAAAATACGGGGTTGGGAAAGAAACGGACGATCCAGATTCATCATAAACTGTGACCATTGTATTGTTACAAAAGCATAATATTTTATTATTTAATTCAATACTATTTTCTATACCTGATGAACGTTTGAGACCTCTTGTTTATATGACATGTTAGCATGTGCAACGCGGAGCCTTGGGTTAATCTCACACGAGCGAGACATTCCCTTAATAACACAACTTTTATGACTGCGATTAAATTTTCTCCGTCCTACTGCTATCACGTGGCCACCATGGGACCACGGGCTTTGAAATATTGAAATGATACGGAGGAGCCGGATCATCCGAAATATAATTCGGTCATCTATCCATCGTACACGTGGAAGGTTTATTTATGTTTTCGACCGTCCATTTAATTAAGAATAATGTGAATAGAGAATATTTTGAAATAAACTCTATTCAGAAGATTGGTAGAGTCAGATCGAATGCCTTTGGCTACAAAAGATACAACTGTAGATATGCGGTAATGAAATTTTAAGTAATTTGATGGATAAGTAAATATGTTATAACTGATTTTCGAAATATAATCTATCCATTAGATTTTCATTTAGATGAACGGACCTGATTGATAGATGGATCTTTCACATGTACTTTGGAGAGATGGATGTAACGTATTCCAGTTCATCCCGCTCGACTGTAGAATGTCCTTCAGAAAACTCTCTCCTCCTGAAAAACGCCACGTCTCTATATAATGGTCGGTTTCAGTCTCACACAGCAAGCCACCGTAAATTGGAGAGAGAGAGAGAGAGAGAGAGAGAGAGAGAGGAAGGGAAATGCTACACTGGAAGCTCTGTCCGTTTTCAGGACCAGATCTGAAAGCCAATGTTTCTTGGATTTCTCACGTTTTCGTCGCGGATTGAAGGTACGATCTCTGTTTTATGTTAGCTTTTAGCACCTACCATTTGGTAATCGGATTCGGATCTGTTTCTCATCCTCCTCCTTGAGATCGAATCGGAAAATATCATGATTCTTTTGATTTGTGTTCGTCTTCAATCTCAGATTGAAGTCGAGTTCGATGCGAATCGAGTAAAAGGGCATGAATTAACTTCATGTGCCGATCTTGAGCATGAACTTGAATGGATCTAATGCGAGATTATGAATCTGAAGTTATTTTAGCTAAAATTCCTTTCAATTTAAGGTAATTTAACTGTAATTTTGCTTTAATTTGGACGTTTTTCGTTCTGCGTTGCGTAATTATTCCCCTCGCCGGCCTTTATGAAATCTGCTCTGTTTTTCCTTTCTAAGCTTGATCTGATATTGAGAACGTAAAATTCAAGTAGGGACTTTTTATTTTTTAAGAAAACTGTTTTTCTTGTGTAATTTTACTTCACGGAAAACTCCATTATGCATTTGTAGTTCTTTGTAGAAGCGACGAAGTTCAGATATTCTCGTTCTCTCCCTCTCTGGTACTGTACGGTGGCTGGTTTCCAACCCCGGATCGCATCCGTAGATTGATCCGAACCGTTCATGTTCTCAAATCCGCCGTATAGAAGCTCTCTTTTTGTAATCATGGATTTGAATATGAGCCATTAAATATTCATCTTCATACACAATTAGCCGTTCAACAAATGTTTCTTACGATCGCCTGCGTAGCATAGAATCCAGAACACGAACGGTTCAGATCATCCTTGAGATGCACTCCGGGAGTGGAAACTGGCCGCCGGATCGTACTGTGGTAGAGGGCGCCGTACATGTGGAACTGCTGGACTTTTTCTATTAACTGCCCGTTATTCTCACACAAATTCGACATACCTGATCAGCGCGCCAGTATTGTTTTTGGTCCAGAGCAAGTTTGCACTGGGCCTTACCTGATGAATGGTCCCGATCTCTGGAAAGTGTGCCTCACGTCCGGATTTTTGGCACGCTTTCCGCCATCTCACACGTGGGACCGCTCATTGACTCACGACATGCTCAAGTCAATCTGATCCTTTTCCTTCATCTTTGTCCCAAAAAACAAACCACACGCGACTGATGTGGTAGTGAATCCTGACCGTCCACCGAACTGATCTTTTCTGTGGATGGCCTACTTAACCGTTGCTATTAATTGGATGGTTAGCAATTCGTGATCATTTATGATTTTGGAGATAGCTGTACATGAGTGCCCATGAAACATGTGAGGAGGATAAATGAACACTGTTTTCAATATGGTGGTAAACCATCGAGAAGAGTCTAGCATCTGAATAAGAGGAGATAGTCATTCCATTAGCCATATAAAAGTGATCAGGGCCATGCATCTAACCGTTCAAGGAATTCACCTTTTTCCAGGCAAAACCGCTCATTTTCAGTGAAACATCTGTTCGCGATCTTCTAATCCATTGTCAAGCGGATGTGATTTTTCCACATATCCCTATGGTCCCACCTGAGACTCGAGTTGGACTCCAATTCAACCAACGGTAGATATCCCGTCCCAAATATTTTCCTCCGGTTTGTCCCACTTGAGTCATGAATCTGAATGATTTTTGGCAGGCTGGGCAAAAAGAAGATGACCTATCTGATGGACGGATTGGATCTCGTGTACGCATCACATGGGACCCACTTTTACTACGGTGGACTCGACTACATGTGATCGTTGCCCTTATATTTTAGTCGGTTTGCTCCCTGTTCTAGTATGTTCGCGGACGCGGATTTCCAGCCAAAGCCTTTCATAGGAAGTTGCGGTGGAAACCTAGGTTGGGCTACTGTGATGTTTGTGAGAAATCTATTCCGTTCATCCATTGTGTGAGTTAATTTTAAGACTTAAGACGAAAAGTGAGCAGGATCAGTAATCAATTATGCTGCTCACGTTTTCAGCCCACTTGAATATTGGATCTGGGTCATTTTTGTCTCATGTCGTAAAATGAACTCACAAAATGGATGGGCGGGATGGATTTCTCACAAACACCATTGCCCTTTATATTTTGTATTTTGTAATCTGTTCACACCAAAGTGTCACATGAGTAAGACATCCTACCCGTGCAAAAGGTGGAACCCATCATCAGATCAGGCCGATTCACTCATCAAGTGGACCTTAGCGTAATCAATGATGAATGTTCGATGATCTGGCCAACGTGCGATGGCCTCCTGACGAGTGCATCGGTCTGAATTGCGATGGCCCGCCCTTTTTGTACGGCTCGGGTATCCTACACGTGACATGTTGGCTGCCAATGCAACTTGGTATCCTCTCCTCAAACCCCATATATAGCAGATCTTTGAGCTTTTTAAAGGCTCTGAACTTTTTCATCCGGAGAGGTTCTTTGCTTGCATCTGGTCCATTGTTTTTGTCCGAAACGCTAAAGGAAATATATTCCTTCCTTGGAAAGGATTCCATATGATTCATTTTGTCTTTATCCTTTGAGTCAGTGCGGTATATTGTATAGCTGTAGGTTTGTCTTTCAATTGTTGTGGGTTTCTTTAAGGTCTTGTTAGGTTTTGGATCGGTTCGCGTCCCATCACGTGCCCACCATGTGCTTCCTGTTCTATAAACTTTTAGCTATAAAAATCAAGAAAAAGAGAGATGATATCTACGCCCACCATGATTGATAAAAACACCCATTTTGCAATTATACAACTTGGAAGAAATAGTATAATATAAAGTGAGGGTACTTAAAAAATGAAAATGAAATAGGAAGATACATTTAAAAATTGAAGTGTTAAGGATAAGAAAGAGAAATCTCCATTTAAAATGGAAAGCTACTCACCTGACCGAAAACATGAACTTTGGCTTACCAG
Organism: Magnolia kwangsiensis; assembly: GCA_037074715.1. Lineage (NCBI taxonomy): Eukaryota > Viridiplantae > Streptophyta > Magnoliopsida > Magnoliales > Magnoliaceae > Magnolia > Magnolia kwangsiensis. Next base: position 30,007,153 of record CM073575.1, on the reverse strand, counting down.
CCCAGCTTCTTGTTTACGTGGTTTTTCATATTTGTTTTAGTATTGTGCATTCCATACACGCGGTTGCTTGCAGCCAGACGAGCCAATGTCTTACGAGTTACATTTCTCTTCAATGCAAGTTGGTTTGCACAAATTTACATATGTAAACCTAATTTGCACACCTTCGTTTTTAGTTTCACACACTCATTTTCTTATATTAATGGTTAGGGGCTTTTTAGATTCATACACACTCATTTTCTTAATAAAGATGGTTTAGGGCCTATTCAGGCTTTTTTTTTTTCCTGTTTTTTTTCTCAGCCATCTCGGCCTAGCACTTAAGACCCAAGGCCTAACCCAACATAAGCCCGGCATGAGCCTTACTTAGTAAGCCTGTGCCTAAAAACAATTGGTTGGGCTGAGGCCTGATCAACCTGGCCCAAAATTTGATAAAATTCATACTTCCAGCTTGTTCATAATCTATCCTTTGATCAAGTGGATCGCACATGTACAAAGAAATAGACATTTCAGAGGAATAAAAAATCTATATTTAAGATGGATTGTTGCCTAATCGAGCATTGGAATAGCATATTTATAGGATAGAACATGTGCACATGTAGAGTTCAGTTCATAATCTATCCTTTGGTCAACTAGGTCACACATGCAGGGAAATAGACATTTTAGAGGAGTAAAATGTTTATATTCAAGATGGACGGTTGCATAACCAAGGATTGAAATGGCACATTTGTAACGTGTGCATATATAAAGTTGAGTAGGGCCTGACAGGCTAAAATGACTTGAACCCTAGCGTGACCTTAAATTGATAAGGCTATGCATGCAAGACCCTAGCCTGCCCCACAAGCCAAGCTGGTATGTCGGAGTCGGTCCAAAGCTGGGTCGAGCTCATTTGGTTGGGGGGGCCACCCCAGCCCATTGTCACCCTACTAAGAAACGATTTTCTTTGTAAATTGCTATCTTCGTTTTATTAGTTTTAATACCTCTATAGGGCATTCAATAGGGCCGTACATTTTGAAAGCCAATAACTGGATGGTTAGATTGTCCAATCAAGGTGAGTTACGAGGGAGGTTGAGAGGTACGGGCAATCAAATGTGGGCCCCACATGATGGATGGTCCATGGCGGAAGTGATCCCTTGTGCTTGGTTGCTGGAACACTGGACATGATGTGGCACCACATGAATGGGCCATAATTCAGTCAGCTGCCATTTAAGTGCCAAGTGTCCACTATCATAATCACTTTAATTTTCGAGTCATGACCCATCACATGAGGCCCATCAAATCGCACGAGGGCCCCAATGTCTGGTTCGGATCTTTTGGTGCACGTAATTCATCACTTCTATAGAAGCGTGCGCGTTATGGTTATCATTGCTTTTTCTTTCTTTTTTTTTCAAAAGCAGACAGAATCTTTCACCAGAGGGAAAAAAAAAAAAGGTCAAGCATCTTCTTTTGCAACTTTTTACAGTAACTTGATCATACACCCTTTTCCGACAAGGGAGTGAACAGTACACACGTGTGTGAGATTCAAACTCTCGTCGGGCTCGACCAGACCGACCTTGGAATTTGACCATACTTTCTAAAGGTTAACCTTGGAATTTGACCATACTTTTCTAGCGGTTAACCTTAGATTCAAACTCTCGTTGGGCTCGACCATACCGACCTTGGGTCACTCAAAGCCAGTAGTCATGACTTCCCTACGACGCCAAGCAGCCTGAACGATGGATCTGGCAACATCCGCTATAGGGTCCACCTGATGGGTCAGTTCGATCAGCCTTACCTCATATGGGGAGCGGGTTAAGTGAGACCCCGGGTCCACCGAGGTGGGTGGGACCCCTGACTTTGGGGCCACTGTGATGTATGTGACTAAATCCACGCCGTCTATCCATATTGAAAGCTCATTTTAGGTTATGGCACCAAAAATGAAGCTGACTCAAATCATAGGTGGACCACACTGCAGGAAACAGACATGATTGAATCCCCACCATTAAAAACTTAATGGATTCCACCGGAATGTTTATTTGCCATCCAATCTGTTGATAAGTCACAACACCTAGATGAAGAGACCCCACAAATATAATCTTGATCCAAAGATTTTGTAGCCCACAAGAAGTTTTTAATGGTCCATCACCAATGTTTCCTGTTCTATGGTCCATCTAGGATTTGGAACTGCTTCAATTTTAGGATCATGCCCCTAAAATGAGCTTTCAATATGGATGGACAGCATGGATTTAGTCACATACATCACAATGGCCCCACAGTCAGGGGTCCCGCCCACCTTGGTGGATCTGAGATCTCACCTAATCCGCTCCGCTCCCCCTCAATCCTCACATGTGTACCTGGGAGACTGGCCAGGACACAAACTGGGGCCACAGAAGAGGGAAAGGATCCGGTTCTGAATTATCTTAGTTTCGAAGCCCTCATTAGGCATATCTGGTGGCACGCATGTGTGACATCCGGAACGTTCATCTGTTGGGACTGCTATGGATGGCTTAGATGCCAAACACGGTATAGGGCAGTGATCCTAGCTGCGAAGGCACTGGAAATCTACCTTTCCGATGCAGCAGACGTAATCATCAAAAGTGGTTCAGCCAGCAACAAGAATTGCAATAGGGGGCTGTCAGTGGGCGTGGAATTTTAACTGGCTGGGGCCGGCTGCGCCGTTTAATGACAGAGCCCCTCATACCATTGTGATTCTTACGGTGCCACATTTACAATATTGCCTATCAGATAAGCAGTCCATATCATATCAGCAGGCGCCACACGCAAACTGCCCATACGTCCCCACGTGCTGCAGTATATTATAGTGGCGTGTGTACGAGATCCTGTAAAGATTTTCTTGTGGACCCTGAATGTTCCAGGCCTCAAAGTCAAGCTAGCCCACTCATCAAGTGGGCCACACACGTGCAACGTATCCCGTAAGTCATCCTTCAGTTGCCAATTTTCCACATGTATATGTGATCCACGTGATGACTAGATTGAGCCGAAATTCTTGGTTCTTCATGTTACGGCCACCGCAGACGCGAGTTTCATCCTGATCTCTTGATTTTCTGCAAGAGGCCCATGGCTAGGGAATCCAGATTCATGACCTGATAGGCCTCACCGTCTATGGAGATCTCCCTTTAGATCTTAGGGATCAGAAGATTATATCTATCCAATATTTTGACTTCTCTTGACAATTGTCAATTTGTACCTTCTTGATCAAAGGCTGAGTATCCCGTGAATCAAGAGAAGGATTTTTGCAGCAACCCTACTGGGAGTGTCTAACCCACTTTTAACGGGTCCGGGTTCAATTTATCAAACCCACTTATAGATTGATTAGGGTTGACCATTTTCAACCCGATTAAGAAACGGGTCTTGTCGGGTTTGGATTGTGCGATCCATCTCTGATCGGTTTAAATTGGATCCGTTCTGGGTTGGTCTGGGTCATGAGAGACATATGGATGTATTAAGTTGGGCTGGACCTTGTTTATACCCTTCCGACGTGGACCCAACCTGTGGACCATCAGATCAAAGATCAACTGTTTGGATCACCCACACGTGGGCCCCATATGCACTGATCACACGTTGTGATGCGCTGGAACTCCATATCATTTCTATATGTGCATATAGAGGCTGCTTTTTTTTGTGCACCCCATCCTTTGGAAGGGTCATCTACCAAAAATATACCAGCCCATCCTTTGGAAGGGTCATCCAAGATTGCTACCAACAGATGAATGGCCTAAATCTCTCGCACGTGTGCCTCGTGGAATATTGAATGATTGATTAGAAGCGTAGATATTAAGCTAGCTCGGGATCCTTTCCCGGGAAATAATCTCTCCGTATTTTCGATCGTTTCTTCTTTCTTGCCATTATTTGAAGGCTTTATGACGTATTACTGGCGTCTGGTCCCTAACCCCTACCAAACAGCTTTATCATATTCTGAAAAAGAAAAGAAAAACAGCAGGGCGAGAAAAGGACCGTACTACTAAATCTGGTGTGTCCCACTCCCTCTGTCAAAATGGTGGGACCCACATGTTGCCGTTTTAATTTCAGCTAGTGTGAGTTCAGGTTATCACACGAATCAATGCAAACCGTTAAAATGGAAATACAGCAATGACATCAATAAAGACCAAATATTTCATAGTTAGTATCTTCAATCCTGGGTGATTTGGGTGTATTGGCCATCTCGGGTGGCTCCATCGCTTCAACGGTCTGGATAATTGAACCATGAGAGCTATTTGATACTCTGGCAGCGTATGACCTTGACACGCAGCACCCAGAAATTGTAGACGTGGCATGCATTATATCAAACTAAACCGGACTAAGTTGTGGAACCCACCGTCGTTAAATCACAGCCCTAGAATCAGATTACTTAAACAATACCAACCTCTGATCCGCGGACATTTGTTTGTTATTAGGACCATGGAATGCATGGAATGCTTTTCATTTTTAACGGTCACATGTCCACCAGTATGAGCCACATGTACTAAATCAAAGTAACGGCCTTAAAAGCTTGTAGCAGTCCTTTTCAGACCAACTACAGCCTGTGTTTATGGCCACGTGATCTCCTCAGTGAGGCCGGTAAGCGGCTTTGATGTCATCGTGTAAAGCTGCACATGGGGCAATAGACGTTCCACAGCAAGCAATTCCATTCTCTCTCCTTGAAATACGTCTCTTTCCTAACACCAATTCAATTAACGTTCCTATATTTTGGGCCGTTACAGAACCAAACTTTATTGAAAGAAGAAAAAAAATGCAATGCACCCCTCAAAGACAAAGCTGTTGTAACACGTTAGCTTCTTGTGTAATCAGTTGTGTCAAGCTCGTACATAATTCCCAGAGTCCTGAAACTTTTGGATTCTTGGTACGAAAATCGAGATACAGAATTACCCAAAAATCCTTTCTTTTTTTTTAAAAAAAAAATAATAATCTGGCTGTGGAAGGTGATGTATTTGGTCTAATCCAACCTTTTTTCTTTTTTCTTTTTTGCAGCGAGTTGAGGGTGATGCAACCTGCTTTGTAAGCTTTGCTTGAAATATGGAAATGGCAACTGATATGGGTCGAGCTTACTGTGAATGGTCACATGATGAGATGCCAGATTGGAGCGATTCTCGGGTGATTTGCTTTTTCCACTCTATACCTGTTTTAGTGAACTGATGCTTGAATTCACCAGTCATTAAACATGGTGCTTCAGACGAAAACTTGTTTTTCTTCATTTTAGAAACTATATTGACTGTCTATATTTGATTTTGTTTGCTCCAGAAATTGTATTGGCTGTCTGGGTATATTGATGGTATAGGCTTAGCAAAAACCCAGTGGCCTGATTTTAGCGTGAAGCTGCCATATTTTCATCCTTTTTATCCTTAACAACCGAATTAACAAGAGTTGGTTTTTAAGAATAAATAGAGCCCTGTCGTTCAGTCAACCAATCCATTGATATGATAGGCTCAACTTCAAATGGCCACCGGACCAGAAATATGTCATATGGGAATTTTTTTTTAAAGCTTGCAATATCTGTGTAGAAAATACACAGTAAAGTTTGAGCACCCAAAAAACTCAACTTGATTTTCAGCCAGGTTGGTTTGACCCAAAGACTTGAATCGACTTTACTCAATATATAATAATTAAATAAATTAACAGGATTTTAGGTATATAATAGGTATTTAGATTTTAGAATAAGAGAAGTATAACAAAATTGCTCATTTGTTAAACCAGCATGTGGCTAGTTGGTAGTGGCACACGTGCCTCTCCACGAGGTTGTGCATTCAAATCTCATGATCCACCTTGAAATTTTTAATGAAAAGGGCCCTCATTCGGTGAGTGACTCGGTCCGAGTCGTGCTGAATCACATCAAGTCGACCAAGTTGGCGAAGTGACTTGATGAATCTCGCCGAGTCAAGAGCAAGTCTCTCTCATCAACGAGTTTCGTAGTAACTTGGCTCGAAATCTCATTGAGTTACTCTGCTGAGTCTTGAGTCGAGTCACTGAGTTTTAGAATTACGATACGCAGTTAAGAAAATGCCCCAATACACAGTAAAGAAAATGCTGCACGTGTCCGTATTCTACCAAAAGGAGACCAAAGATTTGATGGTTTGGATCTTCCAATCTTGGGTGCTTTTGTACATTTACAAATCCAGAGTGGGTCCTGTCATATTAATGACTGGGATCACTGATTCTGAAACATGTAACTTGCTTTCACAAACTGAAAACCCAAGCATTTTTAAATTCATGGACCAGATATTCAGTACCCGGTTTTGCCATTATAAGATATTTAATGGTAGACGACTTTATATGAATCATACTTGTAGATTTTCAACAATTGGCTTCGAGAAATGGATCAAAATTGTTATCTTTTTGGTCTGGCTAGGCATGGCTAGAGTCCCTGCATTGTGCTTTTATTATGGATGCTGCTTACATCCATAAGTGAGGATTTTTCATGCATGCTATGCCTTTAATCATCGTCATCATCATTTCCATCACCATCACCATCTCCATAGCCTTGTCCGGTTATTTGGAGTTGGCTTCATGATTGCTTGGCAGAAGTTCATCAAGTTGGCTACCTACCTGAACTCGGCCCTCCTTTACCCAACATCCCTATTTGACGAATAGATATGGTTATAAGGCTGATAATATATATAGCTTTTCCAAGAAACTTGGTGGTAACAGAAGCTTGTTGATGGTTAAAATCATGAACCGAACTAGCCAAGGCCATCCGAATCTGGGTGATTGAACAATGACCTCTTTATTACACTTTTTGGGGTTAGATTTGAAGTGTAAACAGGTGGTGTCAGACCTGCAGCTAATGATGAATCCAACATGGTGACTAGTTTATAGGGATTATTAATGCAATATGAATTCACATAGGTTTAAACATAGGAAAATACATCAGCATGCTGAAATTTATGAAATTTTATTTATAGTATGTATAAGTAATCCCAAAGAAAGATATATTGAAGTATGGTTGCATAGCCAGGTGTGCATGCATCCACCACCAGCTTCCATCACCACAAGCAAGAAATTGGAGCTTCCTTAATCAAGTTCTAAAATTCAGTGTATTGCGTAACATAATGTTCACTACTGAGTATTGATACTCGATTGTTTTGCTCTGTATCAGGCTGTTTTGGGCCTATAGGCTGATGTATTTGCTTGAAACAGCTGTTTTGTTCATTGTACTGGTTTCCATCATGCCGGTTCTGAATGATACTTTAGACCTTGTTCCGACAATCATGAAAAGAACAACTTGTTGATTATGTAAAACTTATAAAACGCACAAGCATTTATTGTTCGTTATATTGTAAGCAAGAAGATGTGCATCATCTTCATCATAGACCGGTCCCAGATATTCGAGGATGGCCTTATGATCATGTTTTGCCAAATTGAAACAGGATGCTCATGATTATTTGGAAAAAGTTCTGTAACTTGCTACTCACCTAACGCGAACCCTCCTTTACCTGAGTTGTGGACCACTACAAGAGTGGACATGGATGCATAGCAAGATAACTAGCTATTATGATCCTTAGTTGCACGATCCTCAGAAACAGGAGCCTCTAACACTTTGAATTGTTCTTTGGACTGATGTTTCAGCTCCCGCTTCCTAACTAGTTATGTCAATTTTTAAATAGACGCTTCCCCACTCTTGCACCCGAATTTATTGCTGCTTGGCTACATGCTTTATGCAACTATATCATGACCCCATGAACTTACAGAACTGAGAACAGCAGCTTCTTGATGCATTGCAAATCTTATAATTTTATGGGATGAGAAATCTTCATAAATTTTACTATGTTCATGTTCAACTCTTGCCATTCATCCCTACAGCTGTTAAACTTTGCCTTCTCGTGATTTTGACTTCTTTTGAGTATAAAATGACATCATCATACTGGTCATGGCATTTTTCAAGTATATGCAGCGTTTACATTCGCACTCACACAGTAATTTTCTATTCAAAGGTGTTAAAGCACCATCATACTGATCATGGAGTTTTTCAAGTATATACAGAGTTCGCACTAACACACACTGGATTTTTCTTTTCCAAGGCGTTAAAGCACCATAAACTGGTTAATGTGAATAACGCTCCTTTTTTTTTTTCTTTTTCTTTTTGAACTTTCATTTCTCTTTGTCGTTGATTGTAATCAACCTATGTAATAGACTATTAGATGGTGCTTGTAGGTTGATTACAATCAAACACCATCTAAGAGTCTATTGCATAGGTTGATTACGTTGCACCTGTGGGATTTTTGTGCTCTCGTTGCCGGTCCCAAGCCTGGATAAAGGAGGGTTGCGTCAGGTTGGCAGCTGATGCCAAACTTATGGCATAACTTCCATCATGAATCTGAACAATATGACATTCCAAACTCGTGCTAGAGTGGAGACTTGTGTCTCTTGATAGAGTGGAATGGCAGAGCAGGATTCATGTAGCCGACCCCAATTAGTTGAGATAAGCTTAGATGATGATGATGATTGTTTCTCTTTGGTTATAATGCTTTTTATTATCATCATTATTGTTATTAGTTATCTCCAATAAGCATATTGAACAATGACTGAACATATTACATCTCTATATAAAAGGGATGTGAACCCTTTTCAGTAGGCTTTCTCCCGCGAAAGCTTGAGATATCCAAGAAATTATAATACCTTAAATTTCTCTAGGCTTCTACCTCTGTTTTCTATCTAATTTTAACTGATAATGTGAATTGCAGGAACCGTCAATTTCACAAATTCTTGATCATGGATCGATATCCTTTGGAAGGTTTTCAGTTGAGTCATTATCATGGGAAAAATGGTCAGTTTTCTCACACAATAGATGTCAAGAGGAGCTGGAGAAATTCAAAACGCCAGGTTTAGTAGCCCAGAAGAAAGCGTATTTTGAAGCTTATTACAAAAGGATTAGAGTGCTAAAGGCTTTGCAGGACCAGCAAACTGAGGCCACATTGGATGCTGGTGGTAGTAGTAGTATCTATAGCCAAACTAGTGAAGAAGAACACAACACTTCACAAGTTGAAAATACCATTAGTGAAATTGCAGTAACTAAACAGACCAATCTATGTGAAGGAAATGTTATTGAAGTTTCTATAGAACAGGAAACGCACGGTGATGGTCCTCTGCTTCAAAACGTGGCGATGGAACCCACAGTATCATGTCCAGATTCATCAAGAAGAAGCATCAACAATGACAGTGCAGAAGAGATTGAACAACAGAAAAATGACTGCATGAATCTCGACGTTGAAGGGATCCCAAATAAAGAAGAGTGTCTGATTGCTGCAATTGAGCCTGTTACTGCTGCACCAGAACAGATGGTGTTGCCTAAGAAAAGGGATTTGAACAATACACAAACAGACAGTCTTGCCCCCAGTGGAGTTGAGCTGAACGTAAAAAGTAGCAAGGACGTCACATCCATTCCAAAGGCCAAGGTATGATCTCTCTCTCTCTCTCTCTCTAGCTTACATAGCTTACATTTGAATCTTCTCTAGGGTGCTGCTTCATTTAGAAATCCTCAAAGGTCGAAACCTAATTCTATTCATAAGGTATATGGAATGTGACATCAATGCATTTTTGTGTTCCATTCCATGTTTACATTTAATGACATGCCTAGGTTTGTTTATGATCTGTCATAAGGAACCTGTTGCTGCTTTAGCTAAGGACAATGTGAAGTTTGACAGTAGAACCAAGACAGATGTAGTTAAATCTTCTCGGGGGCTCAGATATCCTCCCCAAAAGGCGACTGGCAAGGCAGAGAGCAGTATCAGTTCAATCAAGGCAAATTCTAATATGGCCTCTATCAACAACAGATCTACCTCCACATCTAATTCAGGCAAGGCATTTACCAACACGGTCTCAAGCAACAAAAAATCTACCAATGATTCTATTTCAAGCAAGGCAACTTCTAATAGGGTGTCAGGAAGCAACAGAAATACCTCTATTTCTTCACATAGACCACTCACTGAAGTACGCTCCAATATTACCATTCCTTGCCCTTTTTCCCTTTCAACCGAAAGGCGATCGACTGCACCTGCTAGCACTAGAGATATCATACGGGGGTATTCTGGTTCTAAATCCTCAAACAGGTTGGCAGGGTTATCAGTTCACAAAAAAGGCATGTCGGCCACGCAGGTGAGCTTTTAAATAAATTTTATGCTTCCTTATTTAACTTGAAGATGAGGTCTTGTTCATGCATTCTTTGGTTTTGTCACCTTCTTTTGCTCAACTTATCAGTTACTTTTGACACGTGGCAAATGGGTATGAGATCCAAACCGATCATTAGGTAGGCTATATCTTTTAATGATAAATCAGACCCTTTTTTAATGATTTCACAATTGCAATTTCTACTCTAAGGCCATGTTTGGGAACCATGGATTTCATGCCAAATGATGGAAAAAGAAAGGGGTGGAACAGCCCCCCAACACACCCCCCCCCCCCCCCCCCCCCCCCCCCAATCTACAAAAACTACTTAGTATCAGAGCATCCTTGTTTTGTAATCTAATCCATCTTTCTTCCTTCTATCCTATAATTGTTGCTCTTTTTTTATTTTTGGTATCTCTCATATCTCTTATGCTGTACGAAACCTAAGGTTTCTTTTTTTTCTTTTTTTTTCTTTTTTTCTTTTTGGTTCCGAGCCTTCATAATGGTCCCTACGTGAGAAGGGGATGAAGTGTTTATGATCATCACCTCTCATGTGTGGACATGTGGATATGTGGGTTGATTGCTTTTGTTGGATGCCGTGTACATAATCATCGACACTCGTGATTGTTTGGGACATCTGGAGTGTGGTCTGGTTATTTTCTTCAAGTATGGTGTGCATAATGTGTGAAGTGTACAAGTTGGGTATTTGTTAGTTGTGAAAGGTCAGTCCATGTTCGTATTAGCTTGAGGTATATATTCTAGTCCCTTGTCCTAGATGGAAGTAAAAAGTGATTTTAGAATTGGAATTATGGTGCAAGACATGAAAATTAAATATGATATGCAAGATTTCAGGCTTTAGATCAAACTAATTCAGAAACATGCACATAAGATTTTTACATCCCACATGAAAGTTCAAACATTCAAACAAGGGGAATCTGTGCGGGTCTAGGCCTACACATGCTATGGCTGAATTAATAAAAATTATTAACCAAACGATATTCAAAGGAAAATGAAAATCATCCACACATGCACAGCAATCAGTCCCTAATCCAAGGGATTTACCAATTTCAATTCAAAAAACCCTAGGATTAGAAAAGGGGCAAATAAACTGAAAGTATGAGGATCGAAGGAAATTTGAATCTGGAAATAGTCTCAACGTGCTAATAGCGGGCCAGGCCTGACGCACGTGCGCAGGGACTTGGCCGCACGTGCGAAGGGATCCCACACCTGGAAACCGACTCCTTTAGCCTGGTCGGCCAGGGGTGGGCTCCAAAACCCCCAAGTTTCAGGTCGATCCGAGCTACGGGCTGTGCGTGGTGCTCCGCAGAAGTTTCAACCTTCTTGTAGGGCCAGATTCTGCAATCTTGTTGAAGAGAGGAAAATTGATGCAATAAAGGAAAGATTTGTAGCGCAAATGATTGTGGGAGATGAGAAGGGTGGATGATAGAAGATGAGAGCGAATTGGGATAGATGTGGCTTCGCAACACGGTAATTAGCCCTTTGAAGAAGGAAGGACTTTGCACCCAATTAGGTTTTTATAACTTAGAGGACCAGGAAAATGAAGCAATTTTTATTAATCTTTATTAAGGAAAAAAAAACCTACAAGGGGTGCTTATTTATAAGAAAACTCTATACCCCAAAACTAACGTCACGTGCGTAACCTATTACTTGGCGATGAAGTAAACCAAAATAAAAACTAATCAAAGAAATCTAAAGCGTCCATGATACTCTAAATAACATTAGTAAACAAAACCTAAAATATGAGATTAATCCGATTAGTGGGCCACGATCATGAGATCCCATGATGGGCTTTACTTGACTATCAGGCCCACTCCAACGAACCAAGACTCAATCTTCTAGATAGGAGACCCTACCTGGATGTCGTCATCGATCCAGATCGACGGTGGGGTCCTTCTCCTCCTTATGTATGTATGTAGTGGGGTGATGTGCGTATGCGTGCAAGCGTGATGTCCCCATTAACTCTCCCTGGCTGTGAAGATTTCACAATTGGAGAAATAAAACTCTTAAACCGCTCCAGGATGTAAGGATCAAGTCTCTGAAGCTCCTCCTCAGCGAGCCACGTACTGTCTAAAGCTGGACGTGACTTCCATTTGATCAAGAACTTCTTAAACCCGTCGTCCGACATAGATATTATCTGATGGTCCAAAATATCCTCTATTTCCTCTCTAGGTGTGGGAAGAGTAGGTATAGGAGGTAGAGACTGAGAAAATGGGTCGGAAAGGGTATGTATGGAACGTAGTAGCTAGGAAGATGGGTTAGGACGGGTAGGTATGGGAGATAGAGGCTGGGAAAATGGGTCATACAACTGCTAACTCAACCTAAGAACCTTTTACTGTGACTACATGCAAATAAATGAGACTAAATGATCTTATGAGACTATATGAGGAAAATTACGCAGTGCTACCAACATTCAGCAATATAGTTGTCAAAATATAAGAAACTAATACATCATATTACTCCATTGATTGGTAGTATGAGATCACTCATATGTTGTTTCTCAACACATTTCTTTAGACACGTACACACCCATGTCCGGTAGCCTATACAAGGACTTTTATTTAGGCCATATACAAGAGCCAAGGTTGGTCGAGTTTGACAATTAAAACTCTAATACTCAATCCTACACAAGGAAGGATTGTATACGGACTTTTACACATGACAACTTGTCAGATTGAGCACCTTTTATAGCGCCTTCTTGGGTTACTTGATCGATTCTCCCTCATGCTTCAATTAGCTCCCATTTGCTCCCCCGATCATGATGCCGATGCTCTGCTAAGGATTCAGCTCCAAGATCAAACATCTTGCATGTGATGCTCCGATGTTGTGACCAAGGTGATGGGAGGTTGGCTAGAATCTTTTACAACTAATGGAAAGTTGTAAAGCCTAGGGGATTCTACTTGATGGACACTTTACAGGTTGATAGACACTTGGATTTGCCAAGAAAAATGGTATCTAAACTCTAGAGGGCTTGAAATCATAGTCTTCTTGTAGAGGAACTTGGAATGCTCATTAGAATGAAGAATCACTAAGAAGAGAGCATGGATCTCATTGGGCTAGAGCCTAGGAGGTTTGGTGTTTACACCCCAAGTATAGGGTTGTGATGTAGTAATAAACTTGGTAAGACTGAGGTCGAATCCATAGGGACTGAACCTTGTACGTAGTCTGAAAAATAACCAAAACTAGAACTAGAATGAGATGAAATCTAAACCAGATGAATATGAGGGAATAGTGGTGAAAATATTAATCCAAATTTGTAAAACTCAAGGTGAGAAACTAGGTATTCAGAGGATCCACTTTTAGAGTTCAGGCAGATCTACGCTTGATTCACGAACTCAACTAGACTTTGAGTCCCATCTTCATCTAGTTGGAAGATATTTCACTAAAGCACAATCTGAACTTCTTTTGATCTAGTTTTCAAAAGAATAGACGGATGTAAATAAGAATGGATTCCATCACAAAACCATGCCCATGAGACAAAGCAAACAACAGAATTAAACCAATCCACAACCAATCTGAGTGATGTATGAGTGTTAGGAAGAGTTATGTCATCCAACCATGTCCAAGGGGCAATGGTGAGCAATAGGGCTTCCTAACTTCACAATCAAAATAATGAAAAAGAAATACTCAAAGCCATCGCAGATCCATTGTAATTTCAGTCACAACAAACCATTAAAAACTAGAAGCATTCCTTATAATCAAACCAAAATCAAATCAGTTCATAACATGAATCAAACCAGTAGAACACTACCCATCACACCACAAGCTTCACCTCTTAGCCCAACATGAGTGGGCTGGATCTCTAAAAAGTAATAGAAGAAAAACAGTAAAACAAATGAGACTAAAACAAACTCTTCCTTTCTCACTGACATCCCAGCAGCTTTGAATCTCCCAGCAACTGAATGCCTTATCTCTCTCTTCTTTTCTGCTCTTATAGGCAACCAGAATGTCGGTTGAATGGTTGATCGTCGGTCAGTGGATTTTTCATGCACTCCCTGCGTAAACTCTGTTACGCAGTCAAGAACAACTCATTTTGCTTGCTTTCTTCTCGAAGGAATAACATCCCCTGGGACGTTTTTGGCAGGCCTACACGATCGATGCCATGAACAACTCATTTTCCTTGCTGTCTTCTCGAAGGAATAATATTCCCTGGGACGTTTTTGGCAGGCCTACACGATGGACGGTCTAGATCGGCCATCCGATCGATGCCATGATTGTGCACCAACCGAAAAGAATGGCCAAGGTCCGGCGTAAAAACAAGGCCTGCGTAATGACTTTTGTGCTACGACGTTGGCGGGGCCATGATCATCGACAGTTTGAGGAATCCACACCGTCCATCAGCTCCGTGACGAAATTTCAGCTAGAGAGGGCCGGTTTCGGATTGCTTTTGACACGGCCCACTTGATTTTCCATTTTGCCGTCCATCCTACGTTTTGATGGCGAAATCCGATACATGCTGCTGCTTGGAAAATTTTCACCTAGGTCGTGGTTAGTGGGCCTGTAGGACTCTGATGGATGGTCTGGATCGGACCTTTGAATTGTGGTGGTGGCCCACAAGAAAGGACCGCAGGTCCCTATTTCGCAATCCCCGCGGGTGGGATTTGAAATCCGAATATAGGTCTGGTCAGCGCACGCTGACCGACCTAGTTGTTTTGGTATGGCTCAGCCGTGCATATGCAGTGCACATGCATCACGCGGGTAGGTCCCACAGTGATGTTTTTGATAAAATCTGCTCCATCCATTTGTTTTTCCAGCTCATTTAATGGGTTGAGACCAAAAGTGAAGCATATCCAGATATCAGGTGGGCCTCAATTTGATAATTCATGGGCTGATCTAACCGTTGGGGCACTTCCACCGGGATTCAAGGGCTGAAATTCGACGTATACAGATAATTTATGGTCCTCAGGCTATATATGAAGTTTTGAGCCAAACAGATGGTGGGAACCCTGTGATCCTGCATTCCGGATGAATTTCATGCCTCTATATTGTGAAATACTAGATTTTCTTGAATCCCGGGCATGCAAATTCTTCGATCTCGGTCTCCTAGAGTCCGTCTCTTGCCTTGGTGACTTCGGAGCGTTAATTCCATACTTTTAGTACCCTTTTTCCGTCCATGCTTGTCAATTCACCTTGCATCTCAAACACGATCAAAATAGACAGTTAAACAGAATCATGTTCGTAAAATTAGGTAATAACTGGAGTCTAATATGCAATATTTGACCCTCAACACAACCCCCAACCAGCATTTTGCTAGTCCCGAGCAAAGTATGCGAAAAATAGGTTGAGAATTACAGGATAATTTCTATGAACTCAGTGGTTTTTGAAAAACAATCCAGATACTAGAATTCTAAGATTCATGAATGTTGGCATTACTCTTTCCTAAACTTAATAGCACGGTAAACTTCATAGTCAAGTTCAAGATATTAATCCACCACTTAGAAAACTTCTAAACATTAAGATCCATGAGTGTATAGTGTAATCTCGGTTTAGAAACTTTAGGATTTACTTCTCTATTTCATGATATCATTGGTAACCAATAAGAGGATTCATGACAACCAAAACCTGCCTCATAGATCAACTTTTGATTTGCATTAAAAATGACTTCAAGGAGGGAAATCAAATCCTAACCTATAGGGAGCAAACCTATGGTGAAGATCATTCGCCTAGTCCTTTCTGAATGTCAACCTTGGGGAATCGAATATTCACCTATAGGGAGTAAACCTATGGTAAGACCATTCGCCCAATCCCTTCAATTTTCTCAGGTTGGTTCCTTTCATGCTTAGGGATTACCAGGTTATTCCTTCAATATCGAACTGAAACCTCAATGAATAAGCAAGATGTGACATATGAAATCATGACTCAATCAATGTTTGAAACTTCTAATCATGGATTAATAATTCGAACTCAACTATGGTATCAGATAACTAAATCTAAGAGACGTAAATCCCGAACACTCCGTATCTTATAATTCTACATCAATGATGGCCTGTCAAAATCACTTCGAATTCACAAGAATTTCCAGAAAAATTTTAAAAATTTCACAAATTTTGCTCAAGACCGAGAAAATACTGATGAGGTAACATAATCTCCCACCCCAACCTAAAATCTACATTGTCCTCAATGTAAAAGAAATACGCATGCAATGTACATGGGACAACGAAAGTAAAAGAGGAGTGATGGAAAGATACTACCTGGATGAAAGAATCAAGATACTTTTCAAAGATATCAGCGTAAGAGCGGGTCAGCACTAGAGAGAAACCAACAAAAACAAACTATCCTAAAATAATGTAGAGAGCAAACTACCCTAGTCCTATGAAAGCAGTAAACCTACCTATACCTCCATCAGACTAGGAGATCAATCCTGGTAAACAGGATCATTCAGAGGCATGGACATGTCCTCTGAATCAAATTTCTGGACAAATGGCTTTAATCGATGTCCATTTACTTTAAAGTCATGGCCATTATCTGGATCTCTTATCTCGACGGCCCCATGAGGATAAGCAGTGATAACAGTGAAAGGGTCGGTCCAACGAGATCGAAGCTTGCCCGGAAAGAAATGTAACCGAGAATTATACAAAAGGACTTTCTGACCTAGCGTGAATGATTTCCACAGAATATGTTGGGCATGGAACGCCTTCATCCTGTCCTTGTAAATTCTCGAGTTCTCGTACGCATCGTTCCGGATTTCTTCAAGTTCGTTCAGCTGAAGTTTGTGCAGCGAGCCAGCGTTATCTAGATTGAAATTTAAAATTTTAATCGCCCAGTAGGTTCTATGTTCCAACTCTACAGGCAAGTGACAAGCTTTCCCATAAACAAGTCTAAAGGGAGAGATTCCAATAGGGGTTTTGAAAGCAGTACGGTAAGCCCATAAGGCATCGGTCAATCGGATTGACCAATCCTTACGGTCAGGGTTAACCGTTTTCTCCAAAATGTGTTTGATCTACCTATCGGAAATCTCAGCTTGCCCACTTGTCTATGGGTGGTATGGGGTGCTCACCTTGTGAGAGATACCGTATTTCTTCATTAAACTCTCAAATGATCTATTACAAAAGTGTGAGCCCCCATCACTAATTATAGCGCGAGGTGTTCCGAATCGGGAAAAGATGTTCTCTTTTAGGAATTTAATGACTGTGCGATGGTGTCATTATTTCGACACGGAATCGCTTCGACCCATATAGTAACATAGTCTACGGCGAGCAAAATATATAGATTTCTAAAAGATTGGGGGAATGGTCCCATGAAATCAATGCCCCAGCAATTAAATGCCTCAATGATAAGAATGGGATTTAAGGGCATCATATTTCAATGGGACAACGCTCTCAATTTCTGACAACGCTCACAAGCTCTACAAAACTCATTAGTGTCCCTGAACATAGTGGGCCAGTAAAAACCACACTGTAGAATCTTGGCCGTGGTCTTTTTAGCAGAAAAGTGACCACCATAGGCCTGTGAGTGACAGAAGGAGATGACGCTGATGCTCATCGTTTAGCACACATCTCAAGATTTGGTCTGGACAATATTTAAATAAATATGGATCATCTCAGAAAAACTTGTGCACCTCAGTGATAATTTTCTTCTTATCTTGCGCAGTCAAATGTGTCGGTATGGAACCTATGGCAAGATAATTAGTGATATCAGCGAACCAATATAAATGGGAGACTGAACAATTGTTCGTCAGGGAACATGTTATTGATATATGTCGTCTCAAGGGAATCGAAGGGATTAAGGTGAGAAAGATGGTCAGCCACTACGTTCTCTACTCCTTTTTTATCTTTTATTTCTAGGTCAAATTCCTGGAGTAGGAGGATCCATCGTATCAGGCGGGGCTTAGCATCATTCTTAAATAGAAGATACTTGAGCGCCGCGTGATCTATGTAAATAGTAATCTTGGATCCGATCAAATAGGACCTAAATTTGTCCAAAGCGAACACTACGGCCAAGAATTCCTTTTCGGTAGTCGAGTAGTTCACTTGGGCAGGATTTAGAGTCTTACTCGCATAATGAATAACGTATGGTTTCTTATCTTTTCTCTGGCCTAGGACCGCCCTAAGAGCATAATCAGACGTGTCGCACATAAGTTCAAAAGGAATGCTCCAGTCGGGTGGCTGTATGATGGGTGCACTGGTCAACATGCCCTTAAACTTAGTGAAAGCTTCCTGACATGGCTCAGTCCACTCGTATGGTGCATCCTTTTGAAGTAGATTACATAGAGGACAAGAGATGAGACTAAAGTCTTTTATGAATCTTCTGTAAAACTCAGCGTGTCCTAAGAAGGATCGCACGTTCCTTATGTTCTTGGGTGGAGGTAGGTTAGAGATAGGATTGATTTTTTCCTTATCCACCTCGATTCCTTTGGACAAAATAATGTCCAAGGACAATTTCCTTATGAACCAAGAAATGACACTTCTCTCAATTAAGTATCAAGTTCTTTTCTTCACATCTTTTCAGCACACATTTAAGACTTCCTAAGCACTCCCTGAAAGATGGACCGAAGACAGAGAAATCGTCCATGAAGACCTCTAAATATTGCCCCACCCTATCAGAAAAGATACTCATCATACATCGTTGAAAGGTGGCAGGGGCATTATATAGTTCGAATGGCATCCTCCGGTAAGCAAAGGTGTCATAGGGACATGTAAACGTAGTCTTTTCCTGATCTTTAGGGGCGATCTCTTTCTGATTGTAGCCTCAATACCCATGAAGGAAATAGTAATAGGAATGACTAACCTTTCCAAGATCTGATCAATGAAGGGTAAAGGAAAGTGATCCTTCCTCGTGACGGTATTCAAGTTCCTGTAGTCAATGTACATTCTCCAACCAGTAGTAACTCTAATTGGCACGAGTTCATTATTGGTATTGGCTACAATGGTGATCCCGGACTTCTTAGGAACCACATGAGTTGGACTCACCCATTGACTATCGGATATAGGGTATATGATACATACATCCAATAGTTTAAGAACCTCGGCCTTAACGACTTCCTTCATGTTTGGATTTAGTCTACGTTGTGATTGCCGAGAGGTCTTCACATTATCCTCAAGATAAATGCGGTGAGTACAAATTGAGGGGTCAATTCCCTTGAGGTCCGCAATCATCATCTAAGGACTTCCTTATACTCAATGAGAGTAGATATGAGTACTCTCCTGTTCTTTCTCCAGGTGGGAAAAAATCACCACCGGGTATGTCTTATCTTGACCTGAATATGCATATTTCAAATCAGAGGGCAAAGGTTTTAGATCAAGCTTCGGTGACTTGAGTTTAGACGGTAGAGGCACGTCATCAGTTTAGGGCAACTCTTCAAATTGTGGCCTCCACCGGTTAACTTTAAGTACCAGTGCAGCATCCAACATGGCACACGTCTCCCTAATCATGTCATCATCAAAATCATGGGAGTGGGTCAGGCACGTCTCTAGAGGGTCAAAGGGTAAGGTCAAAGGTGTCCTATCTTCCACGAAAGAGTCAATCATGTTAATGTCGTGGAAATCGTCATCATCCTCTAACCACCTGCCTGTATTGAAAAATATGTTTGACTCCAATGTCATATTCCCGAAAGATAGTCATGACATCATTCCTACAATTGATAATTACATTTAAAGTGGCAAGGAATGGGCAACCAAGAATGACGGGAATTTGAGTGCTTATGTTATTGATGGGTTCGGTAACCAGGATGATAAAATCTACAGGGTAGTAAAATCTATCGACCTAGACCAACACATCCTCAATTATCCCTCTTGGTACATGAACAAAGCGATCAACAAGTTTTAGTGTGGTTAGGGTGGGTTTTAATTTTCGCAAACATAACTGTTTGTATACCGAGTAGGAAATTAGATTGACGCTTGCTCCTAAGTCATGAAGTGTGTGCTCAATTCGATAGTCCCCGATTACACATGATATGGTTGGGCTACCGGGATCCTTGAATTTCTGCAGCACATCTTGCTTTAGGATGGCACTCACTTTCTCAGTCAAGAAGATTTTCTTTTGAATATTCTGATGTCTTTTAGTCGTACATGAGTCTTTCAGGAATTTGACATATGAAGGTATTTATTTTACGGCATCGAGTAGAGGAATGTTGACCTTCATTTGTTTTAACACCTCTAGAATATCCCAAGAGTTAGAGAGAGATTTTGGTGCAACCAACCATTGGGGAAATGGAGCAACCGGCTTCCCTTGAGATTTCGGTTGTAACTCTGGTGGGGCATGACTAGGTCCATCTTCTTTTTCCACTTCTGGGTCCTTAGGCTTTTTAGCCCTAACCAGACTGGTTTTGTCAATGATCTTCCTACTCCTAAGAGTAGTGATAGATTTAGCTTGCTCCATTTGATTTGGAGAGCGTGGGCCGCTAACTTCATATTGTGGTTTAGGATTGGGAAGAGGTTGAGCTGGGAAGCTCCCCTTGTTCCCAGTTGTATTTTCAGCCTTAAGTTCATGTATAGCTTTTGTAAGATTTTGAAAGGTTTGTAGCATACTCTAATTGAAAAGCTCTTGCTTTTGAAAATGTTGTAGAACTGAGTCCTCTTGAGGTTTCTCTTGTTGTGGAATTTGATTAAATAAACTTCGAGGGGTAGCAGTTTGTCCATTCCTCCAACTGAAGTTTGGATGATTTCTCCAACTAGGATTGTATGTATTGGAGTTAGATCCATTGAAAGGTCTTTGATAATTGTTTACAGCATTGGATTACTCGTTCAACACCCCTCGAAAGGCAGGTATTGCTGGACAATTTTCAGTTGTGTAAATGTTGAAATCACAAATACCGCAAACAGTTTCATTAACTTTATCCTTCTTTGATTCCATGGTCTCGAATTTCCTTATGAGTTAGTCACTTTAGAATTGATATCATCGTCCTCTTTCAGGAGATACATTCCTCCCCTCTTTAGATTGAGTCGGCTTAGACATGATGTTTGATTTTGGGTATGTCCCATGATTGTGCATTTTCGGCAAGTCTATCCAAGTAATCCCACACATCATCGACATTTTTATTCATAAATTCTCCATTACACATTGTCTCAACCAATTGGCGCATGGAAGATGTCAGTCCAACGTAAAGAAAGTATGTAATGCGCCACGTTTTGAAACCGTATTGTAGGCATGAACTGACAAGATCCTTGAACCTTTCCCAACATTAGAAGAATGTTTCATCCTCCTTTTGGGCGAAGTTCATGATTGATTTTCTAAGGGTGTTCGTTTTATGATGTGGAAAAAATTTCTTTATGAACTCCCTTTGCATATCATTCCATGTGCCAATAGATCTAGGACGTAGTGAATGCAACCGCGTCTTAGCTTTCTCTTTCAAAGAAAAGGAAAAGAGTTTCAGCCTGACTGTGTCCTCAGATACGTTCGGAAAATATAAAGGGGCTATGATCTCATCAAACTCTTTTAGATGTAAATATGGACTTTCTGATTCAAGCCCATGAAATTTAGGAAGGAGTTGGATTACCCCTGGCTTGATATCCATATGTCCCATATTCTCAGGAAAAACCATACATAAGGGCGTACTCATGCCTGCCGGTTGTAAATAATCTCGTAAAGTACGAAGCGAGGGTGCTTGATGCACCTCATTTTCATCCTGGATATCCTCCACCCTAGGTGGAGGTAGTGCTTGAGGTTGATTTGCAACCATAACCTCAATTAACTCAGGGGATTTCGAGCGGTATCTAGTCCTGCGATGGACAGTCAACCCCTCAACCAATCCTCCTCCAGTCAAGAGACAACAAGTGTTGTCACGAGCCTACTTGGGCATGAAACAGTCGCAGCCTTCAATCAGATTCTAAACCTAACCTAAAGAGAATAAAGGAAATAAAAGATCTAGAAAGAAAGAGGGTTGGAAAGAAGTTACAAAATTGGAGTACCTAAGCTAAAAACCTGCAAAACAAAACAAAATAAGCTAGTTTCTAAAAATAGAAAGTCTAAGAGTAGAAAGTAAACTATTTTCTAAAAGAGGAAGAATTCTAAAGATAATCTAAATAAGAAAGTTTCTAAAAAAGGAAAGTTTCCTAAACCTAGAAGCTAAGTTAGTTTCTAAAATTAAAAGAATACTAGAAAATTGAAAGCGTAGAATTAGAAAATTTCTAAAACTAGAAAACCTAATCCTAAAATTAGAAAGTAATGATAGTTTCTAAAAAGGAAAATTTTCTAAAATTAGAAAATAGAAAATTCCTAAAACTAAAACCTTAATTCTAAAAATAGAAGTAGTAGAAAAATTAGAAAGGGATTACCAAATTAGAAGCTTATGTCAGGATCCTACAAAACAGGAAAAGCAGGTTAGTTTCTATAAATAAAACAGAAAAATCATAATCTTAAACTAATCCCAAATCTAATTAATCTTAGAAAGCGTAACCGGCAATCCCTGACAACGGCGCCAAAAACTTGTTCACACCCCAAGTATAGGGTTGTGATGTAGTAATAAACTTGGTAAGACCGAGGTCGAATCCACAGGGACTGAACCTTGTACGTAATCTGAAAAATAACCAGAACTAGAACTAGAATGATATGAAATCTAAACCAGGTAAATATGAGGGAATAATGGTGAAAATATTAATCTAAAATTTATAAAAATCAAGGTAAGAAACTAGGTATTCAGAGGATCCACTTGTAGAGATTAGGCAAATCTACGCTTGTTTCACGAACTCAACTGGACTTCGAGTCCCATCTTCATCCAGTTGGAAGATATATCACTAAAGCACAATCTGAACTTCTTTTGATCTAGTTTTCAAAAGAATAGAAGGATGTAAATAAAAATGGATTCCATCACAAAACCATGCCCATGAGACAGAAAACAACAGAATCAAACCAATCCACAGCCAATCTGAGTGATGTATAAGTGTTAGGAAGAGTTCTGTCATCCAACCATGTCCAAGGGGCAATGATGAACAATAGGGCTTCCTAACTTCACAATCAAAATAATGAAAAGGAAATACTCAAAGCCATTGTAGATCCATTGTAATTTCAATTACAACAAACCATTAAAAACTAGAAGCATTCCTTATAATCAAATCAGTTCATAACATGAATCAAACCAATATAACACTACTCATCACACCACAATCTTCACCTCTTAGCCCTAGCTAAGAGGTTTAGCCCAACATGAGTGGGCTGGATCTCTAAAAAATAATAAAAGAAAAATAGTAAAACAAATAAGAGACTCTAAAACAAACTCTCCCTTTCTCACTGATGTCCCAGCAGCTTTGAATCTCCCAGCAACTGAATGCCTTCTCTCTCTATTCTTTTCTCCTCTTATAAGCAGCCAAAATGTCGGTGGAATGGCTGAGCGTCGGTCGGTGGATTTTTCACGCACTCCCTTCGTAAACTTTGTTACGTAGTCAAGAAAACGGTCTAAGAACAACTCATTTTCCTTGCTTTCTTCTCGAAGGAATAGCATCCCCTAGGACTTTTTGGCAGGCCTACACGATGGACGGTCTAGATCGGCCATCCGATCGATGCCATGATCGTGCACCAACTAAAAAGAATGGCCAGCATCTGGCGTAAAAACAGGGCCTGCGTAATGGCTTTTGCGCTGCGACATTGGTGGGGCCATGATCATCGACGGTTTGAGGAATCCACACCGTCCATCAGCTCCATGACGAAATTTCAGCTTGAGGGCCAGTTTTGGATTGCTTTTGACACAACCCACTTGATTTGCCATTTTGCCGTCCATCCTACGTTTTGACAGTTGAAATTCGATACACGCTGCTTCGTGAAAAATTTCCACCTAGGTCGTGGTTAGTGGGCCTGTAGGACTCTGATGGACGGTCCGGATCGGACCTTTGAATTGTGGTGGTGGCCCACAAGAAAGGACCGCAAGTCCCTGTTTTGTAATCCCCGCGGGTGGGATTTGAAATCCAAATACAGGTCGGGTCAGCGCACGCTGACTGACCTGGTTGATTTAGTATGGCTCGGCCGTACATATGCAGTGCACAAGCATCACGTGGGTAGGTCCCACAGTGATGTTTTTGATAAAATCTGCTCCATCCATTCGTTTTTCCAACTCATTTAATGGGTTGAGACCAAAAGAGAAGCATATCCAGATATCAGGTGAGCCCCAGTTTGATAATTCATGGGCTGATCTGACCGTTGGGGCACTTCCACCATGATTCAAGGGCTGAAATTCGACGTGTACAATTAATTTATGGTCATCTCGCCATATATGAAGTTTCAAGCCGAATAGATGGTGGGAACCCTGTGATCTTGCATTTTGGATGAATTTCAGGCCTTTTTATTGTGAAATACTGGATTTTCTCGAATCCCGGGCGTGTAAATTCTTCGATCTCGGTCCCTTGGAGTTCGTCCCTTACCTTGGTGACTTCGGACCATTAAGTCCATGTTCTTAGTACCCTTTTCCAGTCCATGCTCGTCAATTTACCTTGCATCACAAACAAGATCAAAATAGAATGTTAAACGGTATCATGTTCATAAAATTAGGTAATAACTGGGGTCTAATATGCAATATTTGACCCTCAACATTTGGTAGAGCTTGGGATGCACTCAGTTCTCTAAAATGTCAAAATCAATTCTCTCCGCAAAGATCCAGTCAGTGTTCGAAATATCAGTATCGCACAATGTATCGCACCCTTGGGATACATATACGTATCGGTTATCGCACAGGATATATCCTTTGTATCACATAGTTTATCGCACTTTTTGGGAAACATGGGGAAACATTAGAAAAATGGTTGAATTTTTTAATGAAACTTTGGGGATTGTTAAAAAGGCCCTTAATACACACTTTTAAATCATAACATCTCAAAAAAAAGATGCACATAATAAATTTCTTTTGAATAGGGTCCTAAGTTATGTGATGTTTAACTGAACTAACGCAACTATATTTAAATTGAATGCATGATATTTATAAATATATCATAGTCATGTATGAAAACACAACCAATTCATTGAAAAGTAAAAGAAGAACTGAAAAGGTAAAATTTGAGAAGAAGTTTTACATCGTTCCCATTAGTGTGGCCTACAATAGTTTTTTAATCATGCTTATATTTTGTATGTACGGATCATCGGATGAACAATAGATTTTACATTTATAGTATGTTTTACCCTACAAAGCTGTGACTGTTTTATTCCCACCATGTTTTCACTTCATACAGGTGTGTATATGAACATATCAACAAGTCGGATGGAAAGTAAATGACATGGTGGACCCTGAAGTGACGCACCAAGTTCCATGGGGCCCACCATGATGTATGTGTTGTGTCCACACCGTCCATCCATTTAGAGATATCATTTTAGGCCATGAGAAAAAGAATGAGTCAGATCCAAAGCTCAAGTGGACCCCACCACAGAAAACAGTGGAGAGAGTGACGCCCACCATTAAATATTTTAGGACGGTACGTAGCTAGAAAACAATGGATCTGACTCATTCTTTGTCTCATGCCTTAAAATAATATACCTAAATGTATGGACGGTGTAGATACAACACATACATCATGGTGGGCCCCACAAAACTTGGTGCGTCACTTCAGTAGGCAGTCTGGGTACGCAACCCTTCAGTTTCGTCGTGCGGGGAGACGGATTGGCTACTCCCCTAACACCGGCCTCATGGCTGGTGGTCTGTGCTTTGTGGGCCCCACCATAATGTATTTGTTTCATCCATTCCGTTCATCCATTTCTACGGATCATTTTAGGAATTGACACAAAATCATAGGGATATAAATCGCAGGTGGACCACACCAAAGGAAAACAATAATGATTCGATATCCACCATTAAAATCCTCCTAAGGCCCATTGTACTATTTATTTGACATCCAATCTGTTGATTGGGTCCTAAAGACCCAAATGAAGGGAAAAAATAAATATCAGGTTGTTCCAAAGCTTTTATGGCTCCCACAACGTTTTTAATGGTCAACGTTCATTCAACACTGTTTCCTGTAATGTGGTCCACTTGAGTTGTGGATATGGTTCAATTTTGGGCTCAACGCCTAAAATGATCAGTAAAAACGGATGGACGGCATGGATAAACCACATGTAATCACGGTGGGCCCAACAGAGTTTACTCAGTAAGATATTAGCGTACTGAGTACGCAATTTGACATGAACGTCCGTCAGTGACGGGGGCATGAGACATCACCAAGTTACGTGGGTCCCACCATGATGTATTTTTTCTATCTACACCGTCCATACATTTGAAGAGATCATTTTATAGCATGAGCCAAAAAATGGGTCAGATCCATAGCTCGAGTGGACCCCACCATAGAAATCAGTGGAGAAAGGTTTCAACGGTGGAAAGCATTTACCCCATCCGCGAGGAAGTGGATTTCGTACTGAGTAACTCAGTATGCTAAGTGTACTGAGTAAACTCTGTGGGATCCACCATGATTTATCTATTTGATCCACACTGTCTATCCATTTTAAAAGTTAATTTCAGTTCCATATACCAAAAATAAAGTATATCCAAAGTTCAAATAGACCACACCACAGGAAATAGTGTGAAATGAGTGTCTACCATTGAAAATTTCTAGGGGCCACCGAAGTTTTGGATCAAGCTAATATTTTTTATTTCACTTCATCCAAGTCTTTTTTATCTTATGAACATGTTGGATGAGAAATAAATATCACTTTGGGCACTAGAAGTTTTCAATGGTCGAAATCACTATTCCCACTGTTTCCAGTGGTATGGTTCACTTGAACTTTGTATATGCTTCAATTTGCTCAACATATAAAATTATATGAAACAACTTATGGACGGATTGGATAAACCGCATACATTCAAGGTGGACCCAACTGAGTTTACTCAATACGATAAAAGCATACTGAGTAACTAGTACGCAATCCTATTTCCATCCGTCGAAGCGGATTGCGCACTGTGTACTGAGTAAACTCTGTGGGGCCCACTGTCATTCATGCATTTGATCAAATCCGTCCATCCATTTTATCATATGATTTCAGGGCTTTTGAAAGAAAAATTAATCATATCCAAAGCTCAAGTGGACCACACCACCTGAAACAATTTGAATTGAAGTCTACCGTTGAAAAGTTCTTGGGGGCCCATTGAAGTTTTAGATCAAGATGATATTTGTTTTTTCCATTCATCCATGTCTTTGTGATATTATGAACAGTTTGGATGACAAATAAACATCATTGGGGGCCTTATAAATATTTCAACGGTGGAAATCAATACTTCCACTGTTTCCTTTGGTATGGTCTACTTGAGATTTTGATATACTTTATTTTTGGGCTTAACCCCTAAAATGATCTGGAAAAACAAATGGATGGCGTGGATGAACTATATACTTCACAATGGGCCCTACAGAGTTTACTCAGTACGATAAGAGCATACTGAGTAACTCAGTACGCAACCCGATTTCCCCATCCGCACCCCTATTTTCACTTTCCCTCTCCATTTTCACCTCCATGGCTCCATCCACGCAATCCAGTCCAGTCTAATCCGTCTTTCATGCAAGTTCATCCCCTCAAATCTCATTCCAGAAGGAACGGTTCGTCGATATAGCCTGATTCCTCGCCGGAATCTCCGATGAAGAGGGAAATTGAAGAAAATGGCAAGAAAATCGTACTTACCTGTTGAATGGCCCACCTCCGATCACCACTACAGCTAGGTACTCTCCTATTTCTTTCTCTTTTTTTTTTTTCTAATTCATTTTTTAAAAAAATTCTCCATTTCTCGGATCTGATTTTTATGGTGTTTTTGGGTATGTCCGACAATAATGGAGAGGAAATCGCACGATATCGTCAATATATCGTGTGATATCGACGATATATCGGCCGATATCTAGATTTGGGATTTTTTAGTATCTTCCGAGGGTTATCGCGAGTATATCGTCTCGCAGTGGTGCGATACCGATAATATCGGCCGATAGTATCGATACTTGAAACACTGGATCTAGCTACTAGATTTATAAGAAAAAGGCCCCAACAGATCTATAACGGCTATGTCTTCGGTCACATCGAATGAAGGTTCGGTCACACCAAATTAGATAGGAAAGTCATTAGATAGATTTGGGCACTTACGGTCGCACCAAAGGTGGTTTTCAGTTGCACTGAAAGTGGTCTTCTGTGAGACCGAAGGTGGCACTCAGTTGCAGCCGAGTTACTCAAAATTCTGCCCTAGCACGCTGTTCTGGCTTAGCCATTTTCGGTGGGATTAAAGGTTATAGAAATTGTGCAGTTTGTCAGCAACACGGGACCTCTAAAGCCAATATAAGTCAATTTAGGCTCATATGGCTTAAGGGATGATCAATAAAGGGTTTACCTATTGGGTTTAAAATCATCTAAAGGTTTATGTTGTTTTGGGTCAAGGGTTAGGGTCACTAAGGTACCATGTTTACATGTTCTTTGTGTTCACTCCCCAAGTGCAGGGTTGTGATATAGTAATAAACTCAGTGAGACCGAGGTCGAATCCCAAGGGACTGAAACCTGTACGTTATCAGAAACTAAGTAGAACTAGAACTAGACTAAGATGAAATCTAAATCAAATCAATTTAAGGAATAATTGTGAAATAATTATCTAAAACTTAAGGAATTCAGGGGAAGGAAACTAGGGATATAGAGGATCCACTTGTAGAGATCAGGGAGATCTTATGCCTGCTTCAAGAACTCAACTGAACTTAGAGTCCATCTTCATCCAGTCGAAGGTGTAACCATGGAAATCAAGACTGAACTTCCTTTAATATAGTTTTCAAGAGATGAAAGGTGTATGAATTAGAATGGATTCCATCACCAAACTATGCCCAGGAGACAAAGTAAACAACAAAATTAAACTAATTACCAACCAATCAACAATGTATGAAGGATAGGAAGGGTACCGTCATCTGACCATGCCCAGGAGACAATGGTGAACAACAGGGCTTCCTGACGTCATAAATATATAAGGAGTAGGAACATGCTCAAAGCTATTGCAGACCCATTGTAATTTCAGTTACAACAGACCATTAAAAACTAAAAACATTCCCTTAATTAACTAAAATCAACCTCAGTTCAGTATAAACAAAAAGGCATAAGCAAAGTCTCCACATCACACTACAAGCTTCACCTCTTAGCTTGAGCTAAGAGGTTTAGCCCATCATAGACATGGTGAGGCTAAAACTCAACAATCAAAAGAGAAGAAAAAAATAGAAAAGCAACAACTAAAACTCTCTCTAGACGTCCTCGTGGCCTCCTTGCCAATTGAATCCTTTTTCTCCTCTTTATAACTGCTAGGGGCGGTGGGGAAGTCAGTTTGGAGAGAACCGTCCTAGCTGGAATTCTTTACGCAACAGCAATCGCACTTCGTGCAGCGAAACTGCAAAGTCTTCTCTTTGGAGTGATTTTCAGGACAGCGAATGTCCTGACCTTGAAATTTGACTGCATGGTAGGGTTGAAGACCCATTTCTCTAGTGTTTGGACGGTTCGGATTGGCCATCCGACCCTCTCTATGGATGCGCAACAGCCCCGGAAAATCCGGGTTTCTCCGGAATGCATAAACAGAGCCTGCACAAAGAATACGAAAGACTGATTCTGCGTTAGCTGTGGGGCCCACATTCCTTAGTGTTTGAAGAATCAATGTCGTTCATTAAATTCCCCTTGAAAAACCAGTCAGGGACGGTCTGTTTTGGCTTGGATTAGGTGTGGCCCACTGCATTTTTCAATTCACCGTCAATCTTCCATTCAGCTGAGATCTTCGCACATTTGCTTGCATGGAAATATACAGACACCTAGGTGAAGGTCTTGGCCACCTCATGGGACAGGTGAACAGTTCGGATCATTGAACCGGGCAATGAGTGGGGCCCACTATCAAAATCCCTTAGTCGGACGTCCGTCCGCTGTCTCCTGGTGGGAGACTGATCGGGTCAAGGCAGTCAATGCTGCCTTGACGGTTTGGTGCGCGGCGGGTGCTCATGTGCCGTGCACATGCACTCACATCAGTGGGCCCCACCTTGATGTTTATGAGAGATCCATTCTGTTCATCTGCTTTTCCACCCTCTTTAAGGGGTTGAGGCCAAAATTGAAGTATATCCAGATACCAGGTGGGCCCCAATTCACTGATTTATGGGTTAATCTGTCCGTTAGGCTACTTCCAGAGGGATCCAACGGCTGAAATTCATCATGTATGGTTAATTTATGGTTCTCAGGCCATGTATGAAGTTTTGAGCTGAGCAGATGGCGGGAACCATGTGATCTTGCATTTTGGACCAATTTCGGGCTACTTGAGCTTCAGTTTCTCGATTTTCTCGGATCTCTAGCATGTAAATCTGTCGATCTTGGTCCCCTGGGGTCCGTCCCTTGCCTTGGTGAATTCTGAGCGTTAAATCTCAGCTTTTAGCAACCTGTTTTGGTCCAAGCTCGTAAATACACCTTGCATCACAAACACGATACAAATAGACCGTTAAGCAGTATCATGTTCGTAAATCTAGGTAGTAATTGGGGTCTAATATGCAATATTTGACCCTCAACACTTTGCTTAGTGATGCTCCACCTTCACTTGTGCCTTCGATCTTTAGCTTCCAATGGCTCAACTGACCACTTGACATAAGGACTCACGTGATTGACAAATAGGGTGCATAAATCAGTGCCTAACAAGAAGAAGAAGAAGCCAAATCAAAACCAATGTTTTAAATATCGATTATATCGGCCGATATATGCCACGATACATCTTGTATCCCACCTGTGCAATACGAAATATATAGGTAGTGTGAACATATCCCACATGCTTGAACCGGTGAGCATTTTCAATTTCTGATCCTTTTGTTTGTTGAAATTATGTTAAATCAGTGTTAAATGGTTACAAATCCATTGGCTCTTGATGTTTTGCATGAAAAGTCATGGAGTTGGAGCTTTGATTTCAATATCCATTGGTTCATCATGTTCTCCATTTTTCTTCAAAATTTTCC
Source organism: Magnolia kwangsiensis (assembly GCA_037074715.1). Classification (NCBI taxonomy): domain Eukaryota; kingdom Viridiplantae; phylum Streptophyta; class Magnoliopsida; order Magnoliales; family Magnoliaceae; genus Magnolia; species Magnolia kwangsiensis. Next base: position 29,976,221 of record CM073575.1, on the reverse strand, counting down.
TTAAACCAGTTGTCAGTTGAGACTAATTTTGAAGTTTTAAGAGTATTTGATGAAATGATCATCACATACACTCTATTTTCGAAATTTGAGTCTAGGTGGTCCGATTTGGGAAAATTTTGAAATTTCTCCAATTTTTCCCAAATCTCCATACATGAAATCAAGCATGTATGATGGTTGATGTACGGATTTGTTAAGTCCTAGTCAATTTCCAGAAAATAAAAATCATTTTTAATTAAAAATTAATATATATATATATATATATATATATATATATATATATATATATATATATATTTATATATATATATATATATATATATATATATATATATTTAATTTCCTTCAACCAGTTGTCAATTGAGACTACTTTCGAAGTATTTAGCAGTGTTTGATGAAATGATCATCACATATACTCTAAATTTTATGCATTCAATTTGAATACAATTACATTAGTTCAACTAGATAGTGCATACCTTAAGGCCCTATACAAAGGAAACCTATTATGTGCACTTCGTTTTTGAGATGTTATAATTTAAAAGTGTGTAATAAAGTCTTTTTTAACAATCCCTGAAGTTTCATTGAAACATTCAACTATTTTCCCAGTGTTTCCCCATGTTTCCCAAAAAGTGCAATAAATTAACCAATACAAATGATATATCCTGTGCGATAACCAATACATGTCTATATCCCAAGGATGTGATATGTAAGGCGATACCAATATTTCAGACATTGATCTAAACTTAACGTAAGCAATCTAAAGCGCATGTCAAGGGTTCAAGCCCTCACTTCATACTTTTTTTTGCAAAAAATAAAATAAAATCCTAAACAACTAAGCAAAGGTCCAAAACAAAAACCCAAAAACCATTAAAATAATAATAATAATAATAATAAATCCACAAGATCTTAACGCTCCAATCCAATGGCTAGGACTGCCCAATTGGTTAAGGCCTACGTAATGATCGGTTGTGTGTGCGAAAAGTGAGCCAAAGAAAGTGACAAAAATGGAATTTTTGTTCCTCTTTTTCATAACTTTGGATCCTGTTGGTTAATATCATGCTCAAAGGTCCCACAAGACTTAACAATCCAATCCAATGGCTAGGACCATCCAATTGGTTAAGACCTACCCAATGATCGGTTGTGTGTACAAAAAGTGAACCCACTGATAAGTGAGTCAAAGAAAGTGTGAAAATTCTAGTCTACCGCTTTTTCTTCACTTTGGATTCATGTTCATTAATACATGCTCAACTGGCTCATCTCGCATTGCATGCTTTAGACATCAACTGTTCACAAATTCCCCTTTGTGAGTAAGCATGCAATAGTTGTGCAAAGATGCAGCTGGTGACCTGACCGTGTTGGCATGTGAGTCATGTTGGTAACCATATATAGGTGGGTTCCACCAACTACTTTGAAATGCCAACGGTGTCAATAATAGCATTTGTTGGTGAAAGAAGACAGTTGATGCTTGGTGGACAGCTGATCATAGAATTGTCTCTGTTCTACTATATAAAAGCCACCCCAAATTGTTGGAGAAGGGCTATGATGATGACAGCATTCACTAATGTATTGGATTTTTATAGATGTTTATGTTTCTGATTTCCAATATTAGAGAGTTTATACTTGGTGGTGACTCGTTTATGTTTTGCAGAACACTTCGATAGATATGGCTGCTACTGGTGGCATGAAAAGCACAGGTTTAACAAACAGAAGGTTGGTTTTTGTTTGATGACTTCTCTGTGTTTTATAAACTCAATAGAGACAAGAAAAACTCACCTAGTTGACTCAATTGGATCAAGGCATGGGTTGACTCCATGGGGCAGCCCCATTTTTCAAAGCTTGAAAATTATTTCATCCAGCGCTGTGGAGAAAACTCATCATATTTGGCACATTGATTATTTGAAAACTTTAACTGACGGCTACAAGATTCCAAAATTGGAATATACTGAAGCATTTCAAACTCACGAAACTCAACCAAGTACTTGGCCGTACTTGAATCAATTCACATTTGTACCTATTGTAATCTGAATCAACTTTCATGTTTTTAAATGTCAAATGTAGCCGTAGCGCGTGAGACGCGCAGGACTTATTCATCAGCTCACGTTTTTTTGTGGGCAAAATCAAATGGATAAAACAACACCTCCTTGCTTGCCTTCAGATGCTTAGTTATCATGAGTAGAATCAGGGAACCCTTCATTGCACATGTTTGCATTTTTTCCTTTTCAGGAGCCATGAAGCTGTAAGAAAATCTGCAGTGGATAGCCGTTGCACAATACCCAAGGGCAAAGATATGGATGACCAAAGACGGAAATCAATGTAATAAGTTATTCTTTATCATTTGATTCAGATTTTATTTTTTTTGCTAGAGTTCTCTACAGCTTAGTGTTTTGCTCTGCACCCCTATTTCCATCACATGATAAAGGAAAATCAATGGATCAGAATCTATGATTTTGCTCTGCACCCCTATTTCCATCACGTGACAAAAGGAAAATCAATGGATCAGAATAATATGATTTTGCTCTGCACCCCTATTTCCATCACATGATAAAGGAAAATGGATCAGAATCTATGCAATCGTCTCTCTTAAGCTTGTTGATTTGAAGGCTTAGTAGTTTTGCATGTGAATATGTAGGTCTGCTAACCTGCCTGCTCGGAGTAAATCAAATCGGACCAGTGGAAATGAATCCAATGTCAGAAGTAACAACAGAAGTGAGGTAAATGACTCGCCTCAAATAATCTCCCCCTCCCCTGCATGCCTAGAACACATAAAAGACTGCTTGTTTCAATGAGTTGGGAAACTATCTTTTTGTTCTATTGAGGAAAGAGTCTGTTTCCATGCTACAATATGTGGTTTTGTCCCTCTTGTTCAAGCTGCCATGAAATGGCCATGCATAGGCTAAACTATCCCATCTCTTTTTACAGTGCATGCTTCTTGGAGAACCATTTGTTATTTTACTGTTCTGCTTCTTCTTCTCTTTGTAGAGAACTCTTATGTATATTTGTTCAGGTAAAAATGGAAAGCAACCTCAAACAATTCCAGCAAAGTTCAAAGCTCCCAGCTTCATTCTCCAGAACTGGAATTCCAAAACCAGATCATAGAAAGGTCTCCTTTATTCCACTTATATAAATATTCTTTCATTTTTTTTCATAGTTATAGACGATGCTAATTGCCTTTATTTATGGTGCAAAACTACAGATCATACCATCACGTTCTGCCGATCTAACACTTGACGGCCGGAAGTCTAGGTAAGCAGCTGCAAATGCAGGACACTGGAAATGTCATGTCAATGTGTTATGTTTGATGGAATGACTTTTCTGGTTGCCATGCAGGCGAGGGACACCATCTTGGCGATGAATTGTGAATATGATGAGAAGGAATATTCCATCTGAACAACCACACCCATCCCATGTGCACAAAAAGGCATTTAAGGATGCAAGAGATAGCATCTGCAGTGACCTGCATGGTATGGGCTGCTAGAACGAAACAATGCACCCAGTAGTGTTATTTCATCATGTGGAAGAGTACAAAATCTCCATTTGTAGCTAAGCTTGCGCGGTCCTTTCAAATGCATTGCAATAACGACTGTAAAAAAGAAGCTGGTTAGAAAGCCTAGAGATGTAAATCTTCATCATATTAATGATGCATCTGGTAATAGTACATTGAATTTCAACATAAGAGATTCAGCCAATCAGCCCCCTGTAGTGAAAGCACACCAAAGGTTCGTTTGGATGCACTATCGAATCGAATTACAATTTTTAATGTCATACATTGAAGTAACCCAATTGTGAAGGGTTTGCGCTCCAATGGTTGCTTATGATTGGAATTCAAAATAAAATAAAAATTCTGAGGCTTTCCAAATCAAATTGCAGCCAAACACTGTAAGTGCAGCTGCCGTTTGTATCTTTTTTGCAGTGTAGGAAGGAGAAGAAGCATTGATCACCAACCCCACTCGGCTGAGCCGACAAGTTCTGAGTTGGGTCGAGTCGAGTGTAGGGGAATTTCGGACCCAACCTGTATAATAATTGGTTTTAAGTCTAGATTTCAGTTATTTACTCGATCTAATTACGATACTGAAAACACTAGTGTGACTTGCATAGTTGGTGTTGACGCCACCCGACCCGAATGATAGTTTGGCACCGTTTATCAAATGGTGGTCAGTGTTCAATGTATGGTAATGGCATAGTTGTATGCAATAGTGAATGGAGCATGACTGAAAAATCCATTTGGAAGACCATAGGAACTTCTCTCTTTTTTCCCTTGACATTTGGAGCACTCACTAATTTATTTTTTACCATCCATTTGGAAGCTGCAATGGATGGTTAGGATTTTAGATGCATGCTTCATCCATGGTGGCCTATGATTCGGAGGATATGGATAGCTGTACGTCAATGCCACGTAATTGGATGTGTTATCACCATTTTTTTATGGTGCAAAATTAAGAAGGCCAGATCATCTGAGTTGTCTTCTAGACGGTCAAATGAAGTAGATGACCATGAGTATGGATGCTTATGCTCATGTTGTACAAGGCCTATTTGGATTTTTGAATGTGGCAATCTGGACATTTTATTACGGGTTCCATCTCTTATTTGTTAAACAATGAATTATGGGTTGGATGAATTAAGCATTGGCTGTGGCACACCTAAACACATGCACATTTGACACGTGTACATTAATACATGCGCCATAACTTTTAGTACCTGAATATGGATGGTGGTACACATGGCCCATTGAAACAAGCCATACGTGCATAAATAAAGTTTATTCTCATGTACATTAAAATTATAAGTATTATTGGCAAACAGTTCTCTTTCTTCACTGCAGTTGTCTAAGACTTAGTTTAAAAGTGTATTATTATGGTTTGATCTTATAGTTCAAATAATCCCATGATGTATATGAGACTATAGTAATTAGTGAAAAAAGAATACTTAGACAAACCAGTGAAGTAACTCCATCTCCGGCTGAAGCTCAAGCTATGTTAGACGGGCTCAAGTACTGTAGAGAAGATGGGCCTTTCCAGCATCTTAGTCCAATCTGATTCTTGCATCTTTATAGAAGCAGTCATTAACCCTGCGTTCTGGGGTCGTTGGAGCATTTGGACCCAAATGGATTTCATTCGTAGCATGATTCGGCTGCTTAACCTATTTTTTTCTCACACCCTCCGTGAAGGAAGATGCTATAGCAAAGTTAGGCAGCGATAAACAGGCCGACTCCCTTTATCACTCCAGAGCCAATCTCCCGATACGCATTAGAGGCTCTCCCGATACGCATCAGAGGCTCCTAGTGCTAGATAGCGACGGTATAGGTTATTTCAGGAGTTCCAAAGCAAGGCAGGGAGTGGGATGAGAGAATCGATCTCAGGGACTGGGTTGGGAGCTTTGAGAGTTTCGCAGCAAGGTTCAACCTCTTATCCTTCATGATGGGAGATACTGATTACTTCAGTAGCCAAGCGGCTACTGATGTGATGTGGTGAAATGAGATTGCTTGAACGCTAAGAGTCTATCACCTTATCATTAATGCTCTTTCCATTAGAGCTTCTCCGTCCGTTTGTTTGTCGGTGCAAGCACTCAATCACGAAAGGATAAATTCCCTTTCCATTGGATTATGATGTATGTATTGTATCTACACCACCCATCCATTTCGCGAGGTCATTTTAGGACATAATCCAAAGAGTGAAAAAGATCCAAATTTCAAGTGCACCCCACCATAGAAAACAATGGGGATTGAATGCTTACCATTAAAACCTCTTTGGGCCATAGAAGCTTTCCATCAAGCTAATATTTATGCTTTACCTTATTCCTTGTCTTTTTTAACTTATAAAAAAGTTAGATCTCAAATCAACATCATGGTCGGCCCTAGAAAGTTTTAACGGTGGATGTCACTGTCCCACTGTTTTCCGTGGTGGGGTCCACTTGAACTTTGAAACTGCTTAATTCTTTGGCTCACTCTCTAAAATGATCTCTCCAAATGTATGGATGGTGTGGATACAACACATACATCATGATGGGGCCCACAGAACATGGTCAGCAAGGGCCAAGAAAAGAAATGACTTGTGCACTGCGAAACGGAGAAAGACGTATAGCAGAGATCTAATGAAAAGAGCATTAATGATAAGATGACGGACTCTTGGCATTCAACCAATCCTATTTCGCCAAGTTAATTCAGTATGTATTCCGCTCCCCTTCATGATCCCCAATCTCCCCTTTCTCATCCTTGAAAAGCGCCGGTTGTCTATCTAATTTTCTTATCCTGTTTTTTCTTTTCCCTTTCTTCTTGTGCCTGCTGCCTATCTTGACAATACAGTAGGTGAGGCCCGATGTATCTGTGGAGCCCTCCTGAATGTCCGGTCTTTGTATATCTGTTTTTTTGCTAATTAACAAAGATATAGGGGCAAGCCCTTTTTATTTTTATTTTTAAAAAAAAAAAAAATCATCTCCAGCTGTTCAAAGATATAAAGCTTTTTAATATTCTAAATCATTCGTAAACATCACAATAAATACAATTAAAACATCTATAGCTTCCTTGTAAAGAAGGAATCTACGGCTCCTATTAAAACATCATCTATAGCTTCCATGTAAAGAAGGAATCAACGGCTCCCATGTAAAGGAACCGTGCAGCAGCTACAAAATTATTAGCTTCTATGCACAAGAGGCTAAATTATAAATGGTTCAAAAGTGTATCAGGTCTTATATACAAGAAATATAGATTATTTGTAACTTTAGATGTAACCTTATGAATAAGAGTTATGTGGGCTTGTGATATAGAAAATTAATTAATTTTTTTAAAAAAAGAAGAAAAAAAAAAGAATGAATGAATGGATGTGCACGACTGTTAGCGGGGACAGAACCCCCTATACCCAGATCCAAAACCTCTTGGATAATAGATTTGAGGTATTTCTGTCATTTCAGCCAACAGTCTTACAACACAGCAAAGTTGTCGTCGGGAGCTGATGAGGTGCGGCACCGGTCTCCACAAACACGGTGCGACCATGGGGCCCACCTTGATGCATGTATTGTTTATCCAATCCGTCCATCCGTTTTGCCAGCTAATTGTCGACGCGGCATGCATTCATCTAATTTGTGGAATCAGTTGCTTGAATAGTCCCAACCTCTGATCCGCGGACGTTAGTTAATAGGACGATGGATTGCTTTTCATTTTTAACCGTCCAATCAATGTGAATCTCGTTGAATCTCTCTTCATTTACAGGGACTTCTCTTTCAATTTTCTCACCTTGAAATGTCTCCTTCCAACTCAATCAATGTCCTGACTCTTATATTTAGGGGCGTTTCAGTAATTGAAAAAAGAAGAAAATGCCAATGCTCCCCTCAAATTCAAAGCTGTTATAACTCGTCCAGTGAAATGCATACACAAGTCCTTTCTTCTTCTTTTCTTTTTTTTTTTTAATTGGTTCTTGTGTAAACTTGGTTTTCTCTTTTGAGAATCACAAAGTGCCAAGCTCTTACGGAATTCCAATAGATAGTACTGTAACTTCCGGATTCTGGGTATGAAAATCCAGACATGGAAAAAACCAAAAATCCTTTTCTTTTCTTTTCTTTTCTCTTTAAATCTGACCGTGGAAGGTGTGATGAGGTTTTCCTCCTCAGTTCATGGGAGAGACAGTGTAGTGGGTAAAAAAATCGAAGTAATTCATAACGCAGGTCAACCGGTCGTAGGTGGTCCACGACTGGTTGTGAGTGGCGCTCGACCAGTCATAGGTACGAGCTTTGGCACGACTCAAAGTCTAGCGACTTTGGGTAATATTTCTTCGGGGTGCTCGACTGGTCGTAGGTGATCCACGACTGGTCGTAGGCGGCTCACGACCGGTCGTGGACACAGTACGACCAGTCATAGTTACGCAGATTCGTTTTGCGATTTTGCGCGGATTTCGTTTCGCAAGTCCTTTCGCAACTGGGATGCAGAAGGGAGTTTCCTAAAACTATAAAAAGGGGTCCCTAGGGTTTTTCTAGGGTATGATGTGTATGAGAAAAACACAAGAAGGGTTTCCTAAAAGCTTTGCAAGGGTTTGATAAAGGGTTTAGGGTGAGAGAGTGAGAGAAAAGAGATAGAGGAAGCTTGTGGAAGGGAGCCATCGTCTTAGCGCTTCTGCGTCCTCGTAATCGGTGAGATCTCTCAGTTCTTTTGTTCTCTTACTGTTTATCCACTCTTGCATGAGTGATAAAGGTTTGATCATAGCAAGGTGTGCTTGTGATCAGTTGTAACGTTCTACTTCATAGTAGATTGTTGATCTAGACGAGGTCCAGTGATTTTTACCTTTTTGTGGGTTTTTCACGTAAAAATCTCTTGTGTGGTGTGTGATTGATACTTTGATTTATTTCATTACTTTGTTATTTCATAATTCTGGTTTGTTCTAGAGGGCTAGATCCTAAGGTTTTATGCAAGCTCCCTAAAAAAGTGGTATCAAATCTAAGTTCATTGAACGGGTAGGATCGGTTTGAAATTATGGAATGTGACTCATCAAGGTTGATCAGCCTCAATGGTTCTAACTGGACCATATGGAAGGCTAAGATGGAGGACTTGCTTTATTGTAAGGACATATATTCTCCAATTTTAGGTATATCAGCAAAATCCAAAGATATATCTGATGATTATTGGAAGAAGATGGACCGAAAGGCGGTGGGGTTTATTAGACAATAGCTGGATGATTCTGTGTTCCACCATGTGTCTACGGAAATTTCAACTGCTAGCCTATGGCTAAAACTAGAAGGGCTATATGAGAGGAAGACAGCCGGTAATAAAAATTTTCTGATAAGGCGACTTGTGAATCTCAAGTTCAAGGATGGTGGTTTTGTGGCTGAGCACATGAATAAGGTCAGCAATATAGTGAACCAACTCTCTTCTATGAAGATGGTCATGGATGATGAATTGCAGGCTTTACTTTTGCTTAGTTCATTGCCTGATAGTTGGGAGACATTGGTGGTATCTATAAGTAACTTCGCGCCAGACAGAAAGATATCCATGGAACAGGTTACTAGCTATCTCTTCAATAAGGAGACAAGGAGGAAGTTTCAGGGGTCTACTCAGTAAGAGACTGTTGTGACACAAGAACGGAGGAGAGGAAAGAACAGGAAGGACGGGAAGGCCCGAGATAAATCAAGAGGCAAGTCGAGTAACAGAAAAGATGTTGAATGCTGAATTATGGTAAGAAGGGCCACTACAAGCATGAATGTCGTAAGGCTAAGAATGACAAGAAAGGAAAAAGAAAGGAGAAAGAAGATAAATCAGATTCCACTGCGGTTGCTTCAGATGGCATCGTTGTAGTTATTCTTTCTACAAATCATGATGTATGTCTCACAGCTACGAGTCAGGACACCGACGGGTGATAGACTCAGGAGCCTTTTTTCATGCAACTCCACGAGGGATTTCTTTGCAAGCTACAAGTTAGGTGACTATGGGACCGTGAAGATGGAAAATTCTGGTGTATCGAAGATCACAGGGGTCAGTGATATGTGTGTGAAGACCGATGTGGGTTGCACATTGGTTCTCAGGGATGTGAAGCATATCCCAGACTTTCGCCTCAACTTGATGTCGACAGGAAGGTTGGATGATGATGGCTATGAAAGCCGGTTTGCTGGTGGGCGCTGGAAGCTCATCAAGGGTTCGTTGATCACAGCCAGAGGAAAAAAGTGTTGCACCCTTTACAAGGCATGTCTCAGTGTATACAAGGGTGAGTTGAACGCAACGAAAGATTTATCTATTGACATGTGGCACAGGCGTCTAGGCCACATGAGTGAAAAAGGGCTTCAACTACTAGCGAAGAAGGGGCTCCTTCTAGACATGACAGGTACGCCTCTCAAAACCTGTCTTGATTGTTTATTAGGGAAACAACATAGAGTTTCATTCATTAAAACTGCTTCTCATATTAATAAAGTGCATGTATTAGATTTGGTTTATTCTAATATTTGTGGTCCTATGAGGACAAAAACCTTGGGTGGGGCATTGTATTTTGTTACTTTTATATATGATGCATCTAGGAGGGTTTGAGTTTATGTATTGAAATCCAAGGACGATGTCTTTAGTGTGTTTAAATTATTTCATGCTATGGTCAAGAGAGAGACAGGTAGATTATTGAAGTGCATTCGCACTGACAATGGTGGTGAATACATTGGTGACTTTTATGAGTACTGCAAGTCCCTAGGTATACAGCATGAACAGACGGTTCCCAAGACCCCCCAACATAATGGTGTAGCTGAGCGAATGAATCGCACCATTGTAGAGAGAATCGGATGCATGTTATCCTATGCGAAGTTACCCAAGATGTTCTGGAGAGAAGCAATACACACGGTGGTGTATCTGATAAACAGGTCTCCATCAGCCTCGTTGAATGGAGAAGTACCTGAGAAAGTGTGGACTGGATAGGATCCATCGTACAGTCATATCAGGGTGTTTAGATACAGGGCATCCGTTCATGTACCAAAGGACGAGAGGTCCAAGCTCGATATGAAGATCAGACAATGTATGTTCTTGGGGTACGGTGATGAAAAGTTCGGTTACAAATTATGGAATCCGACCGAGAAGAAGCTCGTCAGGAGCAGAGATGTGGTTTTCTTTAAAGATCAGTGTATAGAAGACATTCGTAAGCCAGAGAAGAACCAGCCTAGTTCAGGTGAGCTAGAGGACATGGATCTGATTATTCCTCCCGTGGTGCCTGATGACGGGGGAGTACAGAAAGGTACAGAGGATGAGGGAGTTCCTACAGAAGATGAACTGAGGGAGCAGCCCCCACTTAATTCAACTGTTGAGCCACAGATGAGAAGGTCATATAGGGACAGGCAGCCGTCCAAGAGGTACTCGTCACATGAGTACATTATGCTAACTGATGGGGGAGAGCCAGAAGATTATACTGAAGCCCTAGCCGACGAGCATAAGGGGGAGTGGTTGAAAGCTATGCAAGAGGAGATGGAATCCTTGTATAAGAACCACACCTATGACATGGTGAAACTGCTTAAAGGAAAGAAAGCTTTAAGCAATAAGTGGGTGTTCAGAAAAAAGGTTGAGCGGAAGAATTCACAGATAAGGTTCAAGGCTAGACTTGTGGTGAAAGGGTTTGGTCAGAGGAAAGGTATAGACTTCGAGGAGATATTCTTACCAGTGGTGAAGATGACATCCATACGGGTGTTGCTTGAGTTGGCGGCTAGCATGGATCTGGAGATAGAGCAGTTAGATGTTAAAACTACATTTCTCCATGGTGACCTAGAAAAAGAGATCTACATGCACCAACCAGAGGAATTCGAAGTCAAGGGCAATGAACATATGGTGTGTAGGCTGATGAAGAGCTTATATGGGCTGAAACAAGCTCCACGGTAATGGTACAAGAAGTTTGATTCGTTCATATTACAGCATGGGTATGACAAAATGGAGTCAGACCACTGTGTGTTCACGCACAAGTTCTCAGATGGTGATTTCTTAGTTCTGTTGTTATACATTATGACATGCTCATCATGGAAAAAGACATCAAGAAGATCGACAGGCTGAAACAAGAGTTGGACAAGTCTTTTGTAATGAAAGACTTGGGCCTGGCTAAACAGATCCTAAGAATGGAGATAGTCTGTGACAGAAACAGTAAGAAGCTTTGGCTGTCACAAGAGCAGTATATTGAGAAAGTCCTAGAGCGATTCAATATGAATGCAACGAAGCCGATCAGTACTCCACTGGATGGTCACTTCAGATTAAGCGATAGCCAGTGTCCCAAGATGAAGGCAGAGGTGGAAGAGATGTAGAAAATACCCTACACGTCAGCCGTAGGAAGTTTGATGTATGCTATGGTATGTACACGTCCAAACATAGCATATACGGTTAGTGTTGTCAGTTGGTATCTTATCAATCCTGGTAAAGAGCATTGGGCAACAGTGAAATGGATATTGCGGTATCTAAGAAGCTTATCCAGGTTGAGCCTATACTATAGTGAGGGTAAACCTGTGCTAGAGGGCTACACAGATGCAGATATAGCAGGTGACATAGGCTCTAGGAAGTCTAAATCGGGATTCATATTCACGTTTGCAGGGGGAGCGATTTCTTGGCAGAGCAGGCTATAGAGGATCATAGCATTGTCGACGACAGAGGCCGAGTACATTGCAGTCACAAAAGCATGTAAAGAGATGCTTTGGATGAAGAGGTTCCTACAGGAACTTAGCCTAAAGCAGGAGCAACACGTGGTCTATTGCGATAGTCAAAGTGCTATACACTTGAGTAAAAATCCAAGTCAGCATTACAAGTCGAAGCACATAGAGATTCGGTATCACTGGATCAGGGATACTTTGGAACAGAAGGTGTTACAGCTTGAGAAGGTCCACACGGACGATAATGAGTCAAACATGATGACTACGGATTTGCTCAAGGGCAAGTTTGAGATTTGTAGAAACCAGGCTAGCTTGAAGAAGATACATCCCTCCTGAGTCAGAAAGGGAAAGATTTGATGGGGTTTTCCTCAGTTCAGGGGAGACACAGTACAACGGGTGAAAAAATCGGAGTAATTCATCGCGCTGCTCGACCGATCGTAGGTGGTCCACGATCGGTCATGGGTGGTGCTCGGCTAGTCGTAGGTACGAACCTTGGCACAATCAAAGCCCAGTAACTTTGGGTAATATTTCTCTGGGGTGCTCGACCGGTCGTAGGTGGCTCATGACCGGTCGTGGACTCGGTACAACCAGTCATAGTTATGCAGATTTGTTTCGCAATTTTATGCGGATTTCATTTTGCAAGTCCTTTCGCAATTGGGATGTGGAAGAAAGTTTCCTAAAACTATAAAAATAGGTCCTTAGGGTTTTTTTAAGGCATAATGTGTATGAGAAAAATACAAGAAGGGTTTTCTAAAAGTTTTGCAAGGGTTTGCTAAAGGGTTTAGGGTGAGAGAGTGAGAGAAAAGAGAGAGAGGAAGCTTGTGGAAGGAAGTCATCGTCTCAACGCTTTTACGTCCTCGTAATCGGTGAGATCTCTCAATTCTTTTGTTCTCTTACTGTTTATCCACTCTTGCGTGAGTGATGAAGGTTTGATCATAGCAAGGTGTGCTTGTGATCGGTTGTAACATTGTACTTCATAGTGCATTGTTGATCTAGACGAGGTCCTGTGATTTTTACCTCTTTGAGAGTTTTCCACATAAAAATCTCGTGTGGTGTGTGATTGATGCTTTGATTTATTTCATTGCTTTGTTATTTTATAATTCTGGTTTGTTCTGAAGGGCTAGATCCTAAGGTTTTGTGCAAGGCCCCCAACAAGGTGATGTATTGGTCTAATCCCAATTGATTTTATTTATTTTTTTTGGCAGGCATTTGAGAAGAATGCAATCTGCTCTGTAATTTTTGCTTTAAAACCCAAGCATACCCTTTAAACTCTTGGACTAGATACTGCAGTACCCAGATTTGCCGTTATGTAAGGTATTAATGGTCAACGACTTTCTATCATACTCGTAGATTCTCAACAATTGGCTTAAATAAATGCAGTTTTGTGCCTCTTGCTCAAACTGCCAGGAAATGATCAAAGCATGAGCTAAATCATCCCATCTCTTTTAGGTGTGCATGCTGCTTGGAGAACCACTTGTGAATTTTCATTTTTAAATTCTCTTCGTGGACAACTCTGATGTTTTCCAAATTGGCCCACTTGAGGCATTCATTTTCCTCGGCCTACCTAATGGTTTGACATTTAGGTGAGGTTGATCTGATTAAAATGATCTGAGGTTGATCTGATTAAAATGATCTCATAGAGAAACCACAACTTTTCTTCCTTATACTGATTTTGTCTAAACTGTTCTTTTGCTCATTGAAGAAGCATTATTATGTCCTGACACAACGCCAACTGTGCGGATTTCACTCAACATGATAAAGAATAAAGATGAATTCCACATTCTTAAGTATTACTAGGTAAAAATCCTAACGTGATTACAGGGCCAAAGTTGGAAAATAAGAATGACTAACCACATTCATCCCACCTTATGATTTTGTCACTCCGAGGGGATATCAATGTGAAAATCAACTTGGACTTGAGTTGAAAACAAAAGTGAAGAAGTTATTGTCCACTACTACAATTAGGAGAAGGCAAGACCATAATTAGGTTTTTGCAATCCTCAACGATCTAAAGACCCAGTTTGTAGAAGCGGTCTGAGTGGTAGTTGATAAAATGCACAAGCCTTACGGCAAGAAGATAATGTATTCAAATCGCATTTGCACGGTTACAATTACCAATGAGCGGACTTATGTTGTGAGAAGGAAGATTTTGTGAGAAAAAGAGCTTTTGGACATTGTCTCAATCAACCCAAAAGCACTATATCCAATCATTCACTAAAAACACAAGAAAATTCTCTACCATGCTTGCCCGTATGGTTTTTGTTCTCTCAATCACGCATACCCATTTACTTTTTATAAGCCTTTGCATGAGTGCTTTATGAATGAACCATTGTGAAGCCACACAAATGACCATGAATGCATGCAGTGCATGGTAACCCCTTCATTGAATGACCATCATAAAGCCACATATGTGACCATGCATGGATGGAGTGCATGTTAATCCCTCCATTGATGGGTAATCGTGAAGCCATATAAACGGCTAGGCATGCATGGAGTGCATGATAACCTCTACATTGAAGGATCATCGTGAAACCACATAAACAGCTATGCATGCATGGAGTGCATGGTAACCTCTACATTGAAGGACCATCATGAAGCCACATAAATGGTTATGCATGCATGGACTGCATGGTAACCTCTACATTGAAGGCATGCCATCATCCCCAAGTCATTGTGCCTCTTAAACTCATGCCAAGACAATTCCATAAGGCCACATGCACGCATGGTAACCTCAAATGCATGGTGTGTCTTCAACACTACTTCAGGAAATTCAATGAGGTCCCAATGCATGCTAATTCGTCAGGGCCCATGATGACGCATCTCAACCATTCATGTTGATCCGTACAATACATATCTAATATCTTCCTCTCGTACAAAGTAGGCCACAACCTCCATTATTCTCGCCTTCAAATCAAAACATGTTCATGAGAACTCAACTCATACAAAGAAATAGATTGTGCAACTTTCAAGTTTTCAAGTCATGAATGTACATAACATGAATAAAATAAAGGAACCCTTAATTTCAGATGTTTGATTTTTTCAAAAGCTATGAAGCTATAAGAAAATCTGCGATAGATAGCCGGTATACAATACCAAAGGGAAAAGATATGGAGCGCAAAGTAAAATCAATACAATAAGTTATCCTTAATCATTTAATGCAGATTTTTTTTTCTAGAACAATTCTTTATAGCTTAATCTTTTATTCTGCACCCCTATTTCCATTGCATGATAAAGGTAAAGAGAATTGAAATCCAAAAACAATCCAATGCAAGATCTCACGGATCCATTGTTATTTATAGATAGATGGCGGTTGGATACACACATGTAGTTACAACAACTTTTAGTTATAACTTATAACGAAGGGTTAAAGTTGAATTGAATTTGAATTCCTGCAACTGTCTCTTTAATCATCTGGAGGTAATTGCAGAAAAGATGGTGAAGGTACGTTAACACACTCCCGTAAGCTAAACGATCGTTCGCTGACATGAAACTTATCCTGAAACAGCTGGCCTGATGGTACTTAAGCCTTTAGTGAAGATGTCGGCCACTTGATTAACCGTACTAATTAAACGGATGTTAATATCACCACAAGTAACCTTTTCTTTGATGAAGTGATAATCCACCTTAACATGCTTGGTGCGCGCATGATAAACCAGGTTGGAGGCGAGAGAAATGGCACCAATATTATTACAGTATATAAGAAAATGTTCTTTTAAAAAGGGGTTTAAATCACATAACACCATGTGGATCCAAAACAATTCAACAGCTGTTAAGGCAAGTGATCGATTCTCGGATTCAGTACTTAAGCGAGAAGAGGTTCCCCTAAAGAAGCAAAGGATATGTTTAATTACCATCCAATGTGTTAAACGAGGAGCATGCATGAACCGACATACTTGGTTGATAGCAAAGGCAATGTCAGGTCTTGAAATGTGATATACTGTATAGCTCCCACAACGCTCCACTACTCGTGAGGATCAGATGAAGGATCATCATCGAGCTTCGAGAGTTAAGAGCCTGAGATAATGAGAGAGTGTAAAGGTTTTGCACCCTGTATATTTGTGCCTTGTAAGAGATCTTAGATGTACTTAGATTGGGTGAGGTACATATTGGACGAGGTGTGATGCGCTTCAAAACCAAGAAAATAATGAAGAGGGCCCGAATCTTTCGTTGCGAAAAAGTCGACTGAGATTAGTTGGGAGGATGCATGGAAAGGGCCTCATCGCAATTACCAGTGAGAACAATATTACCTGCATCTATGAGTAAAATGGTAAAACTCCTCACTAGGCGCCAAACGAAAAGAGAGGTATCCGTAGAAGAGGTCACGAAGCCAAGGCCTTGAAGATAATTGGTGAATCGAAGATACTATGCAAGTGGGGCCTACTTAAGCCCATAGAGGGCTTTGTGGGATTTCTACACATGATGAAGATGATGACGGATCCACAAAACCTTGGTGTTGTGCCATATAAACCTCTTCTGTGAGGACCGCATATAAAAACGCATTCTGAACATTGAATTACTTGATGGACCACCTCTAGTGGAAGGCAACAGAGAGAACCAGCTGAATCGTAGCATGCTTGACAACTGGGCTAAGGGCATCACCATAGTTAACCCCAGGTTGTTGATGAAAGCATTTAACCACAAGGCGTGCTTTATAGCAGTCAATAGTGCCATCAAAATGTTGTTTCACTTTGTAAAACCACTTGCAACCCATTTTATTTTGGCCAAACCTAGGAGCAACTAAGGTTCATGTGCCTTGTTTTTTCAAAACACCAAACTTAAGAGCCACGACCGCACACCATTCAATTGATTTCCGTTGGAAACAACAAACCCAAACAGACGTTTCTAGCAACAGCCAGTGACCATTGAACTCCCCATGCATAACAGTTGAAGCTCTAAAGGAGCTGTTTTGGAAGATGAATAGGCAATGTCAGTTTCTAGGAATATTAAATAATGGAAGAGTCTAGTGAGGGTATTGTAGTCATTTCACAGTGGGTGCAAAAGCCTATAAAAGGCCCATTGTATATCCGATTGTAGTATCAGTGCAGCAAGTGAAAAGCAAGTAAAATTATTTTTTATCTTTGTGGTGTGTACGGTTCTAAGGCTTTGTAAAGCCAGCAAATTGGTATCAGAGCTAGACGATCCCGTGGGACCAGGTATAGCTTGAAGGTTCAGATCGTGTGATCAAGGTGTTGCCACTGCAACGTCAAGAAAAAGGCGTTGTTGATCCGTGGTGTGAAGAAGTGATGGCGTCCTCGATCCAGCCGCAGATTCCAAAGTTATTTAAGGATAACTATGAAAACTGGTGCATCCAGATGAAGGCTTTGTTCGGATCTCGGGATCTATGGGAGATTGTTACCGTTGGGTATGTAGAACCCACAACGGAAGAGGAAGCTCTCTACACCATTGATCAAAGGGCGGTCCTTAAAGATCAAAGAAAGAAGGACAAGAAGCCTTGTTTCTTGTTTATCAAGGGTTGGATGAGTCCACCTTTGAACGGATCGTTGCAGCGACAACATGCAAGCAAGCATGAGAGATTCTTAGCACAATCTTCAAAGGAGTTGATTGTGTGAAGAAGGTTCGTCTCCAAACTTTTAGAGCCGAATTCGAGACCTCACACATGAAGGAAGGTGAGACCATTTCTGATTTTTTTTCAAGGTTACTTGTTATTGTTAACAACTTGAAAAGTAACATCCTTAATATCGGCCAACTCCTTGAGAAGGGGTATATCATACACATGGAAAACCATTCTCTCTCTATAAGAGATGCACACGGGAGACTTGTGGCTCAAGTTCAAATGGCAAAGAATCGTATGTTTCCACTCAATATTAACACAAAGGCTGAAAAGTGCCTCTATGGACTCATGAAGAATGATTCATGGAGATGGCATCTTCGTTTTGGGCATCTCTATTTCAGTGGCCTTAAACTCTTATCCTCATTAAGTATGGTGTATGGCTTGCCAGCTATTGAAGCTACAGAATATGCGTGTGAGGCGTGCACACTCGGTAAGCAACAAAGGAACTCCTTTCCAAGTGGAGTATCCCGAAGAGCAAGAGAACCGTTGCAGTTGGTTCACACTGACATCTGTGGACCATTGGAGCCAATCTCTCTTGGAGGTAATAAATACTTTATTACCTTCATTGAAGATTTTAGTAGAAAATTGTGGGTGTATGTAATCAAAGAAAAGTTTGCTGCTTTTACTGTTTTTAAAAATTTTAAGGCCCTTGTTGAAAAAGAAAATGGTCTTAAAATCAAAACCCTTAGATCTGACAGAGGTGGAGAGTACACCTTAAATGCCTTTCGAGAGTATTACAGGGATCAAGGAATCAAGCATCATCATACTGCAGCCTACACCCCACAGTAGAATGGCATTGCAGAACGAAAGAACCGCACCATCCTCGACATGACAAGAACCATGCTCAAAGAGAAAGGCCTGTCAAAGAACTTCTGGGCAGAGGCACTTGCATGTACTGCCTACTTGCTCAATCGGTGTCCAACCAAGAGCATAAGAAACATGACACCACAGGAGGCATGAAGTGGCTACAAACCGAGTGTAACACACCTAAGGATCTTTGGGTGTGTCGCCTACGCTCAAGTTCCAGAAGTAAGAAGAAGGAAGCTTGATGATCGTGGCAAGAAATGCATCTTCATCGGCTACAGTGAAGAGTCAAAGGCATACAAACTCTACAACCCACTAACCAATAAAGTGGTGGTGAGTAGAAATGTAGTATTCTGCGAGGAAGAAGCCTGAAAATGGAACGAGGAAGATTCGGTCAAAAGAAAATCAAGTCGAGGTTGAAGAACATGAAGAAGATAAGCATGAGAATCAGGAACAGACACCTGCAACACCCTCTTCCGCTGAACCGTCTGCATGCAGAAGTCCAGGAATACGTTCCATCTCCCATGAAAGTACTTCATCAAATCAAAATTCAGCTAGCACATCTTCCTCCAGTTCTCCCTCACCCATGGCTCCGATCAAAATGAAAAGCCTCGATGACATATATGCAGAAACTGAGGAAGTAAATTTATTATGTCTGTATGCTGATCACGAGCCTCTAACATTTGAAGAGGCCGTGAATGAAGAATGTTGGAGAAAGGCTATGGAAGAAGAGATCCATGCTATCGAGAAGAATCACACATGGAAGCTGATCTCACTCCCTAAAGGCCAGAGGACCATTGGTCTCAAATGGGTGTATAAGATCAAGCGAAATGTTGATGGTGAGATCGATCACTACAAGGCAAGGCTCGTAGCAAAGGGCTACAAACAGAAGTACGGGGTGGACTATGAAGAAGTCTTCGCTCCTGTTACTCGCCTTGACACTGTGAGGATGATTATCTCCCTTGTAGCCCATCATAGTTGGATGATCTACCAACTAGATGTGAAATCTGCATTCCTGAATGGAATTCTAGAAGAAGAAGTCTATGTTGACCAGCCTGAAGGTTTTGTTGTTCAAGGGGAGGAACATAAAGTGTTTCGACTGAAGAAAGCCCTTTATGGGTTGAAGCAAGCTCTTCGTGCCTGGAATGCACACATCGACAACTATCTTCAAGAGAATGGCTTCGCCCAATGTTCATATGAGCATGCTGTCTACATCAAGAAAAATGCTCATGGCGACATCCTCATAGCATGCTTATATGTTGATGATCTGTTGTTCACAGGAAACAGTCAGGCGATGTTTGAAGAATTCAAGCATGCTATGTTCAATGAATTCGAGATGACTGATGGTGGATTGATGTCCTTCTTCTTGGGCATCGAAGTAAAACAACAAGTTGGCGGCATTTATATATCACAGAAAAAGTATGCTAAGGAGTTGCTTAAAAAGTTCAAGATGGCAGATTGTAATGTCATGAACACGCCTGTAGCAACGGGCCTGAAGCTGACAAAAGAAGGAGAAGGAAGAAGCGTGGACTCGACTCTATTCAAGAGTCTGATTGGAAGCCTAAGGTATCTCACATTCACAAGGCCGGATATCGTCTACAGTGTTGGACTTCTAAGTAGGTACATGGAAGCGCCAAAAGAATCACACTGGCTAGCTGCAAAAAAAATCCTCAGGTACGTCAAAGGAACAATGAAATTTGGTCTTTTTTATCCATACGAAGATGAAGCAATACTGTATGGATACTCAGACAGTGATTGGGGAGGTGACCAAGATGAAAGGAAAAACACCACAGGATATGTATTCTATCTTGGATCGACTGCTTTCACATGGAACTTAAAGAAGCAAAGTGTTGTTGCTTTGTCCACATGTGAAGCAGAGTACGTGGCAGCATCGTCCACAGTCTGTGAAGCAATATGGTTGAAGAACATGCTAAAAGAGCTGAAACATCCACAAGAGAAATCCACCGTTATATATGTGGATAACAAGTCGGCAATCGAACTTGCCAAAAATCTGGTGCAGCATGGAAGGAGCAAGCACATTGATACTAGGTATCACTTCTTAAGAGAGCAAGTGAAGCAGAAATCAGTGATGCTACAGTACTGTCATACTACTGAACAAGTGGCAGATATTTTTACCAAAGCATTGCCGACTGATACATTTAAGAAATTTAGATCGATGCTTGGCATGAAGCCTGTTTTGGTTTGAAGGGGAGTGTTGGAAACAGCAAACCCAAACAGACGTTTCCAGTAACAGCCAGTGACCATTGAACTCCCCATGCATAACAGTTGAAGCTCTAAAGGAGCTGTTTTGGAAGATGAATAGGCAATGTCAGTTTCTAGGAATATTAAATAATGGAAGAGTCTAGTGAGGGTATTGTAATCATTTCACAGTTGTTGCAAAAGCCTATAAAAGGCCCATTGTATATCCGATTGTAGTATCAGTGCAGCAAGTGAAAAGCAAGTAAAATTATTTTTTATCTTTGTGGTGTGTACGGTTCTAAGGCTTTGTAAAGCCAACAATTTCACAGCCTAAGTGTAGCTTGTAGGCTTATCTGGGGCAAGGGTGACTGGAAGAGCTGCAGCCAATGGGTACTTGGTAGTGGTAAGAGCTTTTGGTTTAAAAAATATGCCATCCTTGGCCCTTGTTTGCATAGGGTAAGTTGGTACAATAGGGTTGGGTGGGGGTGAGGGTGTGGCAGTGTTCAAAGGTATGGATGAAGTCTCAGTATCTCGTGGGGAGAGGAGAGGAGGGGACAGATTGGAAGAGGGGGTAGGAGATGAGAAGGGTGGGGTGGGCTCTGGATCAATGTCTTATGATGGGTTTGGAGAAGCTGGAAGAAGAGATGGGGATGGTGAGGCCATGGGTTCGGGCATCAGTGGTGCATGTGGATATTTAAAAATGTGGCCTAAATGGGAGTAGTCTGGTGGACGCAGATAAGGGACGTTGGCTTTGGTCAGATCTTATCCAAGAGACGGAGGATGGGCCTTATCCATGGCAGCAAAGGGAAAACGCCATAACGGAGCTCGTCAAAGATAACATGGCAAGACACGTATATCTTTTTAGAAATGGGATCGAAGCACTTGTATCATTTACAATTTTTACATAGCCAAGAAAAACACAGGTAACAATGCAAAGTACAAGTTTACTATAAAATATTATAAGGAAAGCTATGTAGAATATTACAATCAAGCACATTGTGAAACAAATTTTCATGAGGAAAGATGTTGTGAAGAGTGTGCGTGCGTGGGCATGCGATTAATGGGAGTTCCGAAGGCATCGTCCTAAAAGAAGTTGGAAGACTAGAATGAGCTAACAACGTCAATCGAGTTTCAACTATGTTACGGTGCTTTCGCTCTGCTAGTCCATTTTGTTCGGCTATGTGAAGACATGAGATGCGTTGAGTTCATTTAAAAGACTTTAAAAGCGATGACTGGTATATTCACCTCCACTATCAATTTGAAGTGATTTTATCTTCCTATCGAGTATGTTTTTAACCAGAGGTTTGAATGATAGAAATATATCATATACTTGTGATTTAAATTAAAGTGCAAACAACCAGCAATATCAACTAAAGGATCATCAATAAAACGTAACATAAAATCTGGCACTGTGTGAGGGTATCGAGTTGGGACTCCAAACATCTGAATGAATAAATTCTAAAAGGAATTGAGACACAAAATTAAAGGGCTTGAAAGGTGGTTTAGAGCTTTTCCAAGTTGGAAAAGGTAGCAAATTATTTGTCACTGTGATGACCCACTGAGAGGGAGAAAAGAAGCGACACACTGGAATGTCGGAGAAGAGGGATGTCCCAGCTAATAATGTCAGAAGGAACTTCAAACCCGTGTACTAAAGAGAGTTGTCAGCGTGACGCACGAGCTATTATGACGAGGAAATTATAGTGGATAAAGGCCTTTATTGCTCCGTCCTTGACGATTTTCCCCGACTTGTTTTCCTTGACATAAAAACAAAATGACAATCATTATTAGTGAATTATGAAACATAAATTATTTTAGAAATGCTTGGAACATGAAAATTTTCACGCAAGTGAATACCAGACCCATTAAAGTAGAAGGATTGAATATGTGAAATAGATAACCCTTTACCATTCCCAACAACTAGTATTCATTCATTGCCCATTTAGTAAGAGTGAAGAGATAAATTGCTCAAATCTGAGTTAACATGATTGGTAGTATCAGTATCAGTGAACCGCGTAATTTCACCTTGCTTGGAAGCAGCCATTGCTTGAAGCTTTTGAGCGGGTTGGCGCCCTTAGAATGAAAGATCCAACGTATGGAAGCAGTCAAGAGCCGAGTGAACAACCCTGTTACAGATTTAACATGCAGAAATTTTAGAGGCCTTTTAGACTGCTGAGAGTAGCCAAATTGTGTGAAAGATGAGTTGCCTTTGCCCCCTAGATTGTGACCCCTACCTCTTTCACGAAAAGTGGATTTTCCTCGAGATCCCCCACGGTGATTTGTTTGTATAAATGGCAATCGCCGATTGCTCAACTATTGAGCTTAAATGATGCGGTTTTAAACACATCTCAAATGTAAGGAGTTGGCTGAATAACTCTTCAAAGCTGATCGGGTGGTCATGATTAGCTATAGATGTTGGGACTGGGTCATATGCTTGGCCCAAGCCATTGAGGACTGGATTGCGAAGGTCATATTCTATGACCGGTTGGTCAATTTTCTCAACCGCATCGACGAGGCTTTTCATTTTATTTAGATATTTGGTAATTGATAAACCTCCCTTCTTGAGATTTTGGAAATGTTGTTTTAACTGTAACACTTTCGATCTTGATTGAGATGAGAAGAAGTTTTTTCAACCGTAGGCACACCTCCCGGGCAATTTGAAGATTGACCATACGCTGGAGAACCTGTGGTGTGAGAGTAGCATTGATCCATAATAACACAAGGGAGTCTTGTTCCATCCATACTTCATAAGTAGGATTGACAACTACTGTTAGCTCACCTTTGTCATCACGAAGACATCGGTCCGGTCACTCGAAATGAGATATTTTTGAACTTGAATAATTTGTTGGTACGAAGAATAGGAACAAACGAACTCTTCCACGTCAAGTAATTATCTCGGCCTAACTTGATCAAACTTAGGCCCCGTTTGTTAGATCCAAAGTCTAAAGCCTGAATTTGAAATCTGAAGCTGAATCTGAAATCTAAAGTCAAAAAACTTGTTTGGTAATTATGGCTGAAGTCTGAAAATTAAGTACTGAATTTGAAACAATATGTTTGTTAACAAACATATGAATTTTCTGAAATATGTTGATTTGACACATTTGCCCCTACTTCCTATTTGAAAATATTTTACATTATAAAGAAATTATTTTTTATTAAATGAAAATAAAATTATTCTATTTAATTTAAATAAACTATAAAATACTTAATAGAAAATTAAAATATTATTATTCATGAATACAGATTGCAAATTAATGATTTGTATGTATAAGTGTGGCGGAATTTTTTGGATAGAGATATAAAATCATATGTAAAAAATGAATAAACTAATGGATGAAACACATCCATCATGGGGCCTCACAACACTGACCATCACCCACCAGGCTGGTGGCTGGGGGAGTAGCCAATCTGTTTTCGTATCACACATGGCTACGTGTCGTGCGAAGACGCTCCTCGAGGTCTGCCTTGTACGAACGTTTCAAAGGAGATCAAAGTTACATGGGCCATACAATAATGTATTTATTATATCCGCACTGTTCATAAATTTTTCAAGATTATTTTCAAGCATTGTCCAAAAAAATGAATCATATCCAAAACTCACATGGACCACACCAAAAATATCAGTGGGATAATGATTTTCACCGTTAAAAAATTCGCAGGGCCCACTATAACATTTATTTTCCATCTAATCTATTCATAAGGTCAAAATTATTTGGATGAAGAGGAAAAACAAATTTCATATTGATCCAAAACTTCTGTGACCCCAAAAGGGTTTCAATGGTACACATTCAATCCCCTACTACTTTTTGCAGTGTGGTCCAGTTTACCTTTATATATGTCTTATTTTTCTGCTCAAGTCTTACGACGAGCTCGAAAAATGGATGGACAGTTTGGATATAACAAATACATCATGATGGGACCCACAGAACTTGCTTACTTCAATACACCATCCAATCCGCTTCCAACGAAAGGCTTTCCCATGAAGTTCATGCGCGGGGAACTTAGGTGGGGCCTACCATGATATTTGTGAGAAATCCACTCTAGTCATTCGTTTTGTGAGTTCATTTTAGGACATAAGGACAAAAATGAACCGTATCTGATACTCAGGTGGGCCAAAAATGTGAGCATTGAACGTCAACAGTTGAAATATTTGTGTGGCTACAGAAACTTTGAATCAGGATAATATTTTTTTTTCATTTCATCCCAGTATGAATGACATTATAAACGGTATAGATGGCATATAAACATCACTGTCTACGCCAGGAACATTTCAATGGCAGGAATTTCCCTTGTACACATTTTTCTTTATTACGGCCCACTTGAGTCTTGGATCCTTCTCAATTTTTCTCTCAAGTCCTAAAATGATCTCAAAATACAGATGGACGGAGTGGATTTCTCACAAACATCACTGTAGACCCCACCTAAGTTTCCAGCGCAGGAACTTCGAGCCAAAGCTCGCAGGAAATCCGTGTCCCCCTGACTCGAGACGGATTGACTACTCCCTCTGACACCAACCCGTGGCTGGTGGTCAGTGCTGTGTGGCCCCACTATGATGTACATGTTTCATCCATTCCGTTCATCCATTTTTATAGATCATTTTAGGGCTTGATACAAAAAAACATAAGGATATAAATCTTAGGTGGGCTACACCACAGGAAAAAAATAATGAATGGATATCCACCATTAAAATCCTTCTAAGGCCCACTGTACTGTTTATTTCACATCAAATTTGTTGATTAGGTCATAAAAACCTAGATGAAGGGAAACAATGAATATCAGCCTTATCCAAAACTTTTATTGCCCCAAAACATTTTTAATGGTCAACTTTCATTTAACACTGTTTCTTGTAATGTGGTCCAATTAATCCTTGGACCTGCCTCTTTTTTTGGCTCGCAACTTAAATGATTTGAAAAAGTTGATGAATGGTGTAGATCAAACACATAAATCATGGTGGGCATAAAGAAGTTTTACATGTTAAAATTTAGTTTTGTATTGTGCAAACAATTTAAATAGAAAACTTTTAGGCAGGGGTAATTTTAGAAGCAATTTTTTTTTAATAGAAAAACTTATGGAGAGCATTTCACGTTCACCATTAAGCCAGACTCCTATCATTGAAAAAATGTAGTGAAAAACCACTTAGTGTTTTCCTTCTTCCGTGTTAACAACGCATCAACAAACACCACTAAACAGGGATTTTTTTTCCATTCCGCGTTAAGTGCAATATTCACCATTAACAAACAGGCCCTTAAGCTGGCAACATTGGAAACGGAAATAGTGGTTGAGGAAGTTGTGGAGACAGTCATGGAAATGCGTGAACCGAGGACTAGCAAATAACAAATAAAGCTAGAAGTAGCACCTGCTAAAAAGGCGCACTATGAGGGTCAAGCCATCACTCTATGATCAGCACTCGATCAATGTTTGGGACATGCATAGCGTCAGAAGCTACGGTCTAGGCTGTGGAACATGAGGCAACAATGTAACCATTAGGGAAGCAAAATGTCAAGAAGAATCTCTTGGAAACAGAGATGAGGATGTCCTGGCTGCTACTATGGAATTTGTAAAGGCAGCAACAACAACCAAACTGCACGGGTGGTGATTCCAATTCAAGCGACTCGATCGAGTTCTGCCGATTCAGTCAGCAGTGGAAAGGACCAATGATCGGGTTCCTGACTTGTTCGATGGTGGAGAGGCCCAACTCAGTCGGGTTTCTCGATTCATTTGGCAATAACGAAGACCGACACAATCAGGTGCTGTTAAATCCATCTTCTGAGTCCAAGTGGGTCAGCGAAGCAGAGGCCTAACTCAATCAAGTTCTCTCGATACCAGCAGTTGTTACGAGGCCCATTGTAAACAAAGGTAATGATAGTACGGATCAAAGACGGCGGCAGTAGATTGTAAGTGCTATGTTGCATATCAAGCACCCTGTGTTGTCAAATTTCGTAGTGACTAACCACTTTAGAATAATGGACTTGTTCAAAGATGAAAAGTTCACTTTCGTAAGAAGATGTGTTACAAAGCTCAAATCATGAAGATTGTTCTACCTTGTTTAAGATCAACTTCAAGTGCTACTTTTAGTTCAAGTGCAAGTTCTATTTCAAAGTTCAAGTTAAAGTGCATGTTCAAGTTTAAGAGTAAGACCAAGTTCAAGTACTACTTCAAGTTTATATGCTAGTTCAAGTCCAAGTGCACTACATGGTCAAGATCAAGTTCAAGCTTTAAGTGTACAAAAGCATGGGGATGCGTTGCAGGCGCTAGAGCTCCTCAATGGCCGGTTCTTGGGACGTCGGAGGATGCAAGTCAGCATAGCTCATCAGCGTCAGGGAAGCGGATCTCTTCAGGTGAAGGGGTCAACCAAGAAGATCACGAACTTGGATCAACAGTCGACGAATCACATGCCAATCCCAAACCGGCTTAGTGAGCAGATGGCTAAAAACAGGGCATCCTCTTTCAGAGGTGAATACAATGGGTTGCAGGGTCGCACATACACACAAGCAACTTCCACCTCTCCTCCGCCTGCACCAAATCCCTCCCCCCGTTGCATAATTGTGCCAAAGTGGATTTTGGAAAAGGCCAAGACGGAACTGGCCCACTCGGTGGTAGGTGAAGCATCCACTCCAGCAACCACCATCTAGACCTTGCGAGAGGGCTTCCACAAGTCTAAATTCGAACTGACTCAAGTAGATTTCTTTATTATATCTGAATCTATTTTCTTCCTTCAATTTTTCTCCAGAGAGGATGTTCTTGCATTTTCTCGGGACAAAATCCTTCACAATAACATTGGTTTGGCCAACGTTCGACCATGGGGGCCCGTATCAAAAGTACCGCGCAGCAGAATTTGGATCCGCATTGTTGGCATTCCAATGCACGCTTGGAGCGAGCAAATTATCGGCCAGATTGTTGAGGAGGTGGGGGGCGTCTTGGAGCTAGAGCAATCTTTGATGAAAGGAAACAACAGATGGTTTGCGAGAGCACAAATATCTCCTCGACAAGACTTCAACCCGTGCACTCTGATTAATCTCATTGTGGAAGGGAGGACCTATCAAATTGTGGTTCAAATTGATAACCCAGTGGGGTCTTACAGTAGCATGGATACAAGCGGGGAACCGACGCAAGAAGAGACCAAGCAGTGGGTCATCCGATCATTTTGGAGTCAACCGATGACTGAATTGGTTGCCAGAGAATGGGCACCGAACAAGGCCAAGCCCCCTGAAGAGGAAAGGATGGAAAGCCCGACGCCTGTTCGACCTCGTCCTCTTGCCTCACAGACTGATGGACCCATCCCGACGCCTGTTCAACCTCTTGCCACATAGACTGATGGACCCATCCCAACACCTGTTCTATCTCTTACCGCACAGACCGATGGACTAGAACTGTCGAACCTGGACGGGTATCAGAGAGTGGAACCGTCATTGGAGATGGACCAGTTGATGGTTGGGTTGGCTCAACAAGTTGGTGGAGTGAGCAATCCTGCTCCACCCAATCCTTCTCCCCCTGTCCCCATTCTGCCTGATCCATCCAGGATCAAACCTCGCTCAGCCCCTTCCCCCAACCATCACGCCCCCCTGATCATTTGTCCCAGCCTGAACACCCCCACCCCTCCTGTCCAGCAGATCAAGACCCGCCATCAAACCAACCCCGGTCCTGCTACTTCACCAACCCAGCAGCTCATTCAAGCATCTCAATCTAACTTGCTCATATCCAACCCTTTCCTCTACCCTTCCACTCAATCCTAGTTGGCTGATGTTTTCCCCGAGCCTCACCATCATCCTAGGTCCTCAAACCCTTTCCAATCCCCACCAATGCCTGCCAACCCCCCATGCCCGACCATTAGCCATCATCCTTTCTCGACTGCAGTGGAGGACTGGGAAGGATGGCTCTCAGGGGTTCCTCTGTTGTTTAAGGAAGGCTTATCAATGCAGACATCTAAAGCGCTCACTCGAGAAGTGATACACCAATCGAATCTGACCAATAAAGAGGCACAGATTCTCAGAACTAGGAAAAATAGGGCTGACGTAAAATCTGCTAGAGCTAGAGCCAGGGCTATTTACATTCCTCCTAACTATGTAAGGGGCCAGGAAGAAGGGGGGTATTCAGCTAGAAGATCATCAGAAAACAGTGTTTTCACTCAACCCAACGAGGATCAGTTGCATAGCCTCGTTACAAACATAGAAACAAAGGGTATATCACTAAGGGTTGATATTGCTACAGGGGAGGAAAACACTGATTCCGAAGCTTCTGATTCAGGTAGAGAGGCTGCAAAGGACAATGTTATTTCTATTGTGCATGTTAGAAAGAAAGGTAGACTGACTGGTGCCCTGTTCAAAACTCAAAGCTAGAGAATTCATAGCATCCGGAAAAGGGCCGAGAGAATAGGATGGGTGTCTGACGTCTAGCATCCTATCCTTGAACGTGAGAGGGGTAGGCAATGCACAAATACCCGCCATCTGCGGCAGCTTATCAGGAAGATAAAGTCTCGATCCTTCTGCTTCAAGAGCCAATGATAAGAGAGACGAGGAGGGACTCCTTAGCAACCAAGTTGGGTTTCCAGTACCATCTGATGGAGGAGATTACTGAGGGCCACATTTAGATCTTAGCTAAACACGGCATCCAAGTCCAGCTAGTTTCAGCATCCAGACAATGTGTCTCGTGTCTAGTAACTATCGACACTATCTCTCCTTTTATGCTTTCAATGGTCTATGCTAGTTGCAATAAGGACCGAAGGAAACTTATTTTGGATGAATTGAGGAGGATTCTGGCATTGTGCCAGGTCCTTAGATGGTATGTGGGGACTTTAATTCTACAGTGCGTACTAAAGAGAGGTTGGGGGGTGTCACCTCCTACATGTACTCGATGCGTGACTTCACCGAAGCCATCAATAATTCTCTTCTCATTGATGCAGGCTTTAATGGATCCATGTTCACTTGGTGCAATAACAGGGCTAGGAGGAGTCGCAGATGGGCTAGGCTGGATAGGATGTTGCTGAATGCCTCTTGGTTGAGCTTGCTCCTGCCGTTCTCCATTGACCATCTGGCTCGATCCTGCTCGGACCACTCCCCGGTTCTCATGAAGTTCAAGGATTAGAGGGCTGATTTTCCTCGGCCCTTCCGCTTCCAACGTATGTGGACCAGCCACGATGATTTCAAAAGAGTTGTCAAGGAAGTTTGGGTTACTGAAGTGGCAACTGCTCTAATGTTTAAAGTTTTCAACAAAATGAAGCAGTTGAAAAGGGCACTAAAAGATTGGAACAAGACAGTTTTTGGGGACATTCACATCGGTGTGCAACAGGCGGAGGATGAGGTTACTAGAGTGGAATCTAACCTTATTTCTTCCAGCTCTTCCGACGATATAAAAAAGCTGCAGGTAGCCCAAAAAAATCTAAAGCTGGCCCTCCTTCGTCAAGAGTTGTTTTAGAAGAAAAAATTCAGAATTCACTGGCTGATGGAAGGGGATCGGAACTCAAAATTTTTCCACGAGTTGGTGATGGAAAAACGCACTAAGCAGGTGATACAAAAAATCTGATCTCCAACAGGAGAGATTCTTGAAGAATGCGAGGAAATTGGTCGGGTGGCGGAGGAATATTTCAAGGTTCTTTTCTCATCTCAACATAAGACAGTAAATGAAACTATTTTGTCGTCCATCCCTTCGATTATCACGGACCAAATGAACCTAGATCTCATGAGGCTGGTCACGCCCGAGGAGGTGTAGGCAGCGGCTTTCTCCATCTCGCTGGATAGTGCCTCCAAGCCAGATGAGTTCGGTGGAGCATTTTTCTCATCTTGCTGGGACATCATCAGAAGCGATGTATTCGAAGCGACGAAGGATTTTTTTGCAGGAGGCCCCATGCCAAGAGCTTTTCAATGTACCAATATTTGCCTCATTCCAAAGCAGGCAAACCCGGAATCCATCGCAGACTATCGCCCTATCAGCTTGTGTAATGGAATTTCAAAGATATTCGCCAAGGTAGTGGCCAATCGTTTAGCCCTCATCCTTCCATCCATCATTTCTGAAGAACAAGTGGCGTTTGTAAAGGGCAGATCTATTGTGAAAAATATCTCTATTGCAAGGGAAGCGAATCACGATTTGGACCGTAAAGTTTTTGGAGAAAACATGATTCTCAAATTGGACATGGAAAAGGCTTACGATCGGGTGGAGTGGAATTTTCTATCCAACGTGCTCTAGAAGTTCAGTTTTCACCAAGGGTGGATTCACCAAGTCCAGCAATACTGGATGGGGAGCTGGTTCTCGATTCTTAGTAATGGTAGGGCTTTCGGTTTTTTTCCCTCATCCAGAGGCTTACGTCAAGGAGACCCGCTATCCCCGTCCTTGTTCATCCTCGTAGCTGAAGTCCTTAGTCATGGAATTCGAAACTTGTTCCTTTCAGGAGCTTGCCACCCCTTCAAGCTCCACCTCAACTGTCCCATGCTAACCCATTTATTTTTTGCAGATGATGCAATTTTATTTTTGAATGCCAGACTAGCGACAATCCGATCTCTTCTCTCTTTTATCAAGGAGTACGAACAGGCGTCGGACCAGCTGGTAAATACAAGCAAAACCTCCTTTATTCTCCCCAGGACTGCGTCGCCTCTCAAAGTTAGGAGAATTAAAGAGATTAGAGGTTTCAAACAGGCCTCGCTCCCATGCACGTACCTCGGGATTCCTCTTTCTAAGGGCAAAGTCTGAGCCCCTCTGTTGATGCCGCTTGTTCAGAAGGTTTTGGGTAAAATGGAGGGTGGACATCAAGATATCTCAATCCTGCTTCCAGATTGATTCTAATTAAGCACGTCTTATCGAGCATTCCAATTCACATCCTGTCAACGGTTAACATCCCTAAAGCTACGTGCAAAATTCTTGAATCTAGCTTTGCAATTTTTTTCTGGGGGAACGTTGACGACAAAAAGAAAAGACATTCGGTATCCTGGGCAAAGATATGTGCTCCTTTGTCTGAGGGTGGTCTTAGAATCAGGAGTATGATTGATGTGATGAAAGCTTGCAGGATTAAATTGGGCAGAATTTTTCAAGAAGGAAGGTCACTTTGGGGGAGATTCTTAATGGAGAAATACTCAAACAAGCTCATTCATCCTTCCCACTCCAACTCTGCTGCCATCTCAACAACCTGGAAAGACATCTCTACGTCCCTTCCCTTTGTGCTTTCCCACTCAAAATGGCTTATTGGTGAAGGGCATCTCAATTTTTGGTCTCAAAACTAGTCTGGCAAGGGTTTTTTGTCTGCAGCTGTGATAGGCCCAATTCCTCCCCAACTCAGGGAGGTAATGGTGAAAGATATTTATGCTCAAGATGCAACTAATAACTAACATATCATCCAACAAATCCTACCTGCGCCCACCTTTCAATCTTTATTAGAGAACCTTGTCCCCTTATCTAATAGGGAAGATGTTTTGGCCTGGGATCTGACTTTATCAGGCAGGTTTTCATTAAAATCGACCTGGCATGGCATCCAGACTCAGAGGCAGAGGGCGCTTTGGACAAGGTGGGCATGGAATGACAACTTCCCCCCAAAAATTGATATTTTCCTATGGAAGATCATGCATGCAGCATTCCCAGTTGATAGGGCTGTGCAGAAATCAGGTATCAGCTTTGTATCCAGGTGTGAATGTTGCTCTGGGACCTATGGCTTGGTGGCGGGCAGCAGCCAGGCCAGTCCTCAGAACAAGAAAGATGTTCAATCTTTCCACAGTCATGGGATTCAGCAGCAGCAACCTCTCCCTGCAGCTGCCGTTGTTTAGGGAGCGCAGCAGTCTGGTGCTCAGCTCTTTGATCCTGCTCGCAATTCAGTCTCTCAGTCTGATGATGCAGCGATCCGTTCCTGGGATCTTGAAGCACCCCCAATCGCAGAAGATACGGCTAATTTCTGTCAGCAACTGAGGCATTCCCACCCTGCTGGCCAACCTGCTCCAAGCACTCCGCAGGTTCTTACCTCCCTCCTGCTTATGCAGTGGAAAGCCTAGACCACCTCTTCTGTCAGGGGAACATTGCTATCAGGGTTTGGGAGCATTTTCACAGAATTTTTGATGTCCCTCTCATCCGCGATTAGTCTATCCAGCTGAAGATCCTTCTTTGGACTTCGAGGGCATCTCCATCCTCCCATCTCAAACAGCTATTGGGCTTCATTCCAATTCTTATCTCCTGGGAGCTATGGCTTAGCCGAAATGCTTCTCGCTTTGAAGGAACTAGAATGTCCAGTAACTTGGTTATCACTCGAGTGTCTAGATGGCTAATGGAAATTAGCGATCCCTTGGCTGACAGAAAATTCCCATCATTTAACGACTCTATTTCCATTCAGGCCCTCCAGTTGGGCAGAGGTGGCGGAAATCCTCTAGTGGCTCCTCGGATAATTTCTTGGATTAAATCGATTCATGGTTGGGTAAAACTTAATGTAGATGGTTCATCTCGTCGGAATCCAGGCGAGAGTGGCAGTGGAGGGGTGCTCAGAGACCACCGAGGTAGGGTCATCTTCGTTTTTAATAGGTACTATGGCATTGGGTCTAACACAAGTGCGGAGGCTTAGGCTATGTTGGATGGTATAACGCTATGCAATAAATTGGGCTTTTCCAACATCATTGTAGAATTAGATTCTAAAGTTGTGGTTGAAGCAGTGGTAAATCCCATGACTCATTGCCCTTGGAATATTTGGTACAGATTGGGAGCCATTAATCGGATTAGCCATGGCCTAAACCTCTCCTTTACGCACATTTTCCATGAAGGCAACTCTGTGGCTGATGCGCTAGCCAGGATGGCTTCCGAAGGTTACGCCAATTCTTTTTACCGCTCTTATTCGGAGTTACCAAGGAGGATTAGAGGTAGTTTGGTCCTCGATCGGGCGGGCTGGGTATTCTCCGTGTTTTTTTTTTTTTTTCGGGTCCTTGCCAGGGTGTTCAGGGGTTTCGGGTCCTGTCCCTTGGGTGGGGGCCCGTCTAAAGGGTTGGTCAGTATATGATAGGCGTGGTTCCTTTGTTTATGTGGGAACTTACCCGAAGGGCTGTAAAGATCACTTTTTGATGAAATA
Organism: Magnolia kwangsiensis; assembly: GCA_037074715.1. Taxonomy (NCBI): domain Eukaryota; kingdom Viridiplantae; phylum Streptophyta; class Magnoliopsida; order Magnoliales; family Magnoliaceae; genus Magnolia; species Magnolia kwangsiensis. The sequence continues at coordinate 29,942,556 of CM073575.1, read as the reverse complement.
AGAAAAGTTATTTTTTTAAAAAAAGCTTTAAGTGTACAAGATCAAGCTTTAAGTAAATCAAGTTGAAGATCAACCGAAGCAACTGAAGCTACAAGTTTAATGTTCAATATTTCAGGTATAAGTGACCTTAGGAAGGCCTTAGGTTTAGGTCATTTATATTGCACATTTAGTATGGGCTCTATTTCGACTAGTCCTAGCCTATGTTCGACTAGTCCAGACTCTGATTCAACCAGTCCAAGGATTTTCTTGATCAGTCCAGGAGTTGTTGCAAATTTTCAGATTTTTTTGGTAGGGTCATGACCAGTCGAGCACCCCACTCGACCAGTTGTGGACACTGGCTCAACTAGTCAAGAAGGGCTCAACTCGAACTCCAGCAAGCTATTTAGCCCCACTCGACCAGTCGAGGGATGGTTTTATCCGATCGCGCTAGAATTTTTAAAATTTGGTTGAATTTTAGACCAGTCGAAGTTGACCTTAGACCAGTAGAAGGAACTGTTTTTCAGCCTATAAATAGAGGACTTTTCTCAGCTTTTTTCATTGATAAAAAGTCAAATCAAGCCTCCACTTTGGAAGAAAAGCCCCCGTGATTGTCAAGATACTGTCCGGTAAATTAAGATTCTTTTTATAGCTTTTTAATTTCTAATTTCTTAATCTCTCTTTACTTCAATCTTATCTTATAAAAGGGTATTCTTCTCTACCCCTTTTGAGATCCAAGGAATTAAATTAAAGTAGCCTAAGTTTGGATTAATTTAAAATTCATTTAAACCTAGAATCCTTCTATGTGTGTGATTGAACATTAGACATCTTCATCTTCAAAAGAAGCGGTTCTACCGGGCAACATCAAGCAGAATCTTCGGATAAGTATTTTGTTTAAATTGCTTTTGATTTTTAAGATTGTAAAAAATTTTCTATTATGGTTTTTGAGATTACCAAAAAATCTTTATTGTGGTTTTGACTGAGATAGCTAGAAAATCTTAGCGCGGGGTTTTTAATTGTGGTAGCCCGTTGAAAACGCAATTGTAAAGGTTTTAAGGTGAACCTTGGAAAACTTTCTTTCATAGTAAAAGCCAATATCACGTGGGTTATGATTATTGGGAGTGGAGTAGGTGTGGCTGAATAGTTGGTGTACACACCGAACCACTATAATTTTTGGTGTTTTGTGGTTGATGTATGTGATGTATAAGTGGTGAATGATTGTATCTATTTCATGTTCATGTGGTGAATGTTATAATAGCTAGATTTCATTATTTTACCTCTTATTTTAGTTTGGATTTTTTATCCTTACCGAGTTCAAGAAATCAGGTTGTCCTACCATAAACTTTGATTTTTGGTGTAAGGTTGTCCTTTGAATAACGTTTGAATCAACTTCTCAATACAGTAGCAATTGAGATTGTTATTTGATTCAGCTATATTCATTTATATTCCGCAATTATTTTTTTTATTTGGCATAGTCCTATTCTTCCCCCCCCCCCCAAAAAAAAGGACTAAGAGTTCGCCATTTTCACAGATGGCACAGATCAAAGCGAGAAAGAAGCAACACCGATTCGAGCACTCAAGTGCTGGGGAACATGAAGGGGAATGGATGATTGAGATGAGTGGGAGTTATGTTGATGCTACCGAGATAGCAATCAGCAAAAAAGGAGAGAGAATCTCTCTATGGCTCTGATACCATAAAGTGAAATGAATTTTGGAAAACAATCCCTATGCGGAATCTCATGGATCCATTGTAATTTAATGATGAACAGAGTTTGGATACACACGTGTAGTTACAACTTTTAGTTATAACAAAAGTTTGAAGTTGAATTGAATTTGAATTCCCACATCTCTCTCTCTCTCTCTCTCTCTCTCTCTCTCTCTCTCTCTCTCTCTCTAACCATCTGGAGGTGGTAGAGGAGGAGATGGTGAAGGTATGTTAACAGTACGATTACTACATCGGCTCTATATGCAATCATATGAGAGAGAGAGAGAGGGGTGGGGGGGGGGGTGAGAGATCTCTAATTCCCATATTCTTGGATGATGTGAACAAGCTTGATGAATTGAAGGCTTGGAATGCTTAGTAGTTTTGCATATGGATATGCAAGTCTACTAACCTTCCGGCTCGTAGTAAATCAGAGCAAAGCAGAGCATAGGAAATGAATCCAACCTCAGAAGAAACAATAGAAGTGAAGTATTGAGGAAAAGTCTATATATATGCTACAAAATGCAGCTTTGTGCCTCTTGCTCAAGCTGCCAGGAAATGACCATGCATGGGCTAAACCACCCCATCTCTTTTAGGCGTGCATGCTGCTTGGAGAACCATTTGTTACTTTCTTTCTTCTTCTTCTTTTTTTTCCTTCTCTTTGTGGACAACTCTGATATTTTCCAAATTGGCCCACTTGATGCATTCATTTTCCTGAGCCTGTGTAATAGTTTGGCATTTAGGTGAGGTTAATCTGATTAAAATGATCTCATAGAGAAACCAAAACTTTTCTTCCTAATGTTGATTTTGTCCAAACTCTTCTTTTGGCCATTGAAGAACCATTATGATGTCTTGACACAATACCAACTCTGCGGATTTCACTCAAATGTGATCAAGAATAAAGAGGATTCCGCATTCTGGAAGTATTCATAAAAACCTCATGTATTTACCTGTAATAAATCATTTTGTTAGCTGGTAGTCAAAATCATCGAGTCTCCACCTTTACGGCATTTGAACTAACAAGGACACAGTTGCAATATTGGCACCGGATACTCAATGGTTTCTAAATGCACTAGAAGTGGAGATCCATTATTTGAGATGTTTTCTTTCTGCCATCTCAGCCAAAGTTGGAAAATTAGAATGTTTGACCACATTTATCCCACCTTATGATTGTGTCACTCCAAGGAGAAAAAACTTGTTATGATTTTTTTTTTTCATCATATTCCATCAGGTGTCAGACTCACCTTCACAAACCAATGAGCTATAGGAACTCTAGTCCACAGCTTCTACATGACTATGTTTGCATAGTTAGAAGGAAATGGAGAATAAAAGAATAGGGAAAAAAAACTTTACTCTCTCTCTCTCTCTCCCCTATGTTTGCATAGTTAGAAGGAAATGGAGAAAAAAAGAAAAGGCAAAAAAAGCTTTGACTCTCTCTCTCTCTCTCTCTCTCTCTCTCTCTCTCTCTCTCTCTCTCTCTCTCTCTCTCTCTCTCTCTCTCTCTCCTATGTTTGCATAGTTAGAAGGAAATGGAGAATAAAAGAAAAGGCAAAAAAAAAAAAAAAACTTTTACTCTCTCTCATTTCATTTTCAGAGAAAACGGGCCATTTTTTTTCAATAAAAAACAGACATTGGCTGGATTTGAACCCACGACCTCAACCACATCATGCAACAACATCTACCATCTCTGTGTAGGTGGATTTATGCTTTTCGCTTGTTTTTATACCTCTTGAGTATTTATTACTAATGAAATATTATTTTAATTTACTCGTTAAATATTGAGCCGTGTTGAATTGAGTTTTCTAGTTTGTTCATCAAGCTTGTTCACATCATCTAAGAAGATGAGAATGAGAATTCGTGTGTGTGTGTGTGTGTGAGAGAGAGAGAGAGAGAGAGCAGATGATGATTGCATATAAAGCCAATTCTAATCAATCTAGTTTACTTTATCATATAATGGAAGTATGGGTGCAGAGCAAACGACTAAGTTGTAAAGAATTGTTTTAGAAAAAAATCAAAATCAAATGATTGAGAATAACTTATCACATTGATTTTAGTCTATGCTCCATATCATTTTCCCTTTGGTATTGTACACCGGTTATCTACCACAGATTTTCTTACAGCTTCATGGCTTCTGGAAAAAAAAAAGAAAAAAAGAAGCAAACATTGTGATGAAGGGTTCCTTGATTTTATTCACGATAACTACCTACAGGATTTAAAATTTTCGAAGTCACTGAATAAAAATTTCGAAGTCGCACCATCTATTTATGTACTAGTGGAGTTCTTAGGAACATGTTTTTTAATTTAAACGCGAGAATAGTGGAGGTTGTCGCCCACTTCGTACGAATGGGAGATATTAGATATGTGTTATACGGATTTATCAACATGAATGGCTGAGATGTGTCCTTATACCCCAGCGAATTAGCATACATTGGGACCTCATAGAATTCTCTTAAAGAGTGTTAAAGAGACACCATTCATTGGAGGTTACCATGCATGCAAGTGGCCTCATATGGAAATATCTTGGCATGAGTTCAAGAGGCACCATGAATTAGGAATAATGGCAGGCCTTCAATGTAGACATTCACATGCATGCATAGTCATTTATGTGGCTTCATGATGGTCCTTCAATATAGAGGTCATCATGCACTCCATGCATGCATAGCGGTTTATATGGCTTCATGACGCTCCTTCGATGTATAGGTTACCATGCACTCCTTGCATGCATTGGCTTCATGATGGTCCTTCAATGGAAGAGTTACCATGCACTCCACGCATGTATAGCCATTTATTTGGCTTCATGATGGTCCTTCAATGGAAGGGTTACCATTTACTCCATTTGTGTTTACGTGGCTTCATGATGGTCCTTCAATGGAGGGGTTACCATGCACTTCATGCATTCATGGCCATTAGTATGGCTTCATAATAGTTCATTCATGAGCCAAACATGAAGAGTCTTATAAAAGACAAATGGGTATGGGTGAATGAGATAATAAAAACTATACAGGCAAGCATTATAGAGAATTCTTAGAAAAATCTTTTATATTCTTAGTTAATGCTTGGACATAATGCTCTTAGGTTGATTGAGACTCTATTAAATCTTTCTTCTTCTTTTTTTTCTCTCCAATTCTTCGTTCTTGTCCTTAAAGAACTTATATAGCATTATCTATGACTAGTAAAATTTAAATGGTAGAATAACAACACGAGTTTGATCATTGGTGATCATAACCGTGCAATTGTGATTTGAAGACATTATCTCCATGACCCAAGGCTTGTACGTTTGATCAACTACTACTCAGATGACTTTCACAAACTGTCTTTGGATAGTTGAGGATCTTAAAAATCTAACACCTTTATCTTTCAATACTCTCTCCCAATTTGTTAGAGATCCATTTATATATATTTGTTCAGGTAAAATCGAAAAACAACCTCAAGCAATTCCAGCAAAGTTTCCAGCCTTGCTCTCCAAAACTGGAATTCCAAAAACAAATCATAGAAAGGTCTCATTTGTTCTATTTGTATAAATTTTCTTTCATAATTATAGACAATACTAATTGCCTTTATTTATGGTGCAAAACTGCAGATCATACCATCACATTCTGCGGATCTAATGCTCAACAGTTGGAAATCTAGGAAAGTGCTACGAAAGCGACTCCATGTCAATCCATAGTGTTTGATTGAATGACTTTTCTGGTTTTACAGGCAAGGGACTCCATACTTATCAGTGTTTTAGGAATGGAAAGGGTTGATGATTGGAGGTTTTCAATAGGGCAAAATGGAATGTTCTAGAACAGGTGAGAGCATCTTCCAAAGCTTTTTTTCCATTTCCCTCAAAGTATAGTTAAGAGTTGTAAATGTTTTCTGTTTTAACCATACATGGGGGAGTGGATTAGGTGAGATCCCGGCCTTACTGAAGACGGTACGGCCCTTACCATGGGGCCCACCTTGACCTTTCTATTCTATATCCATGCTGTCCATCCGTTTTCCCAGATCATTTTAGGCCATCATCCCAAAAATGAAGAAGATCCAATTCTCAGTTTAACCATACTTTAGGAAACAGTGGCGATTGAATGCCCTACCATTGAAAACTTCTTAGGGTGCACCTTAATGTTTCTATAGTGTGTATTTGCCATCCAATCCGTTGATAAGGTCACATAAGCCTGGATGAAGGGGAAAATTATTTGCTTGATTCAAAACTTTTGTGGCCCATTAATGGTCAATCACCACAGTTTCCTGTGATACGTCCACCTGATAATTGGATCTGCTTCTCTCTTTTTTTGGGATAATGCCCTAAAATGATCTGAAAAAACAGATGGACAGCATGGATACAGAATACATACTTCAAGGTGGTCCCCATGGTAAGGGCTGCACCGCCTTGGGTGAGGCCCTGGGCTCCAACGGTTACTTTTGGGTTGGAATTCAAATAAACTAAAAATTCAAGGCCACCCAAATCAAAATGCAGCCAAACAGTGCCTAAGTGCAGTTGCAAGTTTGTATCTTTCTCGCAGCGTACTAAGGAGAGAAGCATGGATCACCCACCCGACTCGGTTGAGCTGTGACTCGACCCCAACCCAAACGAGTTGAGTTGGGTTGGGTCGAGTGTAGGGGATTCTCAGACCCAACCCGTATGATAATTGGGTTTAAGTCTAGATTTATCCATCTACTCGATCCTATTAGGATATATGATATGGAAAACGCTAGCGTTGACTTGCATGCGTATGTGTGGCTGGTAACTCAGGAAGCGGATTGCGTACTGAGTGACTCAGTACCCTTAGCGTACTGAGTAAACTCTGTGGGGTCCACCCTTATTTATTTATTTTATCCAGTCCGTTAATCCATTTTAACAGATAATTTTAAGGCTTGGGCCCAAAGTAGAAGCATACCCAAAGCTCAAGTGGACCACACCATAGGAAACAGTGTGATTGAACCTTTGTCATTGAAAATTTCTTGGAGGCCATAAAAGTTTTGGATCAAGTTGGTGTTTGTATTTTCTCTTCATCCATGTCTTTGTGATCTTATTAACAGTCTGGATGACAAGTGTACATCACTTTGGACCCTAGGAAGGTTTCAATAGTGAAAATCATTATTCCATACCGTTTCCTATGGTATGGTCCACTTAAGCTTTGGATATACTTTCATTTTGGGCTTAACCCATAAAATTAGGTGGGGAAATGTATGGACCGTGCGGGTAAACCACATACATTCATAGTGGGCCAACTGAGTTTACTCAGTACGATAAAAGCTTACCAGTACACTTTTATCGTACTGAGTAAACTCAGTTGGGCTATTATGAATGTATGTGGATTATCCACATTGTCCATCCGTTTTTTAAGATCATTTTAGTGGTTGATTTTAAAATAGAAGTATTCTCAAATCTCAAGTGAACCATATTATAAGAAACAATGCAAATAATGACTTCCCGTGTTAAAATCTTTAAATCTTTTTGGGGCTTAGTGATTTTTATTTGTCATCTAACCTCTTCATAAGGTTACGCAGACATGGATGAAGGTAAAAAGAAAATATCAGCTTGACCAAAACTTCCATGGGCCCCAAGAAATTTTCAACGGTAGAATTTCAATTCACACTTTTTCCCATGGTGAGGTCCATTTGAGATTTGGATATATCTCATTTTTGGGATCAAGCCATAAAATTATCTGTTAAAATGGATGGACGGAGTAGATAAAATATGAAAATCATGGTGGACCCCACAGAGTTTACGCAGTACGCAATCCGCTTCCCCCATTCGAGCCCCACGTTGTGAGTGGCTCCAATGATAGTTTTGCACCATTTATTAAACGATGGTGAGTGTTCAAATGTATGGTTTTATGGCAATCTACTCAATCTAGAGTGTGCCAATCTCTGATCCAACAGTGAATGGAGTGTAACCAAAAAAACCCATTAACATCTCAGTTTTGACCGTCCATTAGGCAGCTGCAAATGGATGGTTAGGATTTTAGAAACATGCTTCATCCACGGTGGCCTGTGATTTTGAGGTTATGGATAGCTGTACGTCAATACCACTTCTGATTGGACGTGTCACAACCACTTCTTTTTTGTGCAAAAAAATAAAAAATAAAAATAAAAATCCAGATCACCTGTACTCTCATCCCAACCGTGGAATCAGGTTGATGACCATGAATACGGTTAGTTAAGTTAAGCTGAACAAAAATATCAAGGGCATGATTTGGGTAGAGTTGTATCACCACTACAATGTGGCAAGCTAAGACTAACCATTGCGAGCTAGTTGTTGCGTTCTTTGTTTGGTAAATACTCTTAATCATGAATAAGATAGATTTTTCTGTCTATTAATTTAGTAGGGCATTGGTTCCTATGCACAAGGGATGTAGATTATTTACAACTGTGGATGTAGCTTTATGAATGAATATTATGTGAACTTGTCGTATATGTGAGCATGCAGGGAAAATCATATTTTTCTTTAGATGAAATGAGGCTTTTGCATTTTTCACTAAGCACATGTGCGGTCATCCATGACTATCAACATGGATGGAACGCAGATTGCGTACTGATTGTGCGCGCTGTTACCAACGGTGCTACAAATTGATGCTCTGTGGGTCCTACTATGATGCATGTATTTTATCCGCCTCGTCTGTCCATTTTTCCAGCTCAAAAATTAGGTAGATCCAATCTCAGGTGGACCACACCATAAGAGATAGTGGTGATTGAACGCCCATCGCTAAAAACTTCCTAAGGGTCACAAAAGTTTGGATCAAGCTAATATCTGTGTTTTCCCTTCATCAAGATCTATGTAACCTAATTAATGGGTTGGATGGCAAATAAACATTACATTGGTCCCTATAGGAAGTTTTTAACGGTGAGCTTCCAATCACCATTGTTTTCATGTGGTGTGGTCCACTTGAGATTTGGATTTGCCTCATTTTTAGGCTCATGCTGCCTTAATATGAGCTAACAAAATGGATGGACGACGTGGATAAAACACATGCATCACGGTAAAATACTTGTAAAATCTTTAGATCCTTTTAAGAATATTCGAGTGATTGAACATGTGGTGCTCAATCAATCAAGGATTATTTAATCAATGTCGATTGATAGATGCTTAGATCAACGATGCGCATAATTTTACAATTAGTTTCCTATTCCCTGTTTTATGCTATATATAAGTGTGATTGTCAGATTAGGGTATTTCAATCGAAGCTAAAACATTTCTAGGGTTTGGAGAGGAGAAAACGAGTGTTCTCTTATTGTAAGTTCATCCATCTCTTCTACTTTTTGTTTTTATAGTGACTGGTGTTGCTTTGTGCCGTAGTTTTTGTAACATCCTGAATTTTCACTGTTTTAGATTTATAAAAATTCTTAAATTTTTTTTTTAATGTAATTAACTTATATTATCACTTACTGACCATTGGTGCTCAATGTTAGTTTATACATGGGTGATACCAGTAAAGAACCGCACAAGTCCGATTAATTAACCGTAGGAAGCCAACGAATCTGCCCGATCACTTGAACATCAAGTTTAGCCCCATGATTTACTCACACAAGGACCAAATCTAATTGACCTATCGCTAACTAATCAAGACAATCAAAACTAAATTAAACATTTAACCGAAGCTGAATCAGATAAGGCTCGGATCTTGACTAATAGACCAAATCAACCCCATTATTCTTTTAGCTTAAAACCGACAGTTTAGAGTAAATATGATCAAATCTCCACTTTCATTACTTATAAATAGGCCACACTATGAACATAGTTAATCCAAACCCTAATTATTACCCATGAGAAATCTCAATACCTAATTTATTCCAAAAATGTCCCGATTTTTGAACAAGCTCTAAACCGCTCGTTGTTGGCTCACTAGTTCCAAAATTATATAATAATGTTCATCTTACTGAGCTTGACGTCCATCGTGAGAGTCGGACCTAGGTACTATTCAGAATTGCTCAACTTGAACCAAAGGACGAGTGCATGAGAAGTGCAAATACCTTAAAGGAAGAGGCTAAAACTTAAGTGAATTGGGTCATCTACTCTTATGTAAAGTTGAGTATTTTAAACCGTCGGTTTACGACCAAACTTTACATGTGGAATAAAGATATTTTCTTACTCATATCCGTATAACCACAACCCCGATCAACCATCGGTGACCATTGACCAAACTTCTAACCATATCTGTCGATCGACGCATCCAAATGGCAGGCCGAACATGTCCATACATAGATCATCATTAGGGCTAGCTACCCTATAGTGTATATCAATATGTACACCCCGTAGTGGGCCTTAGAAGCTAAAAAAACCTACCATAGGGTTAATATAGTAAAAACCCAACCATTAGGGCCATTTACACCAAATCTTGCGCTATATAAAGGCCTTATTTGGGCAGCCCCTCCTCCCATACGAATTTCATGCCCCAGAGCAAGGGAAAAAAAAAAGGAAAAAGGGAGAAGAAAAAGAGAAAAAAGGAGAAGACAGAGACCTTGGGGTGTGAATGTTGGTGCACCTCCGCCCTCTCATCCCCTTTTTAGCCTCCTCACCGTATCCGGAGTCATCGTTGGAGCTTTTCCGACAATAGTTGGAGGTAAGTGTTGAATCTAAAATATAATTTAGGGTTTCAATAGTTGTTTATCCCAAATCTCATAAGCTTGTATGTTTGTTTAAGTCTTTTAACAATTTTCTCTAAAAACTTAATCCTAAGAACTCAAAATCAAAGATTCCTTCTTAAAGGTGCAGATTATTATTCTTAGGTGGCGTAGCACCAATTTTAGTATGAATCTAATGATTATGTTTGATTGGGTGATGTATTTGGATAACCTAGAAAAAATTTAGGTAAGACCTTACATTTTAGATCCTCTCAATCAATATGGAATGATTATGGAATGTTTGTTGTTCCTCAATATGGTTGGGTATGAATTTGATAATTGTTTGTTCGTTCCTTACTTGATTTTTGTACAATGTGTCCATATAACGTGTATGATACATTAACCCTTGTGTATTTTGTATTATGAGATACATGGAATTCTTGGCTTCCTTACTAACTCACACAACACACATTTATTTCGTAATAATGTTAGTAATCGCATTTATAGAAAAACTTAAATTTATATATTTAATATATGACTACTTGAGATCACCTGTGCTAGATGATAAACCCTAATTTGTTGAAATGCTATTTAATACCATCAAATCCCTAGGTTACTCAGGAAATTGAGGTGAGAGAAGGTGGTCCTGTTTGTAAGACTATCCTGAGGATAGACCAACGGATTTGGGTGGATGCGAACGGGCCACAGTACACTGTGAAAAATGAAAAAAAAAAATGACAGATTTAGAGACAGTTCTGGACCGTCTCTAAAATTGCTTGGTTTAAAGACGCTTTAGAGACGGCCGTAAACTGTCTCTAAAATTAGGGACAGCTTCTAACCATCCCTAATATTGTCTTTAAATGTTCTGTGTCCGCAAATAATTTAAAACGGTCTTTGACCATCTTATATACTTTATCTGAGACGGTCAAAGACCGTCCGCATTAGAGACGGTCTTCGACCATCTTATATATGGTCATCTGAGACAGTCACTAGCCATCTGTATTAGAGACGGTCATTGACCGTCTTTTACTTGTAATCTGAGACTGTCAAAGACCGTCTCTAGTCCTTAGCCGTCTTATTGCCCTGTTAAAAACTCTCTATTAGAGACTGTCAAAGACCGTCTCTATTGGAGACTGTCAATGACCGTCTCTATTAGAGACTGTTACTGACTGTCTCTATTAGAGATAGTCCTTAGCTGTCTTATTGCCCTGTCAAAAACCGTCTCTATTAGAGACTGTCAAAAACCGTCTTTATTAGAGACTGTCAAAGACCGTCTCTATTAGAGACTGTCAATGACCGTCTCCATTAGAGATTGTTACTGACCGTCTCTATTAAAGACGGTCCTTAGCCGTCTTCTAGGACCGTGGAAGACTGTCTGTATTAGACACGGTCCTTAACCATTTCTAATGCTCAAGTACGACCTCCAATAAAATATAGTTAAGGAGCTTAGAAAAATAATTAACAATGTTTTTTTAAAAAAAAAAAAACTGTGATTTTATAAAAATCTACATTTTGAAAAAAAAAATAAGAACTTTGAATAATGTTGATAACTTTGAAAAAAAAAAGATTTCAATAAAAAAATGATATTTTGAAAAAGAAAATATAAAAAATTAAACAAAATTGTGAAAAAATTGACAAATTGTAAAAAAATATATTTTTAAAAAAAGAAAACTAGATTTTGTATTTTGACAAAAAAAATTAAAAAGTTATATAACAAAAGTGAGATTTAAAAAATGATATTTTGAAAAAGAAAATTTTAAAAATTAAACAAAATTGTGAAAAAATTGACAAATTGTAAAAAAATATATTTTTTGAAAAAGAAAACTAGATTTTGTATTTTGACAAGAAAACTTAAAAAGTTATATAACAAAAGTGAGATTTTAAAAAAAAGATAAGAGATCTAGAAAATTTTAAAAATTAAACAAAATTGTGAAAAAAATTGACAGATTGTAAAAAATATTTAAAAAAAAAAGAAAACTAGATTTTATATTTTGACAAGAAAACTTAAAAAGTTATATAACAAAAGTGAGATTTTTTTTAAAATGATATTTTGAAAAAGAAAAATTAAAAAATTAAACAAAATTGTGAAAAAATTGACAAATTGTAAAAAAATATATTTTTTAAAAAAGAACACTAAATTTTGTAACAAAAAAAATTGAAAAGTTAGATAACAAAAGTGAGATTTTGATGATGTGTTGTATATCCTTGCCACCCTCTATGTTTCTCCAACTCATTTCTGGGTCGGGTAATAATGTAAAAATGTTTTAATTTTTAAAAATTTATGTCGGTAAAAAGGTATATATATATGTGTAGTTTTTATATCATATGAATGGAAATTTTTTTATATATATAATTAAAAGGTAATATTTAAATGATTCATAATATCACACGAAAAAAAATATTGAAAAGTTTAAAAATTTTAACTGTGTTTAAAAAAAATTTTGAGAGCAAAATAATGCTTTTAAGGAAAAAAATTGGCATTTTGAAATTTTTGAGAAAAAATTAAAATATGAGAAATTTTTTGAGATTTTGAAAATAAAAATTCAAAATTTGTATTTTAAATATTTTTGAAATATTTTATAATAAAAATGATATTTAGTTAAAAGAGTAAAAAAAATATACATTTTGAATAAAAAAATGTTAAATTTATTTGTGAAAATTAAAATTACTAAATTATTAGGCACATCCACTAATTGAACCTTTAATCGTTTTTGGACAATCTAATCAATTCAAATTGAAGAGTAAATAACTTCAGATGTTTAAATCAAATTTTATTGAAATTGTTGATCGATCTTGTATGCCCAATATCTTTCTCATATGTAGCCTGATTGAGGTGAGTAACTAGTCAAATTGAGAGTAATATTGATCAGTAAAATATAGTGAATGGACCAAACATGTAAAATGGGCCAAATATTTTGATTAAAATTGTGACCCAACTTACTGACCTTGTGAGAACCTAAGAATTAATGTTAGTAAGTTTTGTGAATCCCATCATGATGTGTGTCGAACATCAACACCGTGGATTTGATGTGTCCCCTTTAGGTTATGAGATATCTCAAAAATCATCGGTAAATGAAATTCAAGTGGGTCATACCATTTAAAACTATGTGAAGACATCCTAAAAAATATAAAAGCACTTGGTGGGGCCCACATGAGTTTTGGATGCGGTTGAAACTTGGTCTGACTCCTCATCCAAGTGGGACACACATAATGAGTGGGTTGGATATGTGAATCACATTTAGGCAGTCCTAATATATGATTATGAATGTTTTAAGGAAACCTTTCTCCACTACATTTAAGTGAGTTACTCGTTACCTTTACCAGAGTAAACTCTGTGGGGTTCACCATTATTTATTTATTTTATCCACTCCATTCATCCATGTTAAAAGATAATTTGAGGTCTAAAAAACAAAAAGGAAGCATATCCAAAGCTCAAGTGGACCACACCACAGGAAATAGTGTGATTGAACCTCTACCATTTAAAATTTCTTGGAGGCCATAGAAGTTTTGGATCAAGCTGATGCTTGTGTTTTCTATTCATTTATATATTTTTGATATCAAGCTTTAACTGTTTTTGGACAATCTAATCAATCCAGACATGAAGAGTAAATAACTTTAGATGTTTACATCAAAATTCACTCAAATTGTTGATCAATCTTGTTTGCCCAATATCTTTCTCATATGTAGTATGATCCAGGCAAGTAACTAGTCAAATTGAGGGTAAATATCATTAAAATAGAGTGAATGGACCAGACATGTAAAATGGGCCTATCACGATATGTGTCGAACATCAACACCGTGCATTTGATATCTCCCCTTTAGCTTATGAGATATCTGGACCACATTAATAGGAGACTGTGTTGAATGAGCGTCGACCATTAAAAACCTTTTGGGGGCCATATAAAGTTTTGGATCAATTTGATATTTTTTTCCCTTCATCCGGGCCTGTATGACCTAATCAACAAATTGGATGTCAAATAAAAAGTACAGTGGGCCTAGGAGGGTTTTAATGGTGGATATCCAATCACTATTGTTTTCATGTGGTGTGATCCACACCGTCAATCCATTTTTCCAGATCATTTTAGGGCCTCTTTGGACGGGTGGATTGGAAGTTAAATCCCTAGATTGGCTGGGCGTGCCAAACAAATTGGGTGATCTGATCCTAGGATATATAGCAATTCCATGGATCTTAAGACAATCCACTAACAATACCATCATTACCTTTAAATCCCATCCAATCCACCCTAATCCGTTCAAATTTTCCTAGGAAATGTTTGGTTCAAGGGATTGGAAGGGATGGGAAGGTTTAATCCCATGATTGGCCGAGTGTGCCAAACAGACTTAATATAGCAATCCAGGGGATATAGCAATTCCATGGATCTTAAGACAATCTATTGACAACGCCATCATTACCTTGAAATCCATGCCATCCACCCTAAGACCATTCAATCCCTTCCAATCCACCCATCCAAACAGACCCTTAGTGGTTGAGTCCACAATTAAAGTATATCCAAAGCTCAAGTGGACCATACCACAGGAAATAGTGGGAATAATGATTTCCACTGTTGAAATCTTCCTATGGCCTACAGTGATTTTTATTTGTCATCCAACCTATTCAATAGATCACAAATACATGGATGAAGGGAAAACTAAAATATCAACTTGATCCGAAACTTCAGTGGCCTCCCAAAAATTTTCTAAGGTAGACATTCAATTTATATTGTTTCCTATGATGTGGTCCACTTCAGATTTTTATAGGCTTCAATTTTGACCTTACATAATAAAATTATGTGTTAAAATGGATGGATATCCAATTACTATTGATTTCATGTGGTGTGGTGCACCTAAGATTTCTGTGGTGGGGTCCACTATGGATTTTTATCTGCCTCATTCTTTGGCTCATGACGTAAAATGATATCTCAAAATGGATGGATGGTGTGGATATAACAAATACATCATAGTGGGGCTCACAAAACTTGGTGGATGTTGGTCGGTGCTTTACGGGTCCCACCATGATGTATGTGTTTCATCCAAGTGGGACACACATAATGAATGGGCTGCATCTATGAACCACATCTAGGTGGGCCCAATCAATGATTATTTTTAAGGTCATGGCCCACCATGGATAGATGAAAAAAACAATAGGGATATAAATCTCAGGTGGACCACACCACAGGAAAACAATAATGATTGGATATCCACCATTAAAATCCTCTTAAGGCCCACTGCACTGTTTATTTGGCATCCAATCTGTTAATTGGGTCATAAAGACCCAGATGAAGAGAAAAAATAAATATCAACTTGATCCAAAACTTTTATGGCCCCCAAAACATTTTTAATGGTCACCGTCCATTCAACATTGTTTCCTATAATGTGGTCCACTTGGGATTTCAATATACCTCATTTTTTCTCTCATAACATAAAATGATCTATAAAAATAGATGAACGGCATGGATGAAACACATACATCATGGTGGGGCCCACAAAGCACTGACCACCAGCCATTGGCTGGTGTCAGGGGGTAGCCAGTTCGTCTCCATAGGGAGACTGCTACTAAGTGACGTCACAAAGTTCTGTGGGCCCCACCATGATGTATATTTTGTATCCACACCGTCCATCCATCTGGAGAAATCATTTTAGGGTAAGATCCAAAGAATGAGTCGCATCCAAAGCTCCAGTGGACCCCACCAGAGAAAACAGTGGCGAGAGTGACACCACCATTAAAAACTTCTTATAAGAACTGGTTAGGGCGCCGGCCCTACCCAGTTTGTCTCTTTCCCTCTCTCTCTGCACCTCTCCCTCTCTCTCTACGCCTCGCCCTCTCCCTTTCCCTCTATCTCTCCTCGTCTCTTTGCACCTCTCCCTGTCTCTATATGCCTCTCCCTCTCTCTCTCGATCTCCCTCACGCGCGTGCCCTTTTCTCCCGCCCGGAGCAAACCCATCTCTCCATCTCTCTTTCGCACTCAGCCTCTCCATCTCCCTCGCCCTCTCTCGGTCTCCCTCACGCGCTCAGCCTCTCTCTCTCTCTCTCTATTTGTTGTCTTAAATGAGCTTGAAAGGCAGGAGGAGGTGGCGCTCAAGGTAGGATTTTGATGCTTGAACTTTTCATTCTGATGCATTTTCTGAGATGTCTCTGATTTCATTTATTTATTTGTTTTTTGCAATTTCTGGAATTAGGTTTTTGAAATGAAGAGATTATTTGCTTGTGGGCCTGTTGTATTTAGTGGTAGTGATTTATCAGTTAAGCTCGTGGAATACATGTACTGCAATCTTCATGGAGAAATTGATGGAGCCTAGCTTCGAAATCATAATGATGGAATGATCCCAGCCATCAAACTGGTGACTATCAAATGGACTACAGTCCTCAATAGATTGTTGGGTTTTTATTTTATATTTTATATCAGGGTTCAAAATAT
Organism: Magnolia kwangsiensis; assembly: GCA_037074715.1. NCBI lineage: Eukaryota > Viridiplantae > Streptophyta > Magnoliopsida > Magnoliales > Magnoliaceae > Magnolia > Magnolia kwangsiensis. The sequence continues at coordinate 29,925,915 of CM073575.1, read as the reverse complement.
CAGAATGCTCCTTTTGTATCATGAATTTATTATGATAAATTCATCCTCAAATGCAATGCAACGTCTGTATTTGAATTTGGATATGTACCGTGAGGCATCATTTTTAACTGTTTGTATTTACAGTACACCTCTATAAAAATGCATCATATCAGAATGAGTTGGTGCAGTCTGATACAAATGCTTGTAGGGTGTCCATTTACGGAGATATAACTGGCAGTTGTTTGTAATTATCATGCATGATTGGTTTGTCAAAAAAACAGCCTAGATCTTGCACAAAAGATAGTAGCCGAGCTCAGGCTCGGGCTGGACTCAGACCTGGGACAGCCATAATAATCAAGCCATGTGCTTGGGCCTATCTGTTTAGCCCAGGCCTGTATTTTGCTTTGCAGGCTGGGTTTGGACAGACCTTGACCCAACCTGAATTCAGCACGTTGTCAGCCCTATTCATGGTTGGTTGAACCCTATCACAAGAACCTGTTCCATCTGGTGCTCAAAAACAGAATGAGAGAATCAACGAGCATCTTCTGAATATATATTGATACTTCATTTAAACAATTCTTTCAACAGTCACCCATCTCCAAAAATTTTACCAACTAGACTCTTCATTGAAACAGTTCTTTCAATAGTCACCCATCACTAAAATTTTGACAACCAGACTCTGCCAGACATTTTTTCCAATGTAAGCCACCTCCAATTTTTCTTTTCCATAGTAGGCAAAGATATGTTAAAGTGATCATGGGTGAGAATTCCAAGTTTAAAAGATGAACTTGGCCTTTATAACATCATGGTTAGGCCTAACATAACTTAGTTCTCGTTGATTTACGTTGCATAATTAATCTCCTTTTTTTTTTCTTTTTTTTGTAATGTTCATGGCTATCTAAATTGTAAATGTCAGCTAATGCTTTGCATCTATAGGTTGTAGGCACTCCGAGCTACATGTGTCCTGAGCTTCTTGCAGATATCCCTTATGGCTACAAATCTGATATTTGGTCATTAGGTGAGATCTGGTGGCTTCTTTTTTTCTTTTTTCCTTTTTCTTTTTTGTCCTAGTTAAGGATGTAGATCAACTTGTTACTGGGATGTAAAGTTGATCATTCATATTCAATGGTTTGTTTTCACAACATGTGATATCTTGTCCTTGCCTAGCTTTCAATGTAAGCATCTCCATCATTTTTGTGTTTATTCAGCCACCTCCACCTGTTAACGATACCAATCCATACAATGTATTCTAACCAAGGGAGAAAGCCCACCGGCTCCACACAAGAAGGGTAAGTATGGATGTTAGTTGTCAGTTTATATGTTTTGAAATAAAATTGATGCAGAAATCAGAATGTTGTTGGTACAATAGAGATGTCTTGGTATGTATGTCATGTAACTCCATGATGTGGCATGAAATAGTAGTATTCCTCTACAAAAATCATTCTATGTACTCTCACTTCTTGAAACTAGAACCATGTATTAGGGATTTAAGGTGAAGATAGGTCAGTTTTACTGGAAGTGGCATATAATCAGAAACCCCAGACCAGCGACCTTGTGAACATGGGATGGTGGGAATCTTTCCTTAACAGCACTTGTATTTCATATTGAAAGAATACCACTGATGTTCGAAATGCAGTAAATAGCTTTAGGGGGTGCTGACTCAAAACATCAGTTTTGCACAAGAAAAAGAAGAAAAGAAAAAGGGAATTTGTTAGGTGGTTTTGATGGTTTACTGGAATAATAATAGTTAGCTGCGGGTTGGATTTGGATAGCCAAATTGGTGAAATGTGGGGGTATTTTCAGACTATTTTAGTTGCTCTATTGTGGAATGTTTTGAACCATTGCAGGATTGTTTTATTTTGTAAATAAGCTAGCCTAATAGTTGGTTTGTTTGGGACTGATTTAATTAGGTTTAAGAGCTAGAAGAAGTTTAATCAAGGGCCAAGATCACGTACTGGTTTTTGAATGATTGGGTATTAACATATGGCTAATTGATTTTTATTTATTTAATTTTTTTATTTTTATTATATATATTTTTTGCTTCTGCTGTTGTTGTTGTTGCTGAAAAAAAAAATCCCATTATATGGGACAAGTCTGTGTGATGATGATATAGTTCGTTTCTGTTAGAAAATTTGTTTGAGTTTTTTTTTCCAGTTATTTATTTAAGATATTCTTGAATCCTTCTTCAAGACTTGGAGAATCCATCCATGTTTAGTTGAATTGCCTTCTATATCTCGATCATTTGTGGAATTCTGTGTTTATGCTTGGGTTTATTTTTGAAATAGATATCTGTTTTATTTCAATGTTTTCTTATTTATGGTCTATGATTATGATCAATAGGTTGCATTTGTTGGTGGGAAATCAGCTTTTGTTTATAATAATATTAAAAAAATCTGTTTATATAAAAAAATTTCCATTTGATTTTTTTTGTATGGATGCATCATGCATGGTTTCATGATAAAACACACGTATGTATGTGTGTGTATGTATGCATGCACGCATGGATGGATGAAACGTATGCATGCATGCATGGATGGATAGATTATGCATGTGTGTGTATGCATGCATACATGCATGGATGGATTTATGTGTGTGTATATGTATGTATGTATGCATGCATGGATGGAAGACTGGATGGATTGATCATCACGCATGTGTGTGTATATGTGTATGCATGCATGCATACATACATACATATACACATGCTTTGGTAATTTGTATGACGAAAACTTGATTATTTACTGAAATCCTTTTTTGATCAATTTACCTTTTTTATTTATTCAATATTTAGAATCCTTTTTATTAATTATGGCTTGTTGTCATTTGTTATTTATTAATCAAGTCACTAAAGGATTTTAATTTCAAATGTAATTGAAGTATTGACAGAACGTTGTCTTTAGTTGCAGTACGAGATGTAACAAGAATACACATTGATTGTATATTTGAATTTTTTTAAATACACCACCCAAAAATAATTTGAGACGACGTTCAATGATACTTTGTTAAATATGAAATTTATGACCTTTAGTAACTTGGTTAATTAAAAAGAATTACGTAGTGGCTTGATCTCAATCTGACTTTTTGAGTACGTAGGCAGCCGTTCGTAATGTACTAGAATATTGGTGCAACCACAAATCTTTTTTCTCTTTTGAATTATAACAGATTGTATTGGTTGCATTTTTCTTTATCATACAGGTTGTGGCTATCAAAGATTTGGTTAGGGAGACTACAATGGTGAACTAGCAGCTGCAACAAATATGAGAGTTACAAAGGTGAAAAGAAACATAAGACGGTCAGTAAGATAAGATGCATGATTTTCCTTTTCAACTGTTAGTCATAGATTGACAGTACTTTTTTCAATTTTCTTGGATGGATGATGAATGTATTTGGAAATGTAAATGAAAATAAAAAACTTATAATATATATATATATATATATATATATATATATATATATATATATATATATATATATATATATATATGTTATCAATGGAGGATACCTTGTTTAGGGGGACATGAAATTCTTGTAGCTTATGGTATGGTGCCCCAATATTGGTTGTATTTTACTAGTATGTAGTAGATAATGCTAGGTTCAATAGTAGATAATACTAGAGAATCCCGGATGTGCGTCAGAGCTATCCGGATGAGCGGGGGTCCCTAAAAGGTGAGAACCGCTATTATGACCATGATGAAGCTATCCATTTCCTATGGACGGCATTGGAGGGACCAAATGGTCAGGCCATGTTTATGTATTTGTTCGAAATTAATAGAGCAGACCCGGATGTGCGTCGGAGCTATCCGGATGAGCGGGGGTCCCTGAAAGATGGGAACTGTTGTTATGACCATGATGAAGCTGTCTATTTCCTATAGACGGCATTGGAGGGGCTTGGCCACTTGGATAGGCTGTGTTTATTTTATATCTGTATTTGCAGGGACCACACCCTTAACCTAAACCTATAACCTAAACCCAAACCTAAACATAAACATAAACTTGTAACCTATAACTTAAACCACATATAACCTACACTTACAACCTATAATTAAACCTAAACCAAAACTCAAATCCCTAAACCTAAACCTATAACCTTATCCTAAACCAAAACCTATGACCTAAAACCTTAACCTATAACCTATAACCTAAACTTATAACCTATAACCTAACCTTAACCTAAACCTAAAACCTAAACCTTAACCTATAGCTTAAAACCTAAACCTAAACCTAAAACCTAAATGTATTCTCAAATCCCTAAACCTAAACCTACACCTAATCCTAATCTCAACTCCTTAACCTAAAAGTATACCTAAACTTGAAAACCCAAACATAATCCCAAACCCAAACCCAAACCCGAATTCCTAAACCTTAACCTATAGCTTAAAACCTAAACCTAAACCTAAAACCTAAATGTATTCTCAAATCCCTAAACCTAAACCTACACCTAATCCTAATCTTAACTCCCTAACCTAAACCTAAACCTAAGCCTAAACCCGATCCCGAACCCGAACCCAATTTCCTAAACCTAAACCTTAACCTATTCTCAATTCCCTAAACGTATAGCTTATAACCTAAACCTAAACCTTAACCTAAACCTATAACCTTAACCTAAACCAAAACCTATGACCTAAATCCTTAACCTATAACCTATAACCTAAACTTATAACCTATAACTTGACCTTAACCTAAACCTTAACCTTAACCTAAAACCTAAACCTAAACCTAAAACCCAAATGTATTCTCAAATCCCTAAACCTAAACCTACACCTAATCCTAATCTCAACTCCCTAACTTAAACCTAAACCTAAACTTGAAAACCCAAACCTAAACCCGATCCCAAACCCGAATGTATTCTCAAATCCTTAAACCGAAACCTACACCTAATCCTAATCTCAACTCCCTAACCTAAACCTAAACCTAAACTTGAAAACCCAAACCTAAACCCGATCCCGAACCCGAATCCGATTTCATAAACCTAAACCTTAACCTATTCTCAATTCCCTAAACCTAAACCTAAAACTTAAATGTATTCTTAAATCCCTAAACCTAAACCTACACCTAATCCTAATCTCAACTCCCTAACCTAAACTTGAAAAGCCAAACCTAAACTTGATCCCGAACCCGAACCCGATTTCCTAAACCTAAACCTTAACCTATTCTCAATTCCCTAAAACTTAACCTATAACCTAACCGAAACCTATACTTACAACCTAAAACTATTCTCAAATCCCAAAACCTATAACCTAAACCTAACCTTTCCCTAAACCTATAACCTACACTTACATCATAAACCTAAACCCAACCTAAACCTAAACTTATTCTCAAATCCCAAAATCTATAACCTAAACCTATAACCTATAACCTTAACCTTAACCTATAGCCTATAACCTAAACCAAAACCTATAACCTAAACCCGAACCCAAACCCGAACCTGAACCCAAACCCAAATTCATAAACCTTAACCTAAACATATAACCTATAACCTATAACTTAAGCCTATACCTAAACCTAAAACCTTACTTATAACCTAAAACTATTCTTAAATCATTAAACCTTAACCTATAACCTAACCTAAACCTATACTTATAACCTAAAGCTATTCCCAAATCCCAAAACTTATAACCTTAACCTAACCTTTCCCTAAACCTATAACCTAAACTCAATTCCCTAAACTTAAACCTATAACCTAAACCTAAACCTATAACCTTAACTCAAATCCGTAAACCTTAACCTATAACCCAACCTAAACCTATACTTGTAACCTAAAACTATTCTCAAATTCCAAAACCTATAACCTAAACCCGAATCCAAACCCGAACCCGAACCTGAATTCCTAAACCTTAACCTAAACATATAACATATAACCTATAACCTAAGCCTATACCTAAAGCTAAAGCTAAACCTATAACTTAAACCTAAACTCAAATCTCTAAACCTTAAGCTAAACCTAAACTTATAACCTTAACCTAAACCTATTCTTAAATCCTAAAACTAAAACCTATTCTCAAATCCTTAAACCTAAACCTAAAACCCAAAATGTAAACCCAATCTCGAACCCGAACCCGATTTCCTAAACCTAAACCTTAACGTATTCTCAAATCTCTAAACCTAAACCTACACCTAATCCTAATCTCAACTCCCTAACCTAAACCTAAACTTGAAAACCCAAACCTAAACCCGATCCCAAACCCGAACCTGATTTCCTAAACCTAAACCTTAACCTATTCTCAATTCCCTAAACCTATAGCTTATAACCTAAACCTAAACCTTAACCTAAACCTATAAACTTATCCTAAACCAAAACCTTTGACCTAAAACCTTAACCTATAACCTATAACCTAACCTTAACCTAAACCTAAAACCTTAACCTTAACCTATAGCTTAAAACCTAAACCTAAACCTAAAACCTAAATGTATTCTCAAATCCCTAAACCTAAACCTACACCTAATCCTAATCTCAACTCCCTAACCTAAAAGTAAATCTAAACATGAAAACCCAAACCCGAATTCCTAAACCTTAACCTATAGCTTAAAACCTAAACCTAAACCTAAAACCTAAATGTATTCTCAAATCCCTAAACCTAAACCTACACCTAATCCTAACCTCAAATCCCTAACCTAAACCTAAACCTAAACTTGAAAACCTAAGCCTAAACCCGATCCCGAACCCGAACCCGATTTCCTAAACCTAAACCTTAACCTATTCTCAATTCCCTAAACCTATAGCTTATAACCTAAACCTAAACCTTAACCTAAACCTATAACCTTAACCTAAACCAAAACCTATGACCTAAAACCTTAACCTATAACCTATAACCTAAACTTATAACCTATAACTTGACCTTAACCTAAACCTAAAACCTAAATGTATTCTCAAATTCCTAAACCTAAACCTGCACCTAATCCTAATCTCAACTCCCTAACCTAAACCTAAACCTAAACTTGAAAATCCAAACCTAAACCCGATCCCAAACCCGAATGTATTCTCAAATCCTTAAACCGAAACCTACACCTAATCCTAATCTCAACTCCCTAACCTAAACCTAAACCTAAACTTGAAAACCCAAACCTAAACCCGATCCCGAATCCGAATCCGATTTCCTAAACCTAAACCTTAACCTATTCTCAATTCCCTAAACCTAAACCTAAAACTTAAATGTATTCTCAAATCTCCAAACCTAAACCTACACCTAATCCTAATCTCAACTCCCTAACCTAAACTTAAACCTAAACTTGAAAACCCAAACCTAAACTCGATCCCGAACTCGAACCCGATTTCCTAAACCTAAACCTTAACCTATTCTCAATTCCCTAAACCTTAACCTATAACCTAACCTAAACCTAAACCTATAAATTGCACTTATAACCTAAACCTAAAACTTAAATGTATTCTCAAATCCTTAAACCTAAACCTACACCTAATCATAATCTCAACTCCCTAACCTAAACCTAAACCTAAACTTGAAAACTAAAACCTAAACTCGATCCGGAACCCGAATCCGATTTCTTAAACCTAATAACCTATTCTCAATTCCCTAAACCTAAACCTAAAACCAAAATGTATTCTCAAATTCCTAAACTGAAACCTACACCTAATCCTAATCTCAAGTCCCTAACCTAAACTTGAACCTAAACTTGAAAATCCAAACCTAAACTCGATCCCGAACCCGAACCCAAACCCGATTTCCTAAACTTAAAACTTAACCTATTCTCAATTCCCTAAACCTGAGCCTATAACCTAACCTAAACCTAAACCTATAACCTGCACTTATAACCTAAACCTAAACCTATATAAACTAAACCTAAGCCTAAAACCTAAACCTAAACCTAAAACCTAAATGTATTCTCATATCCTTAAACCTAAACCTACACCTAATCATAATCTCAACTCCCTAACCTAAACCTAAACCTAAACTTGAAAACCCAAACCTAAACTCGATCCCGAACCTGAATCCGACTTCTAAACCTAATCCTTAACCTATTCTCAATTCCCTAAACCTAAACCTAAAATCTAAATGTATTCTCAAATCCCTAAACCGAAACCTACACCTAATCCTAATCTCAACTCCCTAACCTAAACTTGAAAACCCAAACCTAAACCCTATCCCGAACCCGAACCCAATTTCCTAAACCTAAATCTTAACTTATTCTCAATTCCCTAAACCTAAAACTAAGACCTACACCTAATCCTAATCTCAACTCCCTAACCCAAACCTAAACCTAAACTTGAAAACCCAAACCTAAACCCGATCCCGAACCCGAATCCGATTTCCTAAACCTAAACCTTAACTTATTCTCAATTCCCTAAACCTAAACCTAAGACCTAAATGTATTCTCAAATCTCTAAACTTAGACCTACACCTAATCCTAATCTCAACTCCCTAACCCAAACCTAAACCCGATCCCAAACCCGAATGTATTCTCAAATCCCTAAACTGAAACCTACAACTACTCCTAATCTCAACTCCCTAACCTAAATCTAAACCTAAACTTGAAAACCCAAACCTAAACCCGATCCCGAACCCGAATCCGATTTCCTAAACCTAAACCTTAACCTATTCTCAATTCCTTAAACCTAAACCTAAGACCTAAAAGTATTCTCAAATCCCTAAACCTAGACCTACACCTAATCTTAATCTCAACTCCCTAACCCAAACCTAAACCTAAACTTGAAAACCCAAACCTAAACCCGATCTTGAACCCAAATCCGATTTTTTAAATCTAAACCTTAACCTATTCTCAATTCCCTAAACCTAAACCTAAGACCTAAATGTATTCTCAAATCCCTAAACCTAGACCTACGCCTAATCCTAATCTCAACTCCCTAACCCAAACCTAAACCTAAACTTGAAAACCCAAACTTAAACCCAATCCCAAACCCAAATCTGATTTCCTAAACCTAAACCTTAACCTATTCTCACTTCCCTAAACCTAAACCTAAGAATTACATGTATTCTCAAATCCCTAAACCTAGACCTACACCTAATCCTAATCTCAACTCTCTAACCCAAACCTAAACCTAAACTTAAAAATCCAAACCTAAACCCTATCCCGAACCCGAATCTGATTTCCTAAACCTAAACCTTAACTTATTCTCAATTCCCTAAACCTAAACCTAAGACCTAAATGTATTCTCAAATCACTAAACTTAGATCTACACATAATCCTAATCTCAACTCCCTAACCCAAACCTAAACCTAAATTTAAAAATCCAAACCTAAACCCGATCCCAAACCCGAATGTATTCTCAAATTCCTAAACTGAAGCCTACAACTAATCCTAATCTAAACTCCCTAACCTAAACCTAAACTTAAACTTGAAAACCCAAACCTAAACCCAATCCCGAACCCGAATCCAATTTCCTAAACCTAAACCTTAACATATTCTCAATTCCCTAAACCTAAAGCTAAAACTTAAATGTATTCTCAAATCCTTAAATCGAAACCTACACCTAATCCTAATCTCAACTCCCTAACCTAAACCTAAACCTAAACCTAAACTTGAAAATCCAAACCTAAACTCGATCCCGAGCCCGAACCCGATCTCCTAAACCTAAACCTTAACCTATTCTCAATTCCCTAAACCGTAGCTTATAACCTAAACCTAAACCTTAACCTAAACTAAACCTATAACCTTAACCTAAACCAAAACCTATGACCTAAAACCTTAACCTCTAACCTATAACCTAAACTTATAACCTATAACCTAACCTTAACCTAAACCTAAACCTTAACCTATAACCTATAACCTAAACCTAAATGTATTCTCAAATCCCTAAACCTAAACCTACACCTAATCATAATCTCAACTCCTTAAACCTACACCTAAACTTGAAAACCCAAACCTAAACTCGATCCCGAACCCGAACCCGATTTCCTAAACCTAAACGTTAACCAATTTTCAATTCCCAAAACCTATAGCTTATAACCTAAATCTAAACCTTAACCTAAACCTATAACCTTAACCTAAACCTAAACTAAAACCTATGACCTAAAACCTTAACCTATAACCTATAACCTAAACTTGTAACCTATAACTTAACCTTAACCTAAACCTAAAACCTAAACCTTACCCTATAACCTAAAACCTAAACCTAAGCCTAAGCCTAAGCCTAAAACCTAAATGTATTCTCAAATCCCTAAACTTAAACCTACACCTAATCATAATCTCAACTCCCTAACCTAAACCTAAACCTAAACTTGAAACCCAAACCTAAACCCGATCCTGAACCTGAACCCGATTTCTTAAATCTAAACCTTAACTTATTCTCAATTCCCTAAACCTATAGTTTATAACCTAAACCTAAACCTTAACCCAAACGTAAACCTAAACCTATAACCTAAACCTAAACTTAAAACCTAAATGTATTCTCAAATCCCTAAACCTAAACCTACACCTAATCCTAATCTCAACTCCCTAACCTAAACCTAAACCTAAACTTGAAAACCCAAACCTAAACCCGAACCCGATTTCCTAAACCTAAACCTTAACCTATTCTCAATTCCCTAAACCTATAGCTTATAACCTAAACCTAAACCTAAACCTAAACCTAAAACCTAAATGTATTCTCAAATCCTTAAACCTAAACCTACACCTAATCCTAATCTCAACTCCCTAACCTAAACCTAAACCTAAACTTGAAAATTCAAACATAAACCCGATCCCGAACCCGAACCTGATTTCCTAAACCTAAACGTTTACCTATTCTCAATTTCACATCGTCTGTTAAATCCAATGTTTATTGTATTGGAATGGAATAAAAGATTGGCCTAAACCACCCAAAGACCTTCAAATTCATATGTAGCCCACCTGATTATTGGACTTAATTTTTTGGCCTCACATGATGATCATGGTGGAATGAACCTGTTGTATGGGTTGAATGTGATGAACACACCATGAGAGCCTAAAAATGCTTTACCTTAACACTTTTCAGGGAAAAATTAAAAGGAAAAAAAAGGTATTTTGGTCAATTGATTCCCCTAAAAGCATATTCTAGTTCTTTGCATAAGTCATTGTTGGTAAAATCTTTCAACCTTTTAATTAATGGCATATTTTTTAATTCATTTATTTTATCTTTGTTGAATGTTACATTTTGACATTTTTTTTTTCTTGTGTGCAGGATTTTAATTAATTGTGCCTAAATTTAGGCTTACAAGTACTTCAGCCTTTTGACGCCACTCGTGCTAGGAGTAGACCACAGAGGATTTATTTTTTATTTATTTATTTATTTTTATTCAAGACCATTTTCAATTTATTGTAGTAAATATTATTTTTTTTATTGTGAAGTAATATAAATTTTGTTTAATATTTAGTTTTAATTGTATTGTAACATTATTTTATGTTTAAAATATTAAAAAATATAGGTTTCAATTGAATTATATCAATTTTTTTATTATCAGGTCTTTCAGCATCAGGGACGGTCTAAGACCGTCCTTTTTAGGTTCATCAGAGATGGTCCAAAATAGTCCTTAAACAGGACGGTCCAAAACAGTCCTTTTTAAGGACGGTCTAAGACTGTCCTTTTTAGGTTCATCAGAGACGGCTTCTAACCGTCCTTTGCAGGGACGGTCCATGTTCATCCTTTTATGGTTCATCAGAGACTGCCTATAACAGTCTTTTTTGTTGACGGTCATGGACCGTCCTTTTTACGGATGATATAGAACCGTCCTTTTTAGCTTCAAAACAGACATTATCTACTCTTATAGACAGTCTATGACGGTCTTTCTTTAAAGACGGTCCATGACCGTCCTTTTTAGAGACAGTTTATGGCCGTCCTTTAAGTAATACGACGCCCCAAAATATAATGGCCCTTGCGACGGTCCAAGATCGTCCTTTATGGCCCTTTGAGACGATTTTTGACCGTCCTTTTTTCGCTGTTTTGGCGTAGTGGTAGTTGGACTAGATGGGTCGCTTATACTCGATATTGTCCATCACGTACTCGTCTAAACTCGCACGGTCTAGTCCATTTACTTACCAACCATGTTATTTAACCGTATCTGCTCATGCCTGTATGGAATCCGGAACACTCTTCAACCACTGAAGCCCATTGATAACTATTTAAAATCGATCCACTAACTCGAGAGCCGGGCATGGTAAAATGGAACAATGTGTCCAAGCTGTCGGCCTACATTGAGGTGACGAGTCTCCCCGTAGTGACCGCGAGCGATCCCTCTTCTCAGCACTCCCCATGTGCTTGAAATCGAGGACGGGGAACCCAATACGATCAAGGATTGTGGGGTCCTAGCCTTGCAACCAGTTGAGGGCAATGATACGTGGGGTGTACCAGTTTTCCCAATCTGCTCGATGAATGGAATTAACTAAATACTCAGCTAACATTATTCACACATCGCATTAGCTAGAATTTGGTGACTCGGCAGTTGAGGTCGCAATGAGGGAGTATTGGTCATGTACGATCATTAGACGAAGTCGCTCGAGGGAGTATTGTTGCGAGGTCATGGATCATATCATAATACATGCATATGCATTAACAGGACTATTTAGAGATCTATGAATGTATGTGTTTTATTAAATTTATCATATAATTGCTGCTAGTTATAACTTAAGGCTAATAGTAACTACTGAGTTAGCTACTCACTCCCACTTTGGAACAGTATTTTAAAATACCAACCAGACCTTTTTACTAGATGTAGGTGAGGCGGTGCTCAACGAGCCGAGTGAGGTGAGCATAGATAGGGAAGAGGAGCTTCTCTGCTTCCGGACTTTAGGCAGATCCTTCTAGTCTGAGTTCAGGCTACCGCGAGGTGTGGGTCAGGGCTCTAGTCACTTTGGGTCATGTATGTTTGGGACTAGTTCCCTATTTAGATGATTTTAAATTTATAGTTACATATTTTTATATTTAGTGGCACTTGATACTGCTTTATAACTTATGCTTCATGCCCTGTTAAACTCTCCATTATTTATGAGATCATCTAAATGTAATTAAAGCCTGAAGCCCATTAGGGCACCCATGACACCTAGAAATTTGGGAGCCGAGTTCCTACATGGCCCTTAAAAACTCAGGGTGTTACAAATGGTATCAAAGCAATGGTATGGACTAAATTGAGCTATGGATTATGAACTCGCCATAACACATTCACTAACGTAGGAGGGATCGATTGAACTTAGAGACATCTATAGGATCCCGGGATCATGTCATTTTGCAAGTTCGAAGACTAAAATATTAAGGTTTACGATTAGAAAGATTTAAACTGCGTCGTGGACCATGAACTTACTAACGCATTCGCTGACTTGAGAGAAAACGTAATAAAGTTACAGAAATGCTAGGAACCACCCCAGGCCCTGAACCAACCATCTTAGATGAAAGGTAAGACTTCCAGAGAGTTAGGATTGGGGAGTGAGAGAGTGTAGTGACGCTAGAAAATGGATTCAAGAGTCTTACAATACATCAGCCCATTGATTAGAACGAGCCCCATACCGAACGACTAGACGGTCAAAACCATTGTCCTAGACCAAATGATCGAACACCGAGTCAAACTTAATACTTCTAACCCATTCGGGGTTAAAGAACTATGGATGAACAAAAATTTACCATAAATAGTGAACATATAAATAAATTGAATTTTGACCACTAACCCAGAGGAATCTTGCTAAATGACTAGGCTCATTGCGTAGATTAGCTTCTCCTATCCCAAATTCATATATGACGTCTCGGGAGGCATTACCCGTGCCCGAAAAACTGAATAACAAGTGGCCCCTCCAAGCCACCGCAACCCCCGCCAGTCTGCATGGCCCCCACCGGACCGCGTGGCCCCGCTAGTCCGCGTTCCCCCCGTCAGAACTTCCTATAATTTTGGGTCGATTACAAAAAATCATATCTCATTCATTACAACTCCGATTTAAGTGATTCAAAAGCCAAATTGAAGCTTGATGAGTCTAGTTTTATATAAGAATAAGAAAAAAAATAAAATAAAAATTATAATATAGTTAAAATTAAGATATTTCACCAACTGTCAAAAAATTATTAATTTCGGACAGTTGTTGCTCCTAGAATTTTAATATTTATTTACAACTCTAAATGACATGAAATTTTGTAGGATGACTTGAAACTTAATGATAAATTATAATAAAAATTTTAAAAATAATTCAGTTACTGAAAGTATAAGAAACGTTACAAGAATTAGATGCATTTTAGTATCTTATAGAAAATCGTTAGTTTTGAATAACTTATGCTTCTAAAAAATTTAATAATTTTTATGGAACTTGAAATAAATTAAAATTTTGTATGAAAAGAGTCAACTTAATGATAAATTACCACAAAAATTATAAAAATTATCTAGTAATTAAAAATGATAAATAGTTTATGAACAAAAGATGTATTGAAATCGAAAGTTTCTACAACTAAAACTTGTCGATGGATCAGATGTATCTCTTTCATCATAGAGTTTTAGGATTTGAAGTCTAATTAGGAATTACTTATAAAAATCGTAGGAATCATCCTGGGTGATTAAATTAAATTATTATTTTTAGTATATTTTACTATTTCAAATAATTTATAACTTGACGAATTAGACTTCTTAAGTAGGGTTTTGTTTCATTACTTAAGAATTTGTGAGTTTGTATTTGAAGTGAACTTTACTAAAATATTTTGGATTCTTATTCTCTTATGGATTCAAATTTCATACCACTTTGAGGAGATGATGTTCTTCCTTTTTCCTTTTCTGCAGCATTCCTCGCGTCACCATCACTCTAAACCTTCAAAATACTTTAAAACTTTCGATTCTTCCTGCCCAGTTAAAATTTATGAAACAAAAGCGTGATTTACCCATAACTCACTAACCATAGGATCAAAATGGTAATGTCTAGAGGAACCTTAATCTAACATCCCGTACCAATAGTATATGGGTGTTACTATAAAAACCCACATCAACTTAAATCAGGGTGGATTAATCAACTGACTTGAACTCGACGCATCTAGGAAGGAGGTTCTGATCAAAATTAAAGTCATCCATCCAGGTCCTCCAAGAGCCAGAACGCGCCCTACAACATGCAAAGGGTAAGATTACCTGAACACTTTAAATTAGAGCATTTATGTTAATGGAAGACTGCTACAACACACTTATCACCAACGCCTGAGGATTTGTTAGTGGCAAATCAAACCTTCATCATGACCAGTACATTATATTAACCATTGAAAATAAGTATTAGACCCACTGGATCGACGGGTCGCGTTATATGGGCCGATAATAGCCCAAAGAGGAGTGTAGCGGCCCACCTGGGCCTCACCATCAGCCCAAAGTGGGTTGGGATCCCTGTTAAGGGTCCCCTAGTATGAATGGACGGTGTGGATTGGGGCACTAACATCTCAGCAGGCCCCTGCATGGTGCATGTACACTGAGAGTGCATGTACACGACGTGCGCTGGATCCATGGGGTTGGTCAAACGGCCTTTGACCGACCCTCTTTCAAAAAAATTACAAAATGGTGATTTTCCCGCCATTTTCACATTTTGAATGGTGGATCTTTGGGCCTTTAAGTGGCCCACCCTAGCCACTTTCCGAGCCATCTGAACCGCTCATTTTCTCCATGGGGTCCAACTTAACAAAATCGTATAGCCTCTCGAGCCATTGTAAACAGACGAGGAAGATAGGTCGCCACCGTCCATTGCACTACATGTGGCAGAAATCCGCTGTGTGGAACCCATCTGGAATGGCTTAGATGGTTCACGATCGGCCCGATGGCGCCATCCTAGCCGTCCAACTTCCAAGAAACGGCATGCTCTCTCTATTCCAGAAAAGGTTGGGCAAGGGCTGTGCAAGGAAAAGTAAAGGGGAACATTCCCACTTCAGGAAACTGCTTCTGGTGCAATTCCAGCCATCCACAGGGCCACGTGGCCTCATCCTTGCCCTTGGTTCTAGGCGTAGCGCGTTAGAGATGAAAATGAACGCTTTCTCACGAGAACGGGAGATTCTCATGAGATATATTGGAACTAATGCTTGGGTTCCAAGAAGTGGACCCCACGCTGATCCCAGGTCCCATTTGGACCGACCAGACGGACCAGATCGTGCCCATGCACGATAGTCGGCATTCCGCCATTAAAGATCAGGTCATCTTCTCCATTGAAAACCCACAAGAAACATCAAGATGGGCCCCACCAGGTCAGAAAGAGTGCTTTTCTAGTGGGCCTAGAAGCTAACTTTTCATCCAAACTGATGGATGGGCCCCATGCACAAATGATCTTCGATCCCAGCCATGCACAGCTAGGGAATTTCTAGTCGTTGATGCCTTCCCTCTCCCTCTATATAAAGGGTCCTGTAGCATTGGGATTCGCACCTGAGAGAGAGAGAGAAGGTGAGAGATAGAGAGAGGGAGTGTAGAGAGAGTGACTGGTGGACATGGGGACTCAGTTTCCACTGCTCCAACTCAGTCCTGGTGAGGTAGGACCGAGTCGGATCAATTGGGATTGCAGCTTCCCAGGTAGATGGGAAGGAGAGTGGGGGGAGTTGAGAGTGTTAAGGGAATGAGTGAGGGGAGAAGAGAGAAGAGGAACTAAGGAACCCACCCTAGTGAGTTCGGCTGTAACCGATTCAGGGGAAAACACTCTCCCTGATAGTTTCTTTTAGTTGTCTTTCATTTCTCTATTTCTTCTTCCTTTGTAGCAGTTGTTTTTCGTTTCTTTGTATCAGTTGTCTTTCATTTCTCTATTTCTTCTTCCTTTGTAATAGTTGCTAGTAGTGGGTGATGCTCACCTGGGACCTAGTGATGGCTGAAACTCGAGCCTGAGATCAGCCAAATAATGGCTAAAAATAGACCAAGAACTAAGTTGGAAGGCAACCCAGTCTCAGAACAAATTGAGCCAAGCAATGGCTTTGGAATGGTCTAAGGGAGTGATGGCATTGGGTCCCTATGGTGAGCGGGAACAGGCCAAGTTGATGGTTGCGTTCCAAGACACAAACAGGGCCGAATAGTGGCTCTGTTGCAGGCCAAAGGCCAAGCCAAACAATGGCTGGGATTTGGGTCGAAGCTAGCTGAGGTAGGGACTCCGTCTGGGCTAGAACCGGTCCAAAAAAATGGCCATGTAGGAACCCGAAATAGATGAAATCAGGCCCATAATTGGACTGTGTAGGAGGCCAAAGTCGGGTCGATCAATGGCTCCACGTTAGGCTAAGATGTTGGTAAGGAAGAAGGACGTTTCAGGCAAGTCACAGGATGAATGTAGAGCTAAAAATAGGTCAAACCACGACCCTGCATTCAAGCAGACATCAGACCATGGCAATGGTCCTAATTGGTCGTAGATAGGTAGTGGAATCGGACCTCCAACGGGGTCGGATTGAGCCAAAAATTAGGGTCGAAGAATGGCTTCCACAGCGTACAGAGAGAAGTCCACCTTCACGTCCAAACGCTGGAGGTTTGTGCTGCCCTGCAGATGCAGGTGGGCCTCACTCAATAGCCGAGGGCCCTACGAATGCAGGTGGGCTGCACTAGAGGCGGGCTTCACCACATAGGAAGGCTGACCTTGGGCCCCACCAACTAATGGTGGGCCACCCCGAGTAGCATTGATCTGGACTGTCCATCAGGTGACGGCAAACCTAGATCGTCCCTCAGTAACCGTCCGGTGCTGGATGCTTTCTCATCCTTCCTTTCTTTTTAATTTAATTATATATATATATATAT
The DNA here is from genome assembly GCA_037074715.1 of Magnolia kwangsiensis. Lineage (NCBI taxonomy): Eukaryota > Viridiplantae > Streptophyta > Magnoliopsida > Magnoliales > Magnoliaceae > Magnolia > Magnolia kwangsiensis. Next base: position 29,908,312 of record CM073575.1, on the reverse strand, counting down.
ATATATATATATATATGTGTGTGTGTGTGTGTGTGTGTGTGTGTGTGTGTGTGTGTGTGAGTATAGATAGGTTCACAGAGATGTGTGGTGGGACCCACCTGCGACGTGGAGGGCTTGTATGCACTAGTCATACAACCGCAATGCTGTAAGTAGTATTTAAATCCAGTCCATCCACCTCTGTTGCCAGCAGGGCGGGGCCCACTAGGTGCTCATATTATGTATATGCAACATACATGATGTGTACCCATGTGCCGTGAGATGCATATACAATATACATGATGTACACACATATGCCATGTGGTGCAAACATAATGTATAATGTGTATATATTATGTGTACATATAATGTGTGATGTATATTCAGTGTGTACAGTATATACATATGTGCTATGTGGCAATTGAATGAAGCAAAGGTGGGTGCTGATTGGGCCCAATTCACTCTGAAATAGGTGGCATGTGTTTATCAGGCTTGATCACCTTTGGTTACAACCCAAACAACCTCAGTTTTGGGCCTGCCAACTATTCACCTACCCTCACAAACTTAACCTTATGACTCATTGGCTATTATGAATAAACTGTTCAGGGAGTTACGCGAGCGGTGCAAACTCACCATCTTCTCAAGGAAACTTACCTTTAGGAGCATTCTACCCCGTATCTGGTGATGACTTCCTCCCCTTAAGATTTTCATCCCTAACTAGACTAGAAATAGTAGTTTCAGTAGTGTAAATGGCTAACTAGATTAATGATGAATTGTGTATGGAAATAACTTGCATTCACTTGATTTATCTGTTTAACATGATAATCCTCATGCTTACTATTGTTTAGAACATTTATTTCTTTGAACTGCCTAGGTGAATAATGCAGTCATTTATGTCACGTATCTTATGCGATTTCAGTTGTTGTTCCTTATTTCCCTTCAAAATTATGATACATGTTGCTATGACACACATACTACTAAAATCTCTCCATGGGAATTTCTATCAAAGGAGAGTCCATACTTGGGGTGTAATTAGATTGGTTGTGATCTACCCTTGGCATGGAGGTTTTAGTCGTGGTATTTGACCCTGGGGTTTACCATCCATGTGGGGTTTCACCCATTTGACTTAGGATGAACTTCATAACTTTTCTAAGTACCGTTGTTTACTCATCTTTGCACCATTCATGTCGTCATGTTTAGTTACCACATTTGGTAATTTCAACGTTCCATTCCCAGTCAGCATTGGTGGTGGCCCCTTTATGTTGAATTAATTGGCTACATGCTAGTGAGTACTACACACACCCTAAGACGGCGGTCTCATGGGCTGGGGATGGTGGTAATGGGACACTATGCCTGAGTCGTCAACTTACGCTGGGCCCTGCACTCCCCGTAGTGATCATAAGCTTATTCAGAACAGCCGATTCCAATTGAACTAATAATGGGCTGGCAAATCATGCATGCATAGCATACTACGACGGCTTGGATCATTATGTCCATACGATTACGCTACGTGTTGCATTAATGACTAGTCGATCGATTTATGATGATGACTTGGACCATCATGCCCATGTGATTATGCCGAGTGTTACGCTGACGTCCAGTCACATCCATGGGTGACGACCCCAATGTCCGTCCGGATGTTTTTCCCGGGACATAGGCCATCTGGATATTTTTCCCGGGTCGACATTACAGTCATGCATCCATGTATTTAAATAAGACTGCATATACTGTGTTTTGGATTACTTGTGTGTTTTATGTTATTCCTCGTTTAGGGCGGTGGCGTGTAATTTTGAGGGGAGATCACACTGAGCTGGCCACTCATTCATCAATGTTCAACCGTACAGAGGATGTAGGTATGAGAGACGTCGAGGACATGGCAGTCTGGAGGCAGTGGAGGCCGAGAAGGAGCCATATGACGAGGAACTGCAACAAGAGGTGACAGCCTACTACGGGCTAAAAGAGCAGTTTAGTCATTTATCATATTTCAGTACATTCAGGCTTAATGAAACTTAAGGTTTTGTAAGTGGCCCCCAACTGGGTGGGCCCAAATATTGTTCCTATTTTGAGGCCATATCTATGACACGTTTTTCATTCCGCTATATCGCACTTTGATTTATTGGTTTATCGTCATTATAAATAGCTAACTCCTGGGTTATTGAAATTTGAGTCGTGTACTCCGGTTCTGAAAACCGGGGCGTTACACTTAAGTTCCTGGAAACCTTTCTAGGATAGTTGTTTGATCATAGGCACCGTGGGAGACTCACCACCCACTAAAATATTATAAATGTGAAACTTGAATTTTTTAATAAATTTTGATATCTTCCAAATGTTAAGAATAATCGGACTAGGGAATTATGGAACTATAGATTTGCGAAGTATTCACGGTTTAACCCAATTCTCAATTCTAGGTGAATACCAACGGACTCACTCTTTGACCGAGCATAAGACCAAGATCTACCAGGACTAGGAAGGGATACAATGATCTTTCTATCCTGGTCAGGCATAGGATTGACGTATGGGATCAAAGCCTATCACAACTGTCTTTCCGTATTAGTCCAATCATAAAGAGTAGAATATACTACCCTTAGGTAAACTTTATCATCAACCACTTAGCATGATAATGATGATTTTGACATTTATTTTCAAACCTTAAAGGTAAAAACTTTTAAGGGGGGTAGATCACAATGAGCCAGGCTAGTGTATTTATTATATACCCTAAAACGTATATAAACTCGAAACCAACAAAACTTAAGCAAATGAAATAATAATATCTTTACTTACTAATCTTAGGCAATTTCGAGGATGAAATTATTTTTAAGGGGGGTAGATTATAACATCTTGGATTTTCACTGTTTTAGATTTTTAAATTTTTTTTAAAATGTAATTAACTTATATTATCACTTACTAACCATTGGCACTCAATGCTAGTTTATACACGGGTAATACCAGTAAAGAACCGGATAAATCCAATTAATCAACCGTAGGAAGCCAACGAATCCGCCCGATCACTTGAACATCAAGTTTAGCCCCATGATTTACTCACGTAGGGCCCAAATCTAACTGACTCATCGCTAACTAAATAAGACAATCATAACTAAATTAAATATCTAACCGAAGCCGAGTCAGATAAGGCCCGGATCTTAACTAGTAGATCAAATAAACCCCGTTACTCTTTTAGTCTAAAACCGACGGTTTAGAGAAAACATGACAAAATATCCACTTTCACTACTTATAAATAGGTCACACTATGAACATAGTTAATCCAAACCCTAATCATTATCCATGAGAAATCTCAATACCTAATTCATTCAAGAAATGTCTCGATTTTTTGAACAAGTTCTAGACCGCTCGTTGTTTGACCACTAGTTTCAAAACTATAGAATAATATCCATCTTACTGAGCTTGACGTCCATCGCGGGAGTCGGATCTAGGTACTGTCCAGAACTGTTCAACTTGAGCCAAAGGACGAGTGCATGAGAAGTGTAAATACCCTAAAGAAAGTGGCTGAAACTTAAGTGAATTGAGTCATCTACTTTTATGCAAAGTTGAGGATTTCAGCCCAGCGGTTTACGACCAAACTTCACACTTGGAGTAAGGATATTTTCATGCTTATATTCTTATAGTCGTGGCCCCGATCGACCATCGATGACCGTTGAACAGACTTCTAACCATATCTTTCGATTAGCGCATCTAAATGGCGGGCTGAACATGTCCATACGCAGATCATTATTAAGGCTAACTACCCTACGGTGTATATTAATATGTACACCTCGTAGTGGGCCTTAGAGGCTAGAAAAACCCTATCATAGGGCTAGTATAGTAAAAACTCAATCCTTATGGCCATTTATACTAAATATGGCACTATATAAAGGCCTTATTTGAGCACCCCCTCCTCCCATACGAATTTCATGCCCCAGAGCAAGAGAAAAAAAAGGGAGGAATGGAGAAGAAAAGGAGGAGAAAGGAGAAGAGAGAGACCTTGAGGTATGGGTGTTGGTGCACCTCCGCCCTCTCATCCTCTCTTTAGCTGCCTCACCGTAGCCAGAGTCGTCATTGGAGCTTTCTAGACAATGGTTGGAGGTAAGTGTTGAATCTCAAATATAACTTAAGGTTTCAATAGTTGTTTATCCCAAATCTCATAAGCTTGTATGTTTGTTTAGGTCTTTCAATAATTTTCTCTAAAAACCTAATCCTAAGAGATCAAAATCAAAGATTCCTTCTTAAAGGTGCACACTATTATTCTTAGGTGGCCTAGCACCAAATTTAGTATGAATCTAATGATTATATTTGATTGGGTGATGTATTTGGATAATCTAGAAAAAAATTAGGCAAGACCTTACATTTTAGATCCTCTCAATCAATATAGAATGATTATGGAATGTTTGTTGTTCCTCAACATGATTGGGTATGAATTTGATGATTGTTTGTTCATTCCTTGCTTGATTTTTGTACAATGTGTCCTTATAACATGTATGATGCATTAACCCTTATGTATTTTGTACTATGAGATACATGGAATTCTTGGCTTCCTTACTAACCCACAATACACTTGCACATTTATTTCATAATAATGTTAGTAGTCGCATTTATAGAGAAACTTGAATTTATATGTTTATTATATGACTACTTGACATCACTTATACTATATGATAAACCCTAATTTGTTGAAGTTTTATTGAATACCATCAAATCCCTAGTTTTCTTAGGAAACTGAGGTGAGAGAAGGTGGTCCCGTTGGTAGGACTATCTTGAGGCTAGACCAACGGATTTGGGTGGATGTGAACAGGTGACAGTAGTTGGACTACATGGGTCACTTGTACCCAATGTCGTCCATCACGTACTCGCCTAAACTTGTACAGTCTAGTTCATTTACTGACGAACCATGTTTGTTAACCATGTCTGCTCACACCCGTATAGAACCCGGAACACCATTTAACTACTGAAGCCCATTCATAACCATTTGAATCCGATCCACTGACTTGAGAGCCGAGCATGATGGAATGGGATACTGTGTCCGAACTATTAACCTACGCTGGGGTGACGAGCCTCCTCGTAGTGACCGCGAGCGATCCCTCTTCTCAGCACTCCCCGTGTGCTTGAAATTGAGGATGGAGAATCCGATGGGATCAAGGATCGTGGGGTCCTGGCCTCGCACGTTGAGAGGTCTTGGCCTCACAACCAATTGAGGGCAATGATACGTGGGGTGTACCAATTTTTTCAATTTTTTCGATAAATGAAATTAACTAAATACTCAGCTAACATTATTCACACATCGCATTAGCTAGAATTTGGCGACTCGACAGTTGAGGTCGCAATGAGAGAGTGTTGGTCATGTGCGATCATTAGACGAAGTCGCTCGAGAGAGTATTGTTGCGAGGTCATGCATCATATCATAATACATGCATATGTATTAACAAGACTATTTAGGGATCTGTGAATGTATGTGTTTCATTAAATTCATCATATAATTGTTATTAGTTATAACTTAAGGCTAATAGTAACCTCTGAGTTAGCTACTCACTCCCACTTTGGGACGGTGTTTTAAAACATCAACCAGACCCTTTACTAGATGCAGGTGAGGCGATGCTCGATGAGTCAAGCGAGGTAAGCATGGATAAGGAAGAGGAGCTTCCCTGCTTCCAGACTTTAGGCGGATCCTTCTAGTTAAATTTGGGCTACCACGGGGTGTGGACCAGGGCTCTAGTCACTTTGGGTCATGTATGAGTGGGACTAGTTCCCTATTTAGATGATTTTGGATGTGTTTGGATATTTTTGTATTTAGTGGCACTTGATACTGCTTTTTGACTTACTTATAATTCATGCCCTGCTAAACTCTCCATTGTTTATGTGATCATCTAAATATAATTAAAGCCTGAAGCCCATTAGGGCACCCATGTTGCCTGGGAATTCGAAAGCCGAGTTCCCACACGGCCTCTGAAAACCCGGGCTGTTATAATTTTTTTCATGTAAGGATTTTTCCACATAAAAATCGTGTACTTATGCATGCTTTGTTTACGTTTGCTTATTATCGTGTAATATGAATTCAAGATTTTCTTCTGCAATTTCCTATCAAGTAATATCATGGCTAACATTGAGATTCGAGTTTGGATTTAAGACTTGACGATTGACGATAAATGGATCAAACGCAAACTATGAAACGGAGAAGTTCACCGTAAAAAACAACTTCGAACTATGAAAGGTGAAGATGAGGCCTTATAGTTCAGCAAGGGCTGCAAACATGCACTCCTTGGTGTAGAGAAGTGTCCAGTATCTATAAGCAATGAAGAGTGAGAAGAATTTGATAAGATGGCGAAAACCTCGGTCCAACTATGTTTGGCGGATGACATCATTTATAATGTCCTTGATCAAAAGACCACCACATGACTTTGGAATAAGTTAGATAGCATGTACATGACGAAATCATTGTCGAATCATCTTAGTCTGAAAAGGTAATTTTATAATCGAAAGATGGTGAAAGGGTTGAATCTTGATGATCACATCAATGCATTTAATCAGATACTTTGCAAATTGACAAGTGTGAAAGTGAAGATTAGTAAGGAAGAACAAGCCCTAATTCTATTTAACTCTCTTTTAGAATCTTACGATAGCTTCATAGATACCATGCGCCATGGTAGAGAGACCACTGATGTCTTGATTGTCATCTTAGCCCTTCAGTCGAAGATGTTGAGAAAGAAGGACCCTAAGATGCGTTGGTAGCTAAGGGAAGGAATTCTAAGCGGAAGAATGGAAACTCGTTATCACGGTCCAATTCTAAGGATAAGGGGAAGATGAAGTGTTGGAAATGTGGGAGATAGTGGCATATTAAAAAGGATTATCAAAATCCTAAAGCCTAAAATTGAGAAAAACTAAATGATGCGTCGGAGGAGACCAACATGGTAGAATCTAGCGAAGAGGTGGATGGTGGTGACGTCTTAACCACATCCAAATCTGGTTATCTCAGCGACGAGTAGATTTTGGATTTGAATGCCTCATACCACAACTTGTTGGCGAGTTTAGTTCACTAATTACAATTAGTGCGATTGTAACAGCCCAAAATTTCACGGCCAAAGTTTATACTCATGCCCGTGAAAACTGGGTTGTTAATAATGCATAAACTGGATGATTTAAAGTCACACTATTTTTTTCATTCAGATTACACTAGATACATTTCAGAAGGTAGCATTTATAAGAATAAAATCAACTGTATTGATTCTATTTCATCAGAGTAAAAAGAATAATCAAATGCCCTCTCAATGGGATCTTATTACATTTATCGAGTTCGCAGCGGAAATATAAAATTTAATCATAAATTTATCTTTTCATTCTTTCGTATAATCTTATATAGGGAAGTAGTTCTCTAAGTCTTCAATCTGTACGTTACCTGCATCAACTGTATGGTTGGGAGAGGGTTAACGCCCTACTCATAGTGATGGTTATCCTTTAAGATTAACAATAATTCAAGAGATTCATAAAAATGATGTAAATATTATTATACATCAAGTGCTCCATACTACAAGAGGTATCAAGCGCAATCAATCTATATGAGATGCATGCCTAGCAAAGTATATGCGGTGTATTACACTTACCAATCGCCATAATGTCGAATATAATTATAGTTATCCGACTCGCCCTGCATCCCATATTACAGAGATTCACCGGCATGTCCCACGCTTAACATCTCAAAACGGCCACAACACATGACTGAGTGAATACGCCCCCAGATATTAGAGCGACTATTTGTAACAACCAACCCCCCTAATGGAAAGGAATTGATGTACTGCGTATACAAAACGGCTCACATATACCAACCAGGGCACTATCAACCCGAGAAACATGGAATTACGTGTCACCCCGGGGCTGCTACTGAAAACGCATTACGTCCACGATATTTATTCGATCGTTAGAGGAGGGATTCCCAACACAGTACTTGCACTAAGAGAGCAATCCTTAATCCAAGGAAGGTTAAGAATATCAAGACACCTATCAAGCCCTTAAGGTAAAAGGGGCGAGTGACAATAACCAACTCGAATAAGAGACGAGTGACAAAGGTCAACTCTGAGGAGAGTGGTTAAGGCCAACTCAATAAATAGAAGAGCGACGACGGCAGATTCTTTGATAAGGAGGGTGACAATGGCCAACTCCATAATTAGAAGAGCGACAACCGTTGATTCTTGGATATGGAGAGTGGAAGAATCAAATCAATGGTAAGGCAAAAGCAAGGCTTGTATCCATAGCCTCCCATGAATCCAGGAAAGCCTCTAATAATGGGTATCATGTAAAAAAAATCTTAAAATGGCCAATAATTGATGATAACAATTTAAAATGAAGACAAAGGGAAAGTAACAGAAATATGAGATCAAATAACAGGCATATAAAGGACAAGTGTAAAGGCGAGATAAAATGCATCAACTTAATTAAGACAAAAGGTACACTAAAGGTGGGATAAAGTAGCAAGAAGGCATAAAAGGGAAGAATAAATATATCAACTTAAATTAGCGTAAGCTTAAAGGATAAAACCCTCACTTTTAAAGCTCGATAACCTTCTGGATTTATGTAGTTGTTCCCAATTCTTAATTAGCAAGGCTTCTTAGCCTGACCAAATCCCTTGTGCAATGGGTTTCTCAATTGAGTTCAACTCAGTTCTACTCAGGGTTAGATCTAGAGATGACATAAACTTCTATTAGTAACTATGGATTTGCATGGATAGCAGCTACTAACCTTGTATTGTATAGGGAGATTCGAGTCCCTCTCGCTGCAATGGGTTACTAGTGGAATGCACGGCTCCCTCTCGCTCTCTTTTTCTTCCTACTTTCTTTTCTTCTTTTCTTTCACTCTCTCTTTCGTTCTCTTTCTTTTCCTTTCTTTTTCTTTCTCCCTCTCTTTCTTCTTCTTTTCTTCCTTCTCCCTTTCTTTCTTCCTCTCTTTCCTGCTGATCAGACAAAGGGTCTGGACAGACCAGACCTTCATCCGAACTCTCAGTTTTTTTACTAGGATATCTCCTTGCTACCGCTGGTTGTCTTGGCAGTAGGGCAGCTCTCCTCCTTTCTCTCTTTACTGTATTTTCCTCCTTCCCCACTGAACATCATCTTTTATAGTGGCTGGGAGAGCTTTCTAGACCCTTTCCTGCAAAATCTTTACGCAGAATATTGCGCAACAAGGAAACAGCAACATCCCTTTATGCAGTCATGTTTGCTGCGTAGCCAAGATCGGAGCCGCATGCAGACCACCACCCTTCTTACGATTACTTTTGCCAGCGTGGAAGGGGTTGGATCCCACGTTCCTAGGGTTTGGATGGATCGGATCAGGGCCAAGATCCTGATCTTGATCGCCCAGTAAGTCGAAACCTCGAGATGCATCCGTTAGTTCCGCTGACCGCATCTACTGCGAAATCCACGGATCTGCGTTATTCGGTGGGGCCCACAATGGGAATTGTCTGGGAAATCCACTCCGTCCATTGGATTCCTCTCGTTATTTTAGGCTAGAATGATGTAGTACAGTTCAGGTTCGGGGTGGCCAACGGAATTCTTCTTAGCGCGTTCCACTCAACGTTCGATTCTCCATGTACATGTATTATCTAGGGAAGTCAAGCAAAGAACCAGGATCCGGTCCATTTGACCTCCTGGTTACATTGAACGGTTTGGATTATCGAATCGGATGATGATGGTGACCCGGAGACCATCTCAGCGGACGATCGTCCGATGCTGGTAGAAGAAGGAATTTTGAATTCCTTTCTTTTGCAAAAATCGTTAGCTCAAACTGTGTTTGACCCAACTTTAGGTTTGATATATTGCCAGTGCACGTGTACTGTGCACAAACACCTGCAAGTGGGACCCACTTTTGGTGTTTCTCTAAGAATCTACACTGCTCATTCATTTCTCCACCTAATTTAAGGGGTTGATGTGAGGCCCGTATCCTAGCCCGTACCATTCCTAGTTTTCACAGTCCTCCAAGTCGAATTTCGGTGACTGTAATCGGCAGTTGCACACGACCCTGAGTCGTATCCTGTTTTCCAGAGTCGGCTCAACCCGAGACTTGTACCCTTGCCACCACACCATCGTCGCGGTTCCAATGCTAAGTCTCGCCCGCCGAAGAGATACTCGGGCCAGAAGATGTGAGCCCGCGTTCAGTTCGAGGGAAACGCCGCACATTTGCAATCCTGAGAGAATCTCTACGATGCGTCACATCAATCCATCAATCAAGTACAAGCAACCCAACCCATCCCTCTTTTACACAACCTTACCTAAAGTCAACTCTCACCCTTACATGTCAAGTATACATCACTCACCTTTTCACCCATCACTCACCATTTCACCCATCACACCCATCCCTCACTTCTCTTGCATTTCTCTCTCTCATCTCTCTCTCATTACTCCCAAGCAACCCCAAGGGAGAGCCAATGTCCATGGCCTCCAAAGGGAGAGAGGAGGCTATATGTGGCCCACTTCCTATCCCTCTCATCCTAGCCACTCAATTTTCATCTTCAACCATCAAAAGGAAGCCAAGGAGCAAAGGAAGCCTTAAGAGCCAAGAAGATCGAACGGTGGATGTTTTTATAAGCCTAGATTTCATTGTTTTGATGATGGGCCAAGTAGGGCCTACTGATTGATTATATGGATCTCACTTTGGACCCTACATATGGCCGATGGTCCACCTTGATTCTCATGATCATTCCATGATGGGGCCATTCTCCATGGACCCCATCATGATGTTTACTTTCCTTGCATGGATAAGGTTATTTAGACCTTACATTTCAGTGGAGAAAGGATCTCCTCTATTGATTTTGATCGGTGGGCCTATACGTAATGGGACCCACTTAATGTATGATGTAAATCATGGAAGGGAGGGCCCATAATGTCGGGGTCCCTCCATTACGTCTCTCTCTCTCTCTCTCTCTCTCTCTCTCTCTCTCTCTCCTTCCTTTATTTTGTGGCCCATTTAATGAGTGTATATGGTGTTCAAACTATCCATCAAATGGACCCCATGGTTGTCCAAACATGGGGACCAACCCACTTTGCTACCCCTCTTGAAGGGTCTGGATGATGGGAAAACACAAATGTTTGATTGATCCAAATCAAGTGGGCCACGTCTATGTGGGACCCACCTTAATATGTATTCACGCCGTCAGTCCAGCGTCCCTGGACGCTGGACGTGGGCGTTGTAAAATGTGAATAGACGATGGGTGTACTGACAATATATATATATATATATATATATATATATATATATATATATATATATATATATATATATATATATATATATATATATGGGGCTGATCCACGCCATCCATCCCATTCCCCAGTTCATTTTAGGCGCTGAGCCGAAAAATGAAGCTAATCCGATTATCTGGTGGGCCATAGCATAGAAAACAGTGCTTTTTACTATTAAAATCCACTCTGATCTTTCTGCACACCGAAACATACTGAATATTGGGCTTATTTGGTCTGTCTTGAGCCATAGAATCTAACGGCTGGGTCGGATTCTACAGATGCGGGCCCCACCTAGGAAAGACTATAGAAAAATAAATAAATAAATAAATATATATATATATATATATGTAGTAGCACCTGCTGCCACTGACGTTATGGTGAGCCTTGAGAATTTTAATGGTGGAATTCATTATCACCTCTTATATTTAGGTGTGGCCCATTTGATATACATGGGGCCCATTGGTGTAACACCCCGGATTTTTGCCAACCTGGGATTAGACGTCCTTAGGCAATGGGTCAACTAAAACACCTTGGTAACCGCTCAGAACCCAATTTCATAGCCAAAGAAATCACTTAGGATTAATTCCTTTAGAAATTAAGCGTAAGTTAACTAGCGCTACGCTGGAGTAGCTATGAAATTGTCCCTGACCGCTTTAAATACGTTCTACAAGACCCAAAACTTGTAGAATCAATGGTGCTATAATACCCTGAAATCCAGGATCAAACTCTAAACCGGTTTGTTCTCGGGAACCCTTTGAAACTTTGTATTGGATCTATACCGCGAGTCGAAAGTCCGATACCTACAATCTTAAACAGTTATGACCGCTTAGATGGACTTGACAACCGTTTCAAAAATCAAGGCCAACCGACGTTCAGAGGCTATTTCATTGAGCCTGGAGTAAAGAGAGTAAGAATGGGGTTAGATTTGAAAATTTTAATCCAAATCTGGCACATGACTTGGCGCGTTATTATTAAGCGTTCTGACCGTCAGAATTCAGCCAAATTACACCCTCGGATCAAGAAAAATTTCTCTTTCATATCTTGAGACTTGTAGACCTGATCTAGGTGCGATGACCGTTGAACTGAAACTGGACCGCCACATGCGATCTGGGAACTCTACCGGTCTGAAAACTTGATGTGTGCTAGATCCAGTATGCTCGAGCTTAAATCCGACCGTGTTCTTCCAGGGGACCTCCAGAAATACTCTTTTGGACCAGAACAGTCCCGATTTGGTTATAACTCAAGTAAACCTTGTTCCCAAGTCTATTTTGGGAAGGTTTTGGGCTATATAAGGGCCTTAAACCCTCTCATTTCTCTCCCATCCGAATTTGGTTAAAACCCTAGATTGAGAGAGAAAAAGTGAGAGATTGTGAGAGAGTCTGGGAGAGATTCTCCTGCCACTTGCTGCAGCTTTTGCACGTACCGAAGCACCACATTCGGATATCTTTTTTGACGATTTCAACGCACTTCTAGGTAAGGAAAACCTTCAACACTTGCTGATTTAAGCTTCCGTCGATTCCAATAGCGAAGTAGCTTATACATCTTGTGTATTAGGTCGCCTGATCGCCGTAGACGAAGCGTATACGCTCCGTTCGGAATGATACACATCTAGGGTAAAAGGTGCGAATTTTAGACGCTTTGATTGGCTGTTTTCAACGCTTTCAATGTCATTTAATAGTAGATTATTGACGGCAACGCCGTTTGACATGTACAACATGCTATCCGTTTCCCGTTTCGTAAACATATGAAAAATATGAGATTTAGGGCATTTTAGTCATTTGTAGGAAATACTGTAAACATCCATATTTTGCTGAAATGATTGACATAGATTTTTGTCGCAATAGGATATTAGGAATGCGTGCATAATCATTTTGGCGAAGAGATTCGCCCAAATGCTCACTTTAAGTCGACATACGCTATGTAGACTAAAGTGTGTAGTATAAGTGTTTGTATAAATGTTTGTATTAGTATGTATTGAGTAAGTGGTGTTGTGTATGAGTTTTGAGATGGAATTCTCAAGTAATATGCTGATGTAAATGATTTCCATCATGTTAGCTATATGTATTGATTTCATTGTTTATATGAAATGCATGTGTGGGATTATTTGCTTAAGTTGTATGTTACAACACGTGTCAACATGCTTGTATTGTTTATATTCATTCCTACTACTCTCATATGCTTACTGATGTTGTTTACAAATGTTTGGGGCTATGACCTAGTCCAGGCAGTCGGCAATGGATCGAATTCGTGGTTGGTTTCTATTTGTCACGAAGGACGCGTCGATGAACGCGAGTCGTGTTTTGGGTTGGCGGCAGTGGTTAGGCCACACGAAGTGTTTCATGCACTTCATGTTGTTCAGCTTGAGATGCGCTCGTGCTAGTCGAGCCCGTCAAGTAACCCGACTGGCCATTGTATGTTCACCATGTATGAGTCATAACTGCTTAAACCTAGGGTACTGAACTTACCATTGAAAACCCTGTTAACCATGGTACTTGATCCATAAAGACTCATGAGCCAAGCATGGTGGTATGGGACACCATGGTCGAACTGTCGGCCTACGCTGGGGCCACAAACCTCCCGTAGTGACTAGTGAGCACCCTACTCTGAGTAGATTATGGTGACATGGGACACTATATTCTTATTGTCGGCCTACACTGATCAGGTGACGAGCCCTTTGTAGTGACCTTGAGTTTATCCTGACAGTCTTAAGGATAATTAGGCCTGTATTGATAAGGTGATGGGAGAGAGGTACAACGAGTGCGAGCAACAGCCCTGGCAGCCCTTGCAGCGACCTACAAATATAACATCGTATGAGATTACTAGGAGTGACGACCCTAGACAAGATCTGTGTTGGGATTGATATAAGCAAGGTACCCTAGTCTTCCAATCCTGCTATATGAAAAGGACTAATAATAACTCGGTAATCATATCACCATCACATTGCATATGCCTGGAAGATGTGGAGCATTATGGGAAGAAAGCATGCCGCGGGCGTAAGATGGTGCCGTATGAGGGAGATCGTCGGTGAGGGCATCCATCATGTCATGTCATATTGCATTAACAACAGTATTTAAGAATGTTTGATTAATTGCTTTACTATTATCGCATGATTGATTTGATAACATGCTAATCTCTACTCTATTATTTCACTGAGTTGATCACTCACTCTCACGTTACGGGATGGTGTTTTTGGACACCCATCAGTCCCTATTTTAGTTGTAGATGATGGCGCTGCTTGTGAAGCGGAGCCGGACTTGATGATGATGAGGAGGATCTCTCCCTTATGCGTGTTCTGATCGACGGAATTTCAGGGAGGTTGATTAGATGCCTTGATACTTGTCATTTTATAGTATTGGAGCACTCATGTATATTCTTTTGATCATTTTTGGAGTATACATGTATATATTTAACCTGGTAACATGTTCACACTCTGGAGACATATAACAGTTTATATAGGTTATACATAATATCACAGTCTTCCGCTTGCTAATTTAACGGTCTCTAGAGTATGATATGCTGTTCTGGCTTAATCCCACTCATGTTTAATACATTAACACAGACAACATTCAATCATACACATTTATGTTGCATAAGTGATGCTCTGGAACTCGGGAGTGGAGTTTTTACTCTACCTCCGAATTTTGAGATGTTACAGATAGTATCAGAGCATGATTTGGATTAAACCGGGCCTGAGTTATGGACACGCGACGTACACTGTCACTCCTTTGACTTAGGTGGGTGCGAAAGGAATCTAGAAACATACGTAGGACTTCAATTTCGCCAATAGGCGAAGTCTACTCAAGTCGATCATTCGATCGAGTCTGTAACGCATCTAGGGTCGCGTGAAGCGACCTAAGTATCTCCTACGTTGTAAGTAGAAGGGTTTGAGACGTTCTCTGAAAGGTTCCAAACTCAGAAATGTGAACCCTTGGGCTGTGGGGCAACCACAACCCTTACATTCAACCGCTAGGGCTTAAAAACCCCGTTTCACCTAATTCCTTCAAAATTCTTCCTCTCACCACCCCATTCTTCAATTCTTTTTCAGTATTTTCATGTTAGGCATTGATCTTAATGTGAAAATGATATAAAATCATGCTTAGAAAAAATTTTACAATGAATAGTAAAAATACGTGAAAATTAAACTTTTGGTCATTCCAACTTTGAAATCTTTTGTAACTAATGAGTTAGTTGGATGGATTGGCTCATCATACCCCAAAATAATATGTTACATGACCTATAAGTTCATTCAGGTTTGCAGATTGGCCCCGGAATTCCCCGAAGGGAATTTTGGACCTCTCCAGGCCAAATCACTATGAACTGGGGTGGGACCCATAGTTATTTGAGACCCTCAGGGCGGGGGGGACCCAACCCATGTGGTCCCACCGGCTGGATTGGGAGATGGCCGGCGATGCCATCCCCGATCCGGCGATGCATCACCGTACGGTGAGCCCTTTTTGGGCTGAAATCTGGGCGCATGTGTTTTTTGGGGTAGAGCACCCCTCCCATATGCTGTCCGTCCCTTAAAACTCCCTAAATCCTACACTTCCTTCACAAAAACACTCCAACGCCCTCCCATTTTCATTTTTCTTGCTGTCCTATCTCAAAACGCAGCTCCAAATCCCTCCTAATCCCTTCCATTGCTAAAAACGACGCCTGTCCATCCTTCCATTGTGATTAGCAACCCTCTCCCTCTCCAATCTCATCGTTTGAAGCTCCCACAACCTTCATGCAAGGCTGAAATCGTGTGGAGCTTCATTCCCCTTTATAGTTCTCTTTTCCCTTTGAAAATTCAGCCTTTGGGAGCTTGATGCATCCCTCTATAGGGCCTAGATTCGTTTCAGTCCATTTGGGCAACCATTTCTCCGCATTTCTTCCGCTTTCCATGGCTATTGTTAAGGCTGTTTTAGCATTTTTTTTTCTCTCTTTCCACCATCCTCCCTCTCAATCCTATTTCTCCATTTTCTTTGCTTAAGGAATACTGAAAATATATGGCCGAGAGAGCTCTAGTGAGCAACAGACAGTATTAGACTGGACAGTGTTAAAGAAGATAAGTCGGGACTGTAGTAGAGTCCTTTGGTAGAATTAGGCATCTGTGCCGTTGTCTTGTAGATTGTTTGATTACCGTTTTAAGATTTCTGTGTTTTGTTGTTGTTAGGTTTAGTGAAGTCAGAGGTAGAAAATGTGTTTGTGTTAGTGGTTTGGCCTTAGCATAGCCGAATGCGTTCCTGTCATAATCCATGTGGAACTTTATTCCATGTATTGTGACAAATTTTGTTGAATGGATTGCATGCCATTTCGTTTGTTGTAAGGTATTGTCCCTAGATTGGGTGTATCCTATAGTTTCCACTGCCATGTTGTAAATTCCGGGATTAAGCATACAAAATTAGTTTTTATTCCACCCCACCCTCCTACCAAGCATGCCACACCCAATCCCGACGTGGGATTAGGAATGCAGTTCCATTTAATGCAACTTAATCCTACTGGCCATATAGGCCCTTGGCATTTTGGACCTAGAGTTAAGTACTCCTGGATTTGAAGGATCTGACGATATAGGAAATCTAATTCCATTTAAATAATCTTGACCCTAAGTGATAGAGCAATTCCCTGTATTAGTAATGGTATGGAACCATTTAGCGTATAAACTTAGGCTTTGGATTATAGCTACTGAGTTACAGACTAGGCTACTAGTTACCTTAAGTAGTGTAAAGCCTGTATATGCTAAGGAATTGTAGGTTAGATTTGGTTGAAGTAGAACCTTATTCCTTCGATAGATCCCCTTATTACTTATAGACTTCTGTTGTAACCCATAGGAAAGTGGTTTTAACTTAGAACCATTCACTCTCAGGGAAAATTTATAAATCCCTCAGATTGAACTTAGAATGAACTAGCACGCCCCTTAGAATTGCCTTCCCCAAGGGCTTATTGCATTCGGGAACGCGGAGTAAAGGAACTGTATATGTAAGCGATGTATTCGCGGTTCAAGTCGACTTCTTAATCCTAGTGGTTACCAATGAATCCAATGCTCTGATCAAGCAGAGGATCGGCATCGACTCGGATTAAGAACTGATACAACGCATTTTCTGTCCTGTAGACAGAAGGTCAATGTATCCGGCTCAGACTCACTACACAACCTTTCTTCTGTGATGGCCCAACCACCTACAACCAAACGTGATCACATTGTCTTTGGGAAATGGCGAGGACTTAAAGCCAGTAGAGAATTAGACATCTTGCCACCAACTCATACCTGCCCCTGAACTCAACCACAATAGAGATTAGGCTCATCTCTATCACCATAGATACCAATGTCATAGAACGCATCATTAGTAAAGGAAAACTACTGTAATGAGAGGTTGTTTCCCAATTCATGTCAAGGATAGCCCCTAAGTTGCACCTCGTTCCGATATATAGAGCGATGCATAAATTCTTGAACTTTAAGTACAACCAAGTTTTAAGGGGGGTAGAACGTATTGAGTCCAATCCAGTTAGGCCAACCAATGCAACCGTTTGATCAGAGTGGCGCAGCGAAAGCGTGGTTGGCCTCTTCCCCACTGGCCCAGGATCGAAACATTTGATTTAGGTTACACGTACGGTTAGGTCATTAAATAGGATTGACCCTTCCTTAGAATGTCAATACTGAAGTCTTGCTAGATACTCCTTACCCTTTGCCAATTTCGGGGATGAAATTATGTTTTAAGGAGGGTAGATTGTAACACCCCGAATTTTTGTCAACCTGGGATTAGACGTCCTTAGGCAATGGGTCAACCAAAACACCTTGGTAACCACTCAGAACCCAATTCCATAGCCAAAGAAATCACTTATGATTAATTCCTTTAAAAATTAAGCGTAAGTTAGCTAACGCTATGCTGGAGTAGTTGTGAAATTGTCCCTGACCGCTTTAAATACGTTCTACAAGATCCAAAACTTGTAGAATCAATGGTGCCATAATACCCTGAAATTCAGGATCAAACTCTAAACCGGTTTGTTCTCG
The DNA here is from genome assembly GCA_037074715.1 of Magnolia kwangsiensis. Classification (NCBI taxonomy): domain Eukaryota; kingdom Viridiplantae; phylum Streptophyta; class Magnoliopsida; order Magnoliales; family Magnoliaceae; genus Magnolia; species Magnolia kwangsiensis. The sequence goes on along the minus strand of CM073575.1, from coordinate 29,890,138 downwards.
GGAACCCTTTGAAACTTTGTATTGGATCTAGACCGCGCGTCGAAAGTCCGATACCTACAATCTTAGACAGTTATGACCGCTTAGCTGGACTTGACAACCATTTTGAAAATCAAGGCCAACCGACGTTCAGAGGCTATTTCATTGAGCCTGGAGTGAAGAGAGTGAGAATGGGGTTAGATTTGAAAATTTTAATCCAAATCTGGCACGTAACTTGGCGCGTTATTATTAAGCGTTCTGACCGTCAGAATTCAGCCAAATTACACCCTCGAATCAGAAAAAATTTCTCTTTCATATCATGAGACTTGTAGACCTGATTTAGGTGCGATGACCGCTGAACTGAAACTGGATCGTCACGTGCGATCTGGAAACTCTATCGGTCTGAAAACTTGATGTGTGTTAGATCCAGTATGCTCGAGCTCAAGTCCGACCGCGTTCGGCCAGGGGACCTCCAGAAATGCTCTTTTGGACCAGAACAGCCCCGATTTAGTTATAACCCAAGTAAACCTTGTTCCCAAGTCTATTTTGGGAAGGTTTTGGGCTATATAAGGGCCTTAAACCCTCTTATTTCTCTCCCATCCGAATTTGGTTAAAACCCTAGATTGAGAGAGAGAAAAAGTGAGAGATTGTGAGAGAGTGTGGGAGAGATTCTCCTACCACTTGCTGCAGCTTTTGCACGTACCGAAGCACCGCATTCGGATCTCTTTTCCGGCGATTTCAACACACTTCTAGGTAAGAAAAACCTTCAACACTTGCTGATTTAAGCTTCTGTCGATTCCAATAGCGAAGTAGCTTATACATCTTGTGTATTAGGTCGCCTGATCGCCGTAGACGAAGCGTATACGCTCCGTTCGGAACGATACACATCTAGGGTAAAAGGTGCAGATTTTAGACGCTTTGATTGGCTGTTTTCAACGCTTTCAATGTCGTTTAATAGTAGATTATCGACGACAACGCCGTTTGACATGTACAACATGCTGTCCGTTTTTCGTTTCGTAAACATATAAAAAATATGAGATTTAGGGCATTTTAGTCATTTGTAGGAAATACAGTAAACATTAATATTTTGCTGAAATGATTGACATGGCTTTTTGTCGCAATAGGATATTAGGAATGTGTGCATAATCAGTTTAGCGAAGAGATTCGCCCAAATGCGTACTTTGAGTCGACATATGCTATATAGATTAAAGTGTGTAGTCTAAGTGTTTGTATAAATGTTTGTATTAGTATGTATTGAGTAAGTGGTGTTGTGTATGAGTTTTGAGATGGAATTCTCAAGTAATATGCTGATGTAAACGATTTCCATCATGTTGGCTATATGTATTGATTTCATTGTTTATATGAAATGCATGTGTGAGATTATTTGCTTAAGTTGTATGTTATAACACGTGTCAACATGCTTGTATTGTTTATATTCATTCCTACTACTCTCATATGCTTACTGATGTTGTTTACAAATGTTTGGGGCTATGACCTAGTCCAGGCAGTCGGCAATGGATCAAATTCGTGGTTGGTTTCTATTTGCCACGAAAGACGCGTCGATGAACGCGAGTCGTGTTTTGGGTTGGCGACAGTAGTTAGGCCACACGAAGTGTTTCATGCACTTCATGTCATTCAGCTTGAGATGCGCTCGTGCTAGTCGAGCCCGTCAAGTAACCCGACTGGCCATTGTATGTTCACCATGTATGAGTCATAACTGCTTGAACCTAGGGTACTGAACTTACCATTGAAAACCCTGTTAACCATAGTACCTTGATCCATAACGACTCATGAGCCGGGCATGGTGGTATGGGACACCGTGGTCGAGCTGTCGGCCTACGCTAGGGCCACAAAACTCTCCGTAGTGACCAGTGAGCACCCTACTCTGAGTAGATTATGGTGGTATAGGACACTATATTCTTGCTATCGGCCTACAATGATCAGGTGACGAGCCCTTTGTAGTGACCTTAAGTTTTTCCTGATGCCGCATGGGGGCTACGAGTCTTGATGCAGCCTTAAGGATAATTAGGCCTGTATTGATAAGGTGATGGGGGAGAGGTGCAACGAGTGCGAGCAACAGCCCTGGCAGCCCTTGCAGCGACCTACAAATATAACATCGTATGAGATTGCTAGGAGTGACGACCCTAGACAGGATCTGTGTTGGGATTGATATAAGCAAGGTACCCTAGTTTTCCAATCCTGCTGTATGAAAAGGACTAATAGTAACTAGGTAATCATATCACCATCACATCGCATGTGCCTGGAAGATGTGGAGCACTGTGGGAAGAAAGCATGCTGCGGGCGTAAGATGGTGCCGTATAAGGGAGATCGTCGGTGAGGGCATCCATCATGTCATGTCATATTGCATTAACAATAGTATTTAGGAATGCTTGATTAATTGCTTTACTATTATCGCATGATTGATTTGATAACGTGCTAATCTCTGCTCTATTATTCCACTGAGTTGATCACTCACTCCCACGTTACGGGATGGTGTTTCCGGACACCCACCAGTCCTTATTTTAGTTGCAAATGATGGCGCTGCTTATGAAGCAGAGCCGAACTTGATGATGATGAGGAGGATCCCTCCTTTATGCGTGTTCTGATCGACGGAATTTCAGAGAGGTTGATTAGATGCCTTGATACTTGTCATTTTATAGTATTGGAGCACTCATGTATATTCTTTTGATCATTTTTGGAGTATACATGTATATATTTAACCCGGTAACATGTTTACACTCTGGAGACATACAACAGTTTATATAGGTTATACATACTATCATAGTCTTCCGCTTGCTAATTTAACGGTCTCTAGAGTATGATATGTTGTTCTGGCTTAATCCCACTCATGTTTAATACATTAACACAAACAACATTTAATCATACACATTTATGTTGCATAAGTGATGTTCTGGAACTCGGGAGTGGAGTTTTTACTCGACCCCCAATTTTCGGGATGTTACAATTGGTGTAGCCCATTTGATGTACATATGGCCCATTTGCCATATGAGGGTCCATTGTGATGTATTCAAGACCCATGAGTTATGGCCCATTGCAATGTACATAAGGCCCATTGGTGCATCCCATTGATGTGGCCCACTTAATAAATATAAGGCCCATGTGATGCAGCTCATTTGATGTATTTAAGGCTCAATGGAATATATAAGGCCGATTGCAATGTGTGATTCTACCATGGTTTGTGTAATGATATTTATGGCGGGCCATGCCTTGGAAACAATGATGGTTTGACTTCCACATTGTAAGAATAATATTGGTTAAATGTCTGCATTATAACTCTCCCTAGGGTCTATTAATAGGCTCATACTTGTTGTGTGTAGGCCATCTAAGCCCATCTTCATTGTGAGGATAGTTCATCACCTTATAACATGCTTAGTATAATTTCATAACTCATGCCCAAACGCATCATATATATGCTTGATATAAGTAGTGACTGATCATAGCATATGCCATTGGGCAGACTATTTATGGGACTCACTGATAGGAATCACCCACATGAGCGTGTTGTATGCGTAGGATTGCTGCATGACTGGATGGTGTGACTCATGCATCTCGCATATGTATGGCATGATCATTGTACGCCCTATCGACATCAGGGCTGTGACCTCCGTAGGCATGTCGTGGATGGCCAGATGGGACACCGAAAATGTTCAGTTTGAGCATCTGGGCACTTTGGATGTCAGTAGTTGAAAGTCCTTAAACTTCTGATGCCAGGAGACGCCCCAACGTCTAGACTAAATAGATACATGAGCGCACGAGTGCCAAATACCAGTAGGCCGCGTCTCCCACTGTGTCGTAGTCGATTGGGAGATGAGTGACCTTATCCGCCTGAGTGAGGGGGCTGTAAGCTAGGCTGAGTTTGACCAGCTCACAAATGGGTCCGCTATCGACGTACCGGGTAGGTATTGACAGACTACTGGTCAGGCAGATAATGTGATCTCTTCCACTCGCTGGGCTGTGCGGCTAAGGAGGCGACAGTCAATGTGGAGTGTACTAAACCCCGATGATGATCTTAGAGAGGAACCATACTGATATGTGGACTTATCGAATAGGAATTGTATATTCATTCATTTACTATCCACTTGGGCTGGTGGTGCGCAACTATTTGTTACATGTGCCTTCACATGGTCATGATTTCGGTTGGACGCGCGACTAACCTGAGATCAGGAGTTTACCACATTAAGTCTGACTAACCAAATTTAGGTATGGGACTGGTTTGGATAGAATTCCCTGTGATGGACCCCGTAGCCTGTGATACTACGTATTATCATCCCGACTTCACACTCCAGCTTAATCATTTCATTCGTATTGCATATTGCATTACATCCGCATGCATATAGAATTTTGGGTTACTATGTTTCTGCACTTGTATGGCCTAAACAGACTTAGTAGGATTTACATATTGCATTGTACCATCGGCATATGATATTTGGCTCTCTATGGCTCTTCATTTGCATAGTTGATCTATATTGCGTACTCTGATATTGTATAACTCATGGACTTGTCAATATTTTCACTTACTCTGTTATCGTATAATTTATGATCTTGCCAATATTTCCAACATTGTATTGCATGGAATACTTGGCACTTATCTTATGCACACACTTTCACCACCCTATATGCTTTCTATAAGCTTATGCACGATAGACACGTGCAATGTACGTTGGAAAATCCTCCTTGTAGGATCCCAGGATCGGAATCTTGTGTATAGGCACTGGGAACTGAGAATGGGATACTACGGAGGCTGTTGGCACTGGATTCGGCGATCGAAAATTTTGTGAGCCCGATTTCCCCCACTAAGGGCAGACCCATCCTCGACTTTGATACCATTTGTAATAGCCCACGCCCACACTTTATGATATTATCCGCTCTAGGTACATCCCGCGCGGTTTTATTCTCAGGGTTGCCCCTAAAAGGCCTCATATAGTATAGAGTGACAACTCCACATATAACTATTATTACTTCAAACAAGTCTTCCGATGTTAGACAAGTTACACTACAGTCAACTGCAACAGTAGCTCGCCCAGCGCGGTAGCTCGCCCAGGCCCTCAAGCTCCACCCACATTGAAGCAGTGACCGAGGCGTCACAGTTGAGTCGAAAATTGAAGCATATCAAAAGATCAGGTGACCCCAAATTTAACTATTAATGGTTGATCTGTCCATCGAGTCAGTTTTACAACAATCCAAGGGCTATAATTTTACATGTACGGTTAATTTATGATATAAAGGCATAGTATAGAATTTCGCATTAAACGGATAGTGGGAACCATGTATGTTAGATCACATGATGGAGTCTTACCTCGAAGTCTACAGTTAGATGGCTTGATCTATGAATGGAAATCATTCCTAGCGGTTAGGTTAGTGTCAGGGCAATGATGTAAGGCTAGAATAGTTGGATTAGTAATGTACACATGTATACGTTACGTTAGAGCTTATAGTAACGCTCGAGAACTTTCGATGCTCGAGTATCGAAAAGTTCGGGGCGTTACAGTGATGGTGAACAAATGTTTATGGGCAATGTCATTACTTGTAAGGTTGTTGGAATTAGAATGGTGCGCATCAAGATATTTGATGGAAGAATCTGATATCTCTGTGATCTCTCGATGCACTTGGGGTGCAAATTCATCGGATTTGATCGTGTTCTAAAAGTTTCAAAATGGACACTCATTGTGATGAAAGCACAGCAGAGCGACAACATTTACAAGTTGATTAAGAATATCATATTGGGTAGAGTTGCAACATCTATAGCGAAGTTCACGTCGACACGTTTGTGGCATGCATGTTTAGGCCACATGAGCAAGCATAGTATGAAAGTACTTTCTAATTAATGTTTAATTCCTACTTTTAAAACTGTTGATTTAAATATATGCAAGCATTGTATGTATGATAAATAGTCACAATTATCTTTTAAATCTGGAAAGCATGTTAGTAATGGTATTATAGATTATGTGCATTCTGATGTGTGAGGGCCGCTGTCCATAGTTTCTGGATGAGTCATCATTCTTTATATCATCATACATGACTATACATGACTATTCTAGAAAAGTGTGTGTATACTTCATGAAGTACAAATCAAATGTTTTCACCACCTTTAAAGTGTGGAAGACGATGGTAGAAAAACTGTTAGGACGAAAATTGAAAGTATTAAGGAAAGACAACTGTGGAGAATTCATATCAAATAAATTTAACTAATTTTGTAAAGATAAGAGGATCGTACGACATAATACAGTTAGGCAACTAGAGCAGAATAGTAGAGGAATGGACGAATTGGACTCTTTATATTGAACAATGTTGGGTTAGGTAATAAGTTATGAACTGAGGTTATTAACACAACTTGTTAGTTAATGATCTTCGTTTATACTGATTAGTTGTAAAATTTCATAGGAAGTGTAGAGTGGTCATGATGTATTATTTAGTTGTAACACTTACTTTCATATACCATCAATTAAGAAAGATAAGCTAAACCAAACAGCAAAATAGTGTACTTTTGTTGGTTGTGGTGATGATGTGAAGGAATATAGACGGTATGACTAGGTCACACAAAATATCATAATTAGTCATGACATTAGGTTTGATGATGACTCCTTGTTCGTGAAGAAAAACACAAGAAGACGAAAAAATCAGTACAAATTGACATTGAAATTGAAAAAATTGTGAGACACCGGTTGAAGCTGATCAGTGGGAATGTACGGAGTGGAGCAACTACCTGTGAAGGAGAAATCCACCTACCTATAACTCACAAGTTACTGACACTCGAATATTGAATCATCCGTAGAGACCCAATGGTTACATATGAGGGAGATATGCAATTACATACCACCTAAACCCACCGCCCGAGGAGTCCTCCATTGAGCCATTCGTAGAGAGACCCACTGGACATGCTCTGTTTTTTTTTTCCATCTTGTTAGAAGAGTGTCTTGGAACTTTTGGAAGCTGATTCTTCGTTTGAACACGGATTAAACGTGTTACATGATTACTTTGAACGACTAAAATCTACGCCCCCTAACCCTTATACCAAGATCCAAACAGCCATTGAAAGAGGACTCCACCGCCTTTTTGGTAGAAGATTGAGGTGCTTCTGTCATTTCAGTCAACGGTCTTCCAGGCCGCCAACCTTCTGGTCGCTATACGTCGACGCCTGCTATGTTTCCCACCGCTGTTCTTCGCAATTTACAAAAGGTCAGAGTCAAAGGCCACGGCCTTCCAGAATCGTCATTCCACAGCGCATGATGGTAATTAGAGACGCTCCTGCCGAGCAGCACACGCGTTTCCTCTAACGCAAGATTTGGTGATCCAGACCGTTGATATGGTGGGCCCTGCCTTGGATTTTCTCTCGTAAACAGCCCATATTTAAACACACTTACCAGTGGTCATGATAATGCTGTCAGCGTATTATCGGAATCCGGTCCATCCATTGTACCTGCCCATCAGATGGACGGTTCCCATCAATCCGACAATTTCAACCTAACGAGGGTGTTACAATCAAAAGGCATCCCAAGGAAGCGGATTGGCTGGTGTGGTACGCAACCTAGCTGATGTGGTACGTGTCGTGCAAGGCATGGTTGAAAGGAGATCAAAGTTACATGGCCCCACAATGATGTATTGATCATATCTACACCGTTCATCCATTTGGCGAGATCATTTTAGTTATTTATCTCAAAAATGAGTAATTTCCAAGGCTCAAGTTGACCACACCATGAATAGCAGTGGGGACAATAATTTTCACCGTTAAAACATTCATAGGGCCACCATAACGTTTACTTTCCATCCGATCTGTTCGTAAGGTCACACAGACCTGGATGAAGAGAAAAAAAAACAAATATAATATTAATCCAAAATTTCTGTGATCCCAAGAGGGTTTCAATGGCAGGCGTTCAATCCTCCACTGCTTTTTACAGTGTGGTCCACTTGATTTTTGGATTTGTCTTATTTTTTGGATCAAGCCTTACGATGAGCTCACTAAGTGGATGGACGGTTTAGATATTACTCATACTTATGATGGGACCCACAGAACATTGGATGGCAAATAAAACATTGCAGTGGGCCTAATAAGTTTTCAACGGTGGCCATTTAATCCCCACTTTTTTTATAATGTGGTGTAATTGAGTTTTGGATATACATTATTTTCGGCTCATGCTCTAAAATGATCCGGAAAAATAGAAGGGTGTGAATGACATACATGACCCCGCCTCGTAGAACTAGGGCCACATAGTACCATATGCCTATTGTTGCAGCGGGTGCTACAGGTGGACACATGACCAGGCCTCACGGAACCGGAAATGGATTGGCCACTCCCCTGCCACCAGCCCGATGGCTGATGGTCGGTGTTCTATGGGCCCCACCATGATATATGTGCTTCGACCATGCCGTTCATCCATTTTTACAGATCATTTTATAGCTTGATCCTAAAAATGAGAGGATATAAATCTCAGGTGGACCACACCACAGGAAAACAATACTGATTGGATATCCACCATTAAAATCCTCCTGAGGCTTACTGTACTGTTTATTTGACATTCAATCTGTTGATTAGGTCATGCAGACTTAGATGAAGGGAAAAAACAAAGATCAGCTTGATACGAAACTTTTATAGGCACCAAAAAGTTTTTAATGGTCTATGTACATTCGACAATGTTTCCTGTAATGTGGTCCATTTGAGATTGTGATATACCTCAATCTTTTTTATTTTATACCCTAAAATGATCTAGAAAAATATATGAACGGCATGGATGAAACATATACATCATGGTGAGGCCCAATGAGCACTGACCATCAGCCATCGGCTGGAGGCTTCCTGGCAGGGCAGTAGCCAATCCATTTCCCACAGAACCATGGCCACATCGTACCATGGTCATATAAATATTGTTGCCGCGGGTGATACAGGCGGAGGCGGACTTCCTGCTAAATGCTTTTGCATATGTTTTTAGGAAGCTAGGCGGGGCCTACAGTAATGTTTTTTTTCGAAATCCATTCCGTTTATTTCTCTCTCTTTTTTAATCTCATTTGAGACACTTTCAGATGGATCCAATATTCACCGAGTGGTGCAGAAGGAAAAATTGTGGAATGAAATGTCTAATGTTGAAATCTTCCTGCGCTCTACCTTGATGTCTATATGCTATCCACCGTTTACAAGGTACTTCCACTAGGATGAACCGAAAATGCAAAAAGATTAGCCTAATAAAAAACTTCTGTGGTCATATGAATGTTTCAACGGTAGTTGTCCAATCCTCATAATTTCTTCTATTGTGGCTCACTCGAGTTTTTGATTCGTCTTAATTTTTTTGTTGCATGTTCTAAAATGAGCTCGTATGATGAATGGACGAAGTGGATTTCTTACAAATATCATGGTGGCTCCACCTAGCTTTCAACTTAGTAGGAAATCTACGCCCACACTAAAGTTGGGCATCGGACCGAATCAAATCGGATTAGGTTCAACTCGATCTGATCTGAAATCTGCGTGAGCTTATCCGAACTTGATTCGATTCGGGACCGAGTCGAAGACACCTGGCCCGAATAGATCTGATGCACGGTTGGCCTGACTCAAACCGAGTCCGACTTGGTCAGGGAAACCGAGTCTGATCGGGTTGGGTACGATTCAGATCGGGTTAGATTTGTGGGTTAAAATATGAGGTATGTGTTATATCCAAACCATCCATCCATTTGTAGAGTTTGTCTTAAGGCTTGAGCCGAAAAATAAGACATATCTAAAGATCAGTTGGCCCACACTGCAAAAAATAGTGGGGATTGAACGTTCACCATTGAAATCCTTTTGGAGATCATAGAAGTTTCGAATTAATATGAAATTTATTTTTCCTCTTTATCCATGTATTTTGAACCTTAATAACAGATTAGATGGATAATAGACGTTATGGTTGGCCCTACGAATTTTTTAACGGTGAAAATCATTATTCTCGCTGCTCTTTGTGGTGTGGTCCAGTTGATCTTTGGATATGATTCCTTTTTTTTTATGATAATGCTCCAAAATGATCTCCAAATATAGATGAACGTTGTGGATATAATAAATACATAACTGTGGGGCCCTTGTAACTTTGATCTCATTTGAGTCGTTTGTACAACTCGGAGCTCGAGGCCTCTCACTGCTCGTCCATGCACAACACGTACCTGCCTGCCACAACCTATTGACGTGTTGGGCATGAAATGGATACAGGTTACGTCCACAGGACACGGATTAGATACTGGGAGGTTGAGTTGACGTCACCAAGTTTTATGGGCCCCATTATGATGTATGTGTTATATCCACACCGTTCATCCATTTTTTAATATCATTTTATGGTATGAACCACAGAATGAGGTAAATAAAAGTCTGTAGTGGACCACACTAAAGAAAACAGTGGGAAGAATAATTTCCACCATTGAAACTATCCTAAGGTCCATCATAATGTTTATTTGAAATCCAGCCTATTAAAAAAAAAAAACATGAAATAAGGAAAACATAAATATCAACTTGATCTAAAACTTTCGTGGGCCTTAGAAAATTTAAATGGTGGGCTTCACTGTCCCACTGTTTTCTGTGTTGGGGTCCACTGGAGCTTTGGATTTAACTCGTTCTTTGGATATTGCCTTAAAATGATCTCTCCAAATGAATGGAAGGTGTGGATACAAAACACACATCATGGTGGGGCCCACAGAACTTGTTGACGTTACTTCAATAGCTACTCAGCCTGCCTGTTACTGACGTGTTGTGCACGCAAGTGGTCGACGTGCACAACACGTCTCTTAGTAAACTATGTTAGGGCCCACCGTCAATGCATGTGGTTTATCCATGTCGTCCATTCATTTTTTCAAATCATTTTAGTGGTTGAACCCAAAATTGATGCATATCTAAAGCTCATGTGGACCATACCACAAGAAAAAGTAGAAGTATTGATTTTCACCATTGAATCATTCCGGATCGGATCCATTTGGTTCGGATCGGTCCAAATTCACCATGATCCGACTCGGATCTGACTAATCCAAGTCAAACTGCACCGATCCAAGCCTTCCGTTCGATTCAGATCAGGTCGGATCCATCGGATCGGACCAGAAATTCCCAGCTCTACCCACCACTGGCAGGCTGAGATTTTAATTCAGTGCTCTATGGGTCCCACCGTAATGCATGTGTTTTATTCACACCGTCCATTCATTTTTCCAACTCATTTTAGGGCACAATAGCATATGCAAGGCATATCCAAATTTCAGGTGGAGCACATCATAGAAAATAGTGGCAATTGAATGTCCACCATTAAAAACTTCCTGGGGCCACAAAAGTTTTGGATCAAGTTGATATTTGTGTTTTCCGTTCATCGAAGTCTTCTAATCAAGGTTAGATGGCAAATAAACATTACAATTAGCCTTATAAACTTTTCAACATTGGGCATTCAATTGCCACCATCTATGTGGCGTGGCCCACTAAAGATTTGGATCTGCCTTGTCTTTGGTTTAGTTCCCTAAAATGAGCAAGAAAACTAGATGGATGGCTTAGATAAAACACATGCTTAATATGTGCATAGAGAACCAACCAGCTTTGTCCTAACCAGGTGATCTCCACCAAATCTCACTCCAAGAGAGTACTAACAGTGATCAATGCCAAATCTCACTCCAACAGAGTACTAATAATGATCAACACCAAATCCCACTCCAACACAGCCAATCCTCAGGGCTTAAAAAGTTTTCCTTTTTAAAATTAGAAAAACTTGAATACTCTGGAAAATTATGATGGATGATATGCAGTCACCTAATGTTGTCGATAGATGTCTTAAATTCATAATATCGATAGTTTGTCGATGATAAGTTCGATGTTATCGAGTATTTTTTGAATTTTCTCCGCTGGTTCTTGGTCATATTGGTGTCATTTTTTGATGACATCGAAGAGTATTTGATGACATTGAAGATACGTTCGATGTCATCAAAGTTGGGTCGAGTAATCGAAGATTTTCGGATAGTACATGTTTTGTTTCTGGACAATTTTGGTATTTTTTTCGATGCCATCGAAGTAGCTTCGATATCATTGAAGTTTAATTGTCGACGACATCGAAGGGTGTTCGATGACATCGAACATTTTGCACATAATTTTGCGGATCTGTGAAATTTATTTCCTATTTCGTTTGGGATTCTTTCTAAAGCTATATATTTTGGTGTAAATGGGATTGTGAGGTATTTCAAGAGTTTCTAAATCGTCTCGGGGTTTCAAATGGTGTAGCAAGGGTGAATTCGAGGTTGTTCAAATAGGGTAATATCTTTCTCTTTGTAATTTCTGCTTTCAAGACTGAATACCATTTAAAGGTTTTTGCCGTTAAAGATGACCCGAATAATTGTAAACAATATTGAAGAACTTTAGAGAGATTTCTCATCATTATTATAAAATGCATCATATGTTATTCAGGTGATCCGTCCCCATTAAAATTCTTAAAGTCCAGGTGTTTGAAATCAGCAAGAAATGGTACTTCTTCTATTTCAGAGGGATTCGGTGTCTGATATCAGAACTTTTTATTCTGATTTCGTTTCTTTTCTAGATTAATGGATTACATCGACAATACGCGATCACTACTATAGAAAGTACCAGAGAAGGTTAAATCAGTTATGATCAAGGATAGACAATGTGAGGTGATGTCTGGAATGGTCTCTACTTCATTGATAGCATAAACAGGACGAATGTAAGAAGAAACCCACCACGTAATCGCAGGTTATTGGCAAGATACAGAGATGAGACGACTTTAATATCGCATATGCCCTCATTATACATGAGGGGGACCCTTCTACTATTCAAGAGACTCTTGATGAGCCTGATGCAGAAAAGTGGAAGGCGGCTATGGATGATGAGATGGACTCTTTGTGCAAGAACCACACATGAGAGCTAGTAGAGCTTCCAATGGGCCGAAAAGCGATCGGATGCAAGTGGTTGTTTAAAATAAAATATAATAAATATAGAGCAAAGCTGGTAGCGAAGGGTTATGCTCGGAGATACATGTCAAACCCCGACAAGCAACATTGGGAAGCGGTGAAATGACTACTTCGATACATTAGAGGTACAAAAGACTACGTCTTAAATTTTGAGAAGACAAAAGCAAAATTGATAGGGTATGTGGATTCCAGAAAGTCGACTTTAGGTTATTCGTTCGTGCTAGTGGGTGGAGCGATCAGTTGAATATTGAAGCTTCAGTTCATGGTGACTTTTTCCACGACCGAAGCTTAGTATATGGCAGTGATGGAAGCATTTAAGGAAGATGTTTGACTGAGAGGCATGATAAATCAATTGGGGCTTCAGCAAGAGGCCATGTCAATTAATTGTGACAGCAAGGGCACTATCAATTTAGTTAAAAATTTTGTTTTATCACTCTTGTACTAAACACATTAATGTCTGTCACCATTTTATCTGACAAGTGCTTGAGGAAGGAGACGTGACTCTGCAGAAGATTCATACCAGCATAAATCCGACAGACATGCTCACCAAGGTGGTTCCTGCAGAAAAGTTTAAGTTTTATGTAACTTCTAAGCTTGACGATGACGTAAAACGAAGACAGAGTATGCACGAGAAGCGTTAATGGAGTTATGTTGTGAGGAAGATATAAGAGAAGATGTCAATAAGCTACACATTTAAATATTGAAGACATAGTGAAAATTTTTGTTGATAGATGTCTTAAATCTGTAAAATCAATAGTCTGTCGATGACAAGTTCAATGTCATTGAGCAGGCTTCGATGCCATCGAGTATTACCCGGATTTCCTCTGTTGGTTGCTGGTCATATTGGTGACATTTTTCGATGACATCGAGGAGTGTTTGATGACATCGAAGATGCGTTCAATGTCATGAAAGCTGGGTCGAGTAATCAAAGATTTCCAGATAATCCATGTAACACCCCGTACTTTCAGTACTCGGGTGTTGCCGCATAACCTAGCTTAGTATAAACACCAGTCTAATTAAATTGAATGTCCCCATGTCCTAGCCTAAACTTGAACGTAAAGGCTGCCACATTATCAAATAAATCTTGTATTAATTTTTTTTCTTCATATGCTAACATAGATCAAACTTTATAGATGTATTTTAATAATTTACCTGAAAATGTATGAAATAGGGTGATACGTATATATTTAACGTATATGAAATATTTTGAAAATAATATTAAATTAAATAAACATAATGAGTGGTAATTTCACGATGAATAATTGAATTATAAATAGCATTAAATATCTTTTATAAATATGTAAGCAAAAATTGTTAGATATTTTAAAATCGAGTATTATTTAGCAATGTGATTTCAAATATGATATCGTACTATTTTCAATTCATATCTATGTATAATATGGTATTGTATATTATGAATAAATAGGTGATCAATAGCATGTATATGGTAGTATGTTAATATTAAAATATTATATCTATATACATATGAGATTTTTAATTATTTTAATTACAAGTAATATACCAAAGTAAATGAAATATATGTTGATGTTAGTATTGGTTAGTAATATGGGATGAAAACCTTACAAATGGACCCTTGGACCTTTTCAACCGTTGACGTTCAGTTTTGGGGTGATCCGGCCATTGGATCTACGTAATCAACACTTAAGGATCTTAATTCAGTTGTTATAGGCCACCTGAGCCTTGGATTTACCCTACCTTTGATCAGACGTCCTAAATGGACCCACATAACTTGGTGGACGGGCCAGATCCGTCAGAAACACCTCAGTGTGCCCTACCTTAGTGTGCGTGTGCACATGGGGCGCATGCACTTGCTGTGCACTGGTCCAGGGGACCTAGTTAAATCGGAATTGACTCGAGCGTCAGAGAGTTTCTCTCTCATTTTTCTCCCGCCAGCAACTGCGTTTGAAAAATGCCATCGATTGCGATGGTCATGGGCCACCAACGCATGATCTAAACCGTCCATCCGGTAGAGGTTTTGGAGCCGTTTGAACCCCCAAAGAATCACACGCTGGATCCCACGTTCTGCTGCACTAACGCGGGCGCAATCGGACTGTGCGCAACCACTTTTCGAAAATGGAGGAAACGTGTGTTTCTTCCCTTTTCAAAAACGAGGAGACTCCCCCTCATAGCTGGCTTCTTTCAATCTCAGCAGTCGAGGGCGTCACTTCCTCAATACCAGGGGAGAAAAACCGCGGCTGAAACCGCTCCTCCTTGGTTGTTTTAAGAAACCAGATGCTGGGATTAAATCCCAGCCTTTCATTCGAAATCCAACGGACCTGAAGGGCGTTGGAATCCCTACAAGAAAGGAAAGAAAACACCCGGATCTCCTGTTCTTGCAGCCACACAAGAGAATCCAACTGTTTCCCTCTAAACTCAAACCCACAACTCTAAACTTCCTTAAGCTTCAAAAATGCTTATCTACAAGCTTTCTAGGGTCCATACGGACCATCTGAATGGAACAGATTGAAGGAAGAGGTGGTGTTTTCAAATCCACCATTAATGGCCTATGTCTTCTCCATCGCTCAAAAATGAGCCAGACTCGTTTCAGGCACGCTGTTCTCAAGCTGGATCGTGTTGATGGATTCGCCTGGATAAGAATAGAGAGAAGAAGAAAGAAAGCAGAAAAAGAAAGAAGAAAAGAGAAGAAGGAGAGAAGTTGAAGAAGAAACAGAGAAGGAAGGAGGGAGAGAAGCGTGCCTGCGATACACCATGCCTCAGCCGCCCATCGACGTCAACAGTGGGTCCCGATCATGAGGTGCGTTACATCTCGACCGTCCATCTGGACGATCGGCCAGCAGGTCACGCCCGCGGCTAGTAGCTTCTGTATTGGCGTCAACAATAGCAGGATCTGTGGGGCCCCTTTAATGTATATGTTGATACCCATGACGTACGTGCTATGCACGTGGGGCCCACCTTAATGATGTACGTATCCACACCGTCCAGTAGCAGGCCAAACGCTGCTGGACAGTGGGGGGACTAACATCCACCATTGAAACCTTCTCAGGCCTCTAGGCCGTTCATGAGAGGCCCACTATCTGGGTGGCCCACAAATAATGGGTCCCACCTTTCATGTGTTGTATCCATACCAACCATTTTCAGAGATCATTTTATGACATTGCAAACGAGATGGACAGATCTAAATTTCAGGTGGGCCGCACCTGAGATATATCCCAGTGGACCGCACTTGGTCATGCATGCAGGTGGGTTGTACTGTTTGGTGGGTTGCACCTCCACTCCGTTTAAAACTGCGGGCCACACCATCAGAAAATCTCAGTGGACAGCATCTCACGTCCAATGCAGTGGGCCTAAACCATGTGAAACCTCGCAGCTAGGCCAAGATCAGGCCATGCTATTGGGCTGAGATACGAACTGAATCATGACTTCAGCCGGCCCGTGAACTAAGCTAAAATCCGGCCTTGTCTATGGGTGGATTCCTGGCTGGAATTGGGCCGCTTGTTGGGACAAGTAACTGGTGGGCCTGGTCGCCCTAATGCGGGCCCAAACTCCCTCATTAATGGACCCTTACAAGCCCCACACGACTCCAATATGCAGTTAGATAAAACTTTGGGACCACTCGACTAATATAAACCAAGACTAATAGCATTAGAAAGTACTTACAATTTTTCTTATGGAATTAGTATAATTATTAGCATTAATCCCTATTACATTACCAATAGTAAATATTCTATTTTTATTACTTATATTACTTGAGAGATTATAAGTCATTTTAAGAACGATGGTTAATATCGGTGTATTTAAATACGAACTTGTGAACCATCATTATTAATATGCCAACTAATATAAATTATAACACCAACATTAATGGTTATCTTGTAATTATTAAGAATAAATTATAACTAATACACCATCTAGGGTTCAAATTCTAGAATCTAAGTTTAGGATTAAAACCTAGGATGAAGGCCCTAATCCTATACCAAAACATTAAGAGATAACCCTAGGCTACTATCTTAAAACCTAGGTAAGGTGTAAGACTTGGATCTAATTGTACATCATGATTTATGGTAGGATTTGATTTGAAGGGAACGCGCATTCCCTAGCAATGCTGATAGGCGATGCAAACTATAAGGCGATGATTCTTCCCCTTGAGCTTTCCATCTTCTCATTAGCTTAAGTTATAGTTTTTATTAAAAGTTATAATTGATATCTCTCTCTTATAATCACATGTGTTAACTATTGGAAATTGAATTGTTATGTTGCTTGCTTAATGATTCATCCTGTATATTTGTTCATGCTTATGGATTATTTGTGTATTACTTATGGACTTTAAACTGGTACATTAGTGGGAAACCCTCACCTATAAATGTACACCCATACTTGGGATGTAACCCGATTGGTTGTGATTAAAATGGACCTTCGACTTAGTGGTTATTGAGTGGTGTTCTAAATGGATCATTGATGTGGGCCTACCATCCAGGGTTGTTATGTCCAATGGTTTTCAAGGATGGTGTTTTATCGCATGGTTTTAATACTCGCCCTATGAGGCCTATTTTGATAATTGCCCTATGTGGCTTATTTGATATCGCCCTATGTGGCCTTGTTCTGGTATTTTCTCTATATGGGTTTGATGTTTTACACCGTGCAATCATGTGGTGGTAAGCCCCATATATTGTAATATGATTGGCCACTAGTCGACGGGTTTCCATTAAACATCCTAAGATGGTAGCCTCATGGGCCGGGGATGGTGGTATGGGACACTATGCCCGAGCCGTCGGCCTACGCTGGGCTTTGAGCTCCCCGTAGTGACCTTGAGCTTACCCAAAATGGCTGATTTTAACTGGACTAATAACGGTTTGGCTAATCATGCATCCATAGCATGTTGGCGATGACGGCTGGCTAATTCTGAATGTTGTAGCACGTGCCCTTAGGATCTTCGGGGTATCGATTCGGTAGCTCCCAGACCACCGACTATCGACCCCTGTCCGACTGGATGATTTTTCCAAGTCATGAATGCATGGGCGACGAGCCCAAGTCCGGCTGGATGTGCATCCCCAGGCCGATGTGCATTCATGCATCCATGCATTTAAAAAGACTGCATCATGTATTGTTTTGATTGCTTTGTCGTTTTATAACTATGCTTACCTAATGCGGCGGTGTGTAATCTTGAGGAAAATTCACACTGAGTTGGCCACTCGTTCATCGAAAATATAACCATACAGGTGGCACAGGTGACTTAAGTGATATGCAGGTTCAGACTGATAAAGAGCCATTATAGTAGTCAAGGACATGTGATTGTACCTATCAAGGAAGCTGCGTAATCTTGCAGTTTATATTTATATACTTTCTGTTATTCTCCAAGTATTATATTCTTGTAAATCTTGTACTTGTTAAATTCAGAAACACTGGTTTGTATAAGTCATTATGGGCAACTTCTTGTATATTTAAATAATAATGAAATTTTCCTTTATGTCGATTTGTCCACACTACGCTCATTTGCTTACTCTGATAAAAATAAAATAAAATAAAAATGTACACTCGAATTTGACCATCCTTTAAGGTTAATACTTGGGTTTTTGGGAAACGGGTTGTGTACTCGGGTCCTGAAAACATGGGTCGTTACAGTCCATGATTTATCTTTGGACAGTTTTTGTATTTTTTTGATGCCATCGAAGTGGTTTTAATGTCATTATAGTTTAAGTGTCGATGACATTAAAAAGTGTTCCATAACATCAAACGTTTTGCACAGAATTTTGCGAATCCATTGGATCTATGAAAATTGTTTCCGATTTTGTTTGGGATTCTTTCCAATGCTATATATTTGGGTGTAACTGAGATTGGGAGGTTTTGTAAGAGTTTCTAAATCGTCTTAGGGTTTCAAAGGGAGTAGCAAGGGTGAGATTCGAGGTTATTCGAATCAGGAATCTCTTTCTCTTTGTAATTTCTGCTTTCATAATGATATCTGTCGCTTTGTGCCATGGTTTTTCCCGAAAGGAGTTTTCTACATTAAATCTTTGAGTTTTCTACATTAAATCTTTGTATTCTTCTCCCTTTTGCTTGGTACTTTTGGATTACTATCCTAGATTCATTTATATGTGCCATTTAAGGGATGAGATACCGTTTAAGGTAATCGATGGGTTGTCAGTGGTTGTCCATTGATACCATGGTTTTGCAATAGTTTAGGATGGACATGGCTATGTGTTTAGCTAGGAAGTGGGATTTGGTGTAGTCACATTATTAGATATCATGATGTGTTTGGAACAGACGAAGTACTGGTACTTCCATGCGGCTGGCATGTTTACTGCAACAGTCGTCCGATCATGTGAGTGCAAACGGTTGTTGTGGGCCGCACTGTGATGTTTTGATGACATCCATTCTAATCATCATGAAATGATTTTCTCTTTTGACCGTTTGAAAAAATTAGAGCAATAAACAACTTAGATAGGTCACATGAGTGAGAAAAGTTGGGAAGGGATGATCACCGTTGACTCTCTCAGGGCCCTATCCAAGTCTCAAAATAGAATAATTTCTTACTTGTGGAATAACCTATGGGAGATGTTTCGTATCATTGGATTTGATGAGATATAAACAACATGGTGGGTCCCCTTTGAGAATCAAGCGCAAGCACCCATTCTCACCTTTCTTTTTTTGGCATGGCCCATATAATTCATGGATTGATCTGATTTTTCGGTTACTAGCTAAAAGAGGGAGGAGTTGACTGATGGCCGAAGTAGATTTTATTAAAAAATGATAGTGGGTCTTGAAAAAACCATTTACACCACACCCCAGTGTGGTTAAAACGTTTGCACTGGATAATTTTCCAAAAAAGAGATACATCAACGACTCTCACTCGAGGGATGGGTGATATCTCCAGGTGGGATTGCCTGAATCCGTTGAGCCACCAGCTCCATTTACGAGGGCACCTGGGATGATATGCAACGACCGCCCCAAACGCTACATGAGATTGGATAGTTGATCGTAACCCTCCTATTACCACTTAATCCCATCCACTGCATTGGGCCAAAAAAGCCGTAAGTATCATACAACTTTTGAAGCATTGCTAAGCTCACACGCATGTATAATACAACATATGTACATGTTACATATGTGCCCGACATGGCACTATAGGTCGAAGGTCCAATCCATCAATCAAAATGGTACCATCATATCAATGCCCTAACTCAAGAATTGAGTTGATTTACCTATTGAGTGGGCTAAGGTTTGT
This sequence comes from Magnolia kwangsiensis, assembly GCA_037074715.1. Lineage (NCBI taxonomy): Eukaryota > Viridiplantae > Streptophyta > Magnoliopsida > Magnoliales > Magnoliaceae > Magnolia > Magnolia kwangsiensis. Next base: position 29,870,043 of record CM073575.1, on the reverse strand, counting down.
TAAACAAATATACAACTTAAAATATTTTAGATGAAAATTTTTAAAACCCATCCACATATATTTTAATATTGAGGCCGGCATGCTAATGAAATCAGATTTTCTTTACAGGAAAACATATACAAGGTCAGTGTAGTCTGATGGATGGATTAGATCCCTTACATATGTGACCTTTAGTTTTTCTTTAAGATGGTTATTGCGGTTTCCATCTCATTTTTTCAAAATAAAGGTATATGAGTTATTTCATCCTCATTAATAGATTTATAAGCATGTTTCAGTGATACATAAAAGCTGAAATCATCTTCTGAAAAGTTTTCAGGTAAAATTCTCTTTAAAAATAAAAAATAAAAAATCTTTTACCTGTCCAATTGAGGTAGCGGGTTAGGTGAGTCCCCATAATGATTGAGTGAGTGACTCACTGACGTTGGGCCTCATCTTTATGTACATCCTAAACTCATTTCAAGGCATGGACCTAAAAATGAAGCGGATTCAAATTTTAGGTGTACCACATTATAGGAAACAATGGTCATTGAATGTCTTCAATTGGAAACTTCCTAGAGTCCCCCATAATGCTTATCAGCCTTCCAACGTATTGATATGACATATATCATCAAAATACAAATACCAACCTGTTCAGAACTTATGTGGCTTGAAAAAAGTTTTATGGTCAATACACAGTTTCCTACGGTGTGCTCTCCCTTAAATTTGGATTTATTTTTATTTTTATTTTTAAAATTTTTTTCCCATGCTCTAAAATGATATAAAAAAGGATAGACGAACCAGATATATATCATACGCATCCAAGTCACCGTGTTGGTACCCACCCTGAGACTCACGGATTAGATGATTCTTAATCCAAGGTGGTGCGGCCCTTATGGTGCAATTATCATGGGCACACCTTGATATGTGTATTATATATCTATGTCATCCATTCATTTTTATTTTTTTTTCATATTATTTTAGGGCATTATTCAAAAACCGAAGCTGATCCATTTAAAGGTGAACCATATCGCCAGAAACACAGGTTACCTTCCCACCATTGAGAACTTCTTAAGACCCAATGTTTATTTACCATCAACCCGTTAATAAGTCTATACAAGTTTGGATGACAGTAAAAAACAAGTTTCAATTTTATATAAAACTTTTGTAGTCATGGTTAATTAACAATATTTCCTAATTTATAGTAGCCTCATGATTCTATCTATTTCATTTCTCGGATAATGCCATCGAATGATAGGGAAAAAAGATGGACAGCATATATACATAATACAGGAATCAAGGTTGAGCACACGGTGATGCAATTTAATTAAATAATCATTATTTCTTCACACTATAAAATGAAGCTCAGAACGAATTTCGCATGTGAAAAGTTCCAGCGTATCATTCATCACTCTCTGGCAGAGTATCAGAGATTTTTGCAGCCACGAATAACATTTTTTTTTGTCCGTGAAAAATTCTATCAGGGGTATTTCGGTCATTTAGCGAAGCACGTGACGCCAACTCACACACTATAAAACCCACATGACTTTGCGGAACCCTCGTCTGATATCTCTTTGGCTACGGAGAGAGTTCGGCATAACCCTAGAAAACAACTTCGTTTTTCTCAGCCTGGAAAGGTTGAAAATTAATACAGAAGCAGAAATCCTAATTCGAGTTAGGGTTTTTGAGGGAAATGGCGTCGTTCTCGGAGGCTCCACCAGGCGATCCGAAGGTGGGAGAGAAGATCTTCAAGACTAAGTGCGCTCAATGCCATACGGTCGACAAAGGAGCAGGACACAAGCAAGGTTAGATTTTTCTCTATCTCATCTCCCTCTCTTTCAGTGTAGAAATTGTATTTTTCTTCTTCTTTTTTCTGTTTATTTTAAAGATCTGGTGAGTTTTGATATGATTCTGTGCGAATCTGAGTTTTCTTCTCTTGATTTTGTTTGCGTTTGATCCGATGTGGTGAATTTTCCATGTGCTCTTAGATTTCAGTGGTAAACGGCTTCATTTTCTTCTCTCTCTCTCTCTCTCTCTCTCTCTCTCTCTCTCTCTCTCTTCGTTTTATTCTCTTAAGAAATGGCGATTTTTGCTGGCGATTGCAAATTTTTTGTTGATTTGTTCGATCTGTTTCTTTAGTAACTGGATCTTGTTGTTTATTGCTCTTTAATTCATAAGTTCTCATTTTCTTTTGAGAAGTTGTGAAGTTACAGTGAACTGGGACCTGATTTCCCTTTTTATTGATTTGATTGATTTCTATGGATGTAGAGCTGAAATTTCTCCCTACTAAGTTTGTTGCAGTGAGAAATTGGATAATTGGCATCTCCAATTTTTTTACTTTGGATTATATTCTCTTCAATTTTTTTTCCGTGGTGAAGTTTTCATGTGCTTATTTAGAGATGTGTTCATTTATATGTGGTGGTTTGTGTGATTATTTTGCTAGCCATATTTTATGTTGGAAAATTATGGATCTGGGATTATTTGAATAACGGCTTTGACTGACTGATATCATTTCATGTTTAAAAAAATATTTATCTGAAATTGTGGTTCTCATTTTGATGAGCTTTTATGCCTATCAAGTTTTGACACAACCAAATTGGTGAAGGAAAATCTGGATCCAGATATTTACCTTTCCCTCGAAGAACAAGCTGTTCAATTTCTCCAAAGATGCAATGAAAAAGAAGGAAAAGGGTTCTAGATTAATATCCAACAACCCACTATATGTTGTTCTAATAACCACAATATTCCATTGTTCTTCTTCCACCATAGGCACTACAAGCCCAAGCAACTCATGCTTTAAAATTTTTTATTCAGATAACCTTCATAATCATTCACAAAAAGAGTCTTTAAATGTTTATATACTTATTCTTAAAGCAAAGGAAACTGTATATAATGTTAGTTTTTCATTGCTTCTAATCTAACCATCTATCAATATCCCTAACCCCGTTACAACCATGCATGCCTTTTGAAAATTGGTTGTAATCATGCCAATGTTGTTGAATCGCATGTGCGATCGCCCAATCACACATGCGACCACATATTTATTTTATTTTTTTGAAAAATTAAAAAAATAGGGAATTTTTTTATGAAAAAGAAAAATATATATAAGAAACTAAGGGGAACTTTCCTAAGTTAATAGATAACTAATTCTGCATATTTAAAATACATTTGGGAGAAATAAAATCAATTAAACAATGGATTAAACATCAAGTCATCAACATTCAACAATATAGTTAGCAAGTAAGAAGTAACAACAAAATCAACAAGCTAGAAGTAGGAAATGTGAGAGAGAGAGAGAGAGAGAGAGAGAGAGAGAGAGACCACTTGGAATTAAGAAATGTAAGAGAAGAGGAAAGTAAGAGAGTTTTGGGGTGAGAATATTGCAAATGGAGGAGGTTTGTAAGTCTTTTTATAGGCAAAAAGTTGTTTTATTTTTTTTCAAAAAAAATAAAAAAATTAAGGTGCCATGGCCAAATGCGCATATGCGGTCACACATGACAACACTGAATCACGCAATTGACATTGAAATGGCATAAACTTGGGCTTGTTTGTAATAACTCAGTAGGCTTTCAAACAGGACCAATTTGATGTCGTTCTTAGAAGTTTATTTGATACCTGAAAAATGACACAAATTAAGTGATGAATTGAAACATTTTTAACTGACTTTGACAGCCGAGTGAATGACTACTAATGTGCTCAATAATGCACAATAGGACATTGATCTTCCAAACCCTTAAAAAGTAGCTCAAATCTTCAATCTAGATGGTTGTATAGTTTACATCCTTGATCACAGCCCTTGGGTGGACCTGATCTTAGATTGACCAGCTAGTATGGCTGGATGCATCAATTTTGATTTAACCATTTTTCACTATGTTTCCATTTTTGTCACCCTACCTTTTTTGTTACGGTTGAAGATCGGTGGTCTGATTTTGATAGATTCGCCATAATTATCTTTGGTGGCTTTTAATATTGTTGCAGATCAGATTCTACCAGTCTGGACCTTTCCAAAAAAAAATATCCTGCCAATCTGGTTGTTGGCATGTTCTGGACAATTTATTGAAATCTAGAAGTCAAATTGTTTTGTTTGATAATGCAAAGCTTTCATAGATTAAAAAATAAAATAAAATAAAATAAAAAATCAGTAAATAACTTATATCTATTTGATGAGATTTGTAGCTCCACATGCACTCCTCCAAGCATGCTTACAGGCAGAAAATGCCAGGTCATCGTCATTGTGGATGCCCTATACATTTGCCATCCAGGCTCATGTGCTGTGTGCATGTGGGGAGGGGCAGGGCCTGCAAGCAACTTATTATGCTGTTAAAATTGCTTTTGTATTGTTACGAATGATCCTTAAATGCAGAAATCTTGACTAGGCATGCTTTCTTGCTTTCAAATTTTCAGAGGTACAGCTTTCCTTGTCTGCTTTTAGTATCAGAGGAAAATGCTAGCATTTGAGGCAACTGTTCTTGTTGTGATTACAAACAATGGCTGAAATTGTCTTAGTTCCTCACCATGAACTTTTTTTTTCTGATTTGTGCAACTTGCACATTTGTGTTGCTTTGTTCTTTTTCATCTCTCTCTCTCTCTCTCTCTCTCTCTCCCTCTCCCTCTCTCCCTCCCTCCCTATACCTATACCTATCTATATATTTTACGGAACTTTGTTTGGCTGATTCACATGTGCAAGATCCAAGCCATCCATAAGATGGGTGCCACCATGTAGATGCCTTTTGCAAAAAGTTTGACTTGTCCACTGGTCAGTTGAGATGCAATGTATGAAACAAATTTATGGCCAAAAAATTTAGCTATATTGTTCTAAGCCATATTTTTGTTTCTAACATTATGACCTGTTTCATGAGTGGATTGGCCTGATCAGTGGCTTCTTTCTGACAGCATGGCCTGACTTTTGGGGAGGTTCACCTACAACGTGGGACACTTGGTGGATGTCGTGGATCTCAGATGTATCTGCTATACCACATAGCATGTCATGTACTAGCCTTCCCTTGTGCAAGTGTGTGGCAGGGTTCGGCTGACCATTTTGCACTATGATTCCTTTTTTTCTTTCTTTCTTTCTTTCTTTCTTTCTTTATTTTCGAATGATTCTTGTACTCTGGTCTTTCAGATTCTTTCAGGTTAATAAGTTCAGATTTTTGGATGATCTTTACAATTCCTATCTCCATTTTGTTTAGAAGCTTGGTTTTTTTTTTTTTTTCCTGAAGTGATGCACTTTGCACTTGAGTTCAATATTTTCGTTGAGGGGCTTTACATTTCCTTCACCTTTTTATTCTCTGTATGAGCATTGAACTTCATAACAATAACCTGATCAGTTGGGCCCTGGGTTTGCTCCCCGCAGACATGAGTTCGATTCCCCTCCCCGTGGATCACCTGATGCATGTGGTTGGTGGATGATTGCGTGCATCCGCAGGGAATAGTCTTCCCTTAAGGGGCAGGGACACCCTGTCGTCATCAAAAAAATTTAAAATAATAATAATAATTTTTAAAAAAAAAACCGAAAGGTGGGTTTTATCTGGGGACTCTTGTTTCAGACTGTTTCCTCACTTGTCTGCTGAGTATTTCGTGTGTTTTATCTGGGAACACTCTTGCATCATACTGGTTCCTCATAACAAAGGCTTTGGGAGGAGAGAAAAATATGTCTGGGATGTCCATTGCCATCTGTTTCAGGGAAGAGAGAGAGAGAGAGCTTATTATTAATTTTGACTGAAAATGCAATTCTTCGAATCCCTTTGTTGCTTTGAGAACTAAAGTTGGTGAACTCTGTAGGACCCAACTTGAATGGTCTTTTTGGACGACAGTCTGGCACAACTCCTGGTTACTCCTATTCTGCTGCTAACAAGAACATGGCTGTGAACTGGGAAGAGAAAACTCTATATGATTACCTGCTTAATCCCAAGAAGGTATGTCTTGATAGTTACCGCTCTAAATTATATATGGATGATTAAATATTGATCATGTAGATGCATGCTTTTGTAAACACATGGTTTCACATAAGGCACATGTTTCAGTATTCACATGTAAGTGGGCATGCTTGCTGACCTCACTCTGACATCCGATATTTTGATATGGCCTGTTTGGTTGGGGGGTAAACTAGAGGAATGCAAGGGAATCATAATTGTGACATAAGCTGATAGTAAACTGACATCAGCATGAGAAGAAACAAATCCTTTGCACTTATTTGTGTTGCTGAAAAAAAATTCTGGGAAAATGCTTCTCCTTTGCATTTTGAATGTGGTTGGGTTGCAAGCTTAGAAAGGGAAACCTCCTCCCTTCTGATTTTGCCATTTAAAATGGCACATCATAGTATCCTACTCGTTGGATGAGATGGTAGAGACAGTAGTGTGTGCGAGTGGTCCAGGTTCAATCCGGGTTACTGTTACCATTCCAAAAAAATAGAAAAAATAATGTCGCATTAAAGGAAAGCTTTTTTTTTCTCTCTCTGTTTGATTTTCTGAAAAAGCACATCTTTGCATTTTATGGCATGGGCGTATGAGGTCATTTCAAGATACCAACACATGAGAGAAGATAATATAAAAATGTCGTAGTGGTTCAAATGCATCATACTCTTACCTTCTCTCATTGAGTTTTGTTTGGATTGCAAGAAGTGGGAATCTCTGTCTTCCTTTCTCAATGGTCACCTTGTATATTGTGCTTGAGAATTCAAACTATGGAAAACAAGGTGTTCCATGATGATAGCGGTGGCCATAACAGCCACTACTGTTACCATTATGATATGGGCTGTTACGGCCATTACTTACAGCCTTTTTTCTGAAAATAAAAAATAAAAAATTGGACTGTTACGGGCCACTACTGCTGTTATGGCCATTTTAGCCCTGTAATGCTTAACAGTTTATGTCACAGCCATTATGTAACCGATTTTGAAAACCTTGATGTAAAAGGGTATGATTGCTGGGTGGAATCCACAATTTTATTTACTATCAATTGAAGTAAGGTAAATATCAGTTGAAAAACTTTTGCCATGTCCCTGCATCTCCATGGTTTTCCTTGTATCCAAATGTGCCTTTAGGTACTCCAGCATATGGAGAATTGGGAAATGTTCATGTTGATTTTTGTCACTTCCTTTCTGGTGTTTGATATGTATCCTTTGCTTTTGGATGCAGTATATTCCAGGAACGAAGATGGTTTTCCCAGGTCTGAAGAAGCCACAAGAGCGTGCAGATCTCATTGCATATCTCAAGCAAGCCACATCCTCTTAATGTTCGTTTCTGTTTTCTATCCTCTATTTTGCGGCAACTGGAGGTGTCTGTTGAAGAGTCTGAAAAGAGACTAGTTATTTTTTATGGAATAAGACCTTAGCAGATGATGGGGTCCCATGCAACTCTTGTTTCTCATGCATTCAAATTTGGCATTAATTGCATATGTTTGTGACATATTTCTGCACTTGATCAATTCAACTGGTTCTGATTTTGGCTCAATTTACAACTCCTGGTGAATCTCACTGTTTAAATCCCATGCAATGTGGTTCTGAGCTGTTAGGTTCTCCAATTCAATTTTGTTTGTGAATGGGGAACTCTTGATGATGCTTAGCCTGTTAATGTCTCAGAAATTACTTAGCCCCTACTGACTGTCTGGGAGATTAATTTTGTCATTTGTTTGGACAATTAATAATCATTTCCATCAAATTGGATGTTTTGAATGATTAATGACATGGTATTGGGGAGCTACCATTTATGACCATCCCATTGTCAGCCATCGGTGGACTTGGTTTTGATGGACAATGACTTTTACCTTTGCTGAACAAATAATAGACGAAGAGAAATGCTTATGTATATTGGATGATGCCTGTGTATGTTAGCAGATGTAGCTTTCTTTTTCTTTTCTTTTTGCCTTTTCTCAATCGCAGAAATCCACGATAAAGCTTAATTAAAGTGTGCTTGAGGATCTTGATTCGTTGTATCATTTGTTTTTGTTTTGCCTGCTTGAGTTTCTATCCTTCGTTTGGTTAAAGAGGAAGCCGATTGCAGGCAGGGAATTTACAGGGGTCCACTGTGACGTATGGGTTTTTATGCACGCCGGTATGAGCCCAAAAATGAGCTGGATCTGAGGTACACTCTGGAGATTGAACGCCCACACCATTAGAAACGTTTTTTGGGAGCAGCAGAAGTTTTGATGAAAGCTGATATTTGTGTTTTCCCTTCATCTGGTCCTAAGATAAAAATAAAGGTGGGTGGGCCTTAGGAGGGTTTCAACGGTGGGTATCATTGTGATATGACAAAAATGGATGGATAGCGTGGATAAAACCCATAGATCACGGTGGGCTCCACTGATCCTCTGCTAGTTAAGAAAGCAAGAGGATTGGACTGCAAAAATCTGATTTCGATTTTATCGAAATCATCATTCGGACCGGTAGACAGTTTCTTATAAAATTAGGTACTGGTGAAATGCTGGAATTCCACACCATTGGATTTATTTCTAGGGGCGTCATTGTGCCGGGCTTGGGCCTGCCAAAAATAGGAATTGTGAATAAGCCCGCCTCGATACAGTTTAATATATGGGCCAATCCAACCCCAGGCCCGGCGCGTTAACAGCCCTATTTATTTGGTAGGTTTTAGATTATATACATCTTTGCCTAAAGCTCATCCTCATCCATGTCACGACCTGCTAGATCAATGGTCCTGATCACTGTATATGTTCATTGCAAGAGGCCCACATGCAACAAAAACAATGTGGGGGCCGACAACATTCCATCAGGTTCTATCCTCTGTTGTTGGTCATGGAGAAAAATCAGCAAAATCTGGCGGTGGCATTGAAGACGGCCCCAAGTCGAGAATTACTATCGATGGTTGGCCCTACATGGTGGAAGGTGGAGCCCCACAAAATGGATTATCTACATCAAAGCCCAGACTCAATATGAATGGCCCACATCCAGGGGGGGGAGGGAGGGGCATAGATGGTCCACATTAAAGGTAGGTCCTACATGATAGATGATCCACATCCGAATATCACGTGATGGAAGGCCCACATCTATGGTTGTCCCCGCGTGATGGATAGCCTACGTCAAGGGTGAGCCTTGCACAGCAGCTCACATAGAAGGTACGCCCCACAAATGGGCTCGTAACACTGAAATAGGGCCTAGGTGGGTCCAACATAGCAAACGGTCCACATTAAAAATAAGCCCCATGCGATGGATATGAATGGTCAACCTCACATGATGGATGGACCCAATCAAAGGTGGGTCAAGTCGATGGACGATCCACACAGAAATGTTGCAAAAGTAATTTATGAATTCTTTTCAAGATACAAGTTTGACATTTACCAAACACAACAACACTTGATAAACAGGAACCAAGATCAACTACTTGAAACATTAGTTAATGCAAAACGACTGAAAATCCAAACCAACCCTAAGCAAACGATGTATCAATATGTGATGATACCATTCCTGATCCTCCTCTTCCCTGGGGCCCAGCTATTTTTAACTGGGCTGAGAATTTTGGATTCGGTTGGCCTGAGAATGGGAGAGAGGGTTGGGAGTTTGGGTTTGTCAAGTCGGGGTTATCGGGAATGGGAAAATGAGGTACAGGGGGGGTTGTAGGGGGGTTAGGTTTGACCGGATTTGAAAAAAGGAAATGTCAAGTGGTGAGAAGAGTGGTTTAATGGGGCGGGAATGAGAGATGGGGTTTGCCGGGGGTGGGATGATGACAATGGTTGCCGGGGGTGGGATGATGACAATGGTTCGATTGGACTTGGCCCCTCCCCCCCCCCCCCCCCCCCATTGGATAACCTTATCGATCGACTGGCGAGGGAGGGATGTATTCGTCCATCATTCCGGGTTGGGTGGCCACGGATCAGTGGTGAGATGCAGGCTCCGTAATCGTAGTTCCTCGAGGAATCTTTCTAGTCAAATCCAGTCAGGCCCATTGACAGTCCAGCTATCCTATTCTTTGACTTCTATTATTATTATTTGTAACTTGTTGGGTGGTTAAATGTTTTACGAGTAAAAATTTAGTTGAATGCACCTCTTTTCGGTGCCAAAAAAATAAAAAAAAACACACCATTTCAAAACATCCGATCACAGCTGCCTAAATGGGAACCACAGAGAACCTTTATTACACAAGCTGCAAGAAGGCATATCATGTCATCACCCACTTAAAAAGGACTAAATATTACACCATTTTCAGACATCCAATCACAAGTCTGCATGTCTGACTCCACATGTGAACTGCAAGGAGCCTCAATGACACAAGCTGCAAGAAAGCATTTCATATCACCCACCCAACTGGGGATACACGGGAGTAACCGAACACTGGCTGATGGATGCCAAAGTAATAAAACAAGATGATTTGTATCCCCAGTAAGGCAAAAAAACGAGGATGCATCTATCCACTGGGCAGGGTGTCGATATCAGTCCCTTGGAATGGCATTCACACGCATGCACTGCCAAACAACCATTAAAAGGAAATAGGGCCCAATTGAATTGCTGCGTCTAAAGCAGGCTACGCTACTTTCATCTTGATAATATTTAGATTCCATAGCATTCGCAAGTTAAGCTAAATTTTCTCCTCTACCGTTTGTGCTGCCTTCCACAGCTACCGAATGCATTTTCTAAAGCAGCTTCCAACAAAGCAAAATACACTACAGGAAGTTCAGATCAGACCCATCATCAATGATAAAACCCCACCTGCACCCATGTGCATGTTAGACTTGCATGTTCATAAGTATGTCAAATGGAAGAATATAATGCCCAACTTAAAGCGATCCACGCAATAAATCTGCTAAAGATATATCAGACTATCGGAATACCTGTGCCCCATATAGGGGATCATGGACGACAAAACCCTCAATGGTGGCCATACATTTGGCCCGATTCATACTGAGCGTAGCCAGGCTGAGGTGATAAGCTCTTTCCATAGCCAACGGGTGCAGTTCCCGCATGGCTACCATAACCTGACAGTGGCATTGTCTGTTCATAGCTCGGCTGGCTTGGGGCAGGCTGCACATACCCAGTCTGACCGCTTACCGGTGCACTGTAGGCTGGAGCAGGCATGTTATTATAACTGCCATCAGCAGGCCCTTGGTACCCATAATTCGCATTGCTCTGCTCACCATAACCAGGTTGGGAAGATGGGTACTGTCCACCTTGTTGAGCATAACCAGGCATGGGCTGTCCACCTTGTTGAGCATAGCCATGTGCTGGCTGTCCACCCTGTTGGGGGTAAACAGGCGTGGGCTGTCCACCTTGTTGGGGGTAAACAGGTGCTTGCTGTCCACCTGGTTGGGCATAACCAGGTGCAGGTGCAGGAGCTGGGTTTGACTGAGCATACCCATCATTAGCGACTGGTGCTGACCCATATGGATACGACTGCTGCGGTGGCCCACTTGATGCGTAAGGGTATGGCTGCTGAGCTGGACCAGTTGCCCCTTGCATGTGAGAAGATGGAATTGGCCCCTGATATGGCACATCTCCTGGTTGACTAGTCCTCGGTGGCCCATACGATTGGGATGGAGGGCCCTGCGGTGGCATTCCATAAGCTGGCTTACTGTATGACTGTTGCATATAGCCGGAATCAGTGCCGACTTGTTGCGGATAAGGTCCTGGTTGAGAATTCCCATGTCCTCCATAGGCATGCTGAGCTGGGGCTTGATTTTCGTATTTTGTGTTGTCATATCCGTGCCCATAGCTCTGTTGGGGCAGTGCTGGTTGAGAATAAGTGGTGTGCTGCATGGGACCTTGTGGTTGGCCGTAATTGTAGTTTATTTGACTGGGAGCAGGGCCTGGGGCAGGGGCTGGAGCAGGGGCAGGGGCGGCAGCACTGCCAGCAGGAGGGACAGAAGCTGCAGCTGATGGGGCATCTGCTGCATAGCCTCCTTGTCCATAGTAACCATACCCGCCGCTTTGGGGAGGTGTCTGCATGGGAGCTGGAGGTCTTTGATCCCACCCCGGGTTAAAGTTGCCTCTCGGAGCCTGTTGCTGTGGATAGCCACTGTATGCTTGGGATGGGTATTGAGTAGTCTGAGATGGATACATACCTCTTTGCTGATAATCGTAGTTTGTCGGCTTTGCAGGTGGCGGAACACGAGGCCCCCACTGAGGTGGACCAGGTGGTCCACGTGGACGATAGGTTTGCTGGCTATAACCGCCAGAAAGAGGCGAAGGCCTTACAAGGTTCTGAGCAAAGAAAGTTATTAGAACTGGCAAAATGAAATACAAGTGCAAATCTTCTTCCAAAATGATTAGATGGGAAAGATGCTGATGAATGTGGAACTGCTGATCAACATTAACACCATGTCTATGCAAAAAATACAAACAGAATACACCCTTCTGTAATCAGATATCAAGATTCATGTTATAAATAGAAGTTGTAATTGAAGGACATGATAAAGATGAGGGGACAATTAAATGAAATAATATTAAGGAGACAATGGCAACAGCAATTTCTGCATGGAATATATCGCTTCATCATGAATATCACAACAACACTGAGGCTGAAGTCCTAATCACAATGTGAATATAATTTCAGCGGTGAAATTTGCATTACCCATCTCAAAGAGATGACAACATGACACAGCTCACACCTGAACAAGGAAATAATTGGCAAGTGCTATTACTTATTATGACGAAATAGGCATTGTCAGCATATGCTGCTAGATAGTCAATCAGCAAAAACTAATATGCATAGGATTCTCTAAAAGCTATTAAATTTAATGAAAAGTGATCCAAGTCAAAAAGAGATTTCATTATGTTAATAATCTGGAGACTCGTGCAACAACACCCAAATGGGTATATTGGGAGGAGAGAAAATGGGATGCATGAAAAGGGCTCAATCAAATCTTAGTGGCACAAAGCGTAGGGGTAAGGGATTCCAGTGATGGAATGGGAAGCCTCTATTTGAAATGTTACCAAAGGTGAAAAACCCAAGAGGGAGCAGGAGCGCAAGTTCAACTAGCAGAAGGCTCCTGCAGCCAAGGGTCAAACTGGGTAAAGAAGGCATCCCAAATCACAGGTAAAATAGACATATATTTCACCATTTGTCAACCAATGCCATTAAGATCGGATCTGACAGTGAGTATATGCTAGTATGTTCAATTGTGGATATTGCATGCTGTTATTGAATTTGAGGCTTCCTCAAGCAACTTTTAGTTGGATGGAGCAAGTACTATTGATGACAGAGAGAGAAACTTAGGTTTTTCTTGGTATTGGCTGAGAGGCTTGGAATGCTCTGCTAACTCTCCATCTTTGTGCAACGAACAATTCACCCTCCAACTAATCTTTGGTCTGCGTTTTATTTTTTATTTACATGATATACAAAAATATGATAAGGATAGCACAATGAACAATTTGTTAGTTACATTCTAAACATGAAGCATAAGTGGTTCTGAATTATGGATCTCCCATTGCATACAATGTAGAAATTGCAGCATTAAACTTTGCAGACTACACAAATATGAGAAAGACACTAAACATAACATGATTAGAAAATTAGAACATAAAAAACGACAGGATGTGCATCACCCAACAAAGTGCAAATGTGGCTGACATCGTTTCGAACAAGAGTATCATATAATTAGATAAAATACGTATTTTCAGGTGAAATAGGGATGAAATTCGACATTTTTGTACAGTAAACTGCTGAAGTGATGTGCTTCATGAATTTGAGGCTTGCAATTGAGGTGAGGCAAGATGCATTGTTTGAAGATGCGACACCAACTCTTTCAGGACTTCTATTGCACCTAGGTAACAATTCCAGGAGATACAAACATATCCTTGAATGTTTCAACATAGCATCAGGTAGAAAATCTGAGGAAGATATCGAACCCATGTAAACATTACACAATGACTTTCACTAGGTAGACACGTTACTTTCTAACAACATGGCGCATGTATTGAACATTGGGTCCACTAAATAGCACTAAGGCCATCATTATACTGAATTATGAATTTTGATTGTTGAGTCTCAAAGCAATCTTACCAACTACAAGTATTCTGCAATGGCATGGGTTAAGGCCTGATATCCATCCTCCGTGGATGAGAGTGAAGAATGGTTGTTTATTGGTACACCAAGAAACCAAAGTTGACCCCATTTGAAAGGTGTAGCCAGATCTGCATTATGACAGCCAACCAATTCCATATTGGCACCTTCAACATGAATAAACCATGGCAACCGGCATCTTATTCCGAATGTAAGATCTTCCTAACTGCATTCAAGTGAGTTTTACATGGATCATGCATGAATAGGGCAATCGTTTGTCAAGTCTTATTCAGGAAAAAAAAGCTCTCATTTCTCCATACATGGTGGATTTGTGCAATATTTTTCCTTCACTGATAAAGAATGTTGTTTAGTACAAAAATGCAAAGATATTATTACATCCATTCATGCCTTCTTCTTTTTTTCCTGGGAGGAAGCCATGCTATAGTCCATTCGTACAACAATCGCATATTGCTTTGATACATAATAAACACAAAACAGCTTTAATCATTTAAATAGCAGGATCTATACCTATTAGCCTTTTGGATCAAATTGCTCTACTATCCTAGCCACATGTATTTATAATAGAACTTTCATAGGCCACATTCTATGATCTGACTGACAAAAAAATTGCAATGGATATCGATTAAAAAACATGAGCATAAACAGCTAGACTAATATACTATCAAAAGTTTCATGCATGTTCTAGTTTTATATGTAGTTTGTTTCAAACTGCAGGCAGTGTTCCTACTTCCTAGTATTGCTGATACCATCAATCGGCCAATATTATTGATAATCCCAGGTCAGTGATACAGATGCAATACAGGGTGTAATTTAAAATTTACACTGTATTGGTCAATATTATCGATAATATTGCTAAGATATCGGCTACCTCCCTTACTATAATCTAGTGTATTGACAATAATATCAATATCTTGATATCCATACAATGTGCATAAATACTGTAAAAATAAAGAGAAAATCAAAGGAAAAAAATCGGAAAAATAGAAAGTTTTTGTTTCCCCCTCTTAATAGGTTTGTTTGGACAATTCTTAAGTTGTTCGAAATCAAATCTCAGATGTAGGGGAGAAATCATGACTCAAGAGAGCAAATGGACCAGAACTCAGAAGGTGAGGGGGCAAAAAAAAAAAGATGAGGAAATGCTATTTATTTACACATGTTAGCATGGATGGATTGTAATAGAAATTCATGTCTATGCATAATTCTCATGCATTTATATGGAATTATGCATTTATATGGATTTGAGCTGGGTAATTTTTTATTTTTTATTTTTAAAGGAATTAAATTTTGAGTTGTGATTTACAAATCTCAGCTTCCTCAATGCAAGTGTTGTAATTTGATATGTGAGAGAGTACCCACAATACGTGAGAAAGTACATGATTTGGTACCATTCTACGATGATTCGGGCACAGTACAGTCAATACATGGACTGCAAATAAGATGGTTGCTCAAGTGGAGAGGGAGAATATGACTTCAAGCCCCTTGTAATTCTATGTGAGTTCAAGGAAAAGGGGTGCATGTGTGCGCGTGGATGAATTAGGAGCAATAACCAGAGGTATTAGTAAAAGGTAATAAGAACAATGAAAGGTGGAAAATCCATTTTCAGAACTTGTTAAAAGACAACCACTCTAAGAGCATAGGGATAGAAGGAACCATAAACTCAAATGATGTTAGAGGCCATAGATGCTTTTGTAGGATTTAGTATATCTAAAGTGAAAGAAGCTTTGGGAAAGATGAAAATGGGAAAAGCCTTCGGACCAGATGGCATACCATAAGGGGTTTAGAAGTACATAGAAGATACTGGGTTATTTTGGTTGACAGAGTTGTTGAACAAGATGGTAAGTACGAAGAAAATGCCTGAAAAAAAGGAGGAAAAGTTTCATGATGCCTACTAATAATAATAAAGGAGACATACAAAGCTACACTATCCCAGGATTTAACGTATGAGCCATACTACAAAAGTTTGGGAGAGTGTAATTGAGCAAATACTAAGGTTGTTAGGCATGAGACAAATGTATCAAAGGATCACTTTGGTTTCATGCCAAGGAGATCTACTGTTGAATTTTCTGTTTTTCCTACTTAAACAATTGATAGAGAAATATAGGGAGAGGACCTCCACATGGTCTTTGTTAACTTAAAGATCCCTAGAGAGTTAAGCTAGTAGGTATCAAGAAAGAAAAGAGTTTCAAGAGGATATATATAAGGAATTGGTAACAAATGTGATGGCTACTAGTGGCGAGACAAGCGAGTTCCCAATTATTGTAGGCTTGCATCAGGAGTTGGCATTAAGCCCATATGTTTTCGCATTGATTATGGAGTTAACGAGGCATTTGCAAGAAGAGATCCCATGGCGTATGTTGCTTGCAGATGACATAGTTTTGATTTACACGCTAAGGGTAGATGTAAACACAACAATCGATTCATGGAGGGATGCTTTAAAATCCAAGGGTTTAAAATTAGTCAAAGACTAAAACAAAGTATATAGAATGCAATTTAAGTTACAAGAGGAGTGAAAATGAGGAATTAGTTAAGATTGTTGGCCAAGAAGTGTCCTAAAATGAGCACTTTCGATGCATTGGGTCAAGAATTCATGAGTGGGGCGACTGAGAAGGATGTTACCATAGAATTCAAGCTGGGTGAAAGAAACGGAGATGTGCCTCTACAATCTCATGTGATTGTCGCGTACCACTCAAATTGATAGGGAGAGTTTATAGGATAGCCGAAAAACCAGCCATGCTTTATGGGACAGAATGTTGGGCAGTTAAGGAACAACATGTTCAAAGGGAAAGTGTAGCCGAAATGAGGATGTTGCGATGGATGAGTGGCAAGACGAGAAAGGATAGAATTAGAAATTAACGCATTAACTCAGTAAAAGCAGTAATAGGTAATAAGATGAGAGAAAGTAGACTTAGATGGATAGGTCATGTGCAACAAAGAATAAGAACCGCGATGGTTAGGAATGAGTTGGTACAAGTTGAAGGCACTAAAAGGGCAGAAGGCCCAAAAGGATGTGGATGAAGGTAATGAGAAAAGACTTAATGACCTATGGTCTAACTAAAGGCATGGCCCTTGATAGAGTGGAGTGGCAAAACATGATACATGTAGGCGACCCCAATTGATTGTGATAATGAATTGATAAAATACTCAAATTATTCATTTCTGTTTCATATGCTATGGACCCCCTCCAAGGGTTGGCAGCATTCGTCTAATTAGTGGGAAGAAAGTGCGCTAACTATCAATAATGTACGAAGAAGAACCCATGTACTTCCCAGCATCTACTTGATGTGTATGGAGATGTAGAGTTGACTAATCGCCTCTTCATTCACAGCTCGTTTGGTCAAAAAGTGTGGAAGCACTTCCTAGATGCTTTTCATACCACTTGGGTGATGCCGTTGCGGATCTTTTGTAGGCTTGGCATGGATGAGGGGTGGGGAAAGTTGGGAAAGTTGTGTGGAGATTGCTTATTTTGGCTGCTGCTTTTTTTTTTCTTCTTCTTTTTTCTTTTTTGTCCATATGGGAGGGAATGTAATAGGAGTTGTTTTCGGAATAGGAGTTCTTCGCATCAGAGGTCATCAGGGAAATTACAAGCAGTGTCTTGGGATGGGCTTCTTATGTAAAGGCAGTTAAATCTTTCGCACTTTTTGGCATGCTTCTAATAAAATTTAGTTCTCTTTAAAAAAATGATATTGTATATATATTTGTTCTCTTTAGTTTTTTAATGTATTGTTTGTGTTTTAAAACTTGCATTTTATGATAGTTGAATGATATGAACTCATTTGGGTCTAATTGCATTGCTTTTATCCAACAACACATGGTTCTAGCCTCTACAAAATGGAAACCTATGTCATGGTTGCTTTTGTAATATACCAATATTCCATGTATAAACATGTGTCATTTACCATCTCATGAAGTTTCATTGAAAAATTCCTCCTTTTCTCCAATGTTTCCCTCAATCAGCAATACATTCCCTGGTATTTGTGATATTATCGACGATATTGATACATATTTCCATGTCTCAAGTCATACATATAATGATCACGATACTTTGACCACTGCCTGCAAGAAAGATCCTTCCCAAATTATGAATATGAAAATGTTTTGATACTACTAACTTCTACACCATCCTTACCTTATCTACCTTTCCTTGTCGGTAATTATAAAATGCCAATGGGGAAAAAAGATAGAACCCACATAGCATAGGCATACTATCAAATTCACTAGTTTTATTTTGCAGCATGGCAGCAATATATCAAAGAGTTGCTGTTTCAACCAATAAAGTTCAGCCACAGGATTTGGTTAGAAAAAGATAACCTGTATTAACTTCTAAGCCCATTAGAATATCCATGTTACTTCCCTGCTGGTGGCAATGATGAAACCAACAAGATGATAAGATGAAATCAGAATAGAAAATATCATCCGACTGATATTTCTATACTTAGGAATATATCATAAAAATGGCAAGGATGCTCCATTCATTATATTATTTCTTGTTTGGCACAGTTGAACTATGAAAATACTATATAAACGATCAAATGGATGAAGCATGCACAGCACCTTGCAGAATCTGGGGCAAGAAATAAAGACCGCTGACAGGAGAGGATTCCCCTTACAAAGGTCCACCATAAAAAATTTCAGCTAGCTACATGCACCCTCCAGAGTGAATTCTTTGAAAGGTGAACAATTTGCATTTCTAGGTCACAAGAACGTTCCTGTTTGAAAGACGGACATGAAGACCACAGTTGAAACTATGTCAAGGATCATGGGGCACAAGGGGTAGCACATCAGGCCTATAGGTTGCTTTGATTGAATGAATCACGTCAAGTTTTTTATGTGCATGTCAGGAAACAGCAGCTCTAGTTATATAAAGATTTAAAACATTTGAACATGGAATTTGGGAAGGAAAGATTATAGGGTGTCTTAGGCCTCAGTGACCAACCTTTCTCGCATTTGCATCAAGATAGGCAGTAAATCAACTGAGCAACATGATGGATCAAGAATTGGGAAGGAGGGATTTACAAAACAAGGGACTAGACTACGGATCACTGCAAATGAATGCTTTAGTCTAAACAACTTGAGCAAAATTATATTCTAGTTCCTTGGCAGGTTTGGGACCATAGAACCACTGCAAAAGTATTACATGAAATGAACAAGCCCAATTCTGTGCCCATGTGATCCAAATTCCAAAAAACAGTCACTTTTCCATCTCACAGTACTCATGCCTATTAAAACGCGGTTTAGTGTGAAGTACAATATTATGACTGATAAATACCAGACCAAATACTCCATTGACACACAAGAATGAGATATTGTAGAACGTAATGTGCACAAAAACAGAAAGACTTGAGTCATCTCTTGATATTCCTAGCATGTTTGGAAAAAAAGTGCCCAAGTTCCACCAATGCAACATGTATTCTGAATAAAATAAGAATAAACCCAGGTTATTCTCATCCCAGAGTCTTTAATTGGCAAGTCCTGAAGCAGGCTACCTCAAGTGTCCTTTGGAATGTTATTCAAACTATTCACCATGTAGCAGTGGAAGAGAAGACCCAACTGCAGACTACCTTCAAGATAGCATATTCATACCCAAAAAAGGAAAAAGAAAGAAAAGGTAAAAAGTATCTCCCTTTATGAAGAAAAACCATTCTCTATATGTTCCCGGATTTAAATACTAATCTTAGCAAAATTGAATGTCATATTTAAAAAAGTCACAATTGGCATCATTAACAGATACTCATCAGTAATACAACCAAAAGTATATGAGCTCGACATACGAACCTGACTCATGACTTCCTTGATCATTTCTCTGGCGGTCTCAATCTGTTCTTTAGTGCCAGTCACTCGTACAGTTCTTTCCTTGGACATGTCACCCTCGGGAAGATTTTGCAGTATCACCTACATGACAGAAGAGGATATTCATTATATGGATAACATAAGCATTCAAAAAGAATGCAAATCTCAAGCACATTATCTAGATCTCCATACATCGATCTCAACATAAATCTAGGAGCACCAACTACCTGAATGCGAGCTCCAGTTTTGGTCTGCAGGTTCTTAATGGTCTCACCTCCTTTCCCAATGATCAACCCCACCTGCAAACAAATGTATGCATAAAGCAGATGGTCCAGATTCCAGAAAAGAATATCAAAATATGGGACGAAGATAACAGAGAGTACAAAATTAACCTTTTCATACGGGACTTGGATCTGAATTTGCTCTGAACCAGATTGTGCAGTACCAAATCCCCTTGCCACAAGCGAAGGTGACCCCCCTGCATCAGCCTGCAGAAAGATGCAAGTAAGATCACTTGCCAAGGATATATAATGATCCACAAGAAAAAAGAAAAGAGAGAAAAATGTTAAGTGCATCAAACTACAGTAAATAAACGTGTGAAAAACAACAGTTGACCTCCGCTATAACATCTCTTATCAGTTTTTCAGCCTTATTGATATTTTCCAATGTCCCTATCAATTCGACTGGTCTTGTAGAAGAATATGGATCAGCATCAACATCCCTCGTGATCTGAATCCTTGCCCCCGAATTATATTGCAGGAACCTAATTGTATCGCCAGCTTTACCTATGAGAACACCAACCTGTGCCAAGAGTTTCACAAGCAATCCGTTTAAACGCTGCCTTGTAACAACATTATATATATATATATATAAGGTGAAATATTATTAAGCAAACAGAAAAAACAGAACAAGGCAAAACGTAGCTACGTTGTTGATTAATTGTCTGATTACAAGCTGAAATATGAGTAGATGTTGTATTCAATCAAATCGTGGATGAATTTGAGTGAGTCTACACACTTTTACTCCAGCAGTTGTTTTCATCTCAAGTTCGAACTGTTTCACTGATCAGAATCATTTCAAAGTGTACATACGGTTTCAGTTATATTTGTAAATTGCAACAATTGAAAAGGGCAGTTCAAACAATTGACTAATGCTGTTGTCATCTTTTAAGATTTTGAGGATTTTCCTGTTGTTCTGTAGCTGAGCTTGGCAACCCTCGTGAGGAAATAGAATAACAGGTGACTGTCAAAATTGATATTTAAATCAGAAAACATTTTAGCCATCTAAGTGAGGATGCTATTGAAAATCATTTGTTTCTGAAAGCACTTAATGAAGGGGCATTTCACACCGGGCTCGAGTGGGGTAGCCCGTGGGATGCGGGGACACACTCGGGGTGGGCGGCCCATGTGATTTGGGGCCCACGAGCCTACGAAGGGGGGTCGGCTGAAGTCCTAACCCATGAGATGTGGGGCCTGGGCTATGAGATAAAGGAATTAATTCATCATACTCTAACAGTTCGAGCTTTTAGAGCAAGTGGTTAATTGTCCTGCATCAAATTGGTATCAAAACAGGAGGTCTTGTGTTCGAGACTCCTCACCAGGGGTGATTAATGCAGGGGCATTTCACACCGGGCTCGAGTGGGGTAGCTCGTGGGATGCGGTGACACACTCGAGGTGGGTGACCCATGTGATTTGGGGCCCACGGAGGAGGTCTCGTGTTCGAGACTCCTCACCGAGGGTGATTAATGCAGGGGCATTTCACACCAGGCTAGAGTGGGATAGCCCGTGGAATGCTGGGACATATTCGGGGTGGGCGGCCTATGTGATTTGGGGCCCACGAGGGGGGTTCGGCCGAGATCCTAATCTATGAGATGTGGGGCCTGGGCGACATACTTTAACAGTTCGAGCTTTTAGAGCAGGTGGTTAATTGTCTTACATCAGCACTGGTCTTCAATTGTTCCCATTAGAACTACTGGGATAATTCGCAGTTATTTTATTTTTATCAAGATATCTTGAATATTATTTTAGCGTTAATGGGATATCTTGCATGTTTTAATGAACTATAATAGTACTTGATAAGAAAAACATGCACAGTAATATTGATTTGAATAAACAAAGGATATCAAATAAATATTCAAAAGTATCCTTACGGGGGGTTTCTATGTCTGATATTCTGAGAGATTAGCATGTCACTAATGGCATAGCAGAAAGCTGATAAAATAAGTGGAATGGTGTCCTCCCCAGTGGGGTGGTGAAAGCTTAAACTTGATGGTAGCTCTATGGGGAAGCCTAGGCAACCTGTAGTGGGAATCACTAGGGAAGAGGATGGGGCGATCAAATTTGTGATTCTCAAGACATATGGGGATCAATGAATCCAATTGTGACTAAGCAGGAAGCTATGACTGGACTAAAGACATGGAAGAAGTAAGGGGTGATGCCAATCATATTGTTATTGAAGGAGACTCAAAGAATTCCATCTCATGTTTCTGGGTCCGAGTCACTGCCACGGGAATAGTGTTATATTGCAACAGAAATCAAGGCTTTGCTTTCTAGTTTTGTTGTTTCCTTCAATCTTGCGCTTGAGGTGGCCAACTCTTGGGTGGATGCTCTTGCTAAAGAGAGCACTTCTCATGCTTCTCTGTACATTTGCGCTGCTTATCCACACACACACACACACACACACACAAAGAACAAAAAAGACAAGCAATTGCCTACAAACGGCCTTAGGCTAACCTAAGGTACAAGCATTTTGCCCTTGAAAGACAATTTTTTTCAAGGTCGAAAGTGGTTACAAAATTTAGAAGGCATGAAAAATAGGTCATACCATATGACCAGTTATAGGTGATCAGTTCTTTGTTTAGAAATTCCAGCTACTAACAGAAACATTGTGGTTCTTTAATTTTATAGGGATCATGTAAAAGGAAGGGTTTTAAAGAATTAAAAGGGTCAATGGGGGCATTAAATGTCCTCAAATTGAATTTAACATCAGAATGAAAAATTAACCTTTGAATTAATAGGAAACTAATGATATTATACAACTTCTCGTGTAACTTGATAAAAGAAGACATGCACGTGCCCCTACACTGCTTCTCTTTATATATTTATCTAAGAAAATAATATCAAAGTTCTTTTTTTTTTTTGGTGATAACCAGTGTTTGAGTTGTTGGTATCACCACAAGTTTCGCTGACTAGAAATAAGGATATATTATCATTATCGCCGATAACCGGTAATGCGAAAAAAAAAATGACGAATAATGGGGAAAATGATGGAATTTTTCAGTAAAACTTCAGGGCATGCCTAAATACACATATTTGCATATTTAGGAATTAAAAAATTACAAAAAAAAAAATGCATTAAATAATAAGTTTTCATTTAATGGGACCCAAAAAGCATTTGCTGCCGTAAGAAATCGCTCCAATTGTAATCAAAATGAGTTCATATAATACAAATGCAGTTAACATATAATAATTAGGACATGTAAAAGTTAATGAACTAAAAAAGTACACCTTCCTTGGGATATGGAATCTATATATTGGTATACTTGGTGATTGATGGCTTGGATATGGCACTTGTTTGACATATTGACACATCCAGTCAATTTTTCATATCATTTTATGGTATAAGCCCAAAAATTAGATAGATCCAAATCTCAAGTGAACCACATCACAGGACAATGTTGATTGAATGCACACCATTAAAAACTTCTCAAGGGCCACAAATTTTGTATCAAACTAGTTTGTATAACCTAATCAACAGGTTGGATGTCAAATAAACATTACATTGAACCCTGGGAGGTTTTTAATGGTGGTGGTGTGGTCCACCTGAGAGTTATATATGCCTGATGTTTTGGATCAAGATTTAAAATAATCTGAAAAAATAGATGGACATCATGGATCAAATAAATACATCATGATTAGGTCCACATAGGACCAACCACTAGCCATCTTGACAGTGGCAACGTCACTAGCCAAATCAAGTCCTCCAGGTGGTGTAAGGACTTTGTGGTACCCACCGTATCCCATGTGTTTTATCATGCTGTGAATAACGAGGTGGCTACTGGAGTGTTCCGTGGGCCCACCATGATATATGCGAGAAATCAACTCTATTAATCCATTTCAGCATATCATTTTAGTACATGGTCCAAAAAATGAGGTAGTTCTAAATCTCAAGTGGACCACATCAAAGGAAACAACAACGATTAAATCCCACCATTAAATTGGAAGCGGATTCCATTCACTTAAAACTGGAAGCAGATTGGTTGGTGTACCACACACCAGCTATATAGCTATTGCAGGTTCGTGTCGTGCGAAGACGTGCACTGATGCTGCTCGAGCTCTGAGTTGTACGAACGGTTCAAAGGAGATCAAAGTTACATGGGCCCCACAGTGATGTATTTATTATATCTACATCGTTTATCTATTTTTAGAGATCATTTTAGAGCATTATCCAAAAAATGAATCATGTCCAAAGATCATCTTGACCACACCACAAATAGCAGCGGAGATAATGATTTTCACCATTAAAAAATTCGTAGGGCCCACCAAAACGTTTATTTTCCATCCAATCTGTTCATAAGGTCACAAAGACCTGAATGAAGAGGAAAAACAAATTTCATATTGATCCAAAACTTCTGTGACGCCAAAAAGGGTTTCAATGCTAGGCGTTCAATCTCCCACTGCTTTTTACAGTGTGGTCCACTTAATAGTTAGATCTATCTTATTTTTCGTCTCAAGCCTTAAGAGAGCTCGCCAAATTGATGGACGGTTTTGATATAACAAATACCTTGTGATCAGACCCACAGAACTTGCTTACGTATACAGCTGGTGTGAGAGGACACGGATTAGATAGATACTAACAAGTTGAGTAGCCAGTTGGCTACTGAAGTGACGTCACCAAGTTCTGTGGCTCCACTATCATGTATATGTTATATCCACACCGTCCATCCATTTTTTAGATATCATTTTAGGGTATGAACCAAAGAATGAATCAAATAAAAATCTGTTGTGGACCCCACCAAAGAAAACCGCGGGGAGAGTGATTCCCACCATTGAAACTATCCTAAGGCCCATCATAATGTTTATTTGAAATCCAACCTGTTCAAAAGTTAAAAAAGACATTAAATAAGGGAAAACATAAATATCAACTTGATCTAAATCTTTTGTGGCCTTTAGAAGTTTTTAACGGTGGGTGTCACTGTCCCATTGTTTTTTGTGCTGGGGTCCACTGGAGCTTTGGATTTAACTTGTTCTTTGGATATTGCCCTAAAATGATCTCTCCAAATGGATGGAAGGTGTGGATGCAAAACATACATCATGGTGAGGCCTACGGAACTTGCCGACGTCACTTCCGTAGCTAGTCTCGCTACTCAACCCGTCAGCAGCTAATCCCCTCCCGGACGCGAGAGAGACTTCGTTTTTACGAAATTCTCTCTTCTCCGTAAAATCGCAATCAATCTCATCTTCTGTAAAAAAATCTTTCCAGAAATTTATCTTTTTCTTTTTCAAATCCGAACCGAAATCTCCGTAAATCTCGGTGAAATCAAGTTCTCTTTCAAATCTCTTTCTTTGAAGAAAACAAAAGGGTTTTTTAAAAGGGTTTTCTTATCTCGGAAAATTCAGAGCTATCAACAGCGATTGGCCCACTAAATCTAGCCGAAATCCACTTCTGTGGGTAGATCAAGAGAAAAAGAAGGTAAGAGATCTTTTTTGTATACATTTTTTATATTTATTTCAAATTTTTTTTCAATAATAAGGAGAACAATAGCTAATTTCTTCCATAAAATCAAAATTATAGCCGATATTTCGTCGACATTTGGAAGAGAAACGAAAACTTGGGGTTTTGGTATCGCCGGTTCAACGACACCGATAATATCGTCGATATTATCGATTTCTCGTCGACAATTCAAACACTGGTGATAACTAAGTAAAGCATGATATCAAGGTTGAAAAAAATATATATTCTATTTCTAGAAGGACATTAAATGCAGATAATGAAGAATGAATGTGAATATTATGAGCATTAAGCGTATCGACCAAGTAAACCTGAGAAATGATTTTGATGAGAAACATAATTTCAAAAAAGCATTAATTGCTGCACCTTGGTATTAGGGACTTCAATTTTACGGGTCAAAGTTTGAAGGTCAAGGTTAGGCTGTTCTGATGGAGGAAGATTGCCTTGTTGAGGAACCCCTGTAGCAATATCACTTTGTCCAGGAACCCCGGTAACAACATCACCTTGTCCAGGAACCCCGGTAACAATATCAACTTGTCCAGGAACCCCGGTAACAATATCACCTTGTCCAGGAACCCCGGTAACAATATCACCTTGTCCAGGAACCCCTGTAACAATATCACCTTGTCCAGAAACCCCTGTAGCAACATCACCTTGTCCGGGAACCCCTGTAGAAATATCACCTTGTCCAGGAACCCCTGCAGTAGGTTGCTGGATATTCTCCGGAGGTGGGTGTTCAGAATTCTCTGTTGGAGGTGCAACTACCTTCTCAGCTTGTTGATCAAAGTCTAAAGCTGAGAAAAGAAAGGATAATCCTTTAACACAAAACTGAAAATTTGGTTTCCAAACTTTTACATGATAAAAAAATCTTCAAAAACTGAAAGGCAAGAACATATCATAAAAAGGTTCGATTACAATATCAACTGCTGTGTATCGGTCTTTAGGTCGCAATAACACGTCTTATGAATGCTTCCATCACCAGAAAAGGGGACAAAGCATTCCATTCAAGGTTTTAAATATCAGACAAGGCCTAGATGACATGTCCAAGTTGACCCAGTTTTTGTCTTCAACAAGCAATGTCATTTTCATCCCAACTTGGCTTGCATCAGGAATTTTCAGCCCACTATAGGCTTTGACACATCCAAGATAGTTTCTACTCGGTTTCAGTCCAGAATGAGTTGCAGTCTGAAACAGGATTTAAAACCATGGTTCTTTCCAAAAATATAAATGCAAAACATGCGGTGCACAGCAGCTTACAGGGTGGCCAAGATGATACATCACAGTATCTTACACAGAGATTGAGAATCTTTTTAACACAAATGAAACTCTTGTTTTCCATAGTTTTTGCACAGTAAATTTTCAAAAGGAAAAAAAAAAAAAAAAAATGGAAGCCATGAAAATCTATACCACTCATTGAAGTCAAGTCTCATAACATTTTTGTTGCCCCTATGAAATTACTATACTGCTTCTTAGCAAATCAAGTTTCAGATTTTACACTAACCTAACTAATTAACAGGAAAATGATTTTGTTTATCTCGTGAATACCCACATAACTGCCATATGAAGTTATTTCTCTGTAACATATCAAGCCCTTTCAGGTTCTTTCCTCAGTTAATAAGTAACGTATTTCCTTGTATTTCTGTTATTGCTATAGCTTATGTTTTGATGTAAAGTATATATAAATAGAAGAATGATTCCAAAGAATCTCAATGCCACGTGAGAGCAGTAGAGGTCATTCAAGACACTGATCTTTTGTATGTACATCGAATACAAGAGTTTTGGTTTTCACCTTATGGAAGAAGTGGATATGGCACATCAGCATGGTAAGTGCTTGGGTATTTTACACAATCACCCTCTTGAATTTGGTGGAGATGCAGGGCTCCCAAAATGCATGGAGTGGGAGCTTTATTTTATTTGTGAAGTTTGCTCCAATCCATCCCAAAGTATTCCAATACTTTAGAATTTGGAATTGGGAGATGTTTTAGGCATCCCACGTTCATAATTTGGCCTATAAGATCAGCGGTAGGAGTCACCAAATCATGGGCTTGACTTTCACCAGATCCACCCCATCCATCATGTACACCACTTCCATTGAACCCAAGAATCATGATAATCTGGGTAGGCCAGACTATATGAAACAGTTAGGATGTAATGCCCACCATCAGTTTTGTGTAGGGCCCTTCATGGTGTTTATATGCCATCCAATCCATTCACCTGATGTGAAGATGAACCACTTACCCAAAGAAACGCTATTCCAAAACTCATGTGGGCAATACCAAGTGAATTTAGAGGTTTTATGTAATAATTATTTTGGGATGGCCCACCTGAGTGTTGAATTAGCCTGCTTTGGGGATCAAGGCTAAACAAGGTGTTTCATATGCCTGATCGACGCCGTGCTTTCATGCATGTTAAGTAATAGTTATTGTGCAAGATGCACATGACCTGATGGGGTGCATTTATGACATCCAAGATCCAACCTGTCCATTAGGTTGGGCCCACCATGAAAGTTGGATGGCCCAAAAACCCTTCCAATCAAACCATCGGGTGCATGAATTTGGATGTTTTTGACTAGATGCCTATTATTTTCTATGGCGAGGCCTACCGTGTTGCGTATCTGTCGTCCAACCCGTGCATCACATAAGGCCCACCATGATGATGGTATGCCCCAAAAATCAGGCCTATACAAATCATTAGGTGGATCACACCATAAAAAGAACAATGGACAACCATCCAAAGAGCTCAAAGTTCAAGTGTTGGCCGACAGGATGCTTCAATCTGCCTGATTTTCAGGGCAACCAACTTTCATGGTGGGCCTACCTTGATGGACAGATTGGATTCCAGGACTTGTGAGCCCCACATGCATCACAACATGGTAGAAAAGGGGTATTCTAGGACTTGTAGAGAAACCATCCTCACTTCCCCAATTTGATCAGCTATGAAATTGGAAGCTATTTGATACTCGTGACGAGTATAAGGCTTGATATACAGGCACCCTCAAATGGTACATGTGGGATACATTAACTTGAAGTAACCATCTAAATTGTTGAAGACAATGTCACTAAGTAATAATCCCAAAATCAAAGTGGTTAATCAATCATAACCACTGATTCATGGACACCTGTTTGTTGAGACAGGATTATTGGCTGTCCATTGCCTTCTATGGTTATATATGACTTATTTTTGGGTAATCCCATCATCATGGCAGAGCTCATGCTCAGCATGGGTTGTGTGGCATATACCCAATACAGTGGGCCCCACCAAAGAAAACACTTGACAACCATCCATAAACCTCCAGACTCACCTGGTGATCTTAGATGGTTGGATTGGCGTGGCCATATGTTGTTTGGATTGGCCTGAAGTTTTTCTAAAGTGTGTTTACCAAACATGTCAATTGCTAATCAATATTGCATAAACAATTTTCAATAAACAGTTTCAATTGAGAATGGCTGACTTGATGTATTTTTTTCCTTTCTATTTTTAGGTTGAGGTGAAGAGTTCCATGATCAACGTGAATTATCCAAAATAATTAAATAAAATTGAATGATACTTTGAGGCCATAATCCAAACTATTCACCAGGTGGGTCATACCATAGAGTAGAGAAATTTGTGAATTGCACCAGTCGGATTATACTAACTGTCAATCAGTGGCCCACAAATGGATGGTTAAAATTTTGGAGGAGTTTAAATTCAATTAGCATCGAGCAAAAGTATTCCAATTGCAGGAATTTTCAAGTGATGGCTAATCCATGGTGAGGCTCACAAGTGAAAGCAAACATCACATACATGTCAATCAAGACTAATATCACAGAACTGTAGAAACACTAAGATGCCCGGTAAATATTTCTTAAGAGAGAGCAACAAACGGAGGAAGACACTAATTCGACAAAAGCTGGTCCTCGAACTACTGAAATGAATCACCACCTGTCAGTTGGGCCAAATGGGTTAGCGTAAGACCCACTTGCAAAAGTAGACCCCACTGTGGATAGGCTGGGGACACTGCTCTTCTTCTATAAAGGTAACCCCAACAATCAGTAAAAAAAAAAACTGGAATGTAAACCACTGACCATTATAGAATTATTATTATTTTTAACTTTTTTTGAAAGATGAATATATTATTAGGGCCGAGAGAGAGAGAGAGAGAGAGAGAGAACAACAACAACGATGACAGAAACAGAATGGAAGAAGAGAACACAAACTCTACAAACAGGGGACCCACACCCTGAATACAACCAGAACCCCATTCTAGAAATTTATTTCTCATAGATTAAATGGATATCTTCATTTATGGCAAAGCAAAGTGTATTAACGGTAGGACCTAAATTTTCTATAAAAAATAAAAAGGGATGCTCAATATATCTACAGTTGACATACATCCAACGCCACTGTAGCAATGGACCTTCTTAATCACTATGAACAGAAACAGTTTGACAAATATCACTGGGATTTGGAAAATCTCGTGACAATATCACAAATGAGATCTCGGCAGATTTTAGAATATCACATTTTTACTGTGATAATATCGTGCTATTAACTCGAAAAATGTAAAAAATATAAAGGAATTTGTTACGTAAATAAATATTTATATCTTAAATTATAAATTTAAGAACAAATATTTTATTTTGGAGAATGTTTCATTTTCCACTGTTGCTTGGAAATAAGGTTTTCTGAGAAACATTATTTCCTTTCTTATGCTTTCCATGAATCCACAAAGCCCTAAGAGAACTGGTACGAATTGCTAACGAATCATCATGTTGAGACCCCTCCTTTAGCTAAAAAGTAGGCAACAGGATTGGCTTCCCTTGAGACTTCGTTAAATATCACTCCATGCAAGAAATTACAATTTAACCTCGTTAAGTAAGAAGGCTAACTTTCAGCAGATCAAACTTTCACCTGATACCCACGCAATCATGGTATGCCAAAACGGTTACATATCGGCCGTTATCGGCCGATACGTAACGGTAACGGGAGTGACCGTTACGCGTTTTGGGGCCGTAACGGCCGATACGATTTTTTGTACCCGTATTGGCCGTTACGGGTCGTTACAGGCCATTACAGGCCGTTACAGGCCCGTTACGGGCCCTGTATCAACCTTTTTTCATTTTAAGCTTTGTTTTTCCTGTTTTTTTGAAACTTCTTGCTTCCAAACTGTTTCTCACTCATTTTACTATTAATTTCAACCAACCTTGGCTGGGTATTTGAGATAAAAACACATTATATTACGGATTTTCTTGAATCAAAGCTCGGTGGGCCATTTTTCAGAAATTCGTCAAAAATAGATATTTATACTTTTTTTAATATGTTTTGCTGTTTTAATCATACCATATGATGTGTTAATCATAATAAAATATGTTAATGTGCATTTTACAGATTTTAGGTGCCATTTAATATTTTTTTATATTTTTTTCTATTTACACATAAATTTTGGCCCCTTTTTTAAAAATTTGAAAAATCAATTTTTAATGGTTGTATTGTTGTTTTAATCATGTCATTTGATGTGTTAATCATAGTAGAACATGTTAATGTGCATTTTACAAATTTGGGGTGCCATTTTATATTTTTTTCTATTTACGCATTTATTTTGGCCCTTTTTTTGAAAATTCGAAAAATCATTTTTTAATGATTCTTTTGTTATTTTAATGATGCCATATAATGTGTTAATCATAGTAGAACATGTTAATGTGCATTTTACAGATTTGGAGTGCCATTTTATATTTTTTTCTATTTACGCATGAATTTTGGCCCCTTTTTTTAAAATTCGAAAAATCAATTTTTAATAGTTGTTTTGTTGTTTTAATCATGTCATATGATGTGTTAATCATAGTAGAACATGTTAATGTGCATTTTATAGATTTGGGGTGCCATTTTATATTTTTTTTATATTTTTTTCTATTTACGCATTTATTTTAGCCCTTTTTTTGAAAATTCAAAAAATCATTTTTTAATGATTCTTTTGTTGTTTTAATGATGCCATATGATGTGTTAATCATAGTAGAACATGTTAATGTGCATTTTACAGATTTGGGGTGCCATTTTATATTTTTTTCTATTTACGCATTTATTTTGGCCCTTTTTTTGAAAATTCGAAAAATCATTTTTTAATAATTCGTTTGTTGTTTTAATGATGCATATGATGTGTTAATCATAGTAGAACATGTTAATGTGCATTTTACATATTTGGGGTGCCATTTTATATTTTTTTAATATTTTTTTCTATTTATGCATGAATTTTGGCCCTCAAAAATAATTGCAAACACATAAATGTAAGATATTTTCATATTACATTCATTCTAATATATCTATCATTGATGGTAGATAGTTAGAAAATTAAATATATGAATTTTGTAGTCAAATTCAGGTTATCTGGTTCATAAATTCATCAAACAGTCCGATACAACTTCTGACTAAAGAGTGGACCGTTACACCACCATAAACATGTTCCAATTTATAAATGAATACATATTTGGAATGCTTAGAATATTCCAGATTTAATCCATATTTTTTCATATTTTTTTGGCCAAAAAAAAAAATGCGCCGTTATGAGCCGTTACGCCCCCGTATCGCCGTTACGCCCCCATATTCGTATCGGTTTTGGAGGACACCGTTACGCCAACTGATACCGATACAAGACACCTTGCACGCAATAGTATTATGAAAATCCCCTTCCATAATCAATAACCCAACTCTTTTTTTTCTTGGTTGAAAATTAACATCAAAATTTTATTGAAAACTCACAAGAAGCGAGCAAAAATGCAAAGAAAACAAAACAGACAATTTACAAATGAATCATTGAACGAAGCTGGTCAAAATCTATCATATTTACAAAATTTGCCCATCCCAATATGCAAAAATTGATCTTACGAACACAATCCAATACTGTTACCTCCCTATTGTTAAAACAACGGTCATTTTGAGCTCACCAAATTACCCAAAAAATAGCCATGATGAGTAATCGCCACAATGCCTTCGTAGATTTACCAGTCGCCCCACCATGCCAAGCCCATAAGAGATCACAAACGGAGCTTTGCATCACCCATTCAATACTTAGAATGGAAAAGTATTAAAGTAATGCTCCCAGATTTATCTTGCATACTTACCGCGGATGAATAAATGATCAATTGATTCCGCATCTCCCATACACATCAAACAAACATTTGGAAGAATTAGAGCCCTCCGTTGTAAGTTATCCACTGTTAAAACTCGTTTCCTGCCCACTAACTAGACGAAAGCAGCAACTCGAGGAGCACCATATGACCAGAAATGATAAGGGAAACAAAGCTGGTGATCATGTGATGAAACTTGCAACAAAGAATAAAAGGAGTGAACTGAAAACCGCCCTGAAGTATGAGCAGACCAAACCATGGAGTCACTTTTCAAGAGATTTAGGAACGATTGATTCAAGCCGAGACATTAATGAAGTGTATTCATCAATCTCTACATCTTTTAAATTCCAATAACGAGGAGCCCAAACCACCCACCCATTGCTAGAGAAATAACACCGATCAACGGCTATGTCTCTCTCCACCGTCGCCTTAGCCAAAGTAGGAAATTCATCTACAAATGTTCTTGTACCACACCATTTATCATCCCAAAAACGAATTTTGTTCCCTGACAGCCCAACTATATTGAGATTTAGTTATAGTGAAAGCAATAAGAAGTGTAATACTACTAAACCATTGCATGCACGTTCATTTTAACCATCCTATTTAGAAAGATTCTCAAAGTTTTGAGCTACAAGGAAAGGTCACTGGTGATCCATGCTTGTTAGTTGAATGTAAAAGTCAGATGGAATATAAGACCCTGACACATCAAAAAGTCAGATGATGTCCTGACGCTCTAATCCATACAAGTGGGGCCATGGTTAAGAATCGACCAGTCATCTGATGTGCATCACTGCTAATGCTGGCAATGGACCAGGTGCAGAGCCGCAGACTGAGCAAATGACAAATCTGAATGGGCCCGAACCTACAGTTCAAAATTCAGGTATGTGACCTTTAGAGGCCCGACAATTGCCACCCTTACTCACCATCTAAGGACCCATGGTCCAAACTCCAAAGAGAAAGTCAAAGGCGGGATACATAATATGTGTGTGTGATCTTCCTATCATCACCATTGTCATAGCCTTTTCCCAGCTAACTGGAGTTGTTTCATGAATCCTATTTACCCATTTTTTAAACACAGGATTCCCATGATTGATTGGCCCCGTCTGCCCATCTCACATCAACCCTCCTTTAACCGGGCCTGGGACTGGCTAAATACGAACTTCCAATCTGGAAGTTTTTGTGGAGCCCTTGAACAACAGGGGGGGCCACCATAACAAATGCTTGCACACTGAAGTAGGCCTAATACATAAACTGGGCCCATCAGTACAATTCACACCACAATACATCCATACTTCCTCATTATTTTCAGCATTTCGAAATAGAAAGGAATTACACAGACAACAACGGAGATTCTTTAAAGAACCCACCATCGTCAATCAACCAAGGACTAGGACTCCCTAGACCCTAAAAAACCCTTGTTTGTACTGAGTAAATCAAACCCTAATCAATGTGAGACTACTGTTTTCCAAAAAACCCATCTGGGTTATCCAATAAAAATCTATTCAAGTGCATTAGACCAAAAATTAAAAAGAAAAAAATCAAAAAATCAAAATTACAACTACACTAAAACCTAGAGAAAGAAATCAATAAGATATATAAATGTAGAAAAGAAGGAGGAAGTGAGGAGGGAAGGGAGAGAGCGTGTAGATAATACCAGAGCCGTTGATTTCTTCCTCGATACGCGGCCGCTTCACATCCGGTGAAGAATTCGAGATCTCCTCCTCTTTCTGGACGCCGTTTTCAGCAACGTCAGTGATCGCATCACCGGTCTGCTCGGCTGGGGTTTCGGCAGACGGAGGGCTGGAAATTTCCGGTTTTGGAGCCGCCTCGGAATCCAAATCTTCTAGCTTCCGCTTGTGGTCAGACGAAGGAGGGCTTGTATCTGCTGCTGCTGCTGCAACTGTTTCTTCCTCCGCCATTGATTTTCAGATGTTGAGAGAAAGAGAAACGAAAATCTCAGATGGGAAAATGAGAATCTGAAATAGGTTTTCACAGATTCAAGGGAGAATACAGGAATCGTCTGTTAAAGAAAAGGGGGGGAAAACGAAGGGCTGTAAGGAGACGATGCGAGGGTTGTGGATGTGGAAACGGTGAGAGTGGTGCAATTAATATAGAGGGCGGTGATACGGTAAAGTCGTGAGCATGTGTGATATATATACAATAGAGTGATCTCTACTTACACGTGGCACATGATGTATCAATCGGAATTGTTCTTCTTGTGAAAACCGTGATGGATGGTAGATGTTTCTGTAATTGCCTCTATCTGACAATTCTAAATATCATTTTTCTCCGATTTCTAAAACTGAATTACAGCCGTTAAGAAAATGTTGCCTACTGTCTTTTTACGGTACTGATCAGATGGAGAAGGTCATCCAATCTGACTGTTTTTTAAACCAGCTGCTATAAAATTTTATGAACAAATCGGTGCACGGTTTGGATGATTACTCGATCTCCCACGTACGAAGTGGAGAAACGGCTCTACCATATTCCAGTTCGACCGGATCCACCGTACCAGCTCCCACGTGTAGGGTTTAAGGCCCAGAGGTTTGCAAAATCCGCAGGTGCTTATGGCTCGCGCTGCGAAGATCCAAACCGTTCATCTAATATTCCCCACCGTAGATGGGTTCTCTAGAGAAAATCTCCATCGGTCGAGATATCATCATCCGCGGAAAGCCAGCTGAAAGCATTGGTCCAGAAAAGCAGTTTTTGGATCCCCTTAGAATGGTAATGAACCCCTGTCGCGGAAACTCTGCACATTTAGACCACCGAGAGTTTAGATGAACGGCCTAGATCGGCAGAGATGGTGAGGATATTGGATGAGCGGTGTAGATCTCCCTTGCTAGCAAACTCCGACTTCATGGGACGCCGCTTCGGGGGATCCCCGGATCCGCAGAGGTTGGTGGATCCCTGACTGTGGGTCCCACCGTGATATATTTGTCTTACATACATGTCGTTGATACGTATCTCCGGCTGCATTTTGTGGGGCATGAGCCACAAAATGCAGCTGATCAAAATCTTACGTTGACCATACCATAGGAGATTGAGCGTTTATTTGCTATCCAACCCCATAGTAGGGTCACAAAGACCTCGTTTACGTGACCACACAAATATCATCTTGATCCAACACTTTTATGGCCCACGAGAAGGTTTTAATTGTCAATCACTACTTTTTCTTACAGCATGGTCCACTTAATATTTGGTTGGATCTTCTTCATTTGTGAGCTCGTCTTAAAATAAGCTAGCAAAGAGAATACATGGCATGGATATAAAACAAATACGTTACAGTGGGCCCATAGTCAAGGAACAACTGACATCATATCCGACCTCATGTTGAGCCCACCATGATATATTCGTCTTATCCATGCTACCCATCCTTCTTTTTCACGTGGTTCTAAGGTATAAGCCCAAAATTAAAAAGTATCCAAAGCTCAAGTAGACCGCAGCATAGGAAACAATCTATAAATATAGAGTGGGAGTTGAATGTCTATTCTTTAAAACTTCGTAGGGGCCAAAGAGTATTGGATCAAGCTTATATGACCTTTGTGAATAGATTGGATGATAAATAAATATTATTATGGGCCCTAGGACAATTTCATTAGGCTTTCATGTTGTTAATCACTTGTGCTAATGTTTCTTGAGTTAGTTAAGTTCCCCTTGAAAAATATTAGAAGACCACAAACTTGTAGCATCAAAGTTTGAAGACACTGGATAAATTTGAGGTGCCTTAATGAAACTAGCTCTATACCCCTTATGTTCCAAAACAACCTACCTCTAGAAGATCATTCTCTTAATAGGAAAATGACTGATCATCTCAAGCCTTGATATTTTACTCGAACAAAATTAGTTAAGCATTAAAGGTATTCTATGAATTTTTCGATTCAACCTAAACCATATTTGGTTTGACTGAAAATGGTCCAAACCGTTCAACAAGCTAAACGGAAGTCTGTGCAATTTTTTTTCCAACTTGGGAATCTTCGGCTTGATTCAATTAGACCGAATTAGGAATTTGGTCTAACCGAAATTAGCCAATTTTGTCCAATAGCATTCTGGACTCTGCCTAGCTATTTTTTGTTGAACCGAACTGTTTTCGATCCGACCGAATAACTAGTCGTTGTAGATTCATTGTAGCCTCTCTCTTTTCTTATAAAATGGGCACTAGGACCTTGGTAAAAGGGATAGTTTTTTGTGATTTATAAGCTCTAATGTATCCCACCCATTCACATTACTTCATGCTCTATTCAAAAAAGATTGATGTTATTTTTCTTATGATTCATTACTCTAATAAATATTTTAAGTTTTATTTGAATATGAACATGTTATCTTGCATTCTCTAGACATTAGACGCTAACCTTATAGGTAAACATATTATCTATTATTCTCTAAAATGTCCATATAGGTGAATTCCCAGTTAGAATCAATTATCCCTTAGTTGTATGAGATTCCACCACTATCCCATTACATTTACATCCACATAGGTACATCATTGCAAGGTAGCCAATCGTCAAAGTTAAAGAAGATCTATATCAAAGATCGGGGGCGCAAAAGAGAAGTTACATCAAGATTGATCAAGCATTTCAAGAAGATGCTATCAACGGAGCTCATCCAAAACGCGTAAGGTTTAAATTTCATTTCATTAAGTTTGAAACGCACAGCTAAATAGGTTCTTGTGTAGGCTCATCTTCCGTGGGAGTGTATATAAATTAGTTCTTGTGTAGGACTAATCGATAGTTATTAATGAGCCTATAGAAAATCCTAAAAATCTCTGAGGGAGCCCCCAACACAGGTGCATACGTGTAGATTCTTATGTAAAATTGTCACCAACATGGGTGTATAAGTGTAGGACTGACTCCGACGGAAGATTACATAGGTCCTTGTGTAGCACCGCATAAGTTCTTAGTTAACCTATAGAAAACAATATGAGTTTCTGAATGAGACACTCACACATATGCATACATGTAAGTTTGTGGTGGCTCTATTGAAAACTATCGTAAAGGTTAATGGTAAGCCTATAGAAAATCATTGAGATAGTGAAATCTGGTACACTCGGATTTGAGTACCTCGGCTAGGAGTGGAATAGGTATTTATCCGAACCACTACACATCATTATATTTGCGATTGTTTATGTACGTACAAATTTATTTATACTTATGAATGATTTATTTATATGAATGCATGAAATAAATTATATGTTAGGTACTTGGATTAGAACACACACAATTGATAATTTTTTATCTCACCACATAGACTCATTGCACAATTAGTTGTATATTTTATAATTTACATTTTATGACCTAATTCATCTTATGTATTAAATCGTGATAATTGGTAAATATTTTAATCAATCATATTCTATCCCCCCTCTCTCTAGAACTTAGCCATAATTATAAACTTCGCAAGCTTTCCACTTGTCGTAGTATTGTACTAAATTACCACGCAATTTCAAGTTTCATAGTGAATGTCATTACTCTACTATTTTTGGTTGTATGCTCCACTTGAGCTTTGAAAATCCTTCGATTTTGATCTCATGCGCTAAAATGAGTTGGAAAAATAAATGGACGGCATGTACAAGACAGAGTTTACTGAGCACGTTGTACGACACTTAATTAATTAACACACAAATGACATTTGATCTGTGATGGAAGGAATACGACAATACGAGAACGTGTGTAAAAATTCAAAAAATTCAGGTATTGTACATGTGTCATATGTAACACACACATCCAAATTCTTGAAGACTCGAAAGCATCGTAGCTAATTTTTTAGATCACGAAGGTTGACCCATAGGTGAGTCGACATGATAAATGATCCACATTAAAGTTGGGCACCATATTCCATCTCTAACAAATCCTGTTGATTAGATGATTTTAGTCATCCAATCAATAGGCTAAAAAAAAGAAGTCTACGTTGATCATAATAAAGATGTAATTTTTAAAAATAACAAAAACTAACTTTAAAAACAAAAATCTTATTTAAATATTTCAACGAACATGCTTACTGTTTACACCTGATTTGACAGATAGTAAGTTAATACATGGTGACACCAATATAAGGAGGATTAAGACAATCATAACAGCCAATGTGATCGACGGGAGGAGATCAATAAGCATAAGGAACATTGTTGCTATGTGGCGGTGCGAGAGAGGCCATACATTTCATAGTAGCCCATAAAAGAAGTCACGCACACTATTTTAGATGGTGGTGATGTTTCTCATGACACATGACAAAAGGTATGTGGCTACACACATGTGAAGTCATAAGCAGATAGCTTTAATACACATGATTAACTAAGATGATGGTTAAAAAAGACACATGGCATGACATAATTGGTTAAGCACATTCGGAAGCAATCTAATTACCATAAATCATGGAAGATTATCTTAAAATCTAAACATGATTAACTATACTTACTCGACGACTGATCGATTTGAAGAAAATCTTGCGAACTCGTCTTAAGTTGGAAGTGTAATTGGCTACGTTTACTAACTGGTCAATCAATTAAGAGAATATTACAGAGGCTGATTTTAATATGAGTTTCTAATAGTTTACCTTACATATCTATAATTTTAGTAAAGAATAGAGAACTCGAGGCTTACACCACTCCAATTCAACACAACACTACTCTTTTTAGCTCAATGCTACATATTCCTCGTCCGTCTTGAAAATTTATCAACGTTATCATTATTCTTCAATCTAACTCATCCGCTACAAGCTAGCGCGATGCTACAATCCAAACCCGAATTGAATAGGTTAAAATAAGTTAGTTAGGCATCCTATGTCTGCGATACGTTGTTAGACCTAGGAAGATCTTTAAGCTTCAAATGCATGAAAAATAGGGTCATCTTATCATGTACCTAAAAATTTCGTTTGATTATCTTGCCACGAAGTTCAACCAAGTTACAAATATGTTATTGTTTAACTGCAACTGTCTCACCATATATGGAGCCTAATCAAGCGATGAACAAGTGATCGTCACATGATAGCATTACCTATGGAGTAAGGATCTGAGTAATAAATCATCACGAAGTGAGGACCTGAAGTGACGAATATATTGTCACCCTACTGACCTTCCTGTTATGAAGGAACATGGCTGAGTGTTAAATCGTCAATCATCAAAATAATGCCGAACTTGCCCATGAAACTCATGAACTATCGTTTCCCAATGATCGTCTCACTACGAAATCATGTTGTGTGATGAATGGAATGTCGAAGATCCTCCTGCCATTAGTCATCTATAAAATAACATAGTGAGATAGTCAACTACGATGTGTGTGGAAGCTTAATGAAACTATATAATTATAACTAAGTCCTAAAGAGGGGTGATTAGGACTAATTTAAAATTTTTATAAATAAAAATACAAATGCTTACTTAAACAATTTATCAATTTAACTAAGTAAGATAATTAACATTGAGACTTTCAAGCCAAAATGGGTCCAATCATATAGACTACAAATGATATACCAATCAAGTAACTACTCCATAAAAGATCTAGTGAGCTTATGTGTGCTTACAAATTAAGTGTCTAACATGCAACTCAATTCAAGCATTCATATGATTTAATTTAATCAAATACATAAGCATGAATTAGAATTACAAACATTCACAATCATAAATATAAACATGTATAGTGGTTCGGTTTTCCTAATCCACTCTCGGCGGACACACTCTCCTCGAAGTTACCAGTATTCACTATCTTACGAGTTTTCAATATGTTCACCCCTAACCTTTATAGTCATACACAAGAGACTAAACGTACACTCTCATTGGAGGCTCCCTTAGAAACTTAGTTGGTTTTCTATTAGTTAACCAACCATCTCGGTCATAATTCAAGGACCTACATTTACTCCTAACGGAAACTCCAACAAAGACTAATATGGATGTACCCATATCGGTGAATTCGGCTGTACACGAGAGAATATGTCATACACAAAAACATATTTGAGTTTGGGTCATGAACTCTTACAATCAATCTCACACAAGGAACGAGTGTATGTTGACTCTTATAAATGATAACTTACTTGTCAAATTGAGTCGATATTTGTAGTGCCTTACTTGAGATGTTTCTTTAATGCTCTCTCATGCATGAATCAACTTCTCAATTGCTCCCCTGATTATTGATGTCGATGCTTCAATTCCTATGGACGTTCACCTTACATGTGATATGCCAATGAGGTGACTAAGGCAAGAGAGATGGTGGAATCTCCTACAACTAATGGATAGTTAATTTTCTATGAGATTCACTTAGATGTGTCTCCTATAGGATTAAGCAATGATATATCAATAAGCTTAGTATCTAATCTCTAGAGAATGATAAAGATCAAGAGCTTCTTCATAATTGAGGTTTGGAATCCTCATTAGAGTGGTAATCTCAAGGAAGATGACTTGAACCTTATGTGATTAGAGTGATAGGATGAGGGATATGAGTGTAGAATCACCTGAGCTCTAAATACACAAAAAATCCATTCAAATTTTCAAGAACTAAATGTGCAACATCTCGAATTTTCATAGCCAAAATTTGTGTCCGTGCTCATACTCGAGAAAATTGGGTGTTAATAATGTATAAATTGAATACTTTAAAAATCACACCTTTTTTTTTTTTTAGATTACATCCAGATACATTTGTGAAGGTAACATTCATGAGAATTAAAATTGACTGTATTGATTATTTTATTAAAGTAAAAGAAGTCAACAAATAATTAAATAGCCATTCAATGGAACCTATTATTATATCAAAATTCGCAACAAAAATATATGACTAAGCAATAGAACTATCTTCCTATTCTTTTAGTATAATATTTTATAGGGAGATGGTCATCTAAGTTTTCAATCTGTACATCACCTACATCATTTATACGGATGGAGAGGATCAATACCC
Organism: Magnolia kwangsiensis; assembly: GCA_037074715.1. NCBI lineage: Eukaryota > Viridiplantae > Streptophyta > Magnoliopsida > Magnoliales > Magnoliaceae > Magnolia > Magnolia kwangsiensis. Next base: position 29,828,610 of record CM073575.1, on the reverse strand, counting down.
CACTCATAATAATGGTTATTATTTAAGATTAACAATAATTCAAGAGATTCATAAAAGTAATGTAAGGGTTCTGATATGTCTCATACTCCACTACCACGAGGGATATCAACATGCGCAAATAACTTATATGAGATGCATGCCTAGCAAAGTGTGTACGACTCTTCATATGCAGTGATCATCACAATGTGGAATATAATTCATAGAAAATTCGACTTGACCCGCATCTTATAACTACGGATATTCACCGGCATGACCAACACTATCATGGATTTACGTGAACACCTCGAGGAGGCACAACACATGAGTCGGATGAATTACATAACACGATTTGTTTATGAAGTGATTATTTATAACATCTAATCCTAGAAGTGATGTAACATGTATTGTAAAATTACTTACATCGATTTGTGCACTACTACCCAAAACTCGTGGAATTATATGTCGACCAAGAGGGTATCTACTCAGAGTGCATTACATCCATGATAAAATATTTGAATTACTAGTTGTGATACCTCTTAACACATCACTTGCACCTATAGAGAGATAAATTGAATCATGGGAGTTTTGAAAATCCAAGGTACATGCTCAAGCTATAAAGGTAGATAGCACAAGGCTAGATAAATAAGGAGGAGAGTATCAATGACTAACTTAACAAAAAGGAGAATGACAATAGCCAACCTATCAAAGAGGAGAGTAGAAATGGTTAACTTAACAAATAGGAGAATAACAACGACCAACTCAATAACAATGAGAGTGACAATGACTAACTCAATAAAGAAAAGAGTATCAGGGGCTAACTCAACAAATTGATAAAGGCAATGGCAAATCATGTATCTATCGCCACACATAAATTCATAAAGATATCTTGTAATTAACCTCATACCATAATCTCAATGCATAAATAACAGTTGGTAGTAAATTAAACAATTGCATAGAGAAAATCATGAGAATAAATAAAAGGCTTGATAATTCAAATCAACTTAAATTAATGTAAGCTTAAAGGAAAATAAACCTTGTATAAATTTAGAAAGGTCATGTATAATTAACATCACACATTAACCATTATTCCCAAATGATAAATAATTAGTGGTGGAAAATTAAATATTTGTAGGGAGGATTCAAAGCATCTGATGGAACAAAATAAATCATAGCAACTTAAATTAATATAAGCTTAAAAGAAAAACCCTCACCTTTCCTTTAGATTTAAACGCTAAGTAGATATTCATGTAGGAAAGCTTATGTATGAAAAGTTTTCATATCAATCACGACATCGCTTGAGCGAGAGGAAAACACTAGATATTTGGAGAAAGAAGCGGATGATGAACATCTAGACTTGTCTTTCTCTTTCTCTTTCTCTCTCTCTCCTTGGACATTTGAGAGATGGGCATATGAGTGGAAAGGGGAACGCACGCGTGTGTGAGAGGGGTATGTTTCACATTGTACTTGGTTTAGGTTTCTCTAATTTTTCATTTTCTGACGATCTTTCTTTAAATCTAATTCATCCATTGTGTCAAAGTCATCAAATAGAGCTAGGGTATATGATTTTCTTGATAATCCAAAAATTTATAGTAGCCTATCTTAAAAATTCTCATAACGGGTGCCTAAAACAAACTCGATCTCAATTAACGATCTACACTTAATAATCGGGGCCTAATTTTGGAAGAAATGTGTAGTCATGATATGCAAACGAATGGAAAAAAATTTTGATGGTTGATCGATGGTGGAAAAAGTATAAATCTACCAAAAGAAAGAAACTGTCTTCAACCTTCAATGGTGTAGAATTATAGATCGGGGCCTAAATTTTGTATAACCTCGTAGTCTTATGAGACCAGAGTGTGGTCCAAATTTGAGTTACGATAAACAGAATAAAGTGGTTAAATCAGAATATCCAGATTTATAAGGAGTTGGTAGGCCTCGACAAGATAACTCGCACCTAAGGAAAATTCTACCAAAGTTGGGTCTTCATATTTTATATTGGGTCCATATTACGGGTAATCCAAGTTATTCATTGTTGAGAGTCAAATATTGCATATTAGACCCCATTTATTACCTGGATTTACGAACCTAATGCTGTTTAATGGCCCGTTTTACCGTGTTTGTGATACAAGGTGTAGTGGAAAGCATGAACTGCAAAAAGGTGTTAAAAGTATGAATTTAACACTCTGTTGACGCCAAAGGCAAGGGACGGACTCCAGGGGACCAAGATCGACGAAATTACATGCCAAAGATCCGAGAAAATCAGGAAACTGAAGTTCAAGTGGCCAGACAGTCGTCCAGAGCGCAAGATTGTAGAGTTCCCACCATCCGATCGACTCTGAATTTCATACATCACCTAAGGACCACAAATGAGCTGTACACATAAAATTTCAGCTCCTGGATCCCTACAGAAGTGGACCAATGGACAGATCAGCCTATAAATCAGTGAATTGGATCCCACCTGAGTTATGGATATGCTTCAAAAATGTTCTGAACGGTTTAAATGATATGACAGATTGGTTAGACGGAGCGAATTTCTCACATGCATCACATTGGACCCATATGAGGGTGAGCGTGCATATAGTGCATGTACACGTGCACTGCACCGGTCAGGCCGCCCAGTCAAAACGGGCGCTGACCTGTCTCTCTCCCTCTCTGCGTAAGGAGTCCAACGGACGGATGCTGGCTCCCCATTTTTTATGTAGTGGGACCCACCCATCATCTTTTCAGATGATTTGAACTGTCCATACTCTCGATAGGGGGGTACAACCCTCACCTAGCTGTCCTTCTGTTCCTATGCGTGTACACGCGTGAAAATTGTAATCAAACGCAGGATGGACGGCTGAGCAGAAAGATCAGTGGACCACACCTAATACAAGCCAAACAATTCCTTTCCAAACGGTTTTTCGAGGTCATTCCAATAGACGGTGTGGATTTAATTTCTGACGCCGATCAGTAGTCCACCGTACGTTCAGCGACGACGTGCGTTGGCCCTGTTTCGTAACAACGGCCGCGAGTGATCGCTGTGGGCCCCACACAGTGTCCATAGGGACAATCCGGACCATCCATCAGCTCCCTAGGGAGCTTTTTAACATTGCCTAGGTGGCAGAACTCCAAAAGATCATGATGAGTGACATCTAGCCTTTAAAATGGAAGATAGACTGTGGCTTTACCGATTACGTGGGCCACACCAGAATCAGTCCAAAACTAACCAATCCCGACCGGTTTTTCGAGGGGAAGCCAACGGATGGAGTGGATTTGTTTGAAAGATCTGATCAGGGCCCCAACATCAGCATAACGGCAGGACCTGCTTTTCTTTTACTGCGAACGTGTTGCTTTGCGTAAAAGCCACGCACCGTCTATGGGTACGAAAACTTCCAGCCACCGTCTTCAGCAACTATATAAAGGGAAAAAAAAAAGCTGGAGAAGGAAGGCTTGAGCTTGGCAAGGACGTACACGAGAGAGAGAGGAGGAAGAGTAGAGATTCTTTTAGGTTTTTCTTCTTTCTTATTACTTTGTTTTTTTTCTTTTTCTTTAAGAGGATCAGCCCATCCATGAGTGGCTAAACCTCTTAGCTAGGGCTAAGAGGTGAAGCTTGTAGTGAGATGGGAGACTCCATACTTTTAATTCAATTTTAGTATATGAATTGATGTTGATTTTTAGTCTTGATGGAATGTTTTTAATCTTTAGTGGTCTGTTTTGACTGAAATTACAATGGGTCTGCAACGGCTTGAATATTTCCGTTTTCTTTATGTTTATGACGTCAGGAAGCCCTGTTGTTCACCATAGTCTCCTGAGCATGGTTGGATAACAGTACCCTTCCTAACTTTCATACATGTGATTGGGTGGTAATTAGTTTAATTCTGTTGTTTGCCATAGTCTTTTGGGCATGGTTTGGTGATGGAATCTATTCTAATTCATATACCTTTCATCTCTTGAAAACTAGATCAATGACAGTTCAGTTAATTTTCATGAAACATGCATAAGATCTCCCTGATCTCTACAAGTGGATCCTCTGAATCCCTAGTTTCTTTCTCTGATTTCTCCTAAGTTTTAGATAATAGTTTTACAATTATTCCTTAATTTCTAGTTGATTTAAATTTCATCTCATTCTAGTTCTAATTCTAGTTAGTTTCAGAATATGCACAAGTTTCAGTCCTTTGGGATTCGACCTCGGTCTTACCGAGTTATTACTACATCACAACCCTGCACTTGGGGAGTGAACAAGTTTTTGGCGCCGTTGCCGGGGACTGTTGGATACGTTTTTCTGAAATTAATTAGTTTTAGGATTAGTTTAGGATTAGATTTTCTTTTTAGAAATTTTTAATTCTAGGTTTAGAAGCTTAGTTATTTTCTTTATTAGAAATTTTTCCTAACTTTAGAAACTTGTTATTCTTCCTTCTATCTGATTTTTAGAACTAACTCAATTTTTCTGTTTTGTAGGAAGCTTCTAATTTAGTAAGCTCTTTCTAATTCTTCTTTCTTTGGAATTTCTTCTTTTCTCTAGAAATTAATTTACTTTTTATTTGGACTTTCTATTCTTAGAAACTAACTTATTTTGTTTTGTTTTGCAGATTCTTAACCTAGGACTCCAAATTTGGTAACTTCTTTCCATCTTTTCCTTTTATTTTCTAGATTTCTACTTCTTTTCTCTTAGGTCTAGGTAGAATTTAAATCGAGGGCTGAGTGTGTTTTATGCCCCAGTGGGCACGCTACAACACTCGACGTCTCGTGACTGAAGGAGGATTAGTTGAGGGGTTGACTGTTCATCGCAGGACTAGACTCCACTTGAATTCTCCTGAGACAGAAGAGGTTATGGCTGAAAATCAACCTCAAGCAGTACCCCAGCCTAGGGTTGAGGAAGTACATGATGAGAATGAGGTGCACCACGCACCCCCGCCTCGTACTTTATGAGATTATTTACAACCGGCGGGGGTGAGTACGCCCTCATGCATGATTTCTCCTGCGAATACAGGACATATGGACATCAAGCTAGGGGTTATCTAACCCCTTCCCAAGTTCCATGGGCTTGAATCTGAAGAACCATACTTGCATCTGAAAGAGTTCGACGAAATCATAGGCACCTCATATTTCCCTAATGTATCTGAAGATACTATTAGGCTGAAACTCTTTCCATTTTCCTTGAAAGAAAAAGCCAAGACGTAGTTACATTCACTGCGTCTTAGATCCATTGGCACGTGGAATGATATGCAGATGGAATTTATAAAGAAATTTTTTCCACATCATAAGACAATTACCCTCAGAAGAGTAATTATGAACTTTGCCCAAAAGGAAAATGAAACATTCTTCCAATGTTGGGAAAGGTTCAAGGATCTGGTTAATGCATGCCCACAACATGGCTTTGAAATATGGCGCATTACGAATTTTTTCTATGATGGGCTAACATCTTCCATGCGCCAAATGGTCGAGACAATATGTAACGGAGATTTCATCAATAAAAATGTCAACGAGGTATGAGATTACCTCGATAGTCTCGCTGAAAAAACACAATCATGGGACTATTATCCAAGGACGAACGCTACGTCTAGGCCAACTCATTCAAGGAAAAAAGGAGGAATATATCTCCTGAAAGAGGATGATGATCTTAACGCTAAGGTGGCTAATCTCACCAGAAATTTTGAGGCCATGGAAGGAAAGAAGGAAAAGGTTAATGAAAGTGTTTGCGGCATCTGTGATTGCAACATTCATACTACAGAAAATTATCCTTCAATACCTGCTTTTTGAGAAGTATTGAATGAACAATTTAATGCCGTAAATAACTATCAAAGACCTTTCAATGGACCACCCTCTAATATATACAATCCTGGTTGGAAAAATCATCCAAATTTCAGTTGGAGGAATGGACCAACGGTTACACCTAAAGGTTTCCTAAACCAAAATCCAACTCAAGAGAAACCTCAAGAGGATTTGGTTCTAAAACATTTTCAAAAGCAAGAGCTTTTCAATCAGGGTATGATGCAAGCCTTTCAAGACCTTACAAAAGCAATACATGAACTTAGGGCTGAAAATACGATTGGAAACAAGGGGAGTTTCCCAGCTCAACCTCTTCCCAATCCTAAACTACATTATGGAGTTAGTGATCCCAGCTCTTCAAATCAAATGGGACACGCTAAATCCATCACCACTCTTAGGAGTGGGAAGGTTATTGATAAAACCCTTCCGGTTAGGCCCGAAAAGCCTCAAGAACCAGAAGAGGACAACAATGATGGATCTAGTGACGCCTCACAAAAATTTGAACTGGAACCTCTAGAGAAGTCAGTTGCTCCGTTTTCCCAACGGTTGGTTGAACCAAAACATCTATCTAACTCTCAGGATATCCTAGAGGTGTTGAAACAAGTGAAAGTTAATATTCCTCTGCTTGATATTGTAAAATAGATACCTTTATATGTTAAATTCCTAAAAGACTTATGCACTACCAAACGACGAAAAAGTGTTCAAAAGAAAATTTCCTTAACTGAGAAAGTGAGTGCCATCCTGAAACAAGACGTGCTGCAAAAATTCAAAGATCCCGGTTGCCCAAACATATCATTTGTAATCGGGAACTATTGAATTGATCACGCACTTCTTGACTTAGGAGCGAGCGTCAATCTAATTCCCTACTCGGTATACCAACAGTTAGGCTTGGGTGAATTAAAACCCACTCGAACTACACTACAACTTGCTGATCGTTCTGTTCGTGTACCAAGAGGAATCATCAAGGATGTGTTGGTCCAGGTTGATAGATTCTACTACCCTGTTGATTTTATCATCTTGGACACCGAATCCATCAATGACACGAGCACTCAGATTCCCGTCATCCTTGGTCGCCTATTCCTGTCTACTTCAAATGCAATTATCAATTGCAGGAATGGTGTTATGACTATGTCTTTTGGAAATATGACATTGGAATCGAATATCTTTTTCAATAACGGCAGCAACTCAGAGGATGATGACGATTTTCATGATGTTAACATGATTGATTCTTTTGTGGAAGATAGAACACCTCTCACCTTATCCTCTGATCCTCTAGAGACGTGTCTGGCCCACTCCCATGATCTTGATGATGATATAATTAGGGAGGCGTGTGCCATGCTTGATACTGTACCGGTACTTGAAGTTAACCGGTGGGGGCCACAAATTGAAGAGTTGCCCCAAACTGATGTGGTGCCTCTACCGTCTAACCTCAAGCCACCGAAGCTTGACCTAAAACCTTTGCCCTCTGATTTAAAATATATCTATTTAGGTCAAGATGAGACATATCCAGTGGTGATCTCTGTCCACTGGAGAAAGAACAAGAGAGTATGCTCATATCTACTCTCATTGAGCATAAGGGAGCTCTTGGATGGACGATAGCGGACCTCAAGGGAATTAACTCATCGATTTGTACTCACCGCATATATCTTGAGGATAATGCAAAGGCTGTTCGGGAATCACAATGTAAACTAAATCCAAACATGAAGGAAGTGGTTAAGGCCGAGGTTCTCAAACTATTGGAAGTGGGGATCATATACCCCATATCCGATAGTCAATGGGTGAGTCTAACTCAGGTGGTTCCTAAGAAGTCCGGGATCACCATCGTAGCCAATGCCAATAATGAACTCGTGCCGACCGGAGTTACTACTGGTTGGAGAATGTGCATTGACTACAGGAAGCTGAATACCGTCACTAGGAAGAACCAATTTCCTTTGCCCTTTATAAATCAGATCTTGGAAAGGTTAGCTGGTCATTCCTATTACTGTTTCCTTGATGGGTATTCAGGTTATAATCAGATTGAAATCGCCCCTGAAGATCAGGAAAAGACCACATTTACATGTCCCTATGGCACCTTTGCTTACAGAAGGATGTCATTCGGGTTATGTAATGCCCCTGCCACCTTTCAGCGATGCATGATGAGTATCTTTTCTGACATGGTAGGAAAATATTTAGAGGTCTTCATGGATGATTTCTCTGTTTTCGGTTCATCTTTCAGCGAGTGCTTAGCAAGTATTAAATGTGTGCTGAAAAGATGTGAAGAAAAAAATTTGGTACTTAACTGGGAGAAGTGTCATTTTATGGTTCAAAAGGGAATTGTCCTTGGGCATATCATCTCGTCCAAAGGAATCGAGGTAGATAAGGCAAAAATCAATCTTATCTTTAACCTACCTCCACCCAAGAACATCAGAGATGTGCGATCCTTCTTGGGACACGCAGGATTTTACCGACGATTCATAAAGGACTTTAGTCTCCTCTCTCATCCTTTATGTAATCTTCTTCAAAAGGATGCACCATACGAGTAGACTGAGCAGTGCCAAGAAGCTTTCACTAAGCTTAAAGGCATGTTAACCACTGCATCTATCATGCAGCCACCCGACTGGAGTCTTCCTTTTGAACTTATGTGCGACGCCTCTGATTATGCTCTTGGAGCGGTTCTAGGCCAAAGAAAAGATAAGCGGCCTTATGTCATACACTACGCAAGTAGGACTCTAAATCCTGCCCAAGTGAACTATTCAACCACGGAAAAGGAACTCTTAGCCGTAGTGTTCGCTTTGGACAAATTTTGATCCTACCTGATCGGATCCAAGATCATTATTTATACAAATCATGCGGCACTTAAGTATCTTCTTTTCAAGAATGATTCTAAGCCCCGCCTAATATGATGGATCCTTCTACTCCAACAATTTGATTTAGAAATTAAAGACAAAAAGGGAGTAGAGAACGTAGTGGCTGATCACCTTTCTCGCCTTAATACCTCTGATTCCCTTAAGGCGACCCATATCAATGACATGTTCCCTGATGAACAACTGTTTAGAGTCTCCCATTCACCTTGGTTTGCTGAAATTGCTAATTATCTTGCTACAGGTGCCATACCGACACACTGGACGTCACAAGATAAGAAGAAATTCTTTACCAAGGTGCGTAACTTTTTCGGGGATGATCCGTATTTGTTTAAATATTGCCCAGACCAAATCTTAAGGAGATGTGTGCCAGACGATGAGCATCAGAGTGTCATCTCCTTCTGTCACTCACAGGCCTGTGGTGGTCACTTTTCTGCTAAAAAGATCACAGCCAAGATTCTACAGTGTGGCTTTTACTGGCCCACTATTTTCAGGGACACTCATGAGATTTGCAAAGCTTGTGAGCGTTGTCAAAAATTGGGAGCATTGTCCCGTCGAAATATGATGCCTTTGAATCTCATCCTTATCATTGAAGCATTTGATTGCTGGGGCATTGATTTCATGGGACCATTCCCCCAATCATTTGGAAATCTGTATATTTTGCTCGCTGTAGACTATGTCACTAAATGGGTCGAAGCAATTCCGTGCCGCAAAAATGACCATCGCACGGTCATTAAATTTTTGAAGGAAAATATCTTGTCGCGGTTTGGAACGCCTTGAGCCATCATTAGTGACGGGGGCTCACACTTTTGTAATAGACCATTTGAGAGCTTAATGAAGAAATACGATATCTCTCATAAGGTGAGCACCCCATACCACCCACAGATAAGTGGACAAGCTGAGATTTCCAATAGGGAGATTAAACATATCTTAGAGAAAACGGTTAACCCGAACCGTAAGGATTGGTCAATCCGATTGACCGATGCCTTATGGACGTACCGTACTGCTTTTAAAACTCCTATTGGAACATCTCCCTTTAGACTTGTCTATGGGAAAGCTTATCACCTGCCTGTGGAATTGGAACATAAAGCATACTGGGCAATCAAAAATCTAAATTTCAATCTGGACAACGCTGGCTCGTTACGCAAACTTCAATTAAATGAACTTGAAGAAATCCGGAACGATGCATATGAGAACTCAAGAATTTACAAGGACAAGATGAAGGCATTTCATGATCAGCATATTCTACGAAAATCATTCACGCCAGGTCAGAAAGTCCTTTTGTACGACTCTCGACTGCATCTCTTTCCAGGTAAGCTTCGATCTCGTTGGACGACCCTTACATTGTGGTCACCGCTTATCCTCATGGGGCCGTCAAGATAAGAGATCCCGACAATGGCAAGGAGTTTAAAGTCAATGGACATCGATTAAAGCCATTTGTCGAGGTATTTGATTTAGAGGACATGTCCATGCCTCTGATTGCTCCTGTTTATCAGGACTGATCTCCTAGTCTGATGGAGGTATAGGTAGGTTTATCGCTTTCATAGGACTAGGGTAGTTGCTTTATTTATCTGGCTGAAGACGGTAAATTTAGCGCTCCTGGGAGGCAACCCAGTCATTTTATTCCATTTCATTTTTTTAGTTAGATAGTTCAATGTTTGTGGGAAACATTACTGCAAATCCTCACGAGACTACAATTCGTCCACTAGGGGTAACCTAGGGGTTTAAAGGCTTGTTACATATACTAAATGCAATCGAGAACACCTACGAAAGTGGTATAGGTAGGATTTTATTTTTGTTATTCTCTCGTACTAACCTGCTCTATCTCAGCGATCTCTTGAAAAATCTCTCTCGATTCGTTATCCAGGTACTATCTTCCCATCACTTCTCATTTACTTTTGTTGTCCCATGTGCATTGCATGTTATATCTTTTACATTAAGGATAATGTAGATTTTTGGTTGGGGGTGGGAGATTAGGTTGCCTAATCAGTTAGTCTTGAGCAAAAAAAAAAAATTTTGAAAATTTTTAAAATTTTTCTGGGAACTTCTTGTGAATTCGAAGTGATTTTGACGGACATCCTTTATTTAGAATCATAAGATACGTAATATTAGTAATTTATGACTCTTGGATTCAGCATCTGTTAGATTTCACAGTTAATATCGAAGTGTTAATCCAGAATTAGAAGTTATAAACATTGATTGAGTCATGACTTCACATGGTACATCTCGCTTTCACATTAAGGTTTCAATTTGATATTGAAGCGTTACTTGGTAACTACTAAGCATGTAAGGAACCAGTCTGAAAATTTGCTTGTCATGATCAGTTCAAGAAAAAGAAGATACTCAGCTAAAAAAAAAAAAAAGAGAGAGAGAAAGCAGAAAAGGATACCTTTGGAAAGGGTTGGGCAAATAATCTTCACCATAGGTTTGCTCCCTATAGGTGTAGTTTTATTTCCCCATGGATGATATGTGAAAAAGGTCTGGATGTATAATCCTCACCATAGGTTTGCTCCCTATAGGTGAGGATTTGAGTACCCCTTCTTGGCGTTACTCTTAATAGAAAAATCAAGGGCTGAAAGAAAGAGAAAGAATGATCTAGGAAGCATGTTTTTGGGTGTCCTGAATGCTCTTGCTGGTTACCAATGGTATCATGGAATAGAGAAGTGAATTTTAATGTTGATAAGCCGAGATTACACTATACACTCATGGATCTTAATATTTATAAATTGTCTGATTTATGGATTAATACTTTGAACTTGATTATGAAGTTTACTGTGCGCTCAAGGAGAAAATAATTTCAAACACTCATAAGTCTTAGAAATTTAGTATCGGGATTGTTTTTCAAGAAATTACTCGAGTTCATATAAATTGTCCTGTAATTCTCAACTTATTTTTCGCATATTTTGTTCGGGACTAGCAAAATGCTGGTTGGGGGTTGTGTTGAGGGTCAAATATTGCATATTAGACCCCATTTATTACCTGAATTTACGAACATAATGCCGTTTAATGACCCGTTTTACCGTGTTTGTGATACATGGTGTAGTGGAAAGCATGAACTGCAAAAAGGTGTTAAAAGTATAAATTTAACACTCTGTTGATGCCAAAGGCAAGGGACGGACTCCAGGAGACCAAGATCGACGGAATTACATGCCAAAGATCCGAAAAAATCAGGAAACTGAAGTTCAAGAGGCCAGACAGTCGTCCAGAGCGCAAGATTGCAGAGTTCCCACCATCCGATCGGCTCTGAATTTCATACATCACCTAAGGACCACAAATGAGCCGTACACATAAAATTTCAGCTCCTGAATCCCTATAGAAGTGGACCAATGGACAGATCAGCCTATAAATCAGTGAATTGGGGCCCACCTGAGTTATGCATATGCTTCAAAAATGTTCTGAATGGTTTAAATGATATGACAGATTGGTTGGACGGAGCGGATTTCTCACATGCATCACATTGGACCTATATGAGGGTGAGCGTGCATATAGTGCATGTACACGTGCACTGCACCGGTCAGGCCGCCCAGTCAAAATGGGCGCTGACCCGTCTCTCTCTCCCTCTCTGCGTAAGGAGTCCAGTGGACGGACGCTGGCTCCCCATTTTTTATGTAGTGGGATCCACCCATCATCTTTTCAGATGATCTGAACCGTCCATACTCTCGATAGGGGGGGCACAACCCTCACCTAGCTGTCCTTCTGTTTCCATGCGTGTACACACTTGAAAATTGCAATCAAACGCAGGATGGACGGCTGAGCAGAAAGATCAGTGGACCACACCTAATACAAGCCAAACAATTCCTTTCCAAACGGTTTTTCGAGGTCATTCCAATGGACGGTGTGGATTTAATTTCTGACGCCGATCAGTAGGCCACCGTACGTTCAGCGACGACGTGCGTTGGCCCTGTTTTGCAACAATGGCCGCGAGTGATCGTTGTGGGCCGCACATAGTGTCTATAGGGACAATCCGGACCGTCCATCAGCTCCCTATGGAGCTTTTTAACACTGCCTAGGTGGCAGAACTCCAAAAGATCACGAGGAGTGACATCTAGCTTTTAAAATGGAAGATAGACGGTGGCTTTATCGATTACATGGGCCACACCAGAATCAGTCCAAAACTAACCAATCCCGACCGATTTTTCGAGGGGAAGCCAACGGATGGAGTGGATTTGTTTGAAAGATCTGATCAGGGCCCTAACATCAGCATAACGGCAGGACCTGCTTTTCTTTTGCTGCGAACGTGTTGCTTTGCGTAAAAGCCACGCACCGTCTATGGGTACGAAAACTTCCAGCCACCGTCTTCAGCAACTATATAAAGGAAAAAAAAAGCTGGAGAAGGAAGGCTTGAGCTTGGCAAGGATGTACACGAGAGAGAGAGGAGGAAGAGTAGAGATTCTTTTAGGTTTTTCTTCTTTCTTATTATTTTATTTCTTTTTCTTTTTCTTTAAGAGGATCAGCCCATCCATGAGTGGCTAAACCTCTTAGCTAGGGCTAAGAGGTGAAGCTTGTAATGAGATGGGAGATTCCATACTTTTAATTCAATTTTAATATATGAATTGATGTTGATTTTTAGTCTTGATGGAATGTTTTTAATCTTTAATGGTCTGTTGTGACTGAAATTACAATGGGTCTGCAACGGCTTGAATATTTCCGTTTCCTTTATGTTTATGACGTCAGGAAGCCCTGTTGTTCACCATAGTCTCCTGAGCATGGTTGGATGACGGTACCCTTCCTAACTTTCATACATGTGATTGGGTGGTAATTAGTTTAATTCTGTTGTTTGCCATAGTTTTTTGGGCATGGTTTGGTGATGGAATCCATTCTAATTCATATACCTTTCATCTCTTGAAAACTAGATCAATGACAGTTCAGTTAATTTCCATGAAACATGCATAAGATCTCCCTGATCTCTACAAGTGGATCCTCTGAATCCCTAGTTTCTTTCTCTGATTTCTCCTAAGTTTTAGATAATAGTTTTACAATTATTCCTTAATTTCTAGTTGATTTAAATTTCATCTCATTCTAGTTCTAGTTCTAGTTAGTTTCAGAATACGCACAAGTTTCAGTCCTTTGGGATTCGACCTCGGTCTTACTGAGTTATTATTACAACACAACCCTGCACTTAGGGAGTGAACATTCATATGAAGGGAAATATCTTACTACGACTATCTACGAAATTTCTTCACTCGATGGACATAAAAAATCAATGGTTAAGGGAATGATTTGTAAATTGGGTTACTTTTACATCGATCTAAGGGTTATAATTTGACATGTATGGTTAATTTATGATACATGGGCATTGTATAAAATTTTACATCAAACAGATCATGGGAACTATATGATCTAGAATTTTGGGGTCTAGGTTAATGACGTTTTCATAATTATTGCTGATATGAGATTTTTGAAAAATCTAATGGTTTTACATGGTTATATGCACGTTTAGAAGTAATTCTTACAAAAGAACCTATATCCAAATCATTATGAATAAAAAATTATTTACTAAATTAATTAAGGGAGTGTATATATATCAACCAACATAATGGATGATCAGATGACATGTTAAGAATAGAAAGACTTGATGGTTGGTATTCTAGTCATGTATCTATGTGATTGTACTGTCAGTATTATAAATGGATGAACATGAGGTGGGTTTCTATAGTGATTAGGGGGTAGAACATGTGTATCTTAGATTTAAGTGTCTTGTTCATATGTGTAAGTTTATCAGATTGTAGTTCTGATGGTGGGTTAAACATATTTATATGTGATGAACAAGATGAATGGATCAAAATCTCAACTTGATGTATGTACAGGCAGATGTAGAGATCAAGTAGCTAGTTTACTACGATCGGGTGATCCAAAATCAAAGTGGACGATTAGATGTTTCTATCTAGCAGTATATATTTGATTGAGCAATTGGTTATGATGGACAAGTAAAAATATTTGGATATATGATGATCATATCTTAAAATCAACTATTATATTGCTTGATTTATGAATGAAGATTATTCTCAACAGTCAGATTCGTGTTGGAGAATAGATGTAAAGTTAGGATAGCTAAATTGGTATCGTACACATGTATATAATAAGTAAAATTTTTATGATAAGATTCGAGAACTTTCAATACTCGGGTATTAAAAACTTCAGAGTATTATAGAATGCCTATAGAGTTCGTGTTGCAATGGCCGATTAATGATTTTATTGGTATAAGATCGAATGACACTTCAATGGGATCGAAGGTCCATTAAGAAAATCCAAGAATATTTCTGTTAGGTTGTTAGACCATTTCTTTAGTCACATCAAAACGGTGCTTGATTCTATTGAGACCCATCGACAGGGTGTCAATGAGATCGATGACCACTCGAAAATTGTTGTTTTGGGATATGAATTTTATAGCAACTTATCACTTCTTTTAGCCTAACTTATCATGCTTAATGTTGGCTCCTAATGCTACATGACGATCAATCAAGGTTTACCTATAAAGCTTAGGATCATTTAGAGGGTAAGATTATTTTGGGTCAATGTTAGGGTCACTAAGACACCTCATTTATCTATTCTTTACTATCTGATGATCCATATCCTCTTATATTTTTGATTAAGTTGTCTTTAGTCTTCAACTTTCAAGGGCTTAATCGACTACATGACACACAAACTCACGTGATTGGAAAAATAAGTGCACCAACAGTCTTGTCATGGAACTTGATCCCACGTAAATAATAGACAGTTCATATAACGACTGTTTAGCTATAAAGTTAGCCGGTGGATGAATAAATGTCCACCCCTTCCCATAATTCACACTTCTCTCGCATAATAAAGCCCATCACGAAATGATAAATTATCATTTTTAAAGATTGTCTAGCCACGAAGCCAACTGTGCACGTGATCCAGCTTTTGTGCCAGACAACCTTCTTGTCATGAACAAATAATAGTTTCCAATGACATACTTGAAATGGACATATTTTGGCGTTGTTATTAGTTATCCTTTTTCTTTTTTAAAATTTTCTTTTATATTCTTTACAGCCGAGTGCAATTAAAATTTAATAATTTGATTGACCGACTTTAGCTTTGTTTATTCTTTTTAATTATATATTTTATTGTTGAGGGGTGTAAAGTGAATTACATACTTAATCAAAATTAAGATCCTTGTTTAAAAGGTAAAAAAGAACTCAATTAAAGGATGAACCTCCCCTCTTCGTAAATCATCTCATTATGTGTAATTGGTGGCTGAGTAGTCGATCGATCTTCATAGATCCAATGCTAAACTAACTATTCCAGCAATTGGGATAACTATGTGTTAGGTTTGAGTTAAGCCACTATTAACCCCGACAAACTCTACACACACACATGCGCATACATAATACGTACGATCAAATTCAAAACCAACATTTACTTCAAAATAAGAGTTTTTTTTTTTTGAAAAATTGTTTTTACTAAACGAGCTTATTGTACAATAAGAGCTAAAATAAAAAGTTTTACTATAGTAGTTCTTATTTAAAAAGCTTTTATTAGATTAGATGAAAGTTGTCATATAATCCTTAGTTATAAGAAGAATCCTAATGAGGAGCTTTTTTAGGCTCACATATACCCTTTCCACATACCTCTACTTAACCACGCATGCCAAGAACTTTCTAGCTATTGTTAGATGGGGCCACAGTGTAAATGGTTTGAACTAGAAACCAAGCTGGTCAAAACATTAGGTAGGCCACACTTATTCCAAAGAATAATTTGAAATTTGGTCAAATCATCTATATAATGGCTTCGCATGATAAGGGCATGCTTGTTTTTGTGGACTACTATAGTAATGTATAGTAAAACTTGCATCATTACATTTTTATTGTGATTAGATATTGTCAATTGTCAAATCATTGTGATCCTTCCTAATCACACAAGACATGGACTAACAAAAAAACGTTTAACATTTATGTGGCATAGTTTTTCAGCCCCACCATGATGTATGTATTATATCCACACCATCCATCCATCTTGTGCGAATATTTTATGGTATAAGATAAAAAATGAGGTAGATCCAAAGCGGAAATGGACCACACCATAGCTGGCAATGAGGATTGAATGCATGTAATTGAAAACTTTTCGGGGTCCATATAAATGTTGGATCAAGTTGATATTTGTGTTTTCCATTCATCCAGATTTTTTTGACCTTTGTGAACAAGTTGGATAACAAATAAACATCCTAGTGAGCTGTAAGAAGGTTTTAATGCCGGGCATCATTATTCTAATATATATATTTTTTGTGGTGTGGTTCATGTGAGCTTTGGACCTTTCTTATTTTCAGGGACATGCCTAAAATAATATTACAAAATTGATGAACGGTGTGGATATAATATGTACTGATGAAATTACATCCACGTGCATCCAATCGGGAGAAATACTTTACATGTCCGGACGCGTAGCCATAAGAGATGTATTGCGTATGGTAGTAAAATTTGTTTACTTCCGACTGTTGTGGTGATGATAATTATTACTCATGTACTATACATTACACTTCTTTACCATGGAACTCACCAAAACAAGCAGGCCTAAATGGCTCTGATCCAACATAGGCTATAAATTAGGATGGCTAGGATCACTTAACGGTGGACATCGGGCTATGGCTATTCTAACGTGGGCCACCGAATGATTAACTTAAGGTTAAATGGGCAAATGTGCCACTAGCAAGGTTGTGCTAGTACGGGTTATTTTATGTTATGATATCTTCCGTAGCGTTGTGTTTGACTAACTATGTTATTCATAGTTAAAACATTAATTTGGCTACTTGGACTCACTGGTTCACCTTGAGGGGAGTCGCGAACTCACTTAGTGGGAGTTTATTCAAGTCAACTCTCTTAAATTAGGGATGATTGGTACAAATAATTCTTGAGAGCAAAACTAATCAATTATTATTGAGTTTGAGTAGATTCAAATGAGTTTTATAAAACATGTAAGATGGTTAAAAGTGTGATTGCGTTTCTTGTTTGTCAAACACTTTATGGCCTATTTGGAACATGGGATTAGGTGGCATGGAACTACATTTGGTCCAATGTTAATTTCATTCGGCTTTTGGAAACAATCAGAAGAATTGGATTAATCGATACATCATACATCCAGTCCCAACCGGAGATACCACAGGATTTCTGACGAATTTTAAAATCCAATACATCTGTGGGCCCCATGTTAATGCATTTGTTTTATCCATATCATCCATCTATATGTGCCCTTACAGGAAACAAGTGAGTGACATATGTATATAGGTGGCTAGTATTAGTTGTGAAATCTGATATGTTGATTATAATTATGTGGTTCATTGAACACAGATTTCACTAAATACAATACTTTTTCCAAAGGAATAATTTGTTCCTAAATATGGAATTGGATGGTCAAAATACCATGGTATTTTTTATAAATATAATTATTGTGCAACAACAATGTTAATTCCACTTAATACAACTCCATAACATTTAATCCCACAACCAAAATAAGCCCTTAAGGAATAAGGATAGAGCGAGGCACACATAAGTGAAGATGAATGTAATATATTAGGTAATTGTGAACGCTGAAAATCGGAGCCCATGCTGGTTTATATTTATTTTAAGGTTGTATGGGCTGATTGGAATTGGAGAAGTTGTAAACTTGGAGACAGATGCACTATACAAATGGCAGGCCGAAACTGAAGATATTCTGGATCATATCCAGTCCATTAATGTTGCGAGTGAATACATTCCGATTGACAGTAGTATGTGGTCCAGACATGCAGAGCTTGTCAAAGATTATTCAGCTAGGATCCTTGTAGACGAGATTTCTTGGAGACAAAAAGCAAGGTGCAAATGAATAAGGGAAGGTGATAAAAATACTCACTACTTTCATGCCATTGTGAGTGCTTGGGCGAGAGTTAATAAGATAAACTGCATTTCAATAAATGGGGAACACCTTGAAGACGAGCAGTAAATTTCAGAAGAAGCCATCAAAATTTTCTCCAATCTCCTTAAGTCAGATGCCTACCGTAGGCCCAATATGGACTCTTTACCTATGGATTGCATTTCAGAGATGGATGTCGCAGCCTTATAAGCTGTCTTCTCTCGTGATGAGATTAAAAATGCTATTCAGTCGCTGGCTGGAGAAAAAGTTCCGAGTCCCGATGGCTTTCTTATCCTATTCTTTTAGCATTTCTGGGAGTAGTTATAGGAGGATATATTAGCCTTTGTTAATGAATTTCATGAAAGAGGCCAATTGTCAAATGTGCTAGGGGATACGTTCATCGTTCTTATCCCAAAGATACAGGGGGTTGGCCCTCTCCGCAATTTTAGGCCGATCAATTTCCTTAGTAGCCCGTATAAAATTCCCGCTAAATAAAGTTCTCGCTAATTGTCTCCAAGGGGTTATGGACAAAATCATATCTCACCATCGAAGTACTTTTATCTCGGGAAGACAAATTATAGATAGCGCGCTCATGGCTTTTAAATGTCTACACTCTAGTCACAAATCCGGGTTAGGAGGAATCTTATGCAAACTTGATTTAAAGAAGGCCTATGATTATGTCTATTGGAACTTCATTCTGTATATGTTAAAGAAGATGAGTTTTGGTCCCAGGTGGTCAGCTTGGATAAAGGCATGCGTCGGTTCAACGATGTTCTTGGTCCTCATTAATGGATCTTCCAAAGGTTTCTTCCAAAGTTCTAGAGGTATTTAGCAGGGAGATCTGCTATCCCCATTTCTCTTTCTTATTGTGGTAGAGGTTTTTGCACGTATGTTGAGAAAAGGGCAGACGAAAGACATTATAGGAGGCTTTAAAATTAATGATATGGACCAACCCATATCTCACATCTAGTATGCAGACGACACTCTCCAGTTTAATGAAACCGAATGGGATAAAGTGGGTAACCTTCGTACCGCTATCTGTTACTTTGAAGTGGTTTCAGGCCTTAAAGTAAATTTGAGCAAATCGGCGATGATAGGAGTTAACATTAGCGAGACCGAGACATACAGGTTCACTGAATTTTTTGGCTGCGCATCAGGCTCCCTCCCAACCTCTTTTGTCGGGCTACCCCTATGTATTGGCAAGCCCCTGGTGGCGCTTTAGGACAAAGTCATCAATTGATTTGAATCCTATTTCGTTAGGTGGAAATGCAGGTACCTGTCGCTAGGAGGCCAGCTCACTTTGATCAAAGCGGTGCTCTCAAATCTTCCTTTATACTTCATGTCCCTTTTCAAATGCCTAGCGAAGATTTTATCTATTCTCGAAAAGCTCAGGCAGGATTTTCTGTGGCACAACAACGAGGAGAGGAAGAAATTTCATTCGATCGGTTGGAAAGATGTGTGCAAACATTTTCAAGATGGAAGTGTTGGAATTAGAGACCTCAAATCTATGAATCGTGCCGTCCTTGATAAGTGGTGGTGGAGGCTTGGAGCAGAAGAGGGGGCCCTTTGGAATAAGCTGATTAAATGTAAATATGAGCAATCGTCAGAAGGCTGGTGGACCAAAGGTGCGTCATATATGCATCTTTTATTTGACGAGGCATTTTATTTTTCCAGAAAGAAGTGTAAAGCCACATTCATTTTTCCATAGGGAAAGGGGACATAATTCGATTTTGGGAGGATATTTAGTGGGCTCTAATGCTCTAAAAGAGGAGTTTTCGGCTATTTATCGCTTAGCCCCAAACCCCCTCCTTAATGTGGCTGATCGTTACTCAGTTCAAGGTAATGTAGTGGTCTGACTTCTGCCCTGTAGAAGAAATCTGTATGATTGAGAAGTTAAAATTTACTGAGCCTTCTTTAGTGGATTAAACATTTCCATCCAGATCCTGTGTAGCAAGACAAGTTAGTCTGGTCTTTTGACAGCAAGGGCCTGTTCTCGGTGAAGTCCCTTTATCGATCTCTCGATACGAAGAAAGAAAATTCCGAGGAAGTGTTTACTGCAAGAGTTTGGAAATATAAGGTCCCTCTTAAGATTGTTGTTTTTGGGTGGCTGGTTGGGAAGAGAAAAGTCTCCACTGTCGATAATATGAGGAAAATGGGTATGATATTAACCAACATTTGCATTTGTTGCATGCCCAATGAAGAGTCGACAGACCATCTTTTAGTTCACTGCCCTTCAACCAGGTTTGGTCGGTCATTTTGTCTTTTTTTGCTGTCTCCTAGCCCTTTCCTAGCTCCACGAATTACATCCTCGCAGCCTGGCATAGAGTTTCTCTGGGTAAGAGCAGATCCTCGATTTGGAGAATGACCCTGCTAGCTGCTTGGTGAGCCATCTGGGAAGAAACAAACAGTCGTTGCTTCAGAGATGTTTCCCATCCAATGACCTATGTGATCAAGAGAGTTCAGCATCTAGTCATTGAATGGGCCTGCAACACCATCAACATTAGTGGGAATCCTCTTCTTTTCGATCATCAGCTTAGTGGGATGTAGCTGGGCTACGTTTTGTTGTGGGGAGTGTGTTTGGTCTTAGTGTTGTTTTGATGGCTTTTCTTTTAGTTTTTTTTTTCTGTTTTTTTTTTTGTTGTTTTTCTCGGTTGTTTCTCAATTCAGGGAGTTTTCAGCTCGCTATCTCAGCGGACTGTTTCCTCTCATTTTTGGTTTTTTAAAATGAATCTTCGTTTCTTTAAAAAAAAAAATAGAGTCGCCGGTATCCAATTAACTCAAAATCTCACAGTCGGCTAGAACCTGCATAATCTGTAAAAGCCAAAGAATTTGGGAACTATTTTGCTTTAAGTTGACTTTTGATCTGCGACTTGAGATTTTAAGTAAGGGACCTCATTTACAGAGATGGAAGGTGTTGGGCACCCCCTCTACCCGTATAGGCATACAGTCTTTATTTTGTATAGTAGGCTAATCTTAGGGGATAAAATGATAGGATATGAAGTGCTAAAATGAGAATAGGCAAACTTGAATTTTTGATATAGCAGGGTCTGAAATTTCGGTAAGCCATAGAGCATACGTCCAGATAATGCCTAGAGCAGAAGGAGGTTAAGAGGAGATGTGATAATGTTAGAATATTATGTAAGAGGACTAGACTACCATGAGTTTTTGATGTGACAGGATCCTGAATTTCGACAAGTCATAGAGCATACATTTAATGGTAACGTAGAGAAGCAGGGGGTTGAGAAGGAAAGAAATGATGCGATTGATAAAATATGAATGCTAGTGATGATTGCATGATCTTTGATTTGCACTTGAAATGACTTGGATGTTTGGGTGCATCGTGGTTAGGGATGATTGACACGAGTAAGATTGTAAGGTTAAGAGATGGTTGGAGGATGCTAGAGTGGGGCTAAACAGATGGGAGCTTGGGAACTCAAGTACTTCCTCTCTCTCTCTCTCTTACTCTCCTTCTCTTGGTGAGGGCTTACTTAATAGTTGGTTGGTTGTTGTTGGTGTGAAATAAGGAGGGGTGAGGGGCATTTATAGCCTTTTGGGATGATTTTCTTGTAATTCTAGGGATAATGGAGGGTAAATGATGATGTGTCGGCTTAGGATTGGTAGAGGAAAGGGGGATACTACATGATATTTCCTTATAGGTTTAAGGGGCTTGGTAAAATGATAAATATGAGGAATTCTAGGATCAAATAAATCAATATAGTTAACTTTTGAGGGGAGTAATAGTTGTAGCTTGGGGGGGAGGGGGGAGGGGGGGCACATTTTTCGAGAGGCAGAGGTAATTGGATTATCACCCCTGAGTGTACTTGTTCAAAATTCAGTCCGGCGGTAATCCAATTATCGCCTCTCTCTGTTTGCTTTTGTAGTTTAGCCAATGGGCTTATTTGAGCTCGGAGAGTGGCGAAGGGTCCGTCTTTGGAGATTTGGCTTAAAGATGGCTTAAATATGGTTCAACTTTGGGTGATAGCTTGGGTAATGGCTCAGGTTCGACTAGAATTTAGGATAATGGCTCGAGTTCGGCTAGGGTTTGGGTTAGGCTTAGAAATAGCTAAAGTTTTAAGTAGGGTTCAAGGTTTAGGTTTAGTTCCTAAGAATCGTCCATACTTTATCAAGTTTCTAGCTTGGGTGGGGTGTCTATAGTAACATTTGTAGTAAATATACTATAGACACATGAAACACATGTTGGGCACTTGAATGATAGATATCAGCATATGTGCATGTATGTGACACTTGAATTGCATTGGCCAAACATGTGATCCATGTACACGGAATAGTATGCTCCCCTACATCCATATACCTATATCAACAATAAACAATATTATACACTAATTTTAAATCAGTAGGTATGCTTATGCAAACTACAAACTGCAAGGCAATGACTCAGATTACTAATAAGATCTCAAAGACGCGGGATCATATAATTCGAGCTTTGCTAAACCCATTCGCGCATACAAGGCAATTTATGTACATGCCACCACATGTGCCAACTAGACAGTACAATGTCCAAGCTGTCTATTAGGTGGGTCTCATCATTTAAATGTTGTAACACCCATATTTTTTTAAAAATAAAATTTAAAATTTAAAAATTTTAAATTTATTTTTGATTGAGAAAGATATCCTCTGATCTTATCATCCATCCTTTTATCTCTCTTTATTCAAAATTCTCCTTGTATCTCGCAGTCTCCCAACGAACCCTCTCTCTTAAAATGGGAGCGTGTAAGAGCGAGAATCCTACTAAAACTCAAAGAACTAAAGAAAGAAACTCATAAAAAAGAAAAAATGAAAGGAAAAATGGGAAAAAGGTTTTTGAGAATTCATCTATTCAGGTTAGTATAATGATTTTTCATTTATTTTCTTTTTACAGTAGTTTAATATGGCATTGATTTACACATTGGATGGATTGTATCAATTAAACATTCATTGTGTAGGTCTAATTCATCTATGAGAAAATGTACACTGATGTTAAATTACTAATTAAACATAAATTGAATGACATACTGATATTACTGAATAGTATAAGAATGTGTTGATTCAAATTTGAAAATCAAAATGATCTTTATAATGCATGATTCATGACTACTCGATATGCTTTTGCATCTATCATTTGCATACACAACACCTGTTGAATTTCTGGAGGACCTCCTTAGATGGTATACCTAGTAGAATTGTTACCATAATCTTACTATACTAGTGAAAGCCTACTCAAGGAGTATATGTGGGCCCTACCTATGGCTACCAAATGGTAAAAGCTTACCAATGGGTATATGCGAATTGACAGGTTTCCAACTTAGGTAAGTGGACTGTCACGCCCCAAACCCAGAAATCAGATTCATAGGAATCCCGATTGCCGAATCTGGTGCAGACAGCCTCCATAGTACCCCATTCTCGGCTCCTAGCATTCATATGCCAGATTTCCGATCCTGGGATCCTACATGGAGGATTTTTTTTTTGTACATTTAACTAGTAATAAGCATAACCACAAGATTACCCAATTCACAAAGGCAACATCATCATCACATATCCACTAATATAATCATTTGAGTACAATACTGAAAGGAAAATACATAAATAAAAATCAAGCTCCAGAAGACCACTGCACGCTCCAAGCTCAACACTGCTACAACCTAACATTACCTGCACGCATCTATCGTGCATAAGCTTATAAAAAGCTTAGAGGGTGGTGTAAGTGTGTGTACAGGGTAAGTATCAAATGTTCAATACAATACCATCATCATACAATACCGAAATTTCTAGTCATCCATAAATCATACAATATCGGAACAAGAAGAAATACAGACAAGATCATGAATTATCAAAGTAAGCAGAAATACTAACAAGATCATAAATCATACGATAACAGAGTAAGAGGAAGTACGGACAAGTCCATAAGTAAATCAACAGTAGAATACGCAATATAGAACATCTATGCAACAAGGAGTCATGAAGAGCCAAATATCAGATGCCGAGGATGCAATGCAATATGCAAATCCTGCGAAGTCTGTCTAGGCCATATAAGTACAGAAAATAACCCAAAATGCCATATGCCTGCGGATGTAATGAAATATGCGATGCGAATGAAATGACCATACTGAAGTGTGAAGTCGAGATGATAGTACATAGTATCGTAGGCTACGGGGTCCGCCACAATGGACTTCTATCCAAACCAGTCCCATACCTATATTTAGATAGTCAGACTCAACATGGTAAACTCCTGATTTCAGGTTGGTCGTGCGCCCAACCGAAATCCTTGCGATAACGAAAGTACACAACGATTAGTTGCGCACCACCAGCCCGAGTGGATAGTGAATGAATGAATGAATGAGCATGCAACTCCTACTCGATAAGTCCACATATCAGTACGGTTCCTCTCTGAAAAATCACTGGGGTCTATTACACTCCATACCAGATTGTCACCCCATCGGGCGTAACAAGGTGAGTGGAAGAGACCTCACTATCCGCCTGCCAATATCGGGCCCGGCTCATCAATAGCGGACCCATTCCTCGAGCTAGTCAGACTCAGCCTAGCATTGCCTCCTTCTCTCAGACAGATAAGGCCGCACCCCCTTCCAATCGACCATGACACAGTGGAGAGCGCAGCCATCTGGTAATCGGCACTCAGCGCTCATCTACCCACTCGGTCTAGACGTTGGAGTAACCTGTGGAACCAAAAGGATTTTGAGACTTTCACCCAAGGATATCTATAACACCCCATGTAGAACAGATTTTTGGTATTCCATCTGGCCATCTACAATATGCCTGTGGAGGCTACGACCCTGATGTCGCTAGGGCATATAGTAATCACAACACACAATGCGAGATGCATGAGTCATATAATCCAATCATGTATCAATCCTACGCATACCGTGCGCTTATGTGAGACAATAATCGCCTATCAGGGAGTCTCATAACAACCAGCACTATGACATATACAATGGTCAATCATATCTCATAACAGGCATGCAGATGATGTGTATGGCCATGTATCATGATGCTATGTAGTCACATACTCATAATCGATATCAATAACCGACATTAACAATCGACATCGACCATGTGGACATTTAACCAACATTGTCCCCAAAGGAATGGTGCACATAAAGCCTAATATATAGTGGACTCATGGCCTTACATAAGGGCTAAATATACAACACCATGGGCCTCACTTAAGAGTTTAATACACATCACGATGGGCCTTTTACATGGGCTTAACATACATTACAATGGGTTCCATCGCCTAGCCCTCAAATGCATCACAGTGAGCCTCATCACATAAGCCTCATATACATCACATTGGGCCTTAAACATGGGATGGATACACATCACAACGGGCAGCATATACATCACATTGGGCATCGACAATCGGAATCGGCGATCAGCC
This sequence comes from Magnolia kwangsiensis, assembly GCA_037074715.1. Lineage (NCBI taxonomy): Eukaryota > Viridiplantae > Streptophyta > Magnoliopsida > Magnoliales > Magnoliaceae > Magnolia > Magnolia kwangsiensis. The sequence goes on along the minus strand of CM073575.1, from coordinate 29,802,801 downwards.
ACGACAATCGAAATCGACAATCAGCCACGATAATTGGCCTCGATCAGTAATCGACCTCGATAATCAGAATCGGTCAATCGGCCATGACAAGCAGAATTGGTAATCGGCCACGTCAATCGACAATCGGCCACGATTGGTAATCAGTCACGATAATCGGCCTCGATCGGTAATTGGTCAATCAGCCACGACAAACAGAATCGGCAATCGGCCACGTCAATCGACAATTGGCCACGATCGGTAATCAGTCTCGATAATTGGCCTCGATCGGTAATCGGTCAATCGACCATGACACGCAGAGTCGGCAATCGACCACGTCAATCGATAATCGGGCACGATCAGTAATTAGTCACGATAATCGGCCACGATCGGTAATCAGTCTCAATAATCGACCTCGATCGGTAATCGGTCAATCGGCCACGACACGCAGAGTCGGCAATCGGCCATGTCAATCGATAATCGGCCACGATCAGTAATTGGTCACGATAATCGACCACGATCGGTAATCGGCCACGATCTGTAATCGGTCAATCGGTCACGACACGCAGAGTCAGCAATCGGCCACGTCAATCGATAATCAGCCACGATCAGTAATTGGTCACGATAATCGGAATTGATCGATAATCAGAATCGGCAATTTATCACGGCGATCGAAATTGGCAATCGGTCACGACAATCGGAATCAATCGATCATCAGAATCAACAATTGGTCATGATTATCGGAATCAATCGATAATCAAAATTGATAAATCGGTCACGTCGATCAAAATCGACAATCGGTCACGACAATCGGAATCGATCGATAATCAGAATCGGTAAATCAGTCACGTCAATCGGAATCAACAATCGATATTAATGAGAGTGGTCTAACAAAGCCTAAGGGAAGGTCACAATGTGGACGTCCAACCATCATTGCCCATAAATGTGGACATTTAACCAACATTGCTCCCAAGGAGTGGCCCATATAAGGCCGAGCATACAGTGGGCCCACGGCCTCGTACAAGGGTCTAATATACATCATAATGGGTCGAATACACAGGCCTAATATACATCATCATGGGCCTTGTGTACATCACATGGGCCACAACCATGAGCTGGAAATACGTCTCAATGGGCCTTATCACATGGGCCGAAAATATATCACAATAGGCCGCATTACATCAAGCAGGTTGCATCCACAGGCCGCACCAATGGGCCTCACCAAACAGGACACAAATACTTAATAATGGGCCTCGACACATGGGCCATAAATACAATAAGTGGGCCCCATCAATAAAACACGTACATCATGGTGGGCCCACTGTCCCATGCTGGACAGTGCGGTAGCTACATCGCCAAGGTGGGCCCCGCGTCCAGGGATGGATGATGTGGATACAATAAATACATAAAGGTGTGGCCCATGTCAAAATGGATGGACAGAGTAGATACAACACGTACATTATGTGGGGGCCACATGAATGAACGATGTGAATATACAACATATATATCACGGTGGGTCCCACTATGATGTGGGTGAGAGCTTGGATTACATCTAAAATCATTTCAATCATCTAAAATCATTTCAATAGTGGCAGGTGCATCATATATATCACTATACACTATCATTCTATGGAGCACATGGCCCACTAATGATGATCATCACTGTCCAAACATTGTCCAGGTAAATCAGTGTCATCCAAACATTGTCTATGTAAATCAGCGCCATCCAAACATTGTCTATGTAAATCAGCGCCATCCAAACGTTGGACATCACTATCCAAACATTGTCCAGCACCATGGTGTGGATAAAATAAATACATCATGGTGGTGTCCACGTGGTGGCCCACCAGAGATTTGAATCCGCCTAGTTTTAGTCTCAAACCTTAAAACGAGCGTGTCAAATGGTTGGACGGTTCAGATATAACATTTACCTCGAGATGGGACCCATGGGCTTGCTGACATCATCACAACAAGTGGGTCTCACAGTATTGGACGGTATAGATGAAGCACATGCATCGTGAGGGACCCACAGAACTTACTGGCGTCACCACATCAGCTTATAGCTGTGTGTGGTTAACCAGCCAATCTGCTCCACTCATCAGGTGGGTCCCACGAGGGGCCCACCACATATATAATATATCATATATTATTATAATAATAATATTTTTATTTTTATTTTTATTGAAGGACGTCCAGCGTCCAGACCTGGATGCCGGCGTGTATAAAACACATATATTGAAATGGGGTCCACCGTCCTAGACGTAAGGATGGAGTGGATATAGAAGAAAAGCATCATGGTGGGTCCCACCCACACGTGTCACACGTGTGGGGTGGGCCACATGTTCCAAATGGCTGGACGAGGTGGATATAATTCATACCTCGTGATGGGCCCACTGAACTAACGTCTTACAGCAGTTGTAGCTGTTGATGGACGGTTGGATCTCACTCAGTTGCAAGTGGGGTCCACGGCTGGACAAAGTGGGTATAGAATAAATACTTCAAGGTGGATCTCCACCGTCCATGCAGTGGACAGTGTGAATAATACACAATCAAGGTGGCTACCACCGTTCAGTACATTTGGACGGTGCAGATCAGATACATGAATCAAGGTGGGGCCACGTCCAGACGTTGGAAGGTCTGGATACAACACATACATGGGCACCACGTCCATGAAATGGACTACATGGATATACATCATCATGGGTCCAGCACCGTCCACAAGCTGCTGGACGGTGTGGTTACACCACACACACACACACACACACACACACACACACACACACACATATATATATATATATATATATATTGAGGTGGTCCACATGTGTGGAACCCACCAGATTTACATCTAACTGATATTTATACTTCAACTCCATCCAGACGTCCAGAGGACGGATGGTCTGGATGGAAAGTGCCATCCAGGTGGGCCCACATCCCGCTAGGGAAGAATGACATGGATACAACGCACGCCTCAAGTGGGTCCCGCATGATGGCCCACCGTGGGTTAGATCAAACTGATATTTATATATTTTTCCTTCACCCAGGATCTACCCAAAAACGGCAGCAATAAGGTGGGCCTCACGATTGGGCGACATGGATAAAACGTACATCATAGTGGGTCCATAATTGGTGTGGATCTAGTGGGCCACATGCTTCACAAGAGAGAGAGATAGAGAAGAGGGAGAGAGATCGGAAGAAGTGGGAGGAGCTCCGCCACTATAAGCTCCTCCATGATACAATGCATAGATCATGATAGGTCCCACCATATGTGGGCCCTCAAATCATAAAAAAATCAAATCATAAAAAAAAAACACCCACAAACAATGAGGATTCACTCACCTATCCTTCTTCATCCTCCTTAGCCTTCCAATGCTCCAAAAGTGCTCTTTCAACGGTGGAGATGACGATCCAAGGGCGGAGATGGGAGATAGGGTGGTAGAGAGTGGGCCACACATGGCTCTTCTCATGGAGGTGGGGACGTTGGATCTCTCTTGAAATTGCTTGGAATGAGAGAGAAATGAGAGAGAAATGAGTGATGTAGGGAGAGAGTAATGGGTGTGTAAGAAAAAGGATGGGTTGGGTTGAATTTTGTGTAAAGGAGGCATGGGTGGGGAGAGGGAGAGTTGACTTGTGAGGGGGTGAGGTGGCATGGGGTATGGGTGATGTACTTAACTTGTGAAATGATGTGTACTTGATTGATTGATGTGACGGGTCATAGAGATTCTCTCGAAATTCGCAACGCGCAGCGTTTTTCTCGAACTGAACACGGGTCCACATTTCCTGGCCCGGGTATCACCTCGGCGCGCGAGATGTGGCATCGGAACCGCGGCGACGGTGCGATCGTACTGGTACAAGCCTCGGGTCGAATTGACTCAGACCGACAGGATCCGTCTCAGGATTACGCACAGACGCCGGTTACAGATCACGAGTCACCGGGATTTGACCGGGATGGCCGTGGAAGCCTAAAGAACAGTACGAATTAGGATACGGGTCTTACATGGACGGATTCCCACTTGATGCATTCATGCATTATATAAATCATGAATTTTCTTTCTGAATTTGATGTGAAGAATCATATCAGAAAATATCACTAGGTTTGGCCAACTTACTCTCTGTATTGATGTAAAACTATACAGATGTGATTGAGGGTGAGCCGGTAGCTCAAGAACAGGAGTACGTGGTTGAGCCGAAAAAGGACTTAAGGGATACGTGACTTTACTTGACAAAGTAAGAAGTTACAACATTAGACTAACCATAATTATTACTTTAATTATATTTAACGTTCTTAAATTGTTAATTATTTCTTTCAAGTTGTTAGAAAAAGATTTATTTCATTTCATAAGATCTCAAATAAAATGGTACTTAATTATATTAATAAATGATTATTAAAATGAATGATTAATTTTTTATTAATGAGATGTGGTTGAGTATAAATGGAATTTAAATATATGGTAGAATTTTTAGACAAATTTATATAAGCATATCTAATGGTTTAAGTATACTTAGGCCCCGTTTGTTAAATCTGAAGTCTAAAGCCTGAATCTGAAATCTGAAGCTGAATCTAAAATTTGAAGCCTGAATCTGAAATCTGAAGTTAAAAAACTTGTTTGATAATTATGGTTGAAGTCTGAAAATTAAGTACTGAATTTGAACCAATCTGTTTGTTAACAAACATTTGAAATGTCTGAAATATGTTAATTTGACACATTTGCCTCCATCTCCTGTTTGGAAATGTTTTACACCTGATGCAAATTTCCCGCCAACTTTGATATCCTTTAAACCGTTCGTACAACTCAGAGCTCAATGATCATCAGCGCTATATAGCCACTGTATCCTCTCTTGTGGCCCACTCGAGTCTTGGATCCACCTCTTTTTTGTCGCTTGTACTAAAATTAGCTTGCAAAATAAATGAACGAAGTATATTTCCTAAAAACATGGTGGTGGGCCCCACCCAGCATCCTTGCGCTGGAACTTCCTGCGAACGGCTTTCACAGGAAATCTACGTCCATCCAATCCACGTCCGGTGTACCACACAAAAAATTGATTGATTCCTTCGTGTGGACTTGAGTCCTAAGCTCATGGGCTGGACTTGAACTATACCCTGACCCAGTGCAACAAGTACTCAACCGGTGCACTCCGCTACAGGCCTGAATCACCAAATCAAGACAGAACCTCTCTAATGAGTCACGGATGAAGAACTACACCAATTTCAAGGTTTTATACTTGTGAATTAGAAGCCTAATATGCATTGGTCTACTCCTATTTGTATCATTTCATTCAAATTGGGCCCGTTGTTGGCATCAAAGCCAATAAAAGACGTTTGAAAATCCTAACACTTCAATTAGAGGGCATCAACCAGTTAGTTACAAAACAAATTAATCAACGGTCCATACCCAACAGTGAAATTGATGGAGATCCAATGAACATGATACCCAACTTGAAAATTAATCAGTTACATGCCATGCATACCGTTCATAACGTCATTCCTACTAGAATGAATTGAAAAAATAAATATTAGCATGATTTAAAACTTCAGTGGCCCCACGAATATTTCAATTGTGGACGTTTAGTTATCACGTTTTCTGCCCACCTGAGCATTGGGTACAGTTCATCTTTAGTCTCATGTCCTAAAATGAACTCACAAAATGGATGAACTGTAAGATCCGTCGTACTGTTCCGTCAACTCCCGCGATCCTTCCTGTCGAATTCTATTAACCTGCGACCGATAGTCGATGTTTGCGCGCAACCCTAAGCCGTATCCTATAGAATTGAGTTGGCATAATCTGAGACTTGTATTATTGCGACCGCACCATCGCCGTGGTTCCAACGTCGCGACTCATGTACCGATCCGATATCCTGACTAAGAGATGTGAGTTGGCGTTTTTTTCGAGAAAATGCCGTGCATTTGCAATCCCAAGAGAATCTCTACAATATGTCAAATCAATCCCATCAATCAATCCTATCAATCACCTCTCATGTCAAGTACAAAGCACCCATGCTTTCTTTCTCCACAAGTCAAGCAAACCCAAAGTCAACCAATCCATCACCTCACCCATCACTCACCTCACATCCATCACTCACATCCCTCCTTACAACTCTCTCTCTCTCTCTCTCTCTCTCTCTCTCTCTCTCTCCCTCTCATTTCTTAACATTTTCCAAGCAAGGAGAGAGCTCTCACGTCCAAGCTCTCTTCCATGTGAGAGAGTGCGTGTTGGTGGCCCACTTCCCATCCCAAATCTCTCATCCTAGCCATCCATTCTTCATCTTCCACCATCAAAGTGAAGCTATCCAACGGACCAAGAAGATCAAGTGGTGGGTGCTTCCATAGCCTAGTTTTTCATATTTTTAAGATAGGCCAAGTGAGGCCAACTGATCGATGGTTTGGATCTCACTTGGGACCCTAAGATGTGGCCAATGGCCCATCTTGATCATCAAAATCATTCCATGATGGGGCCATTCTCCATGGACCCTATCATGATGTTTATTTTTCTTGCATTAAGAGGTCATATAGACCGTTTATTTTGGATGGAGAGGGATCTCCACCGTTGATCTTTTATTTGGATGACCCATATGCAATGAAACCCATTGATGTATGATTGGATGGTTGAAACGGAGGGCCCATAGTGTCGGGGTCCCTCCATCACACGTGTGTCCTACTCTCTTTCCTATCTCTATATCTCCCTCTCTTTTTAATTCTTCTTTCATATGGTAATACGATTTTGTGGCCCACTCGATGGGTTGTGGGACATTTAAACCATTCATCCAAAGGGACATCACCTTGATGTGGGTCTCATGTACTCTACCCATCATTTGGTGGCCCACACCACTCACTATTTGGAGGCCCATGAGGGCAGCCCACTTGAATTAGTCCAAACGTCCAGCGTCCAGGGACGCTAGACGTCAAGTGAAAAACACAAATATGGGCTTGTTTCAAAGCCCTTGGAAAGGGGCGCTTGTATAGGCCCCATCTTGATGTATGATTCTAATCCACGCCGTTTATCTAATTCCCTGATTCATTTTAGGCATTGAGTCGAAAAATGGTGTCGATCCGATATTCAGGCGGGCCATAGCATAGCAAACATCGTCTTTACCGTTAAAAATTGACTAGGGCCTACCTTGAGTCAAAAAAATACCGTATATTAGACTTGTTTGATTTGTATTGAGCCATGGAATGCAATGACTGGATTGAATTTTTCGAATGTGGCCTCTACATGCGAAAAACCTCAGAAAAATGGTTTTTTCAAAAAAAAAATAAAAAAATATTATGCACAGTAGCAAACTGCTGTTGTGTTAGAGTCCTTGGTCGCGCCAGCAGCGGGCGGGCGGACGATGGGCAGGGTCCCACGGCCCTGCACGTGGACCCCACCTTGATGTTTATTTGTCATCTAGCCCGTTTATGAGATGGGCCACCCCCTGAGGTGGGTCCCCTCTAAATTTCAGCCGCATCTAAAGCTCAGGTGGCCCACACCGCAGAAAACTGTGAGATTGAATGTCTGCCGTTGCAACCCTTTTTGGGTGGGCCAGGAGTTTTGGATTGATACGAAATTTGTTTTCCCTCTTCACCAGGGTCTATGTAACCTTATCAACGGTGTGGATAAAAAAAATAAACCATTATGGTGGGCCCCACATGGGACCCACAATGATGTATGTGTTCTATTAGCACCGTCCACTACCGTGGACGGTGGTTTCCACCGTGTATGTGTTATATCAATGTCGTCCAGGCCTTTGCTGGACAGCCAGTAGGCCCCACCATGTCTGTGTTATATCCAATCATCCTTCCATGTGGTGGGCCACACATGTGGATCCTACCATTAGGTATGTGACCCACCATGATGCTTGTGTTGCATCCAAACCGTCCACCATTTGGCAAGCTGTCTTACATACTTGAGACAAAAATGAGTCAGGTCTAAGGTTTAGGTGGAGCCCACCATGACATGTGTTTCATTCATGTCAACCATCACAAGGTGGAGCCCACCATGATGTATGTATATCTTTGCCGTTCATTTAAGGTGGCCCATATTGATGTATTTGTGGCCGTTGTTGAGGCCCACCTTGGCAATTATAGGGCCCGATTAGTGTGTCTCATTTAATATATGTAAGGCCATATGATTAGGCCACCTTGATATGAATGTAGGCCCACCTTGGATATGTTGTGGCCCGTTGTTGAGGCCCACCTTAGATATGTTTATGGCCCGTTATAGAGGCTCACCTTGGACATGTTTATGGCCCGTTGTTGAGGCCCACCTTTGATATGTTTATGGCCCAATTGGTGTAGCCCATTTGATACATACGAGGCCCAAGTTATGAGGCCCATTCTGATGTATTTTGGGCCCACGGGTTGAGGCCTATTACGATGTATTAGGGCCTATGGGTTGAGGCCCATTATGATGTATTCAAGGCCCATAATTGAGGCCCACCTTGGTATGTGTATGAGGCCCATCTTGCTTTATTTAGGGCTATTGTTGAGGCCCACCTTGATATATATATGAGGCCCATGTGATACGACCCATTCGATGTATTGGGGGCCCATGGGTCGAGGCCCAATGGGATGTACAAAGGCCCATTGCAATGTGTGATTCCACTATAGTTGTGTAATGATATTTATGGCGGGCCATGCCTTGGGAGCAATGTTGGTTTGACATCCACATTGTAAGAATAATGTTGGTTAAATGTCCGCATTATAACTCTCCCTAGGGCCTATTGATAGGCCCATACTTGTTGTGTGTAGGCCGTCTAGGCCCATCTGCATTGTAAGAATAGTTCATTACTTTATAACATGCCTAGTATAACTCCATGATTCATGACCATATGCATCATATGTATGCTTGATATAAGTAGTGACTGATCATAGCATATGTCATTGGGCAGACCATTTGTGGGACTCGTTATGAGATGGAGTGCCCCACATCATCGCGCTGTACGCGCTGGATTGCTGCATGATTTGACGGTATGATTCATGCATATCGCATTTGTGTATCATGATCACTGCATGCCCTAGCGACATCAGGGCTATGACCTCCACAGGCACATCATGGATGGCCAGATGGGACACCAAAAATATTTGGTTCTAGCACTATGGGGCACTTAGGATGTCCTTGGGTGAAAATCCCAGAACCTCTGAGGTCAAGAGTAGTCCTAACGTCTAGACCGAGTGGAACATGAGCGCCCGAGTCCCGAATACCAGTATACCGCGTCTCCCACTGTGTCGTGGTCGGTTGGGAGGGGGTGTGGCCTTATCCGCCCGAGTGAGGGGACTATAAGCTAGGCTGAGTTTGACCAGCTCGCAAATGAGTCCGCTATCGACGAGTCGGGTAGGTATTGGCAGACTACTGGTCAGGTGGATAGTGTGGTCTATTCCACTTACTTGGTTGTGCAACTAGGGAGAAGGCAGTCAAAGTAACGTGTATTAGACCCCGGTGATTTTTCCAGAGAGTAACTGTACTGATATGTGGACTTATTGAGCAGAAATTGCACATCCATTCATTCATTCATACACTATCCACTCAGGCTGGTGGTGCGTAACTATTTGTTACGTGTACCTTCGCATGGCCAGAATTTTCGGTTGGACGCGCGACTAACATGAGATCAGGAGTTTACCACATTGTGTCTGACTATCCAAATTTATGTATGGGATTGGTTTGGATAGAAGTCCCTTGTGATGGACCCCGTAGCCTGTGATACTTCGTACTATCATCCCGACTTCACATTCCAGCATAGTCATTTCATTCGCACCTCATACTACATTACATCTGCCATACTTAGTATTTTGATTTACGATGTTTTGTACTTATATGGCCTAGATGAGATTGATGGAATTTATGACTCATCTGGATTTGTATACTGCATTGCATCCTCAGCATCTGTTATTGTCTTATTAAGTTTTGCATTGCCTGGCCTTGGTATGGCCAATAACATTCATGCCTTGCATCACATTACTTTGGTACAACTGATTGTATTCATGGACTTACCGCATATTTTCGCATCACTCTGATATCGTATGATTCATGATTTTGTCAGTATTTCTTCTTATCCCGATGATGTATGATTTATGAGCTTTATTGTATACCTGACACTTACCTTACACACACTTACACCACCATTTAAGCTTTTGTAAGCTTATGCACGATAGATGCGTGCAGGTGGCGTTAGGTTGCAGCAGCGTTGAGCTTGGAGTGTCCAGCGATTTTCAGGAGCTCTGATTTTGATATATGTATTTTCCTTTCAGTACTGTATTCAAGTGATTATATTAGTGGATATGTGATGATGATGTTGCCTTTATGATTTGGGTAAACTTGTGGTTATGCTTATTACAAAAAAAAAATTCATTCTAAAAATCCTCCTTATAGGATCCCAGGATCGGAATCTGACATTTGATTGTCAGGAGCCGAGAATGGGGCACTACGGAGGCTGTCGGCACTGGATTCGTCAATCGGGATTCATGTGAAACTGATTTTCGGGTTTGGGGCGCGACATGAACGGTGAGTATTTCTCACAAACATCCCAATGGCCCCACCTGCGTTCCTAGCGCAGGAACTTCCCGTGGAAGACTTTATTAGGGGATCCGCGTCCTGCACCGGACGAAACGGATTGGCTACTCCCCCAGCCACCGTGGTCAGTACTCTGTTAGCCCCTCCATGATGTATGTGTTTCATCCATTTCGTTCATCCAATTTTACAGATCATTCTAGTAATTCATTCCAAAAATTAGAGGGATATAAATCTCAGGTGGACTACATCATAGGAAAACAATAATGATTGGATATGCATCATTAAAATCCTCCTAAGGCCCATCGTACTGTTTATTTGAAATCCAATCTTTTTATTAGGTCATACAGGCCCAGATGAAGGGAAAAAACAAAGATCAGCTTGATCCAAAATTTTTATGGCCCCCAAAAGGTTTTTAATGGTCGACGCTCATTCAACATTATTTCCTGTAATGTGGCCCACTTGAGATTTTGATATACCTAATTTTTTGTCCCATATCATGAAATGATCATGGATGAAACACATACATTATGGTAGGGCCCACAGATCACCGACCATCAACCACTTGCCGGTGGTAGTAGAAGTAGTCAGTCCGTGCCCGTCTTGCGTCCAAGACGTGCTCCACGAGGACGTGGATTTCCTGCAAAAGGCTTTCGCAGGATGTTCCTGCGCTGGGAACTCATGTGGGGTGTAAGCCCCGTATCCTAGACCGTACCGTTTCATAGACTTTCGCGGTCTTACCGATCGAATTCCGACAACCTTCGACCCTTAACCGATATTTGTGCGCGACCCTGATTCGTATGCCGTCAACCCATATCGACTCAACCCAAGACCTTTACCATAGCGACCGCGTCGTCAACGCGGTTCTGATGCCGCGACTCGTGCGCCGAGGCGATACCCTGGTCAGGAGATATGGACCAGCGTTCGGTGCGAGGAAAACGCCTCGTGTTGCGAAACCCAAGGGAATCTCTACGACCTGTCACATCAATCTTATCAATCAATCAAATCCCATCACATCTCATGACAAGTACACATCACTTTTCACCCTTTCCCAAGCAAGCCTCAAAAGTCAAAAGTTCTTACAAAAGCCCATACCTCTCTTACACAAAAGGCCACAAAAGTCAAAAAGTTCTTACACACGCATCACCAACACATCCATCACTCCATCACCCATCACTCCTTCTCTCCCTTTACAAGTCTCTCTCTCATTTTCAACCCATTCCAAGCAACTAAAAAAAAATTTCATACGTATGAACCTCCCCCTCTCTTTCAAAACTTCAAGTGTGGCCCACCTTTCCTACCCCTTCATCTCCCATCTCAACCATCCAAACCTCATATCCTCCATTGGAATCAACGCTAAGGAGCTAAGGAAGCCAAGTGTGCAAGAAGAAGCCGGTGGGTGATTTTTGGATTTGTGTTTTCATATATTTATTTGATTTAAGGGCCACATGTAGTGGGACCCACCTTGATGTATATTTTGTATCAAAGAGGGGCCCATAGTGGCGGGGCCCCTCCATCCTCGCCAATGTCTCTCTCTCCCTCTCTCTCTCTCTCTCTCTCTCTCTCTCTCTCTCTCTCTCTCCCTCTCTTTCTTATGTGTTATGGGCCCCTCACGATCATGTATGATCCATGCCTTCTCATCCGTAGGGCCCACCTTGCTTACCACCTTTGGGTGGCCCTGGATGTAGGAGAAACACATATAGTAGCTTGATTCAAAAGTTTGGTGGGCCACGTCCCTGTGGGACCCACCATGAGGCTTGCGTTATATCCACACTGTCCAGCGTCCCTAGGACGCTGGACGTATGCTAGTGTGGGGTGTGGACTGGCAGGGGTGACTACCAGTGACGTATGAACTGATGGTGGGGTCCAAGGGACCCACCACCGTCCTCCACCCTTGGGTTGGGCCACACCATTGAGGTAGGTGTTTATCCAAACTGTTCATTGCCCTAGGCAGTGGGACCCACCCCACTTGTGATGTGGAGCCCTCCTTGATGCATGTATCCACGCCCAAAAATCCATAGCTCAACTGGTTGACAGAGTGAAAGATACCCCGTTTCAACGGTGGGCCTCCACAGCTCACGTGGCAGACAATGAAAGATAACTCGTTTCAAACACTAAGGTCTTGGCTTCCATCCCTGGTGGTGGGGGCTAACGGTGAAGTGTGACCTGATGGTGGGGTCCGTGGGACCCACCCACCTCATCCATCTCTTTTGGTGGGCCACACTACATGATGCATGTGTTTTATCCAAACTGTACATTGAACCTGGACGGTGGGCATCACACCCCATGTGTGGGGCCACCTTGGTGTATGCATGACTGTCCAGGAGGGTGTGTGTGTGATATTAATATAATATATTATATTATGTTAATATATGTTATGATATATTATATATTATAATATAATATAGCGTACTTGCAATTAACGTTGTGGTGGGCTCCACCTATGCTACTTTTAAAAAGCAACAGTGGCTACATGTGTTATACATATCTATATATATATATATATTATATTATATTTCAATACATAAGGGTGGGCCCTATGTGGGACCCACCTCTGTTTTACAAATGAGCAGCAAGCTGCACGTGGAGTAACTACATGGCTGCTCTCTTGACGTCAGCAAGTGCAGGTCCACATGATGTTTGTGGTTTACACCAGCCGTCCATCCATGTTGGTGGTGGGCCATGCACAACGTATGTGGTTTACATGATGTTGTATATCTGTTTTGATGGTGGGACCCACTGTCATATGATGACATCAAGTTCTGTGGGTCCCACTCCTAAGGAGGTTTGATATATTATATATGTATATATATTATATATTATATTATGTAATATATATATATATATATATATATATATATATATATATATATATATACATAATGGAAGGCCCTACGTGGGACCCACCATGATGCATGGGTTGTATCCAATCTATCCATTCATCTTAAAAGCTCATTTTATATTATAAGTTAAAGGATGAGCCAGATCCATAGTCCAAGTGGACCCCACCTTGGCATATTATGAGGCTCATTCGATGCATTTACGGCCCATGGTTGAGACCCACTTTGATATATATGTAAGGCCCATGAGTCGAGGCCCATTTAATGTATTCTAAGGCCCATGAGATTAGGCCCATTTGACGGTTTAGGGGCCCATGGGTTAAGGCCCATCGAGATGTACTAAGGCCTATGGGTTGAGGCCCATTTGATGTACATATGGGGCCCAATTGGTGTGGCCCATTTATTACATATAAGACCCATGAGATTAGGCTCATTTGATGCAATCTAAGGCCCACGAGTTTTAACCCATTGCAATGCACATAAGGCCCATTGGTGCGGCCCATTGATGTGGCCCATTTGATGAGTAAAGGGCCCATATGATCTGGCCCATTTGATGTATTTATGGCCCAATGGGGTGTACCTAAGGTCCATTGCAATGTGTGATCCCAACCTGATTTACGTAATGATATTCACTACGGGCTACACCTTAGGAGCGATGTTGGTTTGACATCTACATTATGAGTATAATGTTGGTTCGACTCTCCCTAGGGCCCATTTTAGACCGTACTTATTGTGTGTCGGCCGTCTAGGCCACCTGCATTGTAAGGATAGTGCATTACTTTATAACATGTTTAGTATAGTTCTATGACTCATGATCATACGCATCATATGTATGGTTGATATAAGAAGTGACTGATCATAGCATATGTCTTCCGGCAGATTGTTTATGGGACCCCGATTAGGCGGTGTTGCCCTACATGAGGGCACGATATGCACAGAATTTGTTGCATGATTGGATAGTGTGATTCATGCATTTCGCATTGTGTGACATGGTTATTGTACGCCCTAGCGACATCGGGGCCGTAGCCTCCACAGACGTATCGTGGTTGGCAGGATTGAATATCAAAAATCTTGTTCTACATGAGGTGCTATAGATATCCCTAGGTGAAAGTCTCTAAACCCTTATGGTACCAAGAGGTTGCTCCAACGTCTAAACCGAGTGGGTACAGGAGTGTCGAGTGCCGATTACTAAACGGTTGCACTTTCCACTGTGTCATGGTCGGTTGGAAGGGGGTACGGCCTTATCCACCCGAGTGTAGGGGGTAATGCTAGGCTGAGTCTGACCAGCTCAAGGAATGGGTCCGCTATCGACAAGTCGAGCCCGATATTGGCAGACGGATAGTGAGGTCTCTTCCACTTACCTTATTGCGCGTGATGGGGCTGCGATCTGGTTTAGAGTGTACTAGACCCCGGTGATATCCCAAAGTTGAGCTGTATTGATATGTGGACTTAGATGAGGATTATATGCTTGAGTTGCACTTCGCATCGCATGGCCTTGGTATTATCGACATCATTCATGCTTTGCACCGCATGGCCTTGGTCCGTCCAACAGTATTCATGGATCCATCAGCATATTCCGCATTACTCTGATATTGCATGATCATATTACTACCTTGCGCACACACTTTTACCACCCTCTAAGCTTTCTATAAGCTTATGCACGACCGTTGCGTGCAGGTGACGTTGGATCGCAGCAGCGCTGAGGCTTGAGCGCGTGACAGATTACTTTGGAGCTTTTGGCCTATCATCATTGTATTTCCTTTTATGCTCATTGTACTCGTAAAGTTTTTTATCATAGTGGAAATGTAATGGAGTTTTTGGTTGTTATTTGTGGGTTATGCCTTTGGTTATGCTTATTACGAATCAAACTGACGTTGAAAATCCTCCTCGTAGCATCCCAGGATCGGAACCTGGCGAATGGGCTCTGAGAGCCGAGATGGGGTTCTATGGAGGTTGTCGGCACCAGATTCGGCGATCGAAAATTTTGTGAGCCCGGTTTCCGAGTTTGGGGCGTGACATGGGGCCCACTGTGATGATTTTGAGAAATCCCCTTCGTCCATACGTTTTGTGAGTTCATTTTAGGACATGAGACCAAAAATGAACCGTATTAAATTCTCAAGTGGGCCGACAATGTGAGAATTGAATTTCGACAGTTGAAACAATCTTGGGTCACAGAAGTTTTGAATCATTCTAATATTTATCTTTTCAGTTCATCCCAGTAGGAATGAAGTTATTGGCAGTATGGATGACATGCAAACATCACTGTAGAACTCAGGGAAGTTTCAACGGTAGGAATTTCCCTAACCACCTTTTCCTTTAGTACAACCCACTTGAGTTGTGGATCCTGCTCAATTTTGGTCTCATTGCCTAGAATGAGCTCACAAAACGGATGGACAGGGTGGATTCCATAAAAACATCACGGTGGGCCCCACCAGGTTGCTAGCGCAGGAACTTCCTGCTAACGCCGATTGCGTACTACCCCCACCCGTCCCTGGCTCCGAACGAGCAGTTCTGTGGGAGGGCCCACCGTGATGTATATGTACATCTGAACCGCTAATCCCTTTTCTCAAATTATTTTAAGGCATGAACACAAAAATGAGGCAGATCGAACGCTCAAGTGGACCACACCAAATAATAATCTTGGTTGCATTAAAATGCACAAGTTGCATTAAATGGAAGAGTCATCTGTGATGTGGTCTTTGATCGTTGGATCTGACTCATTTTTGTTTTAATGCCTTAAAATAATATGAGAAAAGGGATAAAGGGTTTAGATGTACAGATATATCACAGTGGGCCCGCCCACCGAACTGCCCATTCGCAGCTAGGGATGGGGGTAGTACACAATCCGCGTCTGTTGTTGGAACGGTTTAGAGAGATCAAAGTTACATGAGTCAATGTGATGTTTTTTTACCATCCAACCTATTCATTAGGTCATGTAGACGTGGATGAAGTGAAAACACAAATATCAGCTTGATCCGAAACTTCTCCGGCTCTCAAGAAGTTTTTAACGGTGGACGTTCAATCCCCACCTTATGGTCCAATTAATCATTTGACCTGCTTCTTTTATTGGATCACACCTTAAATTATCTGAAAAAGTTGATGGACGGTGTGGATCAAACACATAAATCATGGTGGGGCATAAAAAACTTTCACAGGTTAAAGGTTGATTTTGTATTGTGTCGGAGTAACTTGAAAGGGGTATTTTTGGAAGCAAAAAATTTTTATTTAATGAAAAATCACGGAGCGCATTCCGCATTCACCATTAAGCCAGACTCCTATCATGGAATGAATTCAGTGAAAAACCACTTAGTGCTTTTCATCTTCCACGTTAACAATACATTAACAAACACCACTAAACACGAAAAATTTTTTCCATTTCGTTCTAAGTGCAAAAATTCAACGTTAACAAACACGGCCTTAGTGAATGTAAATCCCAGGTCTAAAGTACATGTCAAGTACCAAATCAAATCTGGCTAATGACTAGTGTTCTCCTGTAAATATATTTGATTAATTAAGTGGGTGTTCCAAGATGTTAGCAAACTTAAGTATGACATTTTTCAGCGTTTCATTTGTTTAGTAAAGTGGGGCCCACCCAATGACTGGACTAACCTGATTCTCCTACACGAGCATCTAAAGAGTGAATGAATTGGATCTTGTACTAATGTGCATTCTAGTACACGTGTGTTGTGTACACGAGAAGCCTTGTGCACGTGTGTTGGCTCAGCAAAGCACCGTATAATTCTTCTTGTCTGGTAACCTTTACCCAAGGAATGGGAAGTGCCATGAGTGATAGAAATCGAGGATAATAAATGGTTAGATTGTCCCATCAATGATATTTTACATATGGAACATTGGTGGAATATCCCACAAGGTGGACGGTCATGATTTAGCATCCCCTTGCCACGTGTACAAAAAGAGTCATTATTATGATACGATGGAGGCGCCTCTATCATATAATTTCCAGGGAAGAGTCCCGTACGGTGGAGCGCGGATTAGGTGAGGAAGGGGAAACAGCTTATTGGGTAACGCCCTGACCGTGGGCCCCACATAGATATATGTGTTGTATATCCACTCCGTTCATCCGTTTTTCTATCTAATTATAGGGAATTATTACAACAATTAGTCAGATAAAAATATCAAGTGGACCACACCACAGAAAACATTTATCTATTTAATTCCCACCATTAAAAACTTCCTAGGGTCTAATGTAATTTTTATTTTCCATCCAACCTGTTTATAACGTCACATAGACCTCGATGAAGGAAAATCACAAATATCAGCTTGATCTAAAACTTTTGTGGCCCCTAAGAAGTTTTTAGTGGTAGGAATTCAATCCCTACCGTGTGGTCCAATTAGCTTTGTACATGCCTCAATTTTAGTAATATTCACTAACATAATCTGAAAAAACGTATGGACGGCGTGGATATACAAAAAACACAAATAGGTAGGCCCCACGGTCAGTGCCTCACCCATTAAGCTGTTACCCGCGCCTCACCTAATCCGCGTCCGGTATGGTGGAACGGATAAGGAAATACGGTTAGTTAGTTATGCCCGAATGTCCATTGCTCTTATCTCACAAAGAATGTCACTATGTGCGACCCGCCTTTTCATACCATACGCTGGTTTACTGTTCCGACAAGTGGGACCCACGGATCGGTAATCAGGACCATTGGTCTGTTGTCCCTACCCGTGGAAGGTCCATAGGCTAAAAATCTCCCAGATTGGAAGATCTCAAGCACCATTCTCATAACATTTCAGTTGGACGTGAACAGTTATCGCATTTCTCTTCTTAACCATCCATGCATCCCAAAAATCCAAATCCTAAGATCTTACTTGGGCCATAGCCATCTAAGTGGGACCCAACAGATCAATGGTTATCTTATCCTACTATAACCTCCCAATCTTTGAGGCCTTTAAATAGGTTATATGACTCACATTCAATCAGCAGTGCAGCCATGGATGCAAGACTCATCTATTCGGTCTTCTTTCTCTCCCTCTCTTGCTCCACTTTCAAGCTCTTTCACTTCCTCTTGAAACCTTTGCTCTTATACAATGATATTTTTGTGTATGGAAGGGTCTAGACATGGGTGGATGTATTTATATAGGTATGTAGTTGTTGTATGCTTGATAAGTAACATTATTGGGTTCAAGCACATGAATTTGTGTCAATCCATGTATCTATTTTATTGTGGCTTAAATAAATAAAAGGGCCTGTCTGATACAACCTTTGTAGGTGTACAATGTCTAAGTGTATTTAAGTGTGTCTAATTGCATTTTATTGTATTTAAGTGTGGTCTAACTGCATCTAAGTATATGGTTGTTAGATGAACTTGGACACACAAACTGTATCTAGACTCCTAGATACAACTAAATGCATTGAAACATAGCTGGGGGAACGTTTATTCTATGAGATTAATGTACAGAGATTTGCTTGGATCTGGACTCAGTATTTTTATTGGGCTTGTTGTATATGCCTTCGAATATTTCTTAAAAACAACATGTTGAGCAAGTTCCTTGTTGCAACAATGAAAGAACTTGCATGTGGTGCACTGCACGTGATGCTCTTGGTAATTGATTTATCCAAGCCATTGATCTGATGGACATCATTAGGGATGGGCTATGCTCAAAGATCTCATCTGATCAACTCTAATATTTTCATTGTTGACATGCACACAATAAGGAAGAAATGCACCAACTAGCTACATTCAATGGAGGGAAAGATCAAAGAATTGATGGTTAGGATCTTCCAATTTGAGAGGTTTAAGGGGCAAGCCTATCCACGACGGGTCGAGATGGGCCCCACATGTACAAACCTAGTGCATATCATGGAAGCTCACTATTAGTCACAAGGAACCCTGACTGGTAAACATTAGAAAAAGAAAATGACTTGGGTGAACCCAAAGAATCTGACTAGCTAACATTTTTTTTTAAAAAAATGACTTAGGGTGCACCCAAAGAACGTTGAGGGTTGACTGTTTTTTTTTTTTCCTCCTTCTATGGGTTTGTTTGGGATTATAGATTACTTTCATGAATTAGGCAAATTTATAAATTGGCAAAGTTACTATTTTCAATACAATAAAGCTCAAGTCGCAATAAAGGCTTCCCAAATTCATCATTTTTACATCTTGATCACCAAATTCAAATTCGAACAAATCCACAAGTTTCTCAAATTTGTGAATATGCCTAGTCTCAAATGGGATATATTTCACTCTTAGGTGTTTTTTGGATGCGTGTCTAAGGGGTTGTTTGTTTTCTAATTTACTATTGTAAATACCCAAAAATATGTGTTAATCATTTTTCAAGGTAATTACAACACATTTCTCAAGGCAGAGTTTACATTCTGCTTTTTGAACATTAAAATCAAGGTCGAATGTGAATTTCATGTGGGGCTCATTGTGATGAATATGGCTTATCTATGCTATTCATTTATTCTGCTAGCTAATTTTAGGGCATGGCCCAAAAATTGAGGTAGATCTAAAGCTCAAGTGAACCAAAACACAAGAAATAGTGAGAATTGAAGGCCAACCTTTAATAAAATTTGGAGGGCTTTGGAAGTTTTGGATCAAACTGATATTTAGAATTTTCATTTATTGATGTTAGTGTTACCTTATGAACAAGTTAGATGATAAATAAATTGCCTTCTGAGCCTTACAAAGAAAAAATATTTCAACAGTAGAAGTCTAGGATCATTGTTTCCTGTGGTGTAAGCCACTTGGGCTTTGAATCTATATCTCATTTTTGGGCTCATACCATGAAATGTTAAAACAGATAAACAGATATCTTACATATATCATGGTGGGCCCGACAAATTTAAGTCAGTCCTTTTTGAACTGATTTTTGAAACGAAAACACAGCTGCGAAAGATGGATCCGGACTACCTACTTCATACAGCACATATCAACATGGTCTGATCCTTCTATACGTATTTTTTTTTTTCTCTTTTCTATACCTTTCCATTTTCCAGGCACCAATAAACAGATGGCTTAAGTTATTTATTAGGCTTTCTATAAATATTGATCTTCACCGTTCGTTTATAGGATACTGATCAGATGGTCAGAATTGCCCATTTGGTGTGAAGTTTATATATCTGGGAGCACATGTATTGTATTCTAGACCTAATGGACAGTCCAGATCGGCTAGTCGGACTGTCCATCCTATACAAGTATGAACAGTCCATTACACAATCCCTTCAACCTTAACATGACTTCTCTTGGATGCTCTATTCTCATGTTTACAACTCCATCCTATTTTTGTCACTTCCATTCCTTCACCAATGGGTAGGGTCACAGACTCAATCCCAACCCTCCCTTTAACAACTTGGGCATATGATGGTTTAATTTTTCTATGGAAGAGATTGTTCACCACCACAACTGACCCACTTGGGTTCATATCAATGGTCTTGAACAATTTCAAATAATCATCCATTCTACAATCTATGATAGCGAAATTGATGTTCTTGTACTGCTTGATCACTTCACATGGGTCACCAACCACAATCTCTACGACATCTTCCAGGTCGTAGACTGCAATTTGGGTCGTCGTCTCATGGAGGACTTCTTGCTTGTGAAGAATGCAGATAAGTCGGCCACCCGTGTGCTTTGCGGCCACCGCTAATGCGATCGTCACCGGAGAGATGCCTCTAGAGGCAATCTCCACCATCAGGTGAGCTTGATTGCCTGCTGCCAAGGCTGAAATGTACTCCATGCACTTGGGTTCGATGAGTCGCAAGCTCTCGATGGTGCAGTCCTGGCTGTAGTAATCCTTAAACTGGAATACAAATGAATCACAAAGCATAAGACTAACAATCCCAACTAATCATCATTAATTATACAAAAATAGAAACTAAAACGAAATGGTTCCTGTAATAAGAATACAAATCCTTTGCATGCCACAAGCAAGAAAATCCTGCTTCTTGTAATCTAATTGGACCATCATCATACACTGCATTTAATTTAGTACTGTTGACAATGTTAATGATGACTTGGACCAATCACCATGCAAGAAAGCAGGATTTTCTTGCTTGTCACAAGCAAAGGACTTAGATTCTTGCAACAAATACCAAAACAAATTGATTATTCATGAAATAACACGAGGCTTTGCACCAAATTAGATTAATTAGTCATGGAATTTCATGATATTTGGTGCAACCAAACACACCCTTAAAAAACAATGATTTATTCAATATAAGATTATCCAATTAATCAAGGTTTGTTACAGTATATGTAGAGGCTAAAAATTCGGGGTCATATTTCTATGATTCAAACGGTTTATACAACGGGCCTTTTTATATATATAAATATTTGTATGAAAAAGGTTCTATGCGGTCGAGCTCATGGGAGTTTCCCATGAGGCCAAGTTGTGCAGGCTCCACCGTGATGCGTGTCGAACATCTACCCGACCATTCCATGGTGGGCTTAGGGCTTAAAAATCAAGTCAATCCCTGACTTTTATGGGCCACACCACATACGAAAGTTGAGAGGGGTTACCCTCCATTAAAACAACTTTTATATGTTTTAGGCATGTCTTCACATGATTTTATATGGTATGACTCACCTGAGTTTCATATATAGCTCATTTTTGTGATATCTCATAATTTAAAGGAGACCTATCAAATGCACGGTGTTGATGTTCGACATGCATCAAGGTGAGGCCCATACAGCTCGACCCCATGTGAAGTTCCAATGAGCTCGATCACACACACACACATATATATATATATATATATATATAGAGAGAGAGAGAGAGAGAGAGAGAGAGAGAGAGAGAGAGAGAGAGAGAGAGAGAGAGAGAGAGAGAGAGAGAGAGAGAGAGAGAGAGAGAGAGAGAGAGAGAGAGAGAGAGAGAGATTACCAACTTGTGAGTGTGGAGATAGGCTTTCATAGCCAATTCAGGAGACCAACCCATGAAAGGCAAAACTCAGTTGAAGGAAGCACTACGATGGTGAATGGAGTTCTTGTGCTTACATTTATAGACGATTGGATGGAAGCATTAATGAGATCTTTGCATTTCTTCCCTTTTAAGATGGATTGGGATTTCCGTGAAACCACGCCATATTACTAATTGCCACGTGCCACGCTGACAATTGGGAATTATCTGACTTGCATGTCCAAACGCACTCGTGGCAACTTGTGCTCACTTTCATGTGATTCGTACACGTAACTTCCATTTATTAAGCAAGGAAGGCTCATTCCTTCCCCACTTGGTTGCTTGATATGACACGTCACGAGGAGGGTGACGATTTTGCGCCACGGCTCTATCTACAATACCTGTTTACGCAGCGCGTCTGTGGGCCCACAATATAATATTTAAAATCCAATCCGTCCATCGGATTCTATACTCTATTTTAGTCTCCGGGGAGAAAATTCATTTAGATCCACAGTCCAGGTAGAACACGCAAGGGGGAGAAATAGAGATGGAATGCCTACCATAGGTTTGCACGTGGGGACACTACGGTGTCTATCTCTCATCAAATCCCGTTAATCAGGTATAGCTAAAGAGGATTAAGTGAAGATACAAAAACAACTCTGACCCAAGACTTAGGTTGGCCACACCGATTTAAAGGTTTTAGGAGTAATTTTACAGTGTTCTGATTGGTGTGGCGCATATGAGTTTTTTATCTGATTGATATTTTGTATGTAGGGTTCTCAAGTAAAGGACAGAGTGGATTTAGATATACAATAGGGTAGGCCCCACAGAGGTTGGGTGTTTTACACAGCTACGTAAAACAGTTGCTGTAGCCATTCCAGTCCCTATCGGACCCTCGCGTGGGAAACATGTGAAGAGGTGTGCTGAGTCCCTGAACAGAAAGTCAACGTTCACAAGTGGCGTTTACATGAGTTACGTATTCGCGTCGTGATCTAGCGAGCGGATTAGGTGAGACTCCGGGTCCACCAAGGTGGGTGGGACCCCTGACTGTGGGGCTCATAGTGATGTATGTGTCTTAAATCCACACCGTCTAACCATTTTGAATGATCATTTTAGGCGATGATCCCAAAAACGAAGTTGAATAAAATCTTAACTGGACCACACCACAGGAAACATCTATGATTGAATCCCTACCATTAAAAACTTCACGAATTTCATCGAGAAGTTTACTTGCCATCCAACATGTTGATAAGGTCACAAACACATGGATAAAAAGGCCATTCAAATATCATCTTGATCCAAACCTTTTGTGGCCCACAAGAAGTTTTTAATGGTCAATCAGCACTGTTTCCTGTACTATGGCTCATCTGAGATTTAGAACTGCTTCATTTTTTGGATCAAACCCTAAAATGAACATTCAATACAGATGGACGGCGTGGATGCAGTCAAATACATCACAGTCAGCTCCACAGTCAGGGTCCCACCCACCTCGCTGGATAGCCTGCGATTTACATTTGTGGGGACGCGGGAGCGGATTAGGTGTTAATCGGGTGAGTCCGCATCGGGTATTTCCCTGACCATGGGGCCCATCTTGATTTATGTGTTATATATCCACACCGTCCACTAGTTTTTTCAGCTCATTTTACGACATAGTGTCGAAAATGAAACAGATCCAAATCTCAAGTGGAACACACCATAGAAAACAGTGGTCATTAAACGTCCACCATTAAAAACTCCCTAAGCCCCACCATAAAAAAGGTTATACCTGAATGAAGGGTAAACATAAATACTAGCTTGATTCAAAACTTTTGGAGCCGCAGAAAGTTTTTAACGGTCAATAACCACTGTTTCCTGCAGACATTTGAGATTTGGATCTGCATCATTTTGGGACCTTGTCCTAAAATGTGCTGGAAAAACTGATGAAGAAATACATACGTCAAGGTGGGCCCCACGGTCAGGGAAACACCCACTGCAGGTAACACGTGATAGGCTCCCCATTTGTGGGAAGAAATATCCAATGCCTGATGAAAGCTTTTAGCTTTTACGTGACCCCCTCCGTCCGGGTGTCTGCAAGCATTCATTTGGTGGGACCCATGATGGAAAATCTCACCCATCAGAGGATCCTCACCATCCAATTTTGGCCCCCCAGTAATCTTAGACAATTGGTTGTTGATCCCTCGTTTTACAATTCATCACGTTGCCAAGACTGTTTGATATGTAGAGCTCTACACCCAGATCCATAGCTCAACTGGCAGACTGAGTGGAGATACCTCGTTTCAACACTTTGAGGTCTTGGCATCGATCCTTAGCAGGGGTGGCTAACATGGAGTGTGTGTACTGACATGGGTGTGTACTAACAGGCTAATCCAAAAATAAAGATAAAAAATGTAGAGCTCTCAAAGCAAAATCAAAATTTTGAATACTCCCGGGCCAACAATTCAAAATCCGAGCTGAGAACTAGGGCAATAGCAGCCTATTGACAGGGGAGAAATCAGGACATAGCCGTTCGATGATGGGTTAGGTTACGAAATGTTCTATGACAAAACAACCATCCATGGATTTTTTGTGTTTTGTTCGAAGTTGTAAAGTTTAAAAATGAGTGTCAAAATTTCATAAAGAGAATGAAAATGGGGAAAATGAAAGGTTTGGGTTTAATATAGTTTTGACTTAAAAAAAAATGAGGAAAAAACTACAACTATATAAATGTGTGTGCATGCATCCTGGTGGTATTGTAGCATATAAATAAGATTAAAATACAAATTTTAATTAAAATGGAAAGTTATCTACAAACATGAATAATAAATAACGTACACACCGAATCAAATAGTGCATTAAAATAATTCATAATTTCTCCAAATCCTTCATTTTTTTTTTTAGTAATTTTTATGTAAATGATATCTTCACTTAGGGAAGAGTTCATTTGGATGCTTACAAAATTTTAAGTTGTAAATATTTTACACCTAAAATTCTTTTCGAGTATAGAGTGTGCAGAGTTTGTCTCATTTAACTTTAAGTTGTAAAGCGTTTATAACTAGTTATTGGCTGCAACCAATGGGGTGATTTAAAAGGCCACCAGCTGCAAATCTCTTTATTAAAAAATAAATAAAGAAGAGATGGTTGAGTTTGTAAACCGATTACTTGTAATACAAAATATCATAAAATGTCAGGATTTTAAAAGCCTCCATAACTTATAATGTATTTACAGCCTATAATGAATTTATAGGCAATTACAAACATCCAAATAGTTTCTATGATGTAAAAGGTGGATTTTTCAAGCATTCAAATGACCCCTAAAACTTTTTGCCTTCAAACTTCCACTAACAGATGCCGATTATTAATTCAATTGCCAAAAAGTTTTTGCCTATATTTTGAAATATACAAACTCGAAAATATTGAACTAATTATATGATGACTATATTTTCTAAAACTTTTATCAGGTGGGTCACACGTGATCACAGGTTTAAATTTGACCATTGGATTATTCAGATTGGACAATTCAGTGAAACCCACTACGGTTGTAATCATTATTAATAGGTTTAGGGCAAGACGCCTGAACCATGGTCCCGATACACGGTTATTAAGCTGGATATGGAAACTTATGGTGTGGAAACTAAAAAAAAGAAAAGTATGAAATGTAAGCTTCTCTAGCCATCTTTTCTACAAATAGATGTCTTACTGCACTCACCCACATAAGTGAGAAAACTCTAGTTCTACTGATAAGTGTGAGGTGCGGAAGAGCAAGATTTTCGTCGGCGATATTAAGGCATCGGGAATGTCTTCCCAATCAAATATGCCTTAAGATTATTTGGTTGAATCTCCATTATTGATACACAGATGATCCGTCTTTCCGTGTGTTAAGCTAGATCCTCACATGTGTGTGCTAACTCAAGCATGTAAATGTGCACATGAGTGAAAGAGTACACATGCTTTTTTTTTTTAACTTCTTGTAATGTTTCTTGACTCGGTCCATCTTTATAAATGTTCTTTTCTGAAAACCAGATTTTGTAGCTTAAAAAGTGGGTTAACGAGAAACCGTAATGGTTCTCTCAATGGGAATATATTATACTGCTCTCTCCCATTCTCATACGAGCAAACAAGAAGCAATAGTGACTTTGCTTGATCTGGTAGTGCAACCGGCATAGATAATATTATAGGACTGTTTGATGATGGGGTTATTCCGATGGAAGAACCATCACACCTATGTGGGGTGGAACTTATCCTAAACTCGGACATCTGATTACATTCGTCCTTGTACGTTGCTACATCTGATTGTCAATGATATGCCATTTCATCTTCATCTTGCCTAGACTGCTACAACAATTTTAAGACAAGCTGTGCGTAGGGCTATAAGCTAGAGCTGTGCACAAGCCAAATTGAGCCGAGCTTGACCCGGCTTGGCTTGGCCAGCAGGCTATCCTAGCTTGAACTTGGCCCTGCTTAGTCTTTGAACCTGGTTGGCGAGTTCAGCTCGACTTGGTCAGTAGCTTGAGCCAGCTCGAGCCGAGCATGAACTCGATCTTTTGAGCCTACGAGTGAGTTCGAGTTTAAGTTTTAGGGTTTTTAATGTATATAATATATAATATAATATAATTTATTTAAATATATAAATATTTACAAAATATTTATATTAAGTGAACCTGATCTGTGCCGAGCAGAGCTCTTTTTAGCTCGGACTCGGATGGAAATTTTTTCAAGCTCAAAAAATCAGCTCGGCTTGGTTCAAACTCAGTTTCAAGCTGAGTTGAGTCAAGCAAGTTAACCAAGCTAACTTGGTTCGTGTACATCTCTACTATAAACTCGATCTAGTGGGGAATTAGAGCCACATGCAATGGGTATAGCTCAGTGATTCATTGTCTCAAATGGCTTTACAGTCAAGGCGGTGACAACTAAGCCAGTTAGCACATAGGCCATAAAGACCCGGGTCTACTTCTATGTGCAAGCCCACCTACTGGTTTTAATGAGTCACTGGATGCTAATTTCAGGCATACGTGTGGCGTGTGTGCCCTAGCCGATGGCTGTTATTGAGTTTTTAGTAAGAACATTGCACCGCATTACATTGGACATGGACGTGGGTGGGAAAGAGAGAAAAGCTTTGATACCTCCAGCAGAGTCGCATGACCATTTGGACGCAGCATGTTGGCATCTTTAGATAACTGTCCAAGTTGTGGGACCCGATTTAGATGGCCTGCAAACCAAAAATCACACTGATTTTATTCCAAAACTAACTGATTTGTGAATATTCAGTGGATGGCCAAGATAAAAATGTTCAACTGCATGAATTCAACACACAAATGCCCATTAATCCAAGGTCAGAATTGTTCAACAGACCTGACTTTTGGTGGATCCCACAATTTAGATGGCTTAATTTAAGTTGACGCGTGCAATTTCTAAGTGCCTGCCTGTCGATCCAGAGAACCCAATTTTAAACCAAGGTCCAAAGACCCAATGGATACCCAACAGGAACCCATGACCCATCAGATCCAGGTCTTACAGAATGAGACCCAACCTTACAGGACCCAGATCCAATCACTCCCCGTATGAGTACTCAAGGACCCAACCTGTTAACGGCCTAACATGCGTCACAAGATTGAACCCAGACCAATAAAATAGATTTTTCGAGAGGCAATACTAAGCAAAATCAGCTCCAAAATGAGAATATAATGACAATGGATTGGGGCCACTTGTCATTGCATTCACAAAGCAGAGAGCGGATGCATGCAGGGATCCCCTCAATGGCCCTAGTTTGAACAAATAAACCCAGTTTTCCAATTTTTGCTTTGAGCACTGTCGCGATTTCACATTGAGCAAGTTAAAACCAGGTAATGAGTGTAATCTTCCGCAGTTTCGAATGTTCCGATAATTTCAAGTTGGTGTGGAATGCACCCTGCTGGGATGCAGTTTCACCCATGGGTATCTGCTCAAATGGAGATCTGGGGTACATCCAAAAGACCTTTAACTACCATGTTAAAATCATATTAAAAGACTTGAATAACAGATCATATTTCATACTCCAGCCATGGTCACTCTGGTTTGATGGATTGGCCAATTCAGCTGTTTCAACATTCCAAAATCCTGATTATGGTGGCAAGGAAGCTCGCTAGTTCCCATCAAACAGGCCCAAACTTGGGTTTCAAAACGGTGGTTTTTGAGCTAGCAACATAACTAATTCTGTAGTTGAACATATCACATTTGTGAAACTGCTTACACTTGGTTGGGTTTACTGCGGTACATTAGCATACAGGGTAGCTCGTGCAACAAGGCATCAAGAAACCTCCGTGATCCACTTCAACTAGACCATGCCATCATACACTAGCTGTTCCAACAGCCATACTTCACCCATTTTCTGAACCATTGTTCTTCAGATGCACATGCTGGATGGAACCCTCGGAGAGTATGGAAGAGTTCCCTTTGGGGGTTAATAAGTTGAGATTGGTTCTTTTTATGGAGCACATGAATTTCTGAAACTGATCATTTAGAGCCACTTTCAACGCCTGAGAGGAGAACTGCTTGGGCCTTCTGAGAAATTGGTCCACAGAGACCACTGCAAAATTGACCTGCACAGGTGTTTAAATGTGAAATCAAGAAGCAAATGTTCCAGATGTGGGAAATCTCATAGGGTCTTCAGCCTCATCAAACGTATATCTTGCTGATACACAGGACTCTAAAGAAGTGGGCGGATCCGGGGACACAGATTAGGTGGTGTTGCGAACACGACCCCCAGCAGTGGCATGTTGATGTGTTGGGCACTGTGGGGCCCAATGAAATATACATATTTTATATCCATGCCCTCCCATCCATTTTTTCAGCTTGTTTTATGGCATGAATCTACAAATGAAGCTGATCCAAAGCTCAACTGGACCACACCACAGGAAACAGCAGGGATAATGACACCCACTGATGAAACCTTTCTAGAGCCCACTGTAGTGTTTATTTGTCATCCAACCTGTTGATAAGGACACTCAGACCTGGATGAAGGGAAAACACAAATATCAGCCTGATCCAAACCTTTTGTTGCCCTTAAGAAGTTTTTAATAGTGGCTGATCAATTACCACTGTTTCCTGTGGTGTGGTCCACTTGAGCTTCAGATCTGCTTCATTTTTTGGGTTCATGCCCTAAAATGAGGGGCCAAAAAGGATGGACGGCATTGATATAAAACATATACATCATGTTGGGCCCCATGGAACACAACACATCAACACAACGGTGATGGGGGTGGTGTTGGGCAACACCACCTGATCTGGGTATGTGACCCAGACTATTGATGTCGCTGGTCCTATCGTTAGACGAGAGATGCCATTTAATATAGATGGCAAATTGGAGAGAGAGAGACTTAATTCAACAAGAAATAGACACCATGGGCCTCACATGTATAGAATCCTTGGCAATAGCTAACTATATATGTTAATGAGGCTCAGGACCCTAATGCCCATCACTAATGCACTTGATAAGTGTTAGAGATGAAATTCGAACAATAAGAAAAGATTTATGCTATCAAAACAAGTAAAGGTGCCAGGACATAGAGAACACAATGTCTGTGTACAGTTTGTGTGCTTGTTGGAATTGCAAACTCCATAGATAACTGAGCTAAATAAAAAGTTAGGGGTGCATGAACAGGGAAGCGTCTCTACATACATTGCACATGCCATTGCAACTAATCGATTTATTAAGGTCGCTTCACTAGTGTACATGGCAGGAACAAAATTAACACTCTACGGCCATTTTATTTCAAGTTTAGAACTAAATTCAACCTCAAGGAGGGAGGTAGAACAAAGATTAAGACAAGAAATAAGGTTATCCTCAGTTCGTCTTTCTAGTAGGAAGAGCAATAATTGAAGCT
Source organism: Magnolia kwangsiensis (assembly GCA_037074715.1). Taxonomy (NCBI): domain Eukaryota; kingdom Viridiplantae; phylum Streptophyta; class Magnoliopsida; order Magnoliales; family Magnoliaceae; genus Magnolia; species Magnolia kwangsiensis. The sequence goes on along the minus strand of CM073575.1, from coordinate 29,772,798 downwards.
ATTCTTCTACTTGGACAATTGATTGTGGAGTATAGAGATAAGAGGAAGAATCAAGATGTGGTTTTTATACAGCTGGGGAAAGCGGAAGATAAGAGTACTTCAAAAGGTTATTTGGTAGGTGATGTGGAGAAAAAGGGTCCCAAGAGGACATATCAACATCATATGCATGACGGTGCCATTGGAAGTGTAAGAACGGGCCCAGGTGAGACTAATGGGTTCCCAGTAGCCATGGGTCTTCATCAAGGGCTAACATTAAGGTTAAGCCCCCCTACCTTTTTGCACATGTTATGGATATGGATGAATTAACTGCTAATGTGAAGGATCAAGTCACATGATGGTATTCCAAATTGGTTACGTAATGGCTGTTACGTAACGGTAACGGTCATAACCATTACGCGTTATGGGGTCGAAACGGCTGTTACAGAAAAACGTGCCATAACGGCCCCATAATGGTCCAGGAAGTACATTTTTCAAAAAATAAAAAATGGCCATAACGGCTGATACGGGGGCTGTAACGGCTGTTATGGCCCGTATCATAATGGTAATGGTGGTGGCCGTTACGGCCACCATTACCGTTATGGAACACCTTGATTATTATACAGTGCTTGCATATGACATGGGGTTTTGGTTGATGAGACCATAGAAGCAGATAAATGCTAAATTGGAGGTTGGAAGAAAGCCCCAGAATCTAGAGCATAAAAAATAAAAATAAAAAAAGCAGGACCAAATGGAACATTTAGAATGCAATTTTAGTGGGAATGGTTACATTTTTTTTTTTGGAAAGCTGTAGGAACAGTTACAGTTGAAATCAAAATTCAAGAAATCCCTCAATGCAATATATTTTGTTACCTACTCTATTATAAAAGACATCAATGAGGTTGCTTCTTCCAATAGGCATATAGTTTGGTGGATGAAGTGGAGATGTGCCTCTTAAGTGCTTCGTGATCATGGAATACCTATGAAACTTAAATGAAATTATTTTAGAAAGTCATTTGACAGGCTGTATAAGGAGGATTGAGTGGTTAGAAGGTAGCATGAATAGGGATTGAGTACTTCAGTGTTACAAAGATAAGGATGAAATCATCCATAGCAGCTTAAGAGCAGTCCCAATAAGAGATTAAATGGAAGGGATATTTAGATAGTTTAGTCATGTGCAATGAAAACTACAGACAGCTACAGCAAGAAGGTGAACACCAAACAGGGTTGAGGGGTTGAAAGGACAATGGGAGTAAGACATACGGAGACCTGGTGAGAAGAGATATGAAGGCTCATTCAGCAACCAAGGATGGGGCCTTCAATGGGGTTGGTTGGCAAAATAAGAAATTGCAAAGTCAACACCAAGTGGCCGGGTAAAGGCTAGGATGATGAACAGATTCTACCTCAGCGAGGGAAGCAAATAAAGACAAAAACAAGGTACAATCAATATAATTAACTCGTAAGACCAGCATCCTGTAAACGATGACTGACACACAAAATGCAAAAAATGGCCAGATATAGAGACATCGAAAACCTTTTGCGACCCACTCATCCAGATGGATGAGGTCGGTATGGACATGAAAATGAAGGATATTGTTAGCAATGCAATGTAATTATGCCTCTGCCCTTATAGCATTGCCCACTCTTTCTTCCAGACGCCTGTTATGCCTATATGGGCATCAATGACTAAGATCTCAACCAAGTCGGCGGCACCACCGCCGAAAACCCCAAAATAGACCAAAACTAGACAGTGGGCGGCAGCACCACGGCTCCATTGGCAGCACACTGCCAAAACAGCACAGACGCGCGGAGGTGTCATTGCCGGATCAGCGGCACCACTGCTATAAAGAGTCAGATGACAGCGGCACCACCATCAGATGCATTCCTTTCTTCTTCCCAAGCTCATTTTTCCTTCCCCACCACTCCATCTTTCATTCTTCACCAAAAATCCGAAAACTCTAGCAAGAAAATGGGTTTTATTGCAACCTTTTTCTCATTTTTGGTCATTCCTTTGATTCTTTCCCTCATGGGGAAGAAGAGAGCGGCCCCCGATGAGGCGGGGCCGAGCCGTGAAAGGGGGACAAAAAGGGCCAGTGACTGGCAAGCGGGGATTTCATTGCAAATCCCACCGAGAACTACGTCGGATCAACCGGCTCAGCCAGTAGTGGATGTGGGTCAATATCATGGCCGAAAAGTAGTCTTCGAAGTCACGGTGGACAAAAGTTTATTTGGCAAGTACGAGGTGCTAGACTGACTCTTGCACCTCGGTTGGGCACCCATATTTAAAGGGAATTGTTGGGCCGATGCAGGATAAGTAAGGTCGTTCTACGCCCGAATCCAAAATCCAAAGCTCAACCCTCTGGGATTTGACATTAACTACGGCGGGCGAGCAGTCCACATCGACGTAGAAGCCGTCAGACAAGTACTTAGCATGCCATGGGGAAGAGTCCAGATTGACATGAAGAACTTGAAGACAATGCAACGCCAGAATGAGCGTATGATGAGTTTGTGTGGCAAGCTATTTGAGTGGAGGAGAAAGAGTAGCATACTCGCCTCATGTATGACAGCAATGCACCGACTGCTCCACCACATCTTCACATATAAAGTGTATCCGAGGGCAGGAAACGGAGTGCTACACCTACATGGTAGAGCTTCTCTACTAGGTAGGGCGGGGGGAGGATGTGTGCCTTACCTTAGTTATCCTTTACAAAATTGTGACGGCTGCAGCGTCACATCGCGACAGGTTGGGCCTCTCATTTGGCCGCCTCGTTTGCAGGATGGCCCGCCAGTATGGGTTTGAGGGATCCAGCGGCGAACCTGAACCGGTAAAGTTGGTAATCAAAGACACATTGAACTGCATGGGATGTGGCCCCAAGCAACAGAGGGCACAGATCGAAGAATTTGGGGATGATATAGATGAAGAAGAAGGATAGAGTGAGGAAGAAGAGGAAGGTGAAGATGAAGAGGGTGGGGATGAGACATGAGCTGAAGTCGAGAGAGAAGACAAGGGGCCACTTGCACCTCAGGGTATACAGGAGCATCTAGGTGCACTCGAGGCCAATGTGGCTGAGATGAAAGAGGATTAGCAGTACCTGAAGCGCAAGTGTGCAAGATGTACCGCACGCTAAAGACGGTGTTGTGTTGCGTGCAAAAGGATGGAGCGCCCCCTCCCTCGCCTGACTCCGCCGATCAATAGATCTTAGGGGTCGTTTGATGTTAAATATACTCTTTGCGTGATGTTTAGGAGTTAGTGTTTCTTTTCCTTTCATGTATTTTCGTGTTGTAGCTTAGGTGTTACCAGGGTTTTTTTGTAAGGAAACAATGTAATAGACACGTTTGCTGATGTTAATGAAGCACTTTCCTGTTTTTAACTTCAATTGCACAAATTTTACTTGAATTGTGAGATCAAAATGGATGTTTGCACTTGGCGTTGTGAAATTCACCTTGAACTCTGTCAAATTGACCAAGAACTTGTTGAAATTGACCGAGAACTCGATGATATTGACTTAGAACTCGGTGAAATTTATCGAGAACTTGCAAAAATTGACCAAGAACTTGTATAAATTGATCGAGAACTTGATGAAATTGTCCAAGAACTAGGTGAAATTGACTAAGAACTCGCTGAAATTGACCGAGAACTCAATGAATTTAACCGAGAACTCGCTAAATTTGACTGAGAACTCTGTGAAATTGATTGAGAACTTGATGAAATTGACTTAGTACTTGTAATCATCGGGTTTAGGGTTTACAAAGGTGAATTTATTCGATTATACTTGCAATGCGTGACTTCTTGAAAGAATCATTCAATGTTCTCATGGCAAATAAAACATGTCGATCTATGTGAAGGGTGAGGAAAAGGAATATGGGTTGATTTCCTCATATTCGTCAAAGTCATATTCAGGGTCAGTATCCCTTTTCATGATTATTACTTTTATTTTCAAGTCTCAATTGTAGTAGTAAATCCATAATTTCAATCATTTTCAGAGACGTCTTGTAATTAAATCATTCATCATCACATTATATTCAAACATAAAATACATTACAAAATACAATATTCTTCTGCTATTGGAAAGTTGCACCTCCGTCAATTATGCCCCATTTGTTTGCACCTTCCACACTTTATTGTTTTCCGTTCCTCTCCATGTGAAGGAATTCTTATCTTTTTCGACATTCCTGCTGACCTCTTCAGTTGTGGGGGTTTAATTTTTGTACAATAGTTTCTGAATTCGTTTGATATTTCCCATTGGCTTTTGTCACGTACTGGGTACACTGATTCGTTATATGTGATTTAGTAATTTTGTGCCGTATATAATGGGGATCAGTAGGTATAATAAGGAAGATTATAGTTTATACATGCTGAAAGAACATACAAACAAAGGAACCATTTGACGTCAAACTCGTGGCATGTACACGAAAGCTCACTGAGCTTAATTGTATCATTATAATCTCCCACAACATAATACTCGTTTCGAGAAATTGCATGAGAATGGATATCTCACACCTTCAGTATAAGACCCTTTAGTTGTTCCTCGACCCATGGTGTCAATGGTCTACTAAATGATGATGCGAATTCTCTTCTCTTGTAAAACATTTCTTATATCTTAAATTTGATCGTCTCTATCAGTATAGTCACAGGGAATTCTCGTGCTTCTTTGAGCAAAGCATTAACGCAGTCCAGTATATTTATAGTGACCAAGTTGAATATTTTTCTTGGAAAGTGTGAAGATGTCTATGTTTCGTATCCTATTTCTGTCAAACATGCATGTATCGCGAGGTTGGCTATTTCGATATCATGCATTAACTTTTCGAAGGCAACCTTCCTGCACATCTCTACAGCCCGCCAACAATAAATTTCCAACAACTTGTCTTTAAATGTGTCAACCAAGTTTCTGTAGATATGGTATTCGCAATATCAATGGATTGCATTTTGGAAGACTTCGGAGACTTCATTAAACCTTTATGGCGGTCTGATATAATGAGAAGACTCGGAAGAGACCCTGACGTACAGTTGAGGTGGGTAAGGAACCAATTTCAACTGTTATTGTTTTTTGATTCCCTGATGCCAAAGGCCATTAGGAAAATATGATTGTCTCCATCGAAGGTTGTAGCAACGAATAGAATGCCATTGTCTGAGAGCAATAAAACATCTCTCTAACCTGCTCGTCTCTAGGTTAACAAGCACGAGAGTTACCGTCCTCGGGTTGACCCTCCTCAACTTATGCAAATAGGAAGGGAGTTCATTGTAAGAGTCTTCATAAGATCCCATTACGCACTTGATTGCGATCTCCTTAGCCCTCCATGACTTCTTATAACTGATAAGAATATTATATTTCTCATGCATAGCCAATATAATGTCACTCGGCCTTAATCTCATGCGCTGCTCAATACGACTAATAACCAATTCATTGGCTAACTTACTACTTGTTTATCGGTGATCGCTCTTTATCCATGACATGCCACATGTGTGTTAGGACGTGTAAGTCCTTATTTTAAATATCCCTGCATCATTCTCCTAAGATGCATTAACCCTCCATTCACAATTATCTTTGAAACATACCACGGTGAATCTCTTCGATGATGAGTACAAGATCCTATATTGAAAGTTTTTGCAAATTGCAAATTGGCTCAAAACACACTAACACCGGCTCTTGTACTTCAACATTTATCCAACGACTATCTCAATCAGGTCATCCAATAAATCCAAATATTCTGACAGATCTACATTGATGAATGCATCATCCTCGAAAGGCATGTTAACTTAACCAATCATGAAGTTTGATGTTTAAGGCAACTCGGGCAGTGGAATGTCACTTAGACGTACACATTTGTCTGCGGTAGTGGATGATGAAGGCACATGTACTCTTGTAGATAAAGGTGATGCCATCTATTCACATTTGGGATGTGTGTATTTGAATGTTCCAGCTGTGCTGCCAAGAACACTCGCATATCTTCGTCGTTTTCAATTTCAAATGGAGGGATTGATTGGTTTAAGCAAGGGTACAATACTTTCATCCTAATATCATAATCATTTGGTGTACTCTTAATAATCATATACATTTTAGATAGATGCTCCTCATATGTAGTCCCGACACTCAAAGCAATACTTTTTGACTTTCCACCCTTGTACGTGTATCCATTGTTTTCACATATTAACTCCCTAACATAATAGCATATGATGATTATCGCAGCCATTAACTGAGAACAAACACGTTAGCGTACGATGAATTTGACCGATTACTCAGTGAATTACTAGGTGAAATTCACCGAGTTCTCGATCAATTTCAGCAAATTCTCAGTTAATTTTCCCGAGTTCTCTGTCAATTTTCCTGAGTTCACGGTCAATTACAACAAGTTCTCGGTCAATTTCAGTGAGTTCTTGATCAATTTCAGTGAGTTCTCAGTTAATTTATGCGAGTTCTTGGTCAATTTCAGCGAGTTGTAGGTTAATTTTCACCGAGTACTAGGTGAATTTGACCGAGTACTCGGTGAATTACTAGGTGAATTTGACTAATTACTAGGTGAACTTGACCGAGTACTAGGTGAATTTGCACATGTACTAGATAAATTTTCATTAACAGCTAAAAAAATACATTAATCGTTCTTCCTTACCTCCCACAACCGCCATACCAATGAAACCCAAGTTCAAGAAGAAGAAGAAGAAGAGTGCGTTGAAGTGAAACATGATTTAGAACCCTTTGAAAGATTGAAGAAAACCCTTATGGACAAAACCCGGAAGATTCCAAGTTTATCAATGCGACCGATTTGAAGCAATGAACAAAACCCTGAGAAAGATTGCAAATGTAAAATGATAATAATTGAAGATTTCAGGAAGAAAAACGAAAAAAAAGAAAGATGGGTTTTTGGGTATATCTGAATGAAAGGAAAATAACCCAAAAAACAAGGGTATTTTTGTCTAAAAATAGTCTATCCGTACAACACCAGTTTGGAATTGGAAAGTAAAGTTTTTGACGTTAAAAAAAGTTGGTGGGTTAAAAGTGAATTTTACAGTGGGAAAAAACTCTTTTTTCAGGCCAATTAAAAATTTGGATCAGATTCGGATAAACTCTTTTTGACCCATTCAATACAAGTCATGTCAGGGAGGAGATACGGAGGATGAGAGGAGATATGGAGGATGAGAGTAGGACCTAAGGGGTCACAGTGAGGAGAGATATGAAGGTTCATTTAGAAACCAAGGATGGGGCATCAAATGGGGTTGCTTGGCAACACAGGAAATTGCAAAGCCAACTACAAACGGCTAGGGCAAGGCTAGGATGATGAACAAAATCTACCTGAGCAAGGGAAGCAAATAAAGACAAAAACAAGGTACGACCTAAATATCATTAACTTGTAAGACCAGCAACCTGGAAACAATGACTGATACACAACATGCAAAAATTACCAGCCATAGAGACATCGAAAACCTTTTGTGACCCACTCGTCTAGATGGATGAGGTCGGTATGGACATGAAAATGAAGGATATTGTTAACAATGCAACGGAATTAGGAAACAAACATGCAAAAGCCAATGCACTAGATCCATTTTTTCAGACTTATTAAAAATTTGGATCAGATTCGGATCAACTTTTTTTGACCCATTTAATACAAGTCGGGCTGGGCACCTAATGCAGTACAGTACCCAATTGGTAATAAATTAGTTTTAGCCATAACGATATGCATTAATCAACTAATGACTCCAACTGGTTGGACTATAAGTGCATAACTACGAACCTTTTCGAGTGTGTGTGACATCTACCCCATCCAATAGGTTGGCCTCATCATGAGGATCATCTTATGCAAAAATCAGCCATGTATACTCATCGAGTGGGCACACTTGTATTTTGCTATTTATCAAATGGCCAGAAATTGTTTTCAATGGTGGCTCACCATTTGAGTAGATGGGGCTGATTTTTGCAAATCCCCAGGTGGGGCCAAACCCTTGGAAGAGTTGTATATCACATGCACTTAACAAGTTTTTTTTTTTTTTTTTTTAAAGGATAACGAAGATTTCATTAAAAGCAGGAAAAAAAAAAAAAACAAAAAAAAAAAAAAAAAAAAAAAAACAAGACAAAAGGAGAGGGGACGCTGAGAAAGCAAACCACCTAGTCTCCTAAGAAGAAAACATTACAACCCTTAAGAGAATCAACATTAACAACCCAATCTATGATCAACTGTTTAGCTCTTCGAACAAGAGATTCGCTCGACTTAGATTCATTTCTGAAAATTCTTCCGTTTCTTTCTTCCCAAACTGTCCACCAGGTAGCCAGGAGTGCTAGTCTCCAAATAGGGGTCCTTTGTTTACCTAGGTTAACACCATGCCACGCCATGAGTAATTGGGCTGAGGAGAAAGGAAAGGACCAATTGATGCCGAAGGGACCCAAGATATGAGGCCAGATATGATGGATGAAGGGACAGTGGATAAACAAGTGATCTACCATCTCCTCGTTCACCATGCAACATGGGCAGATATTCGGAAGGATCATGCCCCTTTTCCTCAAGTTGTCAATCGTAAGAACCTTGTTTTTACCAACCAACCACCCAAAGAAAGAAACCTTTGGAGGGGCCACATGATACCAAATCTGGCTTGTGGAGATATCATCTTCAAGGGAGCGAGAGCTGACCAGAATTTTGTAAAAGGATTTGACCGAAAAGAGACCTGTTTTTTCAGCTTTCCAAGTTACTTTGTCTTCACTTAGGACGTTCAGTTTGCTGTTAGAAATCCGTTCAAGGAGGGCCACGAACTCGGAAACCTCCCAGTCCTAGAGATTTCTCCTGCAAATTGGGTTCCAGACCACATTCCCATCGGAAACAGAGAAGAAATCAGCAACTGAAGAGTTCTGATTATGAGAAGTACAATAGATATTTGGAAAGTCATCTTTGAGGAGAGAGTCTCCCACCCAAGAATCTTCCCAAAAGTGGACTTTGCAACCATTACCAATAGCAAAATCAACCCCTTGAAGAACCTTTTTTTTTTTCATAGAAAGAATGCCCCTCCATAAAGCCAATGCTCTATAAGAAGAGGAATCTTTAGACCACCATCCGCCCCAAGAGCTACCATACTTGCTTTTGATTAGCTTGTTCCAAAGACGCCCATTTTTGTTCCCCAATCGCCAGGTCCACTTGCCAAGGAGAGCTTTGTTCATAGATTTAAGATTTTTTAGCCATGCACCACCATCTTTATATTGCTGACACACTGCCTTCCACTCAACTAAATGGAATTTCTTTTTCTCCTCTTTCCCATGCCATAGAAAGTCGCGTCTCAATTTCTCAAGGGTAGCCAGAATCGAAGCAGGGCATTTGAATAGAGACATGAAGTATAGAGGGTGATTAGATAACATTGATTTGATAAGAGTGATGCGACCCCCAAATGATAAGTATCTACACTTCCATTTAGCCAGATATTTTATGAATTGGTCAATGACTTTATCCCATAAAGATTTAGGGGGAAGACCCATGCACAAAGGGAGACCAACGAAAGATGTCGGGAATCTGCCTTCGGAACAACTAAAAAAATCGGCACAAGTCCTATTGACTTCCGGATCCATATTCACCCCAAACAGTTTAGATTTGGCCATATTTACCTTAAGACCAGAAATTGCCTCAAAGCAGCGGATTGTAGTACGAAGGTTACTCACCTTATCTTGATTGGCTTCGCTAAAAAGCAACGTGTCATCAGCAAATTGGATGTGAGAGATCGGATTATCGAGACCTTTTATTCTGATGCCACTTAGAATTCCTTCTTCTTGGCCTTTGATAATCATTTTGGATCGGGCCTCAACCACAATAAGAAACAGGAAAGGAGATAGAGGATCTCCTTGGCGAAGACCCTTAAGAGCTCTTGAAGAAACCTTTCGGACTGCCGTTAAAGAGGACTTAAAAAATGGGCGGACCCGACGCACTCTCCAATCCATCTTATCCATTTCTCCCCGAATCCCATATGAGCTTGCATATACTGGAGGAAGGCCCAGTCGACGTGATCATAAGCCTTCTCAAGGTTTAACTTACATAAGATGCCTTTAGATTTGGATTTGTGAATGGAATCTAAGCATTCAAACACTATAAGAGCACTATCGATAATCTGCCTGCCTGGGATGAAGGCACTTTGATTATCTGAGATGACTTTCCCGATCACATTCTTCAGCCAAGTGGACAACACTTATGCCAGAAATTTGTATGGCCCACTAATCAGACTTATCGGCCTAAAATCCTTGAAATTTGACGCCCCCCTGGAATTTGGTAATTAATGCGACGAAAGAAGCCCCGAGGCTTTTAGAGAGGCGGCCTTTGTCGTGAAACTCTCTGAAAAAAGCCATGAGATCGACCTTGGTAGTATCCCAGAATTTTTGGAAGAAAAAAATTGAGAAGCCATCAGGGTCGGAGGTCCTGTCCCCCCCCCCCCCCCCCCCCCCCCCCCCCAATTGAGTCCACCGCCGCCTTGATTTCTTCCAACGAGAAGGGGGCTTCAGGACAGGTGGCATCCGCAGCTGCTAGCCTATCTAACTGCAAGAAGTCTAATCCCAGTCTGATCCATTTCTCTCCCTGAAGGAGATTGCTGGAAAAACTGATGGCCTCTGATTCAATAAGCTTTTTGTCTTCAGTTATGGAGCCGTTAACCTCAATGTTGCTGATCTTGTTGAGCCTAAGCTGAGCGCTAGCGATGCTGTGGAAGAAGCTAGTATTCTTGTTACCTTCCTTGATCCATTTAGACCGCGACCGCTGTCTCTAGGCAATCTCATCTTCAAGCACTCTGGTCGAAATATTTTGAACAATCTAAGTTCTGTTTGAGATCAAATCAGGAGATAACGTTCCTTCTTCGGCTTTCATATCGATAGATTGCAACTCTGATAATAAGGCTTCCATTTCCTTTGACCTTGTATCCGATTCTTTTTCTCTCCACTGTTTAATCTTATCCTTTAGAAGCTTCAGCTTGAAGCTTAGCCTGTGTCCAGCAAATCCTTCAACCTCAAATTTTGCTCACCAATTTTGTATGAGTTACAAGAATCCTTGAATCTTTGCCCAGGAGATTTCAAATCTGAAAGGTTTAGGACCCCAACTCTGATTATCAGCTGAGAGGATGAGAAGAGAATGTTCTGAGGTGGTTCTCGGAAGGGTCGATTGAGAGATGAAAGGAAATACATCAGCCCATTCAGTAGAAATGAGGAATCTGTCCAGTTTAGCTAAGGTCGGCTTCATTCTCCCATTCGTGCAAGGTGAATCTAGCACCAAAAAGGGGGAGATCCACAAGCTCTTGATCGTTGATCCAGGAGGAGAAAGTCCTCATTGCAGGAGAGACGTTGCTAGCATGGGATTTATCTTCAGCATATCTAATGATATTGAAGTCTCCACAAACACACCAAGGGCCATTGAACCTGCATCTAGAGGCATTGAGCTCCGCCCAGAAATTGACTCTACTGCTATTAGCATTAGGACCATAAACAGAACTGATGAGATAGAAAATTGAGAGAATAATTTTTCAGAATAATTGAAATAGAGAACTCCCATGTCCAGCTCAATTCCAAAGACCATTTAGAAGAATTCCAAGCCACAAGAATTCCTCCCGCACTACCTCTGGCATCCAACGAAGCCCATTTAACATCTTGGGCATTCCATAGAGAGTCCATTAGCTGATTGGAGAATATTGGCACCTTTGTCTCCTGAAGACAAATGACGTCCAGATTGTTCCTCCCGAAGTATCTTTTATCAATCTTCTTTTCTGCTTTGATCCCACTCCTCTAACATTCCACAATAAGATCTTCATAGGAAAACCGAGCTGCCTTGGTTAATGACGTTTCCTGCTCCTGATAATAAGCCGAATGAAGGGTTGAGAGACGAAGAGAGATTGTGCAGTTCTCTGTTGCTACGAGATCTGGAAGATCGCTGCCTTGGGGATTTGGTACCAAGGCGCGGGCGACCCCTATCTTCAACGCATTGGAACAGGGCTATGAAATCTTCCAGACAGTCCCCGAAAGACAGTCCAAGAGATCTGCTAACATGACCGATCGCATCTCGAACCCATTTCTTTTTTTGAATAGCTTTGATCAGATTTGCCCTTTCAAATTCAGGATCCAGATGCGATAGTTGAGAGTTTCCTGTAATATCTGGGTTACCTTCCTGCCAAATCTGAAGGGGTTTTGCTTCGATCAGGCCTGCAGGACTATCTTCACGGAATAAAGTAGCTAGGGCGAGCTAGGAGATCCCGCTTCTGGGGGATTGGGGCGGAGAAGAAGGATTAGAGGGAGAAGCCAGAGATTCTGGACTCGATGACCGGAGATCAAGCTCGAGAGGGTCTTCAAATTCCTAGGAGAGAGGCATTGACTCTGATGGATGGTGAGGATTTGTCCACCAAAGAGGGACAGGGAGGGATTGGTTTAAATCGAAGCTAGTTGGGGTCGGGAGATCCAATACCTAAGGAACTAGGATGAGTTGGAGAGTTGACTTTGCCCGCAGTTTGAAAGCTACTATCGGAACGTCAACCTGAGCAATAGATGGGTCACGTGACCTTTTAAGAAGTCAGATCTCTTAACACGGGTCTCTGTGTGCTTCTAGTAGGAGACGTGGTCAAGGCACCTCAATTCGGGTTGCTGAGTTTATCAGGTCTCTACCCGTATTGGGAGGATGACGAGGACGAGACACCTCGAATCGGGTCGCTGAGCTAATCGGGTCTCTACCCATATTGGAAGGGCGACGTGGACGATTCACCTCCATACGAAGGTTTTGCGTAGAGATCCAATCGGAGTCACGGGCGAAATCTTTACGACTCTCAAGGCCACGTGTAGCTCGCTCTGTCGAAGCCATAGCTGCTCGACAGTCGAGGACAACTGTCTCTGGAAGGATGACGACCGATTGGAATGGAGCTCCAGAGGAGCACGAGTCTCGTGCTCCGTCATTGGAATCCATGGCTGCCATCGTCTCCAGCAGCTGAGGGAGGAGCTCCCTAGATCTCCAAAGATCTCCCCAACGAGGGGACGAATCATCTTTCTTCTCCAACTAAATCGGAAGAGAGACGATTTTGTTGTCGACTTCCACTAGGATGTGGGGTGGCAGCACATCTCCTTTCTTGCGTCTAACCTTTGCTCTGATTACACCCTTCTCACCCAGAAGGGTCTTTGGATCCATCTCAATGAGGTTACCTAATGTGGTTGTAGCTTCTAGAAAAAAATCTTCATACCATAGCTTTAGAGGAAGCGACCATATGAGAATCCACACTTCTTCCAAGCCGAATAGAGAGAAATCTTCCCAGTATTGGATACGAAGGACAGGGCCTTTGTGCAGAGAGCCTACCCATACTAGGGTATCTAGATTAATACCCAGGTTTAGTTTGATCCATAGTTCGTTATATCTGATCGGGCGAATACTATATTGCTCCGGGATAACTTTACAGCATTCGTCTATCCAGGATCTGATTTGGGGGATGGAGACGTAAGCTCTGGTTATCGCTACCACTAAGTGTGCCAGATGATTTTTAGATCGATCAATACAAGATTGATTAATGCGAAGAACCGATTCGGGGCCTTGATTCCTCTCCACCTATTTTCTACCTATGTCGATCCCCTGAGAGAGGGTGGTAGTTTTTTATATTCCTAGCTGTCTCAATAGGTCGAATTAACGCCTCTTTGAATGATGCCGGTTTTTCCTGCTGCGTTGGATTCTGACCTTGCTCGATGATCTTTTTTGAAATGGAGCTCTCCACGGCTTTTTTTAACTTTTGAGTTCAGGTCTAAACCTAGCTCTCCGGACAAGGAGTTTAGCACCTCCAAAGCTCTCGCCGTGAAGCATCCAAACTGCTCTAATAAGTTCTTCTTCAGAACTCATTCTAACCAGAGCGAAATCCCTGTAAGAACCGAGTTTTCTATCCCTTGGTCTCACAAAGTCCATCACAGCCCTAGCTTGACCAAAAACTCTGGCAAAATTTACAGGAGCCCATCCGTCTGGGAATCCCTTCACAAAAAGTGGGATATCTAGAGTAACCCCGCCCTTTGCCTTTATCTGATGAAGCTTTCCAGTTTCTCCTGTGCATGGTTTGCCATGATCCTTCAGTCTCAACATCTTGCGAGAGTGCCCGATCTTTCTCAATCTGATTTTCCGATTCCACTACCGAAACCTTATCTTTCCTTATTTTCTTTGACGGAGTCATCCTCGTCACCGTCGTGATCATCGCACCATCGTCGTCGCTGTCATTGTCACACCATCTCCGTCGTCATCGTCGCTGTCATCGTCGCACCATTATCATCACACCATCGTCGTCACTGTCATCGTCGCACCATCATCGTCGCATCATCGTCACACCATCGTCGCGCCATCATTGTCATACATGCACTTAACAGGTTGGAAGTTATCTTCTGGGTGGACCAATACTTGTGGTCCAGTCAATTGGACTTGACACCTCTTACTAAACACCCTTCAAACAAATTTATATGCACATAAATTAGCATCAATTAAATTATTGCCCTTCTCAGTTAAATGCTTCTCTTGCCTTCCCCTTTTGGAGTTCCCAATCCCATTCAATACATTTTGAAGTATTTGAGGCCCCCGTGCTTCTTGGTTTTGCATGACTCTTTGGTACAAACAAGTACTCACGATCAATCACTTAAGGAATGGACAGATGATCATCCCTCTCTAGTTGGAATAGTTGGATGGTTCAAGCTTAATTTTGATGGTTGTTAGTTTGGCAATCCTGGTCCAGCTGGATTTCGAAGGCTGACCAAGAATGATTGTGGTCTGTAGTTTTGGTCTTTTAAGGACCATTGGGAGTTCATGATTTCAATAACACAGAAACAACAACTAGTCTTCATGGAGTGGGAGATACTGCTAAATATTGTCTAAGCCATCTACAAACCTAGGGGAATTCTATAAATGTTATCAAATGGATAAAAGAAGGTTCTCCTCCTTGGAGACCCACGAATCTGATTGACGGATCAACATAAATTTATGCTCCTCTCCAGGTTGTTTTCTCCCATGTTCATAGATATGCGAATTCGCATGCAAATGGTTTGTCTAAAGGGAGAGTTCACAAGTCTGGGGCTATGGTTTCGGGCAAAGTTGCAAATGGCCAGCTCTATTGTTGTGTAATGCGGGGATGAACGTGATGAGGTCGAGCACCGTCTTCCTCAAGAGGATAACTATTCCGAATCCACGGAATTTCTCTGGACTCCTCACAGAAGCTTCTCGAATCCACAAGAAATAAAGCAAGCACAATAGAAAATAAATACTATAAAATTTGAAATTGATTAATGAATCAAATAAATGAGTTCACAACCCTTTAAATAGGGATACTAAGCAATGAGAGAGAAATCAGAAGCAAACTACAACTAAAATTCCTAGAATTCGCAACTTACTATAAATAGTAAACTTCCTATTTATAGACGGTCGTGATGTCTACTAGTGCGCAATGTTTTCGGCCAAAAATAGTGTCCTATTTGGCTTCACTAAACCGTTCTCCTAATAATTCTAAGCTCTTTTCATGTTGGGCACAACTACTAAAGCCCGATGGATGAAGAGTTATAATCAAACTAAAACTTACTATTTAAACAAAACGGAATTAAAATAGGGAAACGACCATCGATCCGAGGGTATTTCGCAAATTCGGCTTGCGCAACCCAGCGTAGCTGGGTTAGTTGGCTAAAGTAGCTCGTTCTACCCTAAAATCATATATTTTAAGCCTGATAACTCATTCCGAATTGTGAGATACGCCCGATCTAAGGTTTGACGGTCCGAATCACTTATGTCGTCGACCGGGCCTTTTCTGATCCATCTTGGCCATGAAACTGTCCGCGACTCGCTCTACTTCAATCCCCTCCACTTCAAAAGAACTCATCATTGAGTTCTCGTCCTGCTTTGGTTCATGATACTTGGTCAGGTCCACGATATTGGAAGTCCGTGAGATCGCCATGTCATCTGGAAGATCAACAACATAAGTGTTGTCATTGATCTTTTGGATGATTGGGAGGGTTCAATCTTCTTACTCTTTAACTCGTTGTAAGTCCCGGTCGGAAATCTCTCTTGGCACAGATGGACCATCACGCGGTCACTCACCTCAAACACTTTTTGTCGCTGATGCTTGTCCGTTTGTTCCTTGTACTTCTCGCTCGAGACATATAGCTTGGTCTGCACTTTCGCATAGGTGCCCACGATCCTGTTTGCCATGTCCTGTTGCAATGCTCGTGCCTGGGAGCTCGGGCAAAGGCAACAAGTCAAGTGTGTGGCAAGGCACTCATCCGTAGATAATCTGGAATGACGATTTCCTTGTCGAGCGGTTCACCATGTTGTTAAATGCAAACTCTGCTTAAGACAAGGCCAAATTTCACTGCTTCGGTTTTTCTCCTAAAATACAGCGAGGGAGGTTTCCCAACGTGTGATTCACTGCCTCGGTCTACCCATCAGTCTATGGGTAGTAGGCGCTACTGAATTGAAGTCGTGTATCGAATTAAGTCCACAAAGTCCGCCAAAAGTAGCAAATGAACTTCATGTCACGATAAGAAATAATGGTCTTGGGGACCCCATGTAGTCGTACGACCTCCCTGAAGAATAGATTCGTCATGTGTGTTGCATCGAGTCTTCTTGCATGAGATAAAGTGTGTCATCTTGGAAAAACGATTTACTACTACGAACACCAAATCCATGCCACGTTGTGTTCGTGAGAGACCAAGCACGAAGTCCATAGATAAATCCTCCCAAGAACCGTCAAGCACAGGTAACGAGGTGTAAAGGCCCGTATTTTGAAATTGCCTCTCGGAGGTCTGACAAATATGACAACATTGTATAATTTTTCCGACATCACATACCAATTGCGGCCAGTGATACCGCTCTACCACAAGAGCTCGCGTCTTGTCTCGCCCAAGGTGTCCATCAAGGCCACCTCCATGTAGCTTCTGAATAATCTGCTCTCAAAGAACTTTGAGGGATGCACAATTAATTCCCTTTGAAGAGGAAACTGTCCTATATATGAAGGTCACTAGGGTGACCTTCTTGGCACTTCATCCAAGAATCTTTGAAGTTCTCACCTCGGCATACAGATTCTTGTAACAGTCGAAGCCGACCACCTCGTTGCTCATCGTAACAAGTAGCGATGTACGACGGCTAAGTGCATCAATCACCTTGTTCTACTGCCTTGACTTGTGCTTCAAAACGAACGTAAATACCGGTAACAACATAACCCATCTAGCATGTACACGATTCACGTTAGTCTGACTATTAATAAATTTTAATGCTTGATAGTCGGTGTACAGAACAAACTCTCTTTAAATCAAATAATGTCGTCAATGTCGCAGCATCTGAACAATTGCGTATAACTCAAGCTCATAAGTCGACCATTTCTTTCGGGCTTTGTTGAGCTTCTCACTATAGAAGACTACCGGCCTGCCTTCCTGTGATAATACTCCTCAAATTCCGATGTACGAAGTGTCACACTCAACCTTAAACAGCTCGTCGAAATTAGGAAGCACCAAAACCGGTGTTGTGGACAAACGATGCTTGATCTTATGAAAGCTCTTGTCAGCTTCATCGGTCCACTGGAATGATCTTTTTTTCATGCAATATGTTATAGGCATGACTATTGTGCTAAAATTTCGCACAAATCGACGATAAAAAGTCAACCCATGAAAACTCCTCACCTCATGAATGTTTGTCGGGATTGGCCATTCCCTAATGGCTCGTACCTTTTCATCGTCCACACGAATGCCTATGGATGTTACGATAAATCCTAGAAACAACAAGTTGTCCATTAAAAAACTACACTTCTTCAAGTTGAGATACAACTTGTTAATTTGTAGGACCTGCAGCACCTGCCTGAGATGTTTCATGTGCTCCCTCTCATCCTAGCTATATATCAATATCTCATCAAAATATACTACCACAAATCGGCCAATGAACGGTTTTAGAACTTGATTCATCAAACGCATAAAAGTAATTAGTGCGTTTGATAAGCCGAAGGGCATGACCAACCACTCATACAACCCTTCATTGGTCTTGAATGCTGTTTTTCACTCATCACTGGATCGGATATGAGTCTGATGATACCCGCTCCTTAGGTCTAATTTATAGAACCACTTGGCCCCTTCTAGCATATCGAGCATGTCGTTCAACCGTGGTATTGGAAACTGATATTTTATGACAATTTTGTTGATTGCCCAGCTATCGACCCACATGCGCAAACTTCTTCTTTTTTTGGCGTTAATAATGCCAGTACAACACATGGGCTCATGCCCTCTCAAGAGACCCTTACGAATCAATTCATCCAATTGCCCCTGAAGTATCTCACACTCCTTCGGACTCATTCGATAATGAGGGCGGCCGGGCAGACTAGCCCCAGGGAAGAGATCTATGTGATGTTGGATGTCCCTCATGGGAGGCAATCCATCAGGTAAATCTTCAGGCCAGACTTCTTTGAATTCGTTTAGCAATAGTCTTAAACTTGGAGAAATGTTTGAGGGTTTCGATTCCTCGCCCTTCACCACTACGGCGTATACCTCACCGGTTTCCTTAGATTCCTCCATGAAATCCCGAATGGTCAAGAGAGAACTCTCCTCCACTTTAAAGGCTTCAAGGTGGTTCTCTGGTGCCATAGGGGCAAGGATTATTTTTTGACTATCCTTCACAAATATATAGACATTATCTCGTCCTCGATGGGTCGCATCACGGTCTAACTGAAGGGTCGACCAAGTAACATATGGCATGCTTCCATGTCGACCACGTCACAAAGTATTTAATCTCTATAATTTTTGCCAATTGAAAACGAGATAGTGCATTGTTTAGTTAGCTTGGTCTCGTTCACCTTTTTTATTCAACCAATTGAGTATGAGGAAGGATGTTTTGTCGTTAGTAGCTGCAACTAGTCCACCATCCCTCTTGAGAAGTTCTCGTTACTACCACTGTTTATGATCACATCACAGACCTTTCCATTGACAGTGCACTGCGTACAGAATATATTGTGTTGATGTGAATGTAATTCCTTTCGTAAGGTATACAGTAATCGCCTCACAACTAGAGATTCGCCACTATCCTTACCTGTCAATTCATCACCATCTGCTATTTTCTTAGTGCCTTGCTCATGTTCATCAAAACCAGGGTCTTATTCTGCGGCCTCATATTCAGTGCCCCTTTCGTTTATGGTCAAGTGTGTCGCGGGACGTTGAAGATATGTATGATAAGTAGCCGGGCCCCAGCGGTAACAATTGTTCGACCTTGGCCGAGTATAAGGATATGGAATCCTACTTGGGCCCGCTGTTGTGGGTGCTGCACATTGAGGCCTGGATGAGCCGCTCCCCGTATCACGGCTTGCGGTTGTAGGATGTTGATAACGTTCTCCTACTGGTTCTTTTCCCCGTGCCAGCACGGGATCCTGTGTGATACTCGTCATGGCAAGTCAAGTTGAAGGATAGGGCCGAGCAGAAACTCTTACAAGTTGCGTTTCTGCCCTACCTGCCAATTGAACTGCTTCATCCACGTTCCCGATTGGGTACATTTGACCTTGGTCTTAAATTATCGGTCTCAACCTACTTATAAATCGTGCCACCTTCTGTGACTCAGATTCTGACAGATCGTTTCGTGTTGCCAACCGCTGGAATTTTTCAGTGTAATCTGTGACGGTTCAATTTCTTTGTCGGCAATTCTGATATTGCTGGAATAATATCTACTCATAATCACTGGAGAAAAATCGTAATCGAAGAAAACGTCTCATTCATAGCCATGATGAGATGGGCGCCTTGTTTTGGCAGGCTCGTGAGAGTTGTAATTGCTCCCACCATGCAGAAGCACAAGATTTTAATTTAAATGCTACCAATTTTACCTTTTTATGATCTGGCACATCCATATAATTAAAATATCTCTCTACTTCGGCTAACCAATCGAGGGAATCTTCTATGCATAATAAACCATTAAAACTAGGAAGTTCAGCCTTACCTCAATAGTCTCTTTCAACACGATCTAAATAATCACCTTCATGGATTGGTCGTTGGGCAAAACCTTCATTATTGTCCTCGTCGCTAGAACTTAAATCATCTTGTGTAGCCCTATGGTTTGCCACTGGTAGCACTCTACGGGAATCGGGGTTGTGTCGTACAGCGACCACAGGCGGTGGAGCAACCATAGGTGGCAAAGCACTGCCTAGGGCTCGGGGCGGAAGTAGGGCATCCGCAAGACGGTCGAAGGTTGCCTGCATCCCTTGCATGGTCAACTGACTCTCCTGGTGGAAAGCTTCCATTGTTTCCGTAAGATCATGAATCTTTGGATCACCGTCCACAGGATTTTGGCTCATACCTTCGTTATTTGCCATCGGCCCGACGGGAATCCTCACTCTGATACCAATTGACGCAGGAATGAACATGATGAGGTTGAGCACCGTCTTCCTCAAGAGGATAACTATTCCGAATCCACGGAATTTCTCTGGACTCTTCATAGAGGCTTCTCGAATCCACGAGAAAGAAAGAAAAATAGAAAATAAATTCTATAAAATTCGAAATTGATTAATGAATCAAATAAACGAGTTCACAACCCTTTAAATAGGAAAACCAAGCAATAGGGGAGAAATCAGAAGCAAACTACAACTAAAACTCTTAGGATTCGCAACTTATTATAAATAGTAAACTTACTATTTATAGACGGTCGTGATGTCTACTAGTGCGCAAGGTTTTCGGCCAAAAATAGTAAGTGTCCTATTTGGCTTCACCAAACCGTTCTCCTAATTATTCTAAGCTCTTTTCACGTTGGGCGCAACTCCTAAAGCCCGACGGATGAAGAGTTATAATCAAACTAAAAGTTACTATTTATAGTAAAAACGGAATTAAAATAGGGAAATGACAGTCGATCCAAGGGTATTTCGCAAATCCGGCTTGTGCAACCTGGTGTAGCTAGGTTGGTTGGCTAAAGTAGCTCGTTCTACCCCAAAATCATATATTTCACGCCTGATAACTCATTTCGGATTGTGAGATACGCCCGATCTAAGGTCCGACAATCTGGATCACTTCTGTCATCGACCGGGCCTTTTCTGATCCATCTTGGCCATGAAACTGTTCGCAACCCACTCTAAATCATTGTGTTATCTTAGTGGGTGCATTGTGTTATCTGCATTGAAGGTTGGCGGTTCATGTTGCACTAGTTTTTTCACTTGCTGCGTTTTCCAAGGTATTCCAAAACGGTTACGGTAATGGTGGTATACGTGCTAAGGGGTCATAATGGCCATTATAGAAAAAATGGCCCATAACAGCCCTGTAATGATCTATTACAAGGTCAAAATAGTTTTTTTTTTCAAAAAATAAAATGAGCCATTACGGACAGTATTGTAATGTAACGGCTTTGCCATTACGGTCACCGTTACTGTTATGGAATGCCTTGGGTTTTTCTCTTCATTTTCAAGAAATTTCCATTCATTAGAAGAAAATAAATCTTCAAAATACACACACGTCAAGAATAATACAAAAAGTAAATAAGGGGTCATTTGGATGGCTGTAAATGGGCCATGTTGTAAATGAATTAGAGGTAAATCATTTACACTTTGTGTTCGGATAGCCTTTTTTGCCTGAAAATCATTTACATGCTGTAAATGATTTACAGCATTTACCTCCATCTCATTTATGGGGAAAAAGTATGGATTTCATTTACAGGCCCTCCAGTTACAGCCTAATGGCTATAAATGGAAAATTTGGCTCTCCATTTAAAGGATTTAAACAATTTACAGGCTATCCAAACATATACAATCATTAACCTGTAAATCATTTACAGCATAAATACAAGCAGGACAGGAGCTTAAACCATTTACAGGCATCCAAACGATCCCTAAGGCATTTCTCAAGGAGAGATAAGGTGTTTCTAAATTTTCTCTAGCAGTAGAATGGGAATCATATTGCACAGAACTATCAATGTTAGACTAGGAATCCCAATCTGTATCCGAGAGTTGTACTTCAGAATGACTGAGAAAGTAGTGTTTCTAAACCCCCCAAATAAATATGCCAAATCCTAATCTACCCTTGCAACTCATACGCATTAAAAGTACCAGCTCTACCCATAAGAAAATTCAAACAAAATGCTCAATCTCTGCATTCTACCACATGTAATCAGAACGCAATGAACTGAAAATCCATACCGATTGTGTAGCGACCTTTACCAATGCCTTCGCAAGAGGTAAAATGCAAAACCTATTTCAAGAAATGAAAAAAGACAATTTAAGAAAAAACCAATTCAGCTTCAGATAAACAAGAAAAAAAATGAAGAAAATTCAAGATTTTCTTGAGTTTTGCTAGGAAAATCCTTACATTCCTCTGCCACCGGATAGAGCTTCTTCTGAAGGCTCCTTCCATTCATCAAACCTGCCATTACACAAAAAAGAAAAGGAAATAGCTTTATCAGAAACCTAGTTTAGGGTTTATCAGAAACCCTGAGAGAGAGAGAGAGAGAGAGAGAGAGAGAGAGAGAGAGAGAGTACACCCAACCGTAACGCCTGTCAAATAAGAGGCGTTTTGGAGGTTTTGATGGCCGGACGCTGGGGGGATTTTCTGAGTTCATGGCTGCAGCTCTGGCGCTGGTGGGCGAACTTCACTTCATCCGTTTGTATGTGAATTAAGAGAAGCTTTTGAAGGGTGTACTGAGTAAACTCTGTGGGGCCCACCGTGATGTATGTGAATTATCCACGCCGCACATCCGTTTTTCCAGCTCATTTTAGTGCATGGGCCTAGAATTGAAGCATGTTGAAAGCTCAAGTGGACCACACCACAGGAAACTGTGGGAACTGAACACTCACCGTTGAAACTTCTTGGGAGCCACATAAATTTTAGACCAATCTATTATTTATGTTTTCCCCTTCATCCTCCATCTAACCTTATGAATATGTTATTTCCTTAATCCATGTCCATGTGACCTTTCGAACATATTTAGATAACACAAACATTACGTGGTCCCAGCGAAAGTTCCGACGGCTTATTTTAGGGCACCATCCCAAAAGTGAAGCGTATCCAAATCTCAAGTGAACCACACTATGGGAAACAGTAGTGATTGACCATTAAAAACTTTTTTTGGCCACAAAAGTTTTAGATCAAGCCAATGGTTTTGTAGCCCTTCATTCAAGTCTTTGTGACCTGATCAACTGGTTGGACGGTGAATAAACATTCCAGTGGCCCCTAAAAGGTTTTTAACGGTGGGTATTCAATCACCACAGTTTCCTGGGGGGTGATCTAGCTAAGTTTTCGATTTGCTTCATTTCTGAGATCATGCCCTAAATAAGATAATAAGATGTCAAAAATAGATGGACAAAGGTTATGTAAGGCATGTACATAACGTTGGACTCTAGAGTTAGGGATCCATCGATGTAGGTGATCCACTAAAGCCATGTCCATGTCAATCGAAAGCAATGGTCACAGGTCACATGCAACCACCAATGCAGGATGCTCCTAGGGTCGGAAGCTAGGTGAGCCCACCATGATATTTGTGAGAAATTCACCCATCCATTTGTTTTGCAAACCCATGCTAGGGCATAATCCAACAAATGAAACAAATGCAAAACTCAAGCGGGTCACACGACATGAAAAAATGGGGCGGAAAATACTTACTGTGGAGTCTACTTTGGTGTTTATAATCCATCAAAACCGTTTGTAAGGACATTTACACTGCAATGATCTAAAAACACACATAACAACAACAAAAAATGCTTGATCTAAAACTTTTGTGTCCCCACAAATGTTTCAACAGTGGGCATTTAATCCCCACCTTTTACATTTACCACAATTGAGTTTTAGATCTACTTCATTTTTGGGTTCATGTTCCAAAATGAGCTGGAAAATTATATGGATATGGTGGATTTTTCACAAACATCATAGTGGGCCCCACCTCGCTTTCAATCATAAGATCCTCCTTGGTCAGGGTTCCATTGAATGTCAAATTCCTAATTGTAGTTTTGCAGCATTGAATGTCAAATTCCTAATTAGGATTTTGCAGTGTTGAATGTCAAATTCCTAATTACGATTTTGTTGTGTTGAATTTAATTGAAAATTTTCAATCTTTAATTCATAATTAGAGTTTTGCAATGTCAAATCCCCAATTAGGAAATTTGCAATTTTCGATCCCTAACTAATGTAGTAAAGAAATGAATTTGAAATTCAAAACTAAAAAATCTTAATTAAATATTTAAAAATGAAAATCCTTAATTAAGAACTAAATATGTAAATCATGCTTAAAGGTTGAGTAATTATGTTTGTGATAGGTTGTATTGATTTTAGAGGTTGGAATTTGAATTAGTGTGATTTATTATTTAATTTTTGAAAGGGCGATTAGTTTTTTGTTAATATTTAAGTAAGGATAACATGTTTTGGATTGCTATTTTGACATACCAGTTTCATGTGTTACTTACTTGTATGAAGGTTGATTTTGTAATATTTGTAATGACATCATTTAGTATGAGTGCATTTGGAGTTGAAGAAACCATGAAATCTGAATGTGAGATTTTGAACTTGTGTAACTCCTAATGTTGGTGTTTTTTTATATTAATTAATGTCATATTTGTTAAAGTGTTGCAAAAGTTTTATAATATTAATATAATATTGTTGGTTAGAGAAAATTGGTAGGGCGAAAAAGATTGCGAGTAATTTTACCAAGTGAATGATAGTGGCATGAAAAGTTTAGATGCACAAAATATAGACAATACAAATGCCGTTACTGGACTACAAGATGATATCCATAATCAAAGGATAAATATCGACATATACACAGGGGGGAGTTACATGGTGTGTTGGCTCCATTGAAGGTTAGAATTATTTCCCCAATAGATGTGTCTTTTATCTTTTTCATACTTTTGCTTGACTTATTTAAAGCATAGCCATACCATTTCCAATATAGTTTATTGGATCGATATTACAACTAACTCGAATTGTAACATAGTTGAAATTGATGAAATAAAGACTTCGTCTTAAAAAAGTACACAGAGGTATAATCTCTAAACATATCATGAGATATACAGTAAACAAATTAAAAGGAACAAAATAAAAAATGACAATGAAAATAGTTCACATTATTAACAAATCTAAATTGTCTTTTACTGATCTTACTTACTCATGACAAATGGATATGTGAAATTTGCATTTATACTTGATATATTATTATACTCAAGTGGCATGACACCATCTTAAAATGCGTGGTTCAGTATATACACACGTCTTTAGACCACTGCGGAGACTATTTTTTTTAAACAAATAGTACAAAGAAATATTGTAAAACTAAAAAAGAAAAAAAAACAATAATGACAATCAAATAGTCAAACCCAATAATATTATACTATTAGAGACAAGCTAATAGAAAAATCAAAACAGATAATGGATCCAAGCATGAAAAAGGAAAAATAAATTAAGAAGGCAAAAAAAATTCTTCTAAATTAAAGAAACAATAAAATTTTATAACTTAATCGCTTTTTAAAGTAAATATATATAATATAAAAATCATGAAATGCAAAATGATAAAATATAGTTCAAAAATTTTGTAGACAATTTGTTCGGGAGAAATTCAGTATAATTAGTGAAATGTTACAAAGTGAGAAAAAATATTTACTATTAGTATTTTACACTTTTTCCTATTTGCAATAAATTACTTGCACAAGACACAACTTCATGAAAATAACAAGAAAATAAAAAAATAAAAATAAAAATCCTAACAAACCCAACAAGGTGTTTTAGACCACATAAACCTACACTGGATGGTGTATGCATATATTGATTTTTTTCTGATAAATTATGAAAAGTTATGTAAAAATAAGAAAAAATATATATAAATACCTAAAAACAATACATGAAAATTTTATAAAAGGCTAAAAAGATTTTCATTCCATGAAATAAAGAAATAAATAAATTGATAGTGCTTTCAATCATATAGATAGTCATCAAAAGCAAGTAAGAGAGTGCTGATAAATGATTTGAAGCAAAGGAAAAAATAAGTATAAATATTTTAGTAACCATTATAGCTTTAGGCCCCGATTTACACCAAACTATATATACAGGAAAATGTCAACCATGATGAAACATTAACCACATCTAAATAATAGGAAGGAAAAAAGACTAATTAAAATAACTAAAGTATTACTTAAGAATAGGTGTTAAATGTCTTAGCAGCAAAACAAGTTACTAACCGATACATGGTCCAGTGTAAAACTAATAAGAAGTGTAATTGTCAATTGATCAATAATGTGACATGAACAACAACACAAACCTGAGTAACTGCTTCTTAAGATATCTCATAGTTTTCAAAATATTGCAGTTGACTTGATGTATTAAAGTTGTATTGTAACTAGTTTTCTTATAAGAAAATAGAAAATAGAGGATTATCGTTGTCGCCTCCAAATATTTTTCTACCATATAGAGAGAATAATTAATGGTCCAAATAATTCGGGTGAAAATGGATGAATGTGAGTATTTTCATGATTCAATACTTCTCCTAAATTACTTGAACATAAATGACTGTCTTTGAAGTCCATTGGTATATTGTTATTAGATAGTGGTAATAAATGTATAAAAAATTTACACTTTACTAAATAAGATGTCACATAATTCATTATCTAAAGACGACGATTCTTTTAAATGAATCTTAACATAAATTTGATAATGGTGGGTTTACTCAAGTAAATACTCAAGAACCATATTACTACAATTCAAAACTTTATAGCCATACCAAACTCAATACAATTCAAAATTTGAAGTACTAATAGTGTTCTTATACTCATTTTGAAATATTTTAAACAGTCTTAGAATATACAACTTTGTCGCTTTTTTTGATATTTTCGCATTAAGAAATTATCGCGGTACTTTGCCTTATTATGAATTTTAAATATCGTTGTTTAACCACTACTTTCGTTGCTGGCTTCTTATATTAGCACAAAATGTATTTAATTGATAAAGTAAAGTCTATTTTTCTTTCTTCAAGTAGATCAGGTAATTACTTATTTTACATTAACTCATAGTTCTTGAACATATTATTTCACGCAGTTATAAACTCTTCATAATTATATATGCATATATTAAAATTAAATTCAAAGTTTTAAACCTTTAAATACATAGCCAAGGTATTTGGAGTTTTTGGTAGATATGCTAAATATATAGACGGTGACATATTTCCAACATAACTATAGCTATTGTATTGGTCAACAGTTTCGTATGTTAGGATTGTCGTTGATTATTTTTTTGATATTGTATTAAAAAATATTTAAAATAATCATTTGAAATTTTTTATTATTTCATTGTATAGCATCGTCGTATCAAATATTACAATTTTTTTAATGATGATTGATCCCCAGAAATGGAGCAAATGATTGTTCGTAACTATTTATTATGTACACAGTATCAAAGTAAACCAAGTTTCAAAAAATACTATAATCCATCATTAACTTTTCATATTCTTATAATATGCTTACTATTTGATCATCTTCATGTACTTGTATCGCATAGAAGAAAAAAAGATCCTCTACATTTATTTTCTAAAAAACTAGAATGACTTCACATCATCCTTTTCAATCACTTTTATTCATTTCTTCGGTAAATAGTTTCTATAGTTAATGGATAAGAAACTTAGATTCTCTTGACTTCTAAATTGTATACTAAAAAATTTTTATAGCTACTTTGGGTGTTGTTCTTAAATTATCTCTCATATTTGTTTAAGTTTTTGGAGTATAGCTAAGCCAGTGTGTGAAATTAACAAGTGAGTCTTCATTGGTGTAACAATCTTATAATTATATCCTATTACAAAATTAATTACACTGTATTTTTCATTTATCTAAAGCTTAACTTCTATGCTTACTAGATATTGAGTTATTGTAATCCCATGGATAACCTTTGACTAAACAATTTGTTTGTTTTCATACACACACATACACACACATTTTTTATTATAATAATTACTCTCATATATAACAATATTATATATTTTTTTTATAAAGATATTGGAGCACTAAAACCTATCTTACTAGTATATATACTTATTGTAAAATTTAAATGCATTTTTATTATAAGTAAACTCTATCTTACTTTTGGTTATTCATCTAACTTCTTGTTTATATTGACCGATACGTTTTCAGTTGTTTCTTAATTATCTACTTACTAACTTGCTTCTTGGTAATTTATTCATTATTAAATTCTAAACTTTGGTATAATAGAGAAAATTCGTGACTTTGTAAGGTATTATCATTTGTTTTCCTAATTAATATTAAAAAATAAAATGCATTTAAACCATTTAAATATAAACTACTTAAAATGTATAATATGCATGTAGGAATTTAATCATCTAATGTCTTTATGGATTTAGTTTTACTTTTTATTCCATTTAGTAACATTTTATGTATTGTACACATACAATTTAGGTACGTTCGATAGAAACTTCTCATAATTCTTTAAATATATGAATAATTCTCTAGTAATTTGTTGACATCAACATAATTTATTGTTCATAGATGGGGCATTAAATCAGTAAAAACTATATTTTAGGAGAATATAAGGGGTGATTTGTTAAATCTCTAATTATATGTAAAAATTAGGTAAATAACATCACACACACACACATTATAAAATTATCCACAAAATTGAAAATTTTAAGAATTTACATAAAACAGGTATTTTCAATGTAATAAATATATTTTTAAAAAAATATTTTTGTACATCAAATTTATTTGAGTTGCATAAGCTTATTATAAAGATTAGACAATAAAAATAATTCTAAATGAAATCTTAAATGCATATATAGATTATTAAATAGGAATCTAAACTACTAGTTGACATAATTAACAATATAGATTATGAATATGTATAAACCACAACCAACATGGACTATATAAGCAGAGCCCAAATAATAGAATTGTTATTAAAATTTTCCTTCAATTATATAGACACACAAAAATCATATGACACTAAATACATTTTCATTTTGCCCACGCTACTATAATTCACTTACCTTAATTCTTAAGAAATCATCAAGCATCATATTTCACAAATGTATTTACCATTGGCCATTTTCCACATTTGCAAATAGAATTATGGTTGTCGATGGGCTAGGTTCAGGTTGGATTAAAGTCCGTCCAAACCCGGCTCACAAAGTAAGACATAGACCTAAGTTTGGCCCAAGCCTGTGACGGGCCAAAACAAATAGGCCCAAGCCCAACTCATGATCATTATGCTGCTGTGCTATTTGTTTAACATGAGCCCAGGATAAACCACTTTCTTTGTGTGAGATCTATGTTGTTAAATTTCTTTAAGCATGATTTACATCTTCAATCATAATTAAGGATTTTCAGTTTTAAATTTCTAATTCATTTTTTAAGCACATTGTATAAGGATTAAATCTCTAATTTAGGTTTCCACATTGCAAAACCAAGGCATGTTTAATTTTTTGTTTGTCTTGGTAAATGCAACTGAAATGATAATAATAACTCATTTTTAATGTTTGCAAGAAATGAAAATCGATTAGCATTTTCTCCTTAAAAATTAGTTCAAAAACGGAGTTATCGAGTTTGACTTAAATTGTGGACCCCACCATAATCTATGTGACTTATCCATGCTACCCATTTATTTTACTAGCACATTTAAGGGCATGTGCCAAAAAAATGAGGTAGATCTAAAGTTCAAGTGGACCACACCAAATGAAATAGTGGCCCTAAAGATGTACACAGTTGAAAGTTGTTTTCTTCCTAGGGTCCAAAATGATGTTTACTTGTCCTCTAACTTATTTGTAAGGTCACATGGACATAGATAAAAGGAAAGAAAAAATACCAACTTGATCCAAAGTTTTGGGGCCCTAAGAAGTTTTCAATGGTAAGAATTTATCTCATTTGTTTCTTGGGGTGTGGTCCATTTAAGTTTTGGATCTAACCTATTTTTGGGCTCAGACCTTAAAACTAGCTGGCACTTGGCAGAAGGGATGGATGGCATGGATGGGTTACATACATCATGCTGGGCTCTATAATTTTTATGGAATTCTGTCTCAAGTTTAGAGGCAAATACAATCAAGAATTATAAATGGAAATAATTATTATCCATTTATAGTGAATTATAGGGGAATTAAAAAAACAAAGAAGCCTTAATTAGGGATTGAAAATTGAAATTTCCAAATTAGTTTCACTATTGTTAAATCTTAATTGAAATTTTAACATTCAACACCACAAAACTCTAATTAGGAGCTCAACATTCAACGTTAAAACTCTAATCAGCGATTGGACATTCAACATTGCAAACATTGTAAATAATGTTTTCATGACACCTAACTTGACTTCATGAAAATTTTTGAGATTTTTACTGGCAAATTCATTAGGAATCGACATTCTACCAAATAATGCCTCTGATTTTTAGAAATTATGTAGATGAAACTTTTGAGGAAGGAAATTACAAAAAATGTTTTCATCCCATTTTTCTTTAAAAAATTAGTAAAAGTCGAGACTTTTGGGACCAAGTGGTATGTGCATAGCGTCCAAGCCATCTAACATATGCACCTCACCATGATGACAGCATTAACAAAAAATTAGGTCAATCAAATTATCAGATGGGCCACACTTGAATTTGTATTTGAGTGGTTTGTGTGTTATCTCCTTTTGGATTGGTTCACATTGTGATCGAATCCCCAATATTTTTGGTTCACCTAATAATAATGTTGGTGTGAACCTGTTGGACAGTTTGTATGTCAAACACAAACCACATAGACCCAACAATTCTCGATTCTCCACTATGTAAAGGAAAAAAAGAAAATGAAAAGCAAAGGCAGTAATGTAAATCTCCTTTGAAAAAGTCTGATCACATAGGCATTTTGGGGTAAAAATTCCAAAATTATTTTGCATGAAAATGTTTTTTGCATGCCAAATGGGATTACTGTAGTTGACTTAGCTCTACTTCACCGAGTTGATTTGCATGAAAATGATTTTTGTATGACACTTAAATGAGATTATGAGAAGAGACAGAATTTGATTTTTGCACTCATACAAAAATATGTGTGAAATCACGTCCAAACATCAGCCATGGCTACCTTGACCCTTGACCATTTCGTTGCCCAATATCTGGCCAGCCCATTGATGAGGTGGGCCATGCATGTATGCATGTACTGTTGCAAAAATGTTGTTTTAATAAAATATATATTTATAATAAAAATAATATATAATATTAAAAGTGTTTTAAAAAACTACTTTTTGGGTTTTTTGGGAGTAGTCCCACATGGGAAAGGGAGAAGAAAATTTTGTGGTTTAAATGAAAAGAAGGAAGTACCTTAATATTTGCTCACATAATCTAAGGACCATGAGACTTGCGTATTCTATTGTGAAGCACTGGAACACCGCGCGCGCACTGTTGCTCGCGCTCGGGCTCGGGCTCGGTCTCGGTCACGGGCTCGGTGTGAGGGCGTGGGCATGAGCATGTGAGGCAGTGTGGCTGTAGAGGCGCTAGTGGTGCACTTAGCACGTGTCGCAGAGGGTCGCTCCCTTCGCTCACCGGAGCGAGTCGCGGTGCGACTAACTGGCTAAGCCAGATGGCTGGGTGAAGGAAAACTAGAGGACTAAGAGAGAAGTCCTCCAATATATATAGAGAGGCTGAAAAGAGCTATTGCAACAGAAACTGTAACAGCTATGCCATTAGTGCAGGGTCCAGCTGTAACTGCTACATGGCTAGCCCAACAGCTAGAAAACGGCTAGCTGTTGTCTCACAACAGTCAGCATGCAGCAGCTTTATGGCCCATGCACAACAGTTAGAAAATGGCCATAAAACGGCTAGTTTTCTCTAACAGCCAGAAAACGGTAATGGGATTTATTTCCCTGGACCATAACCCCCAGCCACCATAGCTTATAAAAGGAGGACCTGGTTGGGTTTCCAAACCATCTCATAACCCAATCCAGCACTACCATACGAATTTGAGACAGCCCACTACTCCTCTCTCTATACTCCAGTAATTTCAGCAAGATAACAATGATTAAACCCCTTGCAAGAAGAACATACCAACAGTGTGGTCTAGAACGGTTCAATAGAACCAGTGGCTGAAGACTTGACCAATGCAGTGGTCTTTAAACAAATTTTTTTCTTCTTTTCTTTCTTCTGGGATTTTTTCATTCATTGTATTTCTGCCAGACTATGTAACAGAGTTCCATTAGTGGGCCTTTGTGTTTGCTTAATGCAGACCCACATCAGGCTCGTCGTATCCTAGAAGCTATTTGCCTGTAACCTATCAGCATACTCAACTTACTTGAGTAGGGGCAAATAACGCTTTAAGGACAGCGTTTCAAACGTGCTTCAACCTGTCTAAATTTTATAGCATTTGCGATTTTCAGTTTTCACATTATATAGAAATTATATTTTTCTGTATAAAATTTCCAACAATCTTAAAGTGTTATTTTTAAGATGGAAGCCGACAGCATTTCATTCATCAAGTTGATGAATCAGGACTTAATACGTCTTGATTGGTTCGATGGAACCAATTTTATAAGATGGTAAAACAAGCTGAAATTTCTCCTGACTGCGCTGAAGATCTAATACATACTAGATCCAAATCTGCAAGCGCTACCTGAAGCAACCGACAACGACACACCTAAACAAGTGGTTGCCCGCGCTAAAAGATTTGAAGATGAACTCTTGTGTCGTGGACACATTCTGAACGCGCTCTCCGATCGCCTGTACGATCTATACCAACAAACATCATCAGCAAAGGAGATCTGGGCTACTCTAGAGTTCAAGTACAAGGCTGAAGAAGAAGAGACCAATAAATTTCTCATCGTCAGGTATTTTGACTTTAGCATGGTAGATAATAAACCACCGCTGTCCCAAATCCAAGAACTGCAGCTAATAGTAAACAAAATCAAAGCGATAAAAATCAATCTTCCTGAATCATTCCAAGTCGGGGCTATAATCGCTAAATTGCCACCGATGTGGAAAGACTATAGAAAGAAGTTGCTGCATAAAACCGAGGACTACACACTGGAACAAATCCAGAAACACCTAAGGATTGAGGAAGAATCTCGTAACCGTGACAAAAAGAATGATAACGGGAATGCCTCGTCGAAGGTACATGCAGTAGAGAACACCAATAATAAGAATCCCGAGAAGGACGATTCTCTTAAACTCAATAAAGAAAAATTCAAGAAAAATGCTCAAAAGAAGAACGGAAAGTTTAAAGTCCTATGCCATGTCTGTGGGAAAATCGGACACTACACTCGAGTATGCCGATATCGCAAATCTAAAAAAGAGGCAAGTGTAATAGAAGAAGGTGATATCGTGGTTATGATCACTGAGGTAAATACCATCCAAGGCAAAGTTCCAAGCTGGTGGTATGATACTGTCGCTACAGTACATGTGTGCTACGATAAATCAGTCTTCAAAACCTATGAGGAATTGACCGATGGTCAAGAAGTTCAAATGGGTAATGAAGTCTGATTGAAGGTCATCGGCAAAGGAACTGTCGAATTGATATTCACCTCTGGGAAGAAAGTGATTCTGACTAATGTACTGCACGTCCCAGACATAAGGCGAAACTTAGTTTCTGGGGATTTTTTGGAAAAACCAGGTTAAGGGTGGTGTACGAGTCAGGAAAACTGATTCTGTCCAGGAATGAAAATTTTATCGGAGAGGGATATTCTTGTAATGGGATGGTTAAGTTTTCTCTGAATGAAAGTAACACTTCTGCGTATATGGTTGAATCTGCTAGACTGTGGCATGATAGACTAGCCCATATAGGATATAGTACCTTGAAGTTCATGGCTAAGAATGGTTTAATCTCATACACAGATAATGAAACTGATAAGTGTGAAGTGTGCATACGATCCAAAATGACGAAAAAATCTTTTTCAAGTGTTGAAAAATTGTCTCAAATATTGGATCTTGTGCATAGTGATATCTGTGAGTTAAACGGTATTCTTACTCGTGGAGGTAAACGGTACTTCATAACCTTTATAGATGATTGCTCTAGATATGTGTATGTTTATCTATTAAAGAGCAAAGATGAAGCATTGAACATGTTTAAGATATATAAAGTATAAGTAAAGAATCAACTAAATAAGAAGATAAAAATTTTTCGTAGCGATAGAGGAGGAGAATACTTCTCGAATGAATTCGATAACTTCTGTGAAGAACATGGACTAGTACATCAATGTACAGCTCCATACACACCTCAATAAAACGGAATAGCTGAAAGAAAGAATAAAACATTAGTAGAGATGGTTAACTCAATGCTAATAAGAGCAAAGTTGCCACTAAGTTTATGGGGTGAGGCACTGCTTGCAACATGCCATATAATAAACAGAATTCCGTCTAAAAAATATAAAATATCTCCATATGAAACATGAAGAGGTAGAAAACTTAACTTATGATATCTTAAAGTATGGGGGTGTCTTGCATACTATAGAACCCCTGATCCAAAAAGAACTAAGTTAGGACCAAGAGCTATTAAGTGCGCCTTTGTATGGTATGGACAACATAGTAAAGCTTATAAACTTCTAGATATGGAATCTAATCAATTATAGAATCAAGAGACGTTGAATTCTTTAAGAACTCACTATCCTTGGAGTCAAAAAATAATGAAATCCAAACTCCCAGTAAAGAACCAGATAACACAACTTCACATATAGTGGAAGCTCCTATTGAACCTCGTAGGAGTCAAAGAACAAGAATAGAGAAGAGTCTAGGAGATAACTACATTGACTCACAACACGTCATTTTTCATCTGGTAGAAGCAAATAGAGAAAATGTTATAAGACAAATACCTATACTAATGACTATAGAAGATGATCCTAAAACATATAAAGAGGTTGTATCATCTAGAGACTCAGCCTTCTGAAAAGAAGCTATAAATGATGAAATAGAATTCATAATGTCAAATCAAACATGAGAACTAGTAAACTTACCTCCAGGTTCTACACTCATAGGTTGTAAGTGAGTATTTAGAAAGAAATATCACATTGATGGGATTATCCAAACCTTTAAAGCTCGACTAGTAGCTAAGGGTTTTAGATAAAAAGAAGGGATAGATTACTTTGACACATATTCACCTGTAGCTAGGATAACATCCATTAGGATATTATTTGCGCTAGCTTTCATACATCATCTTCACATCCACCAAATGGATGTAAAGACTGCATTCCTGAATGGTGACCTTAATGAGGAGGTATACATGGAACAACCTGAAGGTTTCGTTCTACCAAGAAATGAAAATAAAGTATGTAGATTAGTCAAATCGTTGTATGGATTAAAACAAGCACTAAAACAGTGGCATGAAAAGTTTTATTCTAAAATACTATCTCATGGTTTCATGCATAATGTAGCTGACAAATGCATATATTCTAAAGTATATGATAGTTATATTG
Organism: Magnolia kwangsiensis; assembly: GCA_037074715.1. NCBI lineage: Eukaryota > Viridiplantae > Streptophyta > Magnoliopsida > Magnoliales > Magnoliaceae > Magnolia > Magnolia kwangsiensis. The sequence continues at coordinate 29,737,553 of CM073575.1, read as the reverse complement.
TTATTATCTGTCTGTATGTTGATGGCATGTTAATAATAAGTAATAAAATGAAAGGTGTGACTGAAACAAAGAGGTTTCTTTCTTCCATATTTAAAATGAAGGATCTTGGACAAATTGATACCATCCTAGGTATCAAAGTTAAAAAATATTGTGGGAGTTATATTTTGTGTCGATCTCATTATATTAAGAAGATACTAAATAAGTTTAATGATCTAAATATAAAGGAAGCAAAAATTTCATTTGATTCAAGTATCAAACTAAAAGAAAATACTGGAAGAACTGTTGCACAATTAGAATATACGAGTGCTATAGGAAGTCTTATGTATGCTATACAATGCACTAAATCTGATATCGCATATGCTGTGAGTAAACTTAGTAGGTTTACTAGTAACCCCAGTAATGAACACTGAAATGCAATCAGTAGAGTCATTGGTTACTTAAAAGCAACCAAAGACTTAAGACTATTTTATTCAGAGTTGTCTTCCGCATTGGAAGGATATACCGATGCGAGCTGGATATCGAGTGTAGGGGACAACAAGTCTACTACAGGGTGGGTATTCACCCTAGGAGGTATAGCTGTATCTTGGGGATCTAAGAAACAGACTTACATAACACACTCGACTATGGAGTCTGAATTCATAGCCCTGGCTGCAACAGGCAAAGAGGCTGAGTGGCTAAGGAATTTTCTATTAGAAATTTCTTTTTATGTAAAGCCTATATCGGCTGTATCACTACATTATGATAGTGAAGCCACATTAGCTATAGCCTATAACGGCACTTATACTGGTAAATCTAGACATATCAGTCTTTGACATGATTATGTTAGACAATTGATTTAAGATGGAATCATTACTATTTTCTATGTGAAATCAAGCAATAACTTGGCAGATCCTTTTATTAAACCTCTACCGAGAGAAGTAGTAAAGGCCACATCTAGAGGGATGGGGTTGAAACTCTTCAACTAAAGTTCCACCAGTGATGGTAACCCAACCTAAAGTCAGAAAATCTCTAAATTTGGGTTTAATGGGTAAGAATAAGTCACTGATATGTGGAAAGTTTTCAGCAATAAATTATAAAACCTCATCCATAATAGATAAGTGCTGAGCATTACGAAAGAGGGTTGAGACTTAAAACTCTTAATGAAATCCAGTCTATAGAACAAGTGTCTTATAGTAACGGAGACACTGGAAGGATTTCACCTATGAACGTAGAGATGGTGCCGTCTCTCATGAGAGTTAGGAGTTTTTTCTCAGGATCGTTCACGAATTAAGATAAACACATGACCATTAATTGTGCTGAGCAAGATTGTGGAAACTCTAACAACATATAACGAATATGTGTATAGTTTCTCCGACTCTGTTATCTAAGAATAATTGGTTCAAAGCTGCGGCTACCATTCATTTCGATAGAGTTTTGAGATACTTACACTAAGGGAAGATTAAAATTGAAATATATCTTTCTTTATGCATATAAGCTGATTATTCTAGCAGAAATGTTTAACCGAAAAAAATATATTTTATAAAATCAAGTGGGAAATTGTTGTAAAAATGTTGTTTTAATAAAATATATTTTTATAATAAAAATAATATATAATATTAAAAGTGTTTTAAAAAATTACTTTTTAGGTTTTTTGGGAATAGTCCCACATGGGAAAGGGAGAAGAAAATTTTATGGTTTAAATGAAAAGAGGAGAGTACCTTAATATTTGCTCACATAATCTAAGGACCATGAGACTTGCGTATTCCAGTGTGAAGCACTGGAACACCGCGCACGCGCTCGGACTCAGGCTCGGGCACTGGCACGGGCACGGGCTTGATACGAGGGCATGGACATGTGAGGCAGTGTGGCTGTAGAGGCGCTAGTGGCGCACTTTGCACTTAGCATGTGTCGCAGAGGGTCGCTCCCTTCTCGAACCGGAGCGAGACGTGTGCGAGTCGCGGTGCGACTAACTGGTTAAGGCAGATGGCTGGGTGAAGGAAAACTAGAGGACTGAGAGAGAAGTCCTCCAGTATATAGAGAGAGGCTGAAAAGAGTTGTTGTAGCAGAAACTGTAACAGCTATGCCATTAGTGCATGGTCCAGCTGTAACTGCTGCATGGCTAGCCTAATAGCTAGAAAACGGCTAGCTGCTGTCTCACAACAGTCAGCATGCAACAGCTTTATGGCCCATGCACAACAGTTAGAAAACGGCCATAAAACGGCTAGTTTTCTCCAACAGCCAGAAAACGGTCATGGGATTTATTTCCCTGGACCATAACCCCCAGTCACCATAGCCTATAAAAGGAGGACCTGGTTGGATTTCTAAACCATCTCACAACCTAATCCAGCACTACCATACGAATTTGAGACAACCCACTACTCCTCTCTTTATACTCCAGTAATTCCAGCAAGATAGCAACGGTTAAACCCCTTGCAAGAAGAACAAACCAACAGTGTGGTCTAAAACAGTTCAACAGAACCAGTGGCCGAAGACTTAACCAGTGCAGTGGTCTTTAAACAATTTTCTTCTTCTTTTCTTTCTTTTAGAATTTTTTCATTCATTGTATTTCTGCCGGACTGTGTAACAGAGTTCCATTAGTGGGCCTTCGTGTTTGCTGAACGCAGACCCACATCAGGCTCGTCGTATCCTAGAAGCTATTTGCCTGTAACCTATCAGCATACTCAACTTACTTGAGTAGGGGCAAATAACGCTTTAAGGACAGCGTTTCAGACGTGCTTCAGCCTGTCCAAATTTTATAGCATTTGCAATTTTCGATTTTCACATTATACAGAAATTATATTAATCTGTATAAAATTTCCAACATGTACATGTGTGTGGCCATATGATCTTATTTTATCTCTTAAATAGTTGATCAAGGTCTCTATCTCAAATGAGAACGTTTCACGCAATAACAAGGATAAATCCAATTGTGTGGTAAAGTAGTCAAAATAGGTCAGCGATTCCAGCTGAAAACGAGTAAAAACCTTAACAACTATGAACCCCAAATGTCTATATATAAGCATATATAACTATTGTAAAAGATAATATATACAGTAAAAATAACCATTTATAGAGAAGCATTGTTTTTTTCTTTTAACCGACACCACATGGGATCTCATGATCTAAGTGTTGAAATAGAGTCTTTCTATCACTAAGCTATGGAGTGAAAATCTTTTACTACTTGAGAAAAATGGTAGGTGTGGAGAAAACAACCATCAATCTACCTTAATTGGCGCCCTTGGTCTAATTAAGGATAGAGTGGCCTTTAAAAAAAATAAATCAAGGAATGCTTGGGGGTGGGCTCACCTAATGAATGGCCGGGATCTTAGACAAGTGTGTCAACTGCAGAGTTGTGATTTTGGATGGAGTTTACTTTTTATCTCATTTTATTTAACAATAATTAAAGATTTTGATAGGGATTGAAAATAAAACAACCTTAATTCTCTAATAGAGAACGAAGACACGTGACATACAATTCATTTAAATTAAACTCTTCAAGTCACCGATAGCAATTTAGGGAAGTAGATCGTCGTGGTGTGCTGAACATCCGTGGTGTGTTGATGTGGTAAAGTTATGTGGGCCTCACAATGATGTATGTGTTATATCCATATCATCCATCCATTTTGCAAGATCATTTTAAGGCAGGATCACATAAATAAAGTAGATCCAACCCTCAAGTGAACCACACCGCAAAAAGAAATGAGGAAAATGATGCCCATCATTAAAGGTGGGGCATCGAGTCGAGTCAGACCAGATTGGGCCCAACTCGACTCGGTACGAAAAATTCAATACTTGACCCGAACTCAATCCAATCCGGAACTAAGTCCGGGTCCTCTTACTCGATCAAATCTGTTACATTACTGGCCTAATCCGAACCGAGTCTGACTCGGTTAGGGAAACTGAGTCGAATTGGGCTGGGTACATTTCAGATCGAATCTTCTGTGGCCCTTAAAAGAGTTTCAATGGTAGACATTCAACCCACCACTGCTTTTTGCAGTGTGGTCCACTTGATCTTTAGATCTGTCTTATTTTTCGTCTCAAGCCTTAAGACGAGCCTGCCAAATGGATGAACGGTTTGGATATAACACATACCTCATGATGGGACCCATAAAATTTTCTGACATTGATACACCACACTAGCTGGCCTGGTGCGTGGTACACCTGCCAATCTGCCTTTTCTTTTATTGGGACGCGGATTTCTTGCACTTGGATGCTATGTGGGCCTACAATGATATTTGTAAGAAATTCACACCGTCAATCAATTGTGGGAATTTATTTTAGGACATGATACTAAAAAATAGGTGGATCCAAAGCTCAAGTGGGCCGGACGAGAGGAAAACCGAGGAAAGAGTTTCCGACCGTTGAAACCTTCCTGTTATCTACCCTGATATTTATATGCCATCTAAACCGTTTATAAGGTCATTCCCACTCAGATGAAGTGAAAACACTAAAAACTTCTTTTGATATTAAACTCTGTGGCCATGCAAATGTTTCAAATGGTGGTCACTGAATCTACACTTTCCTCGCGTAAGGGCCACTTGAGTTTTGGATAGACTTCATTTTTGGTCTCATGTCCTAAAACGAGCTCCCAAAATGGATGGACGGTGTGGATTTATCACAAACATCACGGTGGGACCCACCTAGCATCCTAGGTAGGAACTTCCTGCTAAAATCTTTGGCATGAAATCAGCGTCTGTTAGAGGGAAGCGGATTGCCTATTGAGTAACTGGGTACCCTAAGTGTACTGTGTAAATTCTGTGGGGTCCACCGTGATTTATGTATTTTATCCACTCCATCCATCCATTTTAATGGATAATTTTAGGGCTTGAGCATAAAAATGAAGTTTATATAAACCTCAAGTGGACCACACCACATGAAACAATGTGAATTGAACATCTACCGTTGAAAATTTCTTGGGGCCAAAGAAGTGTTGGATCAAGATTGTATTTGTTTTTTTTCCCTTCATCCATGTTTGTGTGATCATATGAATAGGTTTGATGAGAAATAAACATCACTGTGGGCCCTAAAAAGGTTTCAATGGTGGAAATCATTATTTCAACTGTTTCCTATGGTATGGTCCACTTGATCTTTGGGTATGATTAAAATTTGGGCTCAACCGCTAAAATAAGATGGAGAAAAAGATGGATGGCATGGATAGACCACATATATTAATGGTGGGTCCAACAGAGTTTACTCAGTATGATAGGAGCATAATGAGTAACTAGGTAGGCAATCCGATTTCCTTTCAGAGCTCGGTGCTCAATGCACCTTGAGCTACGAGTGAGAAGATGGATTGACTACTCCCCTTACACCAACCAATGGCTAGTGGCCGGTGCTCTATGGACCCCACCATGATGTATTTATTTCATCCAGGCTATATAGCTATTTTTTCTGGATCAATTTATGATATTAAATAAAAAATGAGGTATATCCCAATCTCAAGTGGACAACATTATAGTAAACAGTGTTGAATGAACATTGTGCAAATCAGATCGGTTCGGATTGACCACTGATCCGAACTCGACTTGATGTACGGTCGGATCTGAGTGGGCCTACTCGATTCAACCCAATCCTGGCCTTCGGTTCGGATGAGATCAAGTTGGATCTGTCGGATCGGGTCGGATTCTTCCCAGCTCTACCCATCGTTGAAATACTCATAGGGCCCACCATGAGTTTATTTGCCATCCAACTTGTTCATAAGTTCACACAAACTTAGGCAAAGGAAAATGACAAATATCAGCTTGATTCAAAACTTCTGTAGCTCCTAAGAAGTTTTCAATGGTAGGCATTTCATCCCCATTGCTTTCTGTAGACACCCCACCCAAGCTACATCTTGAGAAGGCTAAGAGCATCCGGGAACTATGATCGTACCTTGAACCAGAATCCCAACCTAAACCAAACCCTAACCTAAAAGTCCCCAATCCGTAACCCAAAACCACGATCAAAACCATTCAATGCACATGCAACCCCGCCTATAACCTATACCATGACCCAGATCCCCTTTACCCAAGCTGAAACTCACTTTTCTAAGCCGAAAAACTTGAAAGAAGACTTCTCGGCGAACCCACATGATGTATAAAGCTCGCACGTGCGAAACCGGCCCGAACTGAGCCTAGGCGATAGTCTGATTGCCACAGGCGGTAGTCTGACTACCGCCTGCGGTACTTCAAGTGTCGCCGCTCGCGGCCCGCGTGCGGACAACTGTCCCAGCGTCCAAAAGTCAACTTTTCTTCAAAATTACCCCTCCAAACTTCATTATTTACCATTTTACCGCCCCCCATAGCAAATGAGAGAGTGCCATGTGGCATTCCTCTCTCCACAACCAACCATAACTTGCCACCTCACCTTTTACCCCTCTCAAATCCAGAATTTACAGTAATGCCATTGGAGAAGGCTATAAATAGTCCTCTCCTCTTCACATTTTCAACAACAACATCTTCTCATCCAAGAGAGAGAAAGTGAGAGGGAGAGAGAGTGAGGAAGAGAGTGAAGGAAAGGGAAGGAACTCCCAAGCCTTCAAAGATCTGATCTTTCCAGCCACCCCCTAGCCTTCCTTTCAACTTTTCCAACCCATAAGCCTAGACCATATGTCACGCCCCAAATCTGAAAATCGAATTCACAAGAATCCCGATTACTGAATCCGGTGCTGACAGCATCCATAGTACCCCATTCTCGGCTCCTAGCATTCACACGCCAGATTCCGATCCTGGAATTCTATAAGGAGGATATATATATATTTTTTTGAAATGTACATTTAACTAGTAATAAGCATAACCACAAGATTACCCAAATCACAAAAGCAACATCATCATCATATATCCACTAATATAATCATTTGAGTACAATACTGAAAGGAAAATACATAAATAGAGAATCAAGCTCCAAAAGACCACCGCACGCTACAAGCTCAACACTGCTGCAGCCTAACATCACCTGCACGCATCTATCGTGCATAAGCTTATAGAAAGCTTAGAGGGTGGTGTAAGTGTGTGCACAAAGTAAGTGCCAAGTATTCAATACAATGTCATAATCATACAATACCGAAAAATAAGTAATCCATAAACCATATAATGTTTGAATAAACAGAAACACTGACAAGAGCAAGAATTATCAGAGTAAGCAGAAATACTAACAAGATATAACTCACATGATAACAGAGTAAGTGAAAGTATGGATAAGTCTATGAGTCAATCAATATCAAATGCCGAGGGTGCAATGCAATATACAAATCCTACTAAATCTGTCTAGGCCATATAAGTGCAGAAATAGCAACCCAAGATGCCATATGCCTGCGGATGTAATGTAATATGCGATGCGAATGAAATAACCATGCTGGAGTGTGAAGTCGGGATGATAGTATGTAGTATCGTAGACTACGGAGTCCACCACAAGGACTTCTATCCGAACCAGTCCCATACCTAGATTTGGATAGTGAGACTTAATGTGGTAGACTCCTGATCTCAGGTTAGTCGCGCGCCCAACCGAAATTCTTGCCATAACGAAGGTACACAACAATTAGTTGCGCACCACCAGCCCGAGTGGATAGTGAATGAATGAATGAGCATGCAATTCCTACTCAATAAGTCCACATATCAGTACGGTTCCTCTCTGGAAAATCACCTGGGTCTAGTACACTTTAAACCAGATCGCCACCACATCGCTCGCAATAAGGTAAGTGGAAGAGACCTCACTATCCGTCTGCCAATATCGGGCTCGACTCGTCGATAGCGGACCCATTCCTCGAGCTGGTCAAACTCAGCTAGCTTTGTCCCCTATTCTCGGGTGGGTAAGACCACAACCCCTTCCAACCGACCACGACACAGTAGAGAGCGCAGCCATCTGGTAATCGGCACTCGACGCTTATCTACCCACTCGGTTTAGACGTTGAAGTAACCTCTGGAACCAAGAGGGTTTAGGGACTTTCACCCAGGGATATCTATAGCACCCCATGTAGAACAGATTTTCGGTGTCCCATCTGGCCATCCACGATATGCCTGTGGAGGCTACGGCCCTGATGTCGCTAGGGCATGTAATAATCATAACACACAATGTGAGATGCATGAGTCATACAATCCAATCATGCATCAATCCTACGCATACTGTGCGCTCATGTGAGACAATTACTGCCTATCAGGGAGTCTCATAACAACCAGCACTATGACATATGCAATGGTCAATCATATCTCATAACAAACATGTAAATGATGCGTATGGTCATGTATCATGATGCTATGCAGTCACATACTCATAATCGGTATCAATAACCGATATTAATAATCGACATCGACCATGTGGACATTTAACCAACATTGTCCCCCAAGGAATGACTCACATAAAGCCTAACATATAGTGGACTCATGGCCTCACACAAGGGCCAAATATACAACACCATGGGCCTCACTCAAGAGTTTAATACACTTCATGATGGGCCTAACATACATTACAATGGGTTCCATCACCTAGCCCTCAAATGCATCACAGTGGGCCTCATCACATAAGCATTATATACATCACATTGGGCCTTAAACAGGGGCTGGATACACGTCACAACGGGTCTCAAATATGGGCCGCATATACATCACATTGGGCCTCGACAATCAGAATCGGCGATCAGCCACGACAATCAGAATCGACAATCGGCCTCGATACTCAGAATCGGTCAATCGGCCATGACAAGCAGAATCGGCAATCGGCCACGTCAATTGACAATCGGCCACGATCGATAATCGGTCACTATAATCGGCCTCGACAATCGGTAGTCTGTCAAACGGTCATGACAAGCAGAGTCGGCAATCAGCCACGTCAATCAATAATCGGCCACGATCGGTAATCGGTCACGATAATCGGCCTCGAACGGTAATCAGTCAACCGGCCACGACACGCAGAGTAGGCAATCGGCCACGTCAATTGATAATCGGCCACGATCGGTAATCGGCCACAATAATCGGCCTCGACAATCGGTAATCTGTCAATCGGCCACGGTAAGCAGAGTCGACAATCAGCCACGTCAATCAATAATCGGCCTCGATTGATGATCGGAATCGAAAAATCGGTCACGTCAATCGGAATCGGCAATCGATCACGATAAAGGGCCTCGATCGCTAATCGGCAATCTGTCAAGTCAATTGGCCACGATAATCGCACCGATAATCAGCAGATAAATAAAATGGGGTTCATAGATGATCAGCCGATCAACTATAGTATAAAGATCAGCACTCGACCGTGGTAATATTAAATCCGATAACACGGAGTCATCCCTCTATAGCGAATGGGACCCACTTATTTGGGTTAATCCACTGAGGGAATGACGAGAATGGGCCTAACAAGGCCTAAGGGAAGGTCACAATGTGGACATCCAACCATCATTGCTCATTAATGTGGACATCTAACCAACATTGCTCCCAAGGAGTGGCCCACATAATGGATTTATACGCAACGTAGCTGCCACACATACATCACATTGGGCCTCATTCATGGGCCTCACATACATCACATTGGGCTTCATATAAGGGCATTGAATACATCACAATGGGCCTTAACCCATGGGCCCCACATACATCACAATGAGCCTCAACCCATGGGCCCAATACATCATAATGGGGCTCAACCCATGGGTTCAATACATCAGGCGGGCCACATTACATGGGCCGCACTAACGGGCCTCACACAAATGGGCCACAAATACATCAGGTGGGCCGCACTAACGGGCCTCGCACAAATGGGCCATAAATACATCAGGTGGGCAGCACTAACGGGCCTCGCACAAATGGGCCATAAATTCATCAGGTGGGCTGCACTAACGGGCCTCGCACAAATGGGCCATAAATTCATCAGGTGGGCTGCACTAACGGGCCTCGCACAAATGGGCCACAAATTCATCAGGTGAGCTGCACTAACGGGCCTCGCACAAATGGGCCACAAATTCATCAGGTGGGCTGCACAAATGGACCTCGCACAAATGGGCCACAAATTCATTAGGTGGGCTGCACTAACGGGCCTCGCACAAATGGGCCATAAATTCATCAGGTGGGCTCCACTAACGGGCCTCGCACAAATGGGCCATAAATTCATCAGGTGGGCTGCACTAACGGGCCTCGCAAAATGGGCCACAAATTCATCAGGTGGGCTGCACTAACGGGCCTCGCACAAATGGGCCACAAATTCATCAGGTGGGCTACATCAATGGGCCGCACTAGGGGGCCTTATATACATCAATGGGCCGCACTAGTGGGCCTTATATACATCAATGTGGACTACATCAATGGGCCGCACTAGCGGGCCTTATATACAACAAGTGGGCCCTGCACGCATGACAGGTATATAACTAGTGTGAGGGTACTCTAGCCAATCCGCTTCCCATACGTGTATCAAGGTAAGTCCCACCGTCCAAGGACTGGACGGTGGAGATACATACATCATGTGGGTCCCACAAGTACATCACGTGGGGCCCACAGCTAGGCAGCATGAATGAAACACAAATATCATAGTGGCGTCCCACACCACCTACTCAGGTGGACGGTGTGAATATAACGCATTATCAAGATAGGGCCCACCATAACATTATTTCCTACCCAATCTGATCATAAGGTCACAAATACTTAAATTAAGTGGAAAACAAATATCATATTGATCCAAACTTCTGTACACCCAAAAAGGGTTTCAATGGTGGATGTTCAATCTCCACTGATTTTGCAGTTTGGTCCACTTGATAGATGGATGGCATAGATTACATATACATTACGGTGCGCCCCATGTAGTCCGTCAAGATGGACGATGCTGATGAAGAGCACATGCACCAATGTGGGTCACGTCCAAGGATGGACGGGTAGGATGAAAAACATACATCAAGTGGGTTCCCACCGTCCCAAACAATGGACGGTGAGGATAAATCACATACATCATGGTGGTCCCACCAGGATGTGGGCCACACGTGTTAGGTGGGGTTCATGTCCCATGGACGGATGGTGTAGATGTACATCACATACATCACAACTGGCCCCACCGCCCAGAGGTCTGGATGGTGTAGGCATCACACGTACATCACGGTGGTCCACCAGGTACGGATGGTGTGGATTTCCCACGTCTAGGCAGAGTCCCACCGTCCAGAGCATATGGACGATGAGAATGTAAGGCACATATAGCAAGGTGGTTTCCCATGTGGGGCCACCAACCCATATATATATATTATATAATATTCTCTCTTTTTTTTTTAGGCAACGTCTAGCATCCAGGCCTAGACGGACGGCCTGGATGTAAAACGCATATATCCAGGTGGCCCCCACCGTCCAGGCTATGGACGGCATGGATATTCATCACGTGTAGGTCCCACACGTATGAATGGTCTGGGTAAAAATCATATCACGTGATCCATGTCCACCGAACTTACTGTGGTTGCAGCAACAACAGCTGCATTCGCTGGGCCAGCGATGAACGGTTTGGATGAAACACTTCATCAGGTGTGGCCTACTGGCCCTCCGTCTTGATGGACGGTTTGGATGTCAGAGGTGGGTCCCACGCTGCATTGATGTAGCACACGTGCAGGATGGGCAGCAGGAACACATATATTATGGTGGAATCCCACCATCCAGGAAACCTCCTGACGGTGAGGATAAAACAGTGCAAGTCACGGTGTATCCTGCCGTCCCTGATGGACGGTGGATATACATACCTCTATAGTGGACCCCACATGTGCAGCAGATGGACGGTGTGATGAATCCCATACATCAGGGTGATGCCATGCCAAGGGCCCACCCGTTTTGGGTTCAAGCTGATATTTATGTTTTCAATTCAACCAGTCCAGCAGCCTCAGCTACTGGACGATCCACTGCTGGACAGTGGATCCCACACGTCTATCAAGGTGGGGCCCACATACACATGGCCCAACAAGTACATCCATCTAGGTGGCCAAAAAAAAATAGAGAAAGGGAGAGAGAGAGATAAAGAAGATCGGATGGTGGAGGGACCCCGCCACTATGGGTCCCTCTTTGATACAACACATACATCAAGATGGGTCCCATATATGTGGGCCCCCAAATCATAAATCAAATAAATAAGATCACCCACATCATAAAAATGGAGAAATCTAACCTAAAGATGCACCCACCTTTGATCTCCCCTTCCTTCTTCCTCTAATGCATGATAGAGCTCCAAAGGTACAATTTCAACGGTTGAGATCGATTTTAGAGGGTGAGATTAGATGGTAGGAAGGTGGGCCACACTAGCTCTCTCATGGGGAGCTTGGATGTAGGTTGCTTCCATGGGAGTTTCTTGGAATAATAAGAGAGAAAATGAGAGAGAGAATGGTGAGGTGGAGTGATGGGATGAGAGGGATGGTGAGTGATGTAAGGGAGTACTTTTGTTGTAAGAAAAGTTAGCTTTTGGAGAGGGTGGTTGTACTTGGGGATGGGTGTGAGTGATGGGAGTGATGTGTACTTGATTGATGTGACCGATGTGATGTATCGTAGAGATTCCCTCGATATATGCAACGCGCGGCGTTTCTTCGGAACGAACGTAAGCCCACATCTACTAGCCTAGGTATCGGTTTGGTGCGCGAGTCACGACGTTAGAACCGCGACGACGGCGCGGTCGCTAAGATACAAGTTTCGGATCGAGCCGACGTCGGTGTGTGAGACCCAGCTCAGGATCGGGAACAAACATTGGATACAGGTTGAAGGTTGCCAAAATTCGATTGAAAGGACCGCGGAAGCATACGAAACGGTATGGCATAGGATACGGGTCTTACACCATATCTGATCATGGTCCGGTTCATGTCTTAGCCAACTCAAGATCAAGCTAAAGATCCATTCATTTTACATACAAGCATTCATCATGACATCTATTCCCTTCTCAACCCCCCTGCTTCTCTAGATCTCTAGTGAACATATGCTCTGTGACTTGCCGTATATCGGATCCTGTCACATCAGAAATTCCTAGTGATCCAGTCCATTTTTCTTACCTCTTTGCATAAGCATCATCACATCCGCCCTCTAGACATGCCGTTGGACGTATGCTCTGTGGCTTGTCGAAATCTCGGATCTTGCCGCATCAGAAATTCACGTGTGTGCCTAGTCCCATCTCGACTATAACATCCATCATCCCTTGAGATTATTTTATCACGCTGAGTAGAGACCGTACATTTGTACGGGCAGAGAGGGTGCTTAACACCTTCCCTCTTCGTAAGCGAGGTCCCTTGCTCGGAATTCCGGATCGCAGACTAGGAGTCAATCTAAGGTAGGAAAGTCTCTGAATTTTCCTCACCTTGCGTATTTCGTGGTTCTAGCCAACCGCGAGATTTCAAGATTTTTCGGCTAGTGACAACTCTAATATCCACAATCATCCTAGCACCCCCTAATCACATCACAAATACAAAACCAGCGTGGGCGCCGATTTTCAGTGTCTACAGAATGGCGACTCCACTGGGGATTTGTTAGCTCGCACTAGCTGAGACCAGACTTGAAATAGTGTGGTAATATAATCTTCGGCAATATTCTACATTTGCATTTATACCTTGCATTAAAAAAAAAAAAGGATCGATCTTTGGCTTGCACCCATTCAAGGCTCTTACTCACCCCATGCTTATTCAATTCAAAGTTGTCATGAAAAATCAAAAAGAAGAAACCATTACGCCTAAAAGGCACCCACGGATAGCATAAATTTATGGCTGATAATACCGCATTTACCTCAACCATGGACGAAATAGCCCAAAATTTTAAGGCTTTACAGGCCCTTCTTCCCCAATATGTTCAAAAAGAGACTGTCCAAACCATGCAAGTGTCACCACTTAGTGCTCCAGTCATCTCAACTTTCCAGCACCCTCTCCATAATGGGAGTCACCTTCAAGGCCAATTTTTCACAACTAAGAATCCTTTCCGACAGCCTCTCACTGACAAGAACCGTTATCAAATACAATCTCCCACAGTCAGGAATCCCAGCCAATTCCAACATCTTCCTCCTAATAGGAGATCCAATCAATTCTAGGGGGCAAAACTCCCTTCGAACGATCTCTCCGAAATCAAAGAACTCCGGGAGCAATTGCGAGAGGTGCAGATGAAACTACAAAGGCAGCAACAAGGGGTGGATCTCCCATCTACTAAGTTTAGTGATCTTTGTCCCTTCCCTGATGCAATGGTACCTCAAGACTTCGAGGTACCAAAATTCAAAAGGTCCGTATGATGGTACGGGTTGTCCTATGGATCATTTAAGAGCATTCTGTGGGGAGCTTAATACTCTGGCAGGTAATAACGGAGCGTTGATCCATTTGTTTCAAAAATCCTTGAAAGGCGATGTGTTAGATTGGTACACGTCATTAGACTACAATTGAATTAAAACTTAGGAACAACTTTCCCAAGCTTTCATTGATCGTTTTGTGTACAATCTTAATGTAGTACCCAAAAGGGTGGATCTTGCTGCCTTAAGGCAGAGGAATGATGAGTCATTGTCAGCTTATGTTGGACGGTGGTGGGCCATGGTTGCCAGAATGACAACACCCATTGATGACGAGGAGCAAATCTACATGATCATCCACTCGACAAATCCGAGTATCTCCGGATACCTCGTATCGTATCCATATGCTAACTTCACCCAACTCATCCGTGCTGGGGAACGAGTTGAAGCCGGAATAAAGGCTGGAACGATCTTCCCTTGGTGGCCTCATCAGACCTCCCCAGTACAACGGACAGTGAAAGGAAAGTCTATTGGATACGAGAACAGTAACAGAAATGTTTCTGACCTCCATCCAACAGAAGAAGACAATCGCCTCTACCTAAGGTGCTCAATTCGCTCCTCAAGAAGGACAATGGCAACAACAACAGCAAATAGAGATTCCTCAGTACCCCAATCATGGTCAGCAGATGAGGATAACCCGGGAACCTAGCCCAAACTTACAGTGAGGTACTAGCCATGCTAGTCCAAAGGCAAATACTTACCCCGCTACTGCCTAGGCTCCTCCCAAACCCTCTGCCACCAAATTATAATGAGAATGAGTACTGTGCATACTATCAATCCCGAGGGCACACAACGGACCGTTGTTTCGCCCTGAAACATGTGATCCAAGATCTAATTGACAACCAAATGATTATGGTTACCTCTCCTGCTGTTGCCACCACCAATTACACTCTCCGGAATTGCCTGCCATCGTATCAAGTATGCCCCAGTTCATCAGGAACTCCTACTAACAATATCAATCAAGGAGAGCCACCCCCGGTCAATCTAGTCCAATGCATCCATTCAATCATCGCCAGCCCAACAACAATACCCCCAAGTATACAAAAGGCACACCCTACTAGTCCAATCTCTTCACTCTCAAGTATGCAAGGGGCATCTCCAGTAGGTCCAGTCTCCATGTCCCCGAGTCTACAAGGAGCACACCTTGTCAGTCCAATCTCTTCGCTCTCAAATATGCAAGGGGCATCCCAGTCCAGTCCAATCTCCATGCCCCCAACTCTACAGGAACCACCACCGATCAATCCAGTCTATACATCCTTTGTTTCATAAGGGGCACCACCTCTCTATTCAGCCCCTACTCCAACCCTCGTGATTCAAGAAAATGCTCCTTCCCCGATCAACATACTGCATGCCCTATCAAAATCAGGGCCCAGCTTCAATCATGCGGTAACTTTTCAAGAAGGACATTCTGTTACTCAAAGGGATTTACCTAGCTCTGCTCAGTCTTCGATCCTTCAAGAGAAGAGCCTAGGACGAGTGGTTCTCGCCTTTAGGAGAAAGGTCGAGGAAGAGATTAATGTCGAGATCTTAATTAGCCCCAAAACATCAACCATCACTTTTCAGGTCTTTGACATCACAACTTCATTTCATCTCCTCTCTGATCGGTCTTGGATCCATAGAGTCAATGCTTTCTCTTCGACTCTTCATCAAAAGGCCAAATACATTTTCGGAGACAAGATGTTGACCATTTTGGATGATCCTGAACAAATCTTTCCGATAAAAGCAGTCAACCATCAAGAGCAAAATATCCCAATCATAGACATACAATGCTCCGATGACGATATCCCACACAATAGTCTTGAGTTCGAGAATGTGAATTGCATACCTCTTGCATGTTCCATCGGATCAAACTATGTCTTCCCTCCAGTCGAGCACCAACATTTTTATTATCAGCTCGAATATTAAGAGAATGCAGGCATGAGAGGACTGAAATATTTTCCTCCTATGGGTGAGATAGCAAAGCACACATGTATCAAAGGAGGGCAAAGTCAGCAAGAGGAGGACGATCCCTTCAGCCACACATCAATCAAATCCATAAAAGAAGGGATCATCTATCTGGTTGGCAGGTCGAGATCCACCATGGCAGATCAAGTGAGCGGAATGAGCCCAACTGGGCTCTTTGAAAATGATTCGGGTAAGGGGCAAGAATTTCCTCTGATTGACTGGGCCATAGTCTGGGTCCCACCTGAGCAGAAAGAATGCAAAGACTCACAATGCATCAAGGATGAGCTGAGGAAAGTGACATCCAACACCAACTCAGAGCTCAATCCCAAACTCATCATGACATTTGGGTATAACAATGAGGGCCCACCTACTGATCTATCTGGCCCTACCTCCTGAGGGGAGGGATGCAGGGCAAGCAAATAGTGTTTCGCTCTCCGAGTCGAATCAGGCAATCCCTGGTTCACATCGTCGTCTTTCTCAAAAAAAAAAAAAAAATCAAAAAATTCTCAAAATGCGAAAAACATGGGATATTTTCGAAACACAAAAATATTCATATACTTGTCAAAATCCAAAAAAAAAAAATCATCAGAAAATTTCAAAAAGCCAAAAACATTAGATATTTTCGAAATGCCAAAAAAATCAGATACTTATCAAAAAAAAATCAGAAAATTCTCAAAAAGCCAAAAACATTAAATATTTTCGAAATGCCAAAAAATTCATATACTTGCCAAAATCCAAAAACAACAGAAATTTCTCAAAACACAAAAATAATAGAAAATCTTTCAGAACTCACAAGCAATAATGTGTCAAATGCGTCTATTACAACACCAGAGTTTAAATCCGACTCATAGATTTCGATCTGGAGTTAGATTTCAAACTCAAGGATTTGGACGAAGCCCAGGATGTGGAAAATGATGATCCGACTCTCGAGCTAGAGGATTCCCTCCGAAAGTTCAAGGCAAAGGCCAATGTCATCACGGATGATTTTGAAATTGTGAACTTAGGATCCCTTGAGCTCCTTAGAATAATACGCATCAAGAGATCCTCACCTCCTAAATGCAAGCAGACAATGACAGAATTCTTGAGACCCAGGGCTATCTAACTTTGGGTTCTCCTATGAAGCCTTACCCAAATCGAATGAAGAACTAATCATACACCATCTGCTATGAAGCCTGAAGTCAAGCCCATCAAGCAAAGTTGTCAAGATCATGTCTGAAGTCCACAACGAAGTCCTACTAATGAACGATAGAGATAAGTCATTGCAGCATATCAGGAAATGCTTTAAGTATCTAAAGATTATACAACGGATCCATGTGCATGCTTTGAGTCTTTATAACCTGGCAACACCTTAACCCTTTTTTCAGAATGGAGAGTGGACATCATCGAAAGCATGAACCCGAAGGCATCCAGTGGTCATGAGTGCATTCTCGTGGCATACAAAAGCGGGCACCGACAACATCCTATATCATCAGTATGAATGAAAAAAGAGAAGTCAAGGAAATATGATTGGTGGTCATCTTTATGCAACTAACTATATCTTGTAGACGTAAAGCACACAACAATCACTAGGACCAATGACAAGCAAGTCTGAAAGAAAGGTCATCCTGAGACGATCCGTTGATCATCCGCGAGGATTCTTCCGAGAGGTGCCCTTCGTCTCACCATCATTAGGGACAAAGATCTTTCAGAGCCCATCAACGTCGACAACATGTGTAATCTTACCTGACTATGTTAACAACCACAATCGTAAAGCTAAAGTCAAATGACAAAAGGTTAGCATCCTGAGGTACATTCCATCATCATTCCTTCCCTCCAATAAGTGTTTCAAAAAAAAATAAAGGGTTCAAAAAAAGAACAAAAAAAGAAAGATGAAGAAAAAAAAAGAAGGACAGAAGGCGCGCAGTCAAAAAAGGAAAAAAGAAAAGAAAAAAAAGAAAAAAAGAAAAAAAAGAGTTGAATCTAATGAGTGAGAACACAAGTCACCAACCCATTTTCCCTCAGGATAGTTTAACTCAATGTCAACGGCTTCACGATCGTGATTGAAGACAAAGTCAGGTAGCTCACCAATCGACCGACAATGAATGAATTTTATCATCCCACCTTTGTACAAGAAAAAGAAAAATCAAAAGAACAGTGACGTGCCTAAGCAAAACGAGCGAGGTGAAAACCCGAAAGGGCGCCTCGAGTAAAAACAGTGGGCATGTAGCGGACTTGGTGAAAACCTAAAAAGGCACTAAGGGTAAAAATAGCATAGCTGCCAAGGGCCAGACAAGAGCAAAAACTCGGGACATGGTGAAAATCTGAAAAGACATCATGGGCAAAAATGACGAGAAAGTCAGTCGTGGTGAAAACCTAAAAAGGCGCTATGGGCAAAAATGACTAAAAAAAATATGCAGGAACAGGAAAAGCCAAGGCAACAAGCAGAGTAAAGAAGTACAAAGAAAAGATAGGTCCCGGATCAGAATTCTGTCAGACTCTACCCAAATCCAAGGGGCATGATCCTAGTATGCGCTATTCTAAGGGAATCGGGATCCCTAGTAAACAACTCAAAATATCGGATTTGACGTGGGCTAAGTTCAATATTCTGATTCCACCATCCAAAGTACAAATCCAAACACAAGCAAACACCGACAAATTTGGCACAAACATAAATTTTTATTCCTTTCAAAAAAGTCTTTTTATACATCACTTTCCTTTCTTTACAAAAAAAAAGAAGCATTCATGCATATACAGGACAAGTAGCCAACAAAGTCGGGGATCCACAAAATTAAAGTCAAAGTCAAAGCCTCGGAGGCCTACTTTTTAAAACCCACAAGGCCCACAGTTCAAAGCCCCAGAGGCCCACTTTTCAAAACCCATAAGCCCCACAAGTTCAAAGCCCCAGAGGCCCACATCTTAAAACCCACCAGGCCCATAGTTCAAAGCCCCAGAGGCCCACATCTCAAAACCCACAAGGCCCACAGTTTAAATCTCCAGAGGCCCACATCTCAAAACCCAGAAGGCCCATAAGTTTAAAGTCCACAAGTCTCACATGTCAAAAGCCCACCAAGCCCATTATTCAAAGGCCCATGGTTCAAGGCCCATGTTTTCAAGCCCATTTCCTAGGCCCACATATCCAAAGTAAGACTCATTTCACAAGCCCGATTTCGAGGCCCATGGTCCTAGGCCCACATGCCCAAATCAGGCTTATGTTCCTCAATTGCCCCATTAATTTATTAGTGGAGGCCATCTGGCTATTCGATCCAAACCGTACAATAAAAACTGGATGACGACGCTCTCCCGCGAGATCGGACGGATGTTTCAAAAATCCTAAAAATACCTCAAATAAAAACCGTTAGCCCCACCAACTCAACAGTGGAGGCAACACGACTGTCTACTTAACTTGTACAAATAAAAACCGAACGACGACGCCCACCCGCGAAATCGAACGGATATTTTTCAAAAAATATGTTTCCAAATAAAATTCCCAAGGAGTTTAGCTCCAAAGGGAATAAATTTTTAAAAAAGGTTTTCAAACCGTACGTGGCACGCAGTACACTGAGGAATCTTTCATATTCTCCAGTTGCGGCCAGTGTACACAGCTAAATAAGATTCGATCTCTTCCAGATCCCCCAGTGGATGATCGAATCCGTACATGATACAAGTATGATTGGACCGATTTCAATATCTGGACAGTCGTACGAATGCTAGTAAAATGAGTGGATCTATCTCTGGAAAGAATAATCAAACTCGAAGTGGCAACAATCCATTGTAACCGAAGTATCAGAATCAGCAAACTGCATGACAAAAGATTACTCGCACATACCTAGTCTGGGATATTTAAAAAGTTTGATTGAGTCCAAGTCGGCGTAGTGAGTTCCCTGTAAGGCCGCACCAACGCGTAGGGCAGCTAAACACTTTGACAATCAAACAGACCGAATACTCCTAAGGTGATTACGTAGCAAAGGAACGACAGACCAAACAGCATGAGAATTCTTGTAAAGCCGCGACGAATGCACAGAGGCCCTTACTTTTCAGACTTATCCTCCGATGCTATTAACAATCTGACGTGAAAGGGTTGTGATTGGTGATCCATAAAGCCGCGACGAATGCGGAGGAGGCAATCACAACATTTTTGTCAACCCTCACGATATGTGCAAGTCATCTCTTTTCCAAACAGTCAACTGGCAATGATACAATGACAGATAATAGATTCGAATCACTACTCTTTTTCTGACTAGAAGGGTGGGGTGTCCACTCACTTTGACCTTCGGTTGCTCGCAACCTCGGTCAAAGAGGGGCATCTGTAGACACCCTACCCAAGCTACATCTTGAGAAGGCTAAGACCATGCGGGAACCATGATCGTACCTTGAACTAGAATCCCAACATAAACCGAACCCTAACCCAAAAGTCCCCAATCCGCAATCCAAAACTATGATTCAAACCATTCAATGCACATACAACCCCGCCTATACCCTATACCATGACCCAGATCCCCTTTACCCAAGTCGAAACCCACTTTTCTGAGCTGAAAAACCTGAAAGAAAACTTCTGGGTGAACCCGCACGATGTATAAAGCTCGCACGTGCGAAACTCCTGAACTAAGCCCATGCGGTAGTCTGACTGCCGCGGGCGGTAGTCTAACTACCGCCTGCGGTACTTCAAGTGTCGCCGATCGCGGCCCGCATGCGGATAGCTGTTCCAGCGTCCAAAAGTCAACTTTCCTTCAAAATTACCCCTTCGAACTTCATTATTTACCGTT
Source organism: Magnolia kwangsiensis (assembly GCA_037074715.1). NCBI lineage: Eukaryota > Viridiplantae > Streptophyta > Magnoliopsida > Magnoliales > Magnoliaceae > Magnolia > Magnolia kwangsiensis. The sequence goes on along the minus strand of CM073575.1, from coordinate 29,716,665 downwards.
TTACCACCCCCCATAGCAAATGAGAGAGTGCCATGTGGCATTCCTCTTTTCACAACCAACCATAACTTGCCACCTCACCTTTTACCCCTCTCAAACCCAGAATTTACAGCAATGTCATTGGAGAAGGCTATAAATAGCCCTCTCCTCTTCACATTTTCAACAACATCTTCTCATCTAAGAGAGAGAAAGTGAGAGGGAGAGAGTGTGAGGAAGAGAGTGAAGGAAAGGGAAGGAGCTCTCAAGCCTTCAAAGATCTGATCTTTCCAGCCACCCCCTAGCCTTCCTTTCAACCTTTCCAACCCATAAGCCTAGCCCATATCTGATCATGGTCCGGTTCATGTCTTAACCAACTCAAGATCAAGCCAAAGATCTATTCATTTTACATACAAGCATTCATCATGACATCTATTCCCTTCTCAACCCTCCTGCTTCTCTAGATCTTTAGTAAACGTATGCTCTGTGACTTGCCGTATATCGGATCCTTTCACATCAGAAATTCCTAGTGATCCAGTCCATTTTTCTTACCTCTTTACATAAGCATCATCACATCCTCCCTCTAGACATGCCGTTGGACGTATGCTCTGTGGCTTGCCGAAATCTCAGATCTTGCCGCATCAGAAATCCACGTGTGTGCGTAGTCCCATCTCGACCATAACATTCATCATCCCTTGAGATTGTTTTACCACACTGAGTAGAGACCGTACATTTGTATGGGCATAGAGGGTGCCTAACACCTTCCCTCTTTGTAAGCGAGGTCCCTTGTCTGGAATTCCGGATCGCAGACTAGGAGTCAATCTAAGGTAGAGAAGTCTCTGAATTTCCCTCACCTTGCATATTTCGTGGTTCTAGCCGACCGCGGGATTTTGAGATTTTTCGGCTAGTGATGACTCCAATATCCACAATCATCCTAGCACCCCCTAATCACATCACAAATACAAAACCAGCGTGGGCACCGATTTTCTGTGTCTACACTTTCTATGGTACGGTCCACTTGAGTTTTTTATTCACTTTATTTTTTGCCTCATGCTCTAAAATGATCTCTCAGAATGGATGGATAGTGCGGATATAACACATACATCATGGTGGGGCCATAAAAATTTGATAAATTGATTGCTTGCCTCGAAGTGCAGAGGTTCGTAAGTAGTATCCCGTGAATACGGGGTCGATCCCACAGGGAGATGAATTGTGAGAAGGAAATCAAATGCAAAATAAACTAAGTAATAAAACTAAACTGATGATTTGATTTTGGAATTTTGAATGGATGTAATTCAACTGAATAAAATAACACCCAAGCTTCAAAGTTCCACACAGTTTAATGTTCTAAAATCATGATGACTTGGATAACACAACTAGGATCTGAGCACTATGGTCAGCCTAGTTGGAAAATAAGACGGTTTAAATATTTTAAAAAGTGATATAAAATATTAGAAAATCATGGATTTGCATCATTGACATATGTTCTCAAACGTCAGTGATTTTTAGTATTCAATATCTATAGGATAATGAATATTAAAGAAATATAACAGGTTGAGAACCTCTCCTATCTAGGAATTCTGATTGATCTAGGCTAAGCCTATCCATCAATGTAGATCTCATATGATGGAAACATATGGATCTCACATGAGGATAAAAAAATAAAACCTAAATAATAGACAACATGCATACACCATTCTTCTCATCATTAAAACAATCAATCATAATAATCTTAAAGAACTATTAAACCCATATGCTTTCCTTCTAGCTTGGGCTAGAAGGAACTTAGAAAAACATAATTAAATTGCAGAAATAAAAAGTAACAAGAAAGAAAAAATGAAAATAGAAAAAAATCTAAAATAAAAAGAACAACTTAAAAGCTTTAATAAAACTAAAAACTCTTTAAAAATCCTAAAATTTTCTTTTGGATGCCTTGAACGATGTTTAGGAATACCCTAGGAAGGCCTATTTATAAGTAGGGAACTCTAATTTTTGTACAAAGTTGAAAACCCTAGAAATCGCATCAAATATACGTATTTTTCCTAAATAGACTTCTCGCTTCTTAGTTTGTTTAAAACAGACTTCCTGCTGCGCAGTTTTTCAAAATAAACTTCTGTAACGCCCTGAAAAAATCCGTACTTGGACTCGAGTATCCACTCGACCAGAAATCGCGTAGGATTAATTCCTTTAGAAAATAAGTGTAAGTTAGCTAGTGTAATGCTAGAGTAGCTGGGAAATAGTCCCTGATCACTTTAAATACGTTCTACAAGACCCAAATCGAGTAGAATCAATAACTCTATAATACTCTAAAACCTCGGATCAAACTCTAAGTAGGTTTGTTCTCTGGACCTCTTTGAAACTTTGTATTAGATCTAGACCGCGCGTCGAAAATTCGATACCTACAATCTTAGATTGTTAGAACCGCCTAGCTGGACTTGACAATCATTTCGAAAATCAAGTGCAACCGACATTCTCAGGCTATTTCATTGAGCCTGGACTGAAGAGAGTGAGAATAGGGTTAGATTTGGAATTTGAAATTCAAATCTGGCACACGACTTGACACGTCAGTATTAAGCATTCTGACCGTTAGAATTCAGCAAAATTACACCCTCGGATTAGGAAAAATTTCTATTTCATATCATGAGACTTGTAGACCTGATCTACGTGCGGTGACCGCTGAACTGAAACTGGACCGGCACGGGCGATCTACGAACACTGATGGTCTGAAAACGAGATGTGAGCGACATCCGACATGTACGAACTTAAGTCTGATCGCGTTCGGCCAGGGGACCACCAGAAATGTCCTTTTGGATCGAAACAGCCCCGATTTGGATATACCTTAAGTATACATTGTTCCCGAGCCTATTTCGGGCATGTTTGGGCTTATAAAAGGGGTTCAAAAGCCTCACTCCTCTCTCCCATCTGAAATTGGAAAAAGTCCTAGATTGAGAGAGAGAAAATGTGAGAGATTGTGAGAGAGAGTAGGAGAGAATTTTCCTGCTGCTACCCTACCTGTTGCACGTGCTTTAGCAACACGCTCCAATCATTTGGCTGGTGATTTCTTGACGTTTCTAGGTAAGAAAATACCCTAATAAGTTGCTGATTTGAGGTTCCCTTGGTTTTATAGCGAAGTAGCTGATAGACCTTGTGTATTAGGTTCCTTATTCACCGTAGACGAAGCGTATACACTCCGTTCGGATCGCTTCACCTATAAGGGAAAAGGTGCGGATTTTAGACGCTTTGATTGACTGTTTCCAACGCTTTCAATGTCGTTTAATAGTAGATTATCGACGGCAACGCCGTTTGACATGTACAACATGCTGTCCGTTTCCTATTTCGTAAATAGACGAAGAATATGAGATTTAGGGCATTTTAGTCATTTGTAGGAAATACTGTTTTCATCCATAATTTGCTGATGTAATTGACATGGCTTATTGTCACATTAGAATGTTAGGAATACGTGCATAATTAGTTTGGCGAAGAGATTCGCCTAAATGCGCACTTTGAGTCGACATACTATATGTAGACTTAAGTGTGTAGTGTAAGTGTTTGTATAAATGCTTGTATTAGTATGTATTGAATTAAATGGTGTTATGAATTAGTTTGAGATTGATTTCTCAATTAATATGCTGATGTAAATGATTTCCTACATGTTAGCTATATGCAAGATATCATTGTATGTATGAAATGCATGTGCTTGATGATTTACTTAAGTTGTATGTTATAACATGTGTTAACATGCTCACATGGTTATATTTCATTTCCAATACTCTTACATGATTTGATGATGTGGATTCATATATGCTTGGGACTATACCTAGTCCAGGCAGGCGGCAACCGAGCAAGTTCGTGGTTGGCTTATCTTTGCCACGAACGACGCGTCGATGAACGCGAGCCGTGTTTTGGAGTTGGCGGCAGTGGTTAGGCCACACGAGGTGTTTTACGCACTTCATGTCGTTCGAATTTAGATGCGATCGTGCTAGTCGAGCCATCAAGTAACCCGACTGGCCGTTGTATGTTCACCCTGTATGAGTCATAACTGCTTGAACCTAGGGTACTGAACTTACCATTGTAAACCCTGTTAACCATGGTACCTTGATACACAAAGACTCATGAGCCGGGCATGGTGGTATGGGACACCTTGGTCGAGCTGTCGGCCTACGCTGGGGCCACAAACCTCCCCGTAGTGACCAGTAAGCACCTATGTCTCGTGAGCAGATTATGGTGGTATGAGATACTATATTCTTGCTGTCGGCCTACACTGATCAGGCGACGAGTCCTTTGTAGTGACTGCAAGCGTATTCTGAGTCTACAGGAGGCGAGGACCCTTCCGTAGCAGTGAGAGTACAGTAGGCCTGTATTGATAAGGTGATGGGGGAGCGGTGCAACGAGTGCGAGCAACAGCCCTGACAGCCCTTGCAGCGACCTACAAAAATATACATCGTATGAGATTACTAGAAGTGACGACCCTAGACAGGATTTGTATTGGGATTGATATAAGGGAAGTACCTTAGTTTTCCAATCCTGCTGTTTGAATGGACTAATAATAACTTAGCAATCATATCACCATTACATTGCATGTGCCTGGAAGATGTGGAGCACTGAGTGGTACGCAAGCATGCCGCGGGCGTAAGATGGTGCCGTATGAGGGAGAACGTCGGTGAGGGCATTCATCATGTCATGTCATATTGCATTAACAATAGTATTAGGATTGTTTGATTTACTGCTTTACTATTATCGCATGGTTGATTTGAGAACGTGCTAATCTTTGCTCTATGATTCCACTGAGTTGATCACTCACTCCCACGTTACGGGACGGTGTTTGCAACACCCACTAGACCCTGTCTTAGATGCAGGTGATGTAGTGATCCAAGAGGTAGAGCCGGACTATGATGAGGACCAGGACGAGTTCTCATACATGCAGTACCACGACGGCTTTGCTTAGGTGGCCTGGGTTGACGGGACTTCTCAGTGAGACTCTTTTGAACATTTAATTTTATTTATTTACATGTATATGAGACTCAGAGATGTATTCATACTTTAGTGACAGTCGAGATCTATTTTGTTTTCCATATAGTGATATATATATTCTTTAGTCTTCCGCTTGCTTTTATCACTGGATCTGGAGTATGAAATGCAGTTTGGTATACTTTTACTCATGTGAATGCTTTAACTCAGACAACATTGAATCATAATCATTTTTGTTGCATAAATGACGGTCTAGAACTCGGGAGTTGAGTTTATACATGACCCCCGATTTTCAGGGTGTTACAACTTCACAGCTTCAAAATACGCTTTTTTAGGACGATTTCAGGATTCTTCACTTCAAATCGTCGATTCTCTTCATTCGTCACTTGATTTTCTTGGATATTTGGCATGTGAATGCTTCAATCTTGGTCTCCTAAGATCTAACTATTTCCTTGGTAAATCTTGAGCATCAAATCCATGCTTTTTAGCACCTTTTTTCAATCTAAGCACTTGAATTCACCTTGCAACACATGCATGAGTAAAATAGAATATTAAGATGATTTATGTTTATAAAATTAAGAGATTAATGAAAAAAATTATGCAATATTTGAGTCTCAACATACCTCTCAACCAGCATTTTGCTAGTCTCGAGCAAAATAAGCGAAGAAAAATAAAAATAAGAATAAAAATTAATTCTAGAAATAAAATTAAAATGAAAATAAAATTCTAACAATACCACTTTCGCTGGTAATTTTGATTGCATTTAGCATATGCAACAAGCCTTTAAACCCCTAGGCTTCCCCTAGTGGACGAGTTATAGTCTCGTGAGGGTTTCTAGAAATGTTACTCACAAACATGGACAACATGAAAAATAGTTCAACACTCAAAAAATTATACAATTATGCTTCCATTCATCATATGAATTTTAAAAAAAACTAATACTTACCCTAAGTCTGAAGTTAATTAGAATCTCAATTTCCTAATTCATTACATCATTGAGTTTAGAGACCTAATCAAAATTTAAAATAGTTATGATCCAATATCCTTAGGTGCTCCGTGACACAAGTCTAACTTTAAAAAATATGCATGTTCTTTATCCTAACTCCTTTTAATAATTCCAATAATATGAAATATTCTAGTTATCTCATTTTTTTCATGTCATTTCTTCTTTTATCATCGTATCCTCATTTTTATAAACCACCCTTAGATGAAGATTCCCACCGGGTTTGCTTCATAACATGAGGTATCGTACTTGTAATGGTAACAGTAATAGATACTTAGGTATCCTTACTCCAGATTACTGACACGATTGTTATGGCCATTACATTCATGCTCTATAATAATAATAATAAAATTTATTTTTTTCTTCGATATTCTTTTTTTTAAGCATATATCAATGATACTAGTTCATTCAACATTGTTTGAATCAAAAGTTGTTATTTTAGTTTACATATCATATTCTTCACTTAGTTAGCTAGGGTATATTGTGAATTCAGTACATCAACTTACAACTCATTTTAAACTAGTGATTAGATAATTGAACTCAAGTCTATAATTTTTCATTGTCAGAATTCTGATTACTATCAACCTAGACTAAGTATTAACTTTGCCTTTGGAATTCGCATAATATCATGTTTACATTTTTGTATATAAAAATATTATTTTAAAAATGTTTAAAAAAAATAAAATAAAATTCCCATAAACTTAAAAATAAACGTAAACCTAACTGAAACCTAAAAATAATAATAAAATAAACTGAAACCTTAAAAAAAAAAAATATTCAGTTGGATGACTATCCACACCCCCCAACCTAAAATCTACATTGTCCCCAATGTAATGAAAAGAACAATAAAAATAAGAGAAAGGGTGAATAGTACCTACCATGAAAAACTCACCTGTTATGTGACACTAAAAAGAATCGAATATGATACAGATCTAGAAATGCTCCGTCAGACTAGGAGTGTCATTCTGAATATTCTGGCTCATGAAGAGGGACAAACTCCTCTCCCAAATGAAAATTTTTCACATAAGGCTTCAATCTTTGACCATTAACCTTATACACATTACCATTACGTGGATTCTCAATTTCAATAGCCCCATAAGTATAAACATTCTTCACAATGAAGGGGTCTGTCCATCTTGATCTTAATTTTTTCGGAAAGAACTGGAGATGAGAATTGTACAATAAGACATTTTACTGAGGTTCAAAATTTTTCATCAGGATATTTTTGTAATGAAAAGCTTTAGTCCTCTCTTTTTAGATTTTAGAATTTTCATAGGAGTCTCTCCTCAGCTCGTCTAATTCATTCAATTCTAATTTCCTTTGTCCACTTGCTTGATCCATATTAAAGTTTAATTTCTTTATTGCCCAGTAGGCTCTATGTTTCAATTCCACGGGCAAGTGGCAAGCTTTCCCATACACTAATATGTATGGAGACATTCTAATCGGGGTCTTATAAGCAGTCCTATAAGCCCATAAAGCTTCAGATAGTCTAAGGGACCAATCCTTCCTATCTGGCCCTATAGTTTTCTCTAAAATGTGTTTGATTTTCCGATTAGAAATCTCAACTTGCCCACTCGTTTGTGGGTGGTATGGGGTGCTCACTTTATGCTTAATGCTATATTTCTTCATCAAAGCTTCAAATGTCTCTACTCACTAATGATGGCCTTCGGAGTTTCAAATCTAGAAAAAATAGTTTCCTTTAAAAATCGTATGACCACTTTGTTGTCATTAGTCCTACTTGGAACTGCCTCAATCCACTTTGAAACATAGTCCACACCAACCAATATATAAAGAAATTCAAAAGAAGATGGAAATGAGCCCATAAAATCAATTCCTCAACAATCAAAAATCTCTAATGGTAAAATTGGGGATAAAGGCATCATGTTGCGTCGGGGTACTCTTCCTAACCTTTGACATCTATCATAAGCAACACAGAAAGCATGAGTATTTTTAAACATGGTGGGCCAGTAAAAACCATACTATAGGATTTTTGTAGTGATTTTCTTAGCAGAAAAATGACCACCACATGCTTCCATGTGATAAAAAGAAATAACACTTTGAACTTCATCCTTTGGGACACAATGTCTAAAAATTTGATCAATCCCATATTTATATAAATACGGGTCATCCCAGAAGAAGTTTCTAACCTCGATTTCAAAACGCTTCCTATCTTGCGACTTCCAATGATATGACATTTTTTCCGTTGCAAGATAGTTCACTATATCTGCATACCAAGGCAATTTGGAGATTGTAAATAATTGCTCATCAGGAAAAGTGTCCTGGATATGCATCTCTTCAGTGAAATTATCTAACACCAATCTAGAAAGGTGATCGGCCACTATATTTTCTACTCCCTTCTTATCTTTTATCTCTAAGTTAAATTCTTGGAGTAGGAGGATCCATCTCAAAAATCTCAGCTTTGCATCCTTCTTAGATAACAAATATTTTAAGGCCGAGTGGTCCGTGAAAATGACCACTTTAGATCCTAGCAAGTAGGACCTAAACTTATCCAAAGTAAAAACTACTGCAAATAACTCTTTTTCAGTTGTTGATTAGTTCATTTGGGCTGAGTTTAGAGTTCTACTTGCATAGTGAATGACGTAGGGCTGTTTATCTTTCCTTTGGCCCAAAATAGCCCCTATGGTATAATCACTTGCATCACACATTACTTTAAAAGGAAGTGTCCAATTTGGTGGACGCATGATAGTTGCAGTGGTAAGAGATGATTTAATTTTATTAAAAGCACTTGCGCACTCATCTGTCCACTTAAATGGAATATCCTTTTGAAGAAGATTAGTCAAGGGTCTAGTAATGACACTAAAGTCCTTGATGAATCTTCTATAAAAGCTATCATACCTTAGAAGTGATTTAATATCTCTAACAGTTCGGGGGATAGGTAGATTAACTATAATGTCGAGTTTTGAGCGATCTACCTCGATTTCATTTTTGGAGATAACATGGCCCAAAACAATTTCCTTTTGAACCATGAAATGATATTTCTCCCAATTTAAGACAAGGTGTTTCTCTTCACACCTAGACAAGACAAGAGATAAATTGTTGAGGCATTCCTCGAAACTACTCCCAAATACAGAGAAGTCGTCCATGAAAACCTCAAGAAACTTTCCAACTATATTTGAAAAAATACTTAACATACACCATTGAAAAGTTGCTGGAGCGTTACACAATTTAAATGACATCCGTTTGAAAGCAAACGTGTCAAATGGACAAGTGATCGTGATTTTTTCTTGGTGTTCTAGGGCTATCTCTATTTGGTTATATCCGGAATATCCAACAAGAAAACTATAGAATGAGTGACCTGCTATCCTCTCTAAAACTTGATCAATGAATGGTAGAGGGAAATGGTCCATCTTTGTGACCTGGTTCAATTTTCTATAATCAATGCAAATACGCCAACCTATAGTGACACGTGTTAGTATGAGTTCATTATTAGAATTTTGCATAATAGTTATTCCGGATTTCTTTGGGACTACTTGAGTTGGCCTCACCCAAACACTATTGGATATTGGGTAGATGATTCCCACATCCAACAATTTGATCACCTCATTTTTTACAACTTCCATCATGTTTGGATTGAGACACCTTTGAGGTTGTTTAATTGGTTTGGCGTCCTCATCGAGGTGGATCCGATGAGTGCATATGGAAGGGCTTATACCCTTGATGTCAGAAATGGCCCAGCCCAAGGCTCCTTTATGGTCCCTTAGAACATTCAACAATTTAATCTCTTGATCCTTGTCTAAAAATGAAGAGATCACTACAGGATAATTTTTATTTTCACCTAAGTATACATACTTAAGCTCATTTGGTAGTGGTTTTAAATCAAGCTTTGAAAAAATTGGTTGGTGATGACAGAGGTCACGAGTCATCGATAGATAGGATTTGAGGGCGCGGTCTTCATTGGTACATGCCAATGTCCTGGGTAGTAGTGCTTTCATTATCATTAGAAATTTCAGTAAGCACTTTTTCTAAATCAGAAAATTTCAAGTCTTCAATGACTTGAATCAATTCCTCAGTCAGACTAGGTTCCAATTCCTCTTCTTCTATCAAACAGTCCATGAAATTCAGCTCATGGATTTCATTATTATCAATGAGTTGCTTACATAGATTGAAAATATTTAGCTCTAGAGTCATGTTACCAAAAGACAAGTTCATCATTCCATTCCTACAATTTATTATTACATTTGAAGTTGCTAGGAATGGGCGGCTTAAAATGATGGGAACTTGAACACTAGCATTTACATATGGTTCAGTGTCTAGTACAATAAAATCCACAGGGAAGCAGAATTTCTCCACTTGGACTAGTACGTCCTCTAAAATTCCCCTTGGTACCTTAATGGAGCAATCAACGAGTTGAAGTGTAATCATAGTTGGTTTAAGCTCGCCTAACCCCATTTGTTTGTAAACCGAATAAGGTACTAAGTTTACACTTGCACCCAAATCTAGCAAAGCATGCTCAATTTAGAAATTTTCAATAATACAAGGAATAGTGGGACTTCCCGGGTCTTTGTATTTGGGTACAACCCTTTGTTGAATGATAGCGCTCACTTTCTCGGTAAGAAAAGCCTTTTTGTGTACATTTAATTTCCTCTTTACAGTGCACAAGTTTTTGAGATATTTAACATATGATGAAATTTGTCTAATGCCATTAAGCAGAGGAATATTGACAGTAACCTTTTGGAGCACATCCAACACCTCTTGATATTTCATGGGGACAATCGGATTCCGAAGTCTAGATGAAAATGGAACTGGAGGCTCATATGACTTAGTCTCTTTATCCTTTTGCTATTGTAGCACCCTGAAAATCGGGGGTCATGTACAAACTCAACTCCCGAGTTTCAGACCGTCACTTATGCAACAAAAATGGTTATGATTCGATGTTGTCTGATTTAAAGCATCCACATGAGTAAGAGTATACCAAAACTGCAATTCATACTTCAGATCCAGTGATAAAAGCAAGCGGAAGACTAAACAATGTATATATCACCGTATGGAAAAGCAAAGTAATCTCATCTGTCTCCAAAGTATGACTACATCACTGAGTCTCATGTACATATACATAACAAAAGAATAATGTTCAAAAAGAAAAGTCCCACTGATGTCCCCTCGATCCAGGTCGCCTATGGGAAGCCATCATGATACTGCATATACGAGAACTCATCCTGGTCCTCGTCATCATCTAGCTCCACCTCCTGGATCTCGTCCTCACCTGCAACTACAACAGGGTCTGGTGGGTGTTGCAAACACCATCCCGTAACGTGGGAATGAGTGATCAACTCAGTGGAATCATAGAGCAAAGATTAGCATGTTCACAATTCAATCACGCGATAATAGTAAAACAGTAAATCAGACAATCCTAATACTGTTGTTAATGCAAGATGATATGACGTGATGTATGCCCTCACCGACGATCACCCTCATGCGGCAACATCTTACGACCGCGGCATGCCACACTCCCTAGAGTGCTCCACATCTTCCAGGCACATGCAATGCTATGGTGATATGATTACCAAGTTGTTATTAGTCCATTCAAACAGCAGGATTGAGAAACTAAGGTACTTCCCTCGTATCAATCCCAACACGGATCCTGTCTAGGGTCGTCACTCCTAGAAATCTCATACGATGTATATTTCGTAGGTCACTGCAAGGGCTGCCAGGGCTGTTGCTCGCACTCGTTGCACCGCTCCCCCATCACCTTATCAATACAGGCCTACTGTACTCTACTGCACGGAAGGGTCGTCGCCTCCCGTGGACTCAGAATACGCTCGCGGTCACTACAAAGGGCTCGTCGCCTGATCAGTGTAGGCCGACAGCTAGAATATAGTGTCCCATACCACCATAATCTGCTCACGAGTCAAGGTGCTCACTGGTCACTACGGGGAGGTTTGTGGCCCCAGCGTAGGCCGACAGCTCGACCACGGTGTCCCATACCACCATGCCCGGCTCATGAGTCTTCGTGGATCAAGGTACCACGGTTAATAGGGTTTACAATGGTAAGTTCAGTACCCTAGGTTCAAGCAGTTATGATACATACAAGGTGAACAAACATCGGCCAGTCGGGTTACTTGACGGGCTCGACTAGTGCGATCGCATCTCGAATTGAACGACATGAAGTGCGTAAAACACTTCGCGTGGCCTAACCACTGCCGCCAACTCTCAACACGAATCACATTCATCGACGCGTCGTTCGTGGTTATGACCAGTCAGCCACGAATTCGCTCAGTTACCGACTGCCTGGACTAAGTCAAGTCCCACACATCTATGGAACTACATTAACACTATACAAAGGTATTGGAATTGAAATACATCATGTGAGCATGTTAGCACATGTTATAACATTCAACTTAAGCAAATCTTCAAGGCATACTTCCCATGGATATTCAACTCAAGCAAATCCTCAAGGCATACTTTCTATGCATGTAATGCGATCATGCATAAGGTCATCATGTAGGAAATCATTTAGGTCAGCATATTAATCATGAAATCAATCTCAAACTACTACATAACATCATTTAATTCAATACATACTAATACAAGCATTTATACAAACACCTACACTACACACTTAAATCCACATATAGTATGTCGACCCAAAGTGCGCAACTTGGCGAATCTCTTCGCCAAACTGATTATGCAATCATTCCTAACTCTCTAATGCGGCGACAAACCATGTCAATCACGTCAGCAAAATATGCATGTAGACTGTACTTCCTACAAATGACTAAAATGCCCTAAATCTCATATTCTTCGTTAATTTACAAAACGGGAAACGGAGAGCATTTTGTACATGTCAAACGGCGATGCCGTCAAGAATATACTATTAAACGACATTGAAAGCGTTGGGAACCGTCAATCAAAGCGTCTAAAATCCTCACCTTATGTCTTGTAGACTCGGGAATTGAAACGGAGCGTATACGCTTCGTCTACGGCGAGTAAGGAGCCTAATACACAAGATCCATAAGCTACATCGCTATGGAAACAAGGGAAACTCAAATCAACAACTATTTAGGATTTTTACTTACCTAGGATCACGGTGGAATCGCCGGAAAAGCGGTAGGGGTGTGTTGCTTAAGCACGTGCAACACGTAGCACAAGTGGCAGGAAGAACTCTCCCACACTCTCACAATCTCCCACCTTTTTCTCTCTCCCAAGCTAGGGCTTCTCTCAAATTCGGATGGAAGAGAGGAGTGAGGGTTTCAACCCCTTTTATAGCCTAAAACATGCCCAAAATAGGCTTGGGAACAATGTTTACTTGGTGCCTAACCAAATCGGGGCCGTTTCGGTCCAAAAGGGCATTTCTGAAGGTCCTCAGGCCAAATGCGGTCGGACTTAAGCTCATGCATACTGGATCTAGCACACATCCAGTTTTCAGACCGGTTGGGTTCCCAGATCGCACGTGGCGGCCCAGTTTCAGTTTAACGGTCACCGCACCAAGATCAGGCCTATAAGTCTTGTGATATATAATAGATATTTTTCCTGATCCAAGGGTGTAATTTGGCTGTATTCTGACGGTCAGAACGCTCAATACTGATGCGTCAAATTGTGTGCCAGATTTGAATTTCAAATTCCAATTCTAACCCCATTCTCACTCTCTTCGGTCCGGGCTCAATGAAATAGCCTGTGATTATCGGTTTGACTTGATTTTTGGAATGAGTGTCAAGTCCAGCTAGACGGTTCTAACGGTCTAAGATAGGAGGTATCGGACTTTCGACGTGCGGTCTAGATCCAATACAAAGATTCAAAGTGGTCCAGAGAACAAACCTGCTTAGAGTTTGGTCCGAGGTTTTAGAGCATTATAGCACCATTGGTTCCACTCGCTTTGGGCCTTGTAGAACGTATTTAAAGTGATCAGGGACCATTTTCCAGCTATTTTAACGTTGCACTAGCTAACCTAGTCATATTTTCTAAAGGAATGAATTCTACGCAATATCGGGTCGAGTTGGTACTCGAGCCCAAGTATGGATTTTTTTCACGGGCGTTACAGCTATTGCGGCTTTTGAACCATAGCCGGTTCATCATTTTCTTGAGACAGTGGCTCATCCTCTAGTATTTGTACTGATTGTATTATCTTGTTATCAACCTCTTTTCCACTTCTCAAGGTAATGATGGCCTTAGCTTGTTCATAATGTAGTTCATTGAGATTTGAGTCTCCAATGAAATGTGTATTTGTAGGGTTTGACACAAGTTAAGAAGGAAGAGTGCTTTTTTTCCTAGCATTTAGTTGAGTCTCAATCCTAGCCACAGCTGTCTTTAATTCCTGATTTGATTATATTAGAGACTGATTCATTTGATATTGAGAGTTCATGAATGCGGTCAATGCATCCTCCACAGATGATCGCTTTGGCGGGGGCACATATGGTGCATTGTTAGGTGCCCCAAAAAAGTTATTTTGTAGAGGCATTTGAGGTGCATTTGACACATTAATTTGTGGTCCATTCCTCCAACTAAGATTAGGATGGTTACGCCAATTTGGATTATACGTGTTTTTCATTGGTTGCATAACTAACCTTTGGTAGTTATTTATAGCATTTGCTTGATCATGCTCTTGCGTAATATTTTGTACAACTGAGATTATTGGACAATCCTTTGTGTCATGGTCTGTACCACCACAAATGCTACAAAAATTACCTAAGGAAGTGTTTGCTTTAACCATATCAACCTTCCTAATTTCTAAGGCTTCGACCTTTTTAGCCAATGGAACAAATTTTGAATTAAGGTCGTCTTCCTTTCTTAGGACATACATCCCCACTTTCTCTTTAGGAATGGGTCTAGTTTGGTCTGATTTAGCAGAGACATCCTATGTTTGTGTATTCTCTGCTAATATATCTAGAAAATCCCAAGCCTCATTATGATCTTTGTCAAGAAAGGTTCTACCACACATCATCTCTATGAACTGACGGGTATCCATGGTGAGACCCTTTCCGAAAGCATCAATCATGTGTCATGGTTCATAACCATGATGTGGACAAGTAATTAGAAGGTCTTTGAAGCGCTCCCAAGCTTGGAAAAATAGTTCATCCCCCTTTTGGGAGAATGACATGATTTCTTGTTTTAATGCATTTGTTTTGTGCTCGGGAAAGAACTTTTTTAAAAACTCTCTACTTAAGGCTTGCCATGAAGTGATGGTATTAGGTCTTAAAGAGTTGAGCCATGCTTTAACCCGATCCTTTAGAGAAAATGAGAATAACTTAAGCTTAAGTACATCCCTATTGCCATTATTTACTTGTAATGTTGCAATTACTTCCTCAAAATCCTTGAGGTGCAAGTAAGGGCTTTCAGAATCAAAGCCATGAAATTTAGGAATTAATTGAATCACACTTGGTTTAAAATTAATGTTCCCTGTGTAAGCAGGGAACACTATGTAAGATGGTAAAGTTGATCTCTTAGGGTGTAAATGTTCACGTAAAGTCCGTGGTTGGTTTAACACATTCCTATGAACTTCATTTTCATCCTCAAAAGGAGGATTAGGTTGATTTTCTCTGTTTTGATTTATAATTGGATCTGACATATTTGAATTTGAATTATCAACTAGGTCTGCCATGGAATCCAAGTGATGTTGAGTGCCTCTTCTAAGTAAATGATCAAGGCCTGAAACTAGTCCGCCTTCGGAGGAGAGTGATTGTTTTGATCCCTGCTCCAACGGGACATAAACTATCCACACCACACAATAAATACCACTAATTTAAATAGTAAGTATGATACTTAAAATAAAAATAAAAACTTAACCAACAACCCAGGCGGCGGGGCTGACCATGGGGGTTCAATCTACAAAGCAAAATAAATCAACAACCCAGGCGACAGGGCCGATTATGAGGGTTCAATCCACATATCAAAATAAATCAACAACCTAGGCGGCAGGGCCGACCATGAGGGTTCAATCTACAAAAATAAAATAAAATAATAATAAATAAATAAATCAACAAAAGTAAAACTAATGCAGAAATTAAACTATGTTAATCTAGAAAATAGATTTAGTGGATGATCTTTGTGATCAAACAACAACTATAGGACAATCGTAGCACTTGGGTGATAAAATCCCAAGCAGGGCAACCTTATGTCATAGTTAGTGCTTGAAAGACCCAACTGAATTTATTTTCAAAGAAAAAGAAGAAAAAAAAATCTACAGAAAATTTAGAGGGTTTAAAAGAGAACTTACCTTCGAAAAAACTTACCTTAACTATCTTTCACAGATCTGATTTATCTCAGTCTCTCCCCGGCAACGACGCCAAAAACTTGATTGCTTGCCTCCAAGTGCAGAGGTTTGTAAGTAGTATCCCATGAATACGAGGTCAATCCCACAGGGAGATGAATTGTGAGAAGGAAAAAAAAATCAAATGCAAAACAAATTAAGTAATAAAACTAAACTGATTATTTGATTTTAGAATTTTCAATGGATGTAATTCAACTGAATAAAATAACACCCAAGCTTCAAAGTTCCACACATAGTTTAATGTTCCAAAATCATGATGACTTGGATAACACAACTAGGATCTGAGCATTATGGTCAGCCTAGTCGAAAAATAAGACGGTTTAAATATTTTAAAAAGTAATATAAAATATTAGAAAATCATGGATTTGCATCATTGACATATGCTCTCAAGCGTCAGTGATTTTTAATATTCAATATCTATAGGATAATGAATATTAAAGAAATATAACAGGTTGAGAACCTCTCCTATTTAGAAAATCTGATTGATTTAGGCTGATCCTATCCATCAATGTAAATCTCATATGATGGAAACATATGGATTTTACATGAGGATAAAAAAATAAAACCTAATTAATAGACAACATGTATACACCATTCTTCTCATCATTAAAACAATCAATCATCATAATCTTAAAGAACTATTAAACCCATGTGCTTCCCTTCTAGCTTGGGCTAGAAGGAACTTAGAAAAATATAATTAAATTGCACAAATAAAAAGTAAAAAGAAAGAAAAAATGAAAATAGAAAAGATCTAAAATAAAAAGAACAACTTAAAAGCTTTAATAAAACTAAAAACTCTTTAAAAATCTTAAATTTTGCCTTTGGATACCTTGAACGATGTTTAGGAATACCCTAGGAAGGCCTATTTATAAGTAGGGAACTCCAATTTTCGTACAAAGTTGAAAACCCTAGAAATCGCATCAAATATACGTATTTTTCCTAAATAGACTTCTCGCTGCTTAGTTCGTTTAAAACAGACTTCCTGTTGTACAGTTTCCTAAAATAAACTTCACATCTTCAAAATACACTTTTTCAGGACGATTTCAGGATTCTTCACTTGATTTTCTTGGATATTTGGCATGTGAATGTTTCAATCTTAGTCTGCTAAGATCCAATCCTTTCCTTGGTAAATCTTGAGCATCAAATCCATACTTTTTAGCACCCTTTTTCAATGTAAGCACTTGAATTCACCTTGCAACACATGCATGAGTAAAATAGAATATTAAGATGATTTATGTTCATAAAATTAAGAAATTAATGAAAAAAATTAAGAGGTTAATTTTCTAAAATCATGATGACTTGGATAACATAACTAGGATTTGAGCACTATGGTCAGCCTAGTCGAAAAATAAGACGGTTTAAATATTTTAAAAAGTGATATAAAATATTAGAAAATCATGAATTGCATCATTGACACATGTTCTCAAGTGTCAGTAATTTTTAGTATTCAATATCTATAGGATAATGAATATCAAAGAAATATAATGGGTTGAGAAACTCTCCTATCTAGGAAATCTGATTGATCTAAGCTAAGCCTATCCATCAATGTAGATCTTATATGATGGAAACATATGGATCTTACATGAGGATAAAAAAATAAAATCTAAATAATAGACAACATGCATACACCATTCTTCTCATCATTAAAACAATCAATCATCATAATCTTAAAGAAATATTAAACCCATGTGCTTCCCTTCTAGCTTGGGCTAGAAGGAACTTAGAAAAATATAATTAAATTGCAGAAATAAAAAACAATAAGAAAAAAATATCAATAGAAGATATCTAAAATAAAAAGAACAACTTAAAAGCTTTAATAAAACTAAAAACTCTTTAAAAATCCTAAACTTTACTTTGAGATGCCTTGAATGATGTTTAGGAATGCCCTATGAAGCTCTATTTATAAGTAGGGAACTCAAATTTTCGTACAAAGTTGAAAATCCTAGAAACCGCATCAAATATACGTATTTTTTCAAAATAAACTTTTCGCTACTTAGTTCGTTTAAAACAGACTTCTTGCTGCATAGTTTTTTAAAATAAATTTCACAGCTTCAAAATACACTTTTTCAGGACGATTTCAGGATTCTTCACTTCAAATCGTCGATTCTCTTCATTTGTCACTTGATTTTCTTGAATATTTGGCATGCGAATGCTTCAATCTTGGTCTCCTAAGATCCAACCCTTTCCTTGGTAAATCTTGAGCATCAAATCCATACTTTTTAGCACCCTTTTTCAATCTAAGCACTTGAATTCATCTTGCAACACATGCATGAGTAAAATAGAATATTAAGATGATTTATGTTAATAAAATTAAGAGATTAATGAAAAAAATTATGCAATATTTGAGTCTCAACACACATCAACAAACTATGAAACACAATTTGCTATCATGGACCATAAGTTAAAATTTTTTGGTTAGATGACCCTCTAATCAATGGACATTGGACAATTAAAAATGTGAAATATCCAACAGTCACATTTTAACAAATCCACGAATAAGTGGTCAGGATTTTTTAACTAATCTAATTTTGAAACCCTGACTTAGGTCTTGTTTGTTAAATCTAAAATCTAAAATCTGAAGGCAAAAAACTTGTTTAGTAATTACGACTGAAGTTTAAAAATTAAGTATTGAATTTGAAACAACCTGTTTGTTAACAAACATCTGAAATGTCTAAAATATGTTAATTTGACACATTTGCCCTTATCTGCTGTTTGGAAATGCTTTACATTATAAATAAATTATTTTTTATTAAATGAAATATAATCATTATATTTAATTCAAATAAACTAAAGTACTTAATAGAAAATTAAAATATCATTATTTATAGATAATTATTTTTTTAAAAAACAATGATTTGCATGTATAAGTGTGGTGGCAATTTCTTATCGCATATTGGACATAATAGTTTGTTCAAAGTTTCCTAATACTCTTTTTCACTTAGGCATATCCTTCTCTGACCTGATATTTATCTCCCAAAAAATATTTTCATCATTGTATTGTTGGAAGAGAGGATCGGAGATGGATTCTTTTCTGATGTAGTTATATAGTGTCATGTATGTAATAATTATGTCTCTTTGCATTGGGAAGGAATATCGTGTCATCTGCTTAAAAATTGCAAAACATGCCTTCGACACGTAAAAAGCCATTTCGATTATATTTCGTGACTTCGCATGCATATGAAAACCTCTTCTTTACTAGTATGCCGCCCACTACTATAACAATTACCCAACTAATACCGAACATTACGGTATGGTGCCATAAATCCTCTTGTGTGAGTGTAAGCAACATCAACTAGATAATATTTATCTACATGAAAACAAATGACATTTTTAGCAAAATTTTAAGTTATAATTTTAACCATACAAAATAAAATTTAAAATTATTAAATTCATTTTTGGTAACATACCCTAAAATGATATTTCAAAATATATGAATGGTGTGGGATGTGAATGTGCAATTTGCATAGGATGCAAATTTCATGCAGAGTGAATGTGCAACCTGCATGAGATGTGGATTTCATGCAAAAGGCTTTCAGAGGAAGTTTCTACCTAAGGATTTTAGGGGGGCTCACTGTGATATTTGTGGCAAATCCAACCCGTTCATCCATTTTTGGAGCTCATTTTACGACATGCGACTAAAAATAAGGAGTATCCAAAACTCAAATGGGCCACACAAGAGGAAACAATAGGGATTTAGTGACCACCATTGAAATATTTATATGGCCACAGAAGTTTTGTGTCAATATCAATTTTTGGTGTTTTCACTTCATCTAAGTGAAAATGACCTTATAAACAGGTTGTATGGCGTATAAACATCAAGGTGGAGCATAAGAAGGTTTCAACTAGATGCATTCCTTTCTCATTGTTTCATCTTGAATGGCTTAATTGAGTTTTGGATCCTCCTCTTTTTGAGCCTCATGTCCTAAAATAAGTTTGAAAAATGGATGGATAGGTTAGATTTCTCATGAACATCACGGTGGACCTCACTTACATCCCAGCCTAAGAACCTCGTGGGAAAGGCTTTAGCAGGAAATCCGTGTCCATCCACTATCTAGTGATGGTGGCGGAGAATGGTGTCCATGTTAGTGGCTCTGTGGGGCCTATGGTGATGTATATGATTTATCCACACCATCTATCCAGTTTTTCATATCATTTGGAGGCATAAAATAAAAAATGATGTAGATATAAGGCCCAAGTTAGCTAGAAGGCCCGGATCAAGCTGAAATTTGTGATTTTCCTTTTTCATTCAGGTACGTGTGACCTTATGAAAAGGTTACACGGGGAATAAACATCACATTGGATTCTAGGAAAGTTTCAACAACAGTTATTCAATTTTCATTAGTTTTTATGGTGTGGTCCACTTGCGCTTTACATGTACCTCATTTTTAAGCTTATGCTCTAGAATGACCTAAAAAAGTTGATGGACGGTGTGGATCAAACAAAAACTATGGTGGGGCATAAATAAATTTCACATGTTAAAAGTTAGTTATGTATTTCGCAAACAATTTAAAGATAAAAAAATCCATGTAGTAACTTGAATATAGGTAATTTTGAAAGCAAATGTTATATATATATATATATATATATATATATATATATATATATATATATTAATATAGAAAATTTTATAGAGGGCATTCCTTATTCACCATTAAGCCAGACTCCTCCTGTTGCGGATAAAATTCAATGAAAAATCAAGTAACGCTTTCCAGATTCCTTGTTAATAAACAACATTTAATATGGAGCATTTTTCTAATTCCACGTTAAGTACGATTTTTCAGAGTAAACAAACAGGTCTAGATTACACAGTTCAGCCGATTTAATTCATTGAGACTGTTTCAACTCTCGTTTCAGCCGTTTATTTATTGAGACGTGTTGTGTAGGATAATCCATTCCAACGCATTAATTCATGGATGACTGTTTCACTTTCAACGCTTCACGTTTTTGGACTCGGATTCGATAGTGACGTGGGCTTTGGATAAGCTCTCTGTGGGCTCCCATGATGTATGTTTTTTTATCCACACCGTCTATCCATTTTTCCAGCTCATTTAGATCCAAGCCTCTGGTGGACCACACCACAGGAACAGTGATGATTGAACATAGTATCCGTTCAACTATAATCAAAGATCAACCACAGGTGTGGTCCACCGGAGATTTCTATCTGCTTTGTTTTTGGGCTCATGTCCTAAAATGAGTTGGAAAAATGGATGGACGGTGTAGATATATAGCCCCGTGCTCAGGGCCGCACGTACATCATTGGATCTGGAGTGGCAGCTAAGTCGCGTCCGATGTTGATGAGTTTGCTCTCCATGCATCTTCCCGTAGCGACCACATATGGTTGGATCTATCCATTATTCCATCCAGGAGCTTTTGGGAACAGCTTAAATAATCTAACCGAAAGGACGATCCAGACCATTGATTTGAGGAGTTGAATCTGATCCATTAAAACTTTAATTTCATGGGCCCACATTTAATTCTACTTATTAATGACGGTCGGTGGATGATCATATCATCTGTTCATCTAGTGTAGTGCCAAAAAATTAGAGTTGTACATGAACCTAGTTAGCTTAGTTAAATTGCTAGACTTGACTCGAAAAAGCTCAATTCAACTTGGTTTGAAATTGAATTCGAGCTGATTTTTGGAGCTTGGAAAAATTTCAAGCTTTGAACTTGTCCGAGATCGAATTGACCTGGATCGAACCTCAACTCGAATCGAACTCGCATCGAACTAGTTCGGTGACTCAATTATTTTAATATTGATGTTGCTCACTAAGTGTTTGATGAAATGACTCAATGAAGTACCGTCTGGTACTAAGGAAGGTATAGATATGAAATAATTACTCTTGTATTTTAATTTTGATGTTGCCTATTGAGTGTTTGATGAAATACCTATAAACTGCTACAAAAACAATGAGAAATTGAAGTTGCACTCTATGAATTTGAGAAAATGCTGCACATAATTAATCTTGGCTTGAACTCAGCTTAAATTGGCCTGAGCTGTTTATCAAACCAAGTCGAGCGGGCCAGTTAGGCTCGAGGACCAAGTTGAGCTGAGTTCAAGCTAAGGTCAGCTAGTGGCCGAGCCGAGTCAAGCTATGCCAAGCTCGACTCAGTTCAACTCGTATACAGTGTACACTGAAAATGCACACTTCAACATCACCGGACCATTCTGAATGTGGGTCGTGGTGAGCCTAAGTTGTGACCAACAGACTCAAGAACAACGATAGATGCTAGGCAATGTCTGGTGTGGAGCATTTTCGTCCATGGCTCTATGATTCAATGACTCGGACCGAGTCATTTGGTCTTGGGCCCAGTTATACCGGTTGAGTAGGGAGTGACTCGTCCCTGATGGCCAATTCTGACAAATAAAGCCAATGATTTGGTAATCCAGACCATTGATCTGTTGATTTGCACCTTCGGCAGAGCATGCCCATCAAAATTTTCAGCTTGGAACAATCTAACAACGTATATTATCTCAGTTTGGAAATTATGTGGAGCATGGTCCATCAAGATCTATCCATAACATATCAATGGTCTGGATTGCCCAGCCATAAGCCCCACATACCGGAACTAGTAACTCATCGAGGCACACCCATATGGGTTCTGCATGACAGCTGACCATGACTTCTTGGCCAGACGAGTCGTTTGGGTCAACTTGGCTGAATCATCCGAGTCAGGCTGGGTCAGCCGAGTTAACCCATTGGTATAAGATTCAAGGTGGCAAGCTAGATAGGCCTGGGTTGCATTAGAAACTAACTGGGTTGAGTCACAAAACCATGTTTGCAGACCGTAACAGTGGCGGTGGCCATAACGACCACCACTATTACCATCATGGCTGTTACGGGTTAATACGAACCGTTACGGCTATCACTGTTACCATTATCGGCCGTTACAGGCTTTTACGAACCGTTATGGCCACCACTATTACTATTATGCACCATCATGAGTTATTACGAACAGCTATGGATCATTACTTTTTTTTTTTTTTTTTTAAAAAAATTTTGTAACGGCTGCCACGGCTGTTTCAATCCCGTGACGTATAATTGTTACGGCCATTTCAATTACGTAGACAATTTTAAATACCTTTATTGGACCCCGCTATAGATGGATTTTAGCCAAAAATTCAGTCAGTGAACGACTTAGACATGTGAACAGCAGAAAGTGCCATGCTCTTTAATTTCCATCTGAACACAGGCTGCTGATCAAATGGTTGGAATTGTCCTGTCATCTTCATTTCTTGATGGTGACAGGTGGTCAATAGGGGTAACGTGGCAGAAGGTCTTGCCATTCACAACAGTCTCTGAACCATATTCCAATCCACCAAAAAACGTAGATTTCTGGTTAGGGCCCACTAAGATGTTTGTGAGAAATTCACTCCGTCCATCCGTTTTGCAAGCTCATATGATAAAAAACGAAGTGGCTCAAAAACTCTAGTGGGCCATCTATCAGGTTATTTAAGACATGAACATAAAAACCATTGAAAAATTTATGGGCCACCAAAGTTTTGGATGAAGCTGATATTTGTATATTCCTTTCATCCAAAAAAACTAGGTTGAATGGCAAATAAACATTGCAGTAGGCTTTACAAAGTTTTTAATGGCTGGCATTCAATAGCCACTATTTTCTATGGTTTGGTCCACCTGCAATTGGATCTGCTTCATTTTTGAGACCAGTCCTAGACTAAGCTACAAAACAGATGAACAGCATGGATATAAAACACATTATATCATAGTGGGCCCCACAACGCCCAACACATCGCACACCAACGCAGGCAACACCACCAAATCCCCGTCCTCAACCTACCACCGCTAGCGGAAATGGATTGGCTGCTCCCCCTGCCATCAACCTGGTGGTTGGTGGTCGGTGCTCTGTGGACCCTATCATCATATATGTGTTTCATCTATTCCATTCATCCATTTTTACAAATCATTTTAAGCTTGATCCCAAAAATTAGAAACATATAAATCTCAGGTGTACCACACCACAGGAAAACAATAGTGATTGGATATCCACCATTAAAAACCTCCTAAGGCCCACTGTACTGTTTATTTGACATCCAATATGTTGATTAGGTCATACAGACCCAGATGAAGGGAAAAAATAAAGATCATCTTGATCCAAAACTTTTGTATCCCTTAAAAAGTTTTTAATGGTTGAAGTTCATTCATCACTGTTTCCTATAATGTGGTCAACTTGAGATTTTATCATACCTCATTTTTTCTAAATACCATAAAATGATCTAGAAAAAAAATTAATGGACGGCATGGATGAAACAAATACATCATAGTGGGCCCCACAGAGCACCCACCATCAGCCATTGGCTGATGGCAGGGGGAGTAGCCAATCCGTTTCCACCTCTAGCATGGTCACCTAATCCGCGTCCAAAGCCGACAAAACACTATGAAGTAATTCCTTCAGAAAAAATCAAAAGTAGAGGAGCTTGACCAATTCATCATGTGGCCGACCAAGTCTACATATTCTCTATCTCTCACGTAATGGGGCCGTTGCAGATGCCGACATGGAGCTATCAGGAACTCACCCTGCTACGTCAGCAGCTCAAAGGAAAGAGGCTGACAAAGACAGGATCCGGTCAGCTCCTATGTTCTCGTTCTATTCGCGCTATTGGTCGGCGATTCTTTCAAGTGTGTCAGTCATCGGAATACATCGGTGAAGTTTTCTCGTTTGATACGATCCACGCCAACGTATTGATTTTCCATTTTATTTTATTTTATGTTGGAAATCTACCGTTGGATGGTCATGTTTCACCAACCCAAACCAAACGCATGATGGGTATATCTGTGGATCGGGTACGCTCAAAGGATTTTTTAAGATTAAATGATCCTATAGCAATGGGGTTTAGGTTGCTTGCAATGTTTGTGCGAAATCCAATCCGTTTAATTATTTTGCCAGGTTTAGATTGCTTGCAATGTTTGTGAGAAATCCAATCCGTTTAATTATTTTGCCAGCTTATGTTAGTGAGTAAAAAAAATAAGGTAAATTCAAAATTCAAGTGGACCATACAATAATAATAAAAAAAGAGTGGGGAAAAAAATGACTACCGTTGAAACATTTCCAAGGTCCACTTCTTAAAACGTCATTACCACTAATATAAACTGAAAATAAAAATATTATCTTGATACAAAATTTCTAATCTTATAAACATTTTAACGGTGAGCGTTCAATCCCCACCATAAACATTTTGGATTGGCTTCGTTTTTAGGCACATACCCTAACATTAGTTAGCCAAATAGATGAACTGAGTAGATTTCTCACAAACATACAGTGGACCGCACTTAGCTTTGGACCACCAGTCTAACTTTCATGATGGGGTGGCAAGTAATTCACCTCTAGAAATGATGGTTGAAGGGTGGACC
This sequence comes from Magnolia kwangsiensis, assembly GCA_037074715.1. NCBI lineage: Eukaryota > Viridiplantae > Streptophyta > Magnoliopsida > Magnoliales > Magnoliaceae > Magnolia > Magnolia kwangsiensis. Next base: position 29,691,122 of record CM073575.1, on the reverse strand, counting down.
ACGACCCTTGCATGGCTAAAGAAAAAAGCTTTGAATGTGGCTGTAGGCGGGATGAAAAGGGCAAAATTTCACGAAAGCTACGTTTAACTGCAGGTTTTATGTTTGACTTACATGGCGTCCGGGTCAGATGAAGATTCCTATTACAAGCCATTTCCATTAGGGATGTCAAAGGCTAGGCCAAGGTAAGTATAAGCCCGGATTTTAACTGATTGGAAGAAAATCTTGTAAACTTGAGTTGGAAGTACAATCAGTCACATCAATTAATTGGCTAATTAATCAAGAGAAGATTTTGGAGGCTAATTTTAAACCGTGTCTCTAATAAACCGCCTTATATATTTTTATAAATTCAATGGAGAATAAAGAGCTTAAAGCCCACTCTATTCTAATACAACACAATATTACTTATTTAATTAACTCCAAATTTGCCTTTCCTTTGTCTACAGTGGACATTGTTGTATTTGTTTTAAAATAATATTAAAAATTTGAATTTTTAAATTTCGATGTTTTCCCTTCACATTTAAATTTTGGTGTTTTTGAGGTGTTGATTTTGTCCCACATCGGATTTGACAAAAGAAATTTTCTTGTTTATATGATAGGCCTTTTGCTTAGGGCTTGAGCCCCTTTCAGGGGGCATGTGAATTTGGTCCTGTGGGGGGCTATGCCAATAGCTCTAATCTATGCCATTAACCACACACGCGCGCGCGCGCGCCGAGCCGAGCCGTGCCGTGCCGAGTCCGTGTCCGCGTCCGCGTGCGCGACGGGACGGGACGGGACGGGCTGGGCGCGGGTGCGGTGTAAGTGTACTCGTGTGGGTGTGTGTGTATGGGTACTCGCAGGACTGTATGTGCGAGAGTGTACTCTCACTTGCGCCTTTTCGTTTTAAACCAGAGAGATGCTTCCCTTCCGGATGGTCGCTCCTGTTGCAAATGGTTCGAGCCCGTGTACAGTGAGTGCACCGCTGGGACCGGGTCATAGTCGTTGTATCCTGGAGGTCGATTACTCTGTAAACCTGTTGCACTTGGGACGCTATCCAAGGGGAGCAAATTCGATTTCAAGCCGAGTGACTCAGTCACGCCTCGACTCAATTCAATAAGTTTTTCTTTCTCTAAATTTATTTTCCTTTTTGGTTCTCGATTTTATAGTCTATTTAATTCAACATATTATCCAACAGACATTTGTCGTCATCATTATCATTCTTCTTCTTCTTCAATCCAACTCCCCATCTATTAACTAGCGCAATGCTGCAAATCAGTAAGGATCGATTGGATTAAAATATGATAGCTAGAGACTCTAGGCCCATGTTCATGTCATTTGAATTATGAATATCTCTACGTCTCAAATGAATAACTAGTGGGGTCATCTTACTGGGGGCCTAAAAATTTCTCTCTATCATCTCACCACAAAGTTCGATCAAACCATAAACAAGTAGTCATTTAATTATGGCCGTCGTGCCATGAAATCTAGTCGAGCGACAAACAAATATTTGTTCCATGACATCCTTGCTCATGGAGTCAGGATCCAAGCAACGAATAAATAGTTGTTCCTATGACTAGTCACCATGAAGTGAGGATTCGAAGCAATGAATAAGTTGCCACTCCATTGATTGAAGTAAGAAGGTTGTCATTTTCCAACAACAATCTCGCCGTGAAGCTTAGCCATACAATGAATGGACCATCAAAGATCTCTGCTCGCCACTACAATCTTGCCCTTGAACTTGGTCCTTTGTGACAAATAGGCAGTTGTCATAACAATTGTCCAGCCACCAAGCTAGCTATGTGATAAACATACATCCACCATTTCTTACGTACTATGATTGTCTTGCGTAACGAAGATCAATCCTTGATGAATGAACCATCGTCCTTGACAACTATCTAACCATGAAGCCCGTTGAACATGAAATATAGCTTTTGTGCTTGATGACTTTCTTGTTATGACTAGCCATGAAGTTAGTTGAGGAGACAATCCAGCTTTTGTGCTTAATGACTTTCTTGATATGAATTTACAGTTATTCCTGACAACCATCTTGCTATGAACAAATTGGTGTTAGTTGTCTTTTTTTTTTTTTTAAAAAAAATTTAACTTTCATCATTCACTTTTTCAACTAATCATAGTTAAAATTTATTTACTTAATTGATCAGTTTTAGCCTAGTTTTATTAATTTTAGTTATATTTGCTTTATATTAAAGAGTGACTTATACCGTGCTTAATTAATAATTATCTCCAAGGATAAAAAGAACTCGTAAGAAGTACTGACTCTCTTCTTCACATATTGCTTGATTCTAAGCAATTAGTGGTTAACTAGTCATGGTGACTTTCACGGATCTGATCTTAATCTATTGATTTTAGTGCATGAGGTCATAAGACATTTAATTTGAGTTGAGTCATTGTTGTCTCTGACATGCATGGCTCATACAAAATGTGTAACCAAATTCAAAACCATAAGATTTATAATCAACCATTAGAATTACATATATATATATATATATATATATATATATATATATATATATATATATATATATATATATCCTAAGGGCCTATTTGGCCAGGCGGATTGGAAGGGATGGGATGGATTTTAAGCTAATGATGGTGGTGTCAGTGGATTGGTTTAAGATATATGGGATTGCTATATCCCAAGAGAGGTTCACCGAGTCTGTTTGGCACGCGTGACATATCCCAAGATTTTACCTTCCAATCCCTTCCAATCCGTCTAACCAAACAAGCCCCTGGCACATTTGAACGGGATTAGGAGAGATGGGATCAATTTTTAAGTAAGGATGGTGATGTCAGTGGATTGGTTTAAGATTGTTTGGTTTGTTGAGCTCGTTTGGCATATCTCGGGATTTTATCATTCTAATCCCTTCCAATCTATTCCATTGCACCCCGCCAAACAGGCCCTAATAGTTTTGACCAATTATTTCACTGTAGAACCTACTCTATAATTTTTTAATTACCATTCGTTACTGACTATAGATCTATAAGAACAGTCTCGATCATGCACGTGGGTCCCACAATTGAATGGTTAAGAGCTTTTGGATCTAGGAGATTCTTTAGGCATTGTCCGCCCACGAGGGGAGCCACGAGTTCAATGGTTTAGATCACCAAACCACGGGCCCCATATGTATGAACTATTGAATTCCATTCACATTAAGACTCCTTCGATATTTCCATCCAATGCGTGTTTCGTGCCTTCTTTAATAATAAGACTCCTTAGTCGCATTTGAAAGACATATGAAACGTTCTTAGATCTGAAAATAATTACAACGATTGATACCCGAAACCGTATTATAATTTATTTCTAAGGTTAAGGATCCAAAGCTTGGGAGTACCATGTAGTATACAATGCATTACCCGTCCAAAACCCTTAATTTTTGCAATGTTAGGATGGATCTGATCCGTCTAATTAGTGGGCCACTTTTGGATGAGCCAAAGCCATCCAAAAATATTACCAATCGGATGTTCATAACTATTCAATCAATCGCATAATGTTTGTCCGGTCCATGAGAAATCGTTAATCGAACGATTTTAAAATGCCTATATCGGCAGTAGTTGTTAACTATCTGCTCATTACAAGGTGGCCCATCAGTCGATCGGTCCACCTGTGTACATTTAATATATAAAAAAATGGACGGCTTAAACAATTATCCAGGGACTGGATTGAATGTTTAGATGTGAACGCAAGATGAATGGACCAGCCTGAAATTCATACAGGGCAATGGGACGCGGATTTGGTCCAAAGCCTTTCGCGGGAAGTTCCTGCTCTGGGAACTTATGTGGGGCCTGCTGTCATGTTTTCGAGAAATCCACTCCGTTCGTCTGTTTTCTGAGCTCATTTTAAGTCATGAGAGTAAAAATGAGAGGGATCCAAGACTCAAGCGGGCCGCACTAAAGGAAAAGATGGGCAGGGAAATTACTACCGTTGAAACCTCCCTAGGGTGGAAGGTGATGTTTACATTGCATCCATACCGTTCATAACGCCATTCCTACCGGGATGAGCTGAGAACACAAATATTAGACTGATTCAAAACTTCTTTGGCCCCACGAAAATTTCAACTGTGGAAGTTCAATCCTTACGTTTTCGGTCCACTTGATTATTATATCCTGTTCATTTTTGGCGTAATGCTCTAAAAGGAGCTCAAAAAAACAATGGTCGGAGTGGATTTCTCAAAAAAATGACGGTGGGCCCCACCTAGGTTCCCAGCGTACCAGGCCCATGGTATCTCCTTTAGCGAGGATACACGTGACCTGTCCAACCATACACGCGGCTTGCCCATCATATCCAAACCGTCCAAATAGTACGACCTACTTTAGATGATACACAGCTAAAAAATCCACACATGAACTAAACTGGTTGATTTGTGAAAATAGTTAACGGTCCAAATTCAACAAGATAACCAACCATTAATTAACCAGAATTATCGTCCAGTCAATCTCATTTTGAGCACGAACCCAATCTCCAGCAGGTCCCACTATATGGGCGGTTCGGATTCGAGATAAATGCCACGTGTACGGTGGGACGGCCCATCCGAGCTACGGCCATGTACGGCGAGGAGAGATTAAGAGCACTCAAATAATCGGCAAATAGTGGGCGAGGTCCTTAAAAAAAAGTCGGTGAGAGAGAAGGATATTTCCTTTTTGAGCGGGAAGAAAGGGTTGCTTGTCGACCAATTCCTTCGCATGGAAGGATTCATGTCTTGTACAGATTCAAAATCCGTTGGATTTCATGATCTTTTCACCGTTGACCAGTCAAACCATACCTTCTCCAATCCTTTTCAGTATGATTAAGATTTCACGGGTCTTTCCCACTCCTTATAAAAACAAAAACCCTAACAACCCAAACCATAGTCTGAAAACTTCTCAGCCCAAAAAACCAAAGCTAGTAGGAGAGAGAGAGAGAAGGAAAGGAAGACTTCCCAAGATGATAGATTTGGCTGAATTTCTACGGAGTTTTTCTCTCATTTCTCTCATCTTGCACACTCTACCAGTCCTTAGAGAGGCTGTCTCCATGGCTCTAAGCTCTAGTTCTGCTTCTTCATCATCTTCTTCTCCTACTTTCTCATGGGCAGGCCTTCGATCACCAGTGTTCGCTCCGAAAAGTGTGATTTTCGCACCTGTGAATCGCCAGCAAGAAAGTTCAGGTAAAGAAACAAACCCAATTGAGGATTCGAGATTTGAGCTACCCACCTTGGCTTCCGGAGGCCCGGTTCTTGTATCATGTCCTGAGAAGTGCCTGCGAGAGAATTCATGTTCCTGGCCACTCGATCACGTGGCAGGAGGTATAACTTTCGCCACGGAGAAAAACCAACAAGAGAATTTACATTGTGGAAACCACGAAGAGGAGAGTTCCATGAGAGATGATGCTACTTTTGCAGCAAGGGAGTGTCCACGAGAGAAAATGGTTTCTATGCCTCGAGGATTTAATTCTCCGGCAACAAGCAAAGTGGTAGAAGTTAAGGTCCCCAGCAAGGTGAGGAAAAGGCCGGCAAGGATTGCCATACCAGAGTCTTACCAAAGTTCAGTTTTTGATGAAGTGGGTGTAGATTTGGGTGAGAAGGAATTTCAAGCTGAAGGGAGAGATTTCTATTTGGTATCTAGGAGAGGAGGGAGGAAGGCCATGGAAGATGGCTATGGTGTTATAACAGATGTTTTAGGAGACTCCAAACAGGTAAGAGAAAAGCATATAATATCTTGGTTTCTTTTTATTTTTGTCAAACATAATTCTAACTATGGTTGCAAAATATCATGAAGTTTTATATGATTTTGATTCAACGAAACACACCCCAAATGAGAAATAAGAATTCATGGAAAGCTAGTTGGGTCTAGACATGCTGAGTTTATTTTCGAGTTACTCGATCCAAGCAGCTCAACAGGTGGGCTGTACCATCTAGATGCCCTGGCCCAGAAATCAAGTTTTTCCACTCATCAGGTGGATCAGGCATGTTAAAAAAAAAAAAAAAAAAAGTGCCATGCGAGACGTGTGTGTCACACAGGTACTTCAATTTCTATTGTGGGGTTTGATTAATATCCGGTAATTGTAGAAACGTGTGATATTTCCTCACATGGGCCTTCTCAAATTTCTCTTGAAATGCATTTGTGGATTATGTTACCTTCTTCTTCTTCTTCTTCTTTTTATTTTTTATTATTATTATTATTATTATTATTTTTTACCATTGTTAGGTCTGTGAAGGGTAAAAGAAAAAGAAAAACCGACCTTTCTTTCTCATACACAACATTTTTTAATCTTATTGTGGTTTTTGTCTTATAACAACACCCTAACATTTAAAAATGGATTACTAGAAAATTATATTAATAGTTTTCTGGAATTTTCTACCAGGCGTTTTTTGGTGTTTTTGACGGGCACGGAGGGCGTGCAGCCGTGGACTATGTCACTGAGAAGCTGGGACAGAATATTATAACAGCTATTAGGAATCTAGAAGAGGCAGAAGACCAAGTACAACAAGCAATTAGGGCAGGCTACTTGACCACAGATAAGGAGTTTCTTAGTCAGGTATGGCGCCTAACTACCAACTCCATTTGAAATTTTCAACCTTCTTAAAGAAATTAATTTTGCAATTGAATTGAACGTGCTTGGATCATCAATTGAATTGAATTGCAATAAGAAATCAGTTTAGAGTAAATGACCAAAGTGGGGTTAGCCTCCCAATTGTGGTTGCTAAAGTTCAAGTTGGAAATTTCAATTAATCATGATCAACAAGTGCATCAGCATCAGCCCGTTTCGTTGGGTTAGCCTCCCAATCAGCCTTATGCCTTGTTGGGTTCGGCTACATAAATCTTGTTTCGTTGTTCCACTCTCTATTAAGGGCCACAGTTAGGCCTTTTGAGCAACCTCCATGGTTGACCTTTTGTGTCTTGCTCTTGCCCTTTAGATCCTTCAACAATTGCACATGAGAAATTGTCTAAGCCTATGTTCCCTCATCTTATTACCTATTGGAGTTATTTAAGTTCCCGTGGATGTATTCATTTCTAATTCTTTCTTTGTTTTACAATTATGAATTAAAGTGATGCTACTTCCTTTTTTATTTTTATTTTTTTCTTTTGGGAGGTAACAAGTTGAGTGAATTGCAATTTGGTTCAATTGACCATCCAAACACTCCCTACATAATTCAAGGGGCATGGTTAAGATGGATAGATTTACTTTCTATTATTGAAAGATTAATGTGATTTACATTGATTGGGTTTTGTTAACAGGGCGTGAGTAGTGGAGTTTGCGCATCCACTGTGTTTCTGAAGGATGGGGAGTTACATGTTGCTAATGTCGGTGATTGTAGAGTGGTTTTGAGTAGAAATGGCATAGCGAATGCACTCACGAGGGACCACCGCCCCGAGAGTGAAGATGAGCGGATTCGGATTGAGAACTCGGTAGGCTTTTGCACAAGTATTTCTTTGGTGTAATCCATAAAATCATTTTCAGAAATGATACGAGTGATGGGAATGACGGGGGTGCTTTGATACAGTTCTATGAAATTCCATGATCCTCACAATCAAGGTGACCAATGTACATAGTGACAGGAACCATTGATTTGGTGGGCCACCCTGAGAACATTGGACAGCTCCGACAATTGATTGTTGTGAGATAATGGCCTAATTTTTGAATCAACTGTCAATTTTAGGCCATTGATCATATGGGCACCAGTCCCATCACCTTGGCCTTTCGGGATATTGTCCATACATATCTTAGCCCTGCAAATCAATGGTTCTGATCTCTACAAACAACCACATTCTTTTCTCTGCATTAGTTCAATAATAACACATACTGTGCATGAATCTGTATCAGGGAGGTTACGTCAACTGCTGCAATGGTGTCTGGAGAGTTCAAGGTTCACTCGCAGTTTCTCGAGCGATCGGAGATGTTCATTTAAAGGACTGGATAATTTCAGAGCCAGAAACTAATCAGCTTCGGCTAACATCGGATTGCGAGTTTTTGATAATTGCTTCTGATGGGTTGTGGGAAAAGGTACGAATGATCTAGAACTCATCCTTACGTTCCATACAGATGTTCATTTTTGATGCGTTTTAGTATCTAATTTTAATTAATTTGGGTTAATCAGGTAACTAATCAGGAGGCAGTTGATGTGGTGATGAGACACAAAAACTCCATTGAATCTTGCAAAACGCTGGTAGATATTTCTTCAAGTAGAGGCTGCAAGGATGATATAACAGTCATGGTGGTCTACTTACAAAACTTCGCAGAAACTTGTGATTAATAAAGGCTACGTTTGGAATTACGTCAGGAATCCCAGGCGAGGAGAGTCAATTTCAATTTCATTCGTTTCAACCAGCCACTGATAATCCATACTCAGTTTCAGTTTCTTTTTCGACCACATTTTGATTTGGGTGTACATCCAAACGCACCAAGAAAATGGAGAATTGGAGGTCTCTATGGAGTAGAGAGAATGACATTCATGGTGTGTCACTTTGATGGTACACGCCTGGATTATATCTGCATGTATGGAGATCATTACATCTTTTTTGGGGACCATGTTTGGAAGTGGCATGCATGCATGTTTCTCGGTACATGTAAGGTTTTTTTTTTGATTGTTAATTTTTTGTAAAATTTGAAAATATTGATAGGGAACTGCCAAACCCCGACTTTTAATACATGGCATGCATGTAGTCTCTCGTAACATGTTTGTGTGTGTGTGAGAGAGAGAGAGAGAGAGAGAGAGAGAGAGAGAGAGAGATGAACATAAACACGCACGCTTGTATGCTTGCATGTGGTCTGCACGACGCTCAAATGCATGCGTGTACATCCCAGTCCATGCAAAATCTGGGGTATACTTATAAAGATTATGTAGAGCTAGATTTGGAAAAATACATTCATTAGGTGGACCCCATGTGTACGTTGAGCCAAACCATGGAAAGTCCGTTGACAACGCACCATCATGATTGCCTCACCTCTAGCCCAGTGAGGTTGTTATCCACAAGTGACACAGTTTCCTGGAAAGGTTGTGTGTGAAAGTTCGCATAATGTGAACATTACTGGTATAAAGTACGAGGGGTAGGGCTGAAAGTCGGGCGGGTTTATCCGGTCTAAGGTTTGGGCTATGCAAACACCAACCCAATAAAACTTGGGTCAGGCTCTGGTTGGGGTCCTAACTTGAACATAAACGATGTATAAGTTACTTATAAATTATAGTTGAATACGGATTGTCCATATTAAAGGCATGAGAAATTTTAGTGCCATCGGGTTTCATTGGTCCATGTCTAAGAAGATACGTCGGATTTCTCTCTCTTAAATATATTGCGTGCTACACAAGTCATGAATTGACTTGATTTTTGTGGTGTGGCCCCTCTCAACTGTTGTAAGTGGTGTGGCCCACTCAAGTCATGAATTGAATTGATTTTTAAGCCTGTGGTCCACCATGGAATGGTGCATCTGATTGATGGGATAGATGTTAGACACACATCATGATGAGACTCACACAACTCTACCTTCACTTGTGTCTTTAGTCTTCAATTTTAAAGGGCTCAATTGACTACATGATATAAGGACTCACGTGATTGACAAATAAAGTGCATAAATAAGTGCACTAACAGATAATTGGTTTAACAAAATTATTTTCTGATCGGATAGAATAGAACTTCGATTTAATTGAGTTATATATTAAATTAATAAATGAGATATTATGATCATGTATCATTAGTTTTTTATTTTTATTATTTAAAAAAATCCTTTAGCTTATCTTATTAGATTAAAAATATAAACAAACCATTAGTTGTATATTAGTTCTAAGTCGTGTTCTCCATTTCCTGGGGATTCGACCTTGACCTCATTAAGTTATTACTACATTGCAACCCTATGTTGGAGGTTATCAACCCTTAAGTTTGATCAATAAATCATGTATTTATCTTTATTTTGTTTTGTTTATATTTCTAGTTGATTATTACTTTATTGATTGTAATGGACCATTTATTTTAAATATCAATAAAGACGGCATTATTTAGCCTGATTTTATTTGTTTATACATTCTTTTTCATTTCGGAGGCATACAAACCTAAATACTGGTGAAAGAAAAAGTCTTTAAGCTCGTAAATTCACATCTATTGTCCATAAGGTAAAAATAACTCATTCGGAATGGTTACCTCCTACCCTTTCACAAATCGCCTGAATGGAATGAGGTTGAGAGGATAACTGGATCTCGATCTAACATCCAATATGAACATTTCAACATAGAGGACACTAGTGATTCAATCAAAACCTTTGAGTTGAGTACACTCTGGCATGCCTGTGCATCTTACCCTCACATGACCAACCAATCCAGGCCTTTGGTTATATGGCCTTATTTAATTGAATTAGTAACAACAAGTTCCCCAACTTTTTAGGTCATGTAATGATTATTAGTTCCCCAACATGCTTCCAAACATTTAGGTTTAGTTTTGTTCAAGCCTAAGTTGGGATGGTCTAATTTCTAAACATCTTCCTTTAGGTATCTCTTTACAGTTTATTAAATTGCCTTAAATGATCACATTGATGGGGATTTTCTCCTCACTGGTGGAATCGATGAAATCGAATGGGTTTCGATATCATCGATAATTGCAAGATTTTTCAATCCTGGTCGCTGGACTGTTTTTTTGTCTTGTCGATATCATTGAGTGACTTTCAGATAGTATCGAGGTTGTTATCGATAGACCTTCGATGACATCGATAATTGTTAAAATTTTTACCCCTAGTTGCTGGACAGTTTTAGTCCTGTCTCAATATCATCGAGTGACTTTCAGATGACATCGACGCTGTTATCGAGAGACCTTCGATATGATCGAAGAGTTCCACAGATACGATTGCGGAAGCGCAGATTTTGCGAATTTTGTTTCCTATTTGGATTCTAACTCTTTCTATTCTTATATAAAGGGGTGTATCGGGGATTGAGGTGTATTTCAGGGTATTCAAGGGTTTCCTAAAGCTTTGTAAGGGTTTGCTAAAGGGCTTAGGGTTGTGAGAAAGAGAGAGAAAGAGAGAGAGGAAGCTTGTGGAAGGGAGGCTATGCTCGTAGAGGTGATCTACTATATCTCAGCGCTTTCACGTCCTCGTAATCGGTGAGATCTATCCGTCTTCTTTGTTTCTCTTACTGTTTATCCGCTCCTGCGTGAGTGAAGAAGGTTTGATCCAAGCGGTGTGTGCTTGTGATCGGTTGTAACGTTCTGCTTTATAGTGGATTGTTGATCTGGATAAGGTCCCGTGATTTTTACCTCTTTGAGGGTTTTTCACGTAAAAATCTCTGGTGTTGTGTGATTGATACTTTGATTTACTTCATTGCTTTTATTATCCCATAATTTTGTTTTGTTCTAGAGGGCTAGATCCAAAGGTTTTGTGAAAGGCCCCCAACAAAGTGGTATCAGAGCTAAGTTCATTGAACGGGTAGGATCGGTTTGGAATTATGGAAGGTGGCTCATCAAGGATGATCAACCTCAATGGTTCTAACTGGACCATATGGAAGGCTAAGATGGAAGACTTACTTTATTGCAAGGACCTATATTCTCCAATTTCAGGCGTATCAGCAAAATTTAAGGATATGACTGATGATGATTGGAAGAAGTTGGACCGAAAGGCGGTGGAGTTTATTAGACAATGGCTGGATGATTTTGTGTTCCACCATGTGTCTACGGAAACCTCAGGCGTTAGCCTATGACTGAAACTAGAAGGGTTGTATGAGAGGAAGACAGCCGGTAATAAAATCTTTCTGATAAGGTGACTTGTGAATCTCAAGTTCAAGGATGGTGGTTCTGTGGCCGAGCACATGAATGAGGTCAACAATATAGTGTACCAGCTCTCCGCTATGAAGATGGTCCTGGATGATAAATTGCAGGCTTTACTATTGCTTAGTTCATTGCTTGACAGTTGGAAGACATTGGTGGTGTCTCTAAGTAACTCCGCACCAGACGGAAAGATATCCATATAACAGGTTACTAGCTGTCTCTTCAATGAGGAAGTCTCAGGGGTCTACTCATTAAGAGGCCCTTGTGACACAGGAACGGGGGAGAGGAAAGAAAAGGAAGGGTGAGAAGGTCTGAGATAAATTAAGAGGCAAGTCAAGTAACAAAAAGGATGTTAAATGCTGAAACTGTGGCAAGAAGGGCCACTACAAGCATGAATGTCTTAATAATAAGAACGATAAGAAAGGAAAAAGGAAAGAAAAAAAAAGATGAATCAGATTCTACTGCGGTCGCTTCAGATGGTGACATTGTTATTATTCTTTCCACAGATCATGATATTTGTCTCACGGCTACGGGTCAGGACACCGATTGGGTGATTGAATCAAGAGCTTCTTTTCACGCGACTCCATGCAGGGACTTCTTCACAAGCTACAAGTCAGGTGACTATGGGACCATGAAGATGAGAAATTTTGGCGTATCGAAAATCGTAGGGGTCGGTGATATTTGTGTAAAAACTGATGTGGGCTACACATTGGTTCTCAGGGATGTGAGACATATCCCAGACCTTCACCTCAACTTGATGTCGACGGAAGGTTGGATGATAATGACTATGAAAGCTGATTTGTTAGTGGGCGCTGGAAGCTCATCAAGGGTTCGTTGATCGCAGCCAGAGGAAAGAAGTGTTGCACCCTTTACAAGGCATGTCTTAGTGTGTGCAAGGGTGGGTTGAACACAGCGGAAGATTCAACTATTAACATGTGGTGCAGGCGTCTAGGCCACATGAGTGAAAAAAGGCTTCAGCTACTAGCAAGGAAGCAGCTCCTTCCAGTCGTGACAGGTACACTTCTCAAAACCTGTCTTGATTGTTTATCAGGGAAACAATATAGAGTTTCATTCGTTAAAACTACTTCTCATGTTAATAAAGTGCATCATTAGATTTGGTTTATTCTAATGTTTGTGGTCCTATGAGGACAAAAACCTTAGGTGGGGCATTGTATTTTGTTACTTTTATAGATGATGCATCTAGGAGGGTTTGGGTTTATACATTGAAATCCAAGGATAAGGTCTTTGGTGTGTTTAAGTTGTTTCATGCTATGGTCGAGAGAGAGACATGTAGATCATTGAAGTGCATCTGCACTAACAATAGTGGTGAATAAATTGACGACTTTCATGAGTACTGTAAGTCCCTGGGTATACGGCATGAACAGACGGTTCCCAAGACCCCCCAGCATAATGGTGTAGCAGAGCGAATGAATCGCACAATTGTTGAGAGAATCAGATGCATGTTATCCCATGCGAAGTTGTCCAAGACGTTCTGGGGAGAAGCAATGCACACGTTGGTGTATCTGATAAACAGGTCTCCATCAGCCCCATTGAATGGAGAAGTATCTGAGAAGGTGTGGACTGAACATGATCCATCATACAGTCATCTAAGGGTGTTTGCATGCACGACATCCGTTCACGTACTGAAGGACGAGAGGTCCAAGCTTGATATGAAGATCAGACAGTGTATATTATAGGGGTACGGTGATGAAAAGTTCGGTTACAGATTGTGGGATCTGACCGAGAGGAAACTCGTCAAGAGCAGAGATGTGATTTTTTTTGAAGATCAGTGTATAGAAGACATTGGTAAGTCAGAGAAGAACCAGCTTAGTTCAGGTGAGCTAGAGGACATGGATCTGGTTATTCCTCCCGTGGTGCCTGATGACGGGGGAGTACAGCAAGGTGCAGAGGACAAGGGAGTTCCTACAGAAGATGGACCGGGGGAGCAGCCCCCACTTGATCCACCTGCTGAGCCATAGGTGAGGAGGTCATCTAGGAAAAGACAGCCGTCCAAGAGGTACTCGCCACATGAATACATTATGCTGACTGATGAGGGAGAACCAAAAGACTATTCTAAGGCCCTAACCGACGAGCATAAGGATGAGTGGTTGAAAGCTATGCAAGAGAAGATGGAATCCTTGCATAAGAACCACACCTATGACATGATGAAACTGCCTAAGGGCAAGAAAGCTTTGAGCAATAAGTGGGTATTTAGAAAGAAGGTTGAGCAGAAGAATTCACAAATGAGGTTCAAGGCTAGACTTGTGGTGAAAGGGTTCGGTCAGAGGAAAGGCATAGACTTCGATGAGATATTCTCACCAGTGGTGAAGATGACATCTATACGGGTATTGCTTAGGTTGACAGTTAGCATGGATCTGGAGATAGAGTAGTTAGATGTTAAAACTGTATTTTTCCATGGTAACCTGGAAGAAGAGATCTACATGCACCAACCAGAAACGTTCGAAGTCAAGGGCAAGGAGCTTATGGTGTGTAGGCTGAGGAATAACTTATATGGGCTGAAACAAGCTCCACGACAATAGTACAAGAAGTTCGACTCGTTCATGTTACAACATGAGTATGACAGAACAGAGTCGGACCACTGTGTGTTCACGCACAAGTTCTCAGTGGTGATTTCTTAGTTCTGCTGTTATACATCGGTGACATGTTCATCATGGGAAAAGACATCAAGAAGATCGATAGGCTGAAACAGGAGTTGGGCAAGTCTTTTGCGATGAAAGACTTGGACCCGGTTAAACAGATCTTAGGAATGAAGATAACCCGTGACAGAAATAGCAGGAAGCTTTGGATGTCACAAGAGCGGTATATTGAGAAAGTCCTATGACGGTTCAATATGAATGCAGCGAAGCCGGTCAGTACTCCACTGGATGGTCACTTCAGATTGAGCGACAGACAGTATTCCAAGACGAAAGCAGAGGTAGAAGAGATGCAGAAGATACCCTACGCGTCAGCCGTAGGAAGTTTGATGTATGCTATGGTGTGTACACGCCCAAACATAGCATATGCGGTTGGTGTTGTCAGCCGGTATCTTGCCAATCCTAACAAAGAGCATTGGGCAGCAGTGAAGTGGATACTACGGTATCTAAAAGGCTCATTCAGTTTGAGCCATGCTATGGTGATGGAAAACCTGTGTTAGAGGGCTACACAGATGCAGATATGACAGGTGACATAGACTCCAGAAAGTCTACATCGGGGTTCATGTTCACGTTTGTTGGGGGAGCGGTTTCTTAGCAGAGCAAGCTACAAAAGGTCATAGCATTGTCGACTATAGAGGCCGAGTACATTGCAGTCACTGAGGCATGTAAAGAGATGCTTTGGATGAAGAGGTTCGTACAGGAACTTAGCCTGAAGCAAGAGCAGCACGTGGTCTATTGCGATAGCCAAAGTGCTATACACTTGAGAAAAAATCCAAGTCAGCACTCCAAGTCAAAGCACATAGAGGTTCGGTATCACTGGATTAGGGATACTTTGGAACAGAAGGTGTTACAGCTTGAGAAGGTCCACACGGACGATAATGGGTCAGATATGATGACCAAGGCTTTGCTCAAGGGCAAGTTTGAGGTTTGTAGAAACCGAGCTGGCTTGAAGAAGGTGGATTCCTCCTGAGTTGAAAGGGAGAGATTTGATGGAGATTTTCTCCTCATTGGTGGAATCGATGAAATCGAATGGGTTTCGATATCATCGATAATTGTAAAATTTTTCAATCCTGGTCGCTGGACTGTTTTTTTATCCTGTCGATATTATCGAGTGGCTTTCAGATGGTATTGAGGTTGTTATCAATAGACTTTCGATGACATCGATAGTTGTTGGAATTTTCACCCTTGATTGTTGGACAATTTTGGTCTTGTCTCGATATCATCGAGCGACTTTCAGATGACATTGACACTGTTATCGAGAGACCTTCGATATGATGGAAGAATTTTATAGATACGATTGTGGAAGCGCAGATTTTGTGGATTTTGTTTCCTATTTGGGTTCTACCTCTTTCTATTCTTATATAAAGGGGTGTATCCGGGATTGGGGTGTATTCCAGGATATTCAAGGGTTTCCTAAAGCTTTGTAAGGGTTTGCTAAAAGGGCTTAGGGTTGTGAGAGAGGGAGAGAAAGAGAGAGAGGAAGCTTGTGGAAGGGAGGCTATGCTCGTAGAGGTGATCTACCATATCTCAACACTTTCACGTCCTCGTAATCGGTGAGATCTCTCCGTCTTCTTTGTTTCTTTTACTGTTTATCCGCTCCTGCGTGAGTGAAGAAGGTTTGATCCAAGCGGTGTGTGCTTGTGATCGGTTGTAATGTTCTGCTTTATAGTGGATTGTTGATCTGGACGAGGTCCCGTGGTTTTTACCTTTTTGAGGGTTTTTCACGTAAAAATCTCTGGTGTTGTGTGATTGATGCTTTGATTTACTTCATTGCTTTTATTATCCCATAATTCTGGTTTATTTTAGAGGGCTAGATCCTAAGGTTTTGTGCAAGGCCCCCAACAAACATTAAGGGATTTAAGGGTTGATTCTAAAATGAGAGTAAGTTAGGTTAACTTCCACACCCAGATCCATAGCTCAACTGGTAGATTGAGTGGAGATACCTCGTTTCAACACGAGGTCTTGGTATCTATCCCTAGTGGGGGTGGCTAACAGTGCAATGTGTACTGACAATAGGCGGGTACTAACATACTAACAAAAAAAGAAGAAGTTAGGTTAACTTCTAGAGGTTTCAGGCAAGACCGACCCATTTGATAACTGGGGTGATGTTAACTGGGAACCCCATGACATGTGGATTTCACCAAACCTGTTATAATTAGGTCTAAATCACCATCAACTCAAAGAAGCCACAGCCGGTGAATTTATAAGTTTTAGGAGACGTTTGGCGCAGGGTATTAGATGTGGTTGGATGGAATTGAATTTGTTCCGTACCAATTCCACTCAAGGCCCGGGAAGAAAGGAAAAGCTTGGAATTAGATTAGATGGAATTGCAATGGGTCCTGTGCCAATTTCACTCGATGTTTGTAAGTTATGTAGGTCCCACCATGATGTGTGAGCTATATTGTAAGACCCGTATCTTGGTCCGTACCTTTCCGTAGACTTCCGCGGTCTTACCGGTCGAATTCCGGCAACCTTCGACTCTTAAATGATATCGACCCGCGACCCTGATTCATATGCCGACAACCCGAGACTAATACCATAGCGACCGCGCCGTCGTTGCGGTTCCGATACCGCGACTCGCGTGCCAAGGCGATACCCTGATCAAGAGATGTGGGCCAACGTTCGGTGCGAGAAAATGCCGCGCGTTGTGAAAATCAAGGGAATCTCTATGATGTGTCATATCAATCACATCAATCCCATCAATCAATCACCCATCAATCCATCACATGTCAAGTACACATCACTTCTATCCCTTTTTCCAAGCAACCATAAAAGTCTTCACCACCCATACCTCTCTTACACAAAAAGCCACAAAAGTCTTCATCTCCCATACCTCTCTTACACAAAAGCCTCAAAAGTCAAAGATTTCTTACACAAACATCACTCACCACATCCATCCATCACTCTCTCTCTCTCTCCCTTTACATCACTCTCTCTCTTTCTCTCTTTCTCATTTCAAATTTCCAAGCAACAAAAGAGCTCTAAGAGACTCTATACGTATGAGGTTTCTCCAAGCTCCCTAAACTCCAAGTGGCCCACCTTCCTACCCCATCATCTCCCATCTCAACCCTCCATTCTTCATCTTAACCATTGAAGTTGAAGCCAAGGCGCTAAGGAACCCCTAGGAGCAAGAAGATCGGACGGTGGGTGCTAGATCATACTTATTTTCTTATTTTTATGATGGGCCAAGTGAGACTCACCGATCAATGGTGTGGATCTCACTTGGGACCCTAAAATGTGGCCGATGGACCACTTGGATCATCATGATCATTCCATGATGGGGCCATTCTCCATGGACCCCATCATGATGTTTATTTTCTCTTTAGAAAGGTCATCTAGACCATCCATATTGGTGGGGAAAGGATCCCCACCGTTGATCTTCAGTTTTGATGGTCACATGTGCAAAATGACCCACTTGATGTATGATTTCATGTAAGGGAGGGCCCATAATGACGGGGTCCCTCCATCACAAGCCGTGTCCCACTCTCCATGTCTCTCTCTCTCTTTCTCTCTCTCTTTTATTTATTTTATTCTATTTTATTCTATTTTATTTTATTTTTATGCAAAAGGATTGTGTGGCCCACTTGAATGGATCCCACCTTGGCATTATATTTTTTCTTCAAGATTTATTCAAGTGGGGCCCACCATATGCGTTGTACACCCATCAGTGGTGGCCCACTTCATCAGGGCCCACCACAAATTTTTTTAAAAAAAGAAAGCCAGCCGTCCAGCGTCTGGGACGCTGGACGTTTCAAAGGAAATGAGAAAAAGGGAAAAGAAGAAAAAGGGATTTTTGGGTTGTCCACTTGCATAGGCCCCACCCTGATGTATCGCTCTAATCCAAGCCGTCCATCCCTCTCAGCATCTCATTTTAGGCGTTGAGCCAGAAAATGAGATTGAACGGAGCACCTGGTGGGCCATAGCGTCAAAGATCGCACCCTCACCATTCAAACATCATTTTTGTATTTTATTTCATTTCCGTAGCATTTTAAAATTCGAACTCTAGACTCATTTGGATGGCCTCGAGCCGCTGATCGCCATGGTCGGGACGGATTTTAGCGCAGCGGGCCCCACGTGCGAAAAACCCCAAAAATATAGGTTTTCAAATTTTTGTTAAAAAAATTGTAAAGAGGCTAAGCCTCTGACGTTGCACAGGTGCTGCAGGCGGGCGGGCGGGCTGCCGTGCAGCCACCCACGGCTGCTGTCGTGGGCCCCACATGATGTATATGGCTTATCTACGCCATTCATGAGGTGGGTCCCCTTCTCAGGTGGGCCCCCTCCAAAAATGGGACAGATCCAAAACTCAGGTGGCCCACACCACGTGAAACAGTGTGGATTGAATTCTGCCATTAAAAAATTTTTGGAGCCCACAGAAGTTTTGGATCAAGATGAAATTTATGTGGTCCCTTCATCCAGGTCTGTTTGACCCTATCAATGGGTTGGATGCCATATAAATATTACAGGGTGGGCCCCACATGGGACCCACCATGATGCATGCGTTTTAGCCTACCGTCCAGTGGACGGTGGCGCCCACCTGGTTGCTGCGTTACCTCCACCGTCCAGCGGACGGTGGAGCCCTCCTAGATGGACATGCCACCCTGCTGTCCAGCGGCAATGGGACCCACCCATGATGCATGGGCTGCATCCAAACCGTCCATTCATTTTAAGAACCTGTTTTATGTCATAGGCCTAAAGAATGAGTTAGATCCTTAGCTCATATGGACCCCACCTTGGCCTGTTTTGAGGACCATCCTAATGCAGTTACAGTAGTTCATTGGGGCCCACTTTGATTATGTAAGGCCATGGGATTGGGCCCAAATTGATATGTTCTAAGGCCATAAGACTAGGCCATTTGATATATTGTAAGGCCCATGGGACTAAACCCATTTGATTATAAAAATGGTCCATGGGTTTAGGCCCACTTTGTTATGCATGTAAGGCCTATGGGTTAGGCCCATTTGGACTATTTAAGGCCTATGGGCTAGGCCCATTTGCTTTGTAAAAGGCATATGGGTTTAGGCCCACTTGTTATGTTCTAAGTCCATTGGACTAGGCCCTTTTGATGTATTCCAAGGCCATTGAAATTGGACCCATTTGTTGCATTTTTGAGCCCATGGGATCAGGCCCATTTGATTGTTTAAGGCCTATGGGTTTAGGCCCATTTGATGTACCATAAGACCTAGGGGTTTAGGCCCATTGAACTCATATAATGCCTAAGGGTTAAGGCCCATTTGGCGTTCATATGGATTCAATTGGTGTGACCCATTCGACACATGAGTTAAGCTCATTTGATGCAATGCTAGGCCCACGGGTTTTGACCCATTGCAATGCACACAAGACCCATTAGTGTGGCCCATTTATATGGCCCATCTGATGACTAAAAGGCCCATAAGATAAGGCCCATTTGATATATATGTAAGGTCCAATGGGGATAACCTACGGTCCATTGCAATGTATAAATCCATTACAGACTAAGTACTGACGTTTACAAAGATCGTGCCTTGGGAGCAATGTTGGTTTGACGTCCGCATTGCGAGTGTAATGCTGGTTGGATGTCCACATTACGACTCTCCTTAGGGCCTATTATTGGGCCGTACTTATTGTGTGTAGGCCGTCCAGGTCCATCTGCATTGTAAAATAGTTTATTTTATTATAACATGTTTAGTACAGTTTCATGACTCATGTTCATACGCATCATATGTATGCTTGACGTGAGGATTGTCTGATCATAGCATTTGCCTTCGGGCAGGTTATTTATGGGCTCCTGGTTAGGCGGTGTTGCCCTACATGAGCGCACGTTATGTGCATAATTGGTTGCATGACTGGGTAGTGTGATTCATGCATTCCGCATTTGTGTGATATGGTTACTGTACGCCCTAGCTACATCAGGGCCGTAGCTTCCACAGACGCATTGTGGTTGGCAGGATTGGATATCGAAAATCTTGTTCTACATGGGGTACTATAGATATCCCTGGGTGAAAGTCCCTAAACCCTTATGGTACCAAGAGGTTGCTCCAACGTCTAGAACGAGTGGGTAGATGAGCGCTGAGTGCTGAATACCAGTTGGCTGTGCTCTCCACTGTGTCGTGGTCAGTTGGAAAGGAGTGCGGCCTTACCCGTCCGAGAGTAGGGGGCAATGTCAGGCTGAGTTTGACCAGCTAGAGGAATGGGTCCGCTATCGACGAGTCGCGCCCGATATTGGCAGACGGATAGTGAGGTCTTTTCCACTTACCTTATTACGCGCGATTTGGCGATAATTTGGTTTAGAGTGTACTAGACCCCGGTGATATTCTATATTTTGAGTTGTATTGATGTATGAACATAGAGGAGGATCTGTATGCTTGAGTTGCATCGCATATCGCATGGCCTTGGGGTGGCCGATACCATTCATGTCTTGCATCGCATGAGCCTTGGTACGGCTCATGATATTATGGTTCCATTTGCATATTCTGCATTACTCTGTCATTGCATGTTCATATTACTACCTTGCGCACACACTTTCACAACCCTCTAAGCTTTCTGTAAGCTTATGCACGACCGTTGCGTGCAGGTGACATTGGATCGCAGCAGCGTTGAGGCAGGAGCACGTTGCAGAGCGTTTGGAGTTTTTATTTTTTACCACTGTATTTCCCTTTATGCTCATTGTACTTGTAAAGTTTTTGATCATAGTGGAAATGTAATGGAGTTCTTGGTTGTTGTTTGTGGGTTATGCCTTTGGTTATGTTTATTACGAATCAGACTGATATTAAAAATCCTCCTCGTAGCATCCCAGGATCGGAACCTGGCGAATGGGAGATAGGAGCCGAGAATGGGTTCTACGGAGGCTGTCGGCGCCGGATTCGGCGATCGAGAATTTTGTGAGCCCTGTTTCCGAGTTTGGGGCATGACATATATCCACACCGTCCACCCATTTTTCGAGATCATTTTAGCGCATGGACCATAAAATCAGGTAGATCTAAAGCTCAAGTGGACCCCACCATAGAAAGCAGTGAAGATTGAATACCTGCCATTAAAAACTTCTTTGGGGCCACATAAGTTTTGGATTTGCCTCATTTTTAAGCCCATGGCATAAAATGAGGTTACAAAACAGGTGAACGGTTTGGATATAACACATGTATTATTCTTAGTAGTTTTAAATGATGGTGGGTATACCCATTCAATGCACCCCCGTATTATAAACATAGTATGGAATTAAGTTTATCCCATGATAAATGGGACAATCCCTGCCATGCCATAAGTAATAATTACGTTTTTTTTTTTTTTAATCCCAGCCCACCTAATCCTTCTCAATAGCAACTATTTTAAGGAAGCTAATTGCGTCCTACCTCACCGTGATGGTAATCCATACGGGCAGGGCTCCATGGGTTTCACTGTGATTTAAGGGTTTTATCCACACCGTTAATACCTTTTATCAGATAATTTTACGGCATGATCCAGAAAAAGAAGCAGATCTAGATCTCCAGTGGACCACACCAAAGGAAGCAGCAGTTATAATGACATCCACCATTGAAACCTCTCTAAGGGCCACTATGATGTTTTTTTTTTACCATCCAACCCATTCGTACGGTCATTTAGACGTGGATTAAGTGAAAACACAAATATCAGCTTGATCCGAAACTTCTTAGCCTACCAAGAAGTTTTTAATGGTGATCATTCAATCCCCACTTGGTGGTCCACTTAAGCCTTGGTTCTGCCTCTTTTTTGTTTTATGCCATAAAATGATCTTTAAATAGTGATGGACGGAGTAGATAATATGTTTACATTAAGGTGGACCCCACATAGCTCTGCTCGGGGGTAGGACGCGATCCGCTTCCCTATTGTACATAGCTCCCAATTATAGCTGGGCATCGGACCGAGTCGGATCGGATTCGGCCCAACCCGAATCTATTAGAGATTTGCATGTCCGGACCCGAACCCGATTAGATCTGGGGCTGAATCCGTGTCATTTAACCCGAACAGAACCGAACTCCTACTCACCTGAATCGATCCGAGTCTGACTCGGTCAGGAAAACCGAGTCGGATCGGATTAGGTAAGACTCAATTCGTTAGTTTCTTTCAACGGTATGAAAATTATTATTCTCAATAAAATTTAATATCAACCCCTAAAATGATATGAAAAAACTAATGGACGGTGTAGATAAACTAAAAGAATTCAAGATGGTCCCACGTAGATAAAAATGTACAGCTGTATAGCTTGCTGAAGAAGCTCGCTGAAGAAGCTTTACACCGCTACTAATGGTCACACGCAACTAATTGTACGGTACATTGCCACTATGTTAAAAATCAAAATGCTATGTACAACATCCAAACCGTTCAAAATGTTGGAACCACCATGAAGACCAGTCAAGTAAAAAATCAATCCAATCCATTAATCATGTAGACCATTCCATAGAAAACAATGTACAGCCATCTATCTGATCCAAAGTATACGTGTTGCCGATCTAATGAGTGAATTGGACGGATTCTCTCGTTTAGTGGTCATCATGGAGGGTCCCACCTTCTGAATGGTTGGATGTCAGACATACAGGATAAGATGGGCCACACTGTGGTAGTTGGATGATACCAGTACAACTAAGTTAGATGTGAATCATGTGATATCCTCGCATAGCTTCTCCAGGAAGCTTAATAAAGAAATCGAATTGCTCAGTACGCTCTTATCGTACTGAGTAAACTCTGTTGGGCCTACCGTGAATTCATTTGGTTTATCCACGCCGTCCATCCGTTTTTTCAGATCATTTTAGAGGTTGAGCCCAAAATCGAATAATATACAAAGCTCAAATGGCCCATACCACAGGAAAAGTGGAAGTATTGATTTCCACTGTTGAAACCTTTCCAAGGACTCTAGTCATGTTTATTTGTCATCCAACCTGTTATTAAGATAAAAAAGACATGGATTAATGAAAAAAAAAAAACATCGGCTTGATCTAAAACTTCTGTGGCCATCAAGAGCTTTTCAATGGTAGACGTTAGATTAACACTGTTTCCAGTGGTATGGTCCACTTGATCTTTGAATATGCTTTGTTTTTGGGCTAAACATTTAAAATTAACTAATAAAATGGATGGACAGAGAGGATAAAATGCATAAATGATGGTGGGCCCCACAGCGTTTACTCGCGTACTGAGTTGCTCAGCACCCACTACCCTTTATAAAAATACTGGCTGTGGCTAGCCTGTAGCTCGCACAGCTATATTATAGGTGCTAGAGTACGTGTCGTGCGAAGACAGCACGGACGCTCCTCGAGCTCCGAGTTGTGAGAATGGTTCAAAGGAGATCAAAGTTACATGGGCCATACAGTGATGTATTTATTATATGTACACCGTTCATCTAGTTTTAAAGATCATTTTAGTGCTTGATCCCAAAATTGAGAGATATATAAATCTCAGGTGGACCACACCACATGAAAACAATAGTTATTGGATATCCACCATTAAAATCCTCCTAAGGCCTACTGTACTGTTTATTTGACATCAAATATGTTGATTAGGTCATACAGGCTCAGAAAAAGAGAAAAAACAAAATCCAACTTGATCCAAAACTTTTATGGCCCCCAAAATGTTTTGAATGGTCGATGCTCATTCAAAACTGTTTCCTCTAATGTGGTCCACTTGAGATTGAGACATACCTCATCTTTGGTCTCAGGCCTTAAAATGATCTTTAAAAATATACGGACGGCATGGATGAAACAAATACATCATGGTGGGGCCCACAGAGCACCGACCACCAATCATTGGCTGGTGTCAGGGGGAGTAGCCACTTCGTTTCATCGTACACCGGCGAATCCTTTACGGTAAACTCTGTTGGGCCCACCCTAAATGCATGTGATTTATCCACGCCGTCCATTCATTTTTCCATATTATTTCAGTGGTTGAACCTAAAATTAACCAAAGCCTTAAAATGAGCTTGCCAAATGGATGGACGGTTTGGATATAAAACATACCTGCGAGTCTCATTCTCTTTCCCTCTTTCTCTCTTCCATACACAAGATCATTTCTTAATATATCTCTCTCTCCAGCAGAGATATCCAAGCTCTTCTCAATATATCTCTCTCGAGCAGGACCTTCTTATTGCCTTCTTCTTCAATAGAAATAGAGAGACGAGAGAGAATCACGGATAAAGAGAGATAGAGAGGACATTAGGCGGGATTTTTTGACGTCGAACCTAAAGTCCAGGCGGTAAAAGGTTTTTATATATATACAGATATATACGGTCCGATCGAGTCAGTTCGAAACAGGGTTTATCCGAATTCGAGATTATACTATCCGATCTTGACCATCGGTCCTGTTCGAATCGGAGCGGATCGGGTCTGATCGGGCTGAATCCACCGGTTCAAATATGAAATGCCCAGCTCTAGCTCCCATCTACGTCGCTAAACAGTTTTATAGAGAAAATGATCCTTTTTAGGTACGGTTATCCGATAGAAAGAGTGGATGTTGCAATACAACACGGTGGACCCCACAGAGCTTGGGTTTTTACACGCAACCTAAAACGGTGTCGTCGGTTATTCCAATCGATGTCCCGAGTACCTCCTGGATTAGAAGTTTCTAGACCTACAATTAATGACTAACAAAAAGACAGCCAAGAGAAAAATACAATAATTGTCCTGAAAAGTCCAAATATTGGACGGCCGGAACCTTCCAAAATATTTTGGGCATCCGCCACCCAAATAGGTCCATAAGGTAAACATCATGGATCACCTAACCGTGGACCCCACTTGTACCCCGCATGCACAGACCTCGGTTAGGTACTAAGGAAACGGATTGGCTAGCTACTCCCCTGCCACTAGCCCATGGCTGGTGGTCGGTGATCTGTGGGCCCCACCATAATGTATGTGTTTCATCCATGCCGTCCATCTATTTTTTCAGATCATTTTACATTATTGGACCAAATATGAGCTATATCCCAAACTCAAATGGGCCACATTACAGAAAACAGTGTTGAGTGAGCGTCGACCATTAAACACCTTTTGTGGGGCATAAAAGTTTTGGATCAAGCTGATCTTTGTTTTTTCCCTTCATCTGGGCCTGTATGACCCAATCAACAGATTGGATGTCAAATAAACATACAGTGGACCTTAGGAGTATTTTAAAGGTGGATATTCAATCACTATTGTTTTCCTGTGGTGTGGTAGACCTGAGATTTATATCCTTATCCTTTCTTGAATCAAGCCCTAAAATGATTGATCTGTAAAAATGGATGAAACACATACATCCTGGTGGGGCCCACAGAGCGCAGACCATCAGCCACCGGTCTGGTGGCAGGGGGAGTAGCCAATCCATTTCCGGTACTAGCCAGTTTTCGCAATGCACGTGGCAGGTGAGGTACCAATTGTTAGGGCGTGGCTTCAGTGGATCCACAGACGGGACTATGGGGCCTATCGTGATGTATATGCCGTACATCCATTCTGTCCATCCGTTTTGAAAGCTCATTTTAGGACATGATCCAAAAAATGAAGTTGATAGAAATCTCAAGTGGACCACGTCACAGGAAACAGTGGTGATTGACCATTAAAAGCTTCTTGCGGGCACAAAAGTTTTAGATCAAGCTGATATTTGTGTAGCCCTTTCCATGTCTTTGTGACCTTAACAACAGGTTGAATGGATAAAAATTCTGGCTGCGCCAAGAAGTTTTTAATGGTTGATATTCAATCACCACCATTTTTGGAGCATGCGATAAACTGTGCTGTCAAAATGGATGGATGGAATGAATGTAAGGCTAATACATCACGTTGGGGCCCACAGCCAGAGGTCCACTAAAGCTGGGCCAATTGTTAAATTGTTGTGGTGCAACATCCGGTAGATTGGTCGTGGTGGGATCTCAGTGTATTTGATTGGATTATGTCGGCAGGCATAGTAGCATGCTTTGCTTTTTCTCCTTTTCACAATAGACGCACGTGGCTCATTCAAATCGACAAATTACTTATAGTGGGCCCTTTATCTATAATATACGTGTTATATCCACCTTATTGATATATTTGGTGAGTTAGCTGATTTTAAGTATGAGCCATCTAGAACTCAAGTGGACAACATGAACCAAGTCCATTGCTTCAACTCATTTTAGAGCATAAACCCAAACACCAGCTAAATTCACAACTTTGATGAACAACGCTGCATAAAACAAGGGGGTAATGATGCCCACTGATGAAATCTTCAAAAGGCCCACCGTGATGTATATTTGCCATCTAAACCGCTCATAATAAGACTCCCAGATAAAAGTAAAATACGAGAAGGGGATGTAACTCAAGCATTAAAAATAGAAAAAGAAAATATTAAACATGGTAAAAAGTTTTTAATGATGGGCATATAATCTCCATTGTTGCCCATGGATTTAACTTATGTATAGGGTAATGCCTAAGATGAGCAAGCAAAACAGATGAATGGAGTGGATATAACGCGTACATCATAGTTGGCCCTACAAAACTTATGTTGTCATAGCATGTAGAGCTTGACAGGAGGTGACTCAGCTCGTCCGACTTGTTCAGACCTGACTCGACCCAAACTGAATGGGTGTGTAACACCCTGAAAATCGGGGGTCGTGTATAAACTCAACTCCCGAGTTCCAGACCGTCACTTAAGCAACAAATATGGTTGTGATTCAATGTTGTCTGATTTAAAGCATTCACATGAGTAAAAGTATACCAAAACTTCAATTCATACTTCAGATCCAGTGATAAAAGCAAGCGGAAGACTAAACAATATATATATCACTGTATGGAAAAACAAAGTAATCTCGACTGTCTCCAAAGTATGACTACATCTCTGAGTCTCATATACATGTAAATAGACAAAAGAATAATGTTCAAAAAGAAAAGTCCCACTGATGTCCCCTCGATCCAGGTCGCCTACGGGAAGCCGTCATGATACTGCATAAACGAGAACTCATCCTGGTCCTCGTCATCATCTAGCTCCACCTCCTGGATCTCGTCGTCACCTGCAACTACAACAGGGTCTGGTGGGTGTTGCAAACACCATCCCGTAACGTGGGAATGAGTGATCAACTCAGTGGAATCATAGAGCAAAGATTAGCATGTTCACAATTCAATCACGCGATAATAGTAAAGCAGTAAATCAGACAAGTCCTAATACTGTTGTTAATGCAAGATGATATGACGTGATGTATGCCCTCACCGACGATCACCCTCATACGGCAACATCTTACGACCGCGGCATGCCACACTCCCTAGAGTGCTCCACATCTTCCAGGCACATGCAATGCTATGGTGATATGATTACCAAGTTGTTATTAGTCCATTCAAACAGCAGGATTGGGAAACTAAGGTACCTCCCTTGTATCAATCCCAACACGGATCCTGTCTAGGGTCGTCACTCCTAGTAATCTCATACGATGTACATTTCGTAGGTCACTGCAAGGGCTGCCAGGGCTGTTGCTCGCACTCGTTGCACCGCTCCCCCATCACCTTATCAATACAGGCCTACTGTACTCTACTGCACGGAAGGGTCGTCGCCTCCCGTGAACTCAGAATACGCTCGCGGTCACTACAAAGGGCTCGTCGCCTGATCAGTGTAGGCCGACAGCTAGAATATAGTGTCCCATACCACCATAATCTGCTCACGAGTCAAGGTGCTCATTGGTCACTACGGGGAGGTTTGTGGCCCCAGCGTAGGCCGACAGCTCGACCACGGTGTCCCATACCACCATGCCCGGCTCATGAGTCTTCGTGGATCAAGGTACCACGGTTAATAGGGTTTACAATGGTAAGTTCAGTACCCTAGGTTCAAGCAGTTATGATACATACAAGGTGAACAAACATCGGCCAGTCGGGTTACTTGACGGGCTCGACTAGCGCGATCGCATCTCGAATTGAACGACATGAAGTGCGTAAAACACTTCGCGTGGCCTAACCACTGCCGCCAACTCTCAACACGAATCACATTCATCGACGCGTCGTTCGTGGCTATGACCAGTCAGCCACGAATTCGCTCGGTTACCGACTGCCTGGACTAAGTCAAGTCCCACACATCTATGGAATTACATTAACACTATACATCAGGGTATTGGAATTGAAACACATCATGTGAGCATGTTAGCACATGTTATAACATTCAACTAAGGCAAATCTTCAAGGCATACTTCCCATGTATATTCAACTTAAGCAAATCTTCAAGGCGTACTTTCTATGCATGTAGTGTAATCATGCATAAGGTAAGCATGTAGGAAAACATTTAGGTCAGCATATTAATCATGAAATCAATCTCAAACTACTACATAACATCATTCAATACAATACATACTATTACAAGCATTTATACAAACACATACCCTACACACTTAAGTCCACATATAGTATGTCGACCCAAAGTGCGCAACTTGGCGAATCTCTTCGCCAAACTGATTATGCAAGCATTCCTAACTCTCTAATGCGGCGACAAATCATGTCAATCATGTCAGCAAAATATGCATGGAGACCGTACTTCCTACAAATGACTAAAATGCCCTAAATCTCATATTCTTCGTTAATTTGCGAAACAGGAAACGGAGAGCATGTTGTACATGTCAAACGGCGATGCCGTCGATAATCTACTATTAAACGACATTGAAAGCGTTGTAAACCGTCAATCAAAGCGTCTAGAATCCTCACCTAATCTCTTACGGTCGCGAGAATTTGAACGGAGCGTGTACGCTTCGTCTACGGCAGTAGGAGAACCTAATTTGTGGATTTAGTTAGCTAACATATTCAGAATCTACATAAACCCTAAATCAGCAAGTTTTTGGGGTTTTTCTATACCTGAAAAAGTGGAAAAATCACCAGCCAGGTGATTGGAATGAAGTGTTGAAGCAGCAACCGTTGGTGGCTCGGAAGCGGGAAAAATCTCCTCTTCCCTTTCTCTCAAACTCTCTCTCTCTTATGCTAGGGTTTGTGAAATTCGTATGCAAGGAAGGAATGAGGGTTTCAACCCCTTTTATAAGCTTGGAAACGCCGAAAATAGGCTCCGGGACGAAGTTTACTTATTGCCTATCCATTTCGGGGCTGTTTCGGTCCAAAAACTGATTTCTGGTGGTCCCCTGGTCGATTGCGATCAGACTTAAGCTCATGGGTACCAGATGTACCTCGTATTAAGTTTTCAGTCTGGCAGGGTTCGCAGATCGCACGTGGCGGACCAGTTTCAGTTCAGCGGTCACCGCACATAGATCAGGACTGAAAGTTCCGTGATAATAAATAGATATTTTTCCTGATCCGAGGGTGTAATCTGGATGAATTCTGACGGTCAGAATGCTTAATACTGACGCGTCAAGTCGTGTGCCAGATCTAAATTTGAAATTCCCAATTCGTCCCTATTTGCGGTCGCTTCAGTCCGGGTTCAACGAAATACTCTGTGATTATCGGTTTGACTTGATCTTTGAGATGATTGTCAAGTCCAGCTGGGCGGTTCTAACGGTCTAAGATAGGAGGTATCAGACCTTCGACGCGCGGTCTAAATCCAATACAAAAGTTCCATATGGTCCAGAGGACAAACCTGCTTAGAGTTGGATCCAAGGTTATAGAGTATTGTAGAGTTGTCTGTTCTACTCGATTTGGGTCTTGTAGAACGTATTTAAAGTGATCAGGGACTATTTCCCAGCTACTCTAGCGTTGCGCTAGCTAACTTACGTTTAGTTTCCATGGAAATTATTTATACGCGATTTCGGGTCAAATCGGTACTCGATTCCAAGTACGGATTTTTCACGGGCGTTACAGGGTGAGAAGGTCCGAACTCAGTAGGCTTCGCCCAATCTGAATTCAAATCGAGTTGAGTTCGAGTTTCTTAATAACTGGACCCGACTCAACCAGAAATTCGATTCAGTTAGACTCAACTCATTCCGAAACCAACTTGACTTGGATTCAAGTGTATATATATATATATATATATATATATATATATATATATATATATATATATATATATAATAAAAAAATTCCGACCGGATCTCATACTCTTTTTTCATTCCTCATCCTCCTCTTTCAATCCTGGCAACCACCCATCTCCATCACCACCCTCTCTCTCTCTCTCTCTCTCTCACACACACACACACACACACACCTCTTCCAAGCCCACCACCACCCTCCTCTCTCTCCTCTCCACTCCCTCCCTCCCTCATCTCTTGATTCGAATCGGTGCCAACTCAAAATGGCTCGATAATTTTTACCGAGTCGGACTCAGTTACACACACACACACACACAC
The DNA here is from genome assembly GCA_037074715.1 of Magnolia kwangsiensis. Taxonomy (NCBI): domain Eukaryota; kingdom Viridiplantae; phylum Streptophyta; class Magnoliopsida; order Magnoliales; family Magnoliaceae; genus Magnolia; species Magnolia kwangsiensis. The sequence goes on along the minus strand of CM073575.1, from coordinate 29,660,573 downwards.
ACACCTCTTCCAAGCCCACCACCACCCTCCTCTCTCTCCTCTCCACTCCCTCCCTCCCTCATCTCTTGATTCGAATCGGTGCCAACTCAAAATGGCTCGATAATTTTTACCGAGTCGGACTCAGTTTGGATTAGTTCAGGCCAAACCTGGATCTAGATTGGTTTAGGCATGCTGGACTCAGTACCAGGTCGAGCAGAGTTCGGGTCAAGCCTATTTCAAAACTAAATTGAGTTGGGTCAACCTTAACTCAGTCCCACTCGATGCCTAGCTCCAATAACAAGTGAGCAAATTTCAACGATTAACTATTTCCGTCTCACAGTGACGGAAGGACTTGGTTTCGGCAGTGATGACCCCCTAGTCGGTGTTGGAAAAGCTTTATGGCTCACTATGATGTATGTGTTTTTATCCATGTCATTCATCCATTTTAACAGTGGATTTTAGGATATGAGCCTAAAAATGAAGCAAATACAAATCTAAGAGTGGAACACACCATAGGAATAGGTAGTGATTGACCATTAAGAACTTTTTGGGAGACATAAAAGTTTTGGATCAAGATAATATTTGTGTTTTCTCTTCATCCATCTAATTGTATGTGACCTAACTGAAAGGTTGGATGACACATAAACATTACACTGGAGTCTTCAACCTTAGAAAGTTTTTAATGGTGGGCACATTTCCAACGGTATGGTACACCTGAAATTTGGATCTAAATTATTTTCCGTCTCATGCCTTAAAAGTACCTTTCAAAATGGATGGACGGCAGGTATAAAAGTCAAACATCATTGTGGGCCCACAGCTTCGACCAGTACCAAGGTGGGGACTGGAGGTGTCACTTCCGAATCACATAAGGCCAGCAATCATATGGCTAGGAGTTTTATCATCCCATCCGTGTATATTTTTAATCATTTGGCATCCTCAGTAAAAGGATCCAGACAGATGGTCACAGGTGATAAATGACCTGCCACGTGGCGTGGAGAGGTGGCTCTACCGACTGTACCGTATAATCTACCTATAAAACCATATCTATGGTAGTTGTTACAGATATACGGAGAAAAATACTCCAATGCTCACTAGTAATACTGGAATTGGGATACTTTGGAAGTTCAATCCGTTGATCTAGACTGTTGATCATGTCCAACGCACATTTTATGGGTTACCATGAAAATTTCACATCTACCTAACAAATATTAACCATTTGATCAATGTCCTTTCATATAGACAGTCAAGATTGTTTTCATAAAAATAGACTTAATCAATCATCTGATCCATCTGTTTACCAAGCACCATCATGGATTGCTTATAATTCTAAAGAATCACTTTTATTAGGCAATCAAAACCATCACATCCATGTCTTGAAGAAACGATGGGAAAAGAAATAAGGCCAAATCAAAGATGGATAGAGTCATCTGATCAGTGTGATTTCGATAAGGTAACCCATGAAATGTATTCTGGACTTAGTGGACGGTTCAGATCGAGTTATTGGAGTGTCCAAGGTAACCGGTGCAACTAGGACCACTATAACTTATAGTACTCTGAGAACACTTGAGTATCTCTCATCTTTATGAGGCCAATCTGACCCGTCTCTATGAATCATTCATGGCATGTAGTTCCCCTCTCCAGCACGTGTACGGCTGGTAATTTTAGACCATGCGTCCGGTGGGCCTTCTTATCTGTGATCAATGCACGAAAAACACTGGAAACGTGCTGCACTCGAATAAGCATTGAAGATTACTAAGTGACAATGGTTCACATCCGAAAGAAAGAGTCTATCTAATCCATTGCCGCCGACACTTTCATGTCTACTGTTGACCAGAGAAGGCCCGCCAAACGCAGAAGTCACCATGGACGTTAGAACTTTAAAACAGGCATATCCCGAGAACCGGAATGATTTATTCGTACCAAAATATAAATTTGGATAGGACGAGCCACTTTAGCGAACTAACCCGGTCCCCACGCCAAATTTGCATTAGATCAAATTGTTGAATTCCCTCTTTATATTTATTTTTATTATTTTTAGTTAGTTTTAATTTAATTGTAATTTTCCTCCGTTGGGCTGCGAGAGTTGTGTCTAACATGAATTCTGAAACTTCTTCCAAAGCTTTTTATCCTTGTTTAAAAGGTAGTAAATTTGTTTTTATAATCAACTAATAAGTTTATAAATATTTATAATTTATTTTTATTTTTTTATTTTCCATAATGGATTCGGTAACTCATTAAAGAAGATCCGAGGATTCAAATTCGTTATCCCCTTGAGGAAGATGGTGATCGACCTCGTCACGTTCATACCTGACTGCCGATTTTATTTTATTATTTTTTTTTTTTATTTTTTTATTTTTAAATAAAAATTAATATGGGCCATCCGTGATGGGACTGCCGACTGTACGCTCTGGATTCAAATGTTATTTCAAATAAATTTCAAAAATGCCCTAGCCAACAAAAAATTTTAAAATATCAGTATCTAATCTTCAGTAGAACTTACATTCCACGTGTGTTTGGGAGGTTTTCCAACTTCCTACAACAAGAGGAGAGCGTGCGACAAAAAGCACAGCAGGCTCACGGTGATGTGGATAATCCACTTCGTGCATCATTTGTGCAGGCTCATCTTAGAATATTTTACCAAAAATAAGGTCAATCTAAAATTCAAGTGGGTCACACCATAAGGAAAAGTAGGATTCTTACCATTGAAACGTTATTCAGGCCCACCAAGTTTTGGATGAGGCTGATATTTTCTTTTTCCCTTCATTCTGGTGGGACTCCACTTATGGACGGTTTGGATTGAATATAAACATCAAAGGTGGATCTCACGAAGGCTTCAATGATGGGCTTCTTATCCCCACTGTTAATTTCTTGTTGTGTGGCACAGTAGATTCATGACAGTGGGCCACAGACTTTTCTGTTACTCGGGTTCCCCGCAGCGAGTTCGCATCCGTTCGGAAGGGGAATCATAAGATACTCTACCGGGTATGGCGATCCATAGGTCACGCATCCAAGATTATCAAATTGTGGGGTCCACTGTGGGGTTGGACAGCACCAAAATCAATCCGTTCTTTTAAAAAACCTTCGATGGACATTCTCCTCTCGAATTTGGAATGTCGACCGTTTCTCTTTTTTAGTTATCCAATGGTTAGAATGGTTGATGTTCTCCGCATCCAACATGTAGCCTGGGGGAGTGGATTAGGTGTAGCCCGAGCCTTAACCAACATAGTAGGCCCTTAGCGTGGGCCCACCTTGATGAATGTATTGTTGTGTTAACTACTGCGATTCAACATCTGCAGTTTTGATGGACCGAATCTGACAAGCGTTGCTCATAATTATTTAATAATATTGTTTTAAAATTCAGTAGGGTGCTTATTAGGAACTTTTAAAAGCAAAAATATTTTTTTTTAAATTATTTTCACAATTAAAATAAAAATGTTTGTTTTCTTTCAAAGATCAGTGTAGCCCAAGTGGGAGAATGTAAGACTCCTATCAGGTGGGCCATACATGATCATTAGATTTAACCGTTGGATTATTCAGATTGAGCGATTCAGTGGGCCCCACTTCAGTTGTGATAATTATAAATAAGTTTAGGACAGAACGCTTGAACCGTTGTCCATATACTCAGTTATTAAGTCAGATATGGAAACCTACAGTGTGAAGACCGTAGAGGGAGAAGTGTGAAGGGTAAGCTTTTAACTCTCTTTTCTATATATTGATGTCTTGGTCTCTCATCAACACAAGTGAAAAAACCTAGTCCCATTGAAATTTCTCCTAAAGGTGTGAGGTGTGGAAGATTAAGATTTTTATCGGCGAATTAAAAATGTCTTCCCAATCAGGTATGCTTTTAGTCTATGATTTTGAATCTCCTTTGTTGATGCATAGACGATCCATCAATTCCGTAATACAGTTGTAACATGTATTGTATATCGACGTTATCTATATAATTTTCCATCTCATTTTAGAATATGATAAGGATATTCAAATCTCAGGTGAACCATATCATAGGAAACAATGGTGATTAAATGCCCACAGTTAAAAACTTTCTAAGGCCTACATTAATGCTCACCACAATGTTTATTTTTGATGTAACCTGTTGATAAGGTCACCTGGATGAAGGTTAAAAACAAGTATAAATTTCTTCCAAAACTTTAGTAGCCCGTAAAAAGTTTTTAATAGTCAATTACTATCGGTCCATGTAGTATGGTCTCCTTGAGATTTAGATTTGCTTCATTTTGGGGCTGGTGCCCTAGGTTGAGCTGAAAAAACGAATGAACAACGGAGATATACGATGCATCAATTAAGATGGGCCTCAAGGTCAACAACATTGTGTTGGCTGAGGCCTTATCATGGGGCCCACCTTGATGTATGTATTCTCTATCCAAGCCTTTCATCTGTTTTTTCATATCATTTTAGGATATGAGCCCAATAATAAAGAAAATTCAATTCTCAGGTGCACCCTGCCAAAAAAAAAAAAAAAGAAAAAAAAGAAAGAAAATATGATCGAATGCCTCACAATTAAAAACTTTCTAAGCCCACTATATCTTCTTCAGTTTTGGTGTTTGGCTTGCGTCCTTAAAATAAACTAGCAAAACAGAACCCATTACATCAAGATGGACCCACGGTAAAGCCCGTACCATCTTAGGTGAGGCCGGCACACACTAATCTGCTCTCAAGCCGACGGGGATTGTGTCCATCCCCTCCTGCCTCTAGCCCCGAACTGGCAGTTCTGTCGGTGGGCTCACTGTGATATAACTTTTTATCCATTTCTATTCTCATATCATTTTAAGGCATGAGCATAAAAATGAGGTAGATCCTACGATCAAATGGACCACACTCCAGATGACTCTTGCATTTAATACAACTCTCGTTTAATGTTTTGTGCATTTAATGCAACCAAGCTTATTATCTGGTGTGGTCCACTTGAGCATCGTATCTCCCTTAATTTTGTGCTCATGCCTTAAAATGATTTTAGAAAAGGAATAAACAGATACATCACGGTGGACCAGCCCACATAACTACCCGCTCGAGGCCAGAGACGGGCGGGGGTAGGACCCAATCCGCGTCCCTCGCAAGCTAGCAGTGCATATCAGTTGGATGGTACTCCGGCAGATTATGATAATTAGTGCACTCCCACTATGGAGCTGTGCAACTAAACCGTTCAGATAATAGGTATTTCTAGATATGTATTTAACCCACAACTCCACTGAACTAGCGTAATGGCTGGCTGATTAAGTTTAAATGAAAACTAGTCAATGGTCTATATCCACGAAATAAACGTCCATTAATACAGAGGTTAGGATGGTAGAGCGTAACTTGGGTGAGCCCAGAACCATGATGTGGGTGAGAGCCTAATAGTAAAGGTCAACCTCGATGTATTAATTGTATATCCACACCGTTCATCTGCTGTTCCCACTTATTTTAGTCTACGTTTTTAAAAATGAAGGAGATAAAAACTTCAGGTGGACCACACTATGGGTTTAGCTTTGTTAATGACCATTGAAAACCTTTGGTGAACCTAAAAAGTTTTGGATCAAGCTGATATTTATTTTTTCCTTTTATCCATATCTTCATGAACTTATCGATAGGTTGGATGGTCAATAAACATTACGGTGGAGGCCATTAAGCTTTTAAGGGTCGAAGTTCAATGACTACTGTGTACCGTATCGAGGTCTACCTGAAACTTGTATCTACTTCATTTTTGGGATGGTATACTAAAATAAGCTGGAAAAACAGATGGACGGGGTGGATATGCATTGAATACATCAAGGTGGACCCTACGGTCAGGGTTTTACCCACATCGGTGGTTCCGGGTCTCACCCAAGTTGCGTACAGGATCGTCCCACCACTTTGAGCGCTGGGTGATGGTTTATCTGAGTTAGAATATGCCACGTGTCCAATATATGAGGGCATTCATATGAATCATCACATACATCCAGACGAGGTGAGGCAGGTAACGGCTCAGTAGCTGAGGTCCTGTGGGGCCACTTCAATGGATGTACTGTATATCTACGCCATCCATCCGTTTTAATAGATTATTTTAAGGCATTTACAAAAAAAAAGCGAGGCATATCCAATTTTCAGGTCGACCATACCTTAGTTATTAAATTTCTATCATTAAAAACTTCTTAGGCTACAAAAGCTACGGAAAAAGCTGTTATTTGTGTTTCCCTTCGTCTGTGGAACCCAATTAATGAGTCGGGTTGAGAATAAGGATGTAGATTAGCTATTGACAGGGTGAATAGTGAAATTCGATAACGAAGTAACGTCTCCGAGTTGTGTGGAGCCCACCTTGATATATGTGTCGTATACAGTATTCACCCATTTGGAGGGATCATTTTAGGGCACGACACAAAGAATGAGGCAGATAAAGAGCAATAGTGGACCACCACAGAAAGCAGTAGGGAGAGTGACACCCACGGTTGAAACTTTTCTAAGGCCCATGGTAATGTTTATTTGAAATCCAACTTGTTTATGAGTGAACATAGACATGAAAGAAGGAAAAATATAAATATTAGCTTATCTAAAACTTTTGTGGCCTTAAAATTTTTTTAATGGTGACTGTCACTCTTCCCACGGTTTTCTTTGTGTGAGGTCCATTGGAGCTTTGGATCTGAATAATTCTCCGAATCATACCCTAATATGATCTCTCTGTATGGATGGATGGTGTTGATATAAAACATACGTCACAGTGGGCCTCACAGAATTTGGTGACGTCAAACCTGTCAGTAGCTAATCCGCGTCCAGAAAATAAACTTTACAGTGGCATTAGGAAGTTTTTAATGGTGATCATTCAATCACTCATGTTTTACTTTTGTGTGGTCCACTTCAGATTTGTATCTACCTCAGTTTTAATTCTATGGCCTATAATGAGATGGGAAAACGGATGGATGGCATGGATATACAACAAATAAATCAAAGGAGCCCCACGGTCAGGCCTCAAACACTAAGCTGTTACCCCTCATTCACCTAATCCGCGCCCATTGCGGAGTGGCGAGGACCAGACCCGGGCTGCATACCTCCGCACGTGCCTCGTGCTTCGAGAGCCACGCGGATGTAACTTTCATGAGATCCACGCCGTCTATCAGGTACATTGCCACGTTTATACGTTAAAGCCAAAAAATTAAAACCAGAACTCTGGTAGTCTGCAATATATTAGTCTTGTCAAGGGGCCACATTGGTTTTTACATGCCATTCAGTCCATTCATCTTGCGTGATTCATAATACTAAAAAATTAGCAAAAAAAAATAAAAATTATTCCAAGACTCATGTGAGGCATACCACGTGAATTTAAAGGTTTTGAGATATAATTTTAGGAAGTGTCCCATATGACTTTTGAATTATCATAATTACTGTAATACAACCTAAACAAGGGATGATGAACCTGATGGACGGTGTAGATTTCATGCAAGTTAATTCAACTTCCCACGATAGACAAAGTGGCAAAGGTGCACGCCTGCATGCCCAAGGGAATGCACCACGTTACAACTTACAACGGCCACTTTCGGTGACAGTCGGACAAATACAGCCTATATTTAGAAAAGCGAATTTTACCGCGTACTAAGGCCTGTTTGAGAGCGTGGATTTGATATCCACTTGTTGTGTTTGGCACTTTAGATTGAGAACCTTCAACGTACATGTAGCTATTCATAGTATAGTCGTAGGGTTTAAATTTAATTACTAAATTAATTTTAATATTTTTAATTAGCGAACTTATGTAACTTTTGACACAATGACTGTAATAAATCTGCTGAAATATATATTTTGCCAAAGAATGATGAAATTCCAAGTATTAGATAGACCACAAGCACAAGATCATGTCCAAGTGACTAATCAACGTTTTTAAACCATTGATTTATATGGACAATGTTTGGACAGTAATGATATTGTATTAAAGTAATTATAGTGATGCAATTGATAATCTAATTATTTTAAGATATCATTAATTAGTGGACCGTGTGTCTAATAGATTAATAGTCTAGTGATACATATGTTACACATGCAACTATGGTAATGAGGGGATTTGAAACTCTTAGTAACTTTATTGTACCAAACAACCTAAGGATTTGAAATCCCCTAAATCTTTCCAAATCCATGGTGCCAAGCGACCTCTACTTAAGAATCTTCCAGCTTTCAATAAACTATTTCATTAATTTAAATAACTATCATCATACAACCTCATTATTAATTAGATTTATCTTGTGAGCTCATCAATTTAAATAATAATCATCACACCATGATCTCATTATTGTACTGATCGTGACATCACAGCCTTTGTGTAATCTAAGTTAGGGCCCACAAATTAGTCCCTTCATGATTCAAATACACCACATGATTGGAAACAATGTATGAGATATCTCTCATCCTCTAAACAGTTTCCCAACGTGTGGCCTAGTTGAATCACATATGAGCTTAAATTTTGGTATGACATTTAAAGGTTAGAGTGAATTTTATATAATCATCTCGGTGAGCATTGTAACAATGTAATAATAGTAGGTGTGGATGCACTCTCCTAAATGTTAGCTTTGGTGTGGCCCACCTGAATCATGTGTCGGCCTAATGTTTTGACCTTGGCCTTAGCATGTTACACATTTAATAGTGAGCAGATTCCACATATGCATATATTAATATTATATTAGGAGGAATTTATGTTTCTTGAAACAACTGAAAAAGCGATGGCTACCTTTAAATGCTTTTGAAGCTATCATGATGTATAAATGAAACCCACTAGGACCGTTAAATGCTTACTTCCCGTCTTAAGCCTAGAGTTTGAACACGAGGTCATAGGTTTGAGTACCCATTATGGTGAAATCACAATACAGTGTGAGTAAATGTGTAAAAATAAAATAAAAAGCATATGACAAAAAAATCAGGCTAACTTGTAATTCAAGTTGGCCAGACCAATGAGAATTGAAAGAGACGTTCACTTCTAATTTTTGCAAGTTTCATCCTAATAATCATATAAAATTCATTCTAACCATGAGATGCTAGAACAAAATTTTTGAGATTGCTATGCCAGAGGAAACGGTTTTAAAAATAATTTTGAGAATGAGTGTTGTCATGTACATTATTTTCGATCATATGGTCCACTTAATCATAGAAGAAGCTGAGATTTGGCCCCTATCCTAATAGGGAACGACACATCTATCTGATGAAACGCACTCAAGCTAAACACTTTGGCTTGCATGTCAAACCCAAAAACTACAGTAATAATTATGGGTGTCAAGGGCTAAGCTCAAGCTTGGAATTTTGAAACGGCTTGGCCGAAACAGTTAGAAATTCTCTAAACAATATTACTGCAATATTAACTGTAATATTTTCAGAATCTCCGCCGATTTTAAAATATCGTGTATTTATCACAGTAGCAAAAGAAAGGAAAAAATTTCAAAATTTTGTTATATCAATACATATTTAAAATTTGAATTTTAGTTATTAGTTTACACTAAATTCTTTCAAATATTCTATTTTTGGTGATTTACCAACAATATCTTTAGAAAATTTTCAAAATTTGAAAATATTCAAAGAAAATTTCCAGCCAAGAAAATGGCATGAACGGAAATTTTAACTGTTCAATGATTCGGTGAGGAAAACTCGGCAGGTAAAGTTAAAATCTTGGAATTTTGATTTCTTTTCTAAACCTGTTTGCTGGTTACACATGCTACCACATGATACACATGTGTGGATCAGATATAGCTTCAATCTTCTGGCCTAGCAATAGTACATTTCACAGCTCTAGTGGGCCATATAGTACAAATCAAATGGGCGGCTAGAAAAATTTGCTTTAATTGAGATTTGACACAGGGATAAACTTGATAAGGATAACTACTCTAAGTTCATGGAGCTTCTCTGAACTCCTCACACATACTTCTTGAATCCATGAAGAAAGAAAATAGAAAATAAAAATAAATTATAATAAATTTAAAATTGATTAATTAATGAATAAAAACGAGTTCACAACCCTTTAAATGGGGGTACCAAGCAATGAAAAAGAAATTAGAATCAAACAATAACTAAAACTCCTAGAATCCGTGACTTACTATAAATAGTAAACTTACTATTTATAGACGGTCGTGATGTCTACTAGTGCGCAAGGTTTTCGGCCAAAAATAGTAAGTTTCCTATTTGGCTTCACCAAATCATTCTCCTAATTATTCTAACCCGGCGTAGCGGGGTTGGTTGGCTAAGGTAGCTCGTTCTTTTTCAAAATCATATATTTTATGTTTGATAACTCATTTCAGATTGTGAGATACGCTCGAACTAAGGTCCGACGGTCCGAATCACTTCTATCGTTGACTTGTACTTAGTAAGATGAAAACATGATGAAAGTGAGACTCTCATAAAATAAGCTAATCCAATCATCAAGTGGGCCACATGTGAATTTATAAGCTTATTGGATATTTTATGATATTTTATTTTACATGACGTGGCCATCCAGATGATTGGACATTCTCTATCTTCAGTGGGGTCCGTCTTTATTTTCAGTGTGTCCCATTTTAATGATAGGGAATCTTGTTGGGCAAGTTGGATGACATACACACACTACACTACGGGAGGCTTGAAATACATAGTTGTAGGGCAGACTGACGAACCAGCCAAACCTACGGTCATGATTAAAGTAATAATCCTTGGCAACTTGGATAATATATTTGAGATATTTTCTAGTTGTAGGGCAGACTGACGAACCAGCCAAACCTATGGTCATGATTAAAGTAATAATTCTTGGCAACTTGGATAATATATTTGAGATATTTTCAAAGTTTGAGATTTTTTCTTAGAATTTAGTAAGGAAAATAAATAAAATAAAAAGCTAAAAGCTTGTTTGATTGCACCATATTTCGTGAAACATCATCATATTTTCCACCAATTAGACTCAATTATGATGGAGAAATGATCCAGTTGTTTCTTTTTTTTTAAAAAATAAAATAAAAATTAATTTATTTAAATTATCGGTGTGATAATTGCTTTGTGGGTGAGGGTCTGATTGTGGCCTACCTTAGATGTATGTATTTTATATCCACACCGTTTATTTGTTTTATTAGTTTTGTAAAGCAGAGTGAAAAATGAAACAAATCTCTCTTTTTTTTAAAAAAAAACCTTTTGTTTTTTTGATTTTTTTTTTTAAAGGTTAGCTTGTTAGTATACACCTTATTGGACACTCAAATTTTAGCTACCCCTATAGGGAATCAATACCAAGACCTCGGTACTGGAAAGAGGGTATCTTCATTCAGTATACCACTTGAGATATCTACAATCAGTCTACCACTAGAGCAACGAATCAGGGTGTAAATAATTAACACGGAGATGTGGGGTATTGTACGTGGATATAAAATACATAGGAAATAGTGGTGATTGGCCATTAAAAACTTCCAGTGGGCCATAAAAGTCTTGGATCAAGGAGATTTTGTTTTTTCCTTTTCATCTAGGTTTTTGTGGCCTTATCAACAGGTTGGATAAACGAATAAACACTAAATAAGTATTAAGGTGGGCCTTAGGAAGTTTTTAATGGTGGGTCATTCAATCATCACTGTTTTCTATCACATGGTCCACTCACAACTTGGATTTATTTCATTTTTCTCCTCATGATCTAAAATGGTCAGACAAAATGGATAGACTGTATGAACATAGAATAAATACATCAAGGTGGACCATGCAGTAAGGGCCTCACCTTTTTAGGTGACGCCAGGCCACACCTAACCCACTCCCAATTACATCAGCTTATTGAAACCACACTATTGTGTAAGTGCACGGGGGCGTGAGTACGTGTGTAAAAATAAAACAAAATGCTCAGGGCAAATTCAAGTTAGCTAGGCCGAAGAGAACAGTTGAGAAAAACATTCACTTATGATTTTCGCAAATTCATCCTAATAATTTTATGAAATTCACTTCAACTATAAGATGTTGGAACAAAATTCTTGACTGGGTGACCCATGTGTGTTACGCCAGGGAAAACAGTTTTGAAAATAAGCCCGAAACAGTTCAAAATTCTCTACTGCAATATCATGTTTTCAGAATCTCGGCAGATTATAAAATATCATGTATTTATCACGACAAAAAAAGTAAAAAAATAAAAAAATATTGTTATGTCAATACATATTTAAAAGTTGAAATTTATTTATTAGTTTACACTAAATTCTTTGAAATATTTTATTTTTGGTGATTTACAGATAATATCTTGAGAAAATTTTGAAAATTTGACCATAACGTACAAATCAAATGGGCGGCTTCAACCTTTGGCCTAGTAATTTTACATTTCACAGCTCTAGGCTAAAAGATGTGAAATGTACTATTGTTAGGCCAGAAGATTAAAGCTATATCTAATCCTGTATCATGTAGTAGCGTGTGTAACCAGCAAACAGCCGGTTTGGATGGCTGGCTTTCACTCCTCGGTGGGCTAGAATGTCCATATTCAAATCTCCATTAAAGCAAATTTTACTAGCTGCTAGTTTTATTTATTAGCTTCAACCTTTGGCCTAATAATTGTACATTTCACAGTTCTAGTGGGCCATTATGTACATATCAACTGGTTGGCTAGTAAAATTTGCTTTAATGGAGATTCGAATATGTACATTCTAGCCCACCGAGGAGTGAAAGCCAGCCATCCAAACCTGTTTGCTGGTTACACACGCTACTACATAATACATGATCAGATATAGCTTCAATCGTCTGGCCTACCAATCATACATTTCACAGCTCTAGTGGACTATAACGTACAGATCAAATGGGTGGCTAGAAAAAACTGCTTTAATGGAGATCTGAATCTATACATTCTGGCCCACCAAGCAGTGAAAGCCAACCATCCAAATGCTATTTCTAGCTAGATGCAAAGCTCAATGCTGCACACGTGTTTCAAATCAATAGTTGTAGCATACCTCACTTTTAAGTTCTACCCATACTTATGTGGTCCACCAGCACCGATTAAAGCCCATTGTGTGGGGTCCATGTGGACTGTGTGTACGGACCACTTTGGTTTGTGTACTACACCCAACCTATGTAGTAAGATGAAAACATGATGAAAACTAAACCCCCAAAAAACAGGATAATCCAATCATGAAGTGGGCCACCACGTGAATTTACAAGCTTGTTGGATATTTTATTTTACATTATGTGGCCATGCAGATGATTGGACAGTCTTTATTTTCAGTGGGGACCATCTTTACTTTTGGTATGTTCCACAGTCACGGTAGGGAATCTTGTTAGGCAGGTTGGATGACATATACACATGCTACATGAGGCTTGAAACACATAATTGTAGGGCAGACTGAGGAACCAGCTAAACCAACGGTCATGATCAAAGTAACAATCATGAGCAACTTTCTAGTGGATATATAATATTCGAGGTATTTTCAAAGTTTGATATTTTTCTTGGAATTTAGCCAGGAAAAGGAAAATAAATAAAATAAAAAGCTAAAAGCTTGTTTGATTGCACCATATTTTGTGAAAGATTATCATATTTTCCACCGATTAGACTCCTCGATTATGTTGGAGAAATGCTCTTGTTGTTTTTTTAACTATCGGTGTGGTAATAGCTTTGTGGGTGAGGGTCTGGTTGTGGCCCACCTTAGATGTATGTATTTTATATCCCATCGTATATTTGTTTTATTAGTTTTTTAGAGTATGGGCAAAACAAATGAAGCAAATCCAAATTGTACGTGGACTATGCCATAGGAAGTAGTGGTGATTGGCCATTAAACACTCCCTGTAGGCCACAAAAGTTATGAATCAAGCTGATATAATTTATTTTTTACCTTTTTATGTAGGTTTTTGTGACCTTATTAACAAGTTGGATGAAAAAATAAACATTAACAGAGCATTAAGGCCAGCTATTCAATCACCGCAGTTTCCTATGATACGGTCCACTTAAGGCTTGGGTCTATTTCATTTTTCTCCTCATTATCTAAAATGGTATGACAAAATGAATAGACTGTATGGACATAGAATATATACATCAAGGTGGACCACATAGTAAGGGCCTCACCTTTTTAGGTGATGCCAGGCCACACCTAATCCACTCCCAATTACATCAGCTTACTCGGGCAATCAATCTAGACTGTTCATTAAATCAGAAAAACATTTAATGAACAACTATGCAAAATTTACGGTAGTAATTGGATGATTCAACCCATTCAATATGTTACTTATTTGTTATGGCCATCCTTTTCCAAGCCAGATATATAAAGGCCTTCATCAAATGGCTAATATTTGTTTGGTCGGTGTAATGTGCGTGGCCTTGAACCTAATGAATGGTCTATATCAAAACACTACCAAATATTGAAATATGGAGATATTTTCACGATATATCATTTCATCATCAGCACCTAACCTTCTAGGTGTGGGATCCATCTAACCCATTCAGAAAGTTGGCATACCTAAGAGTAAGCTGGTGTAGAAATTAGCAAGGTAATCTAATCCAGTGGGCTACACTTTAGTTATTAAATTTCTACCATTAAAAACTTCCTGGGGCTACAAAAGCTTTGGATCAAGCTGTTATTTGTGCTTCCCTTCATCTAAGTCTGTGTGACCTAATTAATAAGTTTGGTGGAAAATAAACATTACAATAAGCCTCAGGAAGTTTTTAATGGTGAGCATTCAATCACCTATGTTTTACTTTTGTGTGGTCCACTGGAGATTTGGATCTGCCTCAGTTTTAGTTTAGTGGCCTAAAATGAGATGGAATAATGGATTGACGGCATGGGTATACAGCAAATGAATCAAAGTGGCCCCACGGTCAGGCCTTAACCACTAAGCTGTTACCCCTCATTCACCTAATCCGCGCCAATAATGGAGTGGTAAGGGAAAGACCCGGGCAGCATGCCTCCCCAGATGCATCGTGCTTCAAGATCTACATGGATGTAACTTTCATGAGATCCACGCCGTCCATCAGGTACATGGATACATTTATACGTTAAAACCAAAAAATTAAAACCAGAACTCCGGTGGTATGCACCATATTAGTCTTGTCAAGGGACCACATTGGTTTTTACATGCCATTCAGTCCATTCATCTCGCATGACTCATAATACCAAATAATTAGCAAAAATAAAAATAAAAAATAAATTTTTTTTCCAAAACTCATGTGAGCCATACCACGTGAATTTAAAGGTTTTGAGATATAAATTTATGATGTGTCCTGTATGACTTTTGAACTAACATAATTACTAGAACAGCCTAAACAAGGGGTGATGCACCTGATGGACGGTGTAGATTTCATGCAAGTTAATTCATCTCCCCACGATAGACAAATGGCCAAGGGACCGCACCACGTTACAGCGGCTACTTTCGGTGACAGTCGGACAAATACGGCCCAGATTTTGGAAACTGAATTTGACCACGAACTACAAATCTTGAGGTTTTAAATTACTATCCGTTGTGGTTTTTAAAATAAATTTCAAAAATAAAAAAACTATATATTTTAATAAGTAAATAAATTTCAAAAATAAAAATTTATGTTAATAAATAAATAAATATATTGATAATTAAAAAATTTCATAGTATCTACTCAAATGGCACGTAAAAAAGCCTTAAACTTGATACATCCAATCGTCTCGTTATGTTTTCTATCTAACATTTGTCTACAAAATTCATGTCTAACACTATCATGCACAACTTTATTATAAAATTTATCTTAGAAGTTCATTAATTTAAATAATTATCATCGTACCATCTCATTATTAGATTTATCGTGCAAGCAAAGGAGTCGCAGATCAAGTGAGCCCATCATGACGTTAATGTGCAATCCAAGCTAGGGCCACAAATCAGTCCCTTCATCACTAGGATTGACCAAATGATTGGAAATAATGTATGGGTCTAGGCTATATTCAAATTAATTCACTAGGCATAGCCCAAAGTGCTTAAGGGTTAGAGGGAATTTCACATAATCATCCTGGTAAACATTGTAAAAATTTAGTGTGGATGCACTCCTACATGTTAACTTCGGTGAGGCCCACCTAAATCATTGGTCAGTCTAATGTTTTGAACTTAGGCCCAGCATGTTACACATTTTATGGTTTAGGATAGATTTCACATATGCATCATAGTAAGCTCCGTACAAAAATAAGCATGGACATCTCATAAATTTTCTTTTTTAAATAATTTTTGTAAAAGATTATATTAGTGGAAATTTATATTCTTTATGGAACAACTAGAAAAATAATTGCTGCCTTTAAATGCTTATGCACCTGTCATGATGCCTAGGTGAAATTCACTTCGGACCATTAGACTCATAATCCCCACATTAGGCCCATAGTTTCAACATGAGGTCATGGATTCAAGAACTCATTACATTGAAATCGCACTATGTAAGTGCATGGGGTGTGAGTACATGTAAAAATAAAACAAAGTACTCGTGCAATTTCAAGTTAGTTAGACCAAAGAGAATAGTTGAGAAAGACATTCACATTTGATTTTTGCAAGTTCATCCTAATAATCATTTGAAATTCACTTCAACCATAAGACGCTAGAACAAAATTCTTGACTGGGTGACCCATGGCTGTTACGCTAGAGAAAACGGTTTTGAGAATAAGCCCGAAACAGTTCAAAAATCTCTAAACCATATTACTGCAATATTTACTGCAATATCATGTTTTTAGAATATGGGCAGATTTTAAAATACAGTGTATTTATCACAACAACAAAAATAACGAGTACCAAAAATCAAAATTTTGTTATATCAATAGATATTTAAAATTTGAAATTTATTTATTAGTTTACACAAAGTTCTTTCAAATAATTTATTTTCAGTGATTTACGGACAATATCTTGAGAAAATTTTCAAAATTTGAAAATATTCAAAGAAAATTTCCAGCCAAGAAATTGGCATGAAAAAAATTTGTAACGTTCAATGCATGATTCGGTGAGGAAAACTCGGCAGGTATAGTTAAAAACTTGGAATTTTGATTTCTTTTCTAAACCTATTTGCTGGTTACACACGCTACCACATGATACACGTGTGTAGGATCAGATACAGCTTCAGTCTTCTAGCCTAACAATAGTACATTTTACAGCTCTAGTGGGCTATAACGTAGAAATCAAATGGGCGGCTAGAAAATTTTACTTTAATGGAGATCTGAATCTGTACATTCTGGCCAACAAAGGAGTTAAAGCCAACCATCCAAACACTATTTCTAACTAGATGCAAAGCCGGGATGCTGCACACGTGTTTCAAATCGGTAGCTGTAGCATACCTCGCTTCTAAGGTCTACCCATACTTGTGTGGTCCATGTGGACCGCGTGTAAGGCCCACTTTGGTGTGTACTGCACCCAACCCATGTAGTAAGATGAACATGATGAAAATGAGACTCCCATGAAATAAGATAATCCGATCATCAAGTGGGCCACACGTGAATTTACAAGCTTGTTGGATATTTTATTTTACATTATGTGGCCATCCAAATCGAATGGATGGTCCTTATTTTCAGTGTGTCCCATTTTCTTGGTAGGAAATCTTGTTGGGTAGGTTGGATGATATACACACACTGTATGAGGCTTGAAACACATAGTTGCGGGGCAGACTGAGGAACCAGCCAAACCTGTGGTCATGATCAAAGTAACAATTCCAGGCAACTTTGTTGTGGATAATATCTAAGATATTTTCAAATTTTGAGATTTTTCTTGGATTTTAGTCAGGAAAATAAATAAAATAAAGGCTAAATGTTTGTTTGATTGCACCATATCTGTTGAAACATCGTCATATTCTCTGGGAATTAAACTCATTGATTGTGATGGAGAAATGCTCCAGTTGTTTTTTATTATAGGCAAGGGTACGTAATAGCTTTGTGGGTGAGGGCCCGATTGTGGGCCTACCTTGATGTATGTGTTGTATATTCCTTTTATCTATTTGTTTTGCCAGCTCATCAGCATTTTGCTAATGGTACTAGATGAGATTAGGTGGGATGGAATTGCATTCTGTTTGTGTAAATTCTATACTGCATTTGGAGAAGACATATGGGTTAGGGTTGTTGTTAAAGAAATGCCTTAAATCTTGGAGTCCGAGTTCCTTGACCAGTCAGGGGATTGGCTCGACTAGTCGAAGATCCTGCGACTAGTCGAAGCCTTGTCTCGACTAGTCAAGGGTTACATAGACGGTGTACGGTTTATGCGCTGACTGCATAAATTTGAGATGGTTTATATAGATATGTGTAAGTGAGAGTTCCTCATATATAAATAAGAGTCCCTAGAGCCATTTTAAGATATTCTAAGGCTTTCAAAAAGTATTTTAAGGGTTTCTAAAAGGGTTATAGGGTTTTTCAAAGAGTGTAGCAATGGTGAGATTTGAAGTTATTCAAATCGTGTAAGTTCTCTCTCTTTGTAATTTCTATTTTCATAGTGAAGATTCGTCTGCCGTGATTTTTTTTCGAAAGGGTTTTCCACGTTAAATTTTTGTGTTTGTTTGGTGCTATTGAATTGTTATCTTAGATCAAAATCTGTGTGATTCTGCATACCAAATCTCAGCAAGTGGTATCAAAGTGATCGTTGGGACACAGATCTAAATCCGAAGGATTGACAATAGTGGATAATGCCAAGTTTGATATTGAGAAGTACTAAAAAAAAAAATTAATTTTAAGTTCTAAAAGGTTAAGATGATTAGCTTATTAATCAAACAAGACGAGATTAAGATTCTCGAGAAGCAGAAATCTACTATAAAAGACGAAGAATAGGAAGCCCTTAATAGTAATGTTTTATCCTCCATCCATTAAGGCCCTAGGAAGTTTTTAATGGTGAGCATTCAATCACCCATGTTTTACTTTTGTGTGGTCCTCTTGAGATTTGTAACTACCTCAGTTTTAATTTTGTGACCTAAAATGAGATGAAAAAACGGATGGATGGCATAGATATACAACAAATAAATCAAAGTGGGGCGCCCCATGGTTAGGCCTCAACCACTAAGCTGTTACCCCTTATTCACCTAATCCGCGCCCATTGTGGAGTGGTGAGGAAAAGACTGGGCAGCATACCTCCTCACGTGCCTCGTGCTTCGAGAGCCACGCCGATGTAACTTTCATGAGATCTACGCCGTCCATCAGGTACATTGCCACGTTTATACGTTAAATCCAAAAAATTAAAACCAGGAACTCTGATAGTCTGTACCATATTAGTCTTGTCAAGGGCCCACATTGGTTTTTACATGCCATTCAGTCCATTCATCTTGCGTGACTCATAATACTAAAGAATTAGCAAAAAAAAAAAAAAAAGATTATTCCAATACTCATGTGAGCCATACCACGTGAATTTAAAGGTTTTTAGATATAATTTTAGGAAGTGTCCTATATGACTTTTGAATTATCATAATTACTATAATACAACCTGATGGACGGTGTAGATTTCATGCAAGTTAATTCAGCTTCCCACGATAGACAAAGTGGCCAAGGTGCATACCTGCCCAAGGGAACGCACCACGTTACAATGGCCACTTTCGGTGACCATCCGACAAATACAGCCCAGATTTAGAAAAGTGAATTTTACCACGAACTAAGGCCTGTTTGGGAGCGTGGATGTGATATCCTCTTGTTGTGTTTGGCACTTTAGATTGAGAACCAACTTTAACATATATGTAGCTATTCATGGTATGTACATAGGGGTTTAAATTTAATTACTAAATTAACTTTAATATTTTTAATTAATGAACTTATGTAATTTTTGACACAATGGTTGTAATAAATCCGCTGAAATATATATTTTGCCAAAGAATGATGAAATTCCAAGTATTAGATGGGCCACAACCACAAGATCACGTCCAAGTGACCAATCAACATTTTTAAACCGTTGATTTATATGGACAATGTTTGCATGGTAATGATCATTGTATTAAAGTAATTATAGTGAAGCAATTGATAATCTAATTACTTTAGGATATCATTAATTAGTGGGCCATGTGTCCAATAGACTAATAGTTTAGTCATACACATGTTACACATGCAACTATGGAAATGAGCGGATTTGAAACTCTTAGTTACTTTAGGGTACCAAACAAATAGGGATTTGAAATTCCCTCAAATCTCTCCAAATCCATGGTGCATAAATTTTGGTATGGCATAAATTTTGGTATGGCATTTAAAGGTTAGAGTGAATTTTATATAATCATCTTGGTGAGCATTGTAAAAATTAAGTGTGGATGCACTCTCCTAAATGCTAGCTTTGGTGTGGCCCACCTGAATCATATGTCGGTCTAATGTTTTGACCCTGGCTTAGCATGTTACACATTTAATAGTGAGCTATTTCCACATACGCATGTATTAATAATATATTAGTAGGAATTTATGTTTCTTGAAGCAACTAAAAAAGTGACAGCTGGCTTTAAATGTTTTTAAAGCTATCATGATGCATATATGAAATCCACTATGACCATTAAATGCTTACTCACCATCTTAAGCCCAGAGTTTGAACATGAGGTCATAGGTTTGAGTACCCATTACGGTGAAATCACAATACGGTGTAGGTGTGTAAAAATAAAACATAAGGCATATGACAAAAAATCAGGCTAACTTGTCATTCAAGTTGGCCAGACCAAAGAGGATTGAAAGAGACATTCACTTTTGATTTTTGCAAGTTTCATCCTAATAATCATATAAAATTCATTCCAACCATAAGATGCTAGAACAAAATTCTTGAGATTGCTATGCCAGTGGAAACCGTTTTAAAAATAATTTTGAGAATGAGTGTTGTCATGTACCTTATTTTCAATCATATGGTCCACTTAATCATAGAAGAAGCCGAGTTTTGGGCCCCTATCCTAATAGGGAATGACACATCTATCTGATGAAACGCACTCAAGCCAAACACTTTGGCTTGCATGTCAAACCCAGCAACACTCAGAATACTGCAGTAATAATTATGGATGCCAAGGGCTAAGCTTAAGCCTAGAATTTTGAAACTGCTTGGCCGAAACAGTTAGAAATTCTCTAAACAATATTACTGCAATATTAACTGTAATATTTTCAGAATCTCGGCTGATTTTAAAATATCGTGTATTTATCACAATAGCAAAAGAAAGTAAAAAATTTCAAAATTTTGTTATATCAATACATATTTAAAATTTGAATTTTAGTTCTTAGTTTACACTAAATTCTTTCAAATATTCTATTTTTGGTGATTTACTAACAATATCTTTAGAAAATTTTCAAAATTTGAAAATATTCAAAGAAAATTTCCAGCCAAGAAAATGGCATGAACGAACATTTTAACTGTTCAATGATTCGGTGAGGAAAACTCGGCAGGTAAAGTTAAAATCTTGGAATTTTGATTTCTTTTCTAAACCTGTTTGCTGGTTACACACGCTACCACATGATACACGTGCGTGGGATCAGATATAGCTTCAATCTTCTGGCCGAACAATAGTACATTTCACAGCTCTAGTCGGCCATTTCGTACAAATCAAATGGACGGCTAGAAAAATTTGCTTTAATGGAGATCTGATATAGGGATAAACATGATGAGAATAACTACTCTGAATCCACGGAGCTTTTCTGGACTCCTCACAGATACTTCTTGAATCCACGAGGAAAGAAAGCAGAAAATAGAAATAAAATATAATAAATTTGAAATTGATTAATTAATGTTTAAAAACGAGTTCACAACCCTTTAAATAGGAGTACCAAGCAATGAGAAAGAAATCAGAATCAAACTACAACTAAAATTTATAGAATCCGCGACTTACTAGTGCGCAAAGTTTTCAGCCAAAAATAGTAAGTGTCCTATTTGGCTTCACCAAATCGTTCTCCTAATTATTCTAACCCGGTGTGGCGGGGTTGGTTGGCTAAGGTAGCTTTCCTCAAAATCATATATTTTATGACTGATAACTCATTCCGACTTGTGAGATACACTCGATCTAAGGTCCGACGGTCCGGATCACTTTTATCGTCGACCTGTACGTAGTGAGATAAAAACATGATGAAAATGAGACTCTCATCAAATAAGCTAATCCAATCATCAAGTGGGCCACACTTGAATTTATAAGCTTGTTAAATATTTTATTTTACATAATGTGGCCATCCAGATGATTGGACTGTCTTTATTTTCAGTGTGTCCCATTTTAATGATAGGGAATCTTGTTGGGCAAGTTGGATGGCATACATACACTACACCATAGGAGGCTTGAAATACAGTTGTAGGGCAGACTGACGAACCAGCCAAACCTACGGTCATGATTAAAGTAATAATTCTTGGCAACTTGGATAATATATTTGAGATATTTTCAAAGTTTGAGATTTTTTCTTAGAATTTAGTAAGGAAAATAAATAAAATAAAAAGCTAAAAGCTTGTTTGATTGCACTATATTTCGTGAAACATCATCATATTTTCCACCAATTAGACTCAATTATGATGGAGAAATGCTCTAGTTGTTTTTTTTTTCTAAAAAAAATAAAATTAATTTATTTAAATTATTGGTGTGATAATTGCTTTGTGGGTGAGGGTCTGATTGTGGCCCACCTTAGATGTATGTATTTTATATCCACACCGTTTATTTGTTTTATTGGTTTTGCATGGCAGAGTAAAAAATGAAACAAATCTCTCTTTTTTTAAAAAAAAAAAAAAACCTTTTTTCTTT
The DNA here is from genome assembly GCA_037074715.1 of Magnolia kwangsiensis. Classification (NCBI taxonomy): domain Eukaryota; kingdom Viridiplantae; phylum Streptophyta; class Magnoliopsida; order Magnoliales; family Magnoliaceae; genus Magnolia; species Magnolia kwangsiensis. The sequence goes on along the minus strand of CM073575.1, from coordinate 29,638,057 downwards.
GTTTTGTTTTGTTTTTTTTAAAGGTTAACTTGTTGTATACACCTTATTGGACACTCGAATTTTAGATACCCCACTATGAAATCAATACCAAGACATCAGTATTGGAAAGAGGATATCTTCAATCAGTATACCACTTGAGCTATCTTCAAACAGTCTATCACTTGAGCAATGAATTAGGGTGTAAATAATTAACATGGAGATGCGGGGAATTGCACGTGGATATAAATTACATAGGAAATAGTGGTGATTGACCATTAAAAACTTCCAATGGGCCATAAAAGTCTTGGATCAAGGTGATTTTGTTTTTTCCTTTTCATCTAGGTTTTTGTGGCCTTATCAACAGGTTGAATGAACAAATAAACATTAAATAAGCATTAAGGTGGGCCTTAGGAAGTTTTTAATGATGGGTCATTCAATCACCACTGTTTCTTATGATATGGTTCACTTACAACTTGGATTTATTTCATTTTTCTCCTCGTAATCTAAAATGGTCTGACAAAATGGATAGACTGTATGGACATAGAATATATACATCAAGGTGGACCACGCAGTAAGGGCCTCACCTTTTTAGGTGACCGAATGCCACATCTAATCCACTCCCAATTACATCAGATGAGTGAAACCACACTATGGTGCAAGTGCAAGGGGGTGTGAGTACGTGTGTAAAAATAAAACAAAACGCTCAAGGAAAATTCAAGTTAGCTAGACCAAACAGATCAGTTGAGAAAGACATTCACTTTTGATTTTTGCAAATTCATCCTATCAATCATTTGAAATTCACTTCAACCATAAGATGCTGGAACAAAATTCTTGACTGGGTGACCCTTGTGTGTTACGCCAGAGGAAACGGTTTTGAAAATAAGCCCGCAACATTCAAAATTTCCTACTGCGATATATCATGTGTTTTCAGAATCTCGGCAGATTATAAAATATCGTGTATTTATCACAACAAAAAAGGTAAAAAAATAAAAAAATTATTGTTATGTCAGTACATATTTAAAATTTGAAATTTATTTATTAGTTTACACTAAATTCTTTCAAATATTTTATTTTTGGTGATTTACAGACAATATCTTGAGAAAATTTTCAAAATTTAAAAATATTCAAATAAACTTTCCAGCCAAGAAATTAGCATGAATGAAATTTGTAACTGTTCAATGATTCAGCGAGGAAAACTCGGCAGGTATAGTTAAAAACGGGGAATTTTGATTTATTTTCCAAACCTGTTTGCTGGTTACACACGCTACCACATGATACACGTGCATGGAATCAGATATAGCTTCAACCTTTGACCTAATAATTGTACATTTCACAGCTCTAGTGGACCATAATGTACAAATCAAATGGGCAGCTAGTAAAATTTGCTTTAATGGAGATTTGAATATGTACATTCTAGCCCACCGAGGAGTGAAAGCCAGCGATCCAAACCTGTTGGCTGGTTACACACGCTACCACATGATACAGGATCAGACATAGCTTCAATCTTCTGGCCTAACAATAGTACATTTCACAGCTCTGGTGGGCCATAACGTACAAATCAAATGGGTGGCTAGAAAAAATTGCTTTAATGGAGATCTGAATCTGTACATTCTGGCCCACCAAGGAGTGAAAGCCAACCATCCAAACACTATTTCTAACTAGATGCAAAGCTCAGATGCTGCACACGTGTTTCAAACCGATACTTATGTGGTCCACCAGCACCGATTAAAGCCCATGTGTTGGGGTCCTTGTGGACCGTGTGTACGGACAACTTTGGTTTGTGTACTACACCCATGTAGTAAGATGAAAACGGAACTCCCAGAAAATAAAATAGGATAATCCAATCATGAAGTTGGCCACCACGTGAATTTACAAGCTTGTTGGATATTTTATTTTACATGATGTGGCCATACAGATGACTGGACAGTCTTTATTTTCAGTATGTCCCATTTCACGGTAGGGAATCTTGTTGGGCAGGTTGGATGACATATACACAGATTACATGAGGCTTGAAACACATAATTGTAGGGCAGACTGAGGAACCAGCCAAACCTACGGTCATGATTAAGTAACAATCATGGGCAACTTTCTAGTGGATATATAAGATATTTTCAGAGTTTGATATATTTCTTAGAATTTAGTCAGGATAAGGAAAATAAATAAAATAAAAACCTAAAAGCTTGTTTGATTACTATATTTTGTGAAAGATGGTCATATTTTCCACCGATTAGACTCCTCGATTATGATGGAGAAATGCTCAAGTTGTTTTTTTTTTTTTAAATTATCAGTGTGGTAATAGCTTTGTGGGTAAAGGTCTGATTGTGGCCCACCTTGATGTATGGATTTTATATCCCACCACTTATTTGTTTTATTAGTTTTTTTTAAGGCATAAGAAAAAAAAATAAAAATGAAGCAATTTGGAATTGTACATGGACTATGCAATAGGAAATAGTAGTGATTGACCATTAAAAACTCCCTATGGACCACAAAAGTTTTGGATCATGCTGATATATATATATATATATATATATATATATATATATATATATATATATATATATATATATATATATATATATATATATATATATATATATATATATATATATATCCCTTTTATCTAGGTTTTTGTGACCTTATCCACAGGTTGGATAAAAATATTAACATTAAAGAAGCATTAAGGTAGGCCTTAGGAAGTTTTCAATGGTAGGCTATGCAATCACTACGGTTTCCTATGGTATGGTCCACTTAAGGAATAGATCAATTTCATTTTTCTCTTCACTATCTAAAATGGTCCGACAAAATGGATGTACTGTATGGACATAGAATATGTACATCAAGGTGGACCACACAGTAAGGGCCTCACCTTTTTAGGTTAGGCCAGGCCACACCTAATCCACTCCCAATTACATCAGCTTACTTGGGCAGCCAAATCAATCAATCTAGACTGTCCATTAAATTAGAAAAATATTTAATGGACAACTTTGCAAAATTTGCAGTAATTGGATGATTCAACCCATTCTTTATGTTACTTATTTGTTATGGCCATCCTTTTTCAAGCCAGTGAGGGGGAATTGATGTTTATGATTTTGCCTAACAAAAATGATATTTTTAAATCAGAAGCAGTCCCTAGTTTGGAATAAACAATCTTGACCCATCCACATATAAAGGCCATTGATCAAATGGATAATATTTGTTAGGTTGGTGTAATGTGCATGGCCTTGAACCTAATGAATGGTCTAGATCAAAACACTACAAAATATTGAAATATTGAGATATTTTCACGATATATCATTTCATCATCAGCACCTAACGTTCTAGGTGTGGGACCCAGCTAACCCATTCAGAAAGTTGGCCTACCTACGAGGGTAAGCTGATGTAGAAATCAGCAAGGTAAACTAATCTAGTGGGCTACACATTAGTTATTAAATTCCTACCATTAAAAACTTCTTAGGGCTACAAAATCTTTGGATCAAACTGTTATTTGTGTTTCCCTTCGTCTAAGTTTATGTGACCAAATTAATAAGTTAGGTGGAAAATAAATATTACGGTGGGCCCTAGGAAGTTTTTAATGGTGAGCATTCAATCACCCATGTTTTACTTTTGTGTGGTCCACTTGAGATTTGGATGTACCTCTATTTTAGTTTAATGGCCTAAAATGAGATGAAAAAAATGAATGGACGGCATGGATGTACAACAAATAAATCAAAGTGGGCCCGACGGTCAAAGCCTTACCCACTAAGTTGTTAACCCCACCTCCCCTAAGCCGCGCCCCTTGCGGAATGGTAAGGAAAAGACCCGGTCTGCATACCTCTCCACGTGCATCGTGCTTGAGAGCCACGTGGATGTAACTTTCATGAGATCTACGCCGTCCATCAGGTACATTGCCACGTTTATACGTTAAATCAGAACTCTGGTAGTCTGCACCATATTAGTCTTGTCAAGAACCCGCGTTGGTTTTTACATGCCATTCAGTCCATTCATCTTGCGTGACTCATAACACCAAAGAATTAGCAATAAAATAAAATAAAAATTAGATTATTCCAAAACTCATGTGAGCCGTACCACATGAATTTAAAAGTTTTGAGATATAAATTTATGAGGTGGCCTACATGACTTTTGAACTAACATAATTACTGGAATACAGCCTAAACAAAGGAAGATGCACCTGATGGACAGTGTAGATTTCATGCAAGTTAATTCAGTTCCCACTATAGAGAAAATGGCCAAGGTGCATACTTGCCCAAGGGAACGCACCACGTTACAACGGCTGCTTTCGGTGACAGTCGGACAAGAATTTGAAAAGTGAAATTTGCCACGATTTAAAATAAACTATTTCATAAATTTAAATAACTATCTGTAGTGGTTTTTAAAATAAAAAGAAAATAAATTTCAAACAATAAATTTTTATTTTAATAAATAAATATATATATATATATATATATATATATATATATATATATATATATATATATATATATATATATATATTGATAGTTAAATTTTTTTTATAAACAAAATGCGTAGTCAGATGGTTAAAAAAAAGCAGTTTTTGCTTATATATTGGAATATTGACTATTCAAGTAAGCTTTGAGTTTTTGCTTATATCTTGAAATATTGGCCATTCAAGTAAGCTTTGAACCTGAAAAATTTGATCGCCTCATCATTTTTTTCCTCTCCACAATATGTATAAGATTCTTTCATTTCTAACAGTATCATCACACAACTTTGTTATTAGATTAAGTGAGAGAATCATGATGTTAATGTGTAATCCAAGATAAGGTGTAAGACCCGTATCCTAGCTTGTACTGTTCCGTCAACTCTTGCAATCCTTTTTAACGAATTCCGGTGACTTGTGACTTATAATCGATGTTTGCGAACGACCCTAAGTCATATCCTATAGATCTGAGTTGACCTAATCCGAGACTTATACCATTGCGATCGCACTGTCGCCGCGGTTCCAACGTCGTGACTCGCGCACCAATCCGATACCCTGGCTAAGAGATGTGACCCGGTGTTTATTTCGATAAAACGTCGTGCATTTGCAATCCAAAGAGAATCTCTACAACATATTAAATCAATCCCATCAATCACTTCGTATCAAGTACAAGAGCACCCATACTTCCTTTCTCCACAAGTCAAGTAACCACTAAATCAACCAACCTCTCACCTTACCCATCACTCACCTCACATCCATCACCCATCACTCTCTCTCCTTACAACCACCTATTCTCTCTCTCTTTCTCTTCACACATTTTTCAAGCTAGCAAGAGTGGTGGACGTCCAACATTTCTAAGGAGAAAAAAATGCATGTGTGTGGCCCATTTTTCCATCCCAAAATCCTTCATCTTAGCCGTTCATTTCTCATTTTCACCATTAAAGTGAAGCACAAGGAGATCGGCTTTCTGACGGACCAAGAAGATCGAACAGTGGGTGCTCTATTAGACCTAGATTTCTTTTTTTTTTTTTTATGAAGGGTCAAGTGAGGCCTACCAATTGATGGTATGGATCTCACTTTGGACTCTAGGTGTGGCCGATGGCTCACCTTGATTCTCATGATCATTTCATGACGAGGTCATTCTTCATGGACCCCATCATGATGTTTATTTTCCTTGCATTATAAGAGGTCATCTAGACCGTCCATTTTGAGTGGAGGAGGATCTCCACCGTTGGTCTTTGATTTGATGGGCCCACGAGTAATGGAACCCACTTGATGTATGATTGAATGCAAGAGAGGGTCCATAGTGTCGGGGTCCCTCCATCATCACGTCTCTCTCTCTCTCTCTCTCTCTCTCTCTCTCTCTCTCTCTCTCTCCCTCTCTATTTTTCATTTATTTTTGTATGTGATGATATGGTTGTGTGGCCCACTTAGATGGACCCCACTTTGATGTATGTATTACCACACCATCCAACCCTTTCTTGTGGTAGCCCACGTCCCTAGGTGCGGCCCACCTTAAATGAACGTGTAGGGCCAAACCGTCCAGCGTCCAAGGACACTGGACTTAAAAAGGAAACAAAAAAATATATTAGCCTTGGTTTAAGGCTATTTGGGTGAGCCACTTGTATAGGCTCTTCCTTGATGTATAAGTCCAATCCACACCATCCATTCTTTTCCTCAGACCATTTTAGGCGATGAGACGAAAAATGAGGCCAATCTGATCTTCTGGCGGGCCATAGCATGGAAAACAGCATTTTCTACCGTTAAAATACACTTTGAGGTTTCTACACATCAAAACCTATTTAATATTAGGCTTGTTTAGTTTGTCTCGGGTTATGGGAAGCAATGGACGGGGTGGATTCCTTTGATGTGGGCCCCACGCATGAAAAACCTCAGGAATTTTCGATTTCAAATATATATATATATATATATATATATATATATATATATATATATATATATATATATATATATATATATACAGTTCAGCGGGCGGGAGTCGTGGGCCCCACCATGATGTGTGTTTAATATCCACACCGTTCATTAGGTGGGCCACTTCCTGAAGTGGGCCCCCTTCAAAAATCGGCCCGATCTGAAACTCAGATGGCCCACATCATGGGAAACAATGAGATTGAACGTCTGCCCTTGAAACCCTTTTAGGTGCGACGGAAGTTTTGGATGATTATGAAATTTGTTTTCCTATTCAATTAGGGTCCGTGTGACCTTATTAACGGATTGAATTGCATATAAACATAATGGTGGGCCCCACGTGAGACCCACAGTGATGTATGTGTTTGGTTCCCACTGTCCAGGCAGATGGTGGAGCGCACAGTAATATATGTGTTCCATTCGCACCGTCCAGGCGAACGGTGGAACCACAATGATATATGTGTTTATTCACACTATCCACTGCTTGGATAGTGGGACCCACCATGACGCATATGTTGCATCCAAATCGTCTACCCATTTTGAAAGATCATTTTATGGCATGAGCTAAAGAATGAGGCAGATCTAGAGTCATGTGGACCACACCATAGGAACAGTGTTGGATTGAATGTCCATCATTAAAACCTTTGGATTACAAGGTTGGACAAGTATGATATTTGCTTTCCCTCTAAATTGAGGTCCTTGTGACATTATGAATAGATTGGACAAGAAATAAATGCTATGGTGAGCCTTGGGAATTTTAATGGTGGAAGTCATCATCACCATTTATATTTGGGTATGGCCCATTTGATATATATGGAGCCAATTGGTGCAGCTCATTTGATACACATAAGGCCCATGTGATTAGGCCCATTTTGATGCATTAAAAGGCCCATGGGTTATGTATAACATCCCGTCTAACCAGCACCACGTCCTTGGGCGTCCACGTAAGACTGGCCGCAGGACCGTTCGATCAAATCCACTTGTGGTGGGTTACCACACCTAAAATGATTTAGGATTAATCGTACAGAGTAGTCTAGGTAGGTCATGATAGGACCTAACGCGGGAAACCAAGGCAGATGACCGTCTGTACTTAGCAACAGCCCGTGCGGGCCACACCGCGACGCAGGTATGTCAGAAAATTATAAAACTTTAGGGAACACGAGATCTCACTGGGCTTGAGGTCCATCGCGGACCTCAGACCCTATAGACACCCAGAACTGGGATCTGGCACAGGCCGTATGCACCCCACCAATGCCAGAATTTAAATCTGGCACTTGCAAATGAAATTGCGACTCCGAGCTTTTCAGCCGTCGGATTTCTTCTAAATTTTCGGTGACGGCCTAATGTGTGGGCGTACGCCCATCAACAAAACCTGGGCCCCGATCGTGACACGATAACCGTCGATCGCATGTCGGACCCGTACGATCAAACTAAATATTCGATCGACCCCAAAATTTGTATGATCCTTCATCTAACCATGGACCACCTACCCTATAAATTTCATGGCTAGGGGACCACCAGAACTACCCCCAACGATCGAAACGGACCCTATAGGGCCATTTTCAAATCGGGATCACCTACTCAGATCTCATATCCGTTCATCCGAATGCTTTCAAATTTTATATGGCCCCTCATTGGGCCATGAGGCACGTGCACACCAAATTTTGTGGTCACAGGAGTCTTGGGGCCACCACAACACCAAAAGTAGCTGTAAGAGTCTATTTTGGAAAATTATAGAAACATAAGGCTAAGGGGCCCAACTCTAGGAAAATAAACCTAGCTCTCTCTCATAACTCCTCCATTCTTCCAACCACAACCCTCTCTCCCTCATAACCCTCTTCAATTCTCAACAAACCCCCTATCTCCTTCATAACTTCCTTCAATCTCCAAAAATCAATCTCTCTTTCTTCATAACTTCCGCCACCATCCTACAACAACCTTCTCTTTGTAGCTTCCACCTCTCTCCTACGACCAAGGATAGCTAAAGGTGGAGGTGAAGGTGGAGAAGTGCATGTGTGGACCCTAAATCAAGGTGGGGCCAAATGCATTAACCCCTCCAACTCTCAATTTCTCCTCTAAGGAGGAATTCTCCGCCTTAATCCTCCAAATTCATCCGTTGAGCATCTAGGTAAGCACCTCTCTCCATTTCTTCTTGAGATTCAAGCATTAAGAAGGGTTTGGCATGGGATTTTCTTACATGCAAGGTTGTGGTTTTAGGAATTCCGGCCGGTCAACCCTCTAACCCCATTTCTAGGTCGCTTCCGAGCTTCCATCGAATTTAAGGTGCGGACTATTAATCTTAGGTGGCCTAGCACCAATCATAACATGAGTTTGATGATTTTTCTTGTTTGAATGAAACATGTGTGGAATCTAGAGAGACCCTAGGATTTGAGAGAATGATGAAAATGTTTGGAATTGCATGTTTGTTAGTTTTTCTTCCTCATGATCGTAATTATGCTTCTCACATGTTTGACGATATAACCGATGCTCATATGCTCATATGTTGTGTGATTCCTTCTTATGATGATGCCTATGATATGTATGATGATTATCTTTGCATATTCTAATTCCTAGGTGCGTAGGAAATGCTTTATTTTTCCGTCTATTCACACTTCTCACATGCACTCTAATTATGGTATTATAATATGCTTGCTTGGAATGTGGATATGTATGGTAGGATGAATGCAATATGATACTGTGAGTAGTCAATGACCTTAATGTTGGAACGCTATGAATCATCGTTAAACCCATGGATTGGTCAGAGATATGAGGATAGACGGTAGTCTCATTGGTTGGGCTACCTTGTGACTAAACCCGCGAATTTGGGCGGGTGCATATGGGCGGCAGTAGTTCGACTACATGGGTCTATCGTACCCGATGTCGTTCGTCCTGTACTCGCATGACTTGTGCGGTTTAGCCTACACACTGACAAATCCTGATTGTTAACCATGTTTGCTCACCCATGTATGGAACCTGGAACACCCTACTACCATTGTAGCCCACCGATAATTGCTTGACTTTGATCCATTGTCTCGTGAGCCAGGCATGGTGGAATGGGACACTGTGTCCGAGCTGTCAGCCTACACTGGGGTGACGCGCCTCCCCATAGTGACCGCGAGCAATCCCAGTTCTCAGCACTCCCCATGTGCTTGAAGTCGGGGATGGGGAACCCGACGGGATCAAGGATCGCGGGGACTTGGCCTCACATGTTGGGGGGTCTTGGCCTCACAACTAGTTTAGGGCAATTGATTTGTGGGGTGTACCAGATTCCCAAATTTGCTGGATGAATGGACCTAATTAACAACTTGGCTAACACGATCGCACTACATCCATTAGCTAGGGTAGCGACTCGGAAGTCGAGGTCGTAATGAGGGAGTGTTGACATATGCGATCGTAAGACGGAATCGCTCGAGGGAGCGTTGTGGCGAGGGCATACATCATATCATCTCGCATCCATGCATTTAATTAAGAGTTTCTAGGAATTGATGAATGCCTGTATTTCATTAAATTCATATTATAATTGTTGCTTGTTGTAACTTAAGACTAATAACACCCACTGAGTTGATCACTCACTCCCACTCTAGGACGGTGTTTTAAAACACCAACCAGACTCTCTCGTAGATACAAGGGATGCAGAGCAGGGGGAGCATGGCGATACTACTCTCGACGAGGAGGAGGAGCTGTCATACTTCGAGCTGATGGATGATTCTTCACCAGCTTGAGTGGCGGGTTTGGACTGCTCAGAGTGGACTCAGCCTCATATTCTTTTGGACCTATGTATTTTTATAATTTTGTTTGGGTGATGTCATGTGCAATTCCCTTATTCTTTTGGACATGTATATATACGTATGTTTATCTCTTCATTTCAGTGGACTTGTGGTTGTGTTTCATGATTTAAGAAAATTCCACGTTGCGCTATTAAACCGGATTAAATGCTTAATAATGAAAACGATTGTAAGTGACTCTCGGGAACTCGGGTGTTAAGCGTATGCAGGACCCCCGATTTTCAGGGCGTTACAAGTTGGTATCAGAGCGATAGTTTGGAATCCCTTGGGCCATGGGTCATGAACTCACTAACGCGTCCGCTGACTTGAGAGGTTACGCAATAGAAACCACAAACGCTAAAAACCAACCCAGACCCTAAACCACAAAATTTAGACGGAAGTTAGGACTTCCAAGGAGTTAGGGATGGGTAGCGATAGGAGAAAAATCCGAGGATCCTAGAGTGCCTCGGCCCATTTTCGAACCAGGAGTTTGGGGAACATGACGACTAGACTCGTTTGGACTAATTGGAAGGTTTAGCTAGCCCAGTCCATCTAATCCCTAAGGACCCGTTGGCCAACCGCGTTAGGTGGGATTAAAGAGAATGGAATTGTAAGAGTGGCAGTGAATGCATGTATAGGGTATTGTCCCTACGATTGTCTTTATCCCATATTTTCCAATGTCAGGCTTAGGACGCATGCAACCAAAGGTAATCGCGGGCTTTCCTTTCCAAAACCATGAACTCCCCTCCCCACTCACTCCAGTCAGGTCATTTCCCAAATCTTGGGGTGGGGTTAACATTACAACCCCATTTAGTGCAGCTTAGTGCTGCTAACCAAGCCGGCCAAATGATCGAAAGTCCTTTCTCAATATCTTCGTAATATATTCATGTGTCATCGCTCTATTTCAGAATTTTCTAGTGCATCGATAGAAATGAACCGAAAATCGAAGGATGTGAAGGTCAGAACTAACATTTGCATACCAATGAGCTGAGATTGGGCTAAATTCGATGGTTTCGAACCACGTGGGGGTAAGGACCTAAGGGTAAACGAAATTTCATCGAAAATAGTGAAAACATAGGAAATTGGGTTTTTGGCCCTTAACCGGGAAGAATCTCATGAAATGGATAGGCTCACTACGTGCACCGACTTCTCCTACCCCAAATTCATATATGGCATTTCCGGGGGGCCGCACGAACACCCAAAAAAATGACATTCAAAGTGGACCCCGCCTAGGAACACACTGGTCGGCGGGACCCTGCCCGCCGACCCCGCCACACTCTAGCCCCCCCCCGCCGTGCGCGCCAGACCTCGCCCGGTGCTCCAGAGTGTCCGTGGGACCCCACCCGCTCGGCGTGGCCCCCGCCCGGCCTTCCAGCGTGTCCGCGGGACCCCACCCACTCGGCGTGGCCCCCGCCCGGCCTTCCAGCAGCTCCGCGGGACCCCGCCAGCTCGGCGTGGGCCCTGCCGAAACTCAAAAATGGAGTTTTCTCTTTCCCTTACAATGCACACATGTGTGGGGCCCATTTCCTAGTTCACTTAAGGCCTTTAGAGTCCATTGTCACTCACTCTCACCCCTCCACTCTCACTCACCCATTCTCCAAACCCATCCTCTAAACAACCCTTCTTCTCCTTCACCCATATTCATCTTCAAAACCCACCTCTCTTCCATATTTCTCATATCTTTTCTTCTCATAATCCTCATTCTCTCTCCTTACCTACATCACACTTTTCAAAACCCACTAAACCCACCTCAAGCCCATTTCCAAACTCCCATTTCCTCATAAAAACCCATCTCCATTTCCAAACTCCCATTTCCTTAAACCCATTTCCTCATCCACCATTTTCTCAAACCCATTTCCTCATCCATCATCTCTCCCATTTCCAAACTCCTATTTCCTCATAAAACCCCTCCCCATATCCAACAAACCCATGTCAAACTCATCCACCAAATCCAACCCCATTTCTCATAAGCTCACTTCAATCCCTACTCAAATCACATACCTTCAACTCACTTTCTAATTCATCTTACTCAATATGACCTCAAAATTCATTCTCAAATTTCCTCTCAAGATCCTTTCTTGAACCCCACTTCCTCACCACAATCTCTAACTCATCTCTTCTTCCTCATCTCCAAATTTCATTTCCAAAACCAAATCCTATTCTCGAATCCATTTCCCACACCCAAGTCCATCTTAGCCAAAGGAAGATGGCCTCCCTAACAACCATCATCTCTCTTTTCTCCATTTCGGCGATCCTTTCCCTCATGGGGAAGAAGAGACCGACTCCCGCCGAGCCGGAACCGAGCCAAGAAAGGCGAAGTAAGAGGAAAGCCGATCCGAAGGGGAAGAAAATAGCAGAAGCCCGACCCAAGAGCAAAAATGGCACTCAAAGAGCTCTCGCGGTTCAAATCTCCCGACCACCAGTCGAGGACATTAGAAATTTTCTTGTACGCAACGTCGCTTTTGAAGTATCCGTGGAGGAGCACCTATTCGATGATATCACTTTACTCGGTCGGCTTATGACAAAGGGATGGGGTCCAGTATTCTATGGAGGCTCCAAGGCGGATGAAGGACAAGCTAGGAATTTCTATGTGCGGATTAGAAATCCTCAGTTTACACCGGTGGGCTTTGATCTGGTAGCGGGAGGCAAGAGGTTCCCAATTGGTGTGGAGATCATTACCAGCATACTTGGGGTGCCACAAGGTGAAGTATAGATTGATGAAGAAAATTCGAATACAAGTCAATCCCGCAATGAGGGAACTCGCTTCTTGTGTGGACGGATTGTCCAATGGAGGCGCGATGCTAGCCTGAACTCATCCAACTTGAATGCGGAATATCGTGCGCTTCACCGCATCTTCACTCACAATGTCTATCCAAGGCTGAAGAATCGTACGGAGTGCTCTCGCTATATGATGGAGCTCTTATATCAAATAGGCCAGGGAGCAAATGTGTGCCTTCCCAGCATAGTGCTGCACCAGATCGTGAGGGCCGCAAGGGCAACACGGAGGATATATGTCTCCCTTTTGGTCGCCTAGTTTGTCGCTTGGCCCAGCTACATGGTGTGGGCGGATCAGATGAAAATTTTATACCAACACAACTATTGGGCGACAGTATGCTGAACAATATGGGAATAGGCCCCAAACAGCGACAGGCCCACATCGACCAATACGGGGAACCTTTTGAAGAAGAAGAGGAGAGCGATGGAAGTGATGAGGGTAAGGATGAAGCTGAGGAGGCGGAAAGAGAGGACGAGATCGAAGAAGCTAGCAGGGAGTCACTTACTATTCCAGATATAAGTGAGCGCTTGGACGCACTCAAGGCCGAGGTAGCAGAGGTCAAGGAGAGCCAAGCCAGACACCAAGCAAAGCAGGAAAAGTGAAACAAGAAGATGTACCAAGCCATTAAGGCCCTGATTTGTTGCAGCAAAGGGGAGGAAGCACCTTCGCTTTCGCCTGACTCGGACAAGTAGCACCACGAGTCTTCTATCGATCAGTGGTTTGCTTTGTGTTACTTAGGTTTAAATTCCATGTATTGATGTAGTTAAGGCATTCGCTTACGTAGTTGTATTCCCTTTTAATTTCCATATCTAGTAGCGTTTGTAATCCATGTTGTAGCATGTAACTGACCATGTTTGTGGCATTTTGAAATCAATGCTAATATATGGATCGGCTTTAAATCTCTCTTGTTTAAACGGTGCCTTATCTGCGTTATGATTATGGTCATGAATTACAGGCTATAGATCTAACTTGCCTAGTGTGCGGCAAATGCTCTAAATGACTAATACTCTAAGAATTTTTCAGAAAATACCTCCACGACCGGACGGTCGATATGTCCATCTACCCCATAGCGGCTTAGTTGATGGGAACCATGTTCCCGATAACAATCAAGGCCCCCAAGAAGCGGGCCCAAATGCACCGTCGCCTCAAGCCGCGGCCCCAGCACCACCCCCGGCACTGGCCATGGAACAAATGGGCCAAATGTTACACTTTATGCAACAACAACAACAAATGATGGCTGCTACCATGCAACAACAACAACAGATGATGGCAACCATGATGGGGGCCATGGCTCAAAACTTCAGTTTCCAACAACCGGACTCTCCCAACGTGGCCCCGAACTTCCGTTTCCTGCAAACGGAACCTCCTGCCGTGGCCGAACAAGCGGCCAACACGAGTAACATGTTCGAGCGGTTTCAGAGGCATAGACCGCCTACCTTTGTTGGCACTCACAGCCCAGAAGAAGCGGAATACTGGCTCAACAGGGTCAGTAAGTTACTCCGACCTCTCCACTGTTCTGAGGCAGAAAGCATTGAGCTCGTCTCCTACCTCTTTGAGAAGGAGGCGGATATATGGTGGGAGAGTGTCCTCCGATCTATTCCTGTAGGCCACATTTGGACGTGGGAGGCGTTTGAGGCCCGCTTCAAGAAAAAATATATCCCTCAGTCATATCAGCATGAGCGGGAGAATAAATTCGTATGCCTCCAACAAGGGGGAATGAGCGTGGCACAATATGAGAATCAGTTTACAGAATTATCACGCTACGCTTCCGAGATGATCGCCAATGAGGCGATAAAGTTGAGGAGGTTCACAGCCAGACTGAGGAGCAGCATCCGCTCTGAGATATGTTGTGCGAATATCAGGACGTATGCCGAGCTCGTAGAGATGTCGACACGGGCGGAGCAGGATGAGGAGCGTGTTTCACGGGCCCGTTCTCAGCTGGGGACACGCAACAGGATGGAGGGGCCATCCTCTTCTCTTGCCGGCAAACGGCCATGCCCGAACTCTCCGCCTAGGCCTACGGTTGCACCAGCTCCCTCCACTCGACCTAAACAGATTTGCAGCTATTGCAAGAAGCTTGGACACTCCGAGCCCTACTATTTTACGAGGATGAGGGATCTTGGCTTCACGCCACCCCAGCGCAACTACAGGCCCCTACAGCAGGCATTGCAGATTCTGCCTCTACGGACGATGGGGCCTAGCCAGCAGTTCCGTTGTCCCCCTCCACCACAGGTTAGACCGCCACAATGGCCTATGTAGCGGCCAAACTTTTTACAGCAGGCCCGAGTACATGCCTTGGCGGCAGAGGGCCAGGATGCTACCATTCCCACTCCTACAGCTTTCGAGTTGACGGCCCACATAGAAGGTATCCCTATCTATTTGTTGATAAACACGGGATCCATCACTTCTCTTATAACTCATGCTACTGTCAAGTGCCTAGGACTGCATACTACTCCCTTCGATGGGGTGAAGATTATCGCCGCCACCGGTACTATATCAGAAGCTACAAAGATATGTCGAGATTGTCCCATTGATTTGGGATGCAAGGTGGCATTGGTGGACTTGATAGTGAGAAAGATTTTTCACTATGATGTCATCCTGGGCATGGACTGGTTGTGCATGATGAAAGTGGAGCTTGACTGTGACACTTTGACAGTGAAGATATTCAAGGGCGACGGCATATCCCTCACATTTCCAGTCCAGGTTAGCTTTGACCGTAGGATCATGTATTTTGCTTCATTGGAGGATGGCTATGATGGGCCTTCCCACACATGCACTCCCGTAGTTCGAGAGTTCGATGATGTGTTTAGAGCCATACCTGGACTACCTCCATGGCGTGAAATAGACTTCACTATCGATCTAACTCCGGGTGCTAAGCCCATCTCCTTACATACCTACCGCATGCCCCCATGTGAGATGGAGGAACTTCGGTCACAGATTGATAGCTTGTGAAAGAAAGGCTTCATCCGACCTAGCATCTCGCCTTGGGGAGCTCCAGTCCTATTTGTGAAAAAGAAGGATGGCTCACTGCGTCTATGCGTAGATTACAGAAGATTGAACCAAGTGACTGTTCGAAATAAATATCCGTTGCCTAGAATTGACGACTTATTCGACCAGCTAAGGGGTGCTAAATACTTCTCAAAGATCGATCTACAATCAGGGTACCATCAGCTGCAGGTCAGGGACGAGGATATACAGAAAACGACTTTCAGAACCTGTTTCGGCCATTATGAGTTCTTAGTCATGTCGTTCGGACTCACCAATGCCCCAGCGGTATTCATGGATCTCATGAACCGAATCTTCAGGCCATTCATATACAGATTTATCGTCGTGTTCATCGATGATATACTGATTTATTCAAAGAGCCGTGAGGAGCATGAAGAGCATCTAAGGGCGGTTCTTGGGACCCTTGAGAAAAATCAGTTATATGTACAGTTTAGGAAGTGTGCCTTTTGGAAGGAAGAGGTCAAATTTTTGGGACATGTTGTGTCCAAGGAGGGTATATCTGTCGACCTTGCTAAGGTCGCAGCTGTGCAAGACTGGAAGCAACCGAAATCGGTTATGGAAGTGAGGAGTTTTTTAGGGTTAGCAGGTTATTATCGGAGATTTATTAAGGATTTCTCAAAGATAACTCGGCCCCTATCCCAACTTACACGAAAGGACCTTAAGTTTGCCTGGAATGAGAAGGCTGAGGCGGCCTTCCAAGAGTTAAAGGACAAACTGACGTCGGCACCCGTACTCGTGCTACCTGAGCAGGGGGTCAAGTATACAGTATATACTGACGCTTCTCATGTGGGTCTGGGTTGTGTGCTTATGCAGAAGGAAAAGGTAATTGCTTACGCATCTCGACAACTAAGGAAGCATGAAGAGAACTATCCGACGCATGACCTCGAGCTTGCGGCGGTGGTTTTCACACTGAAGATATGGAGACACTACCTTTATGGCGAGGAGTTTGAGCTCTTTTCTGATCATAAGAGCCTTAAATACATCTTCACCCAAAAGGACTTAAACATGAGACAGCGCCGTTGGATGGAAACGTTGAAGAACTTTAAGTTCGATGTCTCATACCACCCTTGCAAGGCCAATTTGGTGGCAGACGCATTGAGTCGCAAGAAGACAATTGAATTTGCATCGCCGCTAATGGTAAGAGAATGGGATATGATGGAATTTATATGAGATTTCGACACGAAGCTAACCGTGGAGGAACCATACGAGTTCATAGCCCACGTACAGGCCCAGCCACTCGTTGATAGTAAAATTATTGAAGCCCAGGAGGGCGATGAGCTATTAAAGAAGATGACGAAAAGAGCAAGGAATGACGGGAAGTCCGAGTGGAGAGTCGGCACCGACGGAGGATTGCGGTACCGAGGCCGCCTTTGTGTCCCAAACCATCAAGGACTACGAGAAGAAGTCTTGAAGGCCGCCCACCACTCCAAGCTGGCAATGCACCCTGGTAGTACCAAGATGTACCGGGATTTGAAGCGAACTTATTAGTGGGACAACATGAAGAAGGAGATAGCGGAGTTTGTATCCCGATGCCTCACCTGTCAGCAAGTCAAGGCCGAACACCGACGTCCGCCAGGCCTTTTGCAACCAATGCCCATAGCAGAATGGAAGTGGGACTTCATATCCATGGACTTCATCTCTGGCTTGTCCAAGACCAAAAAAGGGCATGACTCGATATGGGTGATCGTGGATAGGCAAACCAAAACGGCCCATTTTCTACCAATCAAAACTACTAGCTTCGCCGACGATTTGGCCAAGCTGTATATCAAGAAAATCGTGCGGCTCCATGGCATCCCATTGGAGATTATGTCAGACCGGGATACTCGATTCACTTCGATCTTCTGGACTCGTATTCAAGAGACCATGGGAGTGAAGTTGAAGTTTAGCACCGCCTTTCACCCGCAGACAGATGGGCTAACCGAGCGGGTGAACCAAATATTGGAGGACATGTTGAGGGCCTGTGTCCTAGACTTTCAGGAGAGTTGGGATGCTTGTCTCCTATATGCCGAGTTCGCCTACAATAATAGCTTTCAGGCTAGCATCGGTATGGCGCCTTACGAGGCTCTATATGTGCATCCATGCCGAGCCCCGCATTGTTGGGAAGAAATTGGTGAGAAGAGCTTGCTAGGGCCGAATTTGGTGCGGATCACTATCAAAAAAATTGGAATTATTCGACGCCGCCTCTTGATGGCTCAAAGCAGATAAAAGAGTTATGCCGATACAAGGCGGCGAGACTTGGAATTTGAAACCGGGGATCATGTATTTCTCAAGATCTCCCCAATGAAGGGCGTTTTACGCTTCAGCAAGAAAGGAAAGCTCACACCACGATTCATTGGGCCCTTCCAGATATTGGACCGGGTAGGTGCGGTTGCCTATTGCTTGGCCCTACCTACGCCGCTTGCTGGAGTGCATAATGTCTTCTATGTATCTATGTTGAAGAAGTACATCTCCGATCCTTCTCATATCATCAAGTGGGAAAATGTGAAACTCAAGGAAAATGCCACATACGTTCTCTGACCCACTGGAATATTGGACAGGAAAGAGCAGGTTCTACGCAATAAGGTCATCTCATTGGTCAAGGTTCTATGGACTCATCACAATGAAGAGGAGGTCACTTGGGAGACAAAAGCTGAAGTCCACAAGCATTACCCAACCCTGCTTCAGCAATACGAGCAGGTATAAATTTTGAGGATAAAATTTATTTGTAAGGGGGGTAGATTATAACATCCCGTCTAACCAGCACCGCGTCCTGGGGCGTCCACGTAGGACTGACCACAGGACCGTTCGATCAAAGCCACTTGTGGTGGGTTACCACACCTAAAATGATCTAGGATTAATCGTAAAGAGTAGTCTAGGTAGGTCATGATAGGACCTAATGCGGAAAACTAAGGCAGATGACCGTCTGTACTTAGCGACAGCCCGTGCGAGCCATACTGCGACGCAGGTATGTCAGAAAATTATAAAACTTTAGGGAACACGAGATCTCACTAGGCTTGAGGTCCATCGTAGACCTCAGACCCTATAGACACCCAGAACTGGGATCTGGCACAGGCCGTATGCACCCCACCAATGCCAGAATTTAAATCTGGCACTTGTAAATGAAATTGTGACTCCGAGCTTTTCAGCTGTCGGATTTCTTCTAAATTTTTGGTGATGGCCTAATGTGCGGGCCTACGCCTATCAACAAAACCTCGGCCCCGATCGTGGCATGATAACCGTCGATCGCACGTCGGACCCGTACGATCAAATCAAATATCTGATCGATCCCAAAATTTGTATGATCCTTCATCTAACCATGGACCACCTACCCTATAAATTTCATGGCCAGGGGACCACCAGAACTATCCCCAATGACCAAAACGGACCCTGTAGGGCCATTTTCAAATTGGGATCACCTACTCAGATCTTATATCCGTTCATCCGAATGCTTTCAAATTTTATATGGCCCCTCATTGGGCCATGAGGCACGTGCACACCAAATTTTGTGGTCACAGGAGTCTTGGGGCCACCACAACACCAAAAGTAGCTCTAAGAGTCTATTTTGAGAAATTATAGAAACATAAGGCCAAGGGGCCCAACTCTAGGGAAATAAACCTAGCTCTCTCTCATAACTCCTCCATTCTTCCAACCACAACCCTCTCTCCCTCATAACCCTCTTCAATTCTCAACAAAGCCCCTCTCTCCTCATAACTTCCTTCAATCTCCAAAAATCAATCTCTCTTTCCTCATAACTTCCGCCACCATCCTACAACAACCTTCTCTTCGTAGCTTCCACCTCTCTCCTACGACCAAAGATAGCTAAAGGTGGAGGTGAAGGTGGAGAAGTGCATGTGTGGACCCTAAATCAAGGTGGGGCCAAATGCATTAACCCCTCCAACTCTCAATTTCTCCTCCAAGGAGGAATCCTCCGCCTCAATCCTCCAAACCCGTCCGTTGAGCATCTAGGTAAGCACCTCTCTCCATTTCTTCTTGAGATTCAAGCATTAAGAAGGGTTTGGCATGAGATTTTCTTACATGCAAGGTTGTAGTTTTAGGAATTCCGGCCGATCAACCCTCTAACCCCATTTCTAAGTCGCTTCCGAGCTTCCATCGAATTCAAGGTGCGGACTATTAATCCTAGGTGGCCTAGCACCAATCATAACATGAGTTTGATGATTTTTCTTGTTTGGATAAAATATGTGTGGAATCTAGAGAGACCTTAGGATTTGAGAGATTGATGAAAATGTTTGGAATTGCATGTTTGTTAATTTTTCTTCCTCATGATCGTAATTATGCTTCTCACATGTTTGACGATATAACGGATGCCCATATGCTCATATGTTGTGTGATTCCTTCTTATGATGATGCCTATGATATGTATGATGATTGTCTTTGCATATTCTAATTCCAATGTGCGTAGGAAATGCTTCATTTCCCCACCTATTCACACTTCTCACATGCACTTTAATTATGGTATTATAATATGCTTGCTTGGAATGTGGATATGTATGGTAGGATGAATGCAATATGATACTGTGAGTAGTCAATGACCTTGATGTTGGAACGCTATGAATCATCGTTAAACCCATGGATTGGTCAGAGATATGAGGATAGACGGTAGTCTCATTGGTTGGGCTACCTTATGACTAAACCCGTGAATTTGGGCTGGTGCGTATGGGCGGCAGTAGTTCGACTACATGGGTCTATCGTACCCGATGTTGTTCGTCCTATACTCGCATGACTTGTGCGGCTTAGCCTACACACTGGCAAATCCTGATTGTTAACCATGTTTGCTCACCCATGTATGGAGCCTGGAACACCCTACTACCATTGTAGCCCACCGATAATTGCTTGACTTTGATCCACTGTCTCGTCAGCTGGGCATGGTGGAATGGGACACTGTGTCCGAGCTGTCGGCCTACGCTGGGGTGACACGCCTCCCCGTAGTGACCGCGAGCGATCTCAGTTCTTAGCACTCCCCATGTGCTTGAAGTCGGAGATGGGGAACCCGACGGGATCAAGGATCGTGGGGACTTGGCCTCACACGTTGGGGGGTCTTGGCCTCGCAACTAGTTTAGGGCAATTGATTTGTGAGGTGTACCAGATTCTCATATCTGCTGGATGAATGGACCTAATTAACAACTTGGTTAATACGATCGCACTACATCCATTAGCTAGGGTGGCGACTCGGAAGTCGAGGTCGCAATGAGGGAGTGTTGACATATGCGATCGTAAGACGGAGTCGCTCGAGGGAGCGTTGTGGCGAGGGCATGCATCATATCATCTCGCATCCATGCATTTAATTAAGAGTTTCTAGAAATTGATGAATGCCTGTATTTCATTAAATTCATATTATAATTGTTGCCTGTTGTAACTTAAGACTAATAGCACCCACTGAGTTGATCACTCACTCCCACTCTAGGACGGTGTTTTAAAACACCAACCAGACTCTCTCGTAGATGCAGGGGATGCAGAGCAGGGGGAGCATGGCGATACTACTCTCGACGAGGAGGAGGAGCTGTCATACTTCCAGCTGATGGATGATTCTTCACCAGCTTGAGTGGCGGGTTTGGACTGCTGAGAGTGGACTCAGCCTCATATTCTTTTGGACCTATGTATTTTTGTAATTTTATTTGGGTGATGCCATGTGCGATCCCCTTATTCTTTTTGACATGTATATATACGTATGTTGATCTCTTCATTTCAGTGGACTTGTGGTTGTGTTTCATGATTTGAAAAAATTCCACGTTGCGCTATTAAACCAGATTAAATGCTTAATAATGAAAACGGTTGTAAGTGACTCTCGGAAACTCGGGTGTTAAGTGTATGCGCGACCTCCGATTTTCAGGGCGTTACATTATGGCTCATTGGAATGTACATAAGGCCCGTTGGTGCGGCCCATTGATGTGGCCCACTTGATGAATATATGGCCCATGTGATATGGCCCATTTAATGTATTCGAGGCCCAATGGGATGTATACAAGGTCTATCGCATTGTGTGAGTCCACCATGGGTTATGTAATAACATTTATGGCGGGCCATGCCTTGGGAGCAATGTTGGTTAACGTCTACATTGTAAAAATAATGTTGGTTAAATGTTCACATTATAACTCTTCCTAAGGCCCATTGATAGGCCCGTACTTGTTGTGTGCAAGCCGTCTAGGCCCATCTTCATTGTAAGGACAGTTCATTACTTTATAACATGCTTAGTATAGTTCCATGATTTATGCCCATATGCATCATATGTATGCTTGATATTAGAAATGTTTAAACATAGCATAAGCTGTTAGGCTGAGACATTTACGGGACTCCTTATGAGACGGAGTGCCCCATATGAGCGTACGATATGCGCAAGATTGCTACATGACTGGATAGTGTGACTCATGCATCTCGCATATATGTGACTTGAATATTATACACCCTAGCAATATCTGGGCCGTGGCCTCCACAGGCACATCATGGATGGCTAATGGGACACCGAAAATACTTAGTTCTAGCACTGTGGGCACTTAGGATGTCCTTGGGTGAAAATCTCAGAATCTCTGAGGCCAGGAGGTGCCCCAACGTCTAGACCGAGTGGAACATGAGTTTCCCGAGTGCCGAATACCAGTAGGCCGCGTTTCTCACTATGTCGTGGTCGGATAGAAGGGGGTGTGGCCTTATCCGCCTGAGTAAGGGGCTATAAGCTAGGCTGAGTATGATCAGCTCGTAAATGGGTCCGCTATCGACTAGCCGAGTAGGTATTGACAGACTGCTAGCTAAGCAGATAGTGGGGTCTTTTCCACTTATAGGGTTGTGCAGCTAGGGATGAGGCAGTCGGGGTGGAGTATAATAGACCCCGATAATTTTCTCAGAGAGCAACCGTATTGATATGTAGATTTATTGAGTAGGAATTATATATCTATTCATTCATTCATTCACTATCCACTCGGGCTGGTGGTGCGTAACTACTTGTTACATGTACCTTCGTATGGCCTAAATTTCGATTGGTCGCACGACTAACCTGAGATCAGGAGTTTACCACATTATGTTTGACTATCCAAATTTAGGTATGAGACTGGTTTAGATATAATTTCCTTGTGATGAACCCCATAGCCTACGATAATTCGTACTATCATCCCGACTTCACATTCCAGCATGGTCATTTCATTCGCACCGCATATTACATTGCATCCGCAGTACTTAACATTTTGGGTTATTTTGTTTTTGCACTTATATGGCCTAAATGGACTTAGCAGGATTTGCATATTACGTTGCATCATCGGCATCTGATATTTGGCTTCCGCATTTGTATAGCCGACTCACATTGCGTATTCTGTTATTGAATGATTCATTGACTTACCAGTACATTTCCGCCTACTCTGATATCGTATGATTTATGATCTTGTCATTTTTCCTGCTTATCTCGATGATGTATGATTTATGGACTTTATTATATACTTGATACTTACCTTACACACACTTTCACCACCCTCTAAGCTTTATATAAGCTTATGCATGATAGATGCGTGTAAGTGGTGTTAGGTTGCAGTAGCGTTGAACTTGAAGCGTGCATCTGTCTTCTGAAGCTTTGATTTCGATATATGTAGTTTCCTTTCAGCATTGTATTCAAATGATTATATTAGTGGATATGTGATGATGATGTTGCCTTTATGATTTGGGTAAACTTGTGGTTATGCTTTTTATGAGATAAATATATATTGAAAAATCCTCCTTGTAGGATCCTAGGATAGGAACTTAGCGTATGTACACTGGGGGCCGAGAATAGGGTACTACGGAGGCACAGGGTTCGACGATTGGTATTCCTGTAAATCCGATTTTTGAGTTTGGGGTGTGACATAAGACCACAAATCAGTCCCTTCATCACTGGGATTGACCCCGTAATTGGAAATAATGTATGGGACAATTCTCACCCTTCAAATTAATTCCCTTAGCCCAGAGCGCTTAAGGGTTAGAGTGGATTTCATATAATTATCTTGGTAAGCATTGTAAAAATTAAGTGTGGATGCACTCTCCTGCATGTTAGCTTGTGTGGCTCACCTAAATCATTGCTCAGTGTAATGTTTTGACCTTGGGCCTTGCATGTTACACATTTTATGGTTAGATGGTAGATTTCACATAAGCATCACATAAAGCTCAGTATGAAATTAAGGGTGGTCATCTCATAAAATTTCTTTTTTAAATATATCAGTAGAAATTTATATTTTTTATGGAACAACTAGAAAAATAACTGCCGCCTTTAAATGTTTATGGGCTTATCATGATACATATGTGAAATTCACTCTGACCATTAGACCCATAGTCCCCACTTTTGAGATCATGGATTTGAGTAACTATTATGGTAAAATCGCTATGGTGTAAGCGCATGGGGTTTGAGTATGTGTGTAAAAATAAAACAAAATGCTAATGCTAAGGGCAAAGTCAAGTTAGTTAGACCAAAGAGAATATTTGAGAAAGACATTCGCTTTTGATTTTTGCAAGTTCATCCTAATAATTATATGAAATTCACTTCAACCATGGGATGCTAGAACAAAATTCTTGTCTAGGTGACCCATGTTTGTTATGCTAGAGGAAACGGTTTTAAAAATAAGCCCGAAACAGTTCAAAATTCTCTAAACGATATTACTTTCAGAATCTCCGCAGATTTTAGAATATAGGGTATTTATCACAACAACAACAATAAAAAAAGTAAAAAAGTTCAAAATTTTGTTATATCAATACAGATTTAAAATTGGAAATTTATTTATCAGTTTACACTAAATTCTTTCAAATATTTTATTTTTGGTGATTTACCGACAATATCTTGAGAAAATTTTCAAAATTTGAAAATATTCAAATAAAATTTCCAGCCAAGAAATTATCATGAATGAAATTGTAACTGTTCAATGATTCGGTGAGGAAAACTCGGCAGGAATAGTTAAAAACTTGGAATTTTGATTTCTTTTTTAAACCTGTTTGCTGGTTACACACGCTACAACATGATACACGTGTGTGGGATCAGATATAGCTTCAATCTTCTAGCTTAACAATCGTACATTTCACAGCTCTAGTGGGCCATGACGTACAAATCAAATGGACGGCTAGAAAATTTTGCTTTAATAGAGATCTGAATCTGTACATTCTGGCCCACCAAGGAGTGAAGGCCAAGAGCTCGGATGCTGTACACGTGTTTCAAATCGGTAGGTGTAGCATACCTCACCTTTAAGTTCTACCCATACTCATGTGGTCCACCAGCACTGATTAAAGGTCATTACGTGGGTCCATGTGGACCACGTGTACGGCCCACTTTAGTATGTATTGCACCCAACCCATGTAGTAAGATGAAATCATGATGAAAATGAGAGTCCCATAAAATAAGCTAATCCAATCATCAAGCGGGCGACATGTGAATTTACAAGCTTGTTGGATATTTTATTTTAGCTGTTGAGGCCATCCAGACGAATGGACAGTCTTTATTTTCAGTGTGTCCCATTTTCATGGTAGGGAATCTTGTTGGGCAGGCTGGATGACATACGCACACTATACGAGGCTTGAAACACATTGTTGCAGGTAGAGGTGTACATTGAGTCGAATCGGATTAGGTCTAACTTAATTCGATCCAATTTTTGCAAGTACTTGGCCCGAACTCAATCTGATTCGGGATTGAGTCCAGTAGGGCTGACTTGATCCGAACCGATTCCTTATTGCTTAACCTGAACTGAGTTCGACCCGGTCAGGAAAATCGAGTTAGATCGAGTTGAGTCTGTCTAGCCAATTCAGATTGAGTTGAGTAAAGGTTTTTTTTTTTTTTTTTTTAAAAAAGAAATAAAATTTGACTTTATACTACCCGATTCTGTTCCGGATCGGATCGAGTTGCTACATGACCCAAACTCAACTCGATTTGGCATCAGATCCGAGTGGGTCTACTCGATCCGACCCGACCCTGACTTTCAATTCCGGTCGAATCGAATCTGAGTAGTTCGGTCGAGTTGGATCTAATGAGTCGGGTCGGATCCTACCCACCTCTAGTTGTAGGGCAGACTAAGGAACCAGCCAAACCTGTGGTCATGATCAAAGTAACAATTCTAGGCAACTTTCTAGTGGATAATATTATGAGATTTTTCTTGGAATTTAGTTAGGAAAATAAAATAAAATAAAATAAAGGCTAAAAATTTATGTGATTGCACCATATTTGGTGAAACATCATCATATTTTCCACCAATTAAACTCATCGATTATGATGGAGAAATGCTCGAGTTGTTTTTTTATTATAGGTATAGATAATGGCTTCGTGGGTGAGGACCTACCTTGATGTATGTGTTGTATATTCCTTTTGTTTATCTGTTTTGCAAGCTCATCGGTATTTTGCTTGTGGTATTAGATGAGATTAGGTGGGATGGAATTGCATTTGGTGGGATGGAATTGCATTTGGTCCGTGTAAATTCCATTTAAAGTTTGGGGAGGACAGATGGGTTAGGATTAAGTGGAAGTGGAATGGAATTACATTTGGTCCCATGCGAGATTTTCGTTTATTTTAAAATCCAATACATATGTGGGCCCCACATTGATGGATGTGTTTTATCCATGTTGGTCATTCGTATACGGATTTTCTTATTCAAGTGTTTTTTCTATGACAAATTTTATCCCAAACGTGGGATTGGATGACCCATATACCATAGTATTTTCTGACATCCAATCATTGTGTAATAACAGTGTTTATTTCATCTAATACAATTCCATACCATTTAATCCCATGGACTAAACTAGGGCCCTGTTTGGTTTTCCGATTACTAGCATTACGAAGTAAAGAAGTCATGATGACTTCTGACACACGTTTGGTTTCAATCGTAAATACAGTCAAGTGCCACTGGCGGTAGACGGATGTAAATTAGCCGCTTGTAATTTAAAATCGCAGCAGGTAATCGAGACGAAATCCTTCTCTTAGCAGACCTATCATTTGTAAATACGGTGGTCTGCGGGTGCATCGTAGGCCGATCATGCGACTCTGTATACTCTTTTTAAATATAAAGATGGCGTCTCAATTGTCCTTGACAGGGAGGAACCGATCCGACTTGATAAGAATTTTCGCACCATCAAGGTGAGAAGACGACACTCGTTGATTGTCCTCTCATTCTCACAGACAACTGGTTTTTGGTCATCCCTTCATTCACGCCATCTTTGTCTGTTTTTCCATGGTTCGTAGGTCACAGCTTCAGAGAAGATCTTGCCGGAGATCATTGAACGATGCCTTTCAACCTATCAGCGATAGGTATGTACGAAGGGATGTTTTGCTCCTATATATACAGGCCTTGCATGTTACTGCATGTTTATCTCCTTGCGTGTCCCCCAATATTCAGGCCTTGCATGTTGTTCCAAAGCCCTGTATTGCATGCACTGGTAATACATTTTACCTGATTTTGATATCCACTTCTTCCTTCATGCAGCGTATTGCTAGCTCAGCCGTCAGATCCGGCCATCTTCTCCATCTCCTGCGCATACTCCTCGAGAGGTAGGCATTCATATCCCTTTGTATGGATTGGATATTTTAAAATGGCTTCAGGTAATGGATATTGTTGAGAAAACGACTGGTAATCGTAATGTTATGACATTTAGATCATGTTCAATGAGAAGCGTGTGGCCCATCTGATTGATATTCAATCTGAAAGCAGTGGATGGTCTGGGCGTTAGAAAAATCCCATGGAAAAGCCACTGACTGTTCGAAATGGGTGTTACATCTCTCCCCATTCGTGTCGCATGTGGGTCCTACATCTACGGCCTTCATCCATATGGCGCTACCAGTTCTATACTAGCTTAAGAGCATGTAGACGTACATATTTCGTCGATGCTGGCGAATTCCTTCTACTTGTTAGTAGGACAACGTACTACACAGGTTGGGGCCTACCTGCTGAACGGGGGTACGATGGGTAGATGATGTTGCATACATGCCAGTGCAGTTTTGGGATATGGATGTGGCCTTCAATCTTTGAGATGGGTTCAACTCTGTAATGGATCGTACCAGACGTGGTTCCATGGTTGCATGGTTCTCTGTTTTCCCATGGTTCTATCTGTTTTTTTCGATTTTGTTTAACCATTTTCTCTAGCATTTAGTGTTGTGGCCATTTGCAGTTCAGTTTGTTATCATTTTTAATATACAGTTTCTAAATAAAATGGACCCATTTTACAAATGATCCTAACCACAAATAGCTTCTGCCCTAGCATTGTTGAGACTCAAATATTGTATAATTTTTCACATTTATCTCTTAGTTTTATAAACATAAATCATCTTAATATTCTATTTTACTCATGCATGTGTTAAAAGGTGAATTTAAGTGCTTAGATTGAAAAAAGGTGCTAAAAAACATAAATTTGATGCTCAAGATTTATCAAGGAAAGGGATGGATCTTAGGAGACCAAGATTGAAGCATTTACATGCCAAAGATCCAAGAAAACCAAGTGACAAATGAAGAGAATCAACGATTTGAAATGAAGAATCCTAAAATCGTCCGAAAAAAAATGTATTTTGAAGTTGTGAAGTTTATTTTGAAAAACTGCGTAGCAGGAAGTCTGTTTTAAACGAACTATGCAGCGAGAAGTGTATTTTGAAAAAATACGTATATTTGAGACGGTTTCTAGGGTTTTCAACTTTGTACAAAAATTGGAGTTCCCTACTTATAAATAGGACTTTATAGGGTATTCCAAAATATCATTCAAGGCATCTCAAAGCAAAATTTAGAGTTTTTAAAGAGTTTTTAGTTTTATTAAAGCTTTATAAGTTATTTTTTTTATTTTAGATCTTTTTATTTGTATTTTTTTCTTTCTTGTTACTTTTTATTTCTACAATTTAATTATGTTTTTCTAAGTTCCTTCTAGCCGAAGCACATGGGTTTAATAGTTCTTTAAGATTATAATGATTGATTGTTTTAATGATGAGAAGAATGGTGTATGCATGTTGTCTATTATTTAGGTTTTATTTTTTTATTCTCTTGTGAGATCCATATGTTTCCATCATATAAGATCCACATTGATGGATAGACTTAGCCTAGATCAATCAGATTTCCTAAATAGCAGAGGTTCTCAACCTGTTATATTTCTTTGTTATTCATTATCCTATAGATATTGAATACTTAAAATCACTAGCGCTTGAGAGTATATGTCAATGGTGCAAATCCATTATTTTCTAATTTTTCATATCATTTATTATATTTAAACTGTCTTATTTTCTAACTAGGCTGACCATAGTGCTCAGATCCTAGTTGTGTTATCCAAGTCATCATGATTTTGGAACATTAACCTATGTGTGGAACTTTGAAGCTTGGGTGTTATTTTATTCAGTTGAATTACATCCATTCAAAAATCCTAAAATCAAATCATCAGTTTAGTTTTTATTACTTAGTTTGTTTTACATTTGATTTTTTTTCTTCTCACAATTCATCTTATTGTGGGATCGACTCTGTATTCATGAGATACTACTTACGAACCTCTGCACTTGGAGGGAAGCAATCAAGCATTTGCTGCTGTGGCCATTTGAACTTCATGTTCTGATCATTTTTAATATACAAGTTCTGAATAAAATAGACCCATTTTACATATTATCCTAATCACAAAAAGTTTCTGCCCTTACATTTTCTCACTATGTGACTGTTACGGTGGTGAATATGATAAATGGTTTCACCATTCGCTTTGTTTTTTTTTTTAACCATTTGTTGTAGCATTTGGAAGTGTGGCTGTTTGTAGGACAGATTTCTTTCAATTTTAAGTTTCTGTTTCTAAATAAAATGGACCCATGTGAAAGTGCACCTGCTAGTGCCCTGGTTTGTCAATTACCGTATGTGTTGAGTTAGTTGGACAATTCAAGCACTTGCCTTAACAGGATGTGTGGAAGCTCGTCATAGGTAAATCATAGCCTTACATCCCATGCCCAAAACACCAGGTGACTAAAACCCTTAAAAATAAGTTAGAACATATGAGGGTTTTTGGGTAAGTGAACTTTTTCAAACATCAGAAAATCTCTAAATTTGCTTGCCCTGTCGATTGTATCGATACACTTTTCGATATGATCGACCTGCGTTGTCGATGTCCTCGACTCTTAATTGATACTATCGATATGAGGACTAAAAGTGTCCAGCAACCGCATATTCATCTGGACGGATTTATCGATATATCGATACACCTATCGATATCATTGATATTCAAATATCGAGCCCATCGGAAGTGGCTCGATAATATCGACAGGCAGATTTTCAGCCCCCTTGTTTTTTTAAAAAAATTACTATGTGCTTCGATATATCGATGTCCTTCCCAATTCAATCTGAATTCAAATATTGATCATATCGGAAGGTCATCGATCATATCGATAGTGGGCACACATTTCTTTCAGTAAATATTTCAGATTGTTTTTAACTTTAATTGGGAGCCACTCGAGGAAATCGATATTCTTATGTCGATGCTATCGAGGTCTAGTCGATTGGATTAAGACTAGACACAAACTGTCCAGCATGCTTATAGGTAAATCTATACGATTTATCGATCCCATCGACACGGCCTCAATATCATCGATATTCAAATTCCAATAACATTGGTTGTTCCCCGATCATATCATAAAAACCTGAAATATTTCAAGGATAGTCTCTCTCATGCTTCAAATGTCGATAGATCGATCCCAGTATCGATGGAATCAGAGTTCGAAATCCGATGACATCGACACCAGTATTGATCCCATCGACCAGCTGGCAAAAGGGGTTCAAAAGCGTATGAAATTTGAGTTTGTGTTATCGATCGGACAGTCGATCCCATCGAGAGTATATGCTCGACGATATCAAACTTTATCATAAATATGACCGTTTTATATCCGTTGGAATCTTTTGCATATATAAAGAGAGACTTGTCCATATTGCCGGTAGAGAAAGAAGAGAGTATTTTTATGTGTTTTACCTTTAAATCATATACCCAGAGCCCTTTCTCTCATAGGAGTTCATCTTTCAATCCACTCTCATTCATTGACATTTAATAGAGTGGATTAGGAAATGAACTTCCACATTCAAGGATTCTCCAGCAACTATTTTAATAGCATATTATTAAGCTGGGATGCCTTAAATGAATAGATGACGGGAATCACTCTATTTTTCATATAGGAAAATTCTAAGAAAGTGGATTTCCATCCTAACCTTGACCCAACCCGAAGCCAAGTACTGGTACATCTTTTGTGTTGCGAATCAAGGAAGCGAAGACTCTTCAACAATAAGGAGGAGATCTTCATCATTGCACTGAATGGGACTCATCAACTTATCTGTAAGTATCTAGAGTCCAGAGGACACTTGTGATCATTCCTTTCTAGAATTCAGTCTTGAGTGTTGCTCACCCTTTGAAGTCC
This sequence comes from Magnolia kwangsiensis, assembly GCA_037074715.1. Taxonomy (NCBI): domain Eukaryota; kingdom Viridiplantae; phylum Streptophyta; class Magnoliopsida; order Magnoliales; family Magnoliaceae; genus Magnolia; species Magnolia kwangsiensis. Next base: position 29,606,837 of record CM073575.1, on the reverse strand, counting down.
TTATAGGACGCCTCCGGCGGGAGTGTACGTAGTGGGTGCGTTGTATGTACTCTTGCTCTGTAGAGAGCATAAACATCCAGGTGCGTTGTGTGGACCCTTGCTCTATAGAGAGCATAAACATCTGGTTATGAGTGAACCAGTAAAACTCCAGGGTTACAGGTGAACCGAGTAGAAACCTTTGTGTAAAGGGTAAAGGTGAACCTAGTTTAAAAACCTTAGGTTTGAGGTGAACCCTAGGAAACCTCCTTAGAGAAATTCGGTACACTCAAGGGTTGAATGCGGCAGTCGGGAGTGGAGTAGACAAGTAGTTAAACCACTATAAAAATGACTGTGTTTGCGATTGCTTTGTTTGTATGATTTACTTTATTATTTCAATATCTAAATTTCCGAGATCACACCTCACACACATACACAGTCATATCTAGCATGAACTAAGTTCTATATTACTATCTTTTGAATAGTTTATGATTGGACCCTCTACTAAGCTTGGAAGCCAGTAGAGTTATATTTGAGTAATCCTGATAATTGTATATCTGATAGGATTAGTGCAATAGGATTCTTAAATACATTGTAAAACTTTAAAAAGTCCTATTCACCCCCCTCTAGGACATATTGGCATATTCCTACTTCCAACGCAAGCGGTCTTCACCGCTATTTCACCATATATCATATGAACTTAATCACAAAAAGATTCTGCCCCATATTTGAGTCTCTAGATTCAACCATTGTAGAGCATTGAAAACTAATAACGCAGCTGTGATGTGTAGTGGTTCACTTTTCACTATCAAAGTTACAATGGACATAAAAATTATATAAAGAAGACAGCATCGGGTGTGCTAAATTAATAGACTGTATGGGACTTCCTGTTTGATTATTAACTATTTCACAACGATATAGTGTTACAAATGGGCATTGTAAATTGAAACATGCTTTGACCAAGTACTTTTATTTCAAGGAACAATTAAAATGATACAAACTGATGTATGTTATTATTATAGTGGATGCTAACTTTCACTTTTGTTAGCTGTGTTGTACAAGAAAAATTTTGTACATGGAGGGACAAGGATGGACGGATGAGGAAATGACTTTTTTGTAGTTACACTTGTTGTGGCGACTACAACTATTGCAATTGGAGAATATTGCAGTAATATTTTATTTAAAACACCTTCAAGATTTGGGGACATTAAACGAAGGAATATAATAAATGGTATAATTAGAGCAGGTGATAATGAGTGCGTAGCGCAACTTAGAATGAACAAGGCCGCCTTCTTCAACCTATGCTTGTATCTCAGGGATAGAAATCTCCTTCCAAATGGGAAACATGTATATATGGATGAACAACTTGTCATGTTTTGTCACACCCCAAACCCGAGGACGGACAGCTTCCGTGATGCCCCGAATCCGGCACTCGACTTCTATACAACAAGTTTCGAGTTCGGCGCACCACAAGGAAGATTTTTGACTGATTTTTTTTTTCATTTACACATATATAATAATACCTGAGCATAAAGATCCATAATCAAATTACCAAGTAACATTCTCCAATAGAAATCCTGATGGTTACAAGTACAGTGCTTTCCAAAGGGTACACAACGTCAACATTGCCAGATCGAAAAATAGATGCAATGCATCGAGAAGGCAAAGTCTTCCAAGCTACTCCAGCCCTAAAAAAAGGGAGAAATAGGAGGCTTAGGCAAAAAGCCTAGTGAGTACACACGTGTGTGCAGTGTGTCCTACATGCAAGCAAGATAAATATGTTACAAGAAAATCATATAAGTGAAAGACGTGTAACACGTAAAGTATGATGTCAATGCCAATGCAATGCATATGCATCATAGTAATACTCCAAGTCAATGTCACTAGCATCACCAAGTCATATTTTCATTTCTCCTATACCACAGCCATAACCGTATTATACGCATCCATAATCACATCATCATTATCATATTGTCATGTGATAGTTATAAAATATCAAAAATACTGACAAGTCCATGAGTCAAATAATATCAGAATACGCAATACAGATCAACTATACAAATGAGGAACAATATCAGGATACACGATACAGATCAACATACAAATGAGGAGTCATAAAGAGTCAAATATCAAATGTCGTATCATATAAATGCAGAACTACAGGTAACCCAAAATATCATATGCCGCGGATGTAATGCAATATGCAGTGCGAATGGAATGATCATGCTGGAGTGTGAAGACGGGATGATAGTACGTAGTATCGCAAGCTATGTGGTTCATCACAAGGGACTTTTATCCAAACCAGTCCAATACCTAAATTTGGATAGTAAGACTCAATGTGGTGAACTCCTGATCTCATGTTAATCGCACGCCCCAACCGAAATCCTAACCATTGCGAAGGTACACGTAACAAACAGTTACGCACCACCAGCCCAAGTGGATAGTGACTGAATGAATGAATGGGTATGCAATCTCCTAATCAATAAGTCCACATATCAGTACAGTTCTCCTTTGGGATCATCACCAGGATCTATTACACTCTACGCCAGCTTACCACCCCTATTCAAGCGCACAACTGGATAAGTGGAAGAGACCTCACTATCCGCCTGCCAATATCGGGCCCGGCTAGTCGATAGCAAACCCATTCCTCAAGCTTGTCAAACTCAACATAAATATTGTCCCCTCACTCAGGCGGGTAAGGTCATACCCCTTCCCAACTAACCACGACACAGTGGGAGACGTGACTTACTGGTATACGGCCTTGATGCGCTCATATAACTACTCGATCTCGATGTTGGGGCGTCTCCTGGCCACGGAGGTTTAGGAATTTTCACCTAGGGACATCTATGGCGCCCGTATAATATAACTAAACATTTTCGGTGTCCCATTTGGCCATCCACGATATGCCTGTGGAGGCTACGGCCCTGATGTCACTAGGGCATATAGTAATCATAATGCAAGATGCATGAGTCATACAATCCAGTCATGCATCAGTCCTGCGCATATCGTGCGCTCATGTGAAATAACCTCCGCCTATCAGGGAGTCTTATAATAACATGCTCAATGACATATGCGATGATCAACCACATCTCATAAAAAATATACAGATGATGCATATGGGCATGTATCATGATGTTATGCTATCATGTGCTTATAAACGGCTTCAATAATGTGGACATTCAACCATCATTACCCGTCAATGTAGACATTTAACCAACATTGCTCCTAAGGAGTGACCTACATAAACATCAATACATACATCATGACAAAATCACACATCACATCGGTCCTCATATACATCACTTTGGATCTCACACAAGGGCCGCACATTCATCGCATTGGGCCTCACTCATGGGCTGCATATACATCACATTGGGCCATATCATATGGGCCTTACACATCGCAGTGGGTCTCGGCACATGAGCCATGAATACACCACATCAGGCTTCACGACCCATGGGCTTCAAATACATAATAGGTGGGCCCTACACATGGGCCTCAAATATATCACAATGAGCCACAACCCATGAGCCTAAAATACATCTCAATGAGCCACGCCCATGAGTCTCAAATACATTACATTGGGCCTCGAATACATTACAAGTGGCCTTAAATCTATTTCACAGGTAGGCCACATACCTGGGCCTAATATACGTCACTATGGGTCACATCACATGGCTCGGAAATATATCACAATGAGCCTCATCATATAGGCCAGAAATATATCTCAATGGGCTTATGATCAATCTGTCACAAGTCCTAAGTTCATGTACCTAGGAAGTTACACCATCGGCATAGTCCATGAGTGTGAGTAATCACACAATTTCTCATATGCCCACACAGTCTTATGGCCACTCCATTATTAGAAGTTCGTATGGTTGAGTGGTCACACCAATGTCACTTTACTTGTCATAATAAGGGACTTAAGGTGAGATGGTTACTTATTATTATTATTATTATACCATATTTCGCATAATGGGGCAACCGCTTTACTAAATTTTTTGCGTCGCCAAGTGGCTAGTACCACAATGTCACATAGTTTAGTAGTCACCAAAGCACTACTTGATCATATGGTTGGGCTACACATTCCCCACATACCCACATGATTTACGGCTATCCACGTCATGCATGATCACAAGATTTATGAGCTACATATTAAGCACCATTTTGTCAAATCTAATTATCACTCATCCCGTTAGTGATCATATGGTTAATGGCCACGACAATCATAAATCTACTTAGACAAGTAGTCACACGATTGCCTCAATTTTCATACAGTTAGGTGGGCTATAAAAATCAAGTACTCACATGTGGTGGTCCACACAACTTCCACCAATCCACACTACTAGTTGGGCCACCCAAGATCCTAAATTCCTATAATGTAGTGATCCACATGATTTCTACCAACTGACAGACTAAACGAGGAATAACTATTACAATGGGCACCATGAAAACGACTTAGATTGTAGTAGATATATAGGCAGCCCCACACTCTAAATTGACCTAATCAAAATAGATGAATGACTAGTAAAACATGTATATTAGGCAGTCCATGATCGGTTAAAAGGAATAGATGGATAGATTTCTCATAAACATTACTGAAACTCTAGGAAATATTTAACGGTGGACAAGTGATCAATATTATTCCTGTGGCTTGAGATTTGGATTTGACTAGTCTATAGAACCATTCCCTAAAATGATGAGGATAAACCGATGAAAGGCATGGATCTACATCATACTACAAAGTGGAGTCCATGGTCAAGGAAGCATCCCAGTATATAAGGGCACACTAGAGCCTAAGAATTTTCAATGGTTATTATACTGTTTCTACTTGTAGAGTTTCCTGGCCCACCTAAAATTTAGTTCTACTTCATCTTGTGTCCACGAGTAAGAGGTAGGCTCACTTCCCAAGTGACTGGAAAAATATATAGGCAGTGTGGGTATACAACACATGCACCTAGGTGGGCTTCACATGCATCACATTATGTCCAGAGAAGCTTTTCATTGGTAAGTATGCAATTCACTTTCCTTATTATTATTATATAATTGTGGGTCCCATTGACATGGTGGGGTTCACCCCATGAACAATTCATATAACAAACAACATCATAGCTGATACCACCCACTAGATGAATGACATGGATATAAGGTACATATGTCAGGTGATACTTATAACACATGGATGGTCTAAAGGATGGACGACTGGGATGTAAAATACATGTAACGATTTGGCTCCCCGATCTAATGGCTGACCCAACTTTGGTTGCAGTCACACATCACAGTAGAACTCAAAGGATTTAATAGTAGGGAATTTTATTCCCACTATTTCTTATAGTGTGGTCCACCTAAGTTGTGGATCTGCCTCATTCTTTTACTCATGACTTAAAATGGTGTGAAGGAGTGGATGAATGGCCAAGATATGCCTTTCATCACCAAGGTGGGCCCTGGAAAAATCTAAGTATTTTATGTACAATTTTCATTGTCCAAGTGGTATGGCCTACATGAACTTCTAATCGGCCTGATTTTTCGGACCATACAATAAATGGTGCTAGTAAGATAGATGAATGGTGTGGATTTAGCACATACATCATGGTGTGGCCATGATCGGCCCACAAAATTTTACCCCAAATGTGGACGTCCAGTGAGGACGTCACTTCCTCAGACCCTTATTTTATTTTGATATTATTTTTATTTTTATTATTATTTGTATATTTTTTCATCAAGGTAGGTCACTTGAGAGATCCAGTCCATCCAATGTGTGTGTCCCACTTGGTGGAGGGGTCAGTCCAAGTTTCAGATACATCAAAGTTTCAGGTGGGGCCCAGAAAGTACTTCTATATGTTTTAGCATGTCTTTAAATGATTTCTAATGGTGTGGGCCACCTAAGTTCCGTGTATGGCTGAAATTTGGGGGTGACCCATTTTCAAACGGGACCCATTAAATGTATGGAGCTGATTTTTAAGATACATCAAGGTGGGGCCTGTGGTGGGGTCCACCTCCTTTCAGCGTAAGCAGCAGATGCTGCTGCTGCAACGTTACGTTTTTTTTATTTTTTTTTCCATACATGGGGCCCACAACAGGACGATCTAGTCCGTCTGTTGTATGTGTCCCATGTGGTAAACAGGTCATTCCAAGTTTCAGATGCATCCAAATTTCAGGTGGGCCCCAACGAGTACTTTTGTAAGTTTAAGCATGTCTTTACATGATTTTAGACGGTGTGATTTACCAAAGTTTTTGATTGTCTTCAACTTTCGGCTCAATGCCTAAAATGATCTAAAATATTGAATGGACGGCATAGATTTAATACATACTTCGTGGGTGGGGCCCGTTGAGACCCACAGCCCCAACCCTTCCTTTTTTTTCTTTTTTTTTTCTTTTTTTCTTTTTCTTGTGCTACTGGACGCTGCACCGCTGCAGCGTCCTCTCTTTTTCTTTTCTTTTTTTTTAAAAAAATTTTGTGCACGTGTGTACATGGGTGTGTGTGTGTTTGGCCAACACAAAGGACCATACTTTGGATGGTTGGATGGCTTGCAAAATTCTAGTGGGGCCCACAATCAATGGGTCCCACATAAAGTCCATATATATATATATATATATATATATATATATATATATATATATATATATATATATATATATATATATATATATATATATATATATATATATAATTATTGTTATTCTTTTTATATGTATCCTCCCATTAATCCACACCATTAAATACATCATTTTCACCATATTTTTTTTATCATCATTTGTTTTTAAAATGTAGCATCCTATATATCCACACCATTGATCACATTATTATCATCAAATTATCTCCACCATACACAAGTACACAACAAAACAAAATAAAAATAAGTAGGGTGGGTGTACTCACCTTGCTCGATTAGATGGATGGATGAGATGGAATTGATGGTGTTGATGGCCCACCAAGATATCTCTCTCTCTCTCTCTCTCTCTCTCTCTCTCTCTCTCTCTCTCTCTCTCTCTCTCTCTCTCCATGGAAAAAAATGGTGAAATGCTTAGGGGTGGAGGGGTATATGTAAGGAAATTATAAAAAATGTGATTAGATTCACTTAATGTGATCTTGGTTAGCTTAGACTAGGATTATATTAATTAATTCATGATTTGCAATTAATGGTAGATTAAAAGAGCATTGAATGGCATGGTGTGATCATGTCATGCTTAAGGTGTGGCATGGGAAAGAGTTGACTTGGGGAGACATGAGAGATGGGAGGTATGGGTGGGTGACATCACACACATGGGTAGAGATTCTCTCACCCATGTGTGGCATGTGCATGTGTGTATGACATGTGTGGTGCACATGTGTGGAATGGAATACATGGCGCCTTGCGCACATGATACATCAATAATTCTTCATGGCGTATTTCACTAACGGAGCATCGTATAAATGCACGGGTGGTACTTATGCGATCGTAGCGACGGGACGGTCGATATGACATAAGTTTCGAGGTCTTGGGGTTCCGGTCAGTCGGGTGTGTACTATAAACGGTCAATCCAGGTGTAGCTAAGCGCATTGATCATCGTGTACATATGCATCGAAAATGGTGCGGAAGGGATGAGGTGTTACATGTTCCTTCATACTGTGGGGCATAATATTAGAAACCGTGTCATTGGTCATCGATTTATAAGGTCCGGTGAAACCATAAGCCAATATTTTAGTAAAGCTGTAGACGCTATTATTGGACTATATCCGAAGTTTGTGAAACTCCTAGGTGCGGAAACACCACGCGAGATCCTAATAAATTTCAATTGGAGCTCGTACTTTCAGGTATGCTCAATTATAAACACATCATGCAACATCCAGTCTTGTCATATGAATATCATATATATATATATATATATATATATATATATATATATATATATATATATATATATATATATATATATATATATATATATAAAAATTATGTTGATCTTAGGACTGCATTGGTGCAATTGATGGGACGCACGTACCTGCCTATGTGCCTGCATTGGAAAGTACAACCTACCGGGTTACTCTCTCAAAACGTAATAGGCACATGTACATTTGATATGAAGTTCATATACGTGATTATCGTTTGGGAGGGATCTGTCTCTGACGCATGTGTCTTACAGAGTGCATTGACACATTCCACTGATCGCTTTACAATCCTCGAGGGTACTTTGTGTAAATCTATATATATATGATTAAACATCTTGACTATATGATCTGTTATGAAATTACATTGATCATTACTCGTAATTAATTGTAGGTAAATACTACGTAGTTGACGCTGGTTATGCTCATTCTCCTGAATTCATGGCTCCTTATCGGGGTGTACAGTACCACCTTAATGGATACTGCACGAGCCGCAATCCTTCAAATAAGAAAGAACTTTTCAACTACCAGCATACTCAATTCTGAAATGTTATAGAGCAGATTTTTGGAGTATTGAAAGCTCGCTTTCCAATCCTCAAATTTGTCACACCATACAACCTTATAACACAAGTGAAGATAGTGATCGCTTGTTGCGTGTTACACAATTTTATCCATTTATCTGGAGGAGATGGTTTGATTGAAGATGAAGTTGCATGAATGGATGTAACGGAGAGCATTGATCTATCACCATGTGAGATGAATGTCACACAACGTGAGAAGGATGAATGGGCTGCATATCGAGACAATATTGCTTCGAGAATGTAGAATAAATCTCATCTTGTGAGTCATATTGTTTGAATATCCACATTATAACTATTTTTTGGAAGTAGGTAATACCCTTGAGGGATTGTACTCCATGTCACTACATCACATGTGTATTTAGAGTAGCTACATTTTGAATGTTTCAAAGAAGATAATTCATTTTAATTCATCTTTATTATCATGTTTGGAATGTATCTTATGAGAAGTTTAATATCATTTATGACTTGTATATATGGTTGTATTGTGCATTAAATATGATCATTTTACTATTTGTAGATAATTGAAGTTAGTGAAGGAAAAATGTCACCAAACAGGCGAGACAATCAATTAACCCCAACGAAACAAACTGGTTAAGAGCCGTGTGTTACACCAAGAAGGACACCTCGAAAATATAAAGTAAAATCACTTGATGAAAATGGGTTCTCTAGTAGTGTAATGCATTGGACCGATGAAATAGATGACTGCCTTATAGATACGTTGATGGATGTTGTCGCAAATGGTCGTAAGAGTGTTAATGAATTTAAGAAGGAAACATACACAACGGTCGTGGAGACTGTGAGGATTGCACTAAGGATATCAGTTCAGGAGAAACATATTGAGAATCGACTCCACACGTTGAAGAGGTTGTACTTCGAGGTTCAGGACACCCTCAATGGCAATAGGTTTCGTTGGGATGCTGAGAAGAAGCTAGTGGTCGCTCCAGACGATGTCTAAGAGGATTACATATGGGTGAGAGTAACATTGACTCATTAACTCTTTTGGTTCATCAACAAAATATTTTCCAACATTACTTGTACATATCATATATTATGTTTGTTTACTAATGCCGATTTTACTTCGTTCATATGTCAGTAGTCACATCCATATGTACAACATGTTCGGGGGAAAGCGGTGTGAAGGTACGACGACCTTACGTATATATTTAGAAATGACCAAGTTATTGGATTGCGTGCTTCAACGAGAAACATGCAGAATATTATGCCTTCGAGAAGGTCTAGGGATCCTGACATTTCACCTACAACTTCAGTTAATCTGAATAACGATACCCTCATGTTATCGAGTGACGATATAGGGGAAAGTGCACATGACATCCAGCGGTCGTTTCAGAGTTGTGACGGTGCTTATACTATAAACCGTAGTCCGAACGTAAATGGGAACAACTCAGTTAACATAGGCAACACATCCAATTCAAGGAAGAGAGCAAGACTGGATCACCCTTGCGACATCATAGGCAAAGGAATGAGTGAAGTTACTGAAGCTGTCAAGTCATTGGCTCTAACCATACACCAAGGACTATGTACGTATGTCACAGATTGTACTGGCCCTGGAGAAAATTGAGAGGCTGACTGGTCATGAGATCCTGCGTGCAACAAAGATATTATCCAAGGATGAACAACAATCTGCCTCATTTCTTTCTCTAGCAGAGCATAAGAGGTTGGACTTTATGCTGATGTTGTTTTCTCTAGATCAGTCGTCTAACTAATCGCATTACCCTCCACCCGGTCAATGGGTGTTAGCTTTGGCTGGACAACTTGTGGTTTTTTGGATATTACGTTTTACTGCTTCTACTATACTGTTAGTTGTGTTGACTAGTAGTTGGATTACTGTAGATATTTTTGGATGATAACTTTATTTCTTGAATTCGGGCCTGTATTTAATGCATAATCCTCGTTGCATTTCAACCCACACTACCTGTTCTTATTTTAGACGAAATTTCATACTATTTCTTACTATGTTACTTATATCTGCATAAGGTACGTACTAACTATGCAGGTTTATACAGTCACAACACTAGGTATGATGTAATTTTTATCGTTATATCAGGTATTATTTACTGTAAATGCATATTGGTTGTGGTTTTTATATTGGTATGTTTCATAAATCCTACAATATTTATGACATGATACAAAGATATTTCTTAATATGTGCAGATGCTTAAAAAGATATATGTTGTATTCAATGGACGCAGTCCTGGGATCTACTATACCTGGGAGGAGTGTCGTGAACAGGTGGAGGGATATTCAATGGCCCACTTTCGTGGATACAAATCCGCCTCAAAGGCATTTTTCCAATGGACAGAATTTTGTGAGAGTTTAGAGCTTACAAATGCATCTATACGGGAAAAGCAAGAGGATCATGAGAGTTGATGGTCGACGCTTGGACGGCGTTCTGTGGCCGCTTCCATAAATCCTCTACCGACTTCCCTTGCACCATCCTATTACTGTCCATTTACTAGTGGGAACTGCATGCAGGAGAAAGTTGACAGTGAATCAGCGAATTCACTTTCGGCCCTGATTAGGATTATCTTCGCCTGCTTGGTTCTAATCCTCACCATTCAGCTCATGTCTTAGCGCTAATGATGGCTGAACACAGTGGTCATTTAAGTAGGTTGATGTATGTGAATGTTTGAAGGACTGTTTTGGACAATTTTTTGGACTTTGGATTGCCTGGTTAACACTCATATACTTTGGATTGACTATTTTGGACATTTTTAATGATTTTGGATTACATTTTGTATCGCTCCTTAAGGTAAACCATATTATTTCTGTATATGAATCTTACCTATATTACAACATCTACTATAGGGGGTATATAATCTTTCATCTATGTCTACATGATAGTGTACTCTCTATGTTCTTCCATTTACATCACAGGTTGACTCTTTTTGGTCAATTGCACTATTATGGAGAAAAGGTAAGATCTTGTATTGCTGTTTTTTCCACTGTTAACATGAGACAAGTCCGTTTGCAACATGAGAATAGGTAAGCTTGATTTATGACTCTTTGGGACATCATGCTTCAGTTGTTGATCTGTCAACATGAGACATTTTGGTTTAAAACAGGTCCATCCAGTAGAAGTCTGATTTGCTTTTTGGTACATTTCGATGTATGTTATGAGCCAAACAATATGTCAGAAAGATCATCATTTGTTCCACCACATAGTGGTTTATCAAAAATGAAGCAATTCCACTATTGTGGACTGAAAAACATGTCTGGAAGATCATACTGATATGATTGCACATTGATACCAAATGAAGACATTTTACCTGATTAGTACATCATACCAAGTGATTGGTATGATTGGACCAACTACGTCAATGAAATATTTGTAGAAAGATGGGGTCCCACTTGTCATTGACCAGAGTCGTCCACTGTGCATGTTCCAGGCACGTTGTTTCAACACTCGTGAAAAAAATTCAAATAACCGTTTTAAGTTACTGTATTACTGAAATGGAGGACACTGTAAGTGTGAAAACGGACTGACATAACTACTACACTGTTTTTCCAAACATGCGCTTACTGAGTTACAGCCTATTACACTCAAAAAATTACAAAAAACAAGTGTGAGAAAGTAAAATACTAGTATTGCTCCAATCATTGCTAATATCTGTAAAAAATAATTATGGTGGTAATTGGAAAACCAAACAGGCTCTAGAGCTTCCTAGAGTCCGTACTTGGATTAACGAAATATGAGAATAGCTGCTTGATTCAAATTTTTTGTGGCCGGGAGAAGTTTTTCGTGGTAGGAATTCAAACCCAACAATGTGGACGACCTAAGATCTGAATCCGCCTTATTTTCTAGATCATGTATTAAACTGAGTTGAAAAAATGGATGACAGCGTGGATATACAGTACATACATCAAGGTGGGCCCCATGGCCAGGGGCTCACCCACTAAGATGTTATTCAATGGGCCAGGCTTAGGCCTGAAAAAATTAGAATTTTGAATGGGGCAGTCTGACGGCCAGGCCTAAAACAGTTCAAAATCTTAGCCATGACCTACCCAGGCTCGGCCCGTTGATAGCCCTACTTACAGTGCTCTTAATCACATTGGGAGCAGATTAGGTGTGGCCTGACCTCACCCAAGAAGGTGTGGCCATTACCCTGTGGGGATGCATGTATTCTAATTTCTATATCCACACCCTTCATCTGTTTTATTAGTTGTCTAGGCCATGAGTGAAAAAATGAAGCAAATTCAAATTGCCAATAGACCATGCAACAGGGAATAGTAGTGATTGACTATTAAAAATCTAGTGTGATCCATAAAAGTTTTTGATCAAGTTGATATTTGTTTTTTCCCAACCATCTAAGTTTTTGTGACCTTATCAGTAGTTTTTTTTTTTTTTTTTTTTTTTTTTTCTTTCTTTCCGCTGACTTGATAGTACACCCCACTGTCAGTTCACACATCACTGTTAGACACCCCCTCTAGGGAATTGATACCAAGACCACTTGGTTAAAACAACGTATCTTTCACTCCGTCTACCACTGGAGCTACCGATCAGGGTGTACTTTTTCAATAGGTCTAATGGATGAAAAAAATAAACATTAATAAGGAAGCAATAAGGTGGGCCTTATGAAGCTTTTAATAGTCGTTCATTCAATCACCATTATTTTATATGGTATGTTCCACTTGAGACCTAGATCTATTTCATTTTTGCTTCCGGATCTAAAATGGCATGACAAAATGGATGGACCGCGTGGATATAAAATATATACATCAAGGTGGACCACACAGTAAGGGCCGCACCTTTTTAGTTGAGGGTGGGCCACACCTAATCCAATCCCAATTACATCAGCTTAATTACTTGGGCAGTCAAATCATTCAATCTGGACTGTCCATTAAGTCAAATCATTCCATCTTTAATTGGATTATTCAATCCATTCTTTATGTTACCTTACATGTTATGGCCATTCTTTTTCAAGCCAGTGACGGGGAATTGATATTTATGATTTTGCCTAATAAAATGATATTTTAAAAATCAGAAGCAATCCCTAGTTTGGAATAAACAATCTTGACCCATCCATATTAAAAGTCATTGATCAAATGGCTAATATTTGTAAGGTTTGGTGTAATGTGCACGGCCTTGAACCTAATGAACGGTCTAGATCAAAACAATACAAAATATTGAAATATTGAGATATTTTCACGATATATCATTTCATCATCAGCACTTACTCTTAACCGCACGATGATAAATTCTAACCTACCAGGTGTGGGACCCATCCAACCCATTCAGAAAGTTGGCTTACCTACAACTACAAGGGTAAGCTGGTGTAGAAATCAGCAAGGTAAACTAATCCAGTGGGCTGCAGTTGTACAATGGATCATATCAGTGGCTATCCATAGTTTTCACAGGTGTGGCCCACTTGATGGGTGGATCGGGTTGATTTTTGCACCAAAGGATCCTCATGATACCTGGGGCGAAGCTTTTTGATAGGTCAGAAGTCGCGTCGACGTGATAGGTTGGACATAAGTTTTTTTCCATTGGAAAGAAATTTGTGATTCTTGACGGCTACATTCATTCATGTATTCCTTTAGTAAAGTTATGAGATTTTTTTCCAAACTTAGAGATTGATATGTGATGGAAAAAGAATTATAAAAAATCAAAGATAGGTGAGACTTCGTCGCTTGTCATTTTAATAATAGATTATTATTATGAAATATTCAAACAAGTAACGTGTAACAACCCACCCCACCAATGTGATATTGTCTGCTTTGTCAGAGCTCACGGATTTAAAACGCGTCACACTGATTAATGGAGAAACTTCACATATAACCATGGGTAAAGTTCCACCTCATTGCCTGCATAGTAGTTTGCCAACCACTGGTAGCCCGCCTAGGTCCTTTCAGACCCCACCCACTCGTTGTCCACCCACATGTGACACAATATTCTCCCACCAAGGGCAGAGCCATCCTCGGCTCTGATATCATTTGTAACGACCCACCCTACCATTGTGATATTGTCCGCTTTGTCGAAGCTCACGAATTTAAAACGCATCACACTGGTTAAGGGAGAACTTTCACATATAATCACCATAACTTTAGACGGTGCTTTCAATGTGGGACAAGGTTCTAGCCCACTGTCTGCACAGTAGCTTGTCAACTACTGGTAGCTCGCTCAGGTCCTTTCAGACCCTGCCCACTCGGCGTCCACCTACATGTGTCAAAGTATTGTGTCAAGAAAATTGAAAATACGGAGAAATCACTATATTCGAAACCCATTTTTTTTTCAAAATCCCTTATAATTCAAAAGTTGCTATACATGGAATATTTGTATGAGTTTGAATTTAATCATTAAATTAATTTTAATATATATAATTAGTGTACATATATAATATATAACTATTTAATTAATAGGGATTGTAATGGTGGCGGATTGAGTCCTATCCTGTGGGAACTGGCAATAGCTTTGAGTTACTGGGGTGATGCATATGTAGGACGCAATTCCGTACTTAATCACTGCTATTTACCGTGGTATCATAACTCTCAAGTATTCTCGGATTATGTCTTAAAATGAGCTGACAAAAAAGGCATAACATATATTAAAGGCATATATTTATATATGATGGGGCTTACGGGGCACCATCCAGTAGCGAGCCAGGTGAATGTTCGACGTGGATTAGCGTCACTAAATTCTATGAACCCCACCATGATGTATGTGTTGTATCTGTACCGTATATGTATTTGGAGAGACCATTTTAATATATGATTCAAAGAATGAGGCACATTCAAGGTTGGAGTTGACTCACTACAGAAAACAGTAAGAAGAGTGATGCCTACCATTGAAACCTTCTTAACGTCTACCATAATAATTATTTGAGATCCAAGTATTAACGCATACATAAAAGAAAGAAAAACATATATTTTAAAATGATCTCTCCAAATACATATAACTTTTCTAGCCTTATAACTTTTTAATGGTGGGCGTCATTTTCCCCATTGTTTTCTGTAGCAGGGTCTACTCAAACTTTGGATCCAACTCATTTTTCAAACCATTATCTGATATGATCTCTCCAAATGAATGGACAGTGCGGGTACAAAACATACATGATTTTGGAGCCCACACAAACACCCTTTACTACTCACAGTAGCTAATCCGCGTACGGTGAACGTCTCTCCTAATGAAGCATGTATTGACGTCAGCAAGTTGGGTCCCATCATGAGAGGTATGTTTTATATCCAAACCGTTGAGGTATGTTTTATATCCAAACCGTCCAGCCATTTAGTGAACTCATATTGAGGCATGAACCTAAAAATAAAATAAATCTAATGATCAACTGGACCACACTACAAAAAGCAGTGGAAGACTGCACGTCCACCAATGTAATCATTTTGGGGCCACAAAAGTTTGAGATCAATATAAAATTTATTTTTCCACGTCATCCATGTATTTTTAATATATGGCCTTATTAACAAATTAGGTGGAAAATAAATATTCCGGTGGCCCTACAAATTTTCTAATGATGAAAACAATTATCCTCCCCGCTGTTTTTGGTGTGGTACATTCGAGCGTTGGATATGAAAGTTTTATTTTTTATTTTATATCTAAAATGAACGAGCGTTGGATATCGAGGAGTATCCATTCGTACAACTCAGATATCAAGGAGCGTCGGCGCTCGTCTTTGCACGAGCGTATTTACACCAGCTAATCCGCTTCCTAGACAGACATCCGGTGAAGAACGGATTGGCTACTCCCCTGCCACCAGCCCGGTGGCTGGTGGTCGGTGCTTTGTGGGCCATCATGATGTATGTGTTTCATCTATTTCGTTAATCTATTTTTACAAATTATTTTGGGAGTTTGTCTCAAAAATGAGAAGTATATAAATCTCTGATAGACTACACCACCAAAAAAAAAGTAATTAGATATCCACCATTAAAATCCTACTAAGGTTTACTGTGTAGTTTATTTGACATTTGATTAGGTCATATAGGCTCAGATGAAAGAACAAAAAAAACAAAGATTAACTTGATCCAAAACTTTGATGTCTAATAAAATTTTAATCGTTAAAGTTCATTCAACACTTTTTCTTATATTGTGGTTCACTTGACATCGGAGTATAACTCATTTTTTATCTTATACTATAAAATGTTTTAAAAATATATATAAACAATATAGATGAAACACATACATTATGATGGGAAACTTATTAGCTACTCCCTTTGCCACATCAGGAATGCAAAAAACAGATTAGCTACACAATACCCTATGGCTCAACATGATGTATGTGTTTCATCCATGCCATTTATCCATTTTTACGGATCATTTTATGGCATGATCACAATAATGAGAGGTATATACATCTCAGAGGACCATACCACTGGAAAACAATATTGATTGGATATCTCCCGTTAAAATCCTCCTAAGGCCTCTTTATTGTTTATCTAACGTCCAATTTATTGATTAGGTCATGCAGGACAAGATTAAGAGAAAAAACAAAGATTAAATCAATCCAAAACTTGCATGGCCCTCAAAAAGTTTTAATGGTCAGTGTTCCTTTAATATTGTCTCCTTCAATGTGTTCCACTTCAGATTGATATATACCTCATTTTATTTTTGTCTCATACCACATACATCATGGTGGGGCCCACAGACCCACGGAGCACCGAATGGCCGGTGTCCGGGGAGTGGCCAAACCGTTTCCAATGCGGTCACTCCCCCTTCCCTAATAACTGTACAGGTGGCATAAACTAGCCTACAGGCTACGGTAGCCTGTCCAAATGATTAGCCCCTTGTTTCTGATCCAACTATGGAAGAACCGTTACAACTGCTCATGGAACCATTCCCTGCACGCAATGTACCGCAAGTTGTACGGTAACATCTTTTCCATCCACATGGAATTCTTTACAAAATCAGAACCATAAAATGATATTTCCCACAATAAAAATTGCCATTTTCAAAAAATTACGCTGATCAACTCACTAGGTGGGTTAACCATGTATGTTGAGTCAAACTGACGGTTGAAGATTATTCCAACAGTGTGGCCAACTTAATCAACGGACCAAACTTGTTTTTATCCATGATGATCTTTTCAGTGTGACCCATGGTTTTAATGGCACCGATTTCTAAAAAATTGGTAAATTTTCGGGAAGGATGGTGCAGTACCACAACCACAAGCTATACCTTGTCTGGATGTAATCAGTTCAACCTTCGTTGATGAGACAAAACCGCCCGGAATATCATCATCGCCTACAATTTGGCGATTATTTCTCCTTCCCTCCCCCATCTCCATAAAAATAACAAAATTTTAAAATTAAAATTAAAAGATAAATGAACATTTTATACTCTGGAGTAACATGTTTTGTCATACGCGTGAACTAAAAAATCGTACACATGGCATGCAAATAGTTGACATAAACCTTTTGCAGAGAAAATCATACGTTTCTATATATTGAAATGAAAATATTTTAATGATTTGGTATTTTATCTGGCCGATTTTTAGACGACTATAATAAAATATTCTACAATCTTGATTTATTTAACTAATGTGCATTAATCAGATATTGAAAATTTCTTTTGGCAATATGGTTCGGTTTGTGTAACCATTTATTTTCTTTCAAATTTTAACGGTTCAGATTCAATTGTTTCGTGGATACATCTATGGAGTGCATGTGTATGAATCATCGCACTCTACTGGAGTATCGGATAAAACTCGTGGTGTTAATGGGCCGGGCTCGGGGCTGAAAAATCAAAATTTTGAATTAGGCAATCTGATACCCGGCCCGAAACAGTTCAAAATCCGGGCTGATGCCTATTCCAGGCCCGGCCCTTTGACACCCCTGCTCAGAGAAAAAACGCAAAACTCACTCCACTTGTTTCTTCGACAGTTATAAGTCTCTCTGTCTCTCTCTCTCCACTCGTTCCATTTCTTTTCTTCTTGTCTCTCTCCAGAACGCCATGGAAGCAGCTGGAGATTTTAATGACTGGGAAATGCTCCAGAACCCTGATGCGAATCTCGTTACCGCACCCGATTCGTCTGAAAGTTGGAACGATTTTGATAGAGCCAAAACTGACTCTGGTGGTGTGATCAGGTCGGATTACTTCGCTATCGATTCTGAGAAGGTCGTGGAGGGTGATGGAGAAGTGGGGTTTATCGAATCGGGTGATCGGAGCTCTGTCGATTCTTGTCTGAATCATGGGCAGGGAGATGATGCGGAAAAGCAAGTGGGTTTTGACGGAATCGAGATTCCGCGTGGGAATTTGGGAGGTTTGGGATCGAATTCTGGCAGCGACAGGTTGGTTACTGAGGAATTCGGGGAATTCGAGGGAAAAAGCGATTTGGGTTGTGGAGATGATGCAAAAAAGGTGGTGGGTTCTGGAGGAATTGAGCTTCCGAGTGGGAAATTGAGTGATTTTTTGTTGGATTCGGGTGGTGATGCGTCGGTTGCCCAGAAATTCGAGGGTTTTGATGGGGGAAATTTGTTGGGCTTTGAGGATGATGTGAAAGAGGAAGTGGGTTTTGAAGGAATTGGAGAAACTGAAGGTGTCGAGGTTGATCCAATGAATTTCAGAGAGTTTTGGTCTGATATGAGTAGCGATGATGGCATGGTTTTCGAGAGTAGTGGCTTTGATGAAAAAATCGAGATGGGTTATGAAGAAGATGCGAAAGGTGAGGTGGGTTTCCAAGGAATCACAACGGAGCATAAGAATCCCAATGAGTTTTTGATGGGTTCCGGTGGTGATGAGCTGATTGCTGGTGAATCAGGGGGTGTTGAGGGTGAAGGTGAGTTGAGTGATGTTCAATCTTCGAAGAGGGGAGATGGGTCGCAGTCCTGTGGGATCAAGGAGGCAGAGGGAGCAGTTATGTCTGATTCTGTTGAGTTTGTTGAGAGAGATGGAGATGAATCTCCCGTAGGGGTGGATGATGCTGCTGCTGGCGAGGTGAAATCGGGTGAGGGAGCAAAGAAGGTGGTGGTTTGGTGGAAGCTGCCTTTGGAGCTTCTGAAATTCTGTGTCTTCAGGGTTAGTCCTGTTTGGTCCATCTCCATAGCTGCAGCTGTGATGGGGATTGTTATTCTACGGAGGAGATTGTATAGGATGAAACTAAAGAGCCAAAGCATTCCTCTGAATCTTAATGAAGAGAAGGTGAAATCTTATATTCCCTTGGACGATCTTGTGGTTATTTTCATACTCGTAGGATAATCATAGTTACGTTTCAAATTACGATAATCATGGTTACATTTTAATATTTGGATAACCATGGTTACATTTTCAAAATAGGTTCCTTTCTATTTGTGTTTATGGATTTTACAACAAATAAATCTCATCTTCTGGATTTGATTTTCATCAATTCTTGTTGTTTGGATGCTGCTGGTGCTTGGTTGTTTAATGATGCAGTTCCAATGCTTTCTTCTTTGGGACTTGTTTCAGACATTTGATTGACTAGTAGAAATCTACGGGTAGTTTTCGTCAGTCAGTGGTTTCTTGAACTTAAGAAATTGTATCTTCATTATGTGGAATTCTATGGCGCAGTTGGGAGGATGGTTTTCTAACGAAAAAATTGTTGTAACATATTAAGTATTTTAATGTTTTGTGTTACATCCGTAGAACCCCTCTTTGGTTTTATCAGCACCCAGGGGAGCCATAAGTCTCAACTTCTCCCATGCCCAAATGTGTGTAGGTTCAGGTACAAAACAGTATGTTCAGATCCTATGGATATGTATGGGGAGACATGTATAAAGATATTGGCATTTCCCAATCACAGCCATTGTTTTTTGGCGGAGAAAAAAGGAAAACATAGGCCAGTCTGGTGTTGGATGTCCCACCAACCATGATTTGGCATTACAACCAAAGGCTATAGTAGGTAAACAACTATGAGAAAGCTTCCAACTGATTCAATTTTGATTTGTAGGAATGGTGCCAGTGATTCTTATTAAGCTTTCATCAGCTGTAAAAGTGGCAGGCTGCTAGTGTTGTTGGTATGAGGACTTCCTTGTATTGCAATAGCCTCCCAAATATCACCGTTGATGGTTCACAGGAATTCAAATCCTAGAATCCCCAGGCTCATTTGTTTCCCTTAGCATGTTTCTTGTTCCATTTCCTCTTGATAGTTCAATATGAGCCCACCTGCAGTTTAACTTGGTTCCCCTATCCATGATTTTCAGGACAAAACCTATCCTCGAAGTAACTCAGAAATGGAATCTAATTTTCTTTTACCATGACATAGGCCAACATACGTGTTCCCACCTTTATTCCTTTCCAAGGTACCATTCAGTGTTTGTGGTATCGATACATTGGTTGATATTATCAGGTATGACGAGAAAGCGATTGAAACACCACTGAAATACGCCCATTTCAGTGTATCATGATATATATAGCATTGTATCGACAATACCGTTGACACAATCCGATATTTTCAAAAATATCATAAATATGTGTGTGTGTGTGTGTGTGTGTGTGTGTGTGTGTGTGTGTGTGTGTGAAATGCTCACCTGGGAACCGGTTATCACGAGTTCCCATGAAAACCCTAGGGCCCAACTTTCAGCCTGATCCAAAACTCTGGTGGGCCATGGCAAAAGAAAACAGTTATCTCCCTTAATTTGCCTCTCTTTGCTATGGCCCACCAGAGTTTTGGATCAGGCCGGAAGTTGGGCCTTGGGAATTTCATGGGGTGCCGCATCACGTGGACTGTTTGGATTTTGTGCCCATCACTCTACCCTCATGGAACTTCCCATGAGGTCGAGTTGTGTGGGCCCCATCGTGATGTGTGTCTAACATCTACTCCATCAGCCAGATGCACCATTCCATGGTGGGTCACGGGCTTAAAAATCAAGTCAAGCTATGACGTGCGTGGGCCACACCACATACAACAGTTGAGAGGAGTTACCCTCCCATTAAAACCTTCATAATCATTTATCGGGCCCACCGAGATGTGGTTCACAAATCTAGACCATCCATTGTGTGTACCACTTGGATGAGGGGTTAGACCAAGTTTTAGCCACATACAAAACTCAAGTGGGCCCCACCAAGTACTTTTATATGTTTTAAGAATGTCTTTGCATGGTTTTAGATGTTATGGCCCACCTGAGTTCCGTATATGGCTGAAAATATGTGAAAATATGTGAAGACATGCCTAAAACATATAAAAGCACTTGGTGGGGCCCACCTGAGTTTCGGATTTGGCTGAAACTTGGTCTGACCCCTCATCCAAGTGGGACACACACAAGTAATGGACTGGATCTGTGAACCAAATCTCAGTGGGCCCACTAAATGATTATGAATGTTTTTATGGGAGGGTAACCCCTCTCAACTATTGTATGTGGTGTAGCCCATCCAAGTCATGGATTGACTTGATTTTTAAGCCCGTGGCCCACCATGGAATGGTTCATCTGACTGATGGGGTATATGTTCGACGCACATCACGGTGGGGCCCACACAGCTCAATCTCATGGGAAATTGCCATGAGGTCGATCTCATGTACCATATATATATATATATATATATATATATATATATATATATATATATATATATATATATATATATATAGAGAGAGAGAGAGAGAGAGAGAGAGAGAGAGAGAGATTTCATCGATGATACATTTAATCGATATTATCGATACAGAGCAATTCCAACCATTCCTCCCCCTTTTTCTCAATAATCATAATAAATAAATAAATAAAAATAAAACAAACAAAAAACTCTGTAAGTCTACATTTTTTTCTCAATTCTTCCACTTCTAGTTGTAATCACTTTCTTAAGTGAATCCAACCAAGTCCCTTCGATTATTTGGAGTAGAAACTGGACTTTTTTGCAGAAATCAAGATGGGACAACGGGTGGGCCTGATTTTGAAATAGTGATTATTACTGTTACTTCTTCTTTTTTTTTTTTTTCTTTTTTTGGTAAATCACTTGGAATCAGTAGAAATAAGATGAAAATCCATCATATTGCATGCTTTATATGCTCAATCATGGATTTCAACCTCCGATTTGAGAGTTTGGGGGAAATTGCTTGTGTTTTTATACGTGTCTTCTTAGATTTATAAACGATATGAATCAATTTTGAAAATAGTTGTATCGCGTCCATCAGACAACGCATAGTTTAGGACCCTATACAAAGGAAACTTATTATGTGCATTTGTTTTTGTGATTTTTTTTTTTTTTTTCCCAAGTGTGTAGTGCTGTTTTTTGTTTAACATCCCCTAAAATTTCACTGAAAATTCGACTAATTCCCAATGTTTCCCAAAAACAGTGAACCATTACACGATACATGTGATATTTCCCATGCAATACCTGATATGTTTCCATATCCCAAGGATGCGATACATCCATCTATACCGATACGGAAAATATTGGTTCCGTTTACAGTTGTTTGGCTTTTCCTTTCACCATTTGGCGAAAAGGAAGTGGACATAGGCCAATGTACATGTTCCCACCATTATTTACAGTTGTTTGGCTTTCCTTTTCACCATTTGGCTAAAAGAAAGTAGATGCTGCGTTTTTCTCACTTACCACCTCTCCTCTTCTGCTTCTACTTCAGTTTCTTCATTTCTTGTGAGCACTAGAGAAAGAATCTGAAACATGCATTTGGGTTTTAATAAATCAGGATCCTGGCATGCTATTAAAAAGTTATGATGATGGTAATAATACTGTCAAGATGGATGCATGGCCTTGACGGGTTATTGTTTTATATCTCAAGTACATGGCTTCTATTATATGTGACAGTATTATATTTATAAATTTTCTGATGTTATCTCCACTAAATTAGCATCTCATATGCTGAAGAGTATACAGAAACTAGAGGATTAGTGCATGATAGCTGATGCATATCATATATAATTTCATAGAATGAATTAACATGTTGTGAGTAGAAATCATGAATAAGTAGGAAGTCTTTCTAATTTTTCTTTTCTTTTTTCTTTTAACAATAACAGTGAAATTTATTAAAAGCACCTCAAGGGATGCAATTGGGGATGTTTTGGTTCTTTTGGGTCCAGTGATCCTTTGTTATTGAGAATGAAGTTGGTTGACCGCTCATCATTGTCTTCCTATGAGATCGAGTTGTGTGGGCCCCACTGTGATGTGTGTCTAAATCTACCGCATCAGTCAGATGCACAATTCTTTAGTGGGCCATGGCCTTAAAAATCAAGCCAATCGATGACTTGGGTGGGCCACACCACATACAACAGTTGAGAGGTGTTACCTTCCCATTAAAACGTTCATAATCAGTTATTGAGCCCACCGAGATGTGGTTCACAAATCCAGCCCATCCATTGTGTGTGTCCCACTTGGATGAGAGGCCAGACCATGTTTCAGCCACATACAAAACTCACGTCGGCCCCACCAAGTGATTTTATATGTTTTAGGCATGTCTTCACATGGTTTTAGATGGTATGGCCCACCTGAGTTCCTTATACAGCTGATTTTTGGGATATCCCATCGCCTAAAGGGGACCCATCAAATGCACTGTGTTGATGTTCGACACATATCACAGTGGGGCCCACACAACTCGACATCATGAGAAGTTCCCATGAGGTTGACCTCATAGTACCATTTCCCTATATATAGACACACACACACACACACACACACACACACACACACACTCCCCCTTTCTTTATTTTAATAAAATTTGCCCCTCAATAAAAAATCTCATTTACCATTAAGAAAAAGCAAAAAAGATAAAAATGCAATGATCAAAATTAGGAAGAGACAAATAAGATCAGACACTTGGAGCCCCTCCTATGAGTTGCTCTTTCACAAGGCAAGTCATTTTCAGTAAAAACTACTACTAAACAATGTCATTTATGTTATAGCAAACAGCAATCTTCACCAGTAATGATGAGCAATCCATTCAAAAGTGTGCACTGGGAAGAGAAGTTAAATTTACAGGGTGGTAAGGTCTTGCTGTGGTTGTAAGTGAAAACAGCAATACCAATTATATCATGTATACAAGCCATCTTCTGACAAAAATGTGTTTCTTTTTTTTTTTTTCCCTATAGTGGTGGCCATTTTTTTTCAGGGAACAAGGATTAAAAGGCAGCCATGTGTATACAAATATAAATTTGAATAGAAAATCCTTTACCTAAATCATCTTTTATGCTTAGTTAATTGTGAGAAAAAACAGAATAAGAAAAGAAAAGAAAAAAGATAGGTGCAGTGGATGGATCACATGTACCTATATGTATAGCCACATTAAATGTTCCGATATGTATGAGAAATAGTTATCTAAGGATGGTATTATTTCCTACTTTTTGTGTTTGTAATTCTCATTAGCTTTAAAAGAGTACAAGGTTATGCATATTTCCATTGGTTCTTTTAAGTTATTATAAATATTAACACTATTATTTTGTAAATTACGAATTTACCAGTCTTTTATACATATACATATAGGCACAGAGTTTTGAGAAAGAGGGAGGGAGGTTCACCAACTTGAAGCTTCTCCTTGCCATTGCTTGATATCCTCTAACCAATTCTTAGTTACAGCTCACTGCCTAGTAGATGCTGACTGTGTAGAGCCCCTTGACCATCTTTCAATTTTCTTCTGGTTCTCAGATCTTTCTAGAAAATTTTAGCCTAGCATTTTCAGACCCAATTGCCAAGACAAGTCTCCTACACAAGCAGTGACAATCTTCTGGTTATGTTGCTCAGTCATGCTCATTTATTCCCTTCCACCATGACAGAACCAATGGCAATGCCTATACAGTATGTATGAATGGAGGGCATGAAGAATCGAGTCTTCATTGGCACAACTCTCTATTACAAGGAAGCAGCACTTTTTAAAAATTTTCCATGTTGACACATCCATGTCCACTTGCCTGACACGTCTATGCAGAGCAGTGGTTTAAATAGTGAATAGCATGTAGCATTGTGTGCACCCCTTTGAACCGTGAGGCTGTAGTTGTGTAGCATGTAGCCCACTTCTAGATTTTCAATTAAAATAATAGGAAAAATAGGAAAAGAGTAAATGTAAAGATAAAAATAGCAACATAACTGATTTAATACTTTTGCTCATATTATTTCACTAAAATCATTGAAACCATTAATTGATTTTAATATTTTAGTGGAAAATAGCATGTAGTGTATGGATTGCTACATGTGACTTGTGCTGTTTTCATGCGCTACATAGCATATGCTATTTAAAACACAAAGGTAGAGTTCATACAAAAATCTTATTTTGTTATGTTTAATTATTATTACCTTTTGATTTGGAATACATCTTTTATATATATATATATATATATATATATATATATATATATATATATATATATATATATAAAATTGACTTTCTAGGTTTATAATTGTTACTATTTACCTTTTGGGAATTTTTCACACATGCAAACAAGGGATTGAATCCAGTTCCTGTGGAGACATGGTCCAGGATCTGGTCTTACCACAGGCATTCAGTGAATGTCCTACCAGGGGGGAAAAAGGGACTGTGCTCTGATATCATTTTGTAGAGGTGACATGGATTGCATTGAAACCATCCATTTGACAGGTAAAATAGTGAATGGGCCATATTCCAAAGACCACACAGTTTTAATAATCCTAACCCTTTGGTGGAACAGAAATGGACCCTAAAAATTCATCACTAACATTCTGTGAGAAAAGGTTGACTTATTAGATGGTTAGGATAGACCGAGTAAAGCAGCTTTTTGTTAGCGGCGAAACAATGGAGGTCCACAGGATGGCATTACAGATCATCATACAAATGTGCTGTGTATGGTAGATGATCTGGAGACATGAAAAGAAAATGCCCTGACTCTGGAAGCAGTGGATGAACTACCTGTAAACAGCTACAGTATACATGTTATAATGTGTTTTGTTATTTTTAATATGGAGACGAATAGGTTGACAAATCTGACTTTGAAAAGCCACTGTCTGTCACACCAACACACACCATAAGTTTAGAAATAAATATGAGAGACACAAACATGCATTATTTGATACCATAGATGCAATATATCCTAAGTGTAGTTGTGCAAATGTTATGCTTGGGTTGATCTTCCGCTTCAAAAGCCTTTGATTTCTGGACTTTGTCCTAAAATGGCTTATAGTTGTAGTGTTTGATCTTTTGCTGCTAACGGAGCACCTCCACTCATTTCGATGTGTATGAATACATTCTTGTGGTTGATGATGATTATGAGATTAGGGGAATCGTCTTGTAAATTGAGCTCACTGATGGGACCTGTGCATCAGAACTGGCCCCACACAAGCATATTTGCACAAGAAAACAATGTGCCTCACGTGTAGTAAGAAATCAATGGTTAAAAAAATTGACCAGCATGCCATATTCAATGTAGATAATGCGGATCGGCCTGACTTTCAGGCAGGGTATGTCTGTGGTGGGGCCTGGCTAATGAATGGCCTGGAACCCATGCACGTGCCTGTGCCGTGTTGGTAGGTATGTGTGTGGCTAGTCTGAATGCATGATACTCCAACTCCCTGTCTCCTTGAGGCATCATAAGAATCTTGCAATTTTGGTTGTTTCTTATACCCATCTGACAGACTGGATTTGTAACAGCTACGACATTTAGCATAATCTACCCTTTGAAGCTTATTTCTTCTCACTTTTCTGATGGATGACATTTCTGCAGAAGGTGTCTGAGGTCATGGTACGTGTGGCCCGTTTCAACGAGGCAATTTCGGTCGTGAGGCGCATACCCGTAGTGCGATCTTCATTGCCGGCGGCCGGGGGAGTGATCCCGTGGCCTGTGGTGAGCTTGAGATGAGTAGGTATGACAGAGAGGTGTTTAAATAAAATGAGGTCAGTAGAGAAACATATCTATCACACTTTCATTTTATATCTCAATATTTACTCTCTTGGGGTAGCCGTCGTTTTTATTTTACTTACCTATGAAGTTGAATTAAATAACTTGAAAGTTCTTGGGGACATATATTTATGTTTTGGATATTTTCTTATGTGGGCCGGAAGTGACATGTCTGTACCCATGTGTTAAAATGTTTTGAAGAGAGTTTTGTATAAATTTTTATTTTAATTCATTAAAAAGCATAAGTTGTGTAAATGGTATCTTGGCGTAGAGTAGGAAATGCAGGGCAGACTTGATTTTTACTAGCCCTGTGGGCACCCATCTAAGTGTTTGCTTTCACACAACGCACATTCCAACCCGGCGTGTGGGACCACTGAGCTGCGAATGTGTTTCCCCAGCCATATGCAAGAGTCGGTTCAATCCATTCATCAGATCAGCCACTTTATAAACTGCTCAGGTTTCCAATGCTTTTGTGCATGTAATGAGGGTGTGTCCGTGTGTGCGGTATGAGGGGTGCATGCGAGAGAAATCATGAATGGTTTTAGGTCCTGGTGCTGTGGGTGGAGGCAAAAAGTCTCTATTACTAAATGTTCAAGAATGCTGATGGGCAGATCTCTGTCGGAAGTTCTTCTCCAGTTCCATCTCCATGGTGTGCACTGTAAACATGTTGCTCTGGTGGGGAACATTGTAGATAGGTCGCAAACTGGGGGGATTGGGCCATGCAAAGGGGATGGTTAGAACATTGAGTTGTCCAATCCCTGCAGTTTTTGGCCCATTGCCCATTCTGATGGTGGCCCACCATATCAACAATCCAGTTCACCATAAGGTTTGCCATGCGGCGAACTAGGTGAACTTGTAGGCTGTTGATTGTGGGTGGAAATCTCTATTAACATTTTGGGTCTGTTTGGTTGTTGGGGAATTTTACTCCCTGGTGTTGGTGGAAATAGAGTTAATTCCTGGTTGGTTGAAATTCTTGGAATTGCTGAGGAAAGTCTGAGATCTGTTTGGTTAGCATTTGGGAAATTCATGGAAAAGTTTAATATTGTCTAAGTCTTTAAGATACGTTTTATACAAGGTGGGCCCTATGAAAATCAAGGGAGGGAATTTCCTACCACTTTGCTATGGCCCACCTGACTTTTGGCCTTTAGGGGATTCATGAGGTTACTCATCTAGTGGACGGTTTGGATATTGTGCACACATCATGTGTTGTCTCAAACATGTCTAATAGATCCAAGCCATTCATTAGTTGGGTCATATTATGCTTGATTGAACGCTTTAATAATTAAAAAAATTGATTAGATGATCATAAGCAACCAATCTGTGGCTATGAAACTGTCCGTATTTATTATGCTAGAAAAGATTCTATCATTGATCTAGACTTCAGTGTGGGGCCCACCTTTGGTTGTCCATCCTTCACGAAGATAACTATGTTCTGATTATCCTAACCTCCCAATCTGGGGATGGAAAATGGAAGGCATATCTTTATTATATTAGGGAGGTGTGATCATTGAACCTGGCCATACATGATGTACACAGCTCACCTTTGATTCCCCATCCCTATCAAAAGCCACCTTGCATGACTCTGACCATCCAATTAATGGTAAGTGGAATGTCCACGTTATTGTAGTAGAAAAGGACTTTCCATATCATCTGGGGTCTGCCTTTTTAAATTTTCCAGCCCTGGCAAAAGTCACTGGGATCTGATGATACTGATTGCCCGATCAATGAATTGGGAATGTAAAACCATATTTGTGGTAGAAAAGGCATTGTCATTGATTTGAACCATCCATCATGTGGGGCCCACCTTTTATTGGCCATAGGCCGCTTGTAGGAAAATAATCTAGACCATTATACTGGAAAAGGCTCGATCATATTGTGCCTAATGTGGGGCCCACCTGTATCCCTCCCATGAATCACTATGATATAATCATCTTAACCGTCCAATCAACGGATGAGAAATGGAACGTCCATATTTGTTATATTAGAAAAGTATGGATGATTTATCCGTGCGGCCATCACATGGGGGCAACCTTTGACTAGTCATCCATCCCAAAACAAGTCACGCCAATCACATCATCCAACATCCGACTAAAAATTATGAAATAGGCAATTTATATCACTGTAGTATGAAAGCCTGCTCATCGTGAAACCTGTGGGCCCCACCCTTGATTGTACATCCCTCCCAGAAATCTCATTTAAATGATCCTAAACATCAAGTTGTATAGGAAATGGATAGTTCATATTTATTACATTAGAGAACTTGTGATCATATGGATTGTCCACTTTCATGTGAGGGCCCCACTTGATTACACATCTATATATATATATATATATATATATATATATATATATATATATATATATATATATATATATATATATATATATATGTATATATATATATAAACATCTTTGATCGAATGATGCTACATGTGAGCAACGGCTTAAGAAATGGACAGGTCATATTGATCATATTAGAAAGAGTGATTAATATGGACCTTGCAACATGTGTGGTCCACGTTTGTTTGGGTAACCACCCAATCAATGACTTATTTCTTAAGATTTCCCAGCTTTTCCTCAGAATGAATCCCCTGTAAAAGCTAGACAAATAGGGACATGGGGGAAAGGAAAGGAATAGACCAGCACTTGTTCTAGAAAAAGATGCCAAACCATTTCTGGAACCAACCTTACTACAAAAAGGAAGCTTGAAACTAATTTCTATCCACTAACCAAAATGTGGAGAATAACTAAAAAAGTGTATACCACTTGATGCTTCTTGAATATAGTATCAGGAGTACTGCAAAAGGCATCTCAAATGCTTAAGAACTCCACACATGTTATGCAGATCTTTATAGGTTCTTTGTAGGTAGCATGATTAGATCAACGCTGGTTCGAAACGCATATGTGTCGCTATCTTTGAAATAGTTCACGCCATTTGGTGCAAAATTGCAGCCGATGTTGCTATCTCACAAAGTACAACTCTCCCGTAATGTTTCAGACACTACACAACACTGTACAGGCATCCTCCCTTGTGCGCGAGTATACCTAGGTGTGCATGCGCATGTAGGTGGTTCATTGCGAAAAATTGAAAGCCCCACCAAATTGATGATTTCCATTCACCATGAAATGGCCCCATCAAACTAACAATTTCCGACCACCATGAATGAACGAACCCATATAAGATGGGACCCAAGTGAGTCATAACTTGAGGTGGTCTACTGGCAATTGGTTGATGTTTCTTCTATGTTAAACAGTAAATCCTAATAAAATAAATACCAGAATATATCTCAACTCAACTTGAACCCCAACTCGAATCGAACTTGGATCGAACAAGTTCGGTGACTCAGTTACTTTGATATTGATGTTGTTTACCAAGTGTTTGATGAAATGACTCAACGAAGTGTTTGGCAAGGAAGGTATGTATATGAAACAAATACCATTTTTTTTTTTGATTTTGATGTTGCGTATAAGGTGTTTGATAAAATGCATGTAAACAAATGCTGCTATTTTACATACAGTAAGAAATTGAGAGTGCACTCTATGTGTTTGTGAAAATGCCACACAGGCTTGATCTTACCTCGAACTCGGCTCGAACTGGCCCGAGGTGCTGACCGAACCTAGTCGAGCTAGCTAGTCAGGCTCGAGGACCGAGCCGAGCCGAGTTCGAGCTAGGGTCAATTAGTAGCCAAACTGAGTTGAGCTGTGCCAAGATCGACTAGGTTGCACAAGTGTTTGATGAAATGACTCAACGAAGTGTTTGGCAAGGAAGGTAGATGTATATGAAACAAATACCATTTTTTTTCTTGATTTTGATGTTGCGTACAAGGTGTTTGATAAAATGCATGTAAACAAATGCTGCTATTTTACATACAGTAAGAAATTGAGAGTGCACTCTATGTGTTTGTGAAAATGCCACATAGGCTTAATCTTAGCTCGAACTCGACTCGAACTGGCCCGAGGTGCTGACCAAACCTAGTCGAGCTAGCTAGTCAGGCTTGAGGACCGAGCCGAGCCGAGTTCGAGCTAGGGTCAGTTAGTAGCCAAACCGAGTCAAGCTGTGCCAAGATCGACTAGGTTGCACAAGGGGTCGTCCATTGAGATATATTCGAACACTAGTATTTATTTTATTCGAGTTGGGGTTCGAGTCGATCTTGGCACAGCTCAACTCGGTTCGAAATTTGTTCGAGCTCAAAAAATCAGCTCGACTCAACTCGAACTCAATTCGAAACTGAGTTTGAGCCGAGTCAAATCGAGCTTTTTTGAGTTGAGTCAAGCGAGCTAACCAAGCTAACTCGGTTCGTGTACAACCCTAATATGAATACAACACCCAGGCCATCCAAAATGTGGGAGCTACCATGATGATCATCTTTGATCATCTACAACAAAAATCATCCATAAAAGTGGGTCATTGATGAGAAATGGACTACCAATGCTTATATATACTAGTGGATATGACACATGAAACATGTAGATGGAGGAAGCTATTTGCAGGACGCAGAGAGATGGACAAAGAAGGAATTGTAAGAGGGAGTTGTGTGATACTCCATTAAAGCATGACACCTGATAGGATACATGAATGGACTTAGATATTTGATAGGATACATCAATGGACCTAGATATCTAGGGCCCGATTTGGATACCACTAAATAAGTTACCTTTTTTTTTCCTACTTGCAACAGTGGATAAGTAACTTATTTGAGATAAGTAAGTTTGGTTTATGATCAATTATAATTAGCTTTTTTATTTAAAGTTATTTAATAACTTCAGTTTCTTAATGTTAAGGGTCAAATATTGTATATTATCCCCCATTTATATCTAGATTTTATGAACATGATAGTGCTTAATGTTCTATTTTACTCATGTTTGTGTTACAAGGTGAATTTAAGAGCTTGGATTGAAAATAGTACTAAAAGCATGAATTTGATGCTCAAGAATCACTGAAGCAAGGAATGGATCTTAGGATACCAATATTGAAGAATTCACATGCTAAAGATCTAAGAAAATTAAGTGAGGAATGAAGAGAATCAAATATTCGAAGTAAAAAAAAGGAATCCTGAAATTATCCTAAAAACAAACATATTCCTGAAAGTGTTCTGAAGAAACATATTTGAAACTCCGGGTTGTTATGTGAAATTGCCCAAAGTGAAGTCTATTTTGAGAAACTGCGTAAATTTGAGGCGGTTTTCAGAGTTTTCCAACTAGGTGTGAAAGTTGGAGTTTCACAACTATAAATAGGACTCCTTAGGATGTTTCTAAGCATCTTATAGGGTTTAAGGAGTGGAGCAAAAGCGTAAAGAAGCCGTCGCCAAGAGTTTTTCTTCCTTTTCCTTAGTTGTTTTTATGTTTTCTTAAGATTTTAATTCAATCATATCTGTGGTTGGCTAAACCTCTTAGCTAGTGCTAAGAGGTGAAGCTTGTAGCGTGATGGAATATTTTTCATTACTTTGATTCATGTTTAAGTTGAACTATCTTTAATTCTAGTTTGATATTTAAGAAATATTTTTAGTTTTTAATATTTTGTTATGACTCAAATTACAATAGATTGCGATAACTTTGAGTATGTTCTTTTCATGTATTGAGATTGTAAAATTAGGCAATCCCGTTATTCACCATTGTCCCATCGGCATGGTTGGGTGATGGAATCCTACCTAATCTTCTCAATTCTCTTATGATTAGTTGTGGGATTGGTAAATCCCGTTGTGTGCTTTGTTTCCTGGGCATGGTTTTGTGATGAAATCACTTCTGGTTCTCACACCTCTCATCCATTAAGAATTAGGCCAAATGAAGTTCAGATTTGGTTTTATTGAAATATCTTTCAATTGGATAAGATGGGATTCTAATTCCAGTTGTATCCTTGAATCAAGCATAGATCTCCTTGATCTCTACAAGTGAATCATTGGAAACCCTAGTTCCCACTTTTAAATTCTTGAATTTCTAATTACACACTTCACAATTACTCCATTTAATTTCAAATTTAGACTCATATCTTTTTCTAGTTCTACTTCTATTTCCTTTCAAAATACACACGGGATTAGTCCCTGTGGATTCGACCTCGGTCTTACCGAGATTATTACTGCATTGCGACCTTACACTTGGGGTTGTGAACAAGTTTTTGACGCCGTTGCCAGGGATTGACGGTTGTGTTTTCTGAATTTGATTAGTTTTGGAATTAGGTTAAGATTATGATTTATTTACTTTATTTTTTTAGATTAAGGTTATTTCTAATTTATTTTTAGAAAGTAACTTTTCTTTTTATTTCTAGATTTAAAAACTTTCATAATTCGTTTTTAAAGACTTTCTTATTTCTTTTTTAGAAACTTTCTTTTTTCGTTTTTAGAAACTGGGTTTCTTTTTTAAAAAAACTTTTCTTTTTTATTTTTAGAAACTAAGTTACTTTTTTTAGAAACTTTCCTTTTTAGTCTTAGACACTAACTCATCTTTCTATTTTTATTTTTAGAAACTTTCTTATTTCTTTATTTAGAAACTAATTCACTTTTCTTTTGTAGGATCATAACATAATAACTTCTTTCTAACTCTCTCTCTCTCTTTCTATTTTTAGATTTCTATTTCTCTTTCTTTTTAGGTTTAGGTTAGATTTTGAAATTGAGGGCTGAGAGTATTTCATGCCTGAGTAGGTCTGTGACAACACTCAACGTCGCTTGAGTGAAGGAGGATTGGTTGAGGGGCCATCTATCTATCACAGGATTAGACACTACTCGAGATTCACAAATTCAGCCGAAGTTATAGCTGCAAATCAACTAGCCAGTCAACCTCCAAATCCACCCCAACCTAGGGTGGAGGAAATTTAGGATGAGAACAAGGTGCATCGAGCACCCCCACCTTGTACTTTACGAGACTATTTACAACCGGCGGGGGTGAGCATCCCTTCCTATATGGTTTTTTCAGAAAATACAAGAAACATAAACATTGTCAGGAGTGATCCAACTTTTTCCAAAGTTCATTGGGCTTAAATCTGAAAATTCATATTTACACTTAAAAGAGTTTGATGAGATTATAGCCACTTTATACTTTCCTAATGTGTCTGAGGACACGATCCGGCTGAAACTCTTCCCTTTATCCATGAAAGAAAAGGCTAAGACGTGGTTACATTTACTACATCCACGATCTATTGACAGATGGAATGACATGACAAGGGAGTTCATAAAGAAATTCTTCCTATATCATAAAACAAACACCATCATAAAGCCAATCATGAACTTCGCCTAAAGGGAAGATGAAACATTCTTCCAATGTTGGGAGCGGTTCAAGGATCTTGTCAGTACATGCCCACAACACGGTTTTGAAACGTGGTGCATAACAAATTTCTTTCATGAAGGATTGACATCTTCCATGCACCAATTTGTCAAGACAATGTGCAATGAGGAATTCTTGAACAAAGATGTTGATGAAGTGTGGGATTACTTTGATAAACTTGCTGAAATCACACAATCATGGAACATCTCCTCAAGAACAAGCATCACGTTTAAGCCTACTCAATCAAAGGAGAGAGGTGGAATATATCTTTTGAAAGAGGAAGATGATATCTACGCTAAAGTGGCCAGTCTTACAAGGAAACTCGAGGCTATTGAATTTAGAAAGGATAAGGATAAGGAAGTTGTTTGCAGTATTTGTACTTGTAACATTCATAAAACTGATAATTGTCCAACAATACCTGTGTTTCAAGAAATATTGAATGAGCAATCAAATGTTGTAAACAACTATCAAAGGCCTTTCAAGGGATTCAATTCAAACACATACAACTCCAGCTAGAGAAATCATCCAAATTTTAGTTGGAGGAATGGACAATCTGTTACACCTCAAGGAATCTCTACTCAATTCTTAAATCAAGGGAAACCTCAAGAGGAATTGGTTCAAAATCCTCAAGAGTTCATCCAGCAAAGTACTCTTCAAGCCTTGCAAGAACTCACAAAGGTTAAACAAAAGATAGACTTACGTGCTATGATTATGAAAAAATGGATACTTCCAGCCCAACTTATCCTCAATCCTAAACCACAATACGGAGTTAGTGAACTAAGCTCTTCAAATTCAATGGAGCAAGCTAAGTCTATCACCACTCTTAGGAGTGAGAAGATAATTGATAAATCTATTCCGGTAAGGGCTGAAAAGTCTAAGGACCCGGATGTAGTTGAGAATGATAGACCAAGCGATACTCCACGTGAGGTAGAACTAGAACTTCAATGCAAACTAGTTGCTCCATTCCCCTAACAGTTGATTACACCGAAACCTCTTTCTAACTCTCAGGACATCTTAGAGGTGTTGAAATAAGTGAAGGTCAATATTCCTCTACTGGATGCCGTAAAATAAATACCTTCATTTGCCAAATTTCTAAAAGACTTATGTGTGACCAAAAGACGGTAAAATATCCAAAAGAAAATATTTTTTATAGAGAAAGTGAGTGTCATTCAAAAGCAAGATGTGTCACAGAAATAAAAAGAACCTAGTAGCTCAACCATTACTTGCGTAATTGGAAAATACCGAATTGAGCACGCACATCTTGACTTAGGAGCAAGTGTAAATTTGATCCCTTAATCGGTTTACGAACAACTAGGTCTACGTGAATTAAAATTCACCCGGACTACATTATAACTTACTGATCGCTCAGTTCGTGTACTGAGAGGGATAATTGAGGATGTGTTAGTCTAGGTTGACAAATTCTACTACCCGATAGATTTTTATTGTCTTGGATACTCAACCCATCGTGGACATGAGCACTCAAATTCCTGTCATCCTTGGTCGCTCATTCCTTGCTATATCAAATGCAATCATCAATTGTAGGAATGGAGTCATGAATTTGTCTTTTGAAAATATGACATTGGAGCTCAATATCTTTTTCAATATGAGCAAACAGGCAGGAGATGATGACGATGCCCATTATGTTAATTAATCGATTCTTTCGTGAAAGATAGAACTTTGATGACCTTATCCTCTGACCCTTTAGAGACGTGTTTGGCCCACTCTCATTATTTAGATGATGATATGATTAGGGAGACGGGTGTCATGCTTAATACTGTGTCAGTACTTGAAGTTAACTAGTGGAGTCCATAATTTGAAGAATTACCGCAAACGGATATAGTGCCTCTACTGTCTAACCTCAAGGTACCGAAGCTTGACCTAAAACCTTTGCCCTCTAATTTGAAATATATTGATTTAGGTTAAGATGAGACATACCCAGTGGTGATTTCTTCCCTCCTAGAGTAGGAACAAGAGAGTATGCTTATCTCTATTCTCATCGAGCACAAAGGTACCCTTGGATAGTTGATTACAGACCTCAAGGGAATTGACCCTTTGATTTGTACTCATCACATTTATCTATTCGATAATGCGAAGACCTCCCGGCAACCACAACGTAGACTAAATCCAAATATGAAGGAAGTAGTTAAGGCCGAGCTTCTTAAGCTATTAAATGTGGGTATTATATGCCCAATATCCGATTGTCAATGGGTGAGTTTAACTCAAATAGTTCCTAAAAAGTTAAGAATCATCATCGTAGCCAATGCCGACAATGAACTTGTGCCAACTAGGATCACTACCGGTTGGAGAATGTGTATTGACTACATGAAGTTAAATACTATCACGAGGAAAGACCACTTTCCTTTGTCCTTCATCGACCAAATTTTGAAAAAGCTAGCTGGTCATTCCTATTACTATTTTATTGACGGATATTTGAGCTACAATCAGATCGAGATAACCCTTGAAGATCAGGAAAAGACAACATTTACATGTCCCTACAGTACTTTTGCTTACCGAAAAATGTCATTCGGACTATATAATGCCTCCGCCACTTTTCAGCGATGTATGTTGAGTATTTTTTTTGATATAGTGGGGCAATATTTGGAGGTCTCCATAGATGACTTCTCAGTATTTGGTCTATCCTTCAGCGAATGTTTAAAAATTTTAAAAATTGTGTTAAGCGATGTGAGGAAAAGAATTTTGTACTTAATTAGGAGAAGTATCTCTTCATGATTCGTAAGGGAATTGTCTTGGGACATATCATCTCTTCTAAAGGAATTAAGGTAGATAAGGCTAAAATTAATCTTATCTTTAATTTACCTCCACCCAAAAATATACGTGACGTGCAATCTTTCTTAGGACATGCCAGATTTTACAGAAGATTCATAAAGAATTTTAGTCACCTCTCTCGTCCTTTATGCAATCTACTTCAAAAGGATGTACTATATGAGTGGACTGACCAATGCCAGGAAGCTTTTTCTAAGCTCAAGTGTATGTTAACCACCACACCTATCATGCAGCCACCCGATTGGAGCATCCCTTTTGAACTTATGTGCGATGCGTCCGACTATGCTCTTGGGACGGTATTAGGTTGGAGAAAAGATAAGAGGCCCTATGTTATACATTATGCAAGTAAAACCTTAAATTCTTCCCAAGTGAATTACACTACTACGGAAAAGGAACTCTTAGCCGTAGTATTTTCTTTGGACAAATTTAGGTCCTACTTAATTGGATCCAAATCATCATCTACACGGATCATGCGGCGCTCAAGTATCTTCTTTCTAAAA
The DNA here is from genome assembly GCA_037074715.1 of Magnolia kwangsiensis. Taxonomy (NCBI): domain Eukaryota; kingdom Viridiplantae; phylum Streptophyta; class Magnoliopsida; order Magnoliales; family Magnoliaceae; genus Magnolia; species Magnolia kwangsiensis. Next base: position 29,569,143 of record CM073575.1, on the reverse strand, counting down.
ATGATGTTAAGCTCCGCTTGATAAGATGGATCCTTCTACTCTAGGAATTTAATTTATAAATAAAAGATAAAAAGGGAGTAACAAATGTAGTGGTAGACCACCTTTTTCGCCTTGATCTCTCTGATTCCCTTAAGACGATACATATAAATGACATGTTCCCTAATAAACAATTATTTAAAGTCTCTCAATCACCTTGGTTCACGAATATTGCTAATTATCTTGCCACAAGTTCCACACCGACACATTGGACTGTGCAAGATTAAAAAGAAATTCTTTATCTAGGTACGCAAATTCTTCTAGGATGATCCGTATTTATTCAAATATTGCCTAGACCAAATCTTAAGAAGATGTGTGCCAAATAATGAACACCAAATTGTTATCTCCTTCTTTCATTCTCAGGCTTGTGGTTGTCACTTTTCTACTAAAAAAATCACGGCCAAAATTTTGCAGTGCAGCTTTTACTGGCCCACTATATTCAAGGATACTCGTGAGTTTAACAAAGCTTGTGAGTATTGTCAGAAATTTGGAGCATTGTCCCATGGAAATATGATGCCCTCGAACCCCATTCTGATCATTGAAGCATTTGATTGTTGGGGCATCGATTTCATGAGACCATTTTCCTAATCTTTTAGAAATTTTTATACATTGCTCGCAGTAGACTATGTCACTAAATGAGTCAAAGCAATCCCGTGCCAAAAAAATGATCATCAAACGGTCATTAAATTCGTAAAAGAGAACATCCTTTCTCAGTTCGGAACGCCTCGAGCCATCATTAGTGATGGAGGTTCACATTTCTATAACAGGCCATTTGCGAACTTAATGAAGAAACATGACATCTCCCACAAAGTGAGCACTCCATACCACCCACAAACAAGTGAGCAAGTCAAAATTTTCAATAGAAAAATTAAACATATTTTGAAAAAAACGGTTAACCTTAACTGTAAGGACTGGTCAATCTGATTAACCGATGTTTTATGGGCTTATCGTACTGCATTTAAGACCCCTATTGGAATATCTCCCTTTAGACTTGTCTATGGAAAGGCTTGCCACTTGCCTGTGGAGTTGGAACATAGGGCCTATTGGGCGATTAAAAATCTGAACTTCAATTTGGACAACGCTAGCTTGTTACGCAAATTTTAGCTAAATGAACTGGAAGAAATCCGAAATGATGTATATAATAACTCGATAATTTACAAGGACAAGATGAAGGTGTTTCATGACCAACACATTCTTTGAAAATCATTCACACCAGGTTAGAAAGTTTTTTTGTATAATTCTCGGTTACACCTTTTTTCAGGTAAACTCAGATCTCGTTGGACCGACCCGTTCACTATTACTAATGTTTATCCTCATGGGGCTGTCGAGATTCAAAATCCAAACAATGACAATGAATTCAAAGTAAATAGACATTGTTTAAAGCCATTTGTTAAAAATTTTGATTTAGAGGACATGTCAATACCTCTGATTGACCCTGTTTACCAGGATTGACCTCTTAGTCTGATGGAGGTATAGGTAGATTTATTTACTTTCATATGATTTAGGATTAGGATAGCTTGCTTTTCACTGTTTAGGATAGTTTATTTTCTGTTGGTTTAATTCTTGTGTTAACCCATCTTCACACTGAAACCATTCAAAAAACCTCAAAATTTCTTCTCCAAGCATTACCTTTCCATCACTTTCCTTCTCTTTTCATTACTTTTTTTACATTACATGTTTATTTCTTTTACATTAAGGACAATGTAAATTCTTTGGTTGGGGATAGGGGATTAGCTGAATTAATCAGTTTTTTCTCAATTTTAAGCAAAATTTTTAAAAATTTTCAATGTTTCAAGTTAAAATCTGTTTGGGAAGCAATAAATTGTGTACTTAAGAATGCGTTGGGTATGATAAAAATAGAGATCAAATTTTAGATTGTTAGAGTTTGATCAACTAAGTAATCTATCACCTAAGTTCTTACGCTTAATTGATTAAGAGATACTTTGAATATCATGTTAATCTAAATCACAAGACACATTCAATTTGTCTTCTGTAAGACATACTAGGAGTTCTGATTGTTAGTATGTGAATCATTGATAGATAGTGAGAATCGAGTCTGGAGAATTTTATCCACCTTAAAAGAAGAAAAGAACCAGCCAAAAAAATAGGAGATCGAAAAAGAGGTTATGAAAAAGAATGAAAAGAATGAAAAATATGAAAAAGAATTTACTTGATTGGTTGCTTTTGTGGTTCAACTCTAAGTTTTCAAAACTCCATTTTTGTATCTTAATTTCACTCATTCATACTTGAGTGTGCAAAAGATTATTTTCCTAGAGAGGTTTTGAACATTAAGCATTGAGATTTATTGCACGCATACTTTTCTCAGGACTAGCAAAATGTTGGTTGAGGATTGTATTGATGGTCAAATATTGCATATTATCTTTCATTTATATCTTGGTTTTATGAACATGATAATGCTTAATGCTCTATTTTACTTATGTTTGTGTTGCAAGGTGAATTTAAGAGCTTGGATTGAAAAGGGTGCTAAAAGCATGAATTTGATGCTTAAGAATCACCAAGGCAAGGGATGGATCTTACGATACTAAGATTGAATCAAGATTGAATAATTCACATGTTAAATATCCAAGAAAATCAAGTGAGGAATGAAGAGAATCAAATATTCGAAGTGAAGAAATGGAATCATGAAATTGTCCTGAAAACAAACATATTCCTGAAAGTGTCCTAAATAAGCATATACTGAAACTCTGAGTCATTCTGTGAAATTACGCAGAGTGAAGTCTATTTTGAAAAACTGCGTAAATTTGAGGCGATTTCTAGAGTTTTCCAACTAGGTGTGAAAGTTAGAGCAAAAGCGTAGAGAAGCCGTCGCCAAGAGTTTTTCTTCCTTTTCCTTAATTGTTTTTATGCTTTCTTAAGAGATTTTAGTTCAATCATGTCAATAGTTGGCTAAACCTCTTAGTTATGGCTAAGAGGTGAAGCTTTTATCGTGATGGGATGTTTTCTATTGCTTTGATTCATGTTTAAGTTGAACTATCTTTAATTCTAGTTTGATATTTAAAAAGTACTTTCAGTTTTTAATGGTTTATTGTGACTCAAATTATAATAGATCTGCGATAACCTTGAGTATGTTCTTTTCATGTATTGAAATTATAAAATTAGGCAATCCCGTTATTCACCATTATCCCATGGGTATGATTGGGTGATGAAATCCTGCCTAATCTTCCCAATTCTCTTATGATTGGTTGTGGGATTGATAAATCCTATTGTGTGCCTTATCTCCTGGGCATGGTTTTGTGATAGAATCACTTCCGGTTCTCACACCTCTCATCCATTGAGAATTAGGTTAAAGAAAGTTCAGATTTGGGAGACTCTGATTCCAGTTGTGTCCTTGAATCAAGCATGGATCTCCTTGATCTCTACAAGTGGATCCTTGAAAACCCTAGTTCCCACTTTTGAATTCTTAAGTTTCTAATTACACACTTCAGAATTGCCCCCTTTAATTCTAAATTTATATTCATATCTTTTTCTAATTCTACTTCTAGTTGCATTCAGAATACACACGAGATTAGTCCATGTGGATTCAACCTTGATCTCATCGAGATTATTACTGCATCGCGACCCTACACTTAGAGTTGTGAACACTTGAGTAGAAATCAAGATAAGCTACTTAAGGCATAAATAGCTTATTTTAAGTAACTTATGAACCATACGCCCCCTTAATGACCAAAACATATATATGATCAGCTTAATTGTGGGTAGGTGATACCCAATACAACTCTTTAGATTGAATTAATTCTTCTTACCTGAGTCCTTTACTATAACCAAAATCATCATATGATGAGCCTAATGGTAGGTTGAGGATACCTAAAATAACTCTAAGATGAAGGATTTCAACTTTTAGATGACTGAAACTATCAATATGACAAGTGGGGATCACCGAAAATAACTTTCGGATTGAATTATTTCAAACATTTGATTATTTAAAGACTATAGACACTATACAAATTTAAAGGAAATAAAATAACTAAAAGAATAAAATGTACTAATTTAAGAGATTTTATTTTTGGTATATATTCCAAAGAGAGACGGGTCAAGTAAATCGTTTCGATCAAAATTTCATCCTATATCCAATGGCTAAAATTCCAATATATCCTATGCAACATTGGGATGTATTCTGGTAACTTTGTGTTGTGGGTGTGGACTGTGTGGGCTATGTGTATTAACATTTTACAATGACAAAAAAGCACTTATCGAGCAAGTAAAATGTATCACATTATAAGGCTACGCATGGTTATAAGCACCGAGGCAACTCCAAATTACTTGAATTCTTTTACATTTGCTTCAAAACTCTTTTGCTCTTACCTTTGATTCAAATACCTTTTAAAACCCTTTAAAAGTTTAAGACTCTCCAAAGATTAAACTTTATCATAAAAAATACTTTGCTATTCTTGTTATATATGGTAGAGTTGATTACTAATGATCCATGTGGCCAACTTAGTAATCAGATTGGCCTTTTTTTTTTTTTTGTGCATGCTTTTCCATATGGGTTTTTTAACCTATATAAACCCAAGATTTTGTCAAAGCGTCGAAATAGCATCGCTTTTCTACATGTTCTTGCAATGTTGCCATTTTTTTACGATGAAAATGCCCAAATCACATTTATCAATTTTCTATGCAACAGTATCTTCTCTTATCATGTTCTCTAGTAAACTCTTCTACCTACACACTTTTTTTTAAATTGTATTCACAAATTTTAATTTCTTATGCATTTCAAAAAATGAGTTCTTTTTCTTAAATAAAAAAAGTTTAAATGGATCTTTTACTAAAAAATAGATAGAAAGAAAGACTAGAGATAATATAAACTCAATTTTTAGGAAATGAATTCTTTTTGTAAAGATTATATTCAGATGGATCTGCACATTCTTGTAACGTTTGGGGCATTTTCATCCGAGAAAAATAGCTTCATTGTAAGAACGTATGGAAAAATAATGGTTTTTTTGCGAAAAAGATTTAACTATTTTCAATGCAACACTACCTTATCTTATCATTGTTCTTTAATAAACTCTTTAACTTATGTACGATTTTCAAATTTGTATTCATACTTTTCAATTTCTTGTGCATTTTAGAAAATGAGTTGCTCGGTTTCCTTTTTCAAAAAATAAAAAAATAAAATAAACTTCTTAAATCAATCTTTTGCTAAGAAAAACATAGAAAGAAAGAAAAGGGAATAAAAATTCAACTGTTAAAAAATAGTATTTTCTTTCTACAAAGACTATGCTCATATGAATTTTCCTAGAAAGAAACTAATATAAGGAGATGAGAGATATCATAAAATTTACTTTTAAATGTGTTATTTTTTTCTTCAAAAGATTAGACTCAAATTAATCTTCTTCCAAGAGAGAGTTTGGCCGACTTTATAAAGGTCAGTCGATATCCAAATAAGATGATTGTAAAGCCATTTAAAAGTTTTTCGAAGTATCTTTTTAGACAACACAAAATTACTCTACTTAAACCTAGAATGAGAGAGCTATGATGATTTTCTTAAGATCGCATGATGCTAAAAATAAGAATAAATATGACCTATACTTTAGGTATACTTTTGAAGGTCAAACAATCTCCAAATGAGATAATTCTAAAGCACACTCATAGGATTACAAATGTAGAAGCGAATTGGGTGGATGGTGTTGGGCACTATATGAACCACTATGATGTATGTGTTTTATCGATGTCAATCTATCCATTTTGCCAACGCATTTTGTAACATGAACCTAAAAATGAAGTAATTTAAAAGCTCTAGTTGAACAAAACACATGAAATAGTGGTGATTAAATGCACACCATTAAAATTTTCTCGAGCTTACAAAAGCTTTAGATCAAGTTAGTATTTGTGTTTTCTCATTATTTAAGTCTGTGTGACCTTATCAACAAGTTGGATCTCAAATAAAGATTATGGTGGGCCCTAAAAAGGTTTCAATAGCAGGTATCATTAACCGATTATCCCATTAACCGATTATCTCCAATTATTTTTTAATAAGTACAAGATCGCCCCTGATCCAAACTGTAATGAACGAGTTCTAATCATTTTCGTAGGATCGCACGATGCAAGAAATGAGAGCGAACGTGACTAACACATCATTGAGTTTGGGCTCACTTTTGAATAGTAAAATATTGTGTAAATAACATTATTCCAAAGTCATGTAAAAGTTCATAAAATTATTTTTTCAGTGAGTATAAGATTGCCCTAATCAGAGATATAATGAGGGCATTAGAATCATTTTATTAAGATCATGCAATGCTAGGAACAAAAGCGAATGTGGCCTCATAAATTATAGACTTTAGGTTGACTTTTAAATGGTCAAATGGTATGTAAATGAGATAATTGTATAGTCATTTAAAAGTTTATTAAATTATCTTTTCAATGAATATAAAATCAACTCAATCAGACTTGTAATAAGGGAGTTATGACAATTTTCATAGGATCACGTATAGTTAAAAATGAGATTAAAGATAACCAAACACCATGACGTACTTTAGGCTCACTTTTGAATGGTTAAATGGTGCTTGCTCTCGTTTCCTGCATCACGTGTTCCATTAAAATGGGTATAACTACCTTGTTACAATTCAAATCAAGGCAATCTTGTCCTAGTTAGAAAGATAATTTGACAAACTTTTAGATAGCTTTTGAATCATTCTATTTGGAGACCGTTTGATCTTTCAAAAGTTAACCTAAAGTGCATGTCATATCCACTTTTATTTCCAACATTATGTGATCCCAAAAAAAAAGAGGTCATAACTCTTGTTGTAAATTTGATCAAGGTAATTTTGGCTATTTAAAAAATAATTTTAAAAACTTTTAAATAACTTTAAAATCATCTTATTTGAATAATTTAACCTTTCAAAAAGTGAGTCAAATTCCATCTCTTGTCAAAAGATCAATTTAAGTGTAATCTTTTGAAGAAATAAGAAGAACATATCTTCTAAAAGTAAAGTTTTTAATATGACACCTCTCCTTTCATCAATTTATTCTCAAGTATCTGCATTTTAGTATAAGATGAAAAACACATTTTTTAAAAGTTAAGGTTTTGTTATCTCTTTTCTTTCCTTTTATCGGTTTGTTGGCAAAAAAACTAACATTAATATTCTTTCTTTTTTAACCCATTTTTTTAAGAAGAGCGGATTATGTGCGACCCCGGCTTGACCCAAGATGATGCAGCCTTACCATGGGGCCCACCTTCATTTATTTGTTTGATATCGACACCACCCATCCATTTTGCTAGATCACTTCAAGCTTCGGTCCTAAAAATGAAGCAAATCTAAATCTTAGGTAGACCATATACGAAACGGTGGTGATTGAACATGCACCATTAAAATCTTCCACCGTAATGTTTGTATAATGTTTATTTGTCATCCAACCTGTTGATAAAGTCACATGACCCTAGACGAAGTGTAAAAAATATAAATATCGGGTTCATCCAAAACTTTTGAAGTCCATTATAAATTTTTAATGGTTGTAAATTTTAGGCCCATTCCCTAAAATGATATGGGAAAACGGATACACACGCAATAATACTTCACAAAACCTTCCCTATTTGTAGATTAAAAAAAGATATGAAAAAAAGAAAAATAAAATAAAATTCCCTAGATAAACACAAAACAATGAAAGAGTGTATTCCGGTACTTGTTTATGTATTCTACCTTTTGCACACGTGCCAATGTATTACATGTGTAAAATATCCAAGCCTTCCAACAGGCGAGAATCACGACGAAGTATTACTACTATTACCTGGCATAAAACATGGATATCCCCTCGGGCTGGCTACATCTGTCCGTTGAATCAGACCATGGCTGCCATGGTGTGATGTGGTGTGGTCAACCTCTTGTGTAAATCACCCAATTCTGGCGCCAGCTAATACTCACATGGGTTCCACATTTTGGAGGGCTTGGCATCATATGGGGATCTGACCATTGATCTAAAGGGACTTACAACATACAAGTGAGGCCTAAAAGATTTTTCAGATTGGATTATACCAGCCTTTGGATCAGTGGGCCAAAAGTAAAATGGTTTGGGAAAATACAAAGGAAGGTTCAAACTAACTATCGTAGTCGGACGGATAGGATCATTCAATCTGAAATTTGTCTGGGATGCTATAGATGGCCCATTCCCCAATCCTTAACATGTTCGTGGCTGATGCAGAATGTGCTACGTTAATCAGAACCGCTGATCTCTTGAAGGGCTATTAGATGCGTAGGCCACGGTCCAAAAAAACAACCAGCCATGTGCTCACAAGGGCTGAAACTAGCAACAATCAAATGACTAGGATTAGTGATCATGGTCTTCCACATGGTGTCTAACAAGATGAACAGTTACAATTGCGCAAGACTATTGTGACAATGAAGAAGAATCCCATCCAATGGCTAAAGTCGCCCTGCAGTGTATTGCAACACTGGCCATTTCCCAATCAATGGATGAAAGCGAAGGAGGTGTTAGTCCAGTGGGCTAAGCCAATGTTAAAATTAAAAAACGGGCACGTCTGCACGTTTATATCAAATATGATACTTGCAATGTTGGATGGTTGCGAATCTACGGTATGGCGGTATGGCCAACTCACGATGTGGTCAGCGAGCTGTATACGAGCCGAGTTTGGCTCAATCTTTCAAGCCGAGTTTGAGCTTGAGCCTACAAGTTTAGTTCAAGTTTATATTTTAAGATTAATGTGCACACGGTTGGGTTCGGTCCGGTTTCGGGGTAAAACTGGAACCGAACCGTTACTAACAGTTCTGAAATTTTTGGAACCAGAACCGAACTATTACTAACGGTTCTGAGATTTTTGGAACCGAAACCGAACCGTTAGTATACTAGAACCGAACCAGAACCGAACCGTGAAAACCGGTTCGGTTCCACGGTTCTGAGTTTTTAGACAAAAAAAAAAAAAAAAAAATTATATGCAGTAGAGCTCATCTGCTCACCACACATGTGCCATCATGCACATAAGTGCGAGATCCAATCCATCCATCAGGTTGGTCAGACCTTCTACGTGTTTCCCCAAGTAAAAATAATCTGATCATCTTATCATGTGGGCCCCAACATTGCAAATAGAAGGATGAGTTGGAACTGTACATTTGTTTTACAAAGGGTGGTTTGCGGCAACCTCTTTAAGTAAAGAGCAGTGGATCAACCTTGATGGTTGGGTTAGTCATCAGTGTAATCTGTCCTTTCTGATGAATGGATTGGATCAGATCTATCATGCCATGATGGCACGTGTGGCGTGTACATAAGCTTTTTACCCACACGAGTGTGGTTAGCAAAACTCTTCATGTATGAATGAAAATGTCATCTCATGCATGATACATGTGTATGCGTAATCAATGGTCCAAAACGTGGTCTCCGTGCTAATAAACGGACGAGATTTAAAATTCTTAACCATCTTCATTTTAACTGCCCATTTGACGGTTATCATTAAATGGTTCTGGATCAACGGTTTAGATCCACGGTTCAACGGATCGGTTCCACGGTTCGGTTAACGGTTCGGTTCGATTTTACATACTCCTAAACCGGAACCGAACTGTTCCTAACGGTTCTGAGATTTTCGGAACCGGAACCGAACCGTTAGCATATTAGAACCGGACCAAACCGGGCCGATCCAACGATTCCGGTCCGGTTCCACGGTTCTACCGGTTAAATGTGCTCCCCATATATATATATATATATATATATATACATATATATATATATATATATACATATATATATATATATATATATACATATATATATATATATAGGAAAAAGGTACCATGCGCTCGACCTCACGATAAGCTCCCGTGAGGTCGAGCTGTGTGGGCCCTACCATGATGCGTGTCAACCATCAACACCGTGCATTTGATGGGTCCCCTTTAAATTATGGGATATCCCAAAAATCTGCTATATACGGAACTCAGGTGGGCCATACCATCTAAAATCATGTGAAGACACCGTTAAAACATATAAAAGCATTTAGTGGGGCCCACCTGAGTTTTGAATGCTGCTGAAACTTGGTATGACCCCTCATCCTAGTGGGACACACATAATGGATGGGCTAGATTTGAAAACCACATCTCGGTGGGCCATTAAAATGATTATGAATGTTTTAATGGTGCATGGCCCCTCTCCACTTCTGTATGTGGTGTGGCCCACAAAAGTCACGGATTGACTTGATTTTTGAGATCTAGGCCCACGATGGAATGGTGCATCTGACTGATGGGGTAGATGTTCGAAACGCATCACGGTGGGGTCCACACAGCTCGATCTCATGGAACTCACTCTATATATATATATATATATATATATATATATATATATATATATATGGAAAAGGTTCTCTGCCGTTGAGCTCACGGGAACTTTCCATGAGGTCAAGTTGTGTGGGCCCCACCGTCATGCGTGTCGAACATCAACACCGTGCATTTGATGGGTCCCCTTTAAATTACGGGATATCCCAAAATTCAGCCATATACAGAACTCAGGTGGGCCATGCCAACTAAAATCATGTGAAGACATGCCTAAAACATATAAAAGCACTTAGTGGAGTCCACTTGAAATTTGGATGCATTTGAAACTTAGTTTGACCTTTCATCCAAGTGGGACACACATAATAGATGGGCTGGATTTGTGAACCACATCTCAGTGGGCCCAACAAATGATTAAGAATGTTTTAATGGAGGGTAACCCCTCTCAACTTTTGAATGTGGTGTGACCCATACAAGCCACAGATTGACTTGATTTTGAAGCCCTAGGCCCACCATGAAATGGTGCATCTGACTGATGGGGTAGATGTTCGACATGCATCACAGTGGGCCCACACAACTCGACCTCATAGGAAGTTCCCATGAGCTTGACTGCATAGAACCCTTTCCCTATATATATATATATATAGAGAGAGAGAGAGAGAGTGTGTGATGCTCGCACCTTTGCATACGTGCCATGGGTGTCTAATCTGAACAGTTCATGTGATATGGAATCTCATGAAATCCCATATGACAAATTTTCACCCCAATCTAAAATTCCGGTGGGCCATGATAAAGAGAAATGCAAATCAAGGGAGGAAACTGTTTTCATTTTTCATGGCCCATCAAGTTTTAGATCAAAGTCAAACTTCGGCCTTGGGGGTTTCACGAGGTGCTGCTTCACATGAACAGTTCAGATTTTGGATCCACATCACGTATGATGGGTTTTCAAAAAAGTTCGTATACGAACCGGTTCGCAGGTGAGCGTTCGGCTATATATATATATATATATATATATATATATATATATATATATATATATATATTGTATTATATTATATTATATTATTTAAATATAAATATTTATATTAAGTGAACTTGATCCGAGTCGAATTGATTCAAACCGAGTCAAGCTCCAAGTCAAGTCGAGCTTGAACTCAGCTTGAATTTTTTTGAAGCTCAAAAAATCAGATCAACTTGGTTCGAGCCCAGTTTTGAACCGAGTTGAATTAAGCAAGTTAACCAAGCTAACTCAGTTCATTAGCAGTACTCATAACCATAACTCAGGATATTAGTAGTACTCTGTCCAACTGAAGTACTGCTAATGAAAAAATGTCATGTGTGCATATTAAAATTTAACTCGAGCAGGAGAAAAATAAAAAGGCAAAATCATCATTTTGGAGAAATCTTTACTACTCAATTTTGGCATCATACCAAACATGCTCACATAATGCTCTTTCATTGGTGCTGGATAGAATGCACGCTGGTAATATTGGATGTCCCTTATTTAAACACCCACACCTCAATCAAAAGCGTAGAACTTGTGGGTCCATTACATTATGTGGCCCATTGGTTTTGTGATTCATAAGATAAGTGAATAAAATAACTAAAAAGAAGAAAATTCACTTCTGTTCATGCTGAAAGGGTGCACTTAAAAGCCGAAGAAGATTCTAATTTCTTGCCGGATTGAGGTGCCGACCGAGTGTCACATGCAAGACTCCACAGCTATTATTTTCCCATGGGCCAGAATTATCTGTTTTGCCATTCCCATTTTTCCATTTCACAATGACCATTACCACCGTGTAACAAAAACAATAGTCAAGCACTACAAGGTCACAAGTCATAACACCCTCCTTCAAACCTTGCTTCCTGCAAGCATAGTGACAAAATCTCCTTCTCAGGCAATTTCTCAGCCCGCAAATTGCTCGGAACATTTCAAACTTTGAAGTTTTTCTCAGGATATTTTCAGGAAAATCTTACCAAAAACAAAACTATGCAAAAATATTTATTCTTAATTGACATATATATATATAATAACAAATTCCTGAAGGTTTTTCTTATTTCTATATATAATACCGTGATAAAAACATGAATTTTAAAATTTGCAGATATTTTGATCTCACAATAATATTGTTTGTTGATTTCCAATTTTGCAGGAATATTCGTTACATGACAATAATGTTGTCATTATTGTACAATTTACAATTTGAATTGTATCACACTATACACATTTTGAATCATATGATCAAATTGTAAATCAGAAAAAAAAACATAAACGAATGATGCAGTTCAAATCAAATCATGATTAGATGCAGGTGCCTAAATAATGCATTGAAAATTGCAAAAAAAATAAATAAATAAAATGTATTTTTTTGTTTTTTTGTTTTTTCACCTTATTTGTTTCTAAAACCTATTTAGGGCTCACCCAGTTTAAAATATTAGTTCATTGTACACTTTCTGCACCTTTCTAAACAGAAAAAGAGGATTTTGGAGGTTTTCTAACTATTAAAAAACCAAGGTAGAATAATCCAAATATCTTTCTCATTGCTAACCGGATTCGAACGGCATTTGTTTCCACGCATTCCCACATGAAAGAAGGTACAGGATAATATATATAGTTAAACCTTGTCTGTTATATTTATTTTATTTTTAAGGTATTTTTGTGAAACTCTCTTACCCTTTCTGTTTTTTGTGTTTTTTCAGGCATACTTTCGGGTCTCTAGTGTTGATTTGGGTTTCCTGGGTATTCAAGATGGTGAAGGGAATAGGAAAAGAGAAAGACAATGATATCACATGGCAATATTGTTCTCAAGTGAGTGGAGATAACAGCCTTCAATGATGATGTATTTTTTGTTGGAAGGCATATTGGGGCAGTTTATTTCCAATGAAACATCACCTAGCTCAAACAAAGAACACTGTTGTGCGTACCCAAGTAAGCGATGAAGTGGCAGAGAAGTTTAAGAACTTGTAAGGTGAAATGGGTAAGGAGAAGCAAAAAAAGAAAGATGGCATGTATGACATTAGAAGGGTCCCAAGACTTGTAAGGTGAAATGGGTATGGATAAGCAACAAAAGAAAGATGCCATGTATGACATTGGAAGGGCCCCAATCATACATGATATCACGATATCAGTGATTTGGAAGAGGCTGAATGGGGAAGAGGCAAAAGAACCAAGTCAATGGATGATGTTATGGGAAGGGAAAGTAGGAGAGAAAAGCAATCCACCCTAAATCAAATTTGGAAAAAGGGGAATAGAAAGAATGTATACCTAGCAACCTCAATATTCTTATATGCGAACACACCTCCTTCCAATCTTGTTAAAAGTATGTTCTTTTTTGCTATGATGGATGTAACATCCTTGAAATTTAAGCCACATGAAATATCAGATTAAGAATTTAATTTTGTAATTAATAACAAAACAAATCACTAAGCATGCTGGTATAGACACTCTTGGATAAATGAGAGGTCGGAGGATTGACTTGTGATGCCTCTCTCTAGGTTGTGAGCTCATCTGGTTAAGAACATATACACAATCAATTATAGACTATTTGCTTCATTAGCATATCATTCCCCTGTGCTTGAGTTCTTGGGGGATCTCCTTGGATGGTTTTCCGGATAGATCGTTACCAGATACCCACTAAACTAGTGGAAACCTACTCAAGAATTAACTGCAGGCTTTGCCCGTGCCTACCAAATATGGTAGAATCCTGTCGGGTGTAGATGCAGGTTAACGGATATTCAACCCAAGCAAGTAGATGATTATCCCACTTGATGCATACATTTCATGCCATTCCTGCATTCATACACTTGTATTCCTGTACTTTAATTGTTGTTATATGTTATCTTAATTGTGTCGTACATGAACCATGATGGGTTCACTCACTGGGTTTGGCCAGCTGAAGTGCATTGAATGACAACTGTACAAAGACAATCGAGACTGAAAATGTATATCGGGTGCCAGAGAATGAGGCCAAGGTGGTGGATGACCCATAGGATCAGTGGCCATATTTATTGGAGGACGAACTTGCTACAATGAATTAACTAAATGGATTGTTAACATGAACTGCTGATTTCGAACTTCAAGATTTTCTTTATATTATTACGACTTAGAGCATTTGTTTTTGGACATTTATGACAGGTGGTTATTGATATTTATCATTGGAATAAAGTCCCAAATGGGTGGACATAGTTGAGTTATCAGAATTACGATGTGATTGGCAATTATGGTTAATGGAAATGTGTGGAATCATATGATATGTGTAGATGTGTGAATGTTAAAACTAGAATGAACTTGGAATGCATTAAGCCATGTTTCCAAGCAATTGTATGAATTGTCGGTTTAAGTACACTTGATGTACAAATCATCGACCATAGCTTGGGTCGGAGGGTGCACATTCTGTATCCAAATTGTGGGGTGTGACAATGGATGTAGCAGCATCTTCGAACCAAGCTTGAAACTCTCAAGTTATCATGAAGTTAGAAACAAATACCTAAAGATGGAAGTTCAAAATATTGAGAAGAGCTTGAAATTTTATAAGAAACAGTAGGTGAAATGGGATGTTTCCATTATGTCTGATGGATGGACCGACGGAGTATACAGGTCTATTACCAAACTTTTGGTAAATAGTCCTAGTGGTACAGTTTTTTTAAGGTCCGTTATATGTCAAACATCTCTAAGAATGTGGACAACCTACTTCAACTTCAACTTCATAGACAATGCATCAGCCTACTTGAAAGCTAGTCAAATGCTTATGGATAAAAGTAAGAAGCTATTTTGGACATTCGTGTGTGGCACATTGCATTAATCTCATGCTTGTTGACATAGGAAAGCTATCAGTCAATGCAAGCACTGGGGAAAAAGAAAGGGAGATCACAATGTACATTTATAAGCATGTGTGAGTATTAAATGTACTGAGAAAAAAAATATATAGATGGTGAGTTAAAGATACTCACCATGACACACTTTGCCATGCTACCTCACCTTCAGGAGCATCCAAGAGCAAAACTCAGGTTAAGAGGGATGTTTGCATCAAAGGAGTGGCAAGAGAGCACATTTGTAAAGAGTCCTAACGGAAAGTGAATCCATGATTTAGTGTTCACCAATCCTGAATTTTGGCCATCTATTAATATTGTTTGAAGTCTATTATCCCCTTGGTGAAGGTCTTGAGATTAATAGACTCGGATGAAATGCCTCCTATGGGATACATTTACGAAGCAATGGATTAAGCCAAGAAAACTATCGCAAAGAATCTTGAGGACATAAAGAAGACATATTCACCCATTTGGATCATCATTGATGCACAATGGAATGTACATCTTCATAGTCCATTGCATGCAGCTGGATGCTTTGTAAATCTGCAATTTCAATATGATGATAACTTTCAAGCGGATTTAGAAATAAGACTGGGTTGCATGACTGCATAAACAGAATGGTGAGAACTTCAAGAGGGTGTGTCAAGAATCAAGAGAGATGAACAAATAGGGATGTTCAAGAAAGCACTTGAAATGTTTAGGAGACAGACAACCAAAGCAATTAGGAAGACTAAACGACCAGGTAAATTATTTTGCTTCATTTCATTACTTATCCATTAAAATTTCCCTAGTTTATTAATTTGTTTGTTCCCTTTTATTGATATTTCCCCTATATAATAATAGGCTTATGATGTGAAAGAAAGCTATGGAGATTATTTTTCCGGAATTGCAAAGATTGGCAATTTGTATATTAAGTCTCACTTGCAATGGAACAGGTTGTGAGCACAACTGGAGCACATTTGGGCAGGTGAATATGTATTTAATAATATTTATTTGTTTGTATATAATTATAGTATGTCTATTTCTGTTAATTATGTTGATGTGTCAAATTCAATTTCTATTATAGATTCATTCAAAGAAGAGAAATAGACTTGCGCAAGAAAGATTAAATACTCATCTTTGTAATGTACAATCTGCAACTCTTAAGTGCGCATGTAAGGAGACAATTAAAACAAGGGCTTGATCCCATTTGTTTATCAGATATGGAGTCCGATGATGAATGGATTGTAGAGAAAGAGAACCCTATTCTACCATAAGAGAACTCATGGATGGATATGGGTGAATGTTTTGTAGAGCCCATAGAAGACAATGAAGGGGTTGGGTCTTTATGATCACAAGACAAGCAACATGGTAGACTATAAGCTCATAACATATAATTTAGATCCTTTTCTTTTCAACCAGTTAACTTAATGCTCAATAATCAATAACATAGGCACATGCCCACATGCTAATCACTAAGCCTAAGATACACAATCATATTGTATTGTAGGTCCTACAAAACTTCCCATAAGTAAAGAAAAGAAAATAATAAAGTAAAGGAGAAGAGGTCGAAGAGAAAGAATTTCTTTTATCCAATTTTGAAGAGAAGAAAGAAGACAATTATTCTTCATGATGATAATGTTGCTCCGATGACCAGAGGGAATGGGAGGATGCATGAAGATTGAAGAGAGGAGGGGATAACTTTTTGGTCATTTTGTATTTGAAATTATATATTTATACTAAAAAAACCTATAGATGAGCAGAATGAGTTAAACTTTATTAGTGACTGACTATGACACATACACTTGTTTTATGGGTTCTCCATTGATAATGCCATTATATGTTACTTTCTTGATGCATATTGATGAAAAATGGATCATTGATGTGTTTTAAATAGATTTTTTTCTTTTTTTTTTCTGATTTTTTAGGAAAATTGGAAAAAATCTTATGATTTACTATACGATTTGTGACACAATTCAATTCAGACCCTCCTACAATCTGTGATACGATCATGACTATGACAACATTGTCTGCAAGTACCCATATGTATGGAGGAGGGAAATCATTTTCTGGTTCTTTTTTGGCTTCATAAGACACTGGTAAGTTTTCTGATCCAGGAACCTCAGAAAAATAAAATACAGACCACGGTGAGCATTGCCCACCATGCTTGTTCAGTGAATACAGACTTTTCTTCATGAGGCCAATATATATATATATATATATATATATATATATATATATATATATATATATATATATCACTATGGGAAAGACAATCTGTCAACTCAACGAGATTTTCCTCCCTTTTTTTTTTTTTTAAACACACGCGCGCGCACACACACACACCCCACAAGCACACACACACACACCCCCACACACTCACTCCCTACACCTGGGATTTTCCTCCCTTTTGTAATTCCCTCTCTTTTAATATAATATCTGATACTTTAAAAAAATTAAAAAAAATAGGTTGCATGACCTACAAAAGACTCTTGCATCAGCAAATTTTCAAAATACCAAGCGAAGTGCGCCCATTTTGAGCTCCTTTCCCATTTAATAGACCTTGGTTTGATGATCCAAGGTTTCATTAAGATGTACGCAGAAAACCAACCTCAACAAATAAAAAATCTGTAAACAGAATTTTCATGGTACGTCACAGTAAGTTTAGGAAATTCATTATTATGACTCCCAACGTACTGTTAGCTCCACCCCCAAAAGAGTAATTTGGTCATTACAACATGGTGAAAAAGCATTCACAGAAAAAAAGGGTGAAAAGGTTTCACCCATGGGGCAAAATTATTGATTTTAGGGTGTAGAAATAGTAGTTCCCAAATTCAATTGCCACCGTTTCTTACCTTTTTATTGTGAAAATCTGACACAGTCCACAAGTAAAATTTCTAGCTACTGCTGTGGAGATTAACCTCCGCTTATCGGTGGAATGATGGCCAACTCATCTCTGTTCCCCACTACTGCAGACTCAGATGCATATTCCTCATTCAGTGCCAAAACCATGCACCCACGGATCTCTTCCAAGCTCGGAAACTTAGTCAAGAGCTTACTCATACAATCATGGGTCGTGCTACCAGATGGCACTTCTAGAGACAAATCTGATACGCCAGTAAGATCTCGAGCTCTAGCAAAGAACAGAACTTTTATCTCAACAGATGAATTCTCAGTTTTTTCAGTACTATTCGGTTCTTGGGTTTCAACTGCACTGCTGCCATCAGCCATAATAGCAGACACACCTGTTACCAACATCAACAGAAGCCACCGCTAAGTGTGTGATTTTAAATGAAATACAAAAATACACGAATGAATATTTTATCATGAGAAATGAAAATTTCCATTGTCATTTACATTGTAGGTTGAGACGTTCTCTGGGTAGCTAGGTAGACGGATGTTTTTCCATCCAAATTAACACGATGCATTTCAGGTCCTGCCTGAAGTGCATTCTGTCTTTTTTGGGGTGGACCAGGCAGAAAAACAGAAGGCTACATAGTGCCCTTTACTTTCCGCAACACCCCAAATTGCCAGGAAACAGATGAGGAATCGATTTTCTGTCAATCTCCATTTCATTTGCGATTTGGGACACATCAAAACTGTACCTTTTGTTTTAGGACTGTCCAATACAGTGTTTTTGATTTCTTAAAGATTTATTCAAACTCTACTGTTTGATTAGAATCCAGAAAAAAAAAATAAAAAAAATAAAATCAGTATTCCACTGGAATCCTGATGGGAAAATTTTGTATATGAATTATAGAAATTCCTCACAATGGACTGGCACAAGGTTTCAATGAATGTTGATGGTGTTTATTTTGGTTGTGGCGTTGATGGAAGGAATGCATGGCTCAGTGGTAGACGCACTGCGTTTCAACATTTAAGTCATGGGTTCGAGTACCTATGTAGGGTGGGTGGGTGAGTGGGTGGGTGGGTATGGGAAAAAAGAAAATGATGATGCAATGGAACTGTACGTAACATGCCAAGACCATACCCTACCTGTGTGATCTGTGGAGATGTGCTACATGATTAAGGTGACTAATTATCATAAAAGATGGTTTAAGTTGAGGTTAATATACTGTAAAGATGGTCCACAAACTCCTCTGAACTACACTGCAACGCATATAACAGAAAAATGAAATGTGCAGTGTCAGAGACGGGTGACTGAAAGAATCTTGTCCAAAGTTGCAATCTGGTTCAAAATATCAGCTGATACGCACCTATATTTCTTCAAAATAACTATGATGCATTTTTCATATGTATCGCTGGTAAGAGACTAGAATTGGTCAAGATACAAACGAATGAAACAAATACGTGGTGTGTACTGGCCAATAAATACTGATATGTATCTGTTTTGGAGCAAGATAATACACGGTCTGATACAATTATTCTGAGCCTTGGTGATAATCTAGATAAAAGCCACCATTCTAGGAGCTGGGAGTATGAACACCCAAGGGCTGTTATGCACTCCACCCACACAACCTATAGAAAATAAAAATAAAAATTGAGGAACTCCATTTCTTTTTCTTTTTTTTTCTTTCTTTTTGTTTACTTTTGTGTGTATGTGGAGATCAAAATATAGTAGTTACATATTCCGTCAATGAATGGAGAAGAGTCCCCTATACAAAGAAGAAATAACTGATTCTTTTGCAACAGAATATGCAACACAACTGGCCTGTCTAGAGATTTGATGAGAACGGGTTTCCATGGACACAGTCATCAAGTTTGGGTCATTTAGGACCACTCCCTTCTCGTATTTTCACGACCACCTATTGACACTAGTCCCGAGAATGCAAACCTCCAGAAAACAGCCCAGAAGATCAGCCTACAACTTAATCAATCTCTTCCTCTTCTATCATACAATGAAGATGATGGACCTCATGCAGCTTTAGCTCCCATTTGCTCAAAGCAAGCACATAACTTTTGCCTCACAATCAGCTGAGACCCACCACAACTCAAAAAATGTTTCATCAATACGAATGTCCCCACATCATTTACCATAACCAGCCATTCCCCACCTAAATCCAAGCCTTCCCTGAAATTGGTACTAACCATTCCAACAACCTACCTAAAACATGTATCCTCTGCTTGTGTACGCTCCTTGGGCAGCAAGGTTGTATAGTAGATTAAGGTTTTCAGTTTGTCTGATTGTCGCCAATAGCTTGGCAATCCAAACAGTTGATATGATGTGCCTCACAGTGGACGGCCCATCACCGAAGATTCCCAGATTGGAAAATCCTAGCTGTAGGCTGTTCGGACTTTTCTCTGTTGAATGAACTATCACCATGTTTTGTTTCTTAATCGTCAATTAATTTGGGACGCCTATTGATGGGTTAGGACTTTTCCATCTGGAAGATTTTTGTTACATTGTCAATCCATAGGGGAACCATAATATCAACTATTTGGATAATTGAACGATAGGCCCCACTTGTACATACTGAAAACCCAAACAGTACTGTAGAAAAAACTCAGGCCGAGCAGCATACAATACCTCCAACTAGTAATCACAACCCCAATTTCCCAATCACCCTCCAAACTTTTTGTCATTCTGTCCACCACTATCCTAGAAAGCCACTTTCCCAGTTGTGCTTCAGATTCCCAATAACCATAACCCACCATCCTTCTTGGGTCCACTGCAGATGTGGTTAGGAGGACCAAAGGTTGATGTCATGTGTTGGGCTTCTTGTATAGAATCCTTTGATAGTTGTAATCATCCCCCCATGTATTGAGAGTCATTATAGTAAGTTGTATTTTCTTCATCTGGTTTTAACAAAAAAAATTGTCATTACCTCTCATAAAAAAATAAAAATAAAAATAAAAACCTTCTTAGCTGACCCCCATCTTCCTCCAACAACTAAGTTAGTGACAAACACAAAATAAATAGAAGTAAGATGCGTGCTTATCATGAGGCCAATAGGTTATAATCTTGGAAAATAAGGAATATGTAGAGCATATTCATGAATTGGGGAAAATGTTCAAATATCAAGATGCAACATAAAGAATCCAAAACGTTTCTTGATACAGCATCCACATGATAAGATCAAAGCATAAAATATAACTACGGTATGTAGAATTTCAATATTCACCATTTTATCAATGAGAAAAATCTTCAAACTATGGCAGAATGTGATGCACCCACGAACTGAGAAATCACAATGTTGCATGTAACTCAAATTAAATCATTCAAATAGTGGGGCCCAATTAGATTGGTCATAAAGTAAAATTACACTCATTTGACTACCAACGGGCTGATTAATGGAGATTTAATGGACAGCAGATACAAAAAATGATCAACTTTCCAAATTTAACAAATAAATGCCCACCAATCAGAGGTTAGAATTGTTGAACAGATCAGGTTGTTGGATGATAGCCTGTCTAAATGTTGCCCGCAATGTATGTCATGTAAAATTTATGAGAGCAAAGAGCTTGCATATGGACAATCACACATTCTCACTCTTTCTTTCTAAGAATGATCTAATTCATTCAAACAAAAATAATAAACTAAGCCTAACATGTGACACTCTCCTCACTCAGATATGCCCAATTGAATACAGTACCAAAAAAAACTGCCAAAAACAGATATTTCAAGCTGCCAGTTTATGATTACAAACTCTCCCAATTGCCTAGAAGATCTTCCTTAGAACAGACTCAGATTCGGTAGTGACCCCTCCAGTGCCAATGTCGGTACTGGTTGGTGCTCTGTGGGAGCCACCATGATGCATGTGTTTTATCCGTGCCGTCCATCCATTTTAAAAGATCATTTTATTTTATGAGACCAAAAATTAGGCAGATCCAAATCTCAAGTGGACCACACCACAGGAAATAGTGGTGATTGAACTCCTTCCATTAAGAATGTCATAGGGCCCACTGTAATATTTATTTTCCATCCAACCTGTTGATTAAGGCATACAAACCTGGATGAAGGAGAAACACAAATATCAGCTTGATCCAAAACTTCTATGCCACAGAAGTTTTTAATGGTGGGCATTCAAGCACCACTATTTCCTGTGGTGTGGTCCACACGAGATTTGGATCTGCCTCATTTTTGGGCTCATGCCCTAAAATGAGCTGCCAAAATGGATGGACAGAGTGGATAAAACACATGCATCATGGTGGGGCCCACAGAGCACAAAACAGCACCGACTAGTACCGACCTTGATACTAGGGGTCACTTCCAAATCCCAGTCCCCTTAGAACAACCTCAAAATATTCTTGTTTTGACAATGCCCAACCGACAATCAAATGGAAAATCCCTAATTTAGTAGTTTCAAATGATGAGACCTTATTTTCAAAGATTCCAGAATTTTCTCTATCACGCATTCACACTCTAACATAAGATCAAATAACTCCCATTTTATTACCATTTTACGACCCTCAAATCATATCATGCTGCTATTCTTTCATCAAGGAAAACAATTTCATCTTATACACGTTAAAGTTTTAGTTACCCTAGTTTTTCATATTTTGTACTTTTCCAGGTTTTGTTGAAATCATAAATAACAAACGAATGTAGTGAGAAAAGGTACAGAATGTAACCATAGCTTTGGTCGATGTATCACATCATATGGCCCAAGAGATCCATACGATCGTTCTCTGCCACTTGATTTGTTATAATCATTTCCCTTTTTCACCAATAAAATGATCAATTATGGTAATTTAAAGAAGGGTTTTCCTAACATCCCCATATTCATGGGGACATTAGCAACATCCCCTATTCTTGTATGACCAAGGTATTCAAAATTGGTTACGTAACAATAACAATCATAACCGTTACGCATTACAAGGTCGAAACAGCCATAACAGCCATTACAGAAAAACAGGCCATAACGACCCGTAACGGCCCCGTAATGGTCTTGTAACAGTTTTTTCAAAAAATAAAAAACGGCAGTTATGGGCCGTATCATAACAGTAACGGTGGTGCCATTACGGCCACCATTACAGTTTTGGAATACCTTGTGTATGACACATGGGATGCCCAATCATCGATCAGGACAGTTCATTCAGTAGTACCAATGCGAGCAAACCATGGTGCAAAAATCACGCTGATCAGATGATCCTAACCCATTGAATGAGGCCAATTTGTTACAACCTTCTGTTGTTTATGAGCCATGGATCAAACGGTTAGAACCATCAAACCATAGTGCTACTTTGGAGTCATAAGCAATGCAAAGTGGGATCTATCTCAAAGATGTTTCAAGGCGATTATTGGAGCTATGTCTCCTCTTGCTCTTGGCTGTACATTTTCCATGCTATTGATCGGACACTTAGGATCATCCAATTGGCGTGATTTCTACCCCCCATCTATTGCCCCAAATTGTATGAATGAATGAATGGTTCAGATCAATGATAGGTCACCACATGTGCATTTAAAAGCGCGGGGGACGTTAGCAAAACCCTTCAAAAAAGAAAGAAAGGAAAAAAAAAAAAAACAGTTCTGGGACAACAACGTTTCAAGAAATATTCATATAAGATTAAGCCTGCGGATCAATCATACAGTGTCTGTGCTTCAACCGTCAGATTCCTACCATCATATACTTTATGGGCACAAGGTAGAAATTTCATTACCTACCCATCTAGCCTCCAATCAAGCCACTCAACCGCCGCAATGAATATATCAGAGTCAACTATTGTATCGGATGAATGCTATCCGCAAGGTAAAAGGGAATCTAGAGGCTATGCAATTCAACCAGTACGAGCTTTGAAAATCATAACTAGCTTACATGCAATTCAAGGGCTAGTAGAAATCTCTTTAATCAATTCAATCGAACAATTGATGTGCAGATAACAGGATGTGGCGATCAGTCCAAAGA
Source organism: Magnolia kwangsiensis (assembly GCA_037074715.1). Taxonomy (NCBI): domain Eukaryota; kingdom Viridiplantae; phylum Streptophyta; class Magnoliopsida; order Magnoliales; family Magnoliaceae; genus Magnolia; species Magnolia kwangsiensis. The sequence continues at coordinate 29,545,286 of CM073575.1, read as the reverse complement.
TATGAAAATTTTCTTCGAGGAATTCTTTCAAACGACTGATATGCAGAAATATTGGTGGAGCTTTTACCTTTGAATCCTGTCTTCTTTGTGATACAATCCCTTCACTTCCTGCTTCTCGCTTGAATGCACTTGTGCAGTACTTTGTATTTTGACAGCTTTAGCCGGCCCGCGTCACCACCCCAAATGACGTCTCATCTTACCCACAGCACAAGAAATTTCCAACTGTACGACCCATATATGGCCCACCAGCCTTTTGTAGCCCACTGCTTTTTAAGCTTCCAAAAATAAGTCTATGCTGTACGGACGCCCTTGTACATGACGAAAATGCCCTTACTCTAAAAATATGACCGCAGGTACTCCCTTACACGCAAATACACGTCCGAACTCTCCCCGCCATCCCTAGTCCCTATTTTCACCCATTATCTTCGTGAAATCTCCATAGAATCTCCGTAGAATCCCCATCCGACCATCACATTACATCTTGTATCATCCATTACTCAAGGTGAACGGTTTTCTTTTTCTGAGAGGACGTGGATGCATTGGTAAATTTGGGATCTTGAAGACTTGTCTGCAAAGAACGTGTTTCACACCAAGGTACTCTTATTATTATTCTGGAACAGGATTTTACTGATACGGCAGTGGCACGAGGTAAGGACGTTTAAATTCTTAACAAATTATCTAGAAATTTGTGGTCAATTTCATGCATTGCTAAGTAAATTTCACGTGTCAATCTCATGCATTGCTAAATTTTCGGGCTCGTGCCCTAAATTTTCGGGGTCAATTTTACTTCAGGCATGTTTGATTTTCTCGGGTAAATGTAAATACAGTGGAAATGGGCAATAATTATTTCCCTGGGTAATTAGCTTCAAGGAGACTGCCAAATGTAAGTGGGGCCCACCATGATGTAGGTGGATTATCCACACTGTCCATCCATCATGACAACTGAATTTAGGCCACGAAGCAAAAAATGAGGCAGATTCAAAGTTCAAGTGGACCACACCACAGTTAAAATGTAATTAAACACTTACCGTTAAAAACTTCTTAGAGCCACTGTTTACTTTGGTGTGGGCCACTTGAATGTTGGATTTTTCTGATTTTTCAGCTCTTGCCTCAAAATGTTATGGTAAAACGGATGGACGATGCGGATACGTCATATACATGACGGTGTGGCCTACAAAATTTTATGTCAATAACTTTGGACCCATTTTTCAAAGCAGGAATACGCTGCTATTTTCAAACAGGTGAAATTGTAATAATTGGCTGTTTACAAGTATTTACATGGTCTTTGAAAAATCAAACAAGCCCTTAGTTCCCGGTCAATTTACTGAATTGATCGGTCAACTTCATGCACTACTTGGTCAAGTTGACGCATTTTACCTTCAAATTGTAGTGCATTTTTATAATACGACCGTCAAATTTGTATTGTTTTTTTTATAATACGACTGTGAAGGTTATATATTGAATACATTTGTTGCTTTCTTTGAAATTGGGAATTTCATACCAATACGATTCAAAATTTCACGGTCAATAAGACATTCATTTCAAGGTCAATTTTATGCACTTCATGGTCAATTCGCTTCACTTCACGGTCAATTTTATGCATTTCACGGTTAATTCCATGCGAGTCCCCTTCACTTCACGGTCAATTCCATGCATTTCATGCTCAATTCCCTTCACTTCACAGTCAATTCAATGCATTTAACGGTCAATTTCATGCATTTCACGGCTAATTCCCTTCACTTCACGGTCAATTCAATTCATTTCACAGTCAATTCCCTTCAGTTCACGGTCAATGCAATGCATTTCACGGTCAATTTCATGCATTTAATGGTTAATTCCATGGATTCCCCTTCACTTCATGGTCAATTTCATGCATTTCACGATCAATTCCCTTCACTTCACGGTCAATTCCATGCATTTCACGGTCAATTCCCTTCACTTCACTTAGAAAATTTGACCGATAAGTCGGTTACATTCGAGCTAGCACAATGTTGTATTTCCTACTACTTAGTCAAATCCACCTTATACATGTGAATACTAAATAAGTTATATTATTGTGTTTTTTTTCAGAAAATGTCTTCGATAATGATCCTATGCTCATATGGTGGGGAGTTAGTAAGCGAAAACAATCGATACACGTACAAGGGTGGATACTCCAAAACTACTGTTGTGGGTGTTGATACCACATATGATGAGCTTCTATCGAAAATGTACAAGATTGCGAAGTGTAAACCTGAGGATTATGATATTAGGTTGAAAGCATTGTTTCCCTACATAAATGAATCGGTTCCTCCGATTGTAATTAAAGACGATGAAGATGTGAGAATGTTGTTGGTAGCATAGTTGAAGCATTCGGATCAGTACATCCCTTTATTCATCGAGACAATGGAGCGCGTTAACGAGGCAATACCCGAAGACCCGGTGGCTTTCAGTGGTTTCGAACATGACGCCCCAGCAGTAAGAAGTTTGGGTGAGGAAGATATCTTAAAAGTTGAAGTAAAGGCATCACCTTCACATATTCCTCTAAACCCCAGTACCCGAGCTGGCTTAGACATCAAACTTCATAACAACTCAAGTGAGGGCGTCTGTTGACATGAATCTCATAAGTGAATATAAGACATCGCCTTCATTTACAAGAGTAGATTTGGAATCAACATCCAACGCCATCAACGTAAGTGGAAGCGACATTCCATTGCCCAAGCAAGCTCGAACATCTGACTTTACCACCGGCCTTCCCATTGTGCCTTTTGAGGATGCTGGTTTCACCAATGTAGACTTGTCATTGTATTCGCATTCAGTTGATGACGTGATTGATATAGCCGTTAAGCAAACTTTTAAGGACAAGAGCCGGTGTAAGTACATGTTGAGCCAATTTGCAATTCACAACAACTTTCAATATAAGGTCTTGTATTCCACATCCAAGAAATTCACCGTGAAATGTATGGAAGATAAGTGTGATTGGAGGGTACACGCATCTAGGGTGAATGATGCAGGAATTTTCAAGATTAAGACTTAACGTCCACACATACATGTGGAATGCCATACATGAAGAGTGATCATCGACAAGCAAGCAGTAAGCTAGCCAGTGAGCTGGTTGTCAATCGCATTGAGCAACGGCTGGGATTAAGGCCGAAAGACATTATATTGCCAATGCAAGAAAAGTATAACATTCTTATTAGCTATAAGAAGGCATGGCGCGTAAAAAAAATTGCAATCAATCGTGTAATGGGGTCCTATGAAGACTCTTACAAAGAACTCCCGATGTACTTGCATGAGTTGAGGATGGCAAACCCGGGGACACTGACCGCCCTGCTTGCAGATCAACAAACTGGGAGGTTCGAGAGATGTTTTGTTGCTCTCGGACAGTGCGTCAAAAGTTTTCGAACATGTCTGCGAAGGGTCTTGGCATTTGATGGAGGTAAGTACAAGGGTGTTCTATTTGTCACTACGGCTTTAGATGGCGACAATCATATCTTTCTAGTCGCGTTTGGTATCGGAGAATCGGAGAACAGCAGCAGTTGGAACTGGTTTCTTACCTACCTCAGTCATTCGTTAGGCGATCTACCTGGTCTTGTGATCATATCAGACCGGCATAAAGGTCTAATGAAAGAAGTTCCCCAGGTCTTCCAAGCAACAATTAATGGCTACTGCGCCTACCATATATACCGAAACTTGGTGGACACGTTCAAAGATAAGTCGTTAGAAATATACCACTGGCAAGCTGTAAAGACTTGTAGGAGGGCTGAGTTCGAAAAGCTAATACATGATATTGAACTTGCCAATTCCCTGGTACATGCATGGTTGAGGGAAATAGGGTATGAAAAGTGGGCATCATCGCACTTCCCAGGAAAAAGATTCAATTTAGTCACTACAAACATAACTGAGTGTGTTAATGCTCTATTTAAAGAAGCGCGAGAATATCTCATGACTATACTGATAGAGACGATCAGATTGAAAATTCAAGAGATGTTCTATAAGCGAAGAGAATCAGCATTATCATTCGTTGGACCGTTGACACCGTGGGCCGAGAAACAATTAAAGGATCTCGTACCGAAGGCATGAGATGTCTGTTGTCATGCAATTTCTCGGGATGAATACTATATTATAGGAGAGTACAATGATACAGTCAAGCTTAATGAGCTTTCATGTACATGCCGCGAGTTTGAAGTACTGGGATTGCCTTGTTTTCATGTTCTTTCAGCATGTATAAACTACAACCTTCCTCATTATTCATACTGCTCCCCGTTATACACGGCTCGGAATTACCAAATCACATATGAAGATTCCGTGTACCCAGTACGAGACAAGATCCAATGGAAAATTTCATTAGCATTCAAGGAACTGTGTGCGAGTATGATGCCACCGCTACAGAGGAGGGTAGCTGGAAGACCGAAGAAGGCACGGATCCTTTCCCGTGGAGAGGAGCGAACAACCAAAAAATGTGGACATTGCAAACAAACGGGCCATAATCGTCGAAGTTGCAAATCTCTAATACATCCGGAATAATGTAATTTATTGTGCATTTTTTATAATACGACTGTGAATGTTATACATTTGTTGTAATAGGACTGTAAATGTTATACTTTTCTTAAACAAACGACTGTGATGAATGTTATACATTTTTTGGTATATGACTGTGAATGTAATACATATGATACGACTGTAAACAAATCAAATGTAGCAAAATCAAACTAAAATGGTGCCCGTGTGACCAAATCAAGATGCAAATTTTATATAATGGAAAAATCAAGCATTTTCTCTTTAAACACACTTTAAATGACTTGGTCTTTGGTCCCATACAGGTACAAATGATACTTTGATGTGAACAGCATGGTAAGCACAAACTGAGTGGATCTGAAAGCATAAACTAAATTGCTGCCCAATCACGGTCATTTCCATGCATTTCACGGTCATTCTCGGCAATTTCGTGTTCATTCACGGTCATTTCCATGCATTTCACGGTCATTCCAAACAATTCTGTGTTGATTCACGGTCATTTCCACACATTTCACGGTTAATTCCCTTCACTTCACGGTCATCTATATGCATTTTACTGTCAATTTGCTTCAATTCATGATCATTTCCATGCATTTCACGGTCATCTCAACCAATTCCATGTTGATTCACGATCATTTCGAGGCATTTCACGGTCAATTTCCTTCACTTCGCGGCCATTCGCATGCATTTAGCGGTCAATTCGCTTCAATTCATGATCATTTCCATGCATTTCACGGTCATCCCAACCAATTCCGTGTTGATTCACGGTCATTTCGAGGCATTTCACAGTCAAACTCCTTCACTTCATGGTCATTTGCATGCATTTTGCGGTCAATTCGCTTCAAACCATGATCATTCCCATGCATTTCACGGTCGTCCGAAACAATTCCGTGTTGATTCACGGTCATTTTAAGGCATTTTACAGTCAAACTCCTTCACTTCACGGTCATTTGCATGCATTTCGCGGTCAATTCGCTTCAAACCATGATCATTCCCATGCATTTCACGATCGTCCAAAACAATTTCGTGTTGATTCACGGTCATTTCGAGGCATTTCACAGTCAAACTCCTTCACTTCACGGTCATTTGTATGCATTTTGTGGTCAATTCGCTTCAAACCATGATCATTCCCATGCATTTCACGGTCGTCCGAAACAATTCCGTGTTGATTCACGGTCATTTCAAGGCATTTCACAGTCAAACTCCTTCACTTCACGGCCATTTGCATGCATTTGACGGTCAATTCGCTTCAATTCATGATCAAGAGAAATTTCCAACTGTACGACCAATATATGGCCCATTCCCGAGACGAAGCCCACCCCATTTTACTTTTCAAGAATACTCCCCAGGTGTACGGACGCCTTCCCAAACGTCGAAAATGCCCCTACTTTTTCCTTCAAGTAGATCGGCTGCTGTTCGAAGACAAGCGCTGACACTTCTCGAACTCCGAGTTATACGAACGGTTCAAAAGAGATCAACGTTACATGGGCTCCACAGTTATGTATTTATTATATCCACAATGTTCATCCATATTTCGTTCATCCATATTTCGAGGTCATTTCGGAGCATTATCATAAAAAATAAAAAATAAAAAATAAAAAAAAAATATCATATCCAAAGATCAACTGGACCACACCACAAAGAGTAGCAGAAAATTGATTTTCACTGTTGAAACGCATGTAGGGCCCACCATAACATTTATTTTCCATCCAATTTATTCATGAGGTTACAAAGAACTGGATGAATAGGAAAAACAAATTTCCTAATGATTAAAAACTTCCATGACCCCTGAAAGGGTTTCAACGGTAGACATATAAAGCAGAATAGTAATGGCATTTGCTACGGTTGGACCTATGGCTACGGATTATACCATAATCCGTAGCAATAGAGTACACTCAGGGTGAGCGTGCTGAACTAGCCGCCCCCCCCCCCCCCCCCCCCCGCGCCACTTTCTGGACTGTCCGGCGCGGCCACGCCGATCTGGCATGCCCCCGCCCATATTGTGATTTTATGGCTACGAATAATAACCGTAGCTATAATCCGTAGCAATAGGTTTTTTTGTGTTTTTTTTTTTTTAGTTTTTTTTTTCTTTTTTTTTTTTGTACATGGAGAACTTCATTCTACCTATAATTTTCTGTAACACATATTTATATAAATATGTATATATAAGCATATAAATTTTTTTTCTCTTTTTTTTCATTTCTTTCTTTATTCATTTAACAAGAGTATCTTCTAAACTAAAATTAGTTACTTAATGTACCCTATATGATTTTGGGGTAGGAGAAGCTACTTTAACCAACCAATCTAGTTATTTTCCAACATTTCATCAGCTCGATGATCGAAAATCCATTTCATTCACTTAGCGGTGAATTTCGTTCATTTCATTTGCATGCATTTCACGGTCATTTTGCTTCAATTCATGATCACTTCTATGCATTTCATGGTCATCCGAAACATTTTCGTGTTGATTCACGGTCATTTCGAAGCATTTTGTGGTCAATTCCCTTCACTTCACGGTCATTTGCATGCATTTTGTGATCAATTCGCTTCAAACCATGATCATTCCCATGCATTTCATGGTCGTCCGAAACAATTCCGTGTTGATTCACGGTCATTTCGAGGCATTTCACAGTCAAAATCCTTCACTTCACGGTCATTTGCATGCATTTTGCGGTCAATTCACTTCAAACCATGATCATTCCCATGCATTTCACGGTCGTTCGAAACAATTCCGTGTTGATTCACGGTCATTTTAAGGCATTTCACAGTCAAACTCCTTCACTTCACGGTCATTTGCACGCATTTCGCGGTCAATTTGCTTCAAACCATGATCATTCCCATGCATTTCACGGTCGTCCGAAACAATTCCGTGTTGATTCGCGGTCATTTTGAGGCATTTCATAGTCAAACTCCTTCACTTCACTGTCATTTGCATGCATTTCGTGGTCAATTCGCTTCAAACCATGATCATTCCCATGCATTTCATGGTCGTCCGAAACAATTTCGTGTTGATTCACAGTCATTTTGAGGCATTTCACAATCAAACTCCTTCACTTCACGGTCATTTGCATGCATTTCGAGGTCGATTCGCTTCAAACCATGATCATTCCCATGCATTTCACGGTCATCCGAAACAATTCTGTGTTGATTCACGGTGATTTTGAGGCATTTCACAGTCAAACTCCTTCACTTCATGGTCATTTGCATGCATTTTGCGGTCAATTCGCTTCAAACCATGATCATTCCCATGCATTTCACAGTCATCAGAAACAGTTTCATGTTGATTCACGGTCATTTCGAGGCATTTCACAGTCAAAATCCTTCAATGGGCAAGAATTGCACGTGAATACCACCTTATGGTTGAAGGAGCAAGAGTTGTGTGTGTGCACAGCCCGCATGAGCTTGCATGTGTGAAAACTAAAATTTATGGTAGTTCAATTTTGTTTTTGTGTGTGTGTGTGTGTGTTTTTGTGGTCATGTGCGTGCGTGAAAACTAAAATCAATGGGTAGTTCAATTGTGTGTGCATGCGTGTGCTATTGTTGTAGGGCAGGCAATGTTCTATGAGCTTCAGTATAATTAGATTGAAAAAAGTATTTGACACCAAGTACAAAAATACAAAAGTCCATTGAATTTTTTCTCAATTGATTTGCTACAAGTAACTTCAATCTACTGCAGAACTTTTTTTTAATACCAAAACCTTATTTAGGCATGCTAAAAGAGGACTTCATAGCTGGAAACTTCTACAAATCCTAAGTGACAGAAGGGGAAAAAATATCTTTGGTCATCTAGGATCAAAAAAATGAAGACAGAGACTGGAACTGTCATAGAAGAATCATGACTTGGAAAAGAGAAATAATAGTAATGAATCACATAGGGAACTTCAGTTATATTTTCTGCATGCCAATTCATTTGCGTTGTCACTCATTTCAAACAAAAGATGGGACGGTTCACTGGATCAGATATGTAGGGAACCTTTCTTATAAAATTTCAATTTCATCTTCTTTTAAAAATCATAGAATCTACATGCAGCTTGAATACCATACCTTAGAAGATTTAAGAGTATCTCCTTCTTGAACATATACACTCCCATAGAAGCAATGTATGGTTTCTTTTCAGCCTCCTCTCGTGACAGGCCCAAAACTTTAGTATCCACCGCCTAAGGAATTTGAAATGAAGATCATGTAATCATGCAAATTGTAGAATCGCTTCATACTCATGAGGTCCGATTTCAGTCTAATCCTATCAGTAGATGCAAACATAAGGTATCGGGATAATTACCATTGCCTTCGATTCCTCTCCTTTGGGCTTTTCATTAAAGAAAAGAACCCTTCCTTTATTTTCTATCTTCATTAAACCAAAGTCTGAGGCACAGCTATCAAGGAAGAAAGATACTCCAAATTAGTATAAAACCATACGTCTTAGAAGCTCAGAGAAACACACGGAAATAAAAATCTTATTCTACACAAGAAAAAGAGAGTGTAAATGAGAAGGATGGTAATCATGGTGAAAGTCAAAAGTACAGAAGGTATCAACTACATATATAGGCAAATAATAATTGATGACTTCTACAACCAACTTCATTTTCATATTGCTGGAAACAAAGGAAAAAGTAATTATGCACTAATCTACTATTCATCCCTAGTCAATGGTAAGTAATTGTCCACGCTAGAACATGTGCCAACATGCCATGTGTGTGTGGCATCTGAACTTTGCAAAAAGCGGGCCTCAACCATGAAGATCACTGTGTGCGAAAATAGACTCGTTCACTCATTGGGCTGGCTACACTGTGCAAAAGCAATTGATGGCTTAAACATGTGTGTATGGCATCTGAGCTTTGCAAGAAGCATCACCATGAAGATCACCAGGTGCGAAAATAGGCTCATTCACTCATTGGGCAGGCTAAATTGTGCAAAAGCAATTGATGGCTCAAATATGGATTGAAGACTCTGCAACATAGACCAACCCATTTAGTCCTCAGTCAAGTTAAGACTCACCCGAGTTGGCTGATTCGGGCATACTTTAATGCTGACTCATGGTGACGATGGATCAGACTTGACCAAGTCCAAGTTTGCACTGCAGAGGTTTAACTGTAACGCCCTGAAAATCGGGGGTCGTGTATAAACTCAACTCCCGAGTTCCAGACCGTCACTTATGCAACAAAAATGATTATGATTCAATGTTGTCTGATTTAAAGCATTCATATGAGTAAAAGTATACCAAAACTGCAATTCATACTTCAGATCCAGTGATAAAGGCAAGCGGAAGACTAAACAATATATATATCACTGTATGGAAAACAAAGTAAATCTCATCTGTCTCCAAAGTATGACTACATCTCTGAGTCTCATATAACATACATGAACAAAATAAATATCCAAAATGGTCCCACTGAAATCCCATCGATCCAGGTCGCCTACGCGAAGCCATCGTGATACTGCATGTACGAGAACTCGTCCTGGTCCTCGTCGAAGTCTGGCTCCACCTCCTAGATCTCAGCCTCACCTGCATCTACAACAGGGTCTGGTGGGTGTTGCAAACACCATCCCGTAACGTGGGAGTGAGTGATCAACTCAGTGAAATCATAGAGCAAAGATTAGCATGTTCACAATTCAATCATGCGATAATAGTAAAGCAGTAAATCAGACAATCCTAATACTGTTGTTAATGCAAGATGATATGACGTGATGTATGCCCTCACCGACGATCTCCCTCATACGGCAACATCTTACGACCGCGACATGCCACACTCCCTAGAGTGCTCCACATCTTCCAGGCACATGCAATGCTATGGTGATATGATTTTCAAGTTGTTATTAATCCATTCAAACAGCAGGATTGGGAAACTAAGGTACTTCCCTTGTATCAATCCCAACACAAATCCTATCTAGGGTCATCACTCCTAGTAATCTCATACGATATATATTTCGTATGTCACTGCAAGGGCTGCCAGGGCTGTTGCTCGCACTCGTTGCACCGCTCCCCCATCACCTTATCAATACAGGCCTACCGTACTCTACTGCAACAGAAGGGTCGTCGCCTCCCGTGGACTCAGAATACGCTCACGGTCACTACAAAGGACTCGTCGCCTGATCAGTGTAGGCCGACAGCTAGAATATAGTGTCTCATACCACCATAATCTACTCACGAGTCTAGGTGCTCACTGGTCATTACAGGGAGGTTTGTGGCCCCAGCGTAGGCCGACAGCTCGACCACGGTGTCCCATACCACCATGCCCGGCTCATGAGTTTTCGTGGATCAAGGTACCATGGTTAACAGGGTTTATAATGGTAAGTTCAGTACCCTAGGTTCAAGCAGTTATGACTCATACAAGGTGAACACACATCGGCCAGTCGGGTTACTTGACGGGCTCGACTAGCGCGATCGCATCTCAAGTCGAACGACATGAAGTGCGTAAAACACTTCGCGTGGCCTAACCACTGCCGCCAACTCCAAACACGAATCGCGTTCATCGACGCGTCGTTCATGGCTATGACCAGTCAGCCACGAATTCGCTCGGTTACTGACTGCCTGGACTAAGTCTAGTCCCAAGCACTTATGGAATCACATCAGCAATATATGTAAAAGTATTGGAATTGAAATACAATCATGTGAACATGTTAACACATGTTATAACATTCAACTGAAGCAAATCTTCAAGCACATATATTCCATGCATGTAATGAAATCATGCATTTAGTCAACATGTAGAAAATCATTTAGGCCAGCATATTAATTGAGAAATCAATCACAAACTATCACATAACATCATTTAATTCAATACATACTAATACAAGCATTTATACAAACACATACACTACACACTTAAGTCTACATATAGTATGTCGACCCAAAGTGCGCAACTAGGCGAATCTCTTCGCCAAACTAATTATGCACACATTCCTAACTTCCTAATGCGACAACAAACCATGTCAATCATATCAGCAAAATATGAATGTAAATGGTACTTCCTACAAATGACTAAAATGCCCTAAATCTCATATTCTTCGTTAATTTACGAAACAGAAAACGGAGAGCATTTTGTACATGTCAAACGGCGATGCCGTCAAGAATCTACTATTAAACGACATTGAAAGTGTTGGGAACCGTCAATCAAAGCGTCTAAAATCCTCAACCATAAGGCGTGTACATTAAATGCGATTCGTCGACCTGGGATAAACATTGAACGTGCAGATATGGTGCAGCAGGCGCAAATCATCAGACATATACGTCACCTTAAGGCTGTTATTAGGCTGCCATGGAACCAACTTACCACACAGAAACCTGGTGCGGCGATCTCGTTCACGCCTAGTCCTCAGGTTCTTCTCACTAGGATGAACATCACCTAGAGGTACGTTCAGAAGTCGCGCAATCAGTCGCACATCAATCGTAGCCATCTGATCTCTACCAAAAGGGATTTTAAACTGCAATGGCTCCAAGGTAGGACTCTGGATACTAGCGTAGAAGGCACGAACGGTGCTCACATTAGCACGAGCGCGAGCTTCAAAGATCGGACCCCAATGCGCAGCTTCAATGCGTTCGAACAACAGATATTCGCCGAATAGTCATCCATCTACGTTCGCCTCAAATACACTTTGTGATCAGTGTATTGGCCATGAGGCATCTCTGATAAAATTACTCGCCCAAGGTGTGCATGGGGATCCAAATCCCGCTTTATACGGCACTCCAGGACTGCAGCTGGATCTGCGGCGGCGCTTGAACTTGCGGCACCACCCCGCGGTCTTCTCGATTGAGCAGGACGGCTTGGCCCAGCCTCGCCTGTTGCAGTTTTCCTCTTACCCATCAAAGATATGATGGATGAGAGTGATAAAAGGCCTAGAATGGCTTCCACAAAAGCCATGAAAAACGGTAAAAATGCGGAGAAGTGGCTGTCCAATCTGGAAAAAGAAAATCTAAGCGTCATAGAGGGATACTTCAAGCTTTCCAAGGCTGTATTTTCAAGGAGAAATGCAAACGAAAAGGTGGAATGGAGCACCTCACGATTTCAGCTCGATTTGGGAGTTTTTAGAGCTCCAAATGGTGAAATCTTCAAGAGGAAGGGCTGCTAACTCCAAAGAAGTGATGGATGATGGTTGGTTTTGGCCAAGGAGGGATCTAGGAGTGATTTGGGACCACAAACTTTGGAGATAGTTGCTGGAAAATGAAAACGGAGCTAAGGGGAGGGCTGTTTGTGAAGGAGATACACATTTTAGGGGTTTTCGTGGGACGGGAGCTATGTGGGGATGATGTGCACCTCATTTAAGGACGTGCGCCCAAAAATCAGAGCCAACGGGCCCCACCGGTCGGCGATGCATCGCCGAACCGGCGATGGCATCGCCAGCCAACTTCTCAGTTGGTCAGTAGGACCACATGGGTCTGGTCCCCCATGGTCCAGGGACACCAAAAATGTGTGGTCCACCCCCTGGTTCATTGTATTTTGACCTATATGAGCCCAAACATGTGTTCGGGGCTTTCCGGGACCACTCCACAATCCTGAATACCAAACCCTATGATGCAGCATATGAATTTGAGGTTGAAGGAGCTAGTACATCCATCTAGATCCTTATTTGCTAAAGAAAGTGAAGTTAGAATGGCCTTATGGCCATTTTTCATGAAATTTTACTATTCACTGTACAATTTTGTGAAAGTACTAATTTGTGTTATTTTCACATTAGGTTTGATGCCTAACATGAAATGGATAAGAAGGAAATAAAGATCGGAGTGTTTACAGGAAGAATTTTGAAGATTTTTGGTGAAACGGGATTTTTAAGCCCTGGCGATTGATTACAGGAGTCGTGGTCATCCCACGGCCCAAGGATTCACCTTTGCGGGTTTAAAATCGTTCATAGGACGTCTCAACCCGACTTCCTATGACTTAGAAGCTATTCGGGTTGCTTTACGCGACCCGAGATGCGTTACAGACTCGATCGTGCGATCGATTTCAATAGACGTCGCCTATCGGCGAATCTGCGATCCTAGAAGTGTTTCTAGACCCTTCTCGCACCCACCTAAGTCAAAGGAAGCGACAGCGTACGTCGCGAGACCATAACCTAGGCCCAGTATACTCTCATTCATGCTCTGATACCAACTTGTAACGTCCTGAAAATCGGGGGTCATGTATAAACTCAACTCCCAAGTTCCAGACCGTCACTTATGCAACAAAAATGATTATGATTCAATGTTGTCTGATTTAAAGCATTCACATGAGTAAAAGTATACCAAAACTGCAATTCATACTTCAGATCCAGTGATAAAGGCAAGCGGAAGACTAAACAATATATATATCACTGTATGGAAAACAAAGTAAATCTCATCTGTCTCTAAAGTATGACTACATCTCTGAGTCTCATATAACATACATGAACAAAATAAATATCCAAAATGGTCCCACTGAAATCCCATCGATCCAGGTCGCCTACGCGAAGCCATCGTGATACTGCATGTACGAGAACTCGTCCTGGTCCTCGTCAAAGTCTGGCTCCACCTCCTGGATCTCAGCCTCACCTGCATCTACAACAGGGTCTGGTGGGTGTTACAAACACCATCCCGTAACGTGGGAGTGAGTGATCAACTCAGTGAAATCATAGAGCAAAGATTAGCATGTTCACAATTCAATCATGCGATAATAGTAAAGCAGTAAATCAGACAATCCTAATACTGTTGTTAATGCAAGATGATATGACATGATGTATGCCCTCACCGACGATCTCCCTCATACGGCAACATCTTACGACCGCGGCATGTCACACTCCCTAGAGTGCTCCACATCTTCCAGGCACATGTAATGCTATGGTGATATGATTTCCAAGTTGTTATTAGTCCATTCAAACGGCAGGATTGGAAAACTAAGGTACTTCCCTTGTATCAATCCCAACACAGATCCTATCTAGGGTCATCACTCCTAGTAATCTCATACGATGTATATTTCGTAAGTCACTGCAAGGGCTGTCAGGGCTATTGCTCGCACTCGTTGCACCGCTCCCCCATCACCTTATCAATACAGGCCTACCGTACTCTACTGCAACGGAAGGGTCGTCGCCTCCCGTGGACTCAGAATACGCTCGCGGTCACTACAAAGGACTCGTCGCCTGATCAGTGTAGGCCGACAGCTAGAATACAGTGTCCCATACCACCATAATCTGCTCACGAGTTTAGGTGCTCACTGGTCACTACGGGGAGGTTTGTGGCCCCAGCGTAGGCCGACAGCTCGACTACGGTGTCCCATACCACCATGCCCGGCTCATGAGTCTTCGTGAATCAAGGTACCATGGTTAACAGGGTTTACAATGGTAAGTTCAGTACCCTAGGTTCAAGCAGTTATGACTCATACAAGGTGAACACACATCGGCCAGTCGGGTTACTTGACGGGCTCGACTAGCGTGATCGCATCTCAAGTCGAACGATATGAAGTGCGTAAAATACTTCGCGTGGCCTAACCACTGCCACCAACTCCAAACACGAATCGCGTTCATCAACGAGTCGTTCGTGGCTATGACCAGTCAGCCACGAATTCGCTCGGTTACCGACTGCCTGGACTAAGTCTAGTCCCAAGCACTTATGGAATCACATCAGCAATATATGTAAAAGTATTGGAATTGAAATACAATCATGTGAGCATGTTAACACATGTTATAACATTCAACTGAAGCAAATCTTCAAGCACATATATTCCATGCATATAATGAAATCATGCATTTAGTCAACATGTAGAAAATCATTTAGGTCAGCATATTAATTTAGAAATCAATCACAAACTATCACATAACATCATTTAATTCAATACATACTAATACAAGCATTTATACAAACACATACACTACACACTTAAGTCTACATATAGTATGTCGACCCAAAGTGCGCAACTAGGCGAATCTCTTCGCCAAACTAATTATGCATGCATTCGTAACTTCCTAATGTGATAACAAACCATGTCAATCACATCAGCAAAATATGAATGTAAACGGTACTTCCTACAAATGACTAAAATGCCCTAAATCTCATATTCTTCGTTAATTTACGAAACGGGAAACGGAGAGCATTTTGTACATGTCAAACGGTGATGCCGTCAAGAATCTACTATTAAACGACATTGAAAGCATTGGGAACCGTCAATCAAAGCGTCTAAAATCCTCACCTTATGTCTTGTAGACTCGGGAATTGAAACGGAGCGTATACGCTTCGTCTGCGGCGAATAAGGAACCTAATACACGAGATCCATAAGCTACATCGCTATGGAAACAAGGAAAACTCAACTCAGCAACTATTTAGGGTATTTACTTACCTAGAATCGCGGTGAAATCACCGGGAAAGTGGTAGAGGTGTGTTGCTTGAGCACGTGCAACACGTAGTACAAGTGGCAGGAAGAACTCTCTCACTCTCTCACAATCTCTCACCTTTTTCTCTCTCCCAAGCTAGGGTTTCTCTCAAATTCGGATAGGAGAGAGGAGTGAGGGTTTCAACCCCTTTTATAGCCTAAAACATGCCCAAAATAGGCTTGGGAACAATGTTTACTTGGTGCCTAACCAAATCGGGGCCGTTTCGGTCCAAAAGGGCATTTCTGAAGGTCCCCTGGCCAAATGCGGTCGGACTTAAGCTCATGCATACTGGATCTAGCACACATCCAGTTTTCAGACCGGTAGGGTTCCCAGATCGCACGTGGCGGTCCAGTTTCAGTTTAACGGTCATCGCACCAAGATCAGGCCTATAAGTCTCCTGATATGTAATAGATATTTTTCCTGATCCAAGGGTGTAATTTGGCTTTATTCTGACGGTCAGAACGCTTAATACTGATGCGTCAAATCGTGTGCCAGATTTGAATTTCAAATTCCAATTCTAACCCTATTCTCACTCTCTTCGGTCCGGGCTTAATGAAATAGCCTGTGATTATCGGTTTGACTTGATTTTCGGAATGAGTGTCAAGTCCAGCTAGGCGGTTCTAACGGTTTAAGATAGGAGGTATCGGACTTTCGACGTGCGGTCTAGATCCAATACAAAGATTCAAAGTGGTCCAGAGAACAAACCTGCTTAGAGTTTGGTCCGAGGTTTTAGAGCATTATAGCACCATTGGTTCCACTCGCTTTGGGCCTTGTAGAACGTATTTAAAGTGATCAGGGACCATTTTCTAGCTATTCTAACGTTGCACTAGCTAACCTAGTCATATTTTCTAAAGGAATGAATTCTACGCAATTTCGGGTCGAGTTGGTACTCGAGCCCAAGTATGAATTTTTCACGGGCGTTACATTAACCCAGACCTGCTAATGGCATGTGTGGTCCACCTAAGTTGACTGGCCTGATTTTTACCCTAGGTGATATCCAGGTTGGGGCCAATTATACACGTGACATATCGACCTCATGTGCATGGTGGACACATACCGTTCACTGTAGTGCTGTGTTGTGCCTCCGCTCGTGCGTAATCAGTTATGTTCACCATTCACTATGCAAAGTGGGCACTTCCATAATTTGGAGAGTAAGGAACCATGAATTTAAATTTTGAAGAAAAAGGTAGTTGATAGATAATTATAGGAGTAAATCTCATTCAGATTCTGCAACCACAAGAATTGGTTCTGACTAATACCTGTCATCCATAGGGAGACATGCAATAGTAATATCTGCGCCACTTTGACGATGACCCTGGAAATGAAGTAATTCCAAAGATTAAAACATACAAGTTTGTGAAAATGAATTTAACCTCGATGCACAATGGTGCAAGAGATGCAATGCCCAACCTGAACGAAGTCCATATAGTCCATACGGTACAAATGATCTCCGAAGAGAATCAATACATCCTCAATCTGCTTGCCTCTGGCATCCTACAAAATGAAAGTCAGCATATTGCTAATTTGAGATTCGATGCCCTCGATGTATTTTTAATAGTCTAATAGCTAAACCATTTACTGACTTTATCTAAATTTAAAGGGGATTTGACAAGGTCCTATAACAGAGCAACTGGTTAGCTTAAAAACAACCTCATAATCTGTTGGTTGATGTCTGGTACCTTGTGGGAACAACTCCTTCAATATTGAAATAACTAAATTTAGGAGTAAGAAATTAATTTACAAAATGCTTACCTATGTTGTAAAATTTTAAACAGTGTTCGAATCAAGCTTACCTGGATTGTGGGTCATTGTGGTACATAGTATGGGAACCAGCACACAGTATGCTACATTGCCACTTCCTCCATTACGTGGTATGCTAGGGGTAGGTTCATATCCATCACTCCAATACATACAATGTGTATGCAATATGGTTTTTTATATGAAACCATATTTTAATTCATATATGAAATGATGGATGCTATTATTATAGACCCTGCATGCTTAGTGTTATATTATAACAAATAAATAAAAGTAGAAGCATCTTCATTGTAAATATAAATTTTCACTTAATCAATATTAAGAATATAGAACCATAATTTTGGGTCCCTAAAAATAACACCCAGATCTCAAATGACCCATAATCTGGATTGCTCGATCTGAAATGGAAAATGTGGGGTGTTTGGTGTTTTAGGTAATACTGGTCAGAATAAAAATTATGCATAATTCCTTAGCACCCTTTGGGTTGTATCCAATTAAAAGATATCATGAAAGGATATACATACCCCTAACTACAGCACCATTATATCATATGACCATGACGTAGAACCAATATAATGCATAACATGTCATCATCTAAAACAGCTCAAATAG
The DNA here is from genome assembly GCA_037074715.1 of Magnolia kwangsiensis. Lineage (NCBI taxonomy): Eukaryota > Viridiplantae > Streptophyta > Magnoliopsida > Magnoliales > Magnoliaceae > Magnolia > Magnolia kwangsiensis. The sequence continues at coordinate 29,527,106 of CM073575.1, read as the reverse complement.
ACATGGATGGATCAATAGGTGCCAGTTTTTCAACTAAAAATATCACACAGTAACAGTCAATGCCTAAAACACATCTGCAATCTGCATCATAGTGGAGAACCAAGGAAGTGAAATGATCCCTGCCTGATACTTCTCTTGATTAAAACAGTAATCATTATACAACATGTGGTTGCCGAAAGCTGGATTTGATGCCATCTTGATTGCATTAGCATTATTCCCATGTGGAAGAGGCAGGAAAACCGCCTTCTAAACTGGAACTGGATTTAATGATTGTATGATCTGTATCTTATTTCCTTCTCCTATATGATATCAAGACCAAAGGAACATGCAAAACCTATTGGAATGTCTCATGCCTATGCATCAGACCCTGTCAACATCTGATTAAGTTGCAGCTTCTCATTATGAAATACATGTACAATTAGTTAATAACCCTTTCCTAGCCATATCAAGTGATATGCAGAACAAATGTATATCGGATCATCAAGGTGCAGTGACAAACTAACACAAGATATGCACTACATGGCAATGTCAAGTCCAGTAACTATGCAGTCAAGCAGCCCCCACATGACTATTTAATAAGATGAAATCCCACTGTGGTGTGAATGTGTGAGTGTGTGTGTGTGTGGGGGGGGGGGGGGGGGGGGGGGCGTGCGTGTGTTAAAAAAAGGTATCTAATAAGATGAAGGATCCTACAAAAAACCTCACTAATGTGAAGAGAGGTGTAGGTTATATTTCCTAACATCTGGAAAGAACGATTAACTCATTGATTGTAATCAACTCATCGATTGTAATCAACCAATGTAATATACTATTAGATAGAGCTTGACTGTAATCCACTGATGTAACAGTCTATTATGTAGAGCATGTGGGAATTTTTTTCTCCCATTACTAGTCCCAAGCCCAGATAAAGGAGGAGGATTGCGCCAGGTGGGTAGCTGGCTTCAAACATTTGTCATACCTTTCATCATCATCATCTGGAAAGATTGATTACCGGTAAGGTGACTGATGGTACAAACTCAATGCTTATTCAGTGCCCTCAATCCATGAAATGTCAAGATGAAATCAATTGTGCCTAGTAAAGAGGGAATCACAAGGTAGGCCTTAGATTAACAACCCTAGAAGCCACATTTAATTAGTAAAAACAAACAAGGATAGCATGGATTAGGATTTAAGCCAGAATTTGAATGTTAAGCAATATGACGACCCCCAATCTTTCAACAGCCACTATTCAAGAATGAAAGAAAATTAATACTCCGTCTCAATTTATGCTTGTCCTCAATTCTTTTTAACTCCATTACCAAAACTAGTTTGGATTCCAAGGAGGATGCATCAATTGCTTACTAGCATGCACAATCTTACTAGCAAGAGCACTTAAACATTGCAACTTTACATCTCTAGAGTTTCTGTCCTCGTAGCAATAGAAGTTGGGACATTTTCAAGTTGAAACTAATCTACCCACACCATTCGATGAATCCTCAACCCAGAGGACAATCTTTCAAAAAAGAAAATGGAAATTTTTTTCTGTGATGTAATACAATCATGGCATGGAGGAGCTAGCCACCAATACATGAACCCCCATATTGATCTTTGTGAGTTTTATCTGTCTTCTCAGTTACGAAGGCCATATCAGAAGCAAGCATGACTATCCAAATTGATTGCCACTTCTGCTTTAATGGATCCCCAGTTCACTTGTATAAGTGAAATTCAACAGTCAAACATTCATCAAAGACGGCAGAACTGATCTCAAGGGATGGACAATTAATAGATTTTAGATTTGACATATGGGTAAAAAGGTGGGAGCATATCAATGTTGTAGGTCTCTGAATTGCTTCTTAGTATGCTATCCAGCTTCTTTGAATCCAAAGCTCCAATCACCATATCTTGCTAGATTATGCTCTTTCAACACAGGTCCATTTCATGGTTCTGAATAAACCTCTATAAATCATGGTTAGACACGGATTGAGACTGATTATTTTGCATGACTTAAAAGGATATATTCTCAAGCTTTGGAGAGTAATGTCACTCTTCGAGAACCTGGGCTTACATGCCAGATGTGTTATTATAGTAGGAACTATGCTTGCATGGAGCAGTTGTAATTCTGTGTTTCGTAATTTGTTTTCACTTGTAGAGGAGAGAAAGAGGAGAAGAAGAAGACATGCAATGAAATGGAAATTAACATATTAAACATCGAATTAGAAATGATATTTGGTACCTCAAAAAGCCAATGGAACTGTCGCACAGTGTCTGCAGTCCCCTGAAACCACCTCATGCCTGCCTCTCCTGGAGTTTGAGTGGCTGCTAGAACCTGGTATAGAACAAGATTATTTTTCTTGGTAGCTTTCTTACAAAAAGTACTAATCATAAACAGATCAATTAAAAGCTCAAGAAGTGGTTATTTAGGTTAAAAAGCAATTGAGATGCTTCTCGCAAAAATAAAATGAAAAAGAAGAAGAAGAAGAAGAAGAAGAAGAAGAAAAGGGTTTTGCATTATTTTGTGAGATAAAACTGATTGTGAGAAGCATACATGAAGCATTTGAGTTCCATCATAACTAAAATTTTCATATTTCATATATTCTATGAATCACTTCCTCAATTTTGGGCAAAGATATTAAGACCCCAATAGTATGTTTTCCATAGATTTCATAACCTAGTGACTCAAGCAGATGTCAATGCTACGGGCATTGCTGAGTGGACCCAAACCGCAAAATGCATGCAAATGACCTTGAAGTAAAGGAGTTTGACTATGAAATGCCTCAAAATGACCGTGAATCAACACGGAATTATTTCGGACGACCGTGAAATGCATGGGAATGATCATGGTTTGAAGCAAATTGATTGCGAAATGCATGCAAATGACCGTGAAGTGAAGGAGTTTGACTATGAAATGCCTCTAAATGACCATGAATCAACACGGAATTGTTTCGGACGACCGTGAAATGCATGGGAATGATCATGGTTTGAAGCGAATTGACCGCGAAATGCATGCAAATGACCGTGAAGTGAAGGAGTTTGACTGTGAAATGCCTCGAAATGACCGTCAATGAACACGGAATTGTTTCAGACGACCATGAAATGCATGGGAATGATCATGGTTTGAAGCGAATTGATCGCAAAATGCATGAAAATGACTGTGAAGTGAAGGAGTTTGACTGTGAAATGCCTCAAAATGACCGTGAATCAACACGGAATTGTTTCGGACGACCATGAAATGCATGGGAATGATCATGGTTTGAAGCGAATTGACCGCAAAATGCATGCAAATGACCGTGAAGTGAAGGGAATTGACCGCGAAATGCTTCAAAATGACCGTTAATCAACACGAAAATGTTTTGAATGACCATGAAATGCATAGAAGTGATCATGAATTAAAGCAAAATGACCGTGAAATGCATGCAAATGAAATGAACGAAATTCACCGCTAAGTGAATGAAATGGATTTTCGATCATCGAGCTGATGAAATGTTGAAAAATAACTAGATTGGTTGGTTAAAGTAGCTTCTCCTACCCCAAAATCATATAGGGTACATCAAGTAACTAATTTTAGTTTAGAAGATATTCTTGTTAAATGAATAAAGAAAGAAATGGAAAAAAAGAGAAAAAAATTTATATGCTTATATATACATATTTATATAAATATGTGTTAGAGAAAATTATAAGTAGAATGAAGTTCTCCATGTACAACAAAAAAAAAAAAACCAAAAAAAAAAAAAAAACATAAAAAACCTATTGTTACGGTTATTATCCGTAGCCATAAAACCACAATATGGGCGGGGGGGCGCCAGATCGGCGTGGCCGCACCGGACAGTCCAGAGAGTGGCACGGGGGGGCGGCTAGTTCGGCGCGCCCACCCCGGGTGTACTCTATTGCTGCGGATTATGGTATCTATGGCTACGGTTATAATCCGTAGCCATAGATCCAACCGTAGCAAATGCCATTACTATTCTGCTTTATATGTCTATCCTTGAAACCCTTTCAGGGGTCACAGAAGTTTTGGATCATTAGGAAATTTTTTTTTCCTATTCATCCAGTTCTTTGTGACCTCATGAATAGATTGGATGGAAAATAAATGTTATGGTGGGCCCTACATGTGTTTCAACAGTGAAAATCAATTTTTTTCTTTTTTTTTTGTGATAATGCTCCAAAATGATCTCAAAATATGGATGAACGTTGTAGATATAATAAATACATAACTGTGGAGCCCATTATCAAATCCCAAAACCTATAACCTAAACCGAAACCAAAACCTATAACCTAAACCCGAACCCATTATCAAATCCCAAAACCTATAACCTAAACCGAAACCAAAACCTATAACCTAAACCCGAACCCATTATCAAATCTCAAAACCTATAACCTAAACCTAAACCAAAACTTTAACTTAAACCTATAACCTATAACCTAAACCAAAACCAAAACCTATAACTTAAACCCGTACCCATTCTCAAATCCCAAAACCTATAACCTAAACCTAAACCTTAACCTAAACCTATAACCTATAACCTAAACCAAAACCTATAACCTAAACCCGAACCCATTCTCAAATCCCAAAACCTATAACCTAAACTAAAACCAAAATCGATAGCCTAAACCCGAACCCATTCTCAAATCCAAAAACCTATAACCTAAACCTAAAACTTAACCTATCCAACTAATGTATGGGAATGATCATGGTTTGAAGCGAATTGACCGCGAAATGCATGCAAATGACCATGAAGTGAAGGAGTTTGACTGTGAAATGCCTCAAAATGACCATGAATCAACACGGAATTGTTTCGGACGATCGTGAAATGCATGGGAATGATCATGGTTTGAAGCGAATTGACCGCGAAATACATGCAAATGACCGTGAAGTGAAGGAGTTTGACTGTGAAATGCCTCAAAATGACCGTGAATCAACACGAAATTGTTTCGGACGACCGTGAAATGCATGGGAATGATCATGGTTTGAAGCGAATTGACCGCGAAATGCATGCAAATGACCGTGAAGTGAAGGAGTTTGACTGTGAAATGCCTCGAAATGACCGTGAATCAACACGAAATTGTTTCAGACGACCATGAAATGCATGGGAATGATCATGGTTTGAAGCGAATTGACCGCAAAATGCATGCAAATGACTGTGAGGTGAAGGAGCTTGACTGTGAAATGCCTCAAAATGACCATGAATAAACACGAAATTATTTCGGACGACCGTGAAATGCATGGGAATGATCATGGTTTGAAGCGAATTGACCGCGAAATGCATGCAAATGACCGTGAAGTGAAGGAGTTTGACTGTGAAATGCCTCGAAATGACCATGAATCAACACGAAATTATTTTGGACGACCATGAAATGCATGGGAATGATCATGATTTGAAGCGAATTGACCGCAAAATGCATGCAAATGACTGTGAAGTGAAGGAGTTTGACTATGAAATGACTCAAAATGACCGTGAATCAACACGGAATTGTTTCGGACAACCGTGAAATGCATGGGAATGATCATGGTTTGAAGCGAATTGATCGCAAAATGCATGCAAATGACTGTGAAGTGAAGGACTTTGACTGTGAAATGCCTCGAAATGACCGTGAATCAACACATAATTGTTTCGGACGACCATGAAATGCATGGGAATGATCGTGGTTTGAAGCGAATTGACCGCAAAATGCATGTAAATGACCGTGAGGTGAAGGAGTTTGATTGTGAAATGCCTCGAAATGACCGTGAATCAACACGGAATTGTTTCGGACGACCGTGAAATGCATGAGAATAATCATGGTTTGAAGCGAATTGACCACGAAATGCATGCAAATGACCATGAAGTGAATGGAATTGACCACAAAATGACTTGAAATGATCGTGAATCAACACGAAAATGTTTCGGATGACCGTGAAATGCATGGAAGTGATCATGAATTGAAGAAAAATGACCGTGAAATGCATGCAAATGAAATGAACGAAATTGACTGCTAAGTGAGGGAAATGGATTTTCGATCATCGAGTTGATGAAATCTTGAAAAATAACCAGATTGGTTGGTTAAAGTAGCTTCTCCTACCCCAAAATCATATAGGGTACATCAAGTAACTAATTTTAGTTTAGAAGATATTCTTGTTAAATGAATAAAGAAAGAAATGGAAAAAAAAAAAGAGAAAAAAAATTATATGCTTATATATACATATTTATATAAATATGTGTTAGAGAAAATTATAGGTAGAATGAAGCTCTCCATGTATAAAAAAAAATAATAAATAAATAAATAATGAAAAAAACTTATTGCTATGGTTTCTAGCTACAATTATAATCCGTAGCTATTGGAACCACAATATGGGCAGGGGCGCACCAGATCGGCGTGGCCGCGCTGGACAGTCCAGAGAGTGGCGTGGGGGGGCGCTAGTTCAGCGCGCCCACCCCAGATGTACCTTATAGCTACGGATTGTTCTATCTATCGCTACGGTTATTATCCGTAACTATATGTCTGACCGTAGCAAATGACTTTGCCATTCTGCTTTGAACGTCTACCGTTGAAATCCTTTCAAGGGACACGGAAGTTTTGGATCATTAGGATTTTTTTTTCCTATTCATCCAGGTCTTTGTGACCTCATGAATAGATTGGATGGAAAATAAATGTTATGGTGGGGCCTACAAAAGTTTCAACAGTGAAAATCAATTTTCTACTACTCTTTGTGGTGTGGTCCAGTTGACCTTTGGATATGATTTTATTTTTTATTTTTGATAATGCTCCGAAATGATCTCAAAATATGGATGAACGTTGTGGATATAATAAATACATAACTGTGGAGCCCATGTAATGTTGATCTCTTTTGAACCATTCGTATAACTCGGAGTTCGAGGAGCGTCAACGTTTGTCTTCGAACAGCAGCCGATCCGCTTGAAGGAAAAAGTAGGGGCATTTTCGACCTTTGGGAAGGCATCCGTACACCTGGGGAGTATTCTTGGAAAGTAAAATGGGGTGGGCTTCGTCTCTGGAATGGGCCATATACTGGTCATACAGATGGAAATTTCTCTTGATCATGAATTGAAGCGAATTGACTGTCAAATGCATGCAAATGACCGTGAAGTGAAGGAGTTTGACTGTGAAATGCCTCGAAATGACCGTGAATCAACACAGAATTGTTTCGGACGACCTTGAAATGCATGGGAATGATCATGGTTTGAAGCGAATTGACCGTGAAATGCATGTAAATGACCATGAAGTGAAGGAGTTTGACTGTGAAATGCCTCAAAATGACCGCGAATCAACACGAAATTTGTTGGGATGACCGTGAAATGGATGGAAATGATCATGAATTGAAGCGAATTGGCCGCGAAATGCATTCAAATGACCATAAAGTGAAGGAGTTTGACTGTGAAATGCCTTGAAATGACCGTGAATCAACACGGAATTGTTTGGGATGACTTAAACCTATAACTATTCTCAAATCTCAAAACCTATAACTTAAACCTAACCTTTCCCTAAACCTATAACCTAAACTCAATTCCCTAAACCTAAACCTTAGCCTAAACCTAAACTCAAATCCCTAAACCTTAACCTACAACCTAACCTAAACCTATACTTATAACCTAAACCCGAACCCATTCTCAAATCCCAAAAGCTATAACCTAAACCAAAACCAAAACCTATAGCCTAAACCCGAACCCATTCTCAAATCCAAAAACCTATAACCTAAACTTAAACCATTAACCTAAATCAAAACCTGTAACCTAAACCAAAACTAATACCTATAACCTAGACCTGAACCCTTTATCAAATCCCAAAACCTATAACCTAAACCGAAACTAAAACCTATAACCTAGACCCGAACCCATTATTAAATCCTAAAACCTATAACCTAAACCGAAACCAAAACCTATAACCTAAACCCGAACCCATTATTAATCCCAAAACATATAACCTAAACCGAAACCAAAACCTATAACCTAAACCCGAACCCATTATCAAATCCCCAAACCTATAATCTAAACCCGAAACCAAAACCTATAACCTAAACCCGAACCCATTATCAAATCCCAAAACCTATAACCTAAACCAAAACCAAAACCTATAACCTAAACCTGAACACATTCTCAAATCCCAAACCCAAACCCAAACCTAAACGTAAATGTAAAACCTGAAACCTAAACCTAAGCTTATGACCGTGAAGTGAAGGAGTTTAACTGTGAAATGCCTCGAAATGACCGTGAATCAACATGAAACTGTTTCGGACGACCGTGAAATGCATGGGAATGATCATGGTTTGAAGCAAATTGACCGCGAAATGCATGCAAATGACCGTGAAGTGAAGGAGTTTGACTGTGAAATGCCTCGAAATGACCGTGAATCAACACGGAATTGTTTCGGACGACTGTGAAATGCATAGGAATGATCATGGTTTCAAGAAAAATGCATGCAAAATGCATGCACATGACCGTGAAGTGAAGGAGTTTGACTGTGAAATGCCTCGAAATTATCGTGAATCAACACAGAATTGTTTCAGACGACGGTGAAATGCATGGGAATGATCATGGTTTGAAGCGAATTGACCGCAAAATGCATGCAAATGACCGTCAAGTGAAGGAGTTTGACTGTGAAATGCCTCGAAATGATCGTGAATCAACACGGAATTGTTTCGGACAACCGTGAAATGCATGGGAATGATCATGGTTTGAAGCGAACTGACCGCGAAATGCATGAAAATGACCGTGAAGTGAAGGAGTTTGACTGTGAAATGCCTCGAAATGACCGTGAATCAACACGGAATTGTTTCGGACGACGGTGAAATGCATGGGAATGATCATGGTTTGAAGCGAATTGGCCGCGAAATGCATGAAAATGACCGTGAAGTGAAGGAGTTTGACTATGAAATGCCTCGAAATAACCGTGCATCAACACGGAATTGTTTCGGACGACGGTGAAATGCATGGGAATGATCATGGTTTGAAGCGAATTGACCGCAAAATGCATGCAAATGACCGTGAAGTGAAGGAGTTTGACTGTGAAATGCCTCGAAATGACCATGCATCAACACGGAATTGTTTCGGACGACCGTGAAATGCATGGGAATGATCATAGTTTGAAGCGAATTGACCGCAAAATGCATGCAAATGACCATGAAGTGAAGGAGTTTGACAGTGAAATGCATGGGAATGATCATGGTTTGAAGCGAATTGACCGCGAAATGCATGCAAATGACCGTCAAGTGAAGGAGTTTGACTGTGAAATGCCTCGAAATGACCGTGAATCAACACGAAATTGTTTCAAATGACCGTGAAATGCATGGGAATGATCATCGTTTGAAGCGAATTAACCGCGAAATGCATGCAAATGACTGTGAAGTGAAGGAGTTTGACTATGAAATGCCTCGAAATGACTGTGAATTAACACAGAATTGTTTCGGACAACCGTGAAATGCATGGGAATGATCATGGTTTGAAGTGAATTGACCGCAAAATGCATGCAATTGACTGTGAAGTGAAGGAGTTTGACTGTGCAATGCCTCGAAATGACCGTGAATCAACACAGAATTGTTTCGGATGACCGTGAAATGCATGGGAATGATCATGGTTTGTAGCGAATTGACCGCGAAATGTATGCAAATGACCATGAGGTGAAGGAGTTTGACTGTGAAATGCCTCGAAATGACTGTGAATCAACATGGTTGGACAACGGTGAAATGCATGAGAATGATCATTGTTTGAAGCGAATTGACCGCGAAATGCATGCAAATGACTGTGAAGTGAAGAGTTTGACTGTGAAATGCCTCGAAATGACCGTGAATCAAAACGGAATTGTTTCAGATGACGGTGAAATGCATGGGAATGATCATGGTTTGAAGCGAATTGACCGCAAATGCATGCAAATGACCGTGAAGTGAAGGAGTTTGACTGTGAAATGCCTCTTAATGACCGTGAATCAACACGAAATTGTTTTAGACGACCGTGAAGTGCATGAGAATGATCATGGTTTGAAGTGAATTGACCGCAAAATGCTTGCAAATGACCGTGAAGTGAAGGGAATTGACCGCAAAATGCCTCGAAATGACCGTAAATCAACACGAAAATGTTTCGGATGACCGTGAAATGCATGGAAGTGACCATGAATTGAAGCGAAATGACCGTGAAATGCATGTAAATGAAATGAACAAAATTGACCGCTAAGTGAATGAAATGGATTTTCGATCATCGAGCTGATGAAATCTTAAAAAATAACCAGATTGGTTGGTTAAAGTAGCTTCTCCTACCCCAAAATCATATAAGAGACATCAAGTAACTAATTTTAGTTTAGAAGATATTCTTGTTAAATGAATAAAGAAAGAAATGGAAAAAAAAAAACATTTTATATGCTTATATATACATATTTATATAAATATGTGTTAGAGAAAATTATAGCTAGGAAAAAGCTCTCAATGTACACAAAAAATATAAATAAATAAAAATAAAAAATAAAACCACAAAAAAAAAAAACATCTATTGCTACGGATTTTAGCTACGGTTATTATCCGTAGCAGTAGGGACCACCCTATGGGCGTGGCCCCGCCAGATTGGCGTGGCCGCGCCGAACAGGTCAGCAAGTGGCGCGGGGGGCGCCAGTTCGGCTCGCCCACCACAGGTGAACTCATTTGCTACGGATTATGGTATCTATGGCTACGATTTTAATCCGTAGCCATAGGTATGACTGTAGCAAATGTTTTTATCCTTCTGCTTTGAACGTTTACCGTTGAAACCCTTTCATGGGTCACGGAAGTTTTGGATCATCACGAAATTTGTTTTTCCTGTTCATCCAGGTCTTTGTGACCTCATGAATAGATTGGATGGAAAATAAATGTTATGGTGGGCCCTACAAAAGTTTCAACAATGAAAATCAATTTTCTACTGCTCTTTGTGGTGTGGTCCAGTTGATCTTTGGATATGATTTTTTTTTGGGGATAATGCTCCGAAATGATCTCGAAATATGGATGAACGTTGTGGATAGAATAAATACATAACTGTGGGGCCCATGTAACGTTGATCTCTTTTGAACCGTTCGTATAACTGGGAGTTCGATGAGCGTCAGCGCTCGTCTTCGAGCAGCGCCCGATCCGCTTGAAGGAAAAAGCAGGGGGCATTTTCGACCTTTGGGAAGGCGTCCGTACACCTGGGGAGTATTTGTGGAAAGTAAAATGGGGTGGGCCTCGTCTCGGAAATGGGCCATATACTGGTGGTACAGTTGGAAATTTCTCCCACTACTAGATCCAGTGCTTTTAGAAGCATGAGAGGCTTCGTGCCTCTGTGTCATTGTTGCACAGATGGCATAGATGGAGTAGATCTGAACGGTTCATTTCACAGTTAAAATAGTGAGTTTATGATAATCCAAATATGAGACTGTTTGGACAATCTTAAACCTTCAATATACGACCTATGGACAGATAAAATCATAGAATGCTCAAAGGTTTGCATTCAAGTCCAATTTTCAAATGTTGCAGAACAGCATTACAAAAGAAAAAAGAGGACCGTCCATAGCCTGTCCATGGTAGACCCTACATCCTGAAGATCCACATGAACCTGCTGGCAGACTACGATCTTCAGTATACCAAGGATTACCATTCTTTTAAGTTTGAGAAATTGACCACTGTATGTGCCACCTTTTACCCAGCGTCTTTTGAAAGCTCTCCCAAACTTTATTTTCCCAAAGTAAACCATTCTGTACGGACACACTATTTGCAGACGAAAATACCTTGCAACCACTACCAATAGCTACGAATTATAACCGTAGCCATAGGTATTTACACCGTCTATGCAAAGGTATTAGTGTGTCCATCCAGAATGGTTACTTTGGGAAAGTAAAGTTTGGGAGCGATTTGAAAGGACGCCGGTAAAAGGTGGCATCTACGGTGGTCAATTTCTCTTTACGTTTTGAGCAATGATCTGGTGGTCATGGACTCATGGGTATTTGGACTGTTGGCATCAACATCAGCTATCTCGGCTGTCCATTAGCTCCAGTATCCTATTCACAGGCTGCCTTGGAAAAATCATGCTGAATGGATGACTCAAATTGTCCTTTCAGCGGTATGCAAAAATATATGGACAAGATCATTTATAAAAGATGGGCCCAGTTAGTGATAGTTTAAGACCATCTGATCCCTCCGATGTTTGTACGGTAGCGGAATAAGCATGGATTGGACCTAATGAACGGTCTAGACGCCATATCGATGACAACAAGTCCAAAATGCAAAAAACAACTACTTGAAGGGGAATGGGCTAAACCTTTCTGTTACAAAGGAATCGCCGCCGCTTGTGTTCGTGTGGGCGAAGTGTAGTGGCTACATCCGCGCCTTCACACGTGGCAAAAATTATAATCACGCATGTGGGGAACTTCTGTTGCGAAAAAAACAGACCGTTTCACTCATCGGGCGGGCCACCCTGTGAGGAAACAGTCATGGACGGTCTACGTGCAATTTATATGTGCGGCTTCCTGAGCCGGGATGTTAGGTGGGGCCCACCGTGAAGTTTGTGAGAAATCCACACCGTCCATCCGTTTTTTGAGATTATTTTAGAAGGTGGAACCTGAAATTAGGTCTGTACTCGAACCCTCGGTTAGCTGGCTCGACTCGACTCGGAAAAAACTTGATTCAACGTGGTTCGAAGCTGAGTTCGAGCAGAGAGTAAAGCTGATTTTAAGAGCTCGAAAAAATTTAATGCCGAGTTCAAGCAAGCGAAGCGGAACAAACCCCATCTCCAATCAAACTAGCTTGATATTGATGTTGCTCGCCAAGTGTTGGATGAAATGGCTTTATGACTTCATGAACTGTCAACCGGTGGCAAAGAAGCTATGTATATGAAACAAGTACCTTCTTTTTCTTTTTTATATTGCCTACAAAGTATTTGAAAAAATACCTATAAAATCACTATTGTTTTACATACAATTTGTGAAAATGTTGCATGGTAAACTTGGCTGGTTCTTAGCTCGACCTCATTTTAAATTGGCCGAAGCTACTTACCGGACTGAGTTGAGCTTGTCAGTCAGGCTTGTAGAATGGGCCGAGCTGAGTTGGAACTCGGGTCAGCTAGCGGTCAAGCTGAGTTGAGTTGTGTCAAGCTCTGCTTGTGTACACTTCGCCTGGAGGTGGATCCATGCTGAAGGCCACCATACGAGAGGGAAAACCAGGGAGGGAGTTTGCTACCATTGAAATGCTCTTGGGATATATGTATATGCCATCCAAACCGTTTATAAGGTCATTCCCACTGGGATAAAGTGAAAACACCAAAAACTTGGCTTGATATGAAATTTCGTGGCCATAAGAATGTTTCAAACGGTGGTCACTGAATTCTCACTATTTCCTCTCATGCTGACCACTTGTGTTTTGGATCAATCTCATTTCTGGTCCGATGACATAAAATGATCTCTCAAAACGGATGGACGGTAAGGATTTCTCACAAACATCACGGTGGGGCCCATCTAGCATCCCAGCGTAGGAACTTCCTGCGAATGGCTTTGGCAGGAAATCCGCGTCCGTTGACAGCCACACTATTAATGTGAGGCCAGCCAACCTTGGGGGACAGAAAATCTGAGCCGTTCGTCCGGGGTTCAGGTTGCCCAAAATTGCACGAATTGGACGTGATCGGTAGGCTACAAGCAAATACCTTGAAGAAGTGGGCAAACGGTCTATATCCAAAGACTAAAATTTATCGTTGCAACGGTTAAGATCATCCAATCAGTGCATTTCTCGGTACATGGCCACCATCCAATCACTGTAACTACCATCAGACTCAGTTGGCCAAACATGATACAGTGGGACCCATCCAATACTCGGATCTCTTACTGAGCATCAGTGAGTCCCATCATTCTCATCCGTTGATTTCCTTTTTGTGGCCCATTATTAGCAACGGTTACTATTATTACGGCTCGGCTGCATATAGGGGTTGTCAATGGGCCGGGCTTGCCCTTTTGTAAAATTCAAACCCGTTAATGAAGAGCTGGGCTGGGCCTAGGCCTGGGGCAGCCAGATCTTGCACACGACACAAGCGCCGGGCTAAGACGGGGGTGGACCCAGGCTCGAGCCTGTATGTTTTGGCTCGTCACGGCTCGGATCAGTTACTTTGTGGGCTTGGCATGAACGAACCTCGGACCAGAGCAAATCAAGGCCGTTGACAGCCCTGTCTGCCTTGTCTACATTGAATCCCAGCTGTGTGGGTCACACCTGTATGCTGAGTCAGCCACTGGCCATCATTTGACGTGGAAGTGTGGTCCAGCTGACGAGTGGATCGGCTTGATTTTTGTGGACGATAATCTTCTTGGTGAAAGACAGGGAACCAGATTAGGTTCAGCCCTGACCATTGGTCCCACCTTGATGATTGTATATCCATGCCATCCATCTGCTTTTCCAGCTAACTTTAGGGCATGAGCCCAAAAACGAAGCGAATTCAAATCTCAGGTGGACTACACCACAGGAAACCGTACTGATTGACCATTAAAAACTTCTTGTGGTTCAAAAAAGTTTTGGATCAAGCTAATATTTGTTTTTTCCCTTCATCCAAGTTTATATGACCTGATCAACAGGCTGGATGGAAAATAAACATTACGGTCCGCAAGATATTTTTAATGGTGGCATTAAATCACAATTTTTTCCTATGGTAAGGTACAACTGAGATTTAAATCTGCTTTATTTTTCGTTATCATAACATAAGATGCACTGAAAAACCGGGTGGACGGTGTCGATATAAAATGCAAACACCAATGTCTCATAATCAGGACGCACGGCATGGTTGCCGGAGGTGGGCTAGAGGTTTGTAGACGATTAAGATATTAATATATTATATAAAATGACATTCTTTGCATCATAGTGGACGTGCCGGAGTGGTTATCGGGCATGACTAGAAATCATGTGGGCTTTGCCCGCGCAGGTTCGAATCCTGCCGTCCACGCTCTTATCTTTTTTTAAATTACTTGCACTTGTTTTCTTTATTTTTCATGAGCCACCGCCCATTATGGAAAACGGGTCCAGTCAACAACTTGAACCCCTGATTTCTTGGGTCCATCATGGATTGATTTTTCTTCTAAAGAATTCCCTTTTCAAATGTTTGAAAGCTTGAAAGATCACGAATGCCAATCTATATTAGTTAGGGTTTCTTCCAGTGTTTTCACTGCTATGTATTCAATCATCTTGACCGTTCTATATATGGCCCACATCCCAGATGACACTTTTTTTTTTATTTCTCCAGACATTTAGGTGACAATTTTCGGCCGTCTTATATATGCCAATGCAATTTATTTTTTATTTTCCCCTTTCAGTGTTAATTGGTACATTTTCTTAGATGGTATTCTCTAATTAGTGACTTTTGATTTATGGCAACTCCATGGTACTTCATAGATAGTTCTAATATAATGCATATATGCCACGTACTATTTATACTCGGAAAAACATATCCTGTGGACCAATTTACTACATTGACTCTCTCTGGAGGCACATTCACCCTTATGTGGCACATTTGGGGCCCACTCCATTGTTCTAATGGTCTATTCATTTCCTTACGTGGCCAATCTTCACCTCACTTTAACTGGTTCATGTAACAATTTCGTATAGAATGTCGATCCTCAGCTGAAAATCTTGCTTGTTGCAGACTCATTGAACCACATCATCACCCACGCAACGTTCCGTGTTGATAATGTTAATGATGACATGGATTAATCATGATGTAGGAAAGTAAGATTTTTCTAATTATGGCAAGCAGAGGATCCGGATTCTTTCATATAACATGGCAATAAAGGCTTACGTGAAAGATAAAAATAGATTAGACATTAAACCTAGTCAAAATTGACAAGAGTTATCCTAGTCGTCCAAGTCTCAATTCCTTAGTTTTCAAACAATGATCAGAAATATAAGATCACTTAATCTTAAGTATAAGACCATTCCAAACATGTCACTTATCCTCTGTTCTAAGCCCTATGATTATGCACAATGTGGGCCCCACCAAGTGAGTGATTGACAGCTAATCATGGTTTAACATTAATTTTAACAATGACTAAATGAATATGAGCCCTACCAAGTGAAAAATCAAATTCCTTAGCATATCAATCTTCTCTTATGGACATGGATTGAGAGGAATCGTCCAAATAGGACGCGACTCATTCAATTCTAATCTGGTTATATTGCATGAATCAATATTCAGTGTAGATGGTGATTCGATCAGCCTGGACCAGTCACAACCTGCCTGACTCAACCGAATTGTAACGGAACTCAGGACCCAGTCTTTGAGTTTTTTTTTTTTTTTTTTTTTTAATGTTCAGAAATTCACATGCCTCGGCACGGTAGGTTAGAATTTTCTTGATTGAGTCTATGGTTAGATGCATTTACCATGTGGCCCATCATCTCACATCATTGAATGATTTAGGAGATAGATTTGGTTCTTCATATAGTGGATGTTTTATTTTCATTAATCACATTAAAACCTGTGAACTGTTCATCATGTAGTGATTCGGAAGATGCACCCACATCTATCATCTCAAAACCACATGTACCGCGGTGATAAGCAGCAACCCAAATAAGGGTGGACCCAAATTGTTTCTCAATTTATTTATATTTAGAGAAATATTAACAAAATGTACCACTAATTGCAATGCTAATTACTGTAATCAATGTAAATATTGAATGAAAGAGAAGGGAGAAAAAGGGATAGGAGAAAACCATGTGTTAAGAAATGCTTCAGTCTTCATGTATCAGTATGAGTTGCTCCTGGTTGCATTGGTTCACTTGGACAATCCAATCAATAGGTATGAGCTGTCTGTTTAAAAATCACACTAATTGGATGATCCAATCCATCTTGACTTATCCTTTCCTCTATGGGTGTCTCTCTAAGCTATGGATGGAATAGTTAGGATTGCGTAATGTAAGCAATTCATGATGGTTCTTAACCAATAGATGGATCAAATTAAAACTAATAGAGCATGGTGAATCAATCCATTTATCCCATAGTTTAGGCCCCACATCCTATGGGTGAGGACCTTGGTCTCAGGCCCCACATTCCAGGGCCCGCCTCACACGAGATAAAAGCTTGAATTGATAAAGAATGGTGAATCAATCTCTTTATCTCATAGCTCAGGCCACACATCCCATGAGTTAGGACCTTGGTAGAACTCCCCTTGTGGGCCCCACTTCACATGGGTACCACCTCACATGAGCCACCCACTCCACATGGGTGGGGCCCACCTCACACGGGCCACCCACTCTAAGTATATCCCTGCATCTCACATGCAACCTCACTCAAGCTCGGTGTGAAAATGTTTGTACAAGTACTATAACTTATAGTGCTCTTAAAGCACTAGAGCAATTCTCTTAGTATGAAAGAAAAAAAAAAATGATCTTCCTAACCTATTTTATAAGTGCAAATCAATATAAGTAGAATAATATTTGAAAGAGCACTAAAGTCACACACTAGTTTAACACTCTAACTAAATTGAAGCATGGATATCACACATTCATATAAGATTACAAAGATGACACAAACAATAGCATCGTCTTTTATCTTCCCTAACCCAATGACTGAGAAGGCTTGTCATCTCGAACCCATCTGAAGAAGCTATGATTGCAAAACCCTTATCTTAGGATTCCTTCCTAGCCCAAATAGTAATTGGAGATGCTTTGCTTATTGAGATGGTTAATGATACGAGGTTCTCATTTTCACAATAATATCATACTGCATATAAGGTGTCAACAAAAATTCCCTCCTACAATAATAACATCTACAAGTTGATTGTTTATATGTTTTTCAATGACTTAATGGATGCTTTGTTTTATTATTATTATTATTTTTTTTTTGGTAAAGCCTGATAGTCTAATGATTATAGAACCCCTGCAAGACAATGACTATGGCCCTAGTGATCTATCTTATTAGAGACTTTTCTGCATGTAGATGGGGAAGCTTACTACCTCCCTAAGAACATTTGTTTTTTACAATGCTTAGATGGGTGGTTGATATTTGTTTTTGCTGTAAATTTCTATAACCAATTTAACTTTTTCACATCAATTGCAATGCTATGCTCTGCATTTGAGTATGGTGTCTGTATACTTCATGTTAACATCTTCATTCTTAATATGTGCACCATGGATTTGAAAAAGTTAAGATCACTGGTATGTAGAATGTCCTTGATTTAAGAATATAATATACATAGACACCTATTTTATCAATGCGAATCTGTTTAAGGGTGCAACATGCAAAGGATTTTATTTATTTGTAAATTGTAACCATGACCTGTTATAGCATGCTCAATTCCATTTACTATTGGCCTATTTAGATAGTGGAGTCGTCCACTATTTGTTCTTAGCACATCGACGATTCCATAGGAAAATCCAAACACTATAATTACATTACCATAGGTAGGAACGTAGACCATCCTTCTTCTTCTTTTTTTAGCACTAAACCCTGCTTTTCATACACAATGCAATTGATGTAATTACATCACCAGGGTTACTAACTGTCAATTTTTCCGCGATACCGAATACCACAATCGTCAGTCAATTACAGATGTTTTCATAATACAATACAGGTAATTAAGAAATTTATAATCATTGTTTTTTTCAATTGCATTGATATGGAAATCTCAAATCCAAACAAGCACTAAGAAAATTTATTGGCCAGGGAGAAAAATGATCTCTCTAACCTATTTTATTAATTGCGTAAAACTACAAGTGAAATTGTATCTTGGAAGTACCAAAGTAAAAGAACACACATATACTCTAACAATAGCTAATGATTATTTCCACATAACAGTATAGCTAACAGGAGGATGAAAAACACATTCCAATCCATCTCTCCTTTCTAAAATCCTAAACCCTAACCCTAAATAACAACGCAACTAGTTCTAAAAAGAGAAAAAAATTGAAATAAAATCATTTTTGAATAGCCCTAAGGCCATGTCTTCCTCCATTTCTTTGGCCCAGTTAGCACATGAGGGCTTTTCCAACCATGTTTCCTAGAAAACATGTGATCATGTATCCGGTTATCTGGCCTGCTTGGTGTATTACCACGCCGTCTTCCTAACCTACGTCCATGTGGCTTGCTTAATGTGTGCCCGTGCTGCGCGCTCAACGAATGATCATTTTTCACAACCTGCGCCTTTGTCAATTTATGACCATGTGGCCCACCTAACTTGTGACCAAGGGCTGACATTTTGTGAGATTGTGTGGTGATGACTGCACTTGTGGAGGGATTCTGGGGTAGGATGATCTCATAGCCATCATAGTATGAGTCCATCCCCTCTGCCATGAGCTGCCATACCAGGCCACCGCACATCGCTCCTCCGCCACTGCCACGTGCAAAGTTGTAAATGTTCCGATAAACAGCGGTCAGGTATGAATCTCGAACGCCTATGCTGTAACCTGGGTCTTTCTTAGATTTTCCGAATTCGGCGAGAACTAGCGGCTTCTTCAGTATCTGTCTCGAGTCGACCGAGTGACTCGCCATCCATCTCTGCATGAACTCAAGCTGCGCGCCATCGTTTTGTCCAGATAACCTGTAGATTAATAAAAATTATAAAAATCAATACGTTATAGTAATATTTCTTTGTAATCTATAGATTAATAAAAATGATAAAAATTAATATTTCTTTGTAATCTAAGTATTAATTCTGTTAATATTGCTAATAAATACTATAGTAACTTGAATGAAAAATATAAAATCGAAATGCTATTGACACCAAGGGACCCACAAATCCCACATGCCAACATGGTGAGACTCGAGACGTTCATCATGCAGGCCCACCCATATGCATTGAATGTGGCCAGCTGATTTTTATTTTTTTTATTTCCTTACCACTCGAACAGGTTGCGTCTAGATTAGACAAGTCATCAATCCATGCATGGAATGGGGTGAAAATGCCATTTTCCTTACTTCTAATTTAACTCATTTTTTCTTTTGCTTTTCCCTGAGTGTGGACTTTACTCTTCTCTTTTGTAATTTTTTGGTTATTAATTTTTTGAAAGTATTCAAATTTTATTTATCTTTCAAAAAAAAATTTACTTGAAGCAATCAAGAAAAAAGAATGACTGGTGAATGAGTCAGAGATCTGATTGGGAAAATATACATTTGTGAGGTCTTTTTGAAAGTCCTAATGTAGAGAATCTTTCAAGTAAAAACAAAAACATATTAAAAAAAAAAAAAAGGATTTTTATCAAAAATACTAAAAACCTTAATGTCTGAAAAAGGTCCTTGATTATTTTGAATTTTCCAAAGAATCCTCTAGTTTTAAGGATGATTAGCACAATGACCAAAATACCCTTGGTTATTTTTTTATAGGAAAAAATAATAATAAGTGGCATGGTGAGCATTGTAAAGCGGACAAAGTATGCGTATGACAAATTGGATGTCATGATGTCAAAAACAGTCACATGTGCCGCTTTACAGCTTTTCTTACAAGAAAGATAAACCAAGGCCATTTTTATCAATTTCCCTCTAGTATCCTTTTGAAAAATCAAAATAACCAAAGGTGTTTTTTCATAAATTCACAATTTTTTAGGTTTTTCTTTCATAAACCCCTCAAAAAAAGCTAAAGGAAAAACATCTCACCATATATCAGGATATGCATGAATTGTAGCAAAATCAATCTCCTTAATGAGATTACTCTTTATAAAATCAGTCCCAACTTGGTAACCAGGGTTATTTTGCTTCTTTGTTGCCATTGAATCCCCATAAAAACCCTCCATCCCTATCTCCAGCATGTGATTTCTGTCTATAGACTTTGTGTATGTTGCCATCTCTTGAGCCCAGCCCTGTATCATGAACCCATATTAGTCAATTTCAATTACCCAACATGGCCTTGTTTTAGGTAATCCGACGCGCCGGATCAAATGCACATGTGTATCGTAAGAAAAGACGGCCAACACTCACATGTACGGTATTTCCCGAATAGTCGGCTTGGCAACGTGGTTCGTTGATGAGCTCCCATGCCATGATCGTCGGGTCATCTTTATACACTGTTCGGGTGATGGTGTTGAACCTGGTTAACACTTTCTGCACCACATTGGATCCATGGTTAGAAACAAACGCAGGTTTTCAGGTGATAATGCATGTGCATGAATGGCACACATGCGTGCACGTGAACTTGTAGATGTTGGTATGTGTATTTCATGTGCCAAAATACTAAATGCCCACATGCATGGATGCAACATTGATGCGTCGTCCACTTCATCGTGCCCCATGCATTATAATAATTAAGAAATTTTCTTAATTTACCTTGACATGATTCTTATAATAATCCTTCACGACCGAATTCGTATAGAAATCATCATCACTGCTAACTTGTGCACCTGCATTTCTCGCCCATTGAACATACTGCGGTCGTCCACCGAAATCTTTGAAATTGTTCGCCAAGCTCAAAATAAGGCGGACCTTGTATCGTCGTGCCTCCGAAATCACAAAATCAAGAGCCTAATATCCACCAAAACCAAATTATTAAAATCTCAATCCCTAATTGTCTATATTAGTGAAAATGACTGAATCCCATAGACGAAAAAGATCAAAAGAAAGCAAGAAAAAAATCTGACCTGAAAAACCCGTTCGTCATATACACCAGGCGACTTCTGCAGAGCTCGATCACCTCCGTCACTGAAGGCCCATGTCCGACATACGGTGAGGCCTGCTGCGGCGGCCTCCCGGAGCACATCAGAGACCTTGTGCCTCTCAGTAGGGTCAGTTGCAACATTCATCATCCAATAGGAATTGAAACCATTGAAAAGGAAAGGGGACCCGTTTAGGACGAATTGGGTATTTCGGGTACTAACAAATCCTCTCAGTTGTGGGACCCTAGCTCCACAAGCTAGGCCCAAAAGGGTGAAGATCACACAAATGTAGCTGATGGGTCCATTAAATCTGGCCATTGATTTCTGGGAAGATAGGATGGATTGAGGTGGGGTTGTGAGGAGTGGGGTGGTGAGGGGGGTGGTTGATTTATAGGGGGATTATGGATAGAGAGTGCTGTAGAAATAGCTATTTGCAGGATTTAAGAGGGCTTTCGGCGGTCAGGTGGGGCCAGAGATGGACGGTAGCTAAATTTAGTAGAGGTTTTTAGCTAAGGCAGAAATTAATGGTTGGTTAGAGGGAACATGGGATTGGTAGAACTAGATTGGCCCAAAAATAGATATTGTGGGAAATGGTGTGGTAGAGCCATCCTTACTATCCACGTGGCGGGTGAAATTAGATCGGGACCGTACATTTTTTAGCACCTTACCATGGATGGCCCATGCTAAAATGGTTATTCTTAAACATTTGATCAATGGGCCTTCAAAGGGATGGTTAAACGGTGGCGATTCACGGAGAAAAGGAGAGAGAGAGGGATGGATAGGATAGTCCAATTGATGTCATTTTTTAGCAATGGGCCATCTAAGTAAGAAACAACTAGATGGACGGTCCTGATCAAAGAAATACGGTAGAGGTGGTCCGTGATATCAGTTCACATTGTCGGTCAGTTAGAGCAGCCGCTAAAAATAGCATTGGCTAATAACATGGCCCTAACATGAGGCTTTGTTGGCGGGGAATGTGACCGTTAGCAGACGGTTGGGCTGTAAAAGCATGAATTGCGTCCATGCACTGTACTCACGAGAATCTGCATGCCATCAATTTCTCGGATATTTCTCATCTCATGAAGATACACGAATCAGCTAATCTTTCATCTCGTGAGAAGAAGAATTGGAAATTTTTATTCGGATTTTTACCGGAAAATGCCCTCGGGATTAGGATTTTACAAACAACAACTTCAGGAGCCGGTATTCCAGGACAGGGATTTATTAGAAGAGGAATTACGCTATTATCCTCATTTATTTATTTTTACATAGCGAAAAATGGAGATTTGTGAGGTCACATGGTCTATGTTTGACGTCCAACTTGTACACCACATGCACACCAATGTGATTATAAGGAGAACAAAAAAAATTAGCGAATATATTCATAAGGTGGCCAATCTATAAATAATATATACTTCTCGAAGCACCCAAATTTTCAAGAGTAGTCATTTGATTAATTGATCAACCTTATATTTTGTTCGAGTGATCATCGTGGTGGTTTGAATATGTTTGATGGCTTGGATGTTATACATACACCATGTGGACCCACAAATCTCAACTCTCAATAATTTTTAAAGAACAACATATATGAAGGTATTTTTGTAATTTTTTTTCTCAAAAACACCAGCCCGTTTGGGCATTATTTAGTAAAATGTTAACTTAGGACCTGTTTGTTAAATCTGAAATATGAAGTCTGAATCTGTAATCTGAATCTTGAAAACTAATAGTGAATTTGAAATATGAAATAGTCCGAAACTAATATGCAGAAGATTGCGTGGTGCAGGACACACCACCCGCCTCAGTGCTGTGTTGATGTCACCAGGCTATATGGGCTGCAATGATGTACATTTTTTTTTCTAAACTGTTTATCCATTTTTAGAGATCATTCCTTAATAATGACTCAAAAATGAGATAAATCCAAAGTTCAAGTGGATCACACCAAAGAAAGTAATGTGAATTGAACACCTATCATTGAAAGCTTTTTGAGAGCCAAAGAAGTTTTCGATCAAGCTGATATTTGGGTTTTCATTCCTCCACATATGTGTGACATTATTAACATGTTGGATGGTAAATAAACATCATGGTGGGCCCTAAGAAAGTTTCGACGGTGGGAATGATTGTCCCCTACTACTTTCTATAGTGTAGTCCACTTGAGTTTTCAATCTACCTCATTTTTCAAAATCATATCTTAAAATAATCTGACAAAATGGATAAACAGTGTGGATATAACACATACATCACGGTGGGGCCACACAATCTGTTGACATCAACACACCCACGACAATCCGCTTCCATAATTTCGCGGACATCCGAATTTTAAGAGTCGTTCAACTCATCAAAACCAACTACGACCTCGTCTGACCTGGTCCAACACCACGGCTAGCCCCAGCGACCCGGCCAAGGTGCAACGCAACTTTTTCTTCTTTTTTTTCTTCTTTTCTTTTTTTTTTACACGCGCACACACTCGCCGACAGTCACTCCGTACTCGGATTTCACCACCTATGATACTCGGACCCTTGACCGGGTGTTGACACTCTGAGAATCTACCACTTGAGCAAGAGTAAGGATCCAACACAACTGGAGGTTGGAATCCCGTCCATGTGCCTAATGTGGCCAATGAAATATGAGTCTCCTCTCAATCTTTGTAGTTTGTTTTGCCTCCCTTGCAACTCTCCACTCAGACCATGTGGCCGTTTATTTGGGTCCACATGCTAACTGCTTCAATGATTATTACCGTTCATATTATGACTTTATGATGTATGGTCCACTGTAAGAATGGTGAACAGATGGGAGTAATGGTTATACCGAAGATTTTCAATGGCTTGCAATGGACTCTAAAATTCAAAGGTTTGAATCATTGCTGGAGTGTTATTATGAGATAATAGGTTATTAACGATGGTAAAGAGAACATGAAGTACTATTTAAATCATCAGGCCCAGTGATTGGCAACACACCTTTAATTTTTTTCATGCACAAATATTTAGAGAGAATAGTTATATATTTGGAAGAACTAGAAATCTTTTATTTCTGTTTTATTTGAGAGAGACTTTGATACTCTAGCAATTTGTGATGGATGATGCACCGGAACTAATTTATATGAGTAATTAAAATTAAATTATTCAAATTGTGGGGTCCTATTTTGAATATACTATGAAGAAGAAATTGTGTTGATATGGTCATTTGACCATTGAATTGCTTGATTTTATTAGATAATTAAAGTAAAAAAAAAAATTATCTAACAGTCCTATTTCAAAAAACAATTAAAAGTTAAGATTAGTGGGTGACTCCACAATTTACTTGGTTCAATCGTAATTAATAAATACAATTTCCATAATTTTAAAGTGCCTATGTATCAAATGTCATACTAACACCTAGATCCATGGCTCAACTGGTAGATTGAGTGGAGTCGTTTCAACACTTAAAGTCTTGAGATCGATCTCTAGTGGAGGTGGCTAACATGGAGTGTGTGTACTGACATGGGTGTGTACTAACAAGCTAACTTAAAAAATAATAATTAAAAATAAAATAAAAAATGTCATACAAGTATCAAATAGCTCCCCTTTGAAGTGGATTACATATTGCCCCACCTAGTTATTTATATATCCAAACATGACTTTGTGGAGCCCACCATGATATATGGGTTTTATCAATGATATTCATCCAATTTTTTCGTTTTGTTTTATAATATGAATCTGACAAATGTAAGGTCAGCCAAACAACACAATGGAAATTGAATGCCCATCATTAAAAATTCATGGAGGACTATAGGAGTTTTGGATCAAGTAAAAATTTGTGTTTTCCGTTCATCCCAATTTATGTGACCTTGAATGAATTGGATGGATGGCGTTAGGAAGGTTTCAATGGTGGTTGCCATTATCACTCTTGCTTCATGTGGTGTGGTCCACTTCAGCTTTGGATCTCTCTTATTTTTGGTTTAATGTCTTAAAATAATCTTGAAAAATAGATGAACAGCCTGCATAAAACCCACACATCACGATTGGCCCCACGTACCCTCTGCCTGGATTGATTTCCGTCCACACGTGGGCAGTACCTAAACTACTTCCTTTATTCTGGAAACGGATTGGCTACTCCCCCTGCCACCAACCCAGTGGCTGATGGCCAGTGTTTTGTGGGCTCCACCATGATGTATTTGTTTCATCCATTCCGTTCATCCATTTTTATAGATCATTTTATAAATATAGCCAAAAAATTGAGAGGGATATAAATCTCAGGTGAACCACACCATATGAAAACAATATCAATTGGATATCCACCGTTAAAATCTTCTTAAGGCCCACTGTACTGTTTATTTGACATCCAATATGTTGATTAGGTCATATAGGCTTAGATGAAAGGAAAAAATAAAAATCAACTTGATCCAAAACTTTTATGGCTCCAAAATATTTTCAATTGTCCAAGCTCATTCAACACCCAGTCGGTTACCATTTATTCTAACATACAGCAATAATGCCTGATTGATTTTTATCGCTTCACCTGGAAAGGTAAATACCTTTGGAACTGGGTGATTTTCACCGTTTCCCCCGAATATTCATGGGAATTTCATTTCTTGGAAACTGGTTCAAAAGTGGTACCGGCCATTTTAGAACCTCATCTTGATGTATATAATATATCTGTTCTGTCCATCCATTTTATCACAATATTTTAAAATATGAGAAGAAAAAAGAGTCAGATCCAATACTCAATTGGCCCATGTGAAAAGAAACAATGGCCTCAGAAAGTTTTTAATAGTAAGTATTTAATTTACATTTTTATATGGTGTGGTTCACTTGAGCTTTGGATATGCCTCATTTTTTAGCTTATATCATAAATCCATCTGACATAATAGGTGAACGGTGTAGATATATGATATGCATCATGATGGGACCCACAAATATTACACAATATTTGCTCAAATCAATTATGGGGAAGCGTGCGGCAACTAAGGAAGGGAAATATTTATTACATTCACGGACCTGTTTGATTTTTATTGTTTCACCTGAAAATGATAAATACCCAGGAAATGTGTGATTATTACCGTTTTGCCTGTTTGAATATTCAAGGAGATTTCACTTATTGGTAACTGGTTTAAAAGTAGTATTGGCCATTTTACATCTGTTTGGTACATTCATTTTATCACAATATTTTAAGATATGAGAAGAAAAATGAGTTAGATCTAACACTCAACTGGCCTATATCAAAAGAAACAATGGCCACAGGAAGTTTTTAATAGTAAGTATTTAATTCACATTTTTCTATGGTGTGGTCCACTTGATCATTGAATATGCCTCTTTTTTTGGCTTACATTATAAATTTATCTGACATAATGGATGAACGGTGTGGATATATGATATGCATCATGGTGGGACCCACAAATATTTTACATTATTTGCCATTTTTAACTCCAAAGAGTAGGCCGCTCAAATCAGTTACGAAAAATTACCATTTAACCGAGTATTTTCCAGTGAATTAGAAAATCAAAAGTGCCCTAAAGCCGTGAGAGATTGCTATTAATACGGGTAACGTAATACTTACGAAATTTTGAATTCGAAACAAATGGCATTGATATTAATATGTTGTCTCATTTAACCGCCGGAACCGTTGCCGGATTTTCCGTTTCTGCGCGCATGGCTGACGGAAAATAAAAGGTGACAGTTATGTCATTAGCTGACATGGCAAAACTGACATTCGTAGGTGGGATTATCCTGACAGAAACGTAAGACACTAAAGCGACTCGCGCGACTATATATTGAAAATGCGAGTCACGGAAGAAGTGCCAATAACCAGGCCATGTATCAGGTGAAAATCTCTTCGTACACGCTGTTTCCCAATATCTATATTGGCTCAATCTTCAAGTAAGCCCCATATGCCAGTTCAGTGCCTCTGCTGACCACCCCAACTGATGGCTCGGCACTTGTCATTTTTTTTTTAAAGCTTATTAGTATATCCAATGTCAGTTCACACTTAAGTGTTAGCCGCCCTAGAGAAATTGATACCAAAACCTCAGTGTTAAAACGAGTTATTTTTCACTCGGGTCTACAAAGATAACACCTTATAACTCGGCACATGCCTTGCCTTAACTGCATCCTGTATGCAATTGATCGCGACCCTTCATCAAGTAAACTACCAATGGATCAATGCAAAGTTGAGATCCTTAATGCATACCTTCATATTTACCATCAGTTATCTTTAGAGGGATAAATAAACAGTAACCAATGATCCACCATATTTGGGGCATAAGTCCATTGATGGGATGGTTAGACTAAGCTTGATCGGCTACGCGGATCGTTGGTGATTACGGGGCCTATGATGATGTATGTGTTCCGTCTACATCCTACATCTATTTTGCAGTAACTAAAAAGCAAGGCACTCCCAAAGAAAATAAAATGAGGTTGATACAAAGCTCAAGCGAACCACACCACATAAAATAGTATGGATAATAATCTTCTCATTGTAATTTTTCTAATAGCCACACGGTCAAACAATAAAGGAATAAAAATATCAACTTGAGCCAAAACTTGCTTAGTCCCTCAAAAACTTTTCTCAGTTGGCAACAGTATTTATATTATTTCCTATGGTATGGTTTGCTTGAGCTTGATTTTCCTTTTTGTTGATGTCCTAAAATTAGTCAGAAAAATAAATAAACAATGCATATAAAACACATGTATCGTGGTGGATTCTATAGAATCATGTATTTGTATATTAGTTTTTATACTCAAATTAGAGAATTTGCACTGCCATTCATTCTCTTGACTTTATTGTATTTTGGTGTTTCAAAATAAATAAAAAATTATTTTTATTGAGATTGAAAATTACCTGTAACTTTTTTCTTTTTCTTTTTTTTCTGAAAGCAACAAATGTATTTTATTTTTTTTCCTTTTAATGGTATTGGTTTAGTCCCACATCGAATAAGTAAGGAGAAAAACTTGAAATTGTATGGGTTTAGTCCTACTTTGATACAGGACAACTAATCACTTCTTTAAAAGTTTGAATTGATAGAGTGTAACGAATTAATCAATCATTTATCTCATATCTCAAGCCTTATATCCCATGAGTTAGGTTCTAAGCTCATAGGCCTCACATCATATTGGTCACCCACCCCAAGTATGTCCCTACATCCCAAAGGTCACCTCACTCAAATTCCGTGTGAAAATGCTCATGCATTAACAAATCAACTTCAAGTTATATTTATCACTCCTTAAATTTCAATAACTTCTCCTATTCTTTCTAACTAGAGGTGGGCATCGAGCCGAGTCAAGTCGAGATAGGTCAAGCTCGGCTCGACTTGTATATGATGTACTTGAGTTCGAGCTCAAGCTCGAGCTTGGCCTCGAGCTTAACATTGAAACTTGGCTTGTTTGCCAAAGTTGTCAAGTCGAGTTTGAGTCGAGTTGAGTTTACCTTGGGTCGAGCTTGAGCTTGTTCCCTCGAGTCGGGTTTTGTACGAATGATTTGAAAATATATATTGTGGATTTTGTATATTCTATATAAAAATGCAGAAAAACAAAGTATTCTGCAAATGTATGTGAAAAATACTTAAGGTGTGATGGGTTCTTCATGAATGGTTAAAAAGGTTAGAGATTAAGATGGTTATTGAATAAATGGCTGAAAAATGCAAAGCCTGATATTGGTTTTGTATGAATGGTTAAAAAATGCTGAACACGATGTTAATTTTCTTATGCATTGTTAGAAAATACAAACACATATTTGAGTTTCAAGACTCAAAAACAGGTGAATGTAGATCGCGGGATCTACATTCCAGTGACCCGAAAGTAGGTAGAGTAGATTCGCATTCTCTTTTTTCTTTTTTAAAGAAAATGTAGCCAAGTCAAAGAGTCTTTTGACTTTCAGCTTAAAAAGTACATATTTCAGACCACTAAACTGCAAAAACCAAAAATCAGGAATCTTACCCACGTGTCGGAAATCCAAGACTCGGTAACAAAAGGGAGGCTAGGGTTGGGTCAGGTTGCTATTTTGTTTTGTCTTTTAAACTTATATATATATATATATATATGGGAAAAGGTACTATGCGCTTGAGCTCATGATAAGCTCCCATGAGGTCGAGCTGTGTGGGCCCCACTGTGATGCATGTCGACCATCAACACCGTGCATTTGATGGGTCCCCTTTAAATTATGAGATATCTCAAAAATCAGCCGTATACGGAACTCAGGTGGGCCATACCATCTAAAATCATGTGAAGACACCGTTAAAACATATAAAAGCACTTGGTGGGGCCCACCTGAGTTTTGAATGCCGCTGAAACTTGGTCTGAACCCTCATCCAAGTGGAACACACATAATGGATGGGCTGGATTTGCAAACCACATCTTGGTGGGCCAAAAAAATGATTATGAATGTTTTAATGGTTCATGGCCCCTCTCCACTTCTATATGTGGTGTGGCCCACACAAGTCACGGATTAACTTGATTTTTGAGACTTATGCCCACGATGGAATGGTGCATCTGACTGATGGGGTAGATGTTCGAAATGCATCACGGTGGGGCCCACATAGCTCAACCTTATGGGATGGACTCGTGAGCTCGAGTGCACGATACCTTTTCCCTATATATATATATATACATACTTATTAATCGAACCGAGTCAAGCTCGAGTTCAAGCTTCGAGTCGAGTTGAAATGCCTCATGTTCGAACTTGCTCGAACTCAATTCGAGCTTCTAAAAATTAGCTTGACTTGGCCCGAATCGGCCATTCGAGCCGAGTCAATCTGAGCTGACTCAAGCCGAATCGAGC
The DNA here is from genome assembly GCA_037074715.1 of Magnolia kwangsiensis. Classification (NCBI taxonomy): domain Eukaryota; kingdom Viridiplantae; phylum Streptophyta; class Magnoliopsida; order Magnoliales; family Magnoliaceae; genus Magnolia; species Magnolia kwangsiensis. The sequence goes on along the minus strand of CM073575.1, from coordinate 29,496,850 downwards.
GAGTTTTTCGAGCTGGCTTGACTCATGAATAGCCCTATTCCTAACTCAATTTTATATTTTATTTTTATTTTTTTTAGAATGCTTTTACTATTCTAATTTCTAAAAATATGAATTTATAGGCACAAAATTCTAAGGAGTCATTTGGCACCACCATAGATTTAGGAGGGATTTGAGGGGATTTCGAATCCTCTAGTTGTTTGCACCATAAAATAAATGGGGGCTTCAAATCTTCTCAAAGAAGGGGTTTGATGATTTGAAATCCAAGATAAAAACTTATATTATATCCAAAATCCTTTCAAGAGTTACAAGTGTAAATTGTGTGTCACTAGACTATAACTCTATTAGGCATATGGCCCACTAATGATATCTCATAACAATTAAATTATCAATTGCATCACTATAATTACTTTAATATAATGATCAGTGTTG